>CM066033.1:1377914660-1379223915 GCA_033557465.1 Ichthyophis bannanicus | reverse complement strand
TTCAGAAACATGCTTAAGTTATAATATTTTATAGCTCCTGATTAATTTATATGCAGAACAAATCATCAAAAAAGCAGGACTGTATGAAGACAACTGAGCTGTGAAGACTGATGGCAGGCTATGTTAATGATACAACACTGATATAACAAAATCACAGCATAAAATCCCAAAAAGATATGGCCAGAAAACTATAGAGCAACCATTTCAAAAAGGCAGTGAACCAATTTTTTGTTGGAATCTTTGGGGTATGTTTACTAAACCGCGTTAACGTAGCAGTGGCTATGTTAACGCGTGTTAGGTAACGTTAATGCGCGTTAAGGGTACCTAATGTGCGTTAACGTCTCAGTCCACGGTAAGGCTGCAGAAGGCAGAGGGAGGAGAGAAGGGGTCAATGGGCGGGGAGAAGCTTCCGTGGCAGTAACGCAGGGTACTGAAGGGCTGAACAGTACCGCGAATGAAAACCTGTCGTTAGCTGCACATTTGCAGGAGGGTGAAACCATTTAAGCGTCAGCAATGTACAACACAGGCAGGGAGCCCAAGAACCGTGATAGTAGTGCTCCATATGCAGCAACAGCATAGTGGCCAAGTATGAACGGCCACTATAGTGATGGTGCAAATAGGGCATAGGGGGCTGCAGGCGGGACATGTAGTGGGGGCAGCTGGGGCACAGGGCGCACTAGGCTGTCGCCTAGGTGGCACATAGGAACATAGGAACTGGATAGCAGCAAGACAACAGCTGACTAAGGCCAAACACAATCCACCTACAGCTACCTGGTCCACCCTAGCCAATAGTTGCCAGGGCACTGACCTGTCATCCCCCCAGCCAGCCCACCCACATGTGGCAGGGACATAATATTGGTAGGCAGTGATGGGGGGATGTGAGGATGTCCATGTATGCCTCCCCACCCCAGATCCCGCTCACTAGGTGACCGCCTACCTGCACAGTGGATGGCCTGGGACTGCGCACTACCAGCACCGACAGGATATGCCCAGGTGGCATGGCAGGGGGGCGTGTGGTGGTGCTGGAGGGGGCAGTGGCACCTGCCTGCAGCACACCCAGGCAATGCCCTGTACCAGTGCGTGGTGTGCACTACAACAGAAAAGGTCTGGCTGAGGAGACATCCAGGTAGCCCCAGGGACAACTGTAGTGTGCAATATTGTAACGTATGCGTGTTGCATCTTACACGCGTTACAGGGCACGTGTATTGCAGCGTGCACAATAGCGCGCGTGTCATCTGTTTGTGACCTGCGTTGTCACGCACCATAATCTGACCACATATGTTAAGGTGCCTAGTCATATCTTATAAGGCACGTAGAAAGCTCTGTAATGTCATGCACGTTATTGTGCTCGCTGCACGTAAGACGCCCTGCTATGCGCGTTCTCCGCAACATGCATAGGATGCAGAACATGTAGGACGCACTACTACTTGATGATCTAGCAGACATGATGGCCACTTGGTGGAACATATTTGCATTTTGCTTGTTGTGATTGTTTGGGATAGTGGTTGCAGATTGCGTGGAGCCAACATAGGTTGTGGGTTTGGGTCCCACAAGTTCCTTTTCGTTTGTTCTGCTCTCCTTACCATACATTGGCTCCAGCTTTGTCCCTTCTCCACACACCCTTTCCTCTCCTCACTGCGGTGTTCCCTCCATGCAGCCTATCCATAACATGCTAGCTGTTACATATACTCCCTTTCTTTGTGATGTCTGGGTGAGCAGGTGGCTCAGTGGCTCAGTGGTTTGGTATTGGTGTCAATGAGCTGTGTTTGGGCTCTTCAGTCAACTGGTTCAATTCCCTCTTACTCCTTTTTGGATCCCCTGCCCATTTTGCCCTTATACGCACACCATCCACACAGCTGGCCCTTCAGACCGACCCCTACATGCTGTTTCACTGCACACCATTTCATGGTGTGTGTGCCTGTGTTACTTGTGACTCACGTCCCCATTCCAGACTGCGTTATCAGCTGCCTGTGGTCTATGGCCTTACACCTACGGCTCCTTTTTCTTATGTGGCACCATATCTGCACATCCCTCAGTGTGTCTTCTACTGTCAGCGCGCCTTAGATTGCAACCCCTTTGGATGCGCTGATGCTTCCCGTCAACTATGGTGTTCACGCGTGGTGGGTCCATGGCGCACTGTACCGCGCGTTAGCACCTTGTAACGCGCGTTACCTGACATGGCTTGCTTTAACGATGCACCACCCACTCCTTTATATGGGCATCCATACCATTACCACAGAATCTAATGCGGGTAACATTACTACGGTTTAGTAAACACACCCCTTTGTCTCAAGAAGTTAGCCACTCCTCGTGTAACAAAAGTTTCCTGCTTATTCTTGTATATAAAAAACGCCCACAGACGTCAAGTTATGAAATCACCACAAAGTGAACCACACATAAAAGTACTGTAAACAATGCACTTAGCTCTTTGATCCCGATAGCCCGTCCCTCAAAGGCTTGTTCGGTAATAATGGCAACAGTAGCATTAGCAGCACCAGAAATAGCACCAGAGGTGGCCCAATAGAGTCCTGTAGTGACACAGACTGTATTTCGAGCTCCAAATGTTATTTCCAGAGCTCTGCATCAGGCTTATCCAAAATAGGGCATGGCATATAAACCTTTTTATCATGAACGAAACCGATGTCCTCAAGACGCCCGTTAAATGTCATCGAAAACATGACGTCATCAAGCAATAAGAAAATTTAAAACTAAACCCCCAAAAATAATACTTTTACCCATATTGCCAATCAGCATACATCAAATTACGCTCCACCAATCTAACTCAAGATTTAAACCAAACGGTAAGGTGGCTAGAATAGGTGTATCCGGCGTTCTATTTATTTATTTATTTAACAGGGGGGGGGTTTATACCACTTTATTATTTAATCAAGGCGGTTTACATTGTAACTTAAACTTGGTAATAGACATTAAACAGGGACATTGATAACTAGGATTACACATTAACTTAGTAGATTTGTTGAGGTATAAGAAATAGAGTTTATTTTGACTTTATCCTCTTGCTAAAAAGGGATCGACTGTGTCTGTCCCATGCCATTTTGAATTCTGTCACTGTATTTGCCCCCACCATTTCTATGGGGAGCGCATTCCAAGCATCCACCACTCTTTCAGTGAAAAATTATTTCCTGATTTCGCTTTTTAGTTTACCTCCTTTGCAGCTTCCTTTTTACACCTCTAGTTTTACAGTTTCCCCTTCTTTGAAAAAGGTTTGTTTGTTCATTAATACCCTTTATTTATTTATTTAACAACAATTTTTATATCGCAATTTCCATGGATCAATTGCGGTTTACAAGGAACAGCAGACGTAAGTAGTACAACAGGTACATACTCAATTAAGCACCTGTTTATTGTAAATATGGAACAGTCCCCTGCACCGTATAAGTTTCTGTTTTATGTAAACCGCACTAATGTCGAATAGCGCGGTATAAAAAAGATTGCAAATAAAAAAATAAATAAATAAAAAAATTACATAGAACAGATATTAACAAATTGCAAACAGATGTTAACTATTTACAAGGCGATGACATAGCATATCATCTTTAACATATTTGTGTGAATAGACAAAACAGTGGAACTATTTACAGTTGATTAATTTGAGTGAGTATTTAAATGTCTGTATCATATCTCCCCTATCCCTCCTCTCCTCTAGTGTATACATATTTAGGTCTTCAAGTCTACATAGTAACATTGTAACATGGAGGCATATTCTAATGTGTGCATCCAGACCCCTGTGCACCCGATCGGAATTAGGACGCACAGAGGCAGACCCGATTCTGATCCCGCGGGGGCTAGATGTGCTCTGCCGATCAGAATTGGGTCTGGGCCTGTACTTGCAGGCCAGGACCTGATTCCGATCAGCCTAAACATACAGACCACCCATTGCCATGGCACTGTGGCTCCATTCAGGAGCTGCGATCCCTGGATGCCAATCCACAATCTTCATTCCCCACAGCCCAACCCCCAATCTGGCTTTTTTCCATCTCCATGGCCCTGCATCTGTGGCACTGGGGTACAGCCCTAGAGCTCTGTGTGGTATACATCATGGTCTGTGTACACATATCTTGGTAGTCACACTGGGTCCAAGGGATGGTGGTCAGCTTTATTAGGTCCTCTAGTTGACATTAAACGCAGGGCTACTGAGCACCAGGGACTACTAACATGCGTGTGCTGGAAAGGGTAACAATGACTCGGACACAGAGGTTGTATATTGACTCTTATGAGGATAGTTTTGGGCCAAAATCCATCTAAACAACTTGATACTATCTGTATAGTAATGTACAGGGGTTAGGATGGAGAGAAAACAGGCTTCTATCCAGATAGTAGCTTAAACTAAACACAAAGTGACATATTTACTAAAGATTAACGCATGTTAATGAAAGTTAACGTGCATTAAGTACTACCACTGCCCATTAATTTCTATGGGTCATGGTAGCACTTAACACACTTTAATTTTGATTGACACATGCTAATCTTTAGTAAACATGCCCCAAAGAGTCAGAATGGTGACTACATTGCATGTAAAATTGGTGCCATTGATTAAGCACATGGATGCCGAATATACAGAACAAGTTCAATGCTGTGGCCAATGTTTATTTTTATTTATTTTCTTTAACATGTTATATGTCACTGATCATACTATTGCCAGCGGTTCACAACATTACATTGATAAAAAATATCATACCACAAATAATAAAAGACATGCAAGACATTACATGATAAAATAATGCAATCTCAATAACTTTAACCTTTCAATTTATCTGAACATTATCAGCCATTTGAAAAAAATAAGCTTTAATGACCTTTTGAAAGAGGTTGAAGCCCATTTCCACGCTCAATTCCATTGGCAGGGAATTCCAAACTGATGGTCTAAAAAATGATAAAATATTGCTTCTAACAACTTTTCTCACTACTTGAAAAGATGGTAAATCCAACAGATCCTGATCTTGTTACCTAAGAATTCTTGTAGGATAGTACTAAGCCATCCAATTTATCCTATTCACCATCACCACTGAATGTAGACCTTGCAATAGGGTAGATACCCTGGAAAGTGTGGATAACTTAAGGAGGGATCTAGTGAAGCTTGAAGAATGATCTAGAGTTTGGCAGCTAAGATGTCACGCAAAAAAAATGCAGGGTCATGCATTTGGGTTGCAAAGACAGTATATAAAGTGAAATACTATTGTGTACAAAAGAACAATGGTCCTGGGATAATCACATCTGATGATCTTAAGGTAGAAAAGGTGACGGCAAATGCCACACAGAGCAGAGGAGGGGTCCTAATTTTAATAAAAACAGAACTACACACAACTCTTCATGTAAGCAAAAACATAGATGACATGGATGTGCTAACCATTCAAAACAAACATTTTTCAATCACTCTAATATACAGATCTCCTTCAGCCTCCCCTGAGAACCTCTCAGCCATACTAGAAGTAGTATGTACCACGTCACCAAACAAATCCAACATCAATGGGATTTGTTTGGTTCTGTGGTACATGGGGGGAATGGCCTAGTGGTAAGGACATTGTACTTCAGGCCAGAGGGCTGGGGGTTCAAGTCCTACCTGGGGATAGCAATCTCAGGCCAGAGGGACTGGGGTTTCTAGTCCTATAGGCACTGCCTCTGGTGCACATAGATTGTGAGTCCTTTGGGGACAAGGGAATGTACCTGTCTGTAGTGATTATGGAATGTAAACTGCTTTGATTGAAGGATAAGGCAGTATAAAAAGCTGGTTAAATAAATAAATAGTCATGGACCTCAACTTACCAACTCTCCATAGCATGCATGCCTCCCATTTCCTAAATGCTATGTTAGACATAGGCTTCCAACAAGTGGTACAAGCTCCAACTCACAGAAAAGGGAGTACATTAGGTCTTATTTTCCTCTAAACCAATATTACACAAAACATGCACTATTTCAGACCTATAGCACTCCCTTTACCCTGGACTGACCACTTCTTGATAGAATGTACGCTACCTACAGCATCCCCACTATCTGCTGCTGATGCTCCCCCTACATTTCACAAAAAATTCATGACATTGATAAAGAGACCTTGAATATTTCTCTCCCTCAGCTAGATACCTCGCTCAATGACCTAGATGAGATCATCCTTAACTGGAACACCACTATCTGCAATGCCGTACTAGCATCACCCTACCCCTGCCACTCAAAACAGAAAACTTCTAAGTTATGGTACACAACAGAACTAAGATTACTAAAACAAAAACTGCATAAACTAGAGCACAAATGGAGACGCACAAGAATGGAAAATGATAACAAATTATACATGCTCACTCTAAACACTTACAAAGAGGCCATAAACAACAGAAAAAAAAGAATACCACACATCCCTTCTCTCTAAATCTCTCAACAAACCAAGGGAACTATTTTCTATTGTAAGGTCTCTAACTAGAACACCTACGTCAGATGAAGATAAAGTAAGTATCCATCCACAAATTCTAGCCAATCATTATATGGATAAATTTAAACCTACTATTCCTGATAGTAACCCCATCATTCCCTTCATCTCACTACCGAACAGCCTCAACCCTCCCAGACAAGACATATGGTCAACATTCCACCTTATAGACCTAAAACATCTCAAAAATACAATCACCCGCATCAATTCAACCATTTCACCCAGTGACCCCTGCTCGGTCAGCTGGCTGAAATCAACACAGGATGAGTTAGCATCAACCATCCTAGAAATAGTTAACCACTCATTACAAGAAGGACAAATGCCATCTCTCTTAAAGCAAACCATAATCCGACTGATACTAAAATCAGCTACTGCAGACAAAAACCTCCCCAATTCATACAGACCCATATCAAGCCTGCCATTCTTAGCTAAGATCTTTGAAAAGGTTATGCTAAACCAACTGCTGGACTTCATTGAACTAAACGCCCCATTGGATGAACAACAAAATAGATATAGACTACATCACAGTGTAGAGACCCTAATGCTATTTTTTTTTAACAATCTCAAACGTGGCTTGGATTCCAGCAAGCAAGCATTTATCTTAATTTTTCTAGACATTGCCTCTGCGTTTGATAGTATTAGTCATACAATACTAATTAAAAGGCTTATGCAAATTGGTCTTCAGGGAACTGTCATTCAATGGTTTAGATCCTACTTATCCAACCACACTCAACAGGTCCAGATTGGCCAGGTAACCTCCACAACTTTTTAAACAAGAACAAGGTATACCGTAAGGCTCCTCCCTCTCTGTCCTATTTAATCTTTATATTCAACCAATATGCAACATCTTCAAAAAACATAAGGTAAACTATCATCTCTATACAGATGATATAATGATATTTATCTCATAGATACTTCCAACCCTTATACTCTCAGATACTCTTCTGCCTAGAAGAGATAACTGAATGGCTCAAAGCACACAACTTAAACAGCAACATTAATAAAGCAGAAGTACTTTATGTCTCTAGAAACCCAAAATTCATCCCCCCAATAAAATTCAGATACGAGGTGTGAAAATCGAGGTAAAAAAGGAGATGACATATCTCGGCATAATCTTAAACCAGATGGTAAATAGGGTCACCAATATAAAATCAGTCACTACAGTCATACACTTCAAACTAGGTGTAATTCAACATCTCAGAACCCTGTTAGAGGAACATGACTTTAGAAGAGTCCTACAGGCGCTAATAACCCCACATTTCGATTATTGTAAGAGTATCCTCCATGGTCTACCCAAGAAAACCATTCATCAGCTCCAACCAGCCCAAAATCTTGATGCACACATTATTGTATGCAAGGCACAACAAACTAATCATATTACCCCAATTCTTCATAGCCTGCACTGGTTGCCATTTGGAACAAGGATAAAATATAAATACTTAATGATTGTCTTCAAGCTCCACAACAAATCAGTCACTACACCTCTTTCTTCACTCCTTATAGCCTCCACATACCTCAGATTAAGAAGGCACAGCTCCCAAAACACCTTAACCATACCTCATCACTTCTGTACCACAAACCAATCTACCAGCTCAAGGGTATTCTCATACATTGCCCCTGTACTATAGAATGCTCTACCTGATCATCTAAGAGCTATAAAAGATTTACAGCAATTCTGTAAAGAACTCAAGACTCAGCTATTCACTGAGTAGTATGGTTCCATCCATGAGCAACCCCAAGATCAACCTAACTAATATCTCCCATCTCAATTTTGCTCCCAAGCCTATACCTACTGCAATAATGTACATAGTTACTGATTACAAGATTATATTTGCTGATATAATGTATATAGTTGTTATATAGTTCTCATAAGTTAAATGTATATACACTAAGTTATTAAAGTTTCAATGTAAAGTTCCTTTGATGTTCACTGTAAACTGCCCCTGATCTCGGGAAGGAGTGGTATAGAAAAGCATGTTAAATAACATAAGTAAAATTAAAAAAATCAGGAAAAAGGAGTTGATAATGAGTCTGCATAGATTTCTTGGGAAACCTCATTTGGAGTATTGCATGCACTTTTGGAGACCACAATTTTGAAATAAGAACATAAAAACATAAGAAATGCCATACTGGGTCAGTCCAATGTCCATCAGGCCCAGTATACTGTTTACAACAATGGCCAATCCAGGTCTCAAGTACTTGGCAGTTCCCGCAAAAAGGCACACAAGTTCCACAATGCTTGTCCCAGGGTAAGCAGTGGATTACCTGGGTCCTCTTTAATAATAGTTTATGGACCTTTCCTCCAGGAACTTGTCCAGACCTGTTTTAAACGCCGCTACACTAACAGCTTTTACTACATTCTCTGATAACAATTTCCAGAGTTTGATTATGTGTTGAGTAAAAAAATATTTTCTCTTGTTAGTCTTAAATTGGCTACAGTTAGTGTAGAGAGAAACTACTAATCTGGTTAAGGCTATCCATCATAAAGCAAAACTGGACAGACTTAAAGATCTAAATGTGTATTATCTGGCAGGATAGGGGAGATATAATAGAGGCAAATAGCTCCAAGTTATAAATGCATAGGAGGCGGGCTTATTTTAATTGAAATGAATCTCTGGAATGAGGAGTCATAGAATGAGGGTGAAAGGGGATAGACTCAAGAGTAATCCAAGGGAAATATTATTTTATAGAAAATGTGATGGATGGATGGAACAGCTGTCAGTAGACGTGGTACAGATGAGAGCTGTATCTGAATTCAATAAAGCATGGAACAAACACAGAATATCTCTAAAGGAGGAGAAGAGATTGTAGAGCATAAAAATCAGTATGGATGGGCAGACTAGATAAGCCATGTGGTCTTTATCTGCCATCACTTCCTATATTTCTAGATTTCCAAAGTGTTTTTAATTCACTTCCAGGCATAATTTTATATCTTCTTGTTACCTTCTTATTATTCTAATACATCACCCCCTCTGACTTCCCATTCACACTGTATGCACCTGCCCTCTGTAACTAACTACCTCCCACTCTAAGGAACATTGAGTCAATTGAAGACTTCCGAAAGAAATTAAAAATGTATCTCTTTCAAGAGCATCTCAGTGCAGACCTCCCATAGAGCTCAATTCAACAAGGACTCTCTCAACCCAACACAGACCATCCTACATCAACTCCAGGAAACCTTCAGCAAAAGAGAATGTTCCAAGCTACCCCTGCCAACCCTCCCCCCCCCCTCATCATCAACAAAATTCAACTTGACCCAGACTCATCACACCCACCAAATAATGCCCACACAATCCTATATAATTCCTTGCCCCATTGTATACCCCGATAGCCATGTTCGAGCTAATGCTAATTACTGTCAAAGTTCTTGTACCCCTACAATATCTTATGTAACCACTGTTGCATCTAAAGTTCATTGTATTGCACCCAGTTCCCTGTAAACCATTTTGACTAGTAGAAAAACAGTATTAAAAAGTTGTTAAATAAATAAAATACATAATGCACTAATGTATAATTCACTTGTATGCTTAAGCAACATCACTGTTTGTTTTGACCTGCTCATTTTGTTTTCACCTGATAAACGGTGCTTTAGATCCTCAAAGCTAGTCAAGAAGTGGATAGTTGGTCCATTAAAAAGGTATTGCATTAGTTTATTAGTTTGTTTACCAACCTTTATTTCTGCCCCTTAACCTAGGACTTTCATCACATCTCATTTAATGAGCTAAGCTACCATCTAATGATGAAAAAATGGGAACAACCACTTCATTATATTTTGGTCATAATGATCTAATTTTCCATATTTTTGCCAATTGACGAAGAGCAGGTGAACATTTTGCTTAGATGATAAGCTCTCTAATTTCATGTCAAGTGTATTCTATACTTTCATTTGATTAGGATTCCTACAGGGAAATGTAACCTTTCATCTCTAGAATAGCAGTTCAGATACAGCTCATGTTGGCAAGAGGCAAAAAACAATATTCTGCTTGGT
The DNA here is from genome assembly GCA_033557465.1 of Ichthyophis bannanicus. Lineage (NCBI taxonomy): Eukaryota > Metazoa > Chordata > Amphibia > Gymnophiona > Ichthyophiidae > Ichthyophis > Ichthyophis bannanicus. The sequence continues at coordinate 1,379,213,491 of CM066033.1, read as the reverse complement.
TTTCTTTGTGAATGCAGACATGCATTTCATTTTAGCTCTTTATTAGATAGGAGTCGATGATTAAAAACACTAGTATTCAATAACAAGCAATGAGTAATAGGTATCAAAACTTCATCCAACCAGGTTCAACAAGTGGCCTTTAAAATACTTTTTTGAAAGAAATCCAAAGCAGATGCAGAAGCTTATCATGGACTATTTTTTTTCAATTGGCAATCTCACTTTGTAATTTTTGAGATTCCAAATTTGAACTTTTTAAAAGTGATGTTGAATTTTGACCAAATCCTCTTGTAGAAATTGGACAGATTTCATTTCCGCAGCAGGCCTGGGGAAAATCTTGTTAAACTCGAAGTGAGCTAAAGTTTGAGTTGCTTAAGGTTTGAATTCCAATTGTTGGATCATTTTTCTAGATCATAGTTTCACTGGGCCAAATATTGCTTGAGGCGCCAAAGGAGCCATAACACAGCTAAGGTTACCCATGCAGCAAAAGAGCATGAACCGCAAGAAAGACGGCAGCCAGCGAAGCAAGTATGGAAAATGTGAGAAAAGTTCCCCACGGTGCTCGGCGGATAGATGGACCTAACCGTTCAGTCCTTACTGGGTGATATTCCATCTAATGGAGGTGGTTGATACCCATGTAATGCCGCCCACAACAATATCTGGCAGTAACCTATGCAATGTGCTGAAAGGGGACAAGCCCCAGCCCAACCCCGGCGCACCACTACTCAGGCAAGGTTGGTATCCCACAAATACAGCATGGGTCTGGCCACCCACATGGAGTGAAGGGGAATCATATCGCCCTACACAGGTAGGAGGTTTACCTGCCCTGCCAGTGCAGGAGCCCCCTCTGACTTGGCTGATATACAGCAGAAGCATGTCTTCCAGAAGGACTGTTAATTTCAGCCCCAACCAGGCAGAGGCCTTGTCCAAAATGATGCTGAGGTATGAAGGAGTGTTGTACCCCAGAGACAACAGGAAGACCAACCTGCGCCTCTCAATGGCTATATGGAAGGGGATCCAGCTCCAGCTGCAGAGGTGAGTAGGCAATGGGATCTGTAGGTACAGGGATCACAGTAATGGGGAAGAACATAGCTGCGGGCCACAGCCAATGCACTGACAGACCCAGCTGCGAGATAGTGCATGCATGTTGAGATGATGAATCTAGGCACAGGCAGAATACCCCACAAAGGTGTCTGGATCATGTGTCTGGCTGGTCCAGCCCAGCAAAGGATACACACTGCCATCCCTGCTAGCCCACAACAGCACACATCTGCATACCTAATGTGGGTAATAATGAGAGTACCCACAGCTGTCTGATGGCTAAAAAAGGCAATGGCACAGTCAAAGCACCACAGCATGAGAACAGGGTGATAGGCATTGGACTGTTTGTAGCAGTACAGGTAGTGTAACTGTAGGAAAACATAGTGCTCCCTCCAGGTGCTCTCATTTAGTGCTAACAGAGATTGGCGTGTGACATATAATCATGGACTGAGGATGCCAAAACTGATGTCGTAGCCGTGTGCAATGGCTGGCTGCCACTGCCCACATTGAGAGTAGAGAAGAAAGCCAATGCCAAACAAGGGAATCTGCCTGTATCAGATGACATTCCTGCATTTCCCAACCTGAACACCACAGTATGTGCACTTGCGCAGTGAGCGCAGGTCCAGATGGCTGTCCATGAGCAGCACGGATGCCCCCTTTACCAAATACTCCTGCAGAGATACATAACATGGCATATAGATGTCTATGTGCAATAATAACTCCTCTGCAACCAAATATCCCCCCAAAGACACATGACATTGCCTGAGAGTGGTGGCACAAGAGGCAGTAACTGTAGAGCTGTGGGCATAGTTGGAGGGGAGGAGGATGGGGCAGCAGAATGGGGGGGGGGGAAGGTGGTACCTGATAATGTTGAGAGGAGAGGTGACACAGTGGGATGTGAGTGTAGGGGATGCAGAGGGAGAGAAAGTGTATCAGGTGTGACTATAGCATGGCAGATGGGCCTTGAGGAGCCAGGTGGCGGCAGGCATGGCTCAGGTGCCCAGAACATATGGTTCCATGGTGCACACAGGGCAAAGACAGGTACCACAGTAAGTAGATGAATGGACAAGGTGACAGGCAGCCAGTAGCACCACCACTAGGACTGTGGCAAGCAGTAGTCAACAAGGGGATGCTCATGTCAGTGATCCGGGGCAGTTTGAAACCCCCCACAGGTATAGAGAGCAAATGCTGGAACCCACCATGAGCTGCAGGTTATGAGGCCTCCACAATGTCAGTGCCCTGCCGGCTGGTCCGCACAGCCTCCTGACTGGCCAGATCACATATCCCAGCCACAATGGGGAAGTGGCACACAGGTTCAGTGGGGTCAAACCCAGCTCAGGCCCTGAAATACCCCTGCACCCACATGTACTAAAATATGGTTCCTCAAGCACGGGTAATGTCTACACCAGGGTGACTATAACGGACAGCACTACAGCCACACCTCAAGGACTGGAGGAATGAGTGTTGCTGTGTGTGAGACCGACATATCCACCCTGTGCCCCAGAATGTCTATCCCTAGTGCCTGTATCCACCTCCAATCGCATCCTGTATGCACAGAATACACCCATGCCAAATCCTCATGTGCCCCCCCCACCACACTTTAGTCACAATGAACCCCTGTTATGTCCCAGTCAGCAGCAGCACCATTTGGATCTGCTGCCCCACCCTCTGCAGCACGTCCCCTCATCTGCAACATGCCACCTGAACCATTGCCAGACATGTCTGCGGGGTGTGGGGGGGATAGCACGACTGGTCACACTGGTAGTACAATGTTGGTGTGGCAGAGTTGTTACTGCCGCCCGCATAGTCTACAGGTCTCTTAGTCATCTCTGATGAACATAGGTTGCAGGGGGTTGGGCAAGGATTGTGCACATCGAATAACATGGATGCAGGGCATCATCAGTTGTACAGAGGTGATGTGCAAGGTATGGGCTGATGTATGGGTGAGAGTGTATGAGCGGTACTTGGTCCAATTCCTTTTCACATCTTTGCTAGTGATATAGAGGAAGGGCTGTCGGGGAAGGTTTACCTCTTTGCAGATGATAACATCATATGCAATAGAATAGACACCCAGGGAGAAGTAGGTAACATGAGAAGGGATCTAGCTAAGCATGAAGAATAGTCAAGAAAAGGGCAGTTGGGATTTAATGGTAGCAAATACAAGGTCATGCATCTGGGTTGCAAAAATCCAAGGGGGCAGAACAGTGTAGGGGGTGCAGTACCTCTGTCCACAAAAGAAGAGCGGGACCTGGGTGTGATGGCCTCTGATGACCTTAACATAGCTAAACAGGTAGAAAAGGTGATAGCAAAAGCTGGAAGGATGCTTGGGTGCATAGGGAGAGGAATGGCCAGCAGACAAAAGGAGGTGATAGTGCCTCTGTATATGTCTTTGGTGCGACCTCATTTGGAGTAGCATGTGCAGTTCTGGAGACCGCACCTTCAAAAGGATATAAGCAGTTTAGAGTTGGTACAGGGGGTGGCTACTAAAATGGTTAATGGTCTTTGCTATAAATCATATGAGGACAGACCTAGGCATCTACATCTTAGAGGAAAGGAGGGATAGAGGAGATATGATAGAAACTTCTAAATACCTCCGTGGCATAAATGCACAGGGGGAGAGCCTCCTTCGTTTGGAAACAAGCTCTGCTATGAGGGGACATAGGATGAGGGTAAATGGGGATAGAATCAGGAGTAATATGTGGAGATATTTCTTTATGGAAAGAGTAGTAAATCCGTGGAATAGTCTCCCAGTGGAGGTGGTAGAGATGAGGATGGTATCTGCATTCAAAGAAGCATGGGACAAGCACAGAGGATCTCTAAAGGGAAACAGGGGACTATTGTAGAATTGATAACGAAGGACAGACATAGATAGGCCTTGTGGTCTTTGCTGCCATCATGTATCTATGTTTCTATGCTAGCAGCACCTCTGTGTCATCCATTGGAACATCTAGTTGCCCTCAGTGAGGAAGCATTTATTTATTTAGTAATTTGAACAGGGTTTTTTTTATACTGCCCCTTCCAGCAATTAGGGGCGGTTTACATGGAAAATGGAACTATAACTTGAAGATACATGGAGCATATTTAATCCTTACATAATTGGAACTAGGAACTTACTATTTACAGTAAGATACAATTGGGGAATAGGGGAGGTTTAAGATATTTGGGTGATAGAAGGGAGGTTAGATGTATTGGACGGTGTATTATAATATTCTGAGAACAGATGGGTTTTTAATTCCTTGCAGAATGTTAGGAGGTCTTTGATTGCTCTGAGTTGGTTGGGTAGAGCATTCCAGAATGTGCGGGCTGTAGATCTGAATGCTCTATTGCTTGTAAACTGTTTAGTTTTGCGCATTAGCTTGTGAAGGCACCACGCATCTCCATACCTGTCAACAACTCCCACTGTCACCAGTTCACTATGGAATATGTCTGAGCCAGTTCACAGGCCATACACACCATACCATCCATATGTGGCAACACCGCACATTAGCCTATGAGAGTCTATGCACACCACAACTCAGGTAAAACTGCACTGCCACAGGGATGCTTTCACCAGGATCTGTGAACGCCAGCTGCCCTTTGGGACTGTGAGCCCTACTGTCTGACCAGGATGCTCTGATTATCTCCACAGAGAGACTTGGCTGCCAACAAAGGGTTTCGCCCAGGCATATGTCTAGGTGGCTTGGTTCGGGGTCCTGTCTGCAGCAGTTTGCGTTGTGCCCCTGGGATTGCAGCATGTGTGTGCATGTAGGGCACCATAGTCTCCTGGAGCTTAGGAATGACCATGTATGCAGGTATACATGTGGAAGGTGGGGGGATCCATCATTCATGGGTAATCTGATGGAAGACGAGGGAATATTGAACTTACCCATGTAAAGGAAAGGTGGGCGCATAGTCCAATATTCCCGCTAACTGATTACTGCACCATAACCGGGCAACGGTTCAAAAATCCCTGCTTATGCCTCTCCATGGGTATGGCATTGTCCAGTGGCTAGTGATGGCGCACATATTTGTACTTTTGGTGGGGACATCACTACATGGGTATCTACTATAGTGTTGGATGGGGCGTAGTCAACCTCGGAGTCATATCCACCCAGTTCCAAATGTAGTACACATGTATCTCGGCACCGCTCCAATCCATGGTGATCTTTTCAGCCTAGTAAAATCGCTATCAAATGAACCATCATCAGAACAAAAACATGATATTCAACCACAAGAATTTGCTGATTATTTGCAATCTAAACTTTTACAGACGGATGAGCTACAGAAAGTAGATATCCAAGAATCAACCTGCCAGATCACCTTGACATCACTTTCCGCACCTTCAGCTAAACAAGTTGAAGACAAGTTGAAGACAATCTCCTCACTCAATACCTCCACCGCTCAAACCGATCCTTGCCCAGCCTTCTGGATCAAGGACCTTAGAAGTGTCTTTAGTCCTTTCATTGCAAGAATCATGAACCTCTCTTTCACAACTGGATCTTTCCCATCTGTACTAAAGCTCACATCCATCAGACCACTTTTAAAGAACCCCAAGCTAGACCCAAAAAGAGCTGACTCATACAGGCCTATTGCTAGCATTCCCCTCCTAGCAAAAATCTTTGAAAAAGAGGTACAACGCCAAATTCAAGACCACATTGACGCAACAGCTCCTCTCGACTACTTTCAACATGGATTCAGGGAACATCATGGAGTTGAAACACTCCTCACCACTCTCCTCAACAACTTACTCACCAGCATAGACAACATCCGCCAAGGCGTTGTGCTAATATTCTTAGATATAGCAGCAGCCTTTGACTCGGTAAATCACGAGATACTCATTACACGTTTGAAGGAAAAAGGCATTGGTAGTTCAGCTCTAGAATGGTGTAAATCATACCTAGACACCAGAATGCAATATGTAAAATCTGCAACGGGAGAATCAAATCTCTTCCACCAAAAACAAGGGGTACCACAAGGGTCATCTCTCTCATCTCTCATGTTTAACATCTACATGCAGCCTATCTGCAATATCATCAGATCATTCAACGTGAAATGTATGATTTACGCAGATGATATCCTACTTTATATGCCATTTTCTACAAGGCAATTAGACCTACTGCCCATAATAAATTGCTTTAATGCAGTATCGGAATGGCTTCTCTCACAGAACCTCCGCATCCAACACAAGAAAACTGAGGTTCTCTTTGTTACGCGAGACCCCAACTTCATTCCACCATCACATATAAGTGTGAAAGGAGCGGATCTAGCCACAAAAGAAACAATAAGATACCTTGGAGTCACGCTGGACCAACGTCTCAATTTGAAAACACATGTAAACAATATTACAAAAGCTGTATACTTCAAAATACGCACACTCAGGCACCTTCGCTCATTACTTGACCCAGATGATTTTAGAACCATCTTCCAAGCACTCATTTTGCCGCATTTCGATTTCGCCAACTCAATTCTACAAGGTCTCCCACAATCCACCCTAAGCTCTCTTCAACTTGCCATGAATACTGCTGCAAGGATTCTACAAGGAGCTGCCAGGAGTGATCATGTAACACCAATCCTCAAACAGCTTCACTGGCTCCCGATACAAGGCAGACTCGAATTCAAAACCCTAGTCCTAACATACAAGGCCATCCACGGTGTATCTGCAAACTCAATAATTGATCTCACACAAACACTACCACCAACAAGATCCAGAAGACATATAGCAATAAACACCCTAATAATACCGAAGGCCATAATAACGTGTAGCCGATCAACAGCGAACAGAGCCTTCATGTTCTGTGCCCCAAAACACTGGAACTCCCTACCACCCGAAATTCGTGCCATAACTAACATATGCCAATTCAGAAAAGCCCTCAAGCATAACTTATTCATCAAATACTACCCTACATAAATCTTCCCCTCAAGCATAACCTAATCAACAATTATTACCCTACACAAATTCAAAATATTCACCTCAATATTAACCACTTTGCCTCCTTTCACAACCCCACAAGCAACGTCACATAAATACCTTCCATGTTATCAAAATTAACAGACCAACATTCTATGTATATAGTTTTACCCCCATATATTTGCTTTTGTATATAGTTTTACCCCCATATTATTCAAGTTTTTCGAATCCAAGTTTATCGTTCTGTTTTATGTAAAACCGAGCAGCCTGTTGTTCTGGTCTTTGGTTATCTGTAAACCGCGCTGATTGTGAATAGCGCGGTATATAAAAAACTGTAATAAATAAATAAATAAATGGCCAGCAGCATGTCACAGGCAGTGCAGGAAAATCCCAGGCATGCCAGAAAGGCCAATTTCAGGCCATCGAGACCTCCATGGCCATTGGACTCATCTTAAGGCATCATGCCACCCCTTTCGGGGCCAAGGATGCTAGCATCCAACAGAGGGCATGGCAAGATATAGCAAAGAAGGTCAATGTGGTGCACCACCACAACAGGGATGTGGAGGACATCAAGAAGAAGTGGTGGGTGGTGTGGCAAGAAGCCAAGGAAAAAAGGGCAGCAAATGACAAGTTGCCCCAAGACTGCCAGCACAAGCTCAGCCCCCTTGAGAAGCAGGTCCTCCAGTTTGTGGATAAGGTCACCATCACTGGGGTTGCTGACTATGATAGCTTAACACCAGCCACACAAGAGGGCGAGTAGGTACTGCATCATACCAGATGTGTGATCTGGGTGATGCTGTGTGTGCCCACCTGCTGCTATCTTTGTGTCATCACACAGCTACCACTGCTTTCCCTCTGCCCCCACTGTGGCACTGGGCTGTAATCCTATGGCCCCTCCCATGCCCCATGTACCTCCTCATCCCCATGTCCATGCATACTGTCACATGGTTGTGCTATTCTAACAATGCAGAGTATGTGTGATGAACTGGCACAGGGTCCTGTCTGTGCCATACTGTGCACAGTGTGGACTATGCTGTGACATTGTGGCACATTCAGACATTGCCATGGTGAGGGTGTGATAGCAGGGTCTGTGTACAACCAATTTGGGCATGGATGTTGTACAGGGGCGAGTGCACAGACACCTGGCTATGCTTCATGAGCAGAGGCATGGTATAGTGAATGTAGTAGGTCATCCAGACCTGGGATGGTGCCACAGAATAGAGGTGGTGTTTCAGTTCCTGCAGCTATGTGCATGCTGCTATTGCGGCTGCCAGTCATCCCACATAATGACATGTTCATTGCTGCTGACCATAGTCCATGGGTGTTATTGACTGATTGTGGGTGGGTCCCCTTGGACCCTACCCCTGCCACACATAGCCACATTCAGGGAGTCAGTCATGGCCACTGTGAGTGATGAAAATATGCAGTGAGTTATGGTAGGGGCCAGACACCCATCGATTGCTGTCCATGCATTGGTACGTCTATACAGTTCGCAGAGACAGCGGGCCCATCCCCCATGACAGTGGTGCCTGTCATGTACCCAGGAGCATAAGGGTAGTGTAGGGCACCTCTCCCCACTGTTCCCAGCTGGGGGGGAGGGCTGGTCAGAGCATTACTATATTCTCTGTGGGTGCAGTTAGGGATCTCTGTGCCTGTGCACATATATCATCTGTCTGTTCCTTTGGGTCACTGTGCAAACCTGTGTTTCCCTGCAATGTGTGTACCCATGGGTTTGTGGCATCTCCACTGTGTGTTGCATGCTCGATCTGTATGTCTGACACCGCGGTGTTATGGGGTGTTGGTTTAGGTGACTGTGGGTTGCAGTGGGTCATCTGCCCTTCAGCATTCTTGGCCTGTGTACCCAGTGCAGGCCCCTCCTGTAGCCAGGCACTCATGACAGGCTCTGAATAGAGTCTCTTATGCCCTCCCACAGATCAGGCAGTGGCATGATTTACCAGCCTGTGGTCTCCAAGGATGCTAGAGGGGCTCCTCCTGCCACTGGTGATGACCATGATGGACCAGGTTGCAGCATAGGCCAGGGGGCACCATGGCAGCATGTGCGGATGAGCAGGCAACAGAGGAGCAGCCAGCTCCTGAACCTGATTTCCCTATCCTGGAGACACCATCCAACAGTGGTCTGGATGATTTAAACCGGAAATTACTCCAGGAGGGATCCCACATGCTGGAGAACACTGAGGAGATCCTATCCGTGCTCCACACTATTTGACAGAAGCTGCAGGGCATGAACCAGGAGCTGGAGGATAAACATCAGGCAATGCATGAACACCATATGAGGAAGCAACACCAACAGGAGGCTCAACTGTGGCTTCTGCATGAGATGGTGGCCTACCAGACCTCTATATCTGGTTCTTTCCATCGGTTAGTGGCAGTACTACAGGGCCAGAGGGCAGTGGGAAGGAGACCAATCTGGTGGCACATCCAGATGGCTGTGAGCAGCCTGAGATGGGCCACTTCACAAGGGAGGGGGATGATGCCACTAGCACAACATCAGACACACTCCGTTGTGGCGGAGTGCTTGTGTAGCTAAATGGCAGATATGGAGCAGGGGAGAAAAGGGGGCCACATAGCTACTGTCACTGATTGTACTCATTCCTGATCAATATGTGTACTCACTGTTACTAGAATGATTCCCTGATGAGTCTGTTCTGGTTTCCAGGGCGAGGGCCAGCTGTGGTTTGTTCCCCATCTCCACCCTGCCCACATTGTCTGCCTCCGCTGTGTCATTGTCTGCTGCCTCCTCTGGCTTGGGATCGGGGATGCTACACTGCCATGCAAGATTGTCTAATATACTGCATGCTGTGAATATTGTGCATATCTTCTCCAGACTGTATAGTAGCTCACTCCCACTCTGGTCCAGGCATTGAAAGCGGCTTTTCAAAACTCTTAGAACTCTTTCCACTACAGCACTGGCCCTTTGATGGGCAACATTGTAGCATTCCTCCTGTGATATGTGAATGTGCCACAGAGGTGTGAGCAGCTAGGTCCTCAGGGGGTACCTCGGTCACTTGAATGTGTGTTTTATTTCATTTGAGTTGCCTGGACACCCTTCACATGGGCAGCAGGCCAGTGGTCACACCTACAACAGGGGTTCCATGTACAACAGGAGGATGGGGGCTCTATCACATCACAGTTGGTTGGTCCTCTCATGCACGGGGAATGGGCAGGGTGGGGGGGGGAAACACAGAGTGAGAGCAGAAGAGGGAACTGGCAGTGTATCAGCTGAGTGGTCAGGATCTGACTTGTTGGGCTTCGGGACCGAGTGCAGTAGAATCTGTGTTCCAAGGGGCAGGGGCACTGTGGTGGTGGACGCATTTGCAAGTGAGGGTCACACCAACCTGAGGAGCAGAGGATAGATGTGGCTGGTTGGCATTACTGTCACAGGGGGCATGGAGTATGATGCGTGTGCACACAGAGCCAGGGGGGTCACATGGGGGTACCAGAGTGTGTTGTTCATCATATAGGGTATGCACAATGTGTACTGCAGGCTGGTTGTTGCTGGTGGCCCATTGTATTGGGTGAGGGGTTGGGTAATGTGTTCAGCACAGGGGGCTTGTACGTGGTGCATTGGGGTTCCTGCCTATCCCTCTGCCCCTATACCCTCCCCTGCTTCACCCTCCACCCCTCATCCCCTCCCCCACCTCCCCTGCCTTTCCCTCTGCCTCTCCTTCCCCACTCCTCCCACTCCTGCTCCTCCCATATCTCCCTCTCCCCTTCCGCTCCCATCTTCTCCCCCACCTCCACCTCCCATTCACATTCCTTCTGTTCCTCAACCTCCTCTTCCATCATCGCATCATGGCCCTGCAGCCCTTTCAACAGAATGTACACCTGTATTGGGGCATCCAAGCATTCATATGTGCCCTTACTGGGCTCCCATCCCCTGTTGCCCCAACCAAGTGGTTCATACTTTAAGGAGCCCGATTCACAAAGGGGCACGTCTGGGCCATCTGGATGGCCCCGAGCAAGATGGGCCCATTAGGACCCAATTCTGTACTGTGGGAACAGAACGTTCCCACGACACACAGAATCGGGCCTGAGGAAAGTCTAGCTTGCCCCTACCTGCCTGTGGGGACATCCTCCCCGCAGGCACCCCTAGCTCCCATGGCTCATCACCCCCTCTTCCCCACTGCCTGGCTCATGAATGGCCAGCCAGGGCCTGGATCAGGCAGTGGGGACCACCCTACACCCGGCCCTGGCCCCGGGGGGGGGGGGGGGGATTCTGAGCCCCGACCAGCCTGCCGGTTTTGATTATTCCACCTTCAAGAGGCAGCCCTGCAGGACCCATCTCAGAATCGGGCCTATAGCTTCACATTGGCATACTGATGTGTGCACTTACAAAGCATCCAGCCCTCGTCGAGGTCACCACTTGCAGCTGCATGGCTCAGGCCTGACTGTGCCAGGGCAAGCGCATCATGGCATGAGCCTGGGTACCTGGCATCATGTTAGCATTCACCACCAGCTACATATTTAATGAGGTATAATTGTGTCAGTTCCTGTAGGACCTCTGTGTTTGTCTAGGTGCCCTCAGAGCTATATGTATGCAGTCAATCACTCCAAGCACTGAGGGGAAGCCATCAATGTCATAGAAGGCCTGCATTGTATCATAGAAACATAGAAGCAGAAACATGACGACAGAAAAAGACCACATGGCTAGTCTGCCCTTCCATATCAACCACTACAACAGTCCCCTTTTTTCCTTTAGAGAATTTGTACCATGCTTCTTTGAATTCAAATACTATCCTCACCTCTACCACCACCATTGGGAGACTATTCCATGGATCCACCACACTTTCTGTAAAGAAATATTTCTGCATATCGCTCCTGAATCTATCCCCTTTCACCCTCATCCCATGTCCCCTTGTAGCAGGACTTGCTTTCAATCGAAAGAGGCTCTCCTCCTATGCATTTATGCCACGGAGGTATTTAAACATCTCAATCATATCACCTCTATCCCGCCTTTCTTCTAAGGTGTATATATTAAGATCCTTAAGTCTGTCCTTATATGCTTTATAATGAAGACCACTAACCATTTTAGTAGCCAGCCTCTGTACCGACTCCAGCCTGTTTATATCCTTTTGAAGGTGCGGTCTCCAGAACTGCACACAATACTCCAAATGAGGTGGCACCAAAGACGTATACAGAGGCACTATCACCTCCTTTCTTCTGCTGGCCATTCCTCTCCCTATGCACACAAGAATCCTTTTAGCTTTTGCCGTCGCCTTTTCTACCTGTTTAGCTACTTTAAGATCATCAGACACAATTACGCCTAGGTCACGCTCTTCTTTAGTGGACAAAAGTAATTCACCCCTATACTATATTGCTCCCTTGGACTGCTGCAGTCCAAATGCATGACCTTGCATTTTTAACATTAAATCTCAGCTGCCAAATTCTAGACCATTCGTCAAGCTTAGCTAGATCTCTCCTCATGTTATCTACACCTTCCTGGGTGTCTACTCTATTGCAGATTTTGGTATCATCCGCAAAGAGTCAAACCTTACCCGAAAGCCCTTCTGCTATATCACTATCAAAGATGTTAAAGAGAATCGGACCAAGGACAAATCCCTGGGGCACACCATAGTTAACCTCCTTCTCCTCAGAGTGAGCTCCATTTACCTATACCCTTTGTCACCTCCCACTCAACCAATTTCTAACCCAAGCAGTAACTTTAGAGTCCATCCCTAGGGTGCTCAGTTTGTTTATAAGTCTCCTGTGAGGCACAGTGTCAAAGGCTTTACTGAAATCTAAATACACCACATCTAGGACTCTCCCTCAGTCCAACTTCCAGGTCACCCAGTCTAGAAAGCAATCAGATTTGTCTGACAGGACCTGCCTCTGGTGAATCCATGCTGCCTCAGATCCTGTAATCCATTGGACTCCAGAAACCTCACTATTTTCTCTTTCAGCAGTGCTTCCAATAATTTACTCAACACTGAAGTTAAACTAACCAGCCTGTAGTTTTCAACCACATCCTTACTTCCCGTTTTTGTGTAAAGGGACCACATGTGCCTCTCTCCAGTCCTTTGGAACCACTCCCGACTCCAACGAGGCATTGAAAAGGTCAGTCAGTGGAGCTACTAGAATGTCCCTAAGGTCCCTCAGTATTCTAGGGTGTATCCCATCTGATCTCATCACTTTGTCTACTTTAAGTTTAGCTGGTTTCTCACGAACACAGTCTTCTGAAAATTGTTCAAGATGCCCCTCACTTCTGTTCCTGTTTGCGGGTGTTTTCTGAGGTCCTGTTCCTGGTTCTTCATCTGTGAACACAGAACAAAAATATTTGATAAGCAATTCTGCTTTATCCTCATCAACTTCTACATATTCCTCCTCTTCACCCTTGAGTCTGACAATACCACTTTTGTCCTTCCTCTTTTCACTAACATATCTGAAAAAATGTCTTATCCCCCCATTTTATTGCATTGGCTATTTCCTCCTCTTTCTGAATCTTTGCTTTTCTGACTACTTTGCTAGCTTCTCTAAGTTTTTCCAAATATAGATGCCAGTCTTCCTCTCTCTGTGATCTCTTGTATTTTTATGAAGGCCTCCCTCTTTTTCTTCACCTTTTCAGCTACTTCTTTCAAAAACCATAGCGGTCTCCTTTTCCTTTTACCTTTATTTACCATTTTAACAAAAATGTTGGTTGCCGTTAAAATATCCCCTTTCAGTTTTGCCCATTGTTTTTCTACATCCCCCAGTTGGTTCCATCCCACTAAGGACTCCCTGAGGTATTGGCCCATCTTGGCAAAGTTAGTTTTCCTAAAGTCTAAGATCCTCGCTTTTGAATGGATTTTAACAGCCCTATTCGTAATACTGAACCACACCATCTGGTGATCATTGGATGCAAGATGATCTCCCACTCCTTTGGTGTCCTTGGGGCATACAATGAGGTGCCCTAGTCATCGCAGCACGGCCCTTGTAACAGTGGCAATATATTGGCCGGTCGTGGCCTCAATAACATGTTGAAATCTTCTTCAGGCCAAGAAGCCAAGGATGGTAGTGACCCACACTCCCACTGGCAGTGTGTGACTCCTGTCAACGGCTGGCTCCATATCCTGACTTAGGATGCACAGAGCTCTGTGATTGTCCCACCATCAAGTCATCACCACTGGTTTACCTCCTCTTCTGTCATTTGTAGGTATGTGACCCTGGGCCTGTGCATTCAGGGAACATGGTACCTGTGCCTATGTGCTGGGTGCCTGCCCTCTGAAAGTTGTAAATTTTGCCGCCCCCTCATCTGTGCCAAGGCTCTTCAGTACCGTCTTTGCCTCTGGATGAGCTTGATCACTCCCCACATTGCACACGCTTTGCTGGTACACAGTTTCTGTCTGATACACGGCTTTGCCAAAGCCGTTCCTGTTCTCCTAGGTGCCAGAAAACCTCGCCTAGTCCTGTGTGGTTTATGGAATCTCAGGGAGGCAGCCAGGCCTATTGAATATCAGTGTTATGCAGTTATGGCAGCACCTCGCCCACATCATGCCCTGTTACGCCCCCACCGTTATCCGGTTAGCATGAGCCACGAGGTGGTCATTTTCAACTGTGCACAGGTTTGTGATGATGCATTGTCCATGATTTGGCGGTCTTACATGGGTATGTCATCATTCCCTGTGCCTATATGCCGCCTACCGAATATCGGGCCCATTAAGATTATTCCAAACTGAGCATCCCTTGCACATGAGCTACCATTGCCCTTCACACAGTACTGAGACACACTGGTATTACCAAATTCAGTTATGCTAATTTGTCAGCTAATTCATGACCTTCAGTTATCATTTTGATTGTTAAGCTCTTCTTTGTCAGGTCTTACAAATTCAGGTTGAAAGTAAAACAAGGATGAAGCCACATCATTTTCTTTCCTCAAAATAGTTGGAAATAAGAAACTAAGGTGCCCTATTACTAAAGTGTACATTGGTTTTTCAACTAATGTGCATTTAGCACAAAAACTAATGAGTGGTAGTTACAATCATTGTGTGCTAAATACCAGGGGTGTGTCCATCATGTTCCTGACCGTTACTGCACTGAATAGTACCCTAATGTGCCACAGCAGCATGCACAATTACTATGGGTGCACTCAGGTGCGGCTCAAGACAATCTGCTGCCTGACATGAGAGATGTGCTGCCCCCCCCCCCCGCCTAGCAGCCAAAATGGAAGAGCTCTAGTCAAGGAACAGGGGGTGCCCTCACTCAGAACACTGGTCAAGTGGCTGCCCCAAGAATAAAGAAAGCAATATATTTCCAGGCTAGATTTTATTTTTTTAAACGTTGCAATGAT
The DNA here is from genome assembly GCA_033557465.1 of Ichthyophis bannanicus. NCBI lineage: Eukaryota > Metazoa > Chordata > Amphibia > Gymnophiona > Ichthyophiidae > Ichthyophis > Ichthyophis bannanicus. The sequence goes on along the minus strand of CM066033.1, from coordinate 1,379,198,282 downwards.
GTTTATATGCAGCAAAAATTGTAGCAGTTTAATTATCTAGCCTGGGAATCTAATATAAAACATATAGATTCCTGACACTTCACACTGAACTGGTATGGCATTTCATGTAAATATATATCTTGCAAAACACAAAGGAGACACAAGATGACCACATTCCAGGAACCATGGCACAGTTTATTACACCAAAATACAATTATTATTGCTAGTTATTATAACGGTGCTTTGTTTTTTTGCTTTTTCTTTTCAAACATATATTATGCATCAAAGAAACCCCTCAAGGGCACAGAGCAGAACTAGAACATTTCCCACAGAACTCAATATACCAGAAGTAATTTCTGATTTTGGTGTCATCTCAGTTAACAGCAGCATACGTAAACCCTCACCAGTACTGGACATATTGGGATATGTTTACTAAAGGGCAGTAAGGGAGCAAGTGAGTCATTAACATGTGTTATCGGCACCTGTAAGCAGTTAATACTGCAGAAATCGCCGGTAACACTGGATTAAAATTGGAAGAGGGGCCCACAGCGTTAAGGGAAAAAGAGGTGGAGAGAGGGCGTTAACAGGGCAGAGAGTGGGTGGGGATAACGTGTGCTCCCTTACCGCAGGGCTGTGTTACCGTACATTAAAGCTCCCAGTGCTGGTAACCCTAATGCCAGCTGAAAGCTCATGAAAAGGGGTAGTTCTGAAGAGAGAGAGCCTGTTTTAGTGTATGCAATGTGTTTCACCCACCGGAGGTGCCAAAAGTGTGATAGTAGTGCTCCAGGGGCAACAACAGCATGGTGCCCTATTAAGAAAGGGTACTATGCTGATGTTGCCAAATTAGCAAAAGGTGTGACACATAGGTGATGCAGTGGGGCAACACCGCAGTTGCCACTGTGAGTGGGATGGAAAGCTTGTCAGCAGCAGGTATAGTATAGCATAGGACACCCCTCCCTACCGAGGTCTAAGCCAGCAGCACTAATGGCCATAGCCTCCGCTGGAGGGAGGCAGGAGCAGCAAAGTATGCAAAGCTGCATGTGTGCAATGTCAATGAGGCCGCCTGCAGCATTGAAGTGGCGGCTGTGCCACAATAACAGGGAGGGAGGGAGGGATCTGACAGCATGTTGTCCACCCTGATCGCTGGACTCTGGCACCCGGCTAGTTGTCCTACTGGATGGACTGGCCCTGGGGTACGGATGCCCCCCATCTGCACATATTGAGTAGATATGTGCAGTTGAGGAGGGGGGAATATGCCACTGAGGCAGAAAGAGCAGGCAATATCCTAACACCCCACCTCAGAGGGGAAATAACCATACTGCCTGCTCAGTTGCCAAATGATGATCAGGGCCTGTCTGTAAACCAGTGACCCTTGCATGAGTGGGCACTTAGCAGAGGTATCATATCCATAAGTGCCACATTAGTGTCCAAACAGCTCAAAGTGGCCTGTCAACCATGGGATCATATGAGGAGTGGCCTACAAGCATACCCCATAGAATGGTTACATTGGTCACTCTGTTAGGTCACCACGGATCCTGCATGCGTTTGTTCATGTATCATGCCCTGTTCCTCTAGCAGGACAGATCCCATACGTAAGACACGATCGTCAGTTCAATCAGAAGCACATCAATGCAGACCAGCCTAACAAGATGCCCTCTCCCACAGCAGCCTGACAGACCCTGTCAGATAAGTATGGCAGAGAGACTGCAGGGATCCAAGCAGACAGAGGCATATCCAGACCCATGCCCACATGCATCCAGACTCTGCCCACAAATATACCCATGGATTGCTGCACTGGCATTTATCTTTTTCTTTCAGCTTTTTTCCATGTATTTTTCTCTCTGTGTCTATCATCTCATCCCCCCTTGATACTGCATCTAGCACTTTTCAACCCCTAGCACAGCCCTTCTCCTACCCCAGCCTCTTATTCTCCCCAGTCTTTAATTCTCCTCCCACTGCATCCAGCATCTCTCCTCTCTCTTGACCAGGTCCACCATCTCCCTCCCTATTCCTGCCCCGTGTCCAATATATTCCTCTTTCTCTCCATTCCACAGTGTCTAGCATCCCCCACATCCCATGTCCAGCATTTCACATCTTCCCTCCCTCTAGCATTTCTTCCTATCTCCTCATCCTCCCTGCCAAGAGCCTAATGTCTCTGCCCTCTTTTTCCTTCCCCTGTGCTCAGCATCTCTCCTCTCTCCTCCTGTTCTCAGAATCTCCCCTCTCTTCCACCATCCTCCTTGTTCAGCATCTGCAATGAGAAGCACTCACCACGCTAAACCTGCAGCATAATTAATAAAGGTGAGCTTACCTCCAATGTGCACCCTCACTAACTGCAATATTACCGATTAGTGCATGCTAATGGCACCCCGGCTAACTGCAATGTGACGTCAATCCCCACTCTCTGCCCCTAACCCATCCAGCCTCTGCCCCATCTCATGCTAATCGGTTACAGCAGAATTTTTAACGTTCTGGCATTTTTAGCATATAGTAATAGTTACCTTGGTCCATGGTAACCATTTGCTGTCGATAAAGGCCAAGGTAACCATTAGCACATGTTAGCAAACATGTCCCTAAATTTACAATTTATAAGCTCTTAGGAATAGAAGCCCTATGTATAAACTACTTACCCTGAACATGCCTACATGTGGACTGTGAAAAACCACAGGCCTCCTTGTCACCACATGCACCTTCAAACACATAAATCTGAGGTAATTCTACAAGAGGTATTTTATGTCCATAAACAGGGTTTGCATATGAAAAGCCCCTTACAAAATTACCTCCCATTTGAAAACAACAGGAACTATTTCTTCACACCACCTGTGCCATAAATAACATGCCTAGAATTATTCATGAAAGAATTAAAAGAAGAAGTAGAAAATTGCTTAAGATATAATTCTGGATTTGATCACTCAAATTATTTATCATATGAGTTCACTGGGAAAGGAGGAAGCATTAATCTAAAAGGAGCATCAAGGGATCCAGAAACCAAATACAAGAAATAAATTAAATGAAAACCAATTTTCCTGTTCCCTTATTAAAATTGTCGACTTCTATTGGCAGACAATGTTTAAACAAGACATAACAAGTACTTTGACATCAAATTTATTCTTAGAAATTAAATTCCTATCAATCACTATCTCGCTCCTTCTCGACTTTGTAATTTGCTCTTTGGTCGGGGCTGAGTCTGACACCTACAGTGATACATGTGCAGATGGAAATGATTCTGCAATCAAGCACACAAACAAAGAAGAATTCAACTCTTAAGAGCTGCATGTAGCTTTGAAAAAAACAAAAATAGAAACATGACGGCAGAAAAAGACCACATGGCCTATCTAGTCTGCCCTTTCTTATCAACCACTACTTTTTTCCTGTAGAGATCCTCTGTGTTTGTCTCAAGCTTTTTTGAATTCAAATACTGTCCTCATCTCTACCACCTCCACTTGGAGACTATTCCATGCATCTATCACTCTTTCCGTAAAAAAATATTTCCTTAAGGGTATTCACTATAAAACCAAAGGTGTTCGTTTGCGGACAGCACACCCAATATATGAATTCCTTAAACAGAACTATGATCAAACTCTCAGACTTAAGACAACAGCAATCGGGCTTTAATGATTCTGTTCTTTGTCATTATTTACTCTTTGATGCAACTTGTTTGGAATGAGAGCTACATCAATTATTGGGAAAGTAATAGAGATGGCAGTCAAAACGGTGCATGGAATGTATGTATTTCAGGAGCCAATATTCAGGCACTGTGGTCAAAAGTTTTTTAAATGCCAGCAACAATGGCCAAAAATAACCTGGATATTCGGCACCGATATTCATATAGTGGCCACTGCTGACTATCTGGATTAATTGGCAAGGGCCAATATGCTCTGGATAGGGGTGATAATCAGTTTGCTATCTGGACAGACTATTCAGATAAAGTTAGGCCAGCCTTTTTGCTGTCTTATGTGATCTGGATAGCAGACAATATCACCACTATTCAGATAATTTGCCACTCTGCCCATGGACTGGTTCCCACTACTGCTGAGGCATATAAGTTGACTGTTTAAAGTTATAATATTCCCACCATACCTCTTCCCCAATGTTCCTTATAAACCGCTGTGATAGTTCGAAAAGTGGTATATACAAAAAAAAGTTTAAATAAATAAATACAATTCACTGACACTATCTGGATTGTACCTCTGAATATCACCAGAAAGCCCTAGCCATATCAAATATTTACCCCTCATTTAATACTTTTTAAAGGGGTAATATTAGCACGTAAGCCTGTTTACAAACAAAAAAGAGCTTTTGTGAAATTACGCAATCGTATATATGAGTAAAAACTATACACATAGAAAGTGCATTCTACTGTTTTGTTATTGTGCTATAGCTTTACCTGGGGGCATGGTTTGGGTGGAGCGGAGGTGGAGTTGTGATGTTCATCCATCTGTTAGATACATAAGAACATAAGAACATAAGATATGCCATACTGGATCAGACCAAGGTCCATCAAGCCCAGTATTCTGTTTCCAACAGTGGCCAATCTAGGTCATACATACCTAGCAGTTTCCCCAAAAGACACAGGTTCCACAATGCTTGTACTGGGTCAAGCATTGATATCCTGGGTCCCTTCTTAATAATGGTTTATGGACCTTTCCTCCAGGAACTTGTCCAAACCTTTTTTAAACCCAGCTACACTAACAGCCTTTACTACATCCTCCGGTAAGAAATTCCAGAGTTTGAATACACGTTGAGTGAAGAAATATTTTCTTTTATTAGTCTTAAATAGTTTACCCTGTAGCTTCATTGCATGTCCCCTAGTCTTTCTATATTCTGATAACGTAAACAGTCGAGCACACGTACTGTACATGCATGAGTTTATATCAGCTTTGCAGCAGGTATATTTGTCTGTGGCAGCATTTGTGCTGGATCTGGGAACCTGCCTTTTAGACCCCTATGTTCCTTTATAAAATAGGCTGAAAGGATACCTACGTGTGAAGTCTAAAACGGTGCTGCTTTTATAAAGACATGCACAAACGTTCAAAGAAAAAGGTAGGAAATAATACATCAAATCATATATTAAAATAAAAAGTGACCATCAATATATTGAGCTACTTCTGAAAAAACTGGTGGGTCATATAAAGCTAAGGGTCCAACAAAAAGTCACTATATATGTTTATCAATGCAGCAATGAGTTTCTTCTATTTTCCAATGTTTTTGGATGAGATGAGGTTTTGATTTAATGTGTGCATTTTATAAAAGGAACATAAATGCCTATGTTCTTTTATAAAATAGGCACTCAGAGCAAGCCCCTGCAGTGAGCACATGTCGATGCATATATCAAACACCTGTTCTGAAGTTCGTGTAAGTGTATACATATAGGGGATCATTCTGATTCACGTTTAGTGGGGATATATGGCCGGGTTGGATGTATATTCCTGCTAAACGTCAGGGTGCTAATTCCACTCACAGAGCTCCCCGCACGCACAGTAGAGATATGCGAGGAGCTCTGTATGGGGGCGGGAAGGGGCGGGCTGAGGGAGGAGTGAGGGTGGGCCAGAGGCGTGACCCTCAACCTGGACATACAGGGCCTATTCCAATGACAGCCCTGTATGTCCAGGTTCGGGGATTTAGACGGTGACTTATTCCACCTCAGAGGTGGAATAAGTCCGTCCCCCCCATGACATTGGCGGGGAGCAGATCCGCACCCCCTCGAAGAGGTGAGCAGGGGCAGAGGGTTCCCCGCAGCCTGACCCCGGCCTCAGAAGGCCTGATTGGGGGTCAGGAGGTGTGGAGCAAGTCATTTGCTGGCAGCGCGGGTAATCTTGACTCTTGCATGGAGCCACGGTGCCAATGCAATGGGACACCATGGCACCAAAGCTCCATGCAGGAGCCTGGCTGGGTTAGCCAGGGAAGTGCCTGGACGTTCAGAGGCACCAAATTGGGGCATATCCACAACGCCCAGCCCTAAGCCCTGATTCTACTCCTGCGGGGCCATCTAGGTCCCACGGGATCAGAATCAGGTTCTTATCTGGGCCTCATAGTCTGTGTGTCTGCTCAACTATTGATCTCATGGTCTGTGAATCTGCTCAACTATTTTTGAAAATATACACATACAATCTACTGCGATGCTGCTCTGTCCAAACTATCCCCAGAAATGTCTACACACACAGCTCATGCAAAAGGAGGTGTATGCTTTCTGAGTGCATACTTTTTATGCACGTGTACAGTTGCTCAATTTAAAAAAAGCCATTTCTGCATGTTCAACAGAAAAACCTTTTGTACATTTTTCCCCAAAACAGGCTTTTTTTGCAATTCATATGTAGGTGTTCTCTTATAAAATCCTGTGCTAACTGTTCAGTTTCATTCATCTTCAGTACGTATTCACAGGAAAAGAAAGTATCCCATTCTTACAAAAGCAGAAGTTGTAGAATTCCTACAAGGAAGATGCTTTGATGACAATGAAGAATCACCATGCCCCAGAGAGAGGAAGGGCCAGAGCCCTGGGGATATCTGCAAATGGTTGGTCTTATATCTCATTATCTGAACCCAGGTGAGAGAAGACTAGTAACATAGTAACACAGTACGAGTATATGATGGCAGATAAAGATCAGTATCGTCCATCTAGTCTGCCCAGCAAGGCAGCAAGAGTAGGTGCACCTGCCGCTGCGTGGAGGTTACCCCTCCCAATGCCTTTGTTTAGGGGTGTACCCACGGCTCCGTGTAGTTCACCCCTATTTGTTCAGATATGAGATAGTTATGTTTATTTTGATTTTATCCTGTTGCTATAAAGGGATCCGCTGTGCTGTCCCATGCCATTTTGAATTCTGTCACTGTATTTGCCCCCACCACTTCCATCGGGAGGGTATTCCAAGCATCCGCCACCATTTCAGTGAAAAAGTATTTCCTGACATTGCCTTTCAATTTAGTAATGGGCCAAGAAATGGCTAATTGCTTAATATGCAGGAATAAGAAGATAAGAACATAAGAACAAGATATGCCATGCAGAGGCACACCAAGGGTCCATCAAGCCCAGTATCCTGTTTCCAGTAGTGGTCAATCCAAGTCACAAGTACCTGTCAGGTTCCCAAAATGTATCCAGATTCCATGCTGTTTGTCCAATATGTAAGCAGTGGATTTCCCCGATCCTCTTTAATAGTGGTTTATGGACTTTTCCTCCAAAAACCTATCCAAAACTCTTTTAAATCCAGCTGCACTAACAGCTTTTACTACATCCTCTGGTAATAAATTCCAGAGTTTGATTACGCGTTGAGTGAAAAAATATTTTCTCCGGTTAGTCTACATTGTAGCTTCATTGCGTGTCCCCTAGTTTTTCTACTTTTTGGAAGGAGTAAACAACCGATCTTTATTTACTGCATTCATTATTTTATAGACCTCTATCATATCTCTTCTCGGATATTTTTTTAAAGCCTTTCCTCATAGGGATATCCTTCCATCCCCTTTACCATTTTTGTCGCTCTTCTCTGTACCTTTTCCTGTTCTCCTATATCCTTTTTAAGATATGGTGACCAGAATTGCATACAATATTCAAAGTGTCATCGCACCATGGGGCAATACAGAGACATTATAATATCCTTTGTTTTATTCTCCATTCCTTTCTTTATGATTCACATCATTCTGTTTACTTTCTTGGCGTGTGCTGACACTTTATCTTTATTTCGCATTTGAAATATCGCCCAGGCCGTAGCATCAGGGCGGCTTACAATGATAATAACAATGCTGCAAAGCTAGAAAATGAAAAGGAATGCCATAAATCAATAGGACAGAAGAAAGACAATCAGGACAATAATCTAAAGAGCAACAGTGAGACAATTAAGATAATCAAGGAGCTAATGTGGATTAGTATGTGGGATGTTAAAGGCCCGATGAAACAGATGAGTTTTCAGTTGTGCTTTGAATTTTTGATAGGATGCTTCAAGGCGGAGTATAGACGGCAGGGCGTTCCAGAGTGCGGGCCAAGAAAAACGAAGGCAGCATGATGAATGACCTCTAAGTAAGGTTGTGATGGCGGAGGTAGAAATAAACGATTGATGTGATTGGACCAGAGCTGGTGATAAGGGGTATGTAAATGTATGAGGTTAGCCAGATATTGGGGGGGGGGGGGGTGGAGATATGAAGGGTATTGTGTGTCATGATCAGGAATTTGTATTGAATTCTATAATGAAGGGGAAGCCAATTGAGGCGGATAAGAAGAGAAGTGATCTGATCTGAGTGCTTGGCATGAATGATATGCGTGCCACAGTATTTTGTAGCAGTTGCAGACGCTGCAACTGGTACTGAGACTGGCCTGCCAATGCAACATTGCAGTAGTCCAACCTACTTATCACTAAGGACAGGATGAAGGTAGTGACAGAGGAAGAGGTCAGGAATGGTCAAACTGCTCTGACTAGTGAAAAAAAGGAGCGGCGGATGAGGAATGACAGATGTTCTTGGAATGACAGTGCAGGATCCAGAGTGACGCCTAGGTAGCGGACGGAGGACACCATAGGGATGGGAGCGGAATTGAGGAGAGGAGCGATGGAGGGACAAGGAGTACCAAATGAAAGCCACATAGCTACAGACTTACAGGAGTTAAGATGTAGGTAATTAGTTGAGATCAAAGTACAAATACGTGTGAGGCAGTCATTGAGTGGTGTCAGATCAGGTGTAGCAGGACTGGTATGATAAAAGAGGATAATATCGTCAGCATAATAGTATGCTGACATGGTATATTGCTGTATAATGAGAGAAAGAGGAGCCAGAAAGACATTGAAAAGGAGAGGTGAAAGAACAGAACCCTGTGGAACACCACACATGAGGGGTACTGCAGCTGAGGTAACAGAATTTAAGTACACAGAAAATGAATGGGCAGTAAAGAAAGAACGGATATAATGCAAGACAGTACCCTGAATCCCAGAATCATGAAGTTGTGAAAAGAGGGTAGTGTTATCAACTAAATCAAAGGCTGAGGACAGGTCTAGGGAAACAGTCAGGAAATATCACCGCGATTGTGCGAGATATGAAGTTCATTTAGGAAGGAAAGAAGGATGGTTTCGGTACTGTGACCTGAACGGAATCTAGACTGGCAAGGGTGGAAGGTGTGGGCAGAATCGATGTGTGATGACAGCTGATTGAAGACTAGTTTTTCTAGAACTTTGGAAAGAAAAGGGAGGCTTGAGACAGGATGCCAATGCACAAGTAATGTGGGATCCAGTGTTGTTTTTTTAAGGATTGGACAAACAAGAGCAGATTTCCAGAGGGTATGGAAGGTACCAGAGGACAAACTAGAGTTAACATTGTCAGGATAATCGGTAGCAGGGCAAGGGAAGAATCAGATAACCAATGAGATGGGATGGGGTCCAATGGGCAGGTCATTTTTTGGGAGTTGGAAAGAGCTCTGTGTAGTTCCGTCATGGAAATTGTGCAAAAAGAGGCCCAGGTGTTGGAAAGAGCAGGATTGGAGTAAGACAAAAGGAAGGTTTCTTCAGTTGGCAAGATAGGGGGAGGCATGATAGGCAAGGGAGGGGGCACAGGTGGTAATTGGTCAACTTTGTCTACAAAAAAAGAAGCCAATTGCATTAGGTTCAGTGAAGCACCCAAAGGTAGTTGGGGGGGGGGGGGGGGGTTAGAAGCTGTAGATGCAGAAATAGTACGGAGAATAGAGTAAAGCTGTCTAGAGGAGTTGGAGGATGAGGTGATGATGCTAGTGTAATATGATTTTCTAGCGGTGTGCACAACAGATCAGTAATAACTATGACAATGATGGAATTGGGATAAAGTGTTAGATGTTGGATGTTTACGCCATTGACGTTTGGCACAATGAAGTTGAGTGCGAAGAGGGCGGAGGCCAGAGTAATGCAAAGGCAATTTATTGTGCTGACTTAGTGCAGGAGTGGGACGTAATGGTGCTAGCCGGTCTAGTGCTGAGGTAAGCACAGTGTTCCAGTTATGAACTTGGGAATCAGATGATTGAACAGAAAAATTTGATAGGAATAATGTGTCTGAGGATGGGAATTGTTGAAGCGTAGAAGGGGTAAAATGGTGCTTCAGGCGCACAGGGAGCAGACAGTCTGTACTGGCAGATCCTGACCTGGAGGTTATTGTAGGGTAGCAAATAGAGAAAAACATACAGTAGTGGTCTGACAAAGGAATTGGGAGAGTGGAAAAAGCTGAGGGGAGTAAACAGAGCATTGCTGGGTGTTAGAACAAAGTCAAATGTGCGACCAGAATTGTGAGTGGGGCATAAGATGTGTTGAGTAAGAGAGAGATATTTGAGTAAACTGAAAAAATCCCTGTCCTTAGATCTGGAGGGGGAGTCCAGATGGGCATTAAAGTCCCCAAGGATTACCAAATTGGGATAGGAGAGAGAATTTCTGAGAGAGTCATTAACATTGAGTCCCAGAGATCTGGTGACAAAGAAGGAGAGATATACAGGAGAGGAAAGTAAAGGGCTGGGTCCCCATTGAGCCGAAGGAAGAGAGATTCGGGATAGCGGATGGTAGATGCATGAATTTTTGTGATAGGGAGGTTGGACTGGTGGGGAAGAGCCACTCCTCCACCACACCAGCCTGTACTAGAAATAGAGAAGGAGGAAAAATCTGTGGGTAAGCACCAGTTAAGGAGAGGGTCCTCACCCTCTCTCAACCAGATTTCTGTGGAATCCTGGATGAGAATGTTTCAGTGTCTGGGTGGAATGTTTCAGTATATTACCACAATGACACCTAAATCCTTTTTCTGGGTGGTGGTTCCTAATGTTGAACCTTCCATCTTGTAACTGTAGTTTGGGTTGTTCTCTTCTAAGTGCATAACTTTGCACCTGTCCACATTAAATGTCATCTGCCATTTGGAAGCCCAGTCTCCCAATTTATCAAGGTACTCTTCCAATTTTTTACAATCCTCTTGTGTTTTGACAATTTAGAACAATTTTGTCTCATCTGCAGATTTGATCACCACACTTGCTATTCCCATTTCCAGGTCATTTATAAATATCTTAAAAAACAGAGGGCCCAGTACAGATCCCTGGAGTACTCCACTATTTACCTTTCTCCATTGAAAAAATTAGCCATTTAGCCCGACTCTGTTTTGTATCTTTCAACTAGTTCCTAATCTACAGTAGTACATTGCCTCCTATCCCATGGCTTTTTAATTTCCCCAAGAGTGCCTCGTAAGGTAATTTGTCAAAGGCTTCCTAAAAACTGGGATACACTATAACAATCGGCTCACCTTTATCTACTTGTTTATTCATACCTTCAAAAGAATATATCAGGTTGGTGAGACAAGACTTTCCTTAGCTAAATTTATGTTGGCTTTCTCCCATTAAACCATGACTATCTGCATGTTCAGTAATTTGTTTTTTATAATGGTTTCTACCATTTTTCCCGGTATTAATGTCTGTCTGGCTCACTGGTCTGTAGTTTCCCTGATCACCACTTTAACCTAGCTAAACACATAAATAAATAAATTAAATAAATAAATAAAAATTGGCATTACATTGGCCACTCTCCAGTCTTTGGGTACAACAGATGATTTTAATGATGGATCACAGTAGTAGTTTTACAATCTCATATTTCAGTTCTTTCAGCACCCTAGGATGTATGTCATCCAGTCCAGATGATTTGCTGCTCTTTAGTTTATCATTTAGCTATATTACATCCTAATGATTTATAAATATTTGTTTCAAGTCCTCTGATACATCACCTAAAATATCATTATTGGCATGGATAGTTTCCTACATCTTCTTCAGTAAAAACTGAAGCAAACATTTAATTCAGTCTGTCCGCTATGGCCTTGTCCTTTCAGTGCATCTTTTAACCCTCTGTCATTTAATGGTCCAGCTGACTCCCCCATAGGTATTTTGCTACGAATATACTTGAAAAAAATTTTATTATACATTTTTGCTTCGACGGCCAGCTTGTTTTCAAATTTTCTTCTTGCCGGCCTTATTAATGCCTTGCATTTAATTTGTCGGTATTTATGTTTTTTCCTTTTTTCACCATTTAGCTCTTTCTTCCATTTTCTGAAAGATTCTCTTTTAGCTATAACAGCCTCTCTGACCTCATCTTCAAGCCATGTTGGCTGTCATTTGGCCTTCTTTCCACTTTTTTTTTATTATTTTCAAAATTTTCAAATGCATACAAAGTAAACATTTAGGAAAAATGAACAACCAATTTCAACACAAGAATAAGAAAATACAGAGGAAAAAAACAAATCAGAAGACATGCAAGCCCACATCAAGGGAGGCTATCTCAGGGCCAACACTCCCACTGTAACAAAAACCCCAATCATACAAACAACCAAGACCCAAAAAAGCCAAAGAAAAATTAACACCTTTACTTATCTTTATCCTTATCAAGCAGTAACCGTTCCAACTGTAATGGTTCCATAAAAATAAATTTTGTACCCCTGTGAGTGACCAAACACTTACAGGGGTATTTCAAATAAAACGTAGCACTGATTGCCAAAACCCTAGGTCTAATTTGAAGAAACGTTTTCAACGTGATTGGGTGACTTTTGCAACATCAGGAAAAACCATTAATGGTTGACCACAAAAAGAAATATTCTTCTTAGAAAAGAAGAGACAAAAAATCATCCCTTTCACCGCCTCTGAATGAAAAATAACCAACAATATTGCCCTCTGTGAGACCTTTTTAAAAGAGGTCTCCAAAAAGGTAGTTAAATCTAATTCATCCAAATCAATTAAATGATCCATTTCCCCTTCTGGAGCTCTATCTAAACCATGATGTGGTAAGTAGTATATAGAGGAAATTAGAGAATCATCAAAAGAAGAATAACACAATATCTCTTTCACATATTTTTTAAAAAACTCCAAAGGGGGGGGGCGGAGCCTGATGTCCAGCGGGTTAGACGCTTCGCGCTGAAGCTCCCGAGAGGCCTACTCAGAATCCTGACTTAATACCTACCTAAACTTAATATTTTGCTCCGAACTTACCGGGGTACCTCGGGGGGGATGGCGGCCCACAAACCAGCGCGCTTAGACTTCGGGTCTCCCTCTTCTTCACACGGAAAACGCTCCAAAACAGAGTTGTCTTCCCCACAAAAGACAGTTCCACTCCGGGAAAACCCCGAAATGCAACAGGAGATCTTGGAGGAAATACGCGGTGTGAAGGAACTGGTACAGTCCAACGGAGAAGCGCTCCGAGCCATGCGAGAAGACTTCGGTATGCTTCAGGACCGGCTTGAAGGTCTCTCACTACGGCAGGACAACATGGCGGGGGTCCTCGACTCGCACGCGGTGCGCTTGGTGAAACTGGACAAGGCTGAGCGTCAGATACAGAATCTTCAAAAAGAGTTAGAGGATAGCAATAATCGAGCCCGTCGCAACAATGTAAGGCTCATTGGAGTACCGGAGGGGGCCGAAGCAGGAGATATAAGAGAATTCCTGGTCAAAACTCTTCCCTCCTTGCTGAAGATCACTTTTCACAGAGATCTGGAAATTGACCGAGCACATCGTGTTCCTACCAACATGGCCCTCAATCGGACGACCCCCCGGCCTATCATCTTTCGATTACTGAGATATCAACAAGTTGAGCAGATTCTAAATGCTGCCCGGGCGAATCATCATCTGGAGTTTGAAAGTCATAAAGTCTCCTTCTTCCCTGACTTGGCAAAGCCCACAGTTGACCGTCGGAAGAGACTCCTTGCTTTTCGCCCTAGACTTCAACAGCTACAGGCTCGCTTTGGCCTATTGTATCCAGCGAAGCTCAGAGTGACCCTCCATAACCAAACTAGAACATTCGAAGATCCTGATCTACTAGCAACATTTTTAGACTCCAAAGAAGCAGACCAGATGCGCTAATCCAACCACTTGGATCTGTAATCTGCCGGAACTGCCCGCCATTTTGAATGGCCCGACGCGGTGATCACCGCCTGGAATAGAGACTGCCTGGACTTTTCTTTCTGTCTATATAACTTTCTCGGTCTCCTATCCCTCCATGATGTGTACCTCGGTTGGATTCGGAACATGCACAGCTATACAGGTTATATGTTTCAATTAGGCCTTCTCTGGGGTTTCTCCCCGCAGACACATGGTCGCCAGTAATTTCTGGGGTTTTGCTTCTTCTCTAACGCACTTCGGTGCTTATTTTTTTATATGGGGCGCTTCATTGGTTTTCATTAGCTTATTGTCTATCATGTCATGTGTACAGCCATATACAGTTAATATGAGGGACATTGTGAAATTATGTGCGTTATCATGTTCTTTCTCAGAATTTTTAACTTTTCTGAATGGCCTTATGTAAGCTCTTATCACTGAATGTAAAAGGCATCAATAGTCCAATCAAAAGAAAGAAAATCCTTAGCTATCTTACTCATGAGCATGCTGATTTAGTGTTTCTTCAGGAAACGCATTTAAACTCCGCTGAAACACTGAAGCTTAATGCCAAGCCTTACATGGTGGCTGCCTACTCTCCCGCCGTTTCCAAACGGTGTGGGGTTGCCATCTTGGTTAAGAAGTCTTTGCAAGCTACTGTACTGGATACTAGCTCTGATAAGGAGGGTAGATGGGCCCGTGCACACCTTAAGGTTGGAGATAGTGAAATCACATGTATTTGTATTTATGCTCCGAATGTGGATAACCCTGCTTACTATGCAAGTATTGCGCAGTTGGCACAGGCCTCTGCCAATACTCCATTAATACTTGGCGGCGATTTCAATCAAGTACTTGATCCTTTGATAGATAGACAGCCGCCTAGAACGAGTGGTCCACCCAAGAGTCTTGATACCCTTACAGCTCTGATGAAAGATCTTGCGTTAGTAGATATATGGAGGCTGCTTCACCCCTCCGACTTAGAGTTTACCTTTTTCTCAGCCCCCCACCACTCACAATCTAGAATAGATTTTTTCTTATCTCCAAAACACTGATACCCCAAGTGGACACGGCTAGGATTCATCCTCTCCATATTTCAGATCATGCTGCCATATCTTTCTCATTACATGTCACTGCGCAAGGTGAACATCCCCGTGCTTGTTTTCTTGATAGATCCCTACTAGACCAAAAAGATTTTCAGGTTGACATAAAGGCCGCTATCCAAGACTATTTTCATTTTAATTCACCCCATGACACTGCGAGCTGGGCTTGGTGGGAGGGTTTCAAGGCGTCTATCCGTGCAACTATAACTAGCTATCAAATCCGACAGGGGAAACAACGAAAGCAACATTTACTGATTCTAGAACAACAGATACAAGCTGGAGAGCGTCTCCTCACGTCCCGTACTGACCCATGTATTTTACTTCGCTTACAACGCCTTCGTTTTCAATACAATCAACTTTTATATACCGCTGCTGCTAAAAATATTGAATCACAACAAGGGATGTACTACCGGGAAAATAACCGTGCTGGCAAATTGCTAGCCAATGCCCTGAAAGGTCAAAAAGAAGCCAAGCGTGTTACCGCTCTCCGCAATCCGTCGGGGGGGAGCTTGGTCACTAAAGATACAGAAATATTAGAACTCTTTCGTGATTTTTATACTCGGCTTTATCAATCTGAATGTGACTTCGAGCCAGAAGTATTTGAACGATTACTATCAGGGGTACAGCGACCGACCCTATCTGACGAAGATAGAGAGGCCATGGACAAACCATTCACTTTATCAGAAATTCAATCGGCACTCAAGAGATGTGCCACAGGTCGAGCCGCAGGCCCGGACGGTCTCCCAGCTGAATTCTACAAAACTTTTAACGCTGACTTGGCTCCGTTTTTGAAACTTTATTTTTCTGCTCTGGCCGAGGAGGGATCTCCCTCTGGATCCTTCTCAATGGCAAATGTAGTAGTTTTTGAGAAAGAGGGGAGAGATCCGCAACTAACAGCTAATTATCGTCCAATTTCCCTACTAAACGCAGACTATAAAATATTTGCCACCATTCTCTCCACCCGGCTCTCTGACAAGATGTCTACTTTAATACACCCAGATCAATGCGGTTTCATTCCCGGTAGATCAACTGCTGATAATGCTAGGACCCTATGTCATGTACTAACTGCCGCAGTTAATCTTGATCGACCATTGGTTGGCCTCTCACTTGATGCTGAGAAGGCCTTCGACCGCTTAGAATGGCCCTTCTTGTTTGCAACTCTTCGCTGGTACGGATTCGGAGAAGGCTTTCTCCGTTGTCTCCAACCCATGTATGCACAGCCTACAGCTAGTATCTGTGCTAATGCTTTAAAGTCTCAGCCATTTCCCCTGCAACGCGGTACTCGCCAGGGATGCCCACTGTCTCCACTTCTTTTCGATCTCGCACTCGAACCCTTAGCTTTACTAATCCGGCAATCCAAGGATATTCATGGAGTCCCTTTCTCTCATAGGGAAATCAAAATTTCAGCATATGCTGATGACCTGATGCTCTTCGTCTCCCTGGACTCAGTGCCGGCTGTCCTAGAGCAAATTGGTAAATATTCACAACTCTCGGGCTATAAGATAAATTGGACCAAATCGGTAGCCTTTCCACTAAATCCTTTGATCCATCAGGCAGATATGCAATCCTTTCCCTTTTTATGGCAACCTCGCATGGTCAAATATCTTGGGGTGCACTACTGCTCTCCTTTAGAAGACACCATCACCTTTAATGCTAAAGACTTAACCTCTAAGGTCCGGGCGCTTACTCAACGCTGGACTCCTTTAACACTTACTTGGTGGGGCCGCCTAGAAACCATTAAAATGATGATTGTTCCCAAAGTGAACTACATTTTAGAAATGTTACCATGTCTCCTACCTCGACGTACATATAAGGATTTAGAGGGTCTTCTGACTAGATACTTATGGCAAAACAAGACACCTAGGATAGCGAAACATAAGTTACAAGCAGATAAAGAAAATGGTGGTGTCAGATTCCCTGATTTCCTGAAATACCACCACTCTTTTCTACTCAAACAAGGCGCTCGATGGCTGGAAGACCTAACACCGAGTAGACCAGTGTGGCTAGATATAGAGGAGGACCTTTGCAAACCAATCCCTCTTACTTATCTCCCTGGTATGACTCTCCCATCAGACTCCCACTATCCACCAATGCTCTTAGACACTTTAGGTGCCTTTAATACCCTTGAGCAATCTCTAGACTCCCGACTTTGTCCGCTAGATAGACTCCCGCTTTGGCACAATCCTCGATTTCAAGTTCAAAATAAACCGATGGCGTGGAGCCCCTGGTACACTAGGGGCATTTGGATCCCTAACCAGCTGTTCTCTGATGGTCGCTGGAAGACTTTTAGCGAATTACAAACTGAATTTGGTCTCCCAGCGAAACACTACTTTCAGTTGGTGCAACTTCAGCATTGTCTTCGGAGTGCTAAGGTGCTCCCGCCATCGGAACCCCATACCCAAGGATTGTCGGAGATTATCCGATCTATCGGGAGCTTATCGGGTGTAGCATCTAACTTTTACAAAACTTTATGTAATACTGTAAATAGAGGCACTCCTACAGCACAGAAATCTTGGGAGCGGGAAATGCATGTAACTTTGACCCCGGAGCAATGGAGCCTAGTCTGGAGCAAGGTGACACGGGTCTCCCGATCCGCCTCACTTACTCAGACACTTTTCTTTCTAGCCCACCGATGTTTCTATACTCCTGACAGGTTAGCCAAATGGAACGCCACCCAGAGCAATAGATGCTGGACATGCCATGCGGCCATTGGTTCACTCACTCATGTTATGTATGAATGTCCCGCATTACAGTATTACTGGAGTCGGGTCTGGGGTCGTATTCAATCTATTTTGCACTTTCAGGAGCCCCTCTCTTGGAAGATAGTGGGACTCCGCTCAGCTGCGGGGATCCCCTCTCTTCCCAAATCGGCTTACTTCCTTTTAGACTTTATGCTGGGCATAGCTATTTCCCTCATTACGAAATACTGGAAAAATAGCTCCCATCTGAGCCCCAATGAATGGTGGAATCATGTCTGTCTCTACAGTAAATATGAGCAAATACCTCGTATGTTAGCTTCTTCCGCTCAGACCCCCCACCACTTGTCTAAATGGAAGATGCTCAACGACTATGTTCAAACTGCTCAATGCTCTCATCTGACTGTTTAAATCTGTGTAAATCTCTGTCACATGACCATTCTGTATCGCAGATACTATTTCTGTTTGTTTTGATGTACAATTACTGTTGTTTGTAAGCGCTCATATGATGATACTTATCAGCTTAGAGAAGAAGCATAGGGGTGGGGGGTAATTGGGGTTGCTTTTCCTTATTGTGTGTTTGTATTTGTTTCCTTTGGTGTGTTGTTTCTTTTTGCTTGTTGTAAAATGAAAATAAAAGATTAAAAAAAAAAAAAAAAAAAACTCCAAAGGGGAAATAAGACGAATCTTAGGAAAATTCAAGAACCTAAGATTTCTGGCCTGGGCAACATTTTCCAATGATTCCATTTTAGATTAAAGAAACAAACTATTCTTAATGAAAGCATTACTTGCTGTTTGAACCCCATTTACGGTGGCTTCCATCTTATGGGTTCTTTCACAAACAGCTGATAAGGTCTCCCCATGGCTCTGAAGGCCTACAGACGTGCCCTCCGTAAACTCACACAGCTGTGCAAGAGTACCCGACAGAACTCCCTCTACCCGTCGAATAGCTGAAAACACATCATTCAAAGAAATCTCTGCCCCCAAGGGGGAAGAGGTTCCCAATACCGGCCCAGCAACCAACAGTGTTACTGATGCTGGATAATGCAATTCCATATGAAGAAAGTCAGAGGAAATATTCCCATCTCCGGGAAGAGGAGTAGAGGCCACCATTTTAGGAGAGCCCCCTTCTGTTGCGGGGTCCCCACGGGGAAGCACAGCAAGAACATAACCTGGTTGAGGGGGAGGGATACGTACCCCCAAACATAAGGAAACCTCAAAAGGTGAAACCACATCCAAAGAAGAGATTCCAGAGGACACAGGGGGAGCAATGTTCACTACATGATGATCCAACAGGCCAACAGCTTTCCCGGAGGACACAGGTCCCTTACCTCATTTCCCCATTTGTTACCAGGACGATGAAGTTATCACCAAGGCTCCCAAGTGCTCCAAAGGGGCTCCTAAGGGGCCGGACATGCCCCTTAGGTCATGACCCTTCGGGCATGCGCCTATGGCCGCGTGACCACAGTCGCGTACCGCAGCACACACAAACATTTAAACCTCACCACAAGGGAGGGGCAGCTGTAGTCCGGTCTGTGATAGGTGGGAGATGTAGAAGGAAGTGCTGCAAACACTGTCCAAGCCCCAAGTAGCCTCCCCTTTCCACCTTTCTTAAAGCATGGACTGCATCTGTTCTGGGTTTTCTAGATTATATTTTTAAATAATGTCAAAACCTGATGTAAACTCTTAACCTTTGCAGTTGCTGCTTTTAGTTTTTTCTTAACCATTTTCCTCATTTTATTATAGTCTCCTTTTTGAAAGTTAAATGCTAGCGCAGTCAATTTCCTTGATCTCTATTGCCAAGCAACTCCAAAACAGTTATCTCTCGTACTAGATCATGCATTCCACTGAGGACTAGGTCTAATATTGTATCTCCATGTGTTGGTTCCTGAACCAGCTACTCCATAAGCAGTCATTTACTTCATCTAGAAACTTTATCTGCTACCATGTCCTGATGTGACATTGACCCAGTCAAAACTGGGGTTATTGAAATCTCTCATTATTACTGTGTAGTAAACTTTGCTAGCTTTCCTAATTTCTGTTCCTGAGCGGTCCTCCAGTTTAGTCCTCCACATCCGGGTAGTGCACCTCCTCCTGCAGCACGGAGACTGGACCAATCAGAATCTTGTTCTCATAATGTATCCTGCTGGAGCTCCCATCAGCCCCCCAGTGTGTCCAGTCTCCATGCAGCAGGAGGACTTGTGAGCCTAGGGCTGGGCTCACTTAGTGACTTTCAGGCAACATTAGCTATATTTCCTTAGGATTTTTTAAATTTAATTTTATTTTACTACTGTGTTTCCTTTTCTTTGCTGTCCCTTTAAATTTCTCCTGTCAGGAACTGAGGGGGGCCACTTGAGGAGCCGAGCCTGCATACTCCTTCTCCCGGCCGTCGGTACAGGGCTGAAGGCAGTAATATTTATAGCTCTCCCTCCTTGACTGTACGGAGGTGAGATCTAATCTGGAAAAACCCTTTTCGAGTGCAAAACGCTGGCTGTAAGCTGTTCACAGCTCTAGCGTGCTACCGCTGCAGTTTGCCTTCCCTCGCACTGATCGGGGCTGTCAGGCAGTGCTTTTCTATCTCAGCGGTTTTCCTTTGTTTTCGGCTACCGGCCCTCCGGCATTAGCGGTGAGTTATTTGCGTTTTCTTTTCATTTTTGGTTGTTTTTTTCGACGGGGTTTCTGCTCGCGTTTTACTCATACTCTTTTTCCCGCCGTTTTCTTTCTGCCCCCGTCTGTGCCGGCGGCCATTTTCTTCGCGCCGGCGTTTTGTTTTCTTTCCCGCTTCTTTTTGGAGGGACTGAGTTTCTGTGCTACGGGGCTCCCCTGGGTCGCTTTGCTTATTATTTTTCCTCACTTGTGGTCCTAGTTTTCTTTTCTACAGCTGCTGATGTGAAAAAAAAAAAAAAAAAAAGGCAAGGCACCAAAAACAAAAACGCAGAGACTTTTCTTTTTTTCTCTCTTTAAGGTCTTCTTTGCCTTGGGCATTGCGCATCCTGGTCTCCATGTTTACCAGGCCGCAGTGTTTAGTTTGCAGATCCCACAAAGGGGCTCTGTCAGACTCAGGGGTGTGTAAGGGCTGCCTGTCGGTCTCCCCTGACCTGGAGCCACGCATGGAAGGCGAAACGCTTTTGGGGGCTGTTAGTCCTGCCCGGCAGCTTGGCAGTGAGTCAGGTCCAGGCTCTCAGGCTCCTCCCTCCCCTGTGGCGTCTAAGGGACAAGGGGTGCCCATTGCCGAGGGTGTCTCAGCTTGTTCTTCTTCCTCGTAAGATTTTTCCCCAGATTTTGTACTGTTGATGCATCAGGCATTCCGCTTGTGGCGTCTGGGCAAGCTGCCAGAGGTCGACCCTACTCTGTTGTCCCTTCCCTCCCGTTTGGCTGAGGAGGGTCAGCGGTCAATTCCAAAGTCTGCTGAATGTCCTCGTCTCTCATTTGAGAGTGAGGACGTCGAATGGCAAAACCCTGATCTAGCGGAAGATGCAGAGAACTTCGGCGAGGAATTGGAAGAGGGGGAAATCCCCGATCCCGAAGATCAGGCCCGGATCATTCGCCTTTTCAGGAGAGAGGAGTTGGTTCCCTTAATTACGGAGTCTCTTCAGACTCTTAATCTTACTTCGGTACCCTCGGCAGAGGAAGAGGGCTTGGAGGATCCTCTCATTCAGGCCGTCCGGGATTCTCAAGTGGTTTTTCCGGTGCATCGTGTGGTCGCTCAGATGATTCAGACTGAATGGGATCAACCCGAATCCGGTCTGAAGGGCATTCACACGATGAACAGATTGTATCCGCTAGCGGACAAGGATAAGGACCGCTTTAGATCTCCGCGTGTTGATGCTCTTGTATCCGCAGTCACCAAGAAGACTACGATTCCAGTTGAAGGCAGTGCGGCCTTGAAGGATACGCAGGATAGGAAAGTGGACGGGTTGTTGAAGCAGGCCTTTAAAACTAATGCCTTGTCTCTGCAGGCGTCTATTTGTGGAGCCTGGGTGGCTCGGGCGTGTTTACGATGGGCTCAGCGTTTGGGTCAAGATTCCGGTTTAGACCAGGAAAAGTTGTTAGAGGTGACCCGGTTGGAATCTGGGTCAGCGTACTTGGCGGATGTTCATTATGATTTGATTAGGACTTTAGCTAATAGCATGGCTTCCATGGTTGCGGCACGCCGGTCCATCTGGTTGAGAAATTGGGCGGCGGATGCTTCCTCTAAATCCCGCCTCAGTAAATTGCCCTTTAAAGGGAAGTTATTGTTTGGCGAGGACCTGGATAAGTTGGTGAAAGATCTAGGGGACTCGAAAGGGGGCCGTCTTCCGGAAGATAAGCCTAAGCTTGATAGATCTTCGTCGGTCCCTCGAGGTCCGGTTCGGGACTTTCGGAGGTTTCGGTCGTCCTGGTTGTGGAGTTCCCAGCGTGGTCGTTTTGGGTACCGTTCTCAGGGGTTTCGCGGTTTCCGGGGAGCGGGCAGAGGATTTACTTCCGCAGCCTCCGCGCCTTCATCCTCCTTTTCCCGCAAGCCTCAATGACGCCAGGCGGATGCCGGAGGACAGTCCCGTTATCGGGGTTCGACTTCGGCATTTTCTGCCTGCCTGGGCTCGACTAACTTCGGATCAGTGGGTGTTGGAGATAGTCCGAGAAGGCTACGCTCTGGAGTTTGCCTGCCCCCTTCGAGATTCCTTTGTGCTGTCTCCCAGCAAAGGCCAGCTCAGGGAGCAGGCTATTCGGTTAACCTTAGATCGTCTAATCGCCTTGGGAGCGGTGGTTCCCGTTCCGGCAGCCGAGCGCGGGCTGGGGCGCTACTCCATTTATTTTGTGGTGCCAAAGAAAGACGGATCCCTCCATCCTATTCTCGATCTCAAGGGTGTCAATCGTTGTCTCCGTGTGCCCCATTTCCGCATGGAAACCCTGCGTTCCGTCATTGTAGCGGTATGTCAAGAGGAATTCCTTACTTCTCTGGATCTGTCCGAGGCTTATTTGCACATTCCTATCCGCTCGGTGCATCAGCGTTTCCTCCGGTTCGCGTTTCCGTTGGGGCACTTTCAATTTCAAGCTCTTCCCTTCGGGTTGGCGACAGCTCCGCGGACTTTCACCAAGATAATGGTAGTGGTGGCCGCGGCCCTGCGGCGGGACGGCGTCCTGGTTCACCCTTACCTAGATGATTGGTTAATTCGAGTGAAGTCCAAGGAGGAGAGTTTGCAGGCTACATCGAAAGTGGTCACTCTGCTGCAATCTCTCGGCTGGGTGGTCAATGCGAAGAAAAGTCAGTTAGTGCTGACGCAGTGTCTCGAATATCTCGGGGTTCAGTTCAACACGGCGAGAGGGTTGGTGTGCTTACCACACCGGCGTGTTCAGGCCTTGTTAGGTCTCGTACGCTCTTTCCTCGGAATGACCGCTCCTTCGGCTTGGTGGTACCTGCGCTTGTTGGGGACGATGGCAGCTACGCTAGAGGTTGTTCCCTGGGCCAGGTTTCACATGCGTCCGCTTCAGCGAGCCCTACTGCGTCATTGGTCGAACCAAACGGAATCGCTCAACAAGTGGTTGCCTTGTCCGACCCGTGTTTGGCGAGCTCTACAGTGGTGGAGGTGCCCCCGAACGTTGCAAGCGGGTCTGCCCCTGGAACAGCCTCGGTGGGTTCCGCTGATAACCGATGCCAGTCTCCTCAGCTGGGCTGCCCACTGCGAGGGGTGTTTTGCACAGGGGACATGGTCAGCCCAGGAAGCCTCATGGTCCATCAATCGGTTCGAGCTTCGGGCTGTTCGGAGAGCACTAGAGGTCTTTCAGTCAACTTTGGAGGGTCGAGCAGTCCGGATACTCTCGGACAATTCGGCGACGGTGGCGTACATCAACCGGCAGGGAGGCACAGGAAGTGTGGCCTTGGAAGACGAGGCAGAGGTGTTATTCCAGTGGGTCGAGCTCCATCTGTCGGCGATTTCTGCGGCGCATATCGTGGGAAAAGACAATGTCATGGCAGATTTTCTCAGCAGGGTGCAGGTCAATCCCGGGGAATGGGAGCTGCACCCACAGGTCTTCGCACAGATAGTGGGCCGGTGGGGTCCTCCACTGATGGACCTCATGGCAACGTTTCAATCGGCCAAGACAGGACGGTTCTACAGCAGGCGAAGAGAGTGCATGTCCGAGGGAATAGACGCCCTCATTCAGCCTTGGCCGACGGACGGTCTCCTCTATGTCATTCCGCCTTGGGCATTGATCGGCAGGGTGGTCCAGCGCATCGAAGCACATCGTGGACGGGTACTCCTTGTGGCTCTGGATTGGCCCAGGCGTCCCTGGTATGCGTTTCTAGTTCGCTTGGTCGACGGGCTTCCCTGGAAGCTTCCAGTCCTGCCGGATTTGCTGGTTCAGGGACCCCTGCGGATGCCCCACGTGACTCGGTTCTCGCTTACGGTTTGGCCATTGAGAGGGCTCAGTTGAGGAAGAAGGGCTATTCTCCAGCGGTTATCTCTACTCTGCTACGAGCTCGCAAGTCGTCCACTTCTCTCGCGTACGTGCGTGTGTGGCGTATTTTTGAAGACTGGTGTTCGCGCCAGAGGATTCGGGCCGCAACGGCTTCTATTTCTATGATTCTCAGTTTTTTGCAAGATGGTTTTGAGAAAGGGCTGGCCGCCAGTTCTTTAAAGGTCCAGTTGACGGCTCTCACGTGCTACAGAGGCAAGGTACTTTGACTTTCTCTGGGGATGCACGCGGACGTCCGACGGTTTCTGAAGGCAGTTTTCTGTCTTCGGCCATTGCGCAGGATCGTTGTTCCTCCTTGGGATTTGAATCTGGTGCTACAAGCCTTGACTCGTCCGCCTTTTGAACCGCTCCGGTAGGCGTCGGTCAAAGATCTCACCCTGAAGACGGTCTTTCTAGTGGCCATTTGTTCAGCGAGGCGCGTTTCGGAGTTGCAGGCCTTTTCCTGTAGGGAGCCATTCTTATCTTTTTCTCGGGATCGAGTAGTGTTGAGGCCCGTTCCGTCCTTTCTTCCAAAGGTGGTGTCTCCTTTTCATATC
The DNA here is from genome assembly GCA_033557465.1 of Ichthyophis bannanicus. Classification (NCBI taxonomy): domain Eukaryota; kingdom Metazoa; phylum Chordata; class Amphibia; order Gymnophiona; family Ichthyophiidae; genus Ichthyophis; species Ichthyophis bannanicus. Next base: position 1,379,173,696 of record CM066033.1, on the reverse strand, counting down.
AATCAATCTGTCTTTCTTCCAGTGTTTCACTCTGCCTTGGCGCAAGATTCGGAGGCAGGCTTGCACCAATTGGATTTTCGGCGGGTTCTTCGTCGTTATTTAAAGGTTTCGGAACCCTTCCGCGGTCGGATCGCTTGTTTGTCCTCTTTGGCGGAGTCTGGAAAGGCGAAGTGGCGGCAAAGTCTACTATCTCTCGCAGGATTAAGGAGGCGATTTCCTCCGCTTATCTACTGCAAAAACGTGCGGTTCCAGTGGGCTTACGGGCTCACTCTACTAGAGCGCAGGCGACATCGTGGGCGGAACATTGTCTAGTTCCGCCGGTTGCGATTTGCAAGGCGGCTACTTGGTCGTCTCTTCATGCTTTCAGCAAGCACTACCGGTTGGACGTGTTGGCCGCTCGGGATTCTTGTTTTGGATCGGCGGTTGTGCGCGCCGGTTTTCAGGGTCCCGCCCGTTCCTAACTGCTCTGTTACATCCCGGATGTGGAGGACTAAACTGGAGGACCGCTCAGGAAATGAAAATTACACTTACCTGGTAATTGTAGTTCCTGGAGGGTCCAGTTTAGTCCTCCTTCCCTCCCTTCTGTTGTTGCTACATTTTCAGACGGCGCGCTCTCGTCAGGGCGACGGGGAGTCCTATGAGACATTTTGAGAACCCTTCTAGATGGGGTCTAGGGCTTTCTAGCTTTCTAAATGCCGTCGGTGCTTTCTTTTTCGTCGGTTGCTTACTGCGGGGTTGAGTGGCCGGCAGAAGTGCTGTGCAGGGTCTTGGCTTCCTCGTTTGGGGAGGGAGTCATTGTAACTGTAAGGGGGTTTCATTATGATAAGTTTTACTATGTTTCCTTGTTTCATGTGTTGCTTCTTTAAGTCTGCTCTGTTACTAGTTCACTGGGGGGCTGATGGGAGCTCCAGCAGGATACATTATGAGAACAAGATTCTGATTGGTCCAGTCTCCGTGCTGCAGGAGGAGGTGCACTACCCGGATGTGGAGGACTAAACTGGACCCTCCAGGAACTACAATTACCAGGTAAGTGTAATTTTCATTTAGCTTTTCATCATCTGTTTGATCATTCTGGCCAGGCAGATGGTAGTACACCCCCACTGCCATTCCCTTCCCCTTTTCACATGGAATGTCTATGCATAGAGATTCTATAGTGTATTTTGTTTCCTTCAAAACCTTTATCCTGTTTGACTCAATGTCCTCTTTAACATAGAATCACATTTCAAATGAGACATCCAAGTGCAGTCTGGGATGTCAAAGCCAGAACATCTGAAAAGAAAGGCAGGTGCAAGCAAGTTAAGGCACAACTCTTGAAATGTGGTCATGCCCGATATGCACGTATATCAAATATCTATATAGACATCCCCAGGAGATGCTTTCAAACCCAAGACATCTAATAGTTTGATAATTAGAGTAGTGGTATAAGAGCTGCTGACCAGTGTTCAAATCCTAGTGTGGGACTTTGTAATCTAAACTAGTCACTTAATTCTCCATCTTCTCTACACTCACTGGATGTTTTAAGGTGAAAACAGATACTTCCCTGATGCCTATTCATGCCCGGAGCAGGAATAAACATGCATGTGCCTGCAGATGGCTCTGCTGATTCGGGGACGTGTAAGTCCATTGCCCTTCCCCAGACACATCTCCACCACACCCCATGGATACTTGAATGCCCCTGTACTGGAGACACTGCGAATGGCGCTTGTGGAATTGTTAGGGAATGGTTATGGAGATGTGTCCGTGATTTTGACATCCATGTGCATGTATGCAGACATTCAAACCAAGACTACATTTTTAGAATGACCATCATACTATATACAGCTACCCCTTCACCAATGTAATCTACTTTATCCTTGTGACACAGTTTGTAGCCTACTATCACAGTATCCCACTGGTTATCCTCCTTCCACTAGGTCTCTGAAATGCCAATTATATCTATTTTTCCATGTAATAAGTTTTGTAAATAGTTACCCCTGTTATCCAAGTTTTTTGTTCCCTATTATCTGTAAACTCATACATGTTGTTGTACTGAGCATTTTGTTCCATGTAAACTGCGCTGATGCCGAATAGTGCGGTATATAAGAGAATGTAAATAAATAAAAATAAATAAATAAAATTTATTTAATTTACATAGTAACATAGTAAATGACGGCAGATAAAGACCAGCATGGTCTATCTAGTCTGCCCAGCAAGATGGCAAGAGTAGGTGCACCTGTCACTCTGTGCAGGCCACCCCTCCCCATGTCTTTGTTTAGGGTAAACCCACCACTCCATGTAGGACACCCCTATTTGTTGAGACGTTATATGGTTCAGAAGTTAGATGGTACTGTTTATTTTGTTTTTATCCTATTGCTGTAAAGGGATCCACTGTGTTTGTCCCATGCTGTTTTGAATTCCGTCACCGTGTTTGCCCCCACCACTTCCTTCAGGAGGGCATTCCAAGCATCCCCCACCCTTTCAGTGAAAAAATTATTCCTGATATTGCCTTTCAATTTACCACCTTGCAGCTTCATGTTATGCCCTCTAATTTATTTAACAATATGTAGTATCTAATCTTTCATTCATTGTTGTATATTCTAACTCTTCCATCATATTTTTTAGACTTCTAGAATTTGAATACAGGCATTTCAAAGTTTGTATTTTGCTAATATTAACAGTTTTGCTATTTAATGACAGTGTTAATTTGGAATTTTTCAATTCTGTTTGATTTTTCTTAAAGGCACCTGGGTTACTTTTACCTTTTTTTGGAACCTCTCTATTAGGATGCTTTGACTTCCCTCTTTTGCTAGTTTCCTTCAAGGATACATGATTTCAAACCAAGAGCTCTTGTGTTTGTCGGCTTTCCCCCATTTAAAAGCTGCTCTATCTAAAGGTTAATGTCAGCAGCCTGGTTCCACCCTGGATAAGGTGGAAGCCATCCTTTCGGAAAAGGCCCCCTCCTTCCCCAGAATGCTGCCCAGTTTCTAAGAAATCCAAAACTCTTTTCCTTGCACCATCATCTCATTCACACATTGAGACTGGAACTCTGCCAGCCTCTTGGGTCCTGCACTTGGAATGGGAAGCATTTCTGATAACATTACCTGGAAGTTCTAGATTTCAACTTTCTACTTATAAGCCTAAATTTGTCTTCCAGAATCTCCCTCTCACATTTTACTATGTCATTGGTACTAACATGTACCAAGATAGTAAGCTCCTCTCCAACACTATCTAAAACCTTATCTAGGTATTGCTACCTTCATACCAGGCAGGAATGTTACTAAGTGATCTTCATGTCCACCAGCCACCCAGCTATCTACATGCCTAATAATTTAATCTCCAGCTATAATGGCTATCCTAACCCTTCCCTCATGGGCATATGGCCCCAGAGACACATCTTTCGTGTGAGAGGGTATTACATCATCTAGAGGCTTCCAGACTGGAGGTGGGACCTCTCTACTATATCCCTGTAGGTCCTGTCTATATACCTCTCTGTCTGCTTCAGCTCCTCCAGATGCACAACTCTAACCTCCAGAGACTGGACTGTTGGCTCTATATTCATATGATCATTGTAAATATTTGCAATTTCAAAATCATAATTGGTTTTGTTATTTTGGCATCAGTAAAATTTCTGGTACCAGATACCTTACCGGCCAGTGCACATACAGTTAGTCAATCTGGAATGCAATGAATTGTAGGATACAAAGAAGCATGGTTTTACCAGAGGTTGGTCTTGGTGGATGATCAATTTTTGGACTGGGTGACAACAGTATTGGGAGAGTGTGAGATGTGGTGTACTTAGATTTTATCAAAGTCTTTGATAAGGTTCTGCATAGGCAACTGACTGAATGGGTTAGCAACTGGTTGAATGGGAGGTGGCAAAAGGGTTGGCAAATGGAATTCACTCTAAAGATAAGGACATTACCAGTGATATCCTTCTAGAATTGGTATTTGGTCTGTTTTTTTTCTTTTTTTAAATTTTGTAAGTGATATTAAACAAGGGATCTCAGAAAAGGAATAGAGAGGGGATCTACAGTCTGGAAGTCTCCCATCTCCAGTCTGGAAGTCTCGGTGCTGCTGTGGAGGAGATATGTCACCTGGAAGGAGTGCATCATTTATTTATTTATTTATTTATTTACATTCTCTTATATACCGCACTATTCAGCATCAGCGCGGTTTACACAGAACAAAGGTCTCAGTACAACAACAAGCATGAGTTTACAGATAACAAGGGAAGGAACTTGGATAACAAGGGAAACTATTTACAGTCTATTTACAGATGTAATACTACTGAATGAATACAGGTTAATAGGAACAGGTGCTAAGAAAATATTCAATAATCAAAGCGATCATCTTGCTATGACAGGAAATGATCCTAGCCAGGACTTGCCCTCCAATAGACACAATATCCTTTCACACCAAGAATGTTTCTACAGGGCTTCTACCCAACAGGGAGGGGTTAGGATGGGCATTTTAGTTGGGGATTCAGTCATTAGTCATGTAGATAACTGGGTGTCTGGTGAGTGTGAGGATTGCTTGTTACTTATTTATTTATTTATTTTATTTATTTATTTTCATTTCTTATATACCGCGCTCTTTTAATCAGTGCGGTGTACATATGAACAAAAGCAAACACAATGTAAAAGGCAACATTGTTTTTTACAATGAACAGGGTAAACTAACATGGAGATAACTGAGGGGAACTATATACATGGTATGATAATTAATTACATGGTTGTAGTAAATACATTACGAGTGCAAGCGCAGGTAAAGGGGTAAAGACAGGGCATGGTGAGCGTAAAGGTCGTGTAGCTTAACCATTTTCTGAAGGGGTCATAGAAATGGAGTCGCCTGGGGAGCAGTGCTCACTGGGTGTAGATTCCGAATAATATATTAGAAATAGGTGGTATTTAATAGCTTTCCTGAATGACGATAAGTTTGTGATGGCTCTGATTTCAGGTGGGAGGGCATTCCAGGCTCTGGGTGCGAAAAGGGAGAATGTTCTCCAGGCTGTTGCTTTAGAGCATTTCGTCAACAATTTTGGAAGATCAATGGTGTTCAAAGAAGAGGGCCTCCTGGTTCTATTAGCTGGAGTGACATGTGTAAGATTACTGATGGGCGAGAGGGGTTGGATCCTTGAGGCCTTGAATGTCATGACTAGAACTTTATAGAGAGTTCTGGCCTGTAGAGGTAACCAGTGTAGGCTCTTCAAGACTGGCATTATGTGGTCGGAACGTGATACTCCTACGAGAACTCTCGCAGCTGAGTTCATGGCCAGACGGAGAGGGTTCAGTGTTGATTGTGGGAGCCCGTGGAGAATGATATTGGCAAAGTCTAGATGTGGGATTACCAAGGCTTGGAAGATTGATCGGTAAACAGAAAAGTCAAGTAATGGGCGGAGATGTCGAAGTGATCGGATCTTATGGTATATTGCTTTGGTGGAGTTCTTAATGTGCGCTGACATGTCGAGCCGCTGATCTAGCGTAATACCTAGATATCGGATTGTGGATTGTGCCTTCAATTCCATCGTGTTGACTTGTAGTGAAGATGGTGGATTGAAACTTGAGCTCCTCGTGACGAACAGGACGTCTGTTTTGTTGTGGTTTATACTTTGGTTTTGTGTGAGGAGCCAGTTCGCTACAGCTTCAAAGCATCTTACTATTGGTGCGAAGTCTGGCTGGTGAATCTTGAAAGGAGCATACATCAGGATTTCATCCACATAGGCTAGACATTGGATGTTGAAGGAACAGATCAATGTGCAAATGGGCTGCATATAGATGTTAAACATTAATGCAGATAAGGATGACCCTTGAGGTACACCTTGCATCAGAGGAAATGGATCTGATGTCGCTGAGCTTGTTCGGACTTGTTGCCATCTGTTGCTTAAATATGATTTGCACCATGATAGAGCTAGGCCTTGAATGCCCTTTTCTTGAAGGCGTTGAAGAAGAGTATCATGGTTAACTGAATCAAAGGCAGCTGCAATGTCCAGAAAGATAAGAATAAATCCTTGCTGGATATTGTCAAGGCCTATGACTAGGTTGTTAAAGAGGGTTGTGAGGAAGGTGTCAACCCCATGGGCTTCTCTGAAGCCGTGTTGAGAAGGGTCGAGAGGGGCTTCGGTGTCCACATGATGTTGGATTTGTCGCTGGACTACTTTTTCCATGATTTTGGCTAACAGGGGGATGCTCGAAATTGGTCTAAAAGATTTGACTTTAGATGGGTCGAGTTTGCTATCATATGATACTTGCCTGCTTAGTATAAAGGTGGCTAAAAGTGCTGGGGAGGAGCTTGCTAACTTGGTGCTAGTGGACACCAACGACAAAGACCAAAAGACCCATTGGTGCTGAGATCCTTTTTCTCTCTTTTAGTGATGATGCTTGGTTACCCTTCAATAAACAGCAGAAAGAGTTGAAAGTTAAGCAGGTTGCCAATATGAACAAAAAACATACCTTGAAATGCCTCTGTAGAATTGCTAGAAGTCTAAAAAAATAACATGGGCAACCTAGAATACATAGCACTGAATGAAGACATTGATATAATGGTATCTCAGAATTCTGATGAAAGGATGATAACTAATGGGATACTGTGATAGCAGAATAAAAATTATTTTCTAATGACAAGGGAGATCAATTTGGTGGAAGGCTGACACTATAGGGTAGAGAGTCAATCAGAATAAAAAAAGTTTCAAGAAAAATGCGCTATAGAATGATTATGGATAGAAATTCCAAGTGAGAAGGGAAAGGAAATAGTAGTGGGATTATACTACCATCCACCTGGCCAGACAGATGATGAAATGCAAATGTAATTGGCAATACAGTAATAACAAGTGAATGTCACATTAGAACATGCTAGGGAGATAAGATTTCTAGATGATATAAATAACTGTTTCATGGAACAGATAGTTCAGGAACTGACATGAGGAAAGTTTCTATACTGAAAGGCATAACAAAGTAGCACACCTCATCCACTGGAAGCTCTGTAAACACTATAACATCACTGTGCTTGAAAAGCACTGGGGTCATGACCCTAAGAGAATAACAGAGAATGAAGAGGTTATGATCACCTGGGATATTCCCATTCTGATGGATAAGAAACTGGATGCGAGGAAACCTGACATACTAGTAAAGGAGAAAAACACCTGAATGGCATTGATAATAAAGGTGTCGGTTCCAAGTGATTATTCTGTGAATCGCATGGAGAGGCAGAAGATCCTGAAGTACCAAGAAATGCAGTCAGAGATCAAGAAAATATGGCAGAAAGATACAAAAATATTTCCCATTGTTTTGGGAGCCACAGGCTTAGAAGAATTTCTAAGCACATCTTGACAAACTACCCATACATGTTACATCTTACAAACTTCAGAAGGAAGTTCTTTTTGGCACAATGCAAGTACTACGCCAAGCATTGGCAGTACATTTGAGAGACCGAGATCACACTCCACATGTCCTGGCTTAGAAGTAAGGTTCATGACTGTCATGGCATGTGCAAAATTAACTCATTTGGAGAAACTGCCCCAAGAGAAACACTTCAAAAATTGCACTTCCTAGGTGCACTTGAAGGTTTCACACCTCTGAATATTTATTTACTGACCTTGTTCATTTGTGACAGCAGCAATTGGGTTCTCTCTGCTTCATTCTTCTGTCATAAACATTTTCAGCACTATCCGCATAGAGGCACCAGTGCTTAGACTATTGCATCTAGTCACAGCATTAAAGGTCAAGATATGCTTTAACATCACACAAAATGCAGTTCAAAAAGTGGCATGGTCAGTTATGGCTGCATTAAAATTTTAGCTTTTTCTTCACATTGATTTGCAAAGTTACAAAATGTTCATCATAGATTTTGATATAGATATAGGACATCATTTAAATATACTCGGATCATTTCATGTTCCCTTGCATAAAGATCATCTCAGTCCAAAGAATCTACAGAGCTCTACATTTAAAACTTTTAAACAAATTATGTATGTTCTCTGCAAGGTCATTTTCACATCTAGCATTTGTACCATAGCTGCGTTACCATGCACAAATGCATTTGTCACGTCTTGCAGTTTGGTGTTAATATCTCAGAATCTCTCCGTCAGTTGTACTTGCTGCTTCAGATTGATTAATTATTGATTTCTACAAAAACGTTCCACCTTTCCTTTTCATGACTTTCTATGCCTCTCAGAGCTTCTCATCATAGATTATGACGCCACTGCACTCAGCATGGACTGGCCCATTTGGTATTTATTACTATTCCTGCCCTCCATTATATCTACCCCCTGGGGTGCTATATATTCACTAACCTCTGCTGCTGCAGGAATTGCTCTCATGTCTAATATTATAACTCTGTTTCAGTCATCTTCATATTGATTTGTGGGTCCTTTAGATTCCAAGTGTATTTCAGATTCCACTATCAAAATAGGTATTTTGTCACTTCTATCTATCTGTACATATGCATGTTAGAATAGAATAGAAACATGATGGCAGAAAAAAACCACATTGCCTATTTAATCTGCCCTTCCATAGCAATTACAATAGTCCCCTTTTTTCCTTTAGAGATCTTCCATGTGTGTCCCATGTTTTCTTGAATTCAGATACCATCCTCGTCTGTACTACCTCCACTGGGAGACTATTCCACGCATCAACCACTCTTTCCATAAAAAATATTTCCGCATATTACTCTTGAGTTTATCCCCTTTCACCTTCATCCCATGTACCCTTGTAACATAGTATGCTTTCAATCAAAAGAGGCTCTCCTCTTGTGCATTTATGCCATGGAGGTATTTAAATGTCTCTATCATATCTCCTCTATCCTGCCTTTCCTCTAACGTATACAGATGTTTAAGTCTGTCCTCATATGCTTTATAATGAAGACCACTAACCATTTTAGTAACCACCCTCTACACCGACTCCATCCTGTTTATATCCTTTTGAAGGCATGGTCTCCAGAATTGCACACAATACTCCAAATGAGGTCGCAACTTATATAGAGACAGTATCACCTCCTTTTTTTCTGCTGGCCATTCCTCTCCCTATGCACCCAAGCATCCTTCTGACTTTTGCCATCACCTTTTCTGCCAGTTTAGCCACTTTAAGATCATGAAAAACAATCACGCCCAGGTCCCGCTGTTCTTTCATGGACAGAAGTACTTCACCCCCTACACTGTACCGCTCCCTTGGATTTTTGCAGGCCAAATGCATGACCCTGCATTTTTTAGCATTAAATCTCAGCTGCCAAATTCTTAAACATTCTTCAAGCTTAGCTAGATCCCTCCTCATGTTAGCTACTCCTTCATGGGTATCTAATCTATTGCAGATTTTGGTATCATCTGCAAAGAGGCAAACCTTACCCAACAGCCCTTCCGCAGTATCACTAAGAAAAATGTTAACATGAATTAGACCAAGGACAGATCTCTGCGGAACACCACTGATAACATCCTTCTCCTCAGAGTGAGAACCATTTACCTATACCCTTTGTCGTCCCACTCAACCAATTTCTGTTTGAGTATTCACAATCCTGCACTTGCTTTTATAAAATTCTAGTAATCCACACCTTGGCCATATTTTTACAGCAAGTAGTAAAAATCAGAAACTTCTTTTTGAGCTTCTATGGAGAAGCCTGAAACTCATTAAAAACTGATCATGGAGCGCAACTGGACAGAATTATATAATCTTAGGAGTATGTTTACTAAAGGGTGTTAAGGTAACTGGCGTTAACGGCAGCGATAAATGATGTTACATGCACAAAAGGCTCTGGGCGAGTAGGAGGCATTGGGCCAATTAATGGGCATTAACAGAACATCGGCATTAAGCTGGCAAGCATTCACCTTAACGCCCGAAAACGGCTGTCATATTATTACTGGATAAGGGACTCCCAGCAAAAGCCAATGTAAAGGTGTTGAATGGATGGCTAGGTCGGAGCTGAAGGGCGTGACAGATCCTTGGGCATCCGATGTGCCAGCCGGTAAGTGTGATGAGCATGTGGAAGGCAGCTGTACTTATGCACTGGGGGGGTCCCCATGTAAAATGCTGTAATGCTAGTGTATGGCATAGGATAGGGAAGACATGTCCCCCTAGTGGAGTCAGAAGTGGCACAATGTCTGCAGTGAAAGGAGGATGGAGCAGAAGTGGCAACGTGAAGAACAGGCACAGGAGAGGCATGAGTGAAGTGTCCAAATGCATAAAAGAGTACCCGTGTAGGCCATGAGCACCTGTGTGTGCAGCTTGCATGAGAAGACATGACTGCATAGAGTCACCAGAGTCTGATAGATGGGCTACAGAAAGGATGATGGCAGAGGAGAGTGTTTCATGGACTGTCAGCACTGATATACCGGAGTTGCCATCCCCAATACATTTGTACTGTTTGGGAAAAACATGTGTCAGTGCCACATGTAAGGCCTGATACAAGACATTTATTTATTTATTTGTTTGTTTGTTTGTTTTTATATACCGCTTTGTCATAGAAATCAGAGCGGTTTACATGGAACTTTAGAACTCCTGTGCAATGTAGGTTACATGGATACAATAAATAATGTAACTATTTACATGAGCTGTATTCTTGTTGCTATACAAGGGAGTGAGTGAGTGGTAACAGTACAAAAATGGTGAGAGTCGTTATAGTGTAGGCTGGAGGAGAATATGAACTTTATTGCTCATAATTGTAGTATTCGGTGAAGATGAATGCCTTGGGATGTTTTCTAAATTGGGTGAGATCTTTGGTTTCTCTTAGGGTATTGGGTAGGTTATTCCAAAGGACAGGTGCATAGAAGGAGAAAGCTCTGTTGGTGGTTGATTGATTTGCTTTTCTTGCATTTTTTGGGCAGATAGAGTGTTTTTCAGGTTATCTCTTATTGTCCTTGTGTATTGCTGCATGTTTATTAGTGTGCTGAGGTATGTTGATGCAATGTTGTATATTATTTTATAAATGTATGTAAGGGCTTTGAATTTGATTCTTTGAAGAATCGGAAGCCAGCGGGAGTGGAATAGAATAGGTGTTATGTGGTTGGAACGTTTGTACATGTAACCGTGTTTTGAGCAAGTTGTAATGGTTTTAGTGTTTTCTTGTGGAGTCCATGAAGTATGATGTTGCTGTAGTCAAAGTGTTGGCAAATCAGTGCTTGGGCTACAGTGCAGAAGTCGGAGTGGGAGAGCGGTGTCTCAGGTGCTCTACCATTTTGGTTTTATGGTAAATTGCACGGGTGGTCATGTGGATGTGTCTGGTCAAGTCAAGCTGTTGATCTAGGAAGATTCCAAGGTATTTTATTTCTTTTTTAATTTCCAGTGTTGCATTGTTTACATGGAGTGAGCAGGGAGGGTTGAATGCTTTGTTCCTAGTAATGATGAGTGCTTCAGTTTTCTTCAGGTTGACTGCGAAGTTGAGAGATGAGCCATGCAGTGACATCATTGAAGCAGTTGGTGATCTTCATATAGGAGGGGTCTGAGGTGTCAAAGGTTGCGAATAACATTATATCATCTGCATAAATTCTGTAGTCGACATCATGAGATTGTATGATTTTGCAGATAGGTTGGAGGTATATATTGAAAAGTAATGCAGATAATGCGGATCCTTGAGGGACTCCCTAAGGTTGAGTGAATAGGTTGGAAAGTTTGTTGTTGAAGTGTACTTGTTGGGAACAGTTGGACAGATAATTTTGGAACCATTGTAGAGTGGTGGCACCTATGCCAAGGTGTCTTAGGTGGTTTATTAGGATATTATGATTTGCAGTATCAAAAGCCGAAGATATGTCGAGGAAAATGAGGATGAATGCATGTCTCATGTTGTCAATTCCTTGCATGATTGTGTCAATTAGAGATGGTAATAGAGTTTCGACACCATGATGTGCTCTAAATCCATATTGATGGGGGTCAAGTGGGGCACTTGAGTCAATGAAGTCTTGGAGTTATAGTAGCACTGTTTTTTCGATGATTTTGGATAGGACTGGTAGGCTAGATATTGGTTTGTAAGATGTGGGACAGGATTTATTTAGGGTGCTTTGTTTCAATATTGGGCGTATGGAAGCTCGTTTTAGGTTATGTGGTAGCTGACCTTGGGATAGAGAGAGGTTGACTATTCTTTGTATATATGGTGTGAGTTCTGATTTTGTTGATTAGATCCAGCTGACAGGACAAGGATCTATGATTGAGGTAGTGGTATTCAGTGATTTGATGCAGTGATCTATCTGATCTTTGCTTGTTGGTGAGAATGAGATCCAGGTTGGAGGGCTGGTTGGTTCTGGGTCATAGAAGGTTGTGCTGCAGATCAACTTGATGTTTGATTTTTCTATGTAGTGATCTGCGAATTGTTGAGCACTTATGTTACTCATTGCTGTGTTTTCATTACTTGTTTTTTTAATTAGGTTTTGGATTTAGATAGGAGTTCTGAGTAGTATTCTTTTTTGTGTCTAGGAGGTTCTGATGGTAAGTTTTTAATTTGTTCATGTACTTGAGTCTGTCTTCATCAGACTTGGTGACTCTCCATTTTCGTTCAGCTTTTCTTAGGTCTTTTTTCGTGTGTTTCATGGATTGGGTGTACCAAGGTTGTGAATTTCTGAATTTTTTGTTAAGTTGGTTGTTTTGATGTCTTACTGATGCTGCACTTAGAGTTCTGTTCCATGTTGAAGTGAGGGTGTCGATATCATCACTGGTGGTTGAGAGATCAGGAATTATTTTTCTGATGAATTAATCTTTGGAAATTTTTTGAATCTGTTGCATGAGGAAAATTTGTTGGTATTTTTGGTGGGAGAGGTGTCTAGTTTAGTAATGAAATGTATGAGGTAGTGATCCGAATATGAGACTGGTTGAATATTTACGATGGATATGTTTCCGTTCTGAGACCAAGTTTTAGGGTAGAAGATAAGTTATTATGAGTTATTTGAAATTAATGCTACCTTAAAATGTTCAAAGTTATCTTCTTACTGTTACATGTAACTGCTTACTGTGCAGAGTTCAACTGTTAAATGTAAACCGCTGCTGATCACTGGAAGGAGAGGTATAAAAATGTGTTCAAATAAATAATAAGGTCAAGGATATTGCATTTTGTGTGTGTTGCAGTATGGATTTTTTTGTTCGTATCCAATGTCTTCCATTGCTTGAAGGAAGGATGTACAGTGTATATTATTTAGTGATGCAAGGTTGAAGTCACCTAAGATGATGTGTTCTTTTCCTGGTGATACTGCAGAGCATGCGATTTCAATTATGTTGTCCAGTGCATTAGTATCGAAGGAAGGAGGTCTGTATATGAGGGTTATTGTCAGTTTTCTTGTGTTGATGGTTAGCATGTCTGAGGCCTCGTTACTTGAGGAGGATATTTTTTGTGTTCCTAGTGATGTTTTGCATAGGATAATTACTCCCCTGCCCTTTTTGTTAGGTCTTGCACAGTGGTAAATATTGTATTCTGGTGTTTTCAGTTGGTTGAGGATTACAGTGTCTGTGTCGTAGAGCCATGTTTCTTACATCTGTCCCAGCCACTCAACCATGATACAACAACCCATACAAAAGTGCATACAACAACTGGACAGGAGTCTCTCAAATTGGCCAAAAGGGGCATGTATGGATATGATGGATACCTGCAGGTGGCTATCCAAGGGGTATGATGTGTCTATATGTAATGCAGAGATGTGATGGAGCCAAAGCTGTACAGTCACAGTCATGGTGACTCATATTGCATAAGTAGGTTACAGCTGTATGCATGTAGCTGCCTGTTAGTCACATCAGTGCAGTTATAACGGGTTACATTGTACCAAAAACATGGGAATGTCTGATGAAAAGCAGGGACTGTAAGAACCTGCAGTCATCTGAGACAATGGAGGATTAGGTGACCTGCCCACGATCACAAGGAGGTGTGGGCAATCCATGAAGTTTGTGGCATATATAAAATGATACAGTAAAACATTCCACATTGTCACAAAGGGAGTGCTAGTGGGATCCCAGGACAAGGAGTGTACCCACATCACTGGAGCTAGTCTGTATATAGCACTATGTGGATACATAGCCATGCCATGGTCACAGTTCAGTCAGAGTGAGAGTGCCCTCGCAGAGTAAACTGCTGTGACCACCCAGGCCATGCACATGGCAGATGGGAACTATGAAGTCTCAGCCATTGACCTTACCTCTGATGCAGACACATCCTGTGCTAACCGCTCTGTTTAAGGCCATACCCACAATCCTCTGCTCCTCATCCAGATACACTATATCAACTGACTCACCTTTGTCTACCTGTTTATTCACACCTTTAAAAAAACATAACAGATTAGTAAGACAAGATCTTCCTTGTCTAAAGCCATGTTGGCTGTCTCCCATTAGGCCATGACTATCTACATGCTGAGTAATTTTGTTTTTTATGATGGTTTCTACCATTTTTCCTGGTACTGACGTCAGGCTCACCGGTCTGTAGTTTCCCGGATCACCCCTGGAACCATTTTTTAAAATTGGCGTTACATTGGCGATCCTCCAATCTTCAGGAATTACAGATGATTTTAATGAAAGTTCACAGATTACTAATAGCAGGTCTGCAATCTCATATTTCAGTTCTTTCAACACCCTTGGATGTATACCATCTGGCCCAGGTGATTTGCTACTCTTCAGTTTATCTAATAGTTGTAATACATCTTCCCGGTGTAGCGATATTTCTCTCAATTCCTCTGCAGTATCACCTTTAAATACCACTTCAGTCTTGGATAACATCCCTTCATCTTCCTCAGTAAAGACCAAAGCAAAGAATTCATTCAGTCTCTCCGCTATAGCCTTGTCTCCTCTTACTGCCCCTTTTAACCCTCTATCATCTAATAGTCCAATTGACTCTCTCACAGGCTTTTTGCTACGAATGTACTTGAAAAAGTCTTTATTTTGTGTTTTTGCTTCCATAGCAAGTTTCTTCTCAAATTCTCGCTTTGCCTGCCTTATCAATGCTTTGCATTTAACTTGCCAGTGCTTGTGCTGTTTCCAGTTTTCATTGTTTGGCTCTTTTTTCCATTTCCTGAAAGATGTTTTTTTGGCAGCAACAGCCTCTCTGACCTCACCTTTAAACCATGCTGGCAGTTTTTTGGATTTTCTTCCACTTTTCTTAATGTGTGGAATAGAGCTGGTCTGGGCTTCCAGGATAGTATTTTTAAACAACATCCAAGCTTTATGTAAGTCTTTAACCTTTTCAACTGCTCCTTTTAGTTTTTTCTTAACTATTTTCCTCATTTTATCATAGTCTCCCTTTCGAAAGTTAAAAGGTAGTTATGGAATTAGCCTCATGATAGACAAAACCTTTTTTACATAGTACATATAAACTTGTAGTTCAGAGGTTTAACAGTTAATTTTGCCTGTATTAACCAAGTTTTGCTAATACCAGTGTTACAGTACAATAGACATGCCTTTGATAGAAAATGTTTGCCATATTATTTAGCATCCTAAATAACCACTATACAGGAAAAGTCTGACCAAATAATTAAAACTTCAATTTCTTCCTAAATGTTTGAGCAGGGTCAAATGAATCATATATCCACAGGTAACCTGTTCCACTCGGCTGGTCCAGCAATTGCAAACACATGGCTTTGTGCCTCTGATAAATAACACTGACTAACAGATGGAATATGAAGCTGCTGTCTACCAGACAGACTCAATGAACAGTATTAAAATATTGTGGCCCCTTGCCATAAATTGCTTGTAGGATCAACAATGAGATCTTGCATTTGATTTGCCAATTTACCGGAAGCCAATGCAACTCCAATAAACATGAAGTAATATGAGTAAAACATGCAGCACTGTCAAAAGCCCTGAAAGAGAAACAAGACAATCCCAAGTACAAATAATTACAATAGTTCAGTATACATAGTACAAGGGATTGCAATACAATTCTAAATCCAAGGAGAAATAAATACTTTTAATCTCCATAAAAGGAGGATGAATTTACAACTGAACTAATCTGCCATTCCATCGACAGCAAATAATCTAGGATAATCCCTGGCTTTCACACTTGAGAAGAGACAGTAATAGTCGGTACACATGGTTTAATTGATTCAGGACAATCTGTGCATTTACAGCAACTACATACCATTGTTTCAGTTTTTCCAAACATTTAAAGTCAATCTATCTGAAGATATCCCTTCTTCAGTGGAGTTCACATATCCCTCAGTAAATAGAAAGGAGTCATGTAATGAATCTTTAACAAGAAAGAAAAACTGAATGTTGTCAGCATATATATGTGGTAGAGTACATCCAACTAAGAAAATAAGTGACAAAGGTGTTAAAGGCAAATTAAAAAGCATAGTAGAAGGAGAGTATCCTTGAAGTACTCCTATTAATAAGGCTGCTGTTTTGAAAAACTATTATTCCAGGGGGGACCAGAGGTCCATGGAGAAAGGTTTAGAAGCTTGAAATGTGTTGTCAGTAGTACAGAGAATGTGCATGAATAATTGTGAAACTGTCAAGGTTGTATCCTGTAGGAATGACTAAACAGAAGCCTGTCTGTAGAAAGGGTGGCATGATTAAGCAAAATTAATGATGTTTGTCACTAACTTTGCATGCAAAGTACAAATGTGTCCTTATCAAGGGCAAAGCATGATGCATAGATGATAACAGAAAAATGTACAATGTGGCAATTTTTTCTAATAAAAATAAGTGCTGTGGAAAGCAGAGGTATAGGGGTTATGGGAGACTTGTGTTCTCTCAGCTTTCTGCTCACCTGGACTCTACTCTTTCTCTTCACCCGCGTTAATCCGGGTTCCGCACAGGTCATAGCACAGAGACTATTATTACTTCCCTCTTGAGTGAAATCCATCAGGCCCACGATCGGGGTGATCTTTCTCTTGTGGTGACCTTGGACCTTTCTGCTGCCTTTGATATTGTGGATCACCGTACTCTTCTAACTCGGCTTACTGACCTTGGGATCCGTGGGTCTGTTCTTGCTTGGTTTCGTTCTTTTCTTTCCTCACGCACCTTCTCTGTAAAGACTAGCTCTTCCACCTCCTCTCCTTCACCCCTTCCCTGCGGTGTTCCTCAGGGTTCTGTCCTTGCTCCCCTTCTTTTCAATATTTTTCTTGCCCCTTTAGCACTCATTGTCCAATAGTAAGGGATTTCTGGATATTTTTATGCCGATGACATCCTTCTTGTTCACCACACCAGTTCTCTCTCACCAGACCTATCTACCCTAAACCTCTTTTCTGTCTCTCTCTGTCCTGTCCAAAATTATGGCGTTCCTTTCCTTTCTTCGTGTTTGTATTTGATTGATTGTATTGTACACCACTCTGACGCACACGCTTGGGCGGTATATCAAGTGACAAATAAAGATAAAGATAAAGATAAAGACTGCTCAAGTTTGTAGTCCTGTAACTTCCTCCTTAAAACCTTAGCAGAGAACTTTGTTATGGTATATATTTTGTGTTTTCAGTTCTTCTCACTTACTCTGGGACCAGAGAGGAAACCAAACACTGAGGAAGGATCCCTGCATTGTTGTCCCTAATCAGGAGTATAAGGATCCAAACAAACATCAATAATGTATGAGTACTATTTGGTCTATGAAAGCAAAACTGGACATAGGAGCCTATAATGGTATATAAAGGTAATGTATCAGAAGAATTGAATGAAATATTGATAAACCAGGATAAATTCAAGAGTAGCAGATCACCTGGACCGGATGGTATACATCTGAGGGTATTGAAAGAATTTAAATATGAGATTGCAGACCTACTATTAGTAATCTGTAGACTATCATTAAAATCATCTGTAGTATCTGAAGAGTGGAGAATGGCCAATGTAATGCCAATTTTTATAAAGGATTCCAGGGGTGACCCAGGGAAACTACAGACCAATAAGTCTGACATCAGTACCGGGAAAATGGTAGAAACCATTATAAAGAATACAATTACTGATCATGTCTATAATCATAGTTTAATGGGAGACTGCCAACATGGATTTAGCCAAGGAAAGTCTTGTCTAACTAATCTGTTATATTTTTTTGAAGGTATGAATAAACAGGTGAGCCAGTCGATATAGTATATCTGGATTTTCAGAAAGCCTTTGACAAGGTCCTTCATGAGAGACTCTTGGTGAAATTAAAAAGTTATGGGATTGGAAGCAGTATAGTGTTGTGGATCAGTAAGTGGTTAAAAGTTAGAAAGCAGAGAGTAGGACTAAATGGCCAATTTTCTCAGTGGAGAAAAGTAAATAGTTGGAATACCGCAGGATCTATGCTGGGCCCACTGCTTTTTAACATATTCATAAATGACCTGGAAATGGGAATAATGAGTGAGGTGATCAAATTTGCAGATGACACAAAATTATTCAAAGTTGTTAAAACCCAAGAGGATTGTGAAAAATTGCAAGAGGACCTTGCTAAATTGGAAGACTGGGCGTTCAAATGGCAGATTAAATTTAATGTGGACAAATGCAAGTCTATGCACCTAGGAAAGAAAAACCCAAACATTGGTTACACAAGTAAGGTATCACCTTAGAAACCACTGCCCTTGACAAAGATGTAGGCATCGTTGAGGATAATACGTTCATACTCTCTGCCCATTGTGCAGCAGTGGCCAAGAAAGCAATAGAATGCTAGGAATCATAAGGAAAGGAATGGAGAATAAAACAAAGGATATTTAATGCCTCTGTATTGTTCCATTATTTGATCACATTTAGAATACTGTGTGCAGTTCTGATCACCTTATCTTAAAAGAATATAGCAGAATTAGAAAAGGTTCAGAGAAGAGCCATCAAAATGGTAAAGGGGATGACAGGATACCTCTATGAGACAGCAGACACACCAGTTCAGTACAGACTTGTCACAGCCATTTATCTCTATGGGGCGCATTGAAGATCAGAGCAGAACATCTTTTAAGTGCTGGCTTTATTCCACGTTGCCACTGGTATAACGGAGGCGTCTGTGCGATACACTCAGGACATATACGGGCTTTTCCTGAATACGCTTTATATGTCCAACGGGGAAGCACTTCACCACGTTATATACAAGACACCCAGTCTATGTATCCCCTGACGAAGTGACAAATACGAAACACGGCCTGTGTCGGGCTCTCAGGTTTATTAATAAAGTATCCTTGTTTGATCACCACATATCATAGACTGTACGCTTTATATGTCTCCATGACTTGCCACATTCCCATTCCACCCTCTCCTGCCCACGTTCTGGGATTCCTGTTTTAGTTCTGTGTACATTCAGGGCCGCATGGTTTCAGAATACAGTTCTAGACGTTATTGAGAGAAAAACATCTATCCCGCATGTCCAAGCGGCCTTCTCGGGTTTCGGAATAACCCTCTAAGTGCATAATTTAAATTTAATTTGCCTTTTGGACACCCAGTCTCCCAGTTTCTCAAGGTCCTCTTGCAAGTTTTCATAATCATCTTGCAATTTAACATCTCTGAATAATTGTGCATCATCTGCAAATTTGATAACCTCACTAATTCTTATTTCCAGGTCATTTATAAATATGTTAAAGAGAAGGGGGCCCAGTACAGATCCCTGGAGAACTCCACTATTCATCTTTCTCCATTGAGAGAATAGGCCATTTAGCCCTACTCTCTGTTTTCTATCTTTTAACCAATTCCCAATCCACAATATTGCATTACCTCCTATCCCAAGGGTTTTTTATTTCCTCAAGAGTCTCTCATGAGGGAGATTTTCAAAGGCTTTCTGAAAATCCAGATACGCTATATCAATCGGCTAACCTTTATCACCTTCAAAAAATATAATACCTTAGTGAGACAAGACTTTCCTCAGCTATATCCATCTTGCCTTTGTCCTATTAAACCATGACTTTATATATGTTGACTAATTTTGTTCTTTATAATGGTTTGTACCACTTTGCAAAGCACTGACGTCAGGCTCACTGGTCTGTAGTTTCCCTGATCACCCCTGGAATAGATCTAAGACAGAATATGGATCAATAAAATCCAGCAACTGTTTAAGGGCTATCTTTCCAGTAATTTGGCTAAAAAGGGCTGGGATGATACTGGTTGATAATTCCCAAGCACAGTGGAATCTGGTCCAAATTTTTCCTGAAAATAGTAGGGGTGTGTAATCATGTTCCTTTTGTTTTGTTTTTTTACCTGCATGACTTCAGTTTTATGCATATAAACACAATTTATGTTTGAAAAGCTACATTTATGCACATAAAACAAAACAATAGATGACAAAATATAAAATAGCAAAATGAAACAAATAAATGAAAAGTTTTTCAATGCACACTCCTAGAAAATTGGTTATCTTATGATTCCTCAAAGCCATTTGGGAAACACGATGGATATTTTTCCTGTACATCTAGGCACATTTTTAAAACTTTTCAACCCAGTTTGATGAAACCTACTATAACATTTTAAAAGAATTGTAACAAATGTTCAAAGAATCAACACAAAGTCAAAAAAGCCCATTTGAACTAATTAACAGATTTTAAACTGCTCATATTTACATAGCTAGGTCCATCTTTTTTGGAGGGGAAGGGGGGCTGAAAACTTTACAGAATGGGTGGATTTTCTGCTGAACCTATTTTTGAGAGTCACATCTCTCTACTATTGACAACCAAGTATGTATTTTATTATTGATCCTAACATATTATCTGAAATACTTTGGGGGTCTTTTGCTAACAGGTGCTAAGGTGTTGCCATAATATACCAATAGCGCTGAAACTATAGCGCGTTAGGTGCAACACCACCACGTTAAATGCCGGGGGTGTGGAAAGCTTTTCCCTGGCAGCTAACACACAGTCCTGTCCCCAAGGTGGCATTAGGTGATCCAGCACTAATGCAGTTAGTGAACGGTGTGAACACAACGCCAACTGCACCGTGCTCACCACACCCACTCTCCACCTCTATCCCGCCCACTTGCGACTGTAACCTGGGTTTCACAATTAGCATGGGAATCATCCCTGCTACCAGTCATAGACCTTGGCTAGCTGGCGATGCATGGCGCAGCATTCCTTCAGCTTGCCCCAGAACAAACACTACCAGCTAGTGTCCTTTAGTAAAAAATCCCCTATATGTGTATATTTGTTCCAACGAGTCAATGCTGACTCCTGGCAATCCAGCCCCCGGGTTTTCTTGACAAGGTCTGACCAGGAGTAGATTGCCCAGGCTTTCTTCCATGCAGCAAGTCTACAGCACCTGGTATAGCTAATACTTAAAGCTTCATAGAGCATTGTACAATGGAAGTCCTTTCTAGCCTGAAGTTGCCCCATCACGCTGTTACAAAGAATGACTTTAATGGCAGACGCTCAAGAATCCTGGCATTTCATGAACACATTTTTCTTCCGTTTCATAAAAGGACTATACAAAATATTTCCCTAGTTATGGAAATATTGTAATAGAGGTTGCATACAGGTTCAAAGCAACAAGGGACCCAGAGAAATGGATTCCTTCATGTGCCGTTCAGGGACATTATGATTCAAAGCAAATCCAAAGGTCTGATAGCTGTCCTGGATTTTGATTTACATCAAAAATAGTGCATCGGCAGAATGTGATTAGTACTCTGGATCCTGATGAATGTCTACAAAAGGTTAACCCTGCATCTAAACTGCTTAATTATCAGCCACAGAAGTGTTTGCCAACTTTCAGCTTTCTTTTGTGAAACCACAAAGACAGCAATTTGGTTTTGGAGCAACTGCTTTTTCATGCAGGAGGAAAACTCTTTAAATGGCTATTAACATGCCAGTGTTCCATAAAACATTATTTTTTCATATGCTGTTGTTGAAGATATGAGTATTGCCAAGCTATTTCAATATTATTACATGTACAAATTATTATCACTTGCAAACAATGTTCTAAATGCAAACATTTAAAGCATCTTTTTCTTTAGAGCTCCAAGCAGCTCAAGGAGGTCATAAGAACATAAGATGTGCCATGCTGGGTCACATGAAAGGCCCATTGAGCCCAGTATCCTGTATCAAACAGTGGCCAGTCCAGATGACAAGTACCAAGCAGCATCCCAAAGAGTAGATCCCTTCAACTTTGCCTACCCTTTCATCCTTTCCTTTGATCTCGGATGAAGAAACGTCTCACCTTCTCTGCTCAGCCAATCTTACTACTTGTTGTTCTGACCTTGTCCCCTCCCATGCCTTTGTCTCCATTTTCTCTGTTGGTACCTCCTCTATTTCTCATATGCTTAACCTCTCTCTCTCAACTGCTACTGTCCCTACCACTTTTAAGCATGTTGTGGTTACTATCCGCTCAAGAAATCTTCTTTTGATCCTAACTCCCCTTCTAACAATCATCCAATCTCCCTTCTTCCCTTCTTGAAAGTGCTCTCCTTCACTGCTGCCTTTGGTCCCTGATCCCAATTCTTGTCTTCTTTCCCTACTCTATCCTCTTTCCTTCCTTGTCCTGTTTGTCTTCCTTAGATTGTAAGCTCTAAGGAGCAGGGCCTGTCTTTTCTGTGTTTGTACAGCACTACATATGCCATGTAAAGCTACCATTTTTTCTTGATGTTCATTCTCATGAAAAAATGGCAGCTTTCCCAATTTTACCTGGCTAATAATTGTATATGGACTTTTCCTCCAGAATTTGTCTAATTCTCTATTAAACCCAGCTATGTTGTGATCCCTAACCAAATAATTTGGCAACAAATAATACAGCTGACCTGCTGAGTTGGTGTGCATTTACATTTATGATAGAGGTCTATACATTATTGAATGGAATGGAATGGGTAAACGTAGATTGGTTGTTTATGCCATCATAAAGACAAGGGGACATGCAATGAAGCTACAATGTAACCCATTTACATGTAATAAGAGAAAATATTTTTTCACTCAATGCATAATCAAACTCTGGATTTCATTACTGGAGGATGTATTTGAGATCTGGATTGGCCACTGTTGGAAACAGGATACTGGGCTTGATGGATCTTGGTCTGACCCAGTATGGCATTTCTTATGTTCTTATGCACACACATTGCAATGCTTCCTGTGCCCTGCCCCAACTCCCATCCTGAACATGCTTATTCTCAGATTACATAAAGGAGGCATGAAAATCAATACCTTTGAATTATGGTGCTGGCAAAGAATACTGTGTATACCATGGACTGCCCAAAGAACAAATCATTCGGTGCTAGAGGTAATCAAACCTAAGCTTTTCTTAGAAGCTCAACTGACAAGACTTTGACTTTCATACTCTGCACACATCAGGTGTAGAGAAAGATCATTAGAGAAAGACGTAATAAGCTATGTTTACTACTCTATTAACAATTAGCTGCCTGACTGAAGACCAAACACAATATAGGACTGCTATCCATAGGATCACCATGTTTAGAATCATCTCAAAGGCACTTAGCAATAACAGCAAGAGGCGTGAATATTCTCTGGTAACCTCTGAGGCAATTTTATGAAAGCCCAAAATCTCTACACCTGAAAAAGATGTTTTCTAGGTAGAACTTACCACTGATGTCACCATTTTGGAGCCTGAGTCCTCTGACAAGGGCAGCTTGGATGATTCATGCTGCTTCGGGGACATGATGTGACCACAGAAAGAGCTGCTTGATGAGAACCCAAGAGTCTAGAAAGACCACAACCATGCCAACACACGGAAAACTATGCACCCTCGTTAGCTTCCACAGGAAAAATGCTGTCCAAATAAACTGATCACCCCTAAAATTACCGTGTCCATTAGACCATACCCCCCCCCCTACCCACTAAGTAATCATATTCCCTGCCCATTCACATTCAACACAGCCCCCAGGAGTCCCTTTTTAAAAGAAAACTTGCCCTGCATCCCCTGCCTTTTCATCTGCCAAAATGCCTCTGTATTCAAACCATCAAGGCCCCAATGCCCATCCACCTGTTCTCTCTTGCAGAGTCCCAGGCCTAAGCGGACCGGTGCTGTCCCCAATTGTGACCCTGTTACCAGTGGTTGCCTTGACATGGCTCAGTGGCCTGATTCAAATATCGAATCATTGGTCTCATTTATTTTTATTTATTTATTTTTATTTTTTATATACCGCGCTATTGAAATCAGCTCGGTTTACATTAAAACTGAACAAGCAACAATGCATAGATATCACAATGTGCTTACATAGAACATGGCTTACATGGAACATGTGCTTACATAGAACAATGGCATAATCAAACTGGGATAACAGGGAAAACTATTCACATGGTATATACAAGTATTTACATAGAGTTATCTATTCTCGTAAACCGTAGGTATTTATAGGTCAGGTGGTAGATTTATGATGTGTATATCTAAAGGAGAGGAGCATCTAGCCATTTTCATGTTGGGTGATAGGGCAGTTAGTGTGTGGTGTGAGTGCAAATGACTTATGTTTTTCGGGCATGGTTTCAGGATAGTGAATTAGAAAAAGGTGGTGTTTTATTGCCTTTCTGAAGGAGGTGAGGTTGGTTATGGATCTTATACTAGCGGGGAGTTCATTCCAGGCTGTTGGGGCATAAATTGAGAAAGCTCTATTGGTAGTTGCCTTTGTACATCTTGTGGTGAGCTTAGGTACAGTTAGCATGTTCAGTAGTGTAGGTCTTCTGACTCTAGTATTGGGTATGTTGTTGAGCATTTTACTAATTGGTGTGGGAGATTGATTATTCAGTGCCTTGAAGGTCATGACCAGTACCTTGTATTGAGTTCGGGCTTGTAGTGGCAGCCAATGTAGGTTTTTCATTACTGGGGTTATATGTTCTAATCTTGATGTCCCTGTGAGAACCCTAGCAGCTGAGTTCATGGCCAGCCGAAGTGGGTTGAGGGTTGCTTGTGGAAGACCATGGAGGATGGTGTTCGCGAAGTCTATGTGTGGGATCACTAGGGCTTGAAATATGGTTCGATAGTCTGAAAAGTCCAGTAGTGGGCGGAGGTGGCGAAGGGTTCGTATTTTGTGGTATATTGCTTTGGTAACGGTCTTTACGTGGGTTGTCATAGCCAATCGCTGATCTAGGGTGATGCCTAGGTAGCGAATTGTGTCTTTTGTCTTTAGTTCAGCGTTTTTAACTTGCAGGTTGGGTGGTGGGGTGAATTTATGATTCCTTGTGACAAATAGGACATCGGTTTTGCTATGATTAATCCTCAGGTTTTGTGTGAGAAGCCATTCAGCCACTGCATCAAAGCATCTGATGATAGGGGAAAAATCAGGTTGTTCTATGGTAAATGGAATGTATAGTAGTATGTCGTCAGCATACACGAGACATTCTACATTTAATGAGCGTATCAGGGAGCAGATAGGCTGCATATAGATGTTAAATAATAGAGCAGACAGGGATGATCCCTGTGGCACTCCCTGCTTCTGTAAGAATGGTTCAGAGGACGTGTTACCTGCTTTTACTTGCTGCCATCTGTTAGTTAAGTATGATTCACACCATTGTAATGCAGTTCCCAGTAATCCTTTTTCTTGGAGGCGTTGTAATAGTATATTATGATTCACAGAGTCAAATGCGGCAGCAATGTCAAGAAAGATGAGGACGAAACCTTGGTGTATGTTGTCAATTCCTGTGATTAGCTTGTTGAATAGGGTAGTTAAGATGGTATCTACTCCATGCGATTCCCTGAAGCCATGTTGGGCTGGATCGAGGGGTGCCTCGTCATCGATGTGCTGATGGATCTGACGCTGGACTATTTTCTCGATGATCTTAGCAAGCAGTGGAATGCTTGATATGGGTCTGTACGATTCAACTTTGGATGTATCAAGGCGACTATTCTTTAGCAGGGGTCTGATCGATGTATGTTTTAAACTTTGGGGGAAGATGCCCCTTGATAGTGATTGGTTAGTTATTTTACATAATGCATGGCTTAGTTCATGTCGAAGTTCCTTTATCCAACTTGCTGGACAGGGGTCATTGGGAGCTGTGGTGAGATTGATGGAGGCAATAGTGTCTTCAATTTCTTTAGTAGATACTGTAGAAAATTTAAGTAGTGTTGTAGGTTTTGGTGTACTAAGTATATTGGACAAGCTGCCGTTAGATGAGGTCATGTTGGATTGTATCATTTTGGATTGTAAGTAGTCCGAATAATCCTGTGGTTGAGGCATGTGTGGGCTTGCTGGTGAAGGGTCACCTGTTAGTGATTTTACTATATTAAATAGGTCGTGTGTTTTATTCAGTGATCTTTTTAGGATCATTGAATGATATTGTTTCCTTTTTTCACTTATCTTCTCTCTGTGTAATGCTAGGTATGAGTTGTAGTTTTGGTGGGCTATGGTAGTTTGCTTTTTTCGCCATCGTCTTTCTAGTTTACGTAGTTGTAAAAGGGATGATCGAAGGTCAGATGAGTACCAGGGTGCATGTCTGCGTTTTGTGGGTAACTTGTTGGCAGATGAGATACAGGCTAAGGTTCTGATGCTATTATTCCAATTTGCTACAAGTTCGTCAGGGTCAAGGGTTGGTACATCCAGTTGTGGAAGAAGCTTGATAAGAACATCCTCCTTGTTGAGTGTGCAGAATCATGTCGTTGGTGTTCCGTGATCTGGGATATTAGTCCTGGCCTTGTTATTGGGTAAGCGGGTGCTAGGTATTTGGAATTTTAGGAGTTTGTGATCAGACCACGGTACTGGAGATATGGAGGTCAACAGCGGAGGAGAGGTGTTGACTATAGACTGGGGCGCAAAAATAAGGTCGAGGGTACCGCCTTTTTCATGCGTTGGGGAGTTCACTAGTTGCTTGTAGTCAAGGTCATAGAGCGCTTCGAGGAAGGTTCGTGCTTGTGCTTCAGGCAGTGAGGGGAGATTGAAGTCCCCCATTAGCCAGTTTGAGGATCGTGAGTTATTTGAGTTGCATGCAAGATTGATGATTGTTGGTAGGTCATCGGAGGAAGGTGTTGGGGCTCTGTATAGTGCATTGATTGTACATTGGTTGTTTGATACAGTGATAATGTCAAGGTGCTCTGAGGTGGATGCATCAACTAATTTAAATTTGAGTTCTGTTTTTGCAAGGATGAGGACCCCTCCTCCTTTTTGTTTGGCTCTGTGGCAAGTGTATGGCGAAAATCCTGTTGGTGTCATTTGGTTGATGATCACATTGTCACAGTCTGATAGCCAAGTCTCAGTGATAATTAGCACATCAAGGTTATAGGATGTTATAAGGTCGGTGATTGCTGGCCATTTTTAGCGTGTAGATCTAGTATTTATGAGTGCACATTTCAATAACTGTTGTTGGTGATTCTTGCACAGTTGGGTTTTTTTAATATTTTGTAAAGGAATGTATAATAGGTGTTGGTAGATTATCCTGGGGGTGTTATGATCAGTTTGGTAGTGATTCTCTGACCATCTCCTACTATGACTAGTGAGGATTGGGATATGTGTGGCATATGTATTGAGTGCATGACTGGGGAATCCAGAAGTGAGAAATAGAATGGTCAGTGGTATGAATATGGCCATCATGGTGGGTATTGGTGGGTGAGTGCGTGTTAATGTGAGGTGTAGAAAGCTGTTAGGAGAGACTAGAGGTATGATATGCTGCTATGTGGGTGAGCTAGTTTTAGAATGGTAGTGTACGCTACAGGGAGGATAGCAACACTTTTTACTGATATTCCGTGCTACCCGATTCAATCTACTTAGCGTTACTGAAGAGGTTATGAGTGAGGTACTAAAAGTGCTTAACAGTGTATTTTACTCACTGCAGCGTTACTAAATTGCATACATAAGTCAAGATAGTATTTGTTCACTATATCATGAGACTCAGCAATACTGGTTACACTGTTAAATAATGTGGCCTCATTGGATATGTTTCACTGCACTAAAGTCAGTCACAACAAGGTTACTTTGTTACTCATGAAAGAACTGAGCCATCAACATACAGCCAGAAATGTTTCTGAGATGGAAACTATCCTACCTGCTGTCATTTTTCTAAGTTTCTATTCTAAGAGGAAAAAGGGTCTGTAAAGCTTTGTAATTGGTATGTAAAGGCCGTTTGGTCTTTGCCATCATTTTTCTATGTTTCCATTCTATTTTTCTGTATTCCTACCTGATGATACCTTTATAATGTAATGAGCCGTTTCT
Organism: Ichthyophis bannanicus; assembly: GCA_033557465.1. Taxonomy (NCBI): domain Eukaryota; kingdom Metazoa; phylum Chordata; class Amphibia; order Gymnophiona; family Ichthyophiidae; genus Ichthyophis; species Ichthyophis bannanicus. The sequence goes on along the minus strand of CM066033.1, from coordinate 1,379,145,823 downwards.
AAACTACTTTTGGTCAGTTCTAATGTAGAGAATGTGAAAGGATGCAGATGCCACAGTAACTCTTATCTGCACAGTTCCACCATGGAGACAATTCATTTTCAAAGCTAATCCAGTTTAGAGCTCCATTGTCACCTTTTGTTGAAATCTAGGTGCTGTAGCTCAGAAAAAACGCCATTTCAACCTTTCTAGGCATTTCTAGAAGCTCAAGCATGAATAAACAAATATGATTCTCCTAGATGGCCTTTTGGGTGCATAGACTATTGACCACCTGCTAGAATGGCTTTAAATCTGCTAAACATTGCAACACAGCATTCAAGCAGCTTTTTCTGGTCCAGGAGAAAAATGACCTGTTGCCATACATTTCATTGAACCACCTAAGGATTATGCAAATATGTTGTTTTATATCAGTCTTCAATAATAAGTAGGTTTCATTCTCTGATATACTTCTTTTATATGGCTAGGGCAAAGAATGGTAGGAAAGGTAAAGATTAATTAAAGTTGTATTTTAAAGTTTGAGAGCTAGTGATCACGTCCAAGCAGGCTAAGTCTATTGCTTCAATATCTCCATGATATGCAGGTCTAAGAAAGAAATGTATAATATAGTTCAATGACTACACCTGTCCACGGGCACAGATTTGGTTCAGTGAGTCCTTGTTACCTTGTTTGCTCAATAAATAGACACATCTTCCATATTCCAATACATCTACAGTTCAGTGCAGTTGTGATGATGTAGACCACTCATCGCAGTCTGAGAGTGATCTCATTGGCACACTAAGGAGTCCATGTTCCAAGTAAGAGCAAGCCAACTGCAGGGAAGACTGGGCCATACTCTGACAGTAGACAGCAGGAAACTGGACAAAAGGGAGACAGACACCCCAAGGGCTAGAGAGTGTATTACTGGGGTTTCAGGATTGACACAGGTTGGTCTTGAAAAGGGGGAGGTGGATAGGTTGGGAAAGACACAGGATACACTGCACTGAAACAAACAATAGCTCAAAAGACACTTACATGGACACAGACAGCAGCCAAGGCAAAAACAGGCATGTCAAGCTACTCCAGTCACCAAAGCCACGAGCAGTCCCAGACGACAAAAAGGTCCCATCCTTATTCGTGATTTATATACAGGTGTAGATTGGCATGCCCTCACTTGTCATGCTGTGAGTGCTTGTGTGCATCAGTGATGCTGAGGGCTAAGCTATCGGTAGTTTAACTACTTGCAGGGTCTCCCAAGATGGACAAGTCTCAGCTGAGGTGCCAGACCAAGACAAACCACGCATCTGGGCAGCAGCAGAATGGGACAGTGTTGACAGCAGAGGATCACATTTCTGTGACAACGGCAACAACACTAAACTTAAAATGCGTGGAGGAAAGGCCCGGCAATCTACTTCTGTATCTTGCCATGAAAACCCAATGGATAGTCACAACAAAGCAAATTGCACTATAATGCTGGAAGATGAGACCCCCAAGTTGGAAGGCACTCAACTAGCCACTGGGGAAGAGCTGAAGACTTTTCAGAGTAAAGCCAGCATTTATGATGTGGTTGGATCAAAGCCCTCGGGACGTCTGACTGCTGATGTAGCAGCGCATGAAATGAGAGTCAGAAGCTGTAAAGATGTCTTACATATCGGAACATGGAATGTGCAAAGCATGAACCAAGGGACGTTCAAGGTGGTCAAGAATGAAATGGAACGTGTACAACTTGATCTCTTGGGTGTCATCGAACGGAAATGGACTGGCATCGGGTACTTTGCATCAGATGATCACATAGTCTACTATGCTGGAAATGAAAAACAAAGAAGAAATGGTGTTGCATTTATAATAAAGAAGAAACTTGCAAGAACTGTAATGAAATACAATGCCGTCAGTGAACGATTAATCTATATTTGTCTACAAAGAATACCTATCAACACAACTATAATTCAAGTATATGCCCCAACAACAGCTGCAGAAGAGAATGAAATTGAACATGTTCAAGCTGAAATTGACAGAACATGCAAACAGGATATTCTGATAGCCATGGGTAACTGGAATGCAAAGGATGGCAACAAAGAAGAAGGAAAAGTGGTTGGAAAATATGGACTTGGCAACAGAAACGAAGCTGGAGAAAGACTGATAGAATTCTGCAAGACCAATGATCTATTCATCTTAAACACCTTCTTCCAGCAACACAAGTGGTGACTGTACACATGGACTTCACCCAATGGAATTTAAAGACTGTCTGCAAAATTGATTTGCTGCTTTAGATACAAATGACAGAGCTCCAGAAGAGTTATGGAATGACATCAAGAAGGTTGTGTTGGAAGAAAGCGAGAAGTCTCTACAAAAGGTGAAAAAGCAAAAACGGCCAAAATGAATGACGGAAGAAACTCTGAAAATTGTCCAGAAATGCAGAGAAACTAAAACCATAGGAGAAAGAAAGATAACACAGGTACACTAAAAAATTTTTTTTTTAAACTGCCTCTAATGTTTCGATTGATTTTTACGTTTTTTGGTGCGCTGAATCCAAATCTGGTAACCAATTTGCTCCATCACGTACAGATTTTTTGCTACATTGGGTTAGCAGTTTGAGGTGAACGTTTCAGATTGAGTGCGATCGAAATAAAAGTTTCTTGGATGAATTCTTAATACAAATTGTTTAGTAGTTATTCAAATAAGAATAAATAAAATTGTAACAAGGCAGCACATAAGAATAGAGTAATGTCAACAAAACACACTGTGATGGTAGCAAAATTGTCTGCACTTAAAAAAGCCACATACATGTGCACAAACATTGAGCATATAAGAGCGAGGTTAGACACACAGCAAAGCAAAGAAATGTGCAAAAAATGTTGTACAGGTATGTATGTAAGAATAGAAAACGCAAACCGCACCATTGCAATACATGAAGACAAACACCCGATGGTGTGAAAATAAAATTCTAATAAATGAGATCCGACACTGTGGTAATAACTAGCAAATTTTTATTTCAAAGTTTAGTAAAAACACGATATTTGTCAACACAGTTTAGATTTTAAAGTCATTCTTGGGTCAATCAATCTCCTGGTGGGCCCGTTTCTTCTTCCCCGAATGCTTCTCTTGGTGCGCTGCTTGGCGTATTTTTCATCTGGGGTTTCCCGCAGCAGCAACCAGCAGAAATCAGCCATCATAGTGGTGTTCCATCTTCCTTGGTACCTTCTCTCTGCGTCCTTGATGTCCTGGTGAAACCTTTCACCTTGTTCTTCACTGTACGCCCCCAAGTTTTCGGGAAAGTAGTTCACATGGGAGTGCAAGAAATGGACTTTCAGGCTCATGTTACAGCCTTGTTCTTTGAAGGCATTGAGCATCCTGGCAACAATATCCTTATAGTTCTCATCCCGCCTGTTCCCCAAGAATTTGAGAACAACATCCTTGAAGGAATCCCAGGCTTCTTTTTCCTTCTCAGACATCGTTTCAGCGAATGCTCCATCTGAAATGAGTTTCCTTATATCAGGGCCAACAAACACTCCTTCCTTTAGCTTTGCTTCAGAAAGTCGGGGGAACTTTGAGCAAAGGTACCGAAAGCACTCACCATCTTTTGGAAGGGACTTGATGAATTGCTTAATGAGACCCAACTTAATGTGGAGAGGTGGTAATAGAATTTTATCACGAGGTACCAAGCTCTCATGAAGAACATTTTTCTCACCGGGTCTCAAATACTCCCGAATTGGCCAGTCTTTTTTCCCCCAGTGTAGGTCGCGGGCCCGGCTATCCCACAAGCAAAGGAAGCAGGGATATTTGGTGAAACCGGATTGCTGCCCTAATAGCATGGATAGAATTTTAAAGTCTCCACAAATCATCCACTTATGCTCATCATAACGAATCTTCTGAAGAATCAGGGCCAAATTCTCGTATTTTTCTTGGAGAATAACAGAGTGAGCAATAGGAACTGAAGCGAATGTGTTGCCATTATGAAGAAGAACACCTTTTATGCTGTCTTTTGACGAATCAATGAACAGCCGCCATTCAGCAGGATCATACTTACATAGAAACATAGAAACATGATGACAGAAAAAGACCACAAGGCCCATCTAGTCTGTCCTTCCATAACAACAACTACAACAGTCCACTTTCTACCTTTAGAGATCCCCTGTGTTGGTCCCATGCTTTTTTGAATTCAGTTACTGTCCTCATCTCTACCACCTCCACTGGGAGACTATTCCACGGATCCACTACTCTTTCCGTAAAGAAATATTTCCGCATATCACTCCTGAATCTATCTCCCTTCACCCTCATCCCATGTCCCCTCGTAGCAAAACTTGCTTTCAATTGAAAGAGGCTCTCTCCCTGAACATTTATGCCACGGAGGTATTTAAACATCTCAATCATATCACCTCTATCCCGCCTTTCCTCTAAGGTGTACATATTAAGATCCTTAAGTCTGTCCTCATATGCTTTATAATGAAGCCCATTAATCATTTTAGTAGCAACCCTCTGCACCGACTCCATCCTGTTCACATCCTTTTGAAGGTGCGGTCTCCAGAATTGCACACCATACTCCAAATGAGGTCGCACCAAAGACTTATACAGAGGTATTATCACCTCCTTTTTTCTGCTAGCCATTCCTCTCCGTATGCACCCAAGCATCCTTCTAGCTTTTGCCGTCGCCTTTTCTACCTGTTTAGCTACTTTAAGATCATCAGACACAACCACGCCTAGGACCCGCTCTTCTTTAGTGGACAAAAGTACTTCACCTCCTATACTGTATTGCTCCCTTGGATTGCTGCAGCCCAAATGCATGACCTTACATTTTTTAACATTAAATCCCAGCTGCCAAATTCTAGCTAGATCCCTCCTCATGTTATCTACACCTTCCTGGGTGTCTACTCTATTACAGATTTTGGTATCATCCGCAAAGAGGCAAACCTTACCCGACAGCCCTTCCGCTATATCACTAACAAAGATGTTAAAAAGAATCGGACCAAGGACAGATCACTGGGGCACACCACTGGTAACATCCTTCTCCTCAGAGTGAGCTCCATTTACTTGTACTCTTTGTCGCCTCCCACCCAACCAATTTCTAACCCAAGCAGTAACTTTAGGGTCCATCCCTAGGCTGCTCAGTTTGTTTATAAGTCGCCTGTGAGGAACAGTGTCAAAGGCTTTACTGAAATCTAAATACACCACATCTAGAGCTCTCCCTCGGTCCAACTCCCTGGTCACCCAGTCAAAGAAATCGATCAGATTTGTCTGACAAGACCTGCCTCTGGTGAATCCATGCTGCCTCGGATCCTGTAATCCGCCGGACTCCAGAAACCTCACTATTTTCTCTTTCAGCAGCGTTTCTAATAATTTACTCACCACTGAAGTTAAACTAACCGGCCTGTAGTTTTCAACCACATCCTTACTTCCGCTTTTGTGTAAAGGCACCACATGAGCCTCTCTCCAGTCCTTTGGCACCACTCCCGACTCCAACGAGGCATTGAAAAGGTCAGTCAGTGGAGTTGCTAGAACGTCCCCAAGTTCCCTCAGTATTCTAGGGTGTATCCCATCTGGTCCCATTGCTTTGTCTACTTTAAGTTGAGCTAGTTTCTCACGAACACAGTCTTCTGAAAATTGTTCAAGATGTCCCTCGCTTCTGTTCTTATTTGTGGGTGTTTTCTGAGGTCCTGCTCCTGGTTCTTCATCTGTGAACACAGAACAAAAATATTTGTTAAGCAATTCCGCTTTATCCTTATCAGCTTCTACATATTCCCCCCCTGCACCCTTGAGTCTGACAATACCACTTTTGCCCTTCCTCTTCTCACTAATATATCTGAAAAATGTCTTATCCCCCCATTTTATTGCATTTGCTATTTCCTCCTCCTTTTGAATCTTTGCCTTCTTGACTACTTTGCTAGCTTCTCTAAGTTTTTCCAAATACAGATGCCTGTCTTCCTCTCTCTGTGATCTCTTGTATTTCATGAAGGCCTCCCTCTTTTTCTTCACTTTTTCAGCTACTTCCTTCGAAAACCATAGCGGTCTCCTGTTCCTTTTGCCTTTATTTACCATTTTAACAAAAAGGTTGGTTGCCTTTAAAATACCCCCTTTCAGTTTTGCCCACTGTTTTTCTACATCCCCCAGCTGTTCCCATCCCACTAACGACTCCCTGAGGTATTGGCCCATCTTCGCAAAGTTAGTCTTCCTAAAGTCTAAGATCTTCACCTTGGAATGGATTCTAACAGCCCTAGTCCTAATACTGAACCACACCATCTGGTGGTCACTGGATGCAAAATGATCTCCCACTACAACATCAGAAACACTCTCACCATTGGTAAGCACCAAGTCCAGTATGGCCCCTTCACGTGTGGGGTCTGTTACCAATTGCCTGAATAGTTCTCCCTGTAGAGAATCCAGGATCTCCTTACTTCTAGATGATACTGCAGCAGGAATGTGCCAATCAACATCTGGCATATTGAAATCTCCTAGCAGTAGCACTTCCCCTTTCCTAGCAATGCTGCGTATGTCTTCAATTAACTCTCTGTCCACCTCTTCCTCTTGTGAGGGAGGTCTGTATATCACACCAATGCAAATAGATTTCTCTTTCCCTCTTTCTAGTTTAACCCACAATGCCTCCTCTCTCCCTTTTAAGCTCTGTAATTCCAAAGCTTTAATAGTAGTTTTTACATATAGTGCCACTCCTCCTCCCCTACTTCCTACCCTGTCCTTTCTGAATAAAGTATAGCCAGGTATAGTTACATCCCAGTCATGGTTTTCTGTGAACCATGTTTCTGTAACTGCCACTAAATCCAAGTCAGCCACTCCCACCAAAGCTTCAACTTCAGGGATCTTATTTCCCATGCTACGGGCATTAATACACACTGCTTTCCATGTGTTACCCCTGTTACCCATTTCCATAAAGGTATTTAATGTATCACCTACCTGGGGGCTTTCACTTACCTGGGGGCTTTCTTCACCCATCCCCAACGAATCTAGTTTAAAGCCCTCTTCAGTAGATTAGCCAGTCTACTACCAAAGATGTTTTGACCTTTCTTGGACAGATGGATGCCATCTCTGCTCTGCAACCCTTGGAACAGCATCCCATGGTCTAGGAAACCAAAACGCTCTCGAAGACACCATCCACGCAGTCATGCATTCATCTCCAGGATGCGAGCTTCTCTGCCTTGGCCTTTACCCTCAACAGGGAGGATTGAAGAGAACACCACCTGTGCACCTACCTGCTTCACCCTCTGTCCCAGAGCCATGAAGTCACTTTTGGTACGTTCCGAGGTATACCTGGCAGTATCATTTGTTCCAACATGGATTAGCAACATTGGGTAATAGTCAGTGGGCTTGATGAGTCTCGGCAAACTCTCCGTAACATCTTGGATTTTGGCACCAGGCAGACAGCACACCTCTCTGGACATCAAGTCTGGTCGGCAGATGGACGCCTCAGTACCCCTCAGAAGAGAGTCTCCAACAACCACTACCCTTCGTTTCCTTCTGGTCACTGATTCCGCAACTATGGGGTACTTGAACTCTGGTTCTTCCCTTTCCAGGGATGCTTTCACCTCCTCCACTTCCAGGGCTGCATAATGGTTCTTCAATTCAAGGGCTGGAGAAGTTGGATTGGTGATTATGCAGGCTCTGGTGACTGTTGTCCAACCATCGACATTCTGTTGGCACCCATCTTCTCCTGTGCTGGAGAGCCTGGTTGCTGCAAGAAGCATCTCATCAATGTACTTCTCACTGTCTTGAATGCTCCTCAGCCTCGCCACCTCCTCTCTGAGTTCCTCCACTTGTTTCCTCAGAGCTTCAGCATGCAGGCACCCTGCACATGGAACCGGTTCTTCAACTGGCATTAGGATCTCTGTCTGGACCGAGGCAGAAGCTGCAACGGGGGCAACAGCTTTAGCAATACGATTTTTCTCAGCCATTGTTCTGTTTGTGGAGCTTAGGTATCTGTTAAAGTTTAAACTTTTCCATCACTCCGTATATATCGTTGCAAAATACCAAATCTTCCTCTTTGCTGAAATACTTCAAAAATTGTGTCTCGCGGTTGTGGTACCAATAAAAAGTTGTTCCTGGTGACAATAGATTTTTCTGTTTAAGCCGAGAACCTAGCAGTTGGGCCGCATCTTTTGGGAGTCCTAAATCCCGGACTAAATCATTCAATTCAGCTTGAGAGAAAAGTTCAGGTTTCGGATCTGGTTCAGTTTCAAACTCGGAAGTACTGGACTCATCGGGAAAAGCCATCTGATGAGTCTCATCATGATCAGAACCGTCCACACAAATATGATCCAAAGATTTTGGTGGTTCAGGCACAGGTACTTCGTTGCTATGAGGCATAGGCCTAATTGCTGAGGGAAGGTTGGGGTAACTTATTACGTTCTTATTTTTTAAGTTGTATCCCTTCACAATGCAAGAGCAAAAATAGCAGTCACTGCTGTGGTCTCTGTTCACGCCACATCATAGGTATTCTGAAACGAAATGCTGTTTTTTACCTTTCATCCATAAGCGTAGATCTTCCTCACATGTCTTGCACACTTTGTGAGGAGCCCACGGTTTGTCTTGATCGCCTAACTTCAAACCGAAATAGGCGAAATATACTTTTTTAATAAATGCAGAAATGTTCCTCTGCCGCTTTTTCACGGTATATTCCCCACAAATAAAACAAAAACTGTCCGGAGAGTTGACGCAACCTCTGGCTCTGTGAGCCATCACAAATACACAGCACTGCAAACTACAACTGTAGTGAACCACTTCGGAATAAAGCTGGATTACGACTGAGCAAACAAAAGGTAATAATGAACTTGCAAGAAACTGAAATTTGACAGGAACATTCATGTCGCAACTACCGTGTTTGAGTGAGCGAACGAGGCGAGGCGAACAGGAAAGAACATGCGCCAGCGCGAGTACTGGATTTAGCCCCCCGCCTCCCAATTGTACTGTTAATGTATAAAATGAATACAAAACACTCTAAAATATCATGAGGGAGTGTTTCTAGTTAGTTAACCATTACAACCTCTATTTTGGGCCAAGAAAATAAACTGCAGTCGGCTAAAAAGAAATTATGTGAACATTCCTTATATGGTTAAGAAATCTAATTTTGCAAGAAAACGTGACGTGATGGAACATTTTGGCTATTTTTCCTGGATTCAGCACCCCAAAATCTATAGGAATCAGTTGCAAAACTGGAGGCAGTTTTTTGGTGGTGTACCTGTGTAATCGGAGAACTCAACAGAGATTTCCAATGTGCAGCAAGACAGGACAAGGAAAAGTACTGCAATGACACATGCAAGAAAATAGAAGCAGAAGCTATTAGTGGAAGAACAAGATCAGCTTTCCTAAAGCTATGAGAGTTAAAGAAAATATTCCACCCTCAAATTGGAATGTTACAAGATGCTCAAGGTTCTATGTCGAATGATGCTGAGAAGATCAAGAAAAGGTGGAAAGAATATACAGAGATTTTATATGATAAAGATCAAGTGGACCAACAGCTATTTCAACCTGTACCTTATTATCGAGAACCATAGGTGATGAAAGAAGATGTTGAAGCAGCATTGGAAGCCTTATCAAAGAACAAAGTACCAGGCATTGATGGCATTCCCATAGAAGTATTACAGCAATCTGATGCAGCTGTTACCATACTTACAAGGCTCTGCCAATAAATTTGGAAGACAATATCATGGCCAACTGACTGGAAAATGTCAATTTATAACAATGCTAAAGAAAGGTGATCCAACTAATTGTGGAAATTATCGCACAATCGCTCTGATCCCATATTCCAGCAAGATTCTACTAAAGATTATTCAACAGAGACTACAACCATACCTGAAACAAGAACTACCTGAAGTGCAAGCAGGGTTCAGGAAAGGGCAAGGAACAAGAGACATCACCGCGGATGTGAGATGGATCCTTGAAAAGACTAAAGAATGCCAAAAGGATATCTATTTGTGCTTTATCAACTATAGCAAGGCTTTTGACTGTGTAAAACATGAGAAACTCTGGGCCACATTAAGAAGCATAGGTATACCAGAACACCTGATCGTTCTCTTGCACAATCTGTACATTGATCAAGAAGCAACATTTCGAACGGAACAAGGAGAAACAGAATGGTTTAAAATAAGCAAAGGTCTAAGATCAGGCTGCATACTTTCCCCCTACCTGTTTAATTTATATGCAGAACAAATCATCAGAGAAGCAGGATTGTATGAAGACAACAAAGGTGTGAAGATTTGTGGAAGACTCATCCACAACCTTCGCTATGCTGATGATACCACATTAATGGCTTAAAGTGAAGATGATCTGAAACATTTGCTTATCACAGTCAATGAACATAGGGGTCTGTTTACTAAAAGGCCGGTGTTGTGCGGTCCGCGGTACCGAGCGGGTGCCGTATAAGGAGTGGGCGTTCCGTCGTGAAGAACAGAAGCTGTGATTGACAGATGCGCTAAGGTGCGCGGCGCCCGTGTGGTTAGTGCCCTGTGACATTACGGCGTTTGATCTGTGCACATAGATCACACTGCTCACGGTTTTTGGGCTTCCACTATTGTGCTGCACATTGCTGACGGAAACGGTTTCTTTTCCCGGCACAGCACCTCTAACGCGAGTGTTTCACTGGCGGTAAATTTCTTTGCAGATTCGGGCACGCTCCTGTGCGGCGAGTCTCTCCCCTCCCACATTCCGCCCACTGACCCCGTCTCTCCGCCCCTAGGGGGCCTTCCTCCGCCCTCATTTCGCCTTGGCACGCCTCTTTCGCACATTACCGCCCCGCAAATGTGCGCGTTGTCGGCGCACGCTTGCGGGACCCGTTAATGTGCCGCGCACTCGTACGGGGCGCTTAAGAGCACTTAAATACATCTTTTAGAGCGCTCATGTGCGCCCCGTACAAGTGCGCCGTTTAGTAAACAGACCCCATAGTCTCAAAATGGGCCTGCACCTTAATGTAAAGAAGACAAAGATCTAGACAACTGGCCAAATCAACACGTTCATCATTGAAGGAGAAGAAATTGAAATTGTAGACAATTTTAACCTACTTGGATCAACTGTCAATAAATAAGCAACAAGCAGTCAAGAAATCCGACAATGCTTTGCTCTTGGCAGAATGGCTATGAAAGACCCAGACAAGATTCTCAAGAGCAGAGATGTCTCTCTCCATACAAAGATTTGACTTTTTCAAGCCATAGTATTTTCAATAGCATCATATGGATGTGAAAGCTGGACAGTGAAAAGGATAGACAGGAAGAAAATTGATGCCTTTGAATTATGGTGCTGGCAGCAAATACTGCGTATACCATTGACTGCCCAAAGAACAAACTAGTCAGTACTAGAGGAGATCAAACCCAAGCTTTCTTTAGAAGCTCAGATGACAAGACTTTGACTTTCATACTTTGGAGACATTATGTGAAGAGGGAAATCATTAGAGAAAGACATCATGTTTGGCAAGATAGAAGGTCAACGCAAATGAGGAAGGCCAGCAATGAGATGGATTGATACAATAACAGCAGCTATGGGTACCAGTCTGTCAACAATGAGCCGCCTGACTGAAGACTGAACACAATTTAGGACAACTATCCACTTAACAATAACAAGAAGATTGGCATGTTTAAAAATTCTGCCCTGCACTTTTACAGCTTAGGTAGAAAACATCATGGGGCTGTCTGCAAACAGTGTTTATAAAATGTCTCAGGGGACATCTTCATGATTTGGATGTCTGCATGCCCATTTTCTGATTTCCAAATTGTGAATAAGGTTTCTAAAATGACCACTGTTGATAACAATCTGTTTCTGAATGAAGATAATAATCTAATTTACAAGGGTAGATTATATATTTTTTAAAATTCTGTCAAGGCAATGGTGACTCCTGGTGAGCCAGCAGTCCAAATATCCATTAACAGGCAGGCATATAAATTAAACAGTAATGGGAGAGGATTGGCCTGGTGACCAAAACGCAAGGGTTCAATTTCCACTAGTACTCTTTTAGCAAGTCCATTTATGCTTTATTGCCTTGGAAGAAAGTCCTGGCAATCTACTTCCAGTCACACCTTGCCAAGAAAAGCCAGGGGCTGCTGGGTCACCAGAAGCCAGAGTTGACTTAACGGTACACACACTTTAATGAGGACAAAATTGATCTCCGAGTAAACCATAATTATGGGCTTCGAAATCAGGCACCTTCCCCCCGCTACACATTTTGGGAGGTATTTTGGAAACATTCCTGCTTTGGATGTCAAAAAATGGACATACAAACATCCAAAGCATGGATACATCCTCAGAGCCATTTTAGAAAGCAGTTTTAAAGATATCATAGGCACGAGAATGGGAGTATGGTGTAGGCTTGTCCAGAGTGTTCGCAAAAACATGGACATTACCTGATCCTGAAACCAAAACTGGAGCACCTACTCACAAAGTACCCTCAGGAAACACAAAAAAGCGAGTGGAATTGGAGGTCACAAGCGCTTTATTGATACAGGAACGTCCCACCGCGTTTCGGCAACGCCTTCATCAGGGGGGCTGAGAACTGCAAACAGACAATTATAAATATGACAAACTTAATAAATATGACATATAAATGCAAAACATTGCAAATATATGAAGCATGTTAAAAACAAACAAACAAACAAACATAATACAAAAATATTAAATATATGAAAAATATGAAAATTTAAAATTTAGAAACATCCATACATAATATAAAAGAAATTAGTGAATAAATAAACACAAGAATAGCAAATAATGAGGAAGGGCAAACATTGGCTTGATTAACGAGGGAAAAGAAGTAAAAAACATTTCAAACATATTGAACAATTAGAATACTTACAGTTATGTACATTAGTACATAGAATGGAGCGCACAGTGAAATGTAAATTTGTGGCAAAGAATCAATCTTATAGTTGATTATGCTAAAAAATAAAGTAATATCATAAATAACTTAAAAGATTAAAAGAAAATACATAAATTTAATCATAAATAATGGGAAACCCAGAACCCAAGGAAGCAATTATTAACATAATGTATTCATTTGCTCAAATTGATTATTATAATTGTTTTACATTATTCAATGGATTTTAGAGTATACTATGTATAACCTGGTCTGGTTCTTCCTATGATTTCCATGTTGACAGCTAACACTGGCGAGGAATGAGAGCTCTTGTTTTTGTTTTGCTGTGTCAATGGGCATCCCTATATGCAGACTAGAATGCGATAGATGTCCCCACCCTAAGTTTTTGTAGCAGGAAAATCTATGTGGATGCCAGTGTGGGTGTCCATGTCAGAGACATCTATGTTTCTAAAATCAGGCCAAAGCATAAATATACCTGACATTTTTCTGCACATTTGCAGATTGCACTTGGATGCCCTTTCTAAAATGGCAGTTTGCAAGCCCTATCCAACCTGAGTGACTGAAGCCAAGTTAACATCAAACCTCCACTCCTAAAACATTTAAAAGACTAGTAAGGCAAGACTTCATAAAGCAATTCAAAATTCAAAAAAAGATTATTTTCCAGTTTATTAGCTAAAGTGGAGAATTACTCTAGAGATTTCTTCATCATTGTAAACTACGGCAACTTCCCAGTATCACAGTGAGTTGAAATATGATGAGCTTGTGAAGATTTAGCAGTCATTTTGAAGAAAAAGTGGCAGTCACCAGAGAATCCTTTATAGAAACTACCACTGAATTAAGAGGTGGTGAACTCGAGTTAGAAGTTTAAAGTGGGAATAGAAACATAGAAACATGACTGCAGAAAAAGACCATATGCCTATCTAGTCTGCCCTTCCATACCAACTACTACAATAGTCCCCTTTTTTCCTTTAGAGATCCAGGTGAAACTGGTACCAGGGAGTTTTGGGAACTCTAATAAAAAGACGACACTGGTAATAGGGCTGGGTTTATGATTTTAGTACCGACAAGCAGGATTAGAGGGTAAGGGCTGGGATCCTCCCTTGGAACTTGAACAGCAAAGGTCACTACCTGGAGATGTGAATACAGAGGGGGGATACTGGGTCAGAATGCAATAGTGGTGCCTCTTTGAAAAAGGCACCAGTGGACAGTGAAAGTAAGAGAAGAAAGTGAGAGAAGATTCCTTTTTGGCTTGGATGTTTGGCACCTTGAACATTCTCAATCTACAGTTCCGCTCTATGGAACTTCTTCCCAAGCACTCTAAGAGCCATCAGTGACATAATGGCCTTCAGAAAAAAACTGAAAACTCACTTTCAAGAAGTATTTGGATCAGACACCGAAACTTACAAAGCCCATTAGTACGTAACTATGTGTATAGTACGTAACTATACACATATACTATTGCAGACACATGTAAACAGTTTACATGCATGTTATACAAAAATTAAGTAATGATCCATCCTAGTTATGTTTTAATGTACATAAGTCAATGTTCTTTGTTCAATGTAATTTTCAATTATTCAATGTAAACCGCTTTGAAAGCTGGAACAGTGTTATATAAAAAATATTAAATAAGTAAATAAATTTGCCTATGCCTCTGCCTATTTCCTGGCATGGCCGTCCTGTTGAGTAAGCTTGGTAACTACTCTAGAATTGTAAACTAATTTTAAGGGTCTGAATTTAACAGCATGCTTATTAGACGCAATACTATCAGTTTTGATGAAGGATTTTTAACCGTGCTACACATGAAAGTCTATTACCAGGAAGTGTACTTTTGTGAAGTGACTTTGCAAAGGACACTTTGCACTAAAAATTGCATAAAACACCTAGAAACAAGCAAAAATGCCAAAGTACAGGCTTTTTTTTTGCCGAAAGGGCACTTTTGTGAAGTCACTTCACACTTTAATTTAGAGTCCCCAAGGAGATGGATTATTTCCCCTATGAAGAAAGGCTAAACAGCAAAGAGCTCTTCAGTGAAGAGACAACTGAAAGCATATGATAGAAGTCTACAAAATTATGAATTAATGTGAAGCAATTGTCTACTGTAGTCTTTCAATAGTACTTACAGCAGAGTACTCCGTGAAATGAATAAGCACAATTAAAAGAAATCAGAAAAAAATCCACTTGGCACACAATTAAATTGTTTCATTTATTGAAGCAGTTAGCACAGTTGATAGGGATATGCACAGAGCAAACATTTTTTGACAATTTTCAATTTAAATGAAATTTTTTCCCAAGTTTTGGATGTTTATTTTAATTAAAATGAGCATCAGAGATTAATTTAATAAAAAAAAAATATATGTATTTGAACTTTAGAACACACACAATTCAGCTTAATGTGCATTAGTCCATAGGTTAACAAATTTTATCAATTTTGAACACACAACATTTTTTAAGGCATGCTAATGAAAGCACATCCCTAAAAGCAGGAATAGACACATTCTTGGAGGTAAAGGACATAATACCGCTTTTTCTTAGGAGTGAGCATGGTCCATCTAGTCTACCCAGTAAGGTGGCTTGAGTTGTAGAGTTGCACTTTTTGGTTTGTGCAGGTTACTCCCCCCTATTCTTTTGTTTAAGGTTGCGTCTGCCACTCCAGGTGGATTACCCTTCTTTATTTTAGAAGCTATGCAAATTTGCTTTGATTCCATCCTCTTGCTATCTAGTTATCCTCTGTGCCTGTTCCATGACTATCTGAATTCTGTCTGGGTTTTTTCTCCTACTACCTCCTACAGGAGGGCATTTGAGGCGTCACCACCCTTTCCATGAAAAAGTATTTCTGATGTTTCTTTTAAGAAACATAGAAACATAGAAACATAGAAACATGATGACAGAAAAAGACCACAAGGCCCATCTAGTCTGTCCTTCCATAACAACAACTACAACAGTCCACTTTTTACCTTTAGAGATCCTCTGTGTTGGTCCCATGCTTTTTTGAATTCAGTTACTGTCCTCATCTCTACCACCTCCACTGGGAGACTATTCCACGGATCCACTACTCTTTCCGTAAAGAAATATTTCCGCATATCACTCCTGAATCTATCTCCCTTCACCCTCATCCCATGTCCCCTCGTCGCAGAACTTGCTTTCAATTGAAAGAGGCTCTCTCCCTGAACATTTATGCCACGGAGGTATTTAAACATCTCAATCATATCACCTCTATCCCGCCTTTCCTCTAAGGTGTACATATTAAGATCCTTAAGTCTGTCCTCATATGCTTTATAATGAAGACTACTAATCATCTTAGTAGCAACCCTCTGCACCGACTCCATCCTGTTCACATCCTTTTGAAGGTGCGGTCTCCAGAATTGCACACCATACTCCAAATGAGGTCGCACCAAAGACTTATACAGAGGCATTATCACCTCCTTTTTTCTGCTAGCCATTCCTCTCCGTATGCACCCAAGCATCCTTCTAGCTTTTGCCGTCGCCTTTTCTACCTGTTTAGCTACTTTAAGATCATCGGACACAACTACGCCTAGGTCCCGCTCTTCTTTAGTGGACAAAAGTACTTCACCTCCTATGCTGTATTGCTCCCTTGGATTGCTGCAGCCCAAATGCATGACCTTACATTTTTTAACATTAAATCCCAGCTGCCAAATTCTAGACCATTCTTCAAGCTTAGCTAGATCCCTCCTCATGTTATCTACACCTTCCTGGGTGTCTACTTTATTGCAGATTTTGGTATCATCCGCAAAGAGGCAAACCTTACCCGACAGCCCTTCCGCTATATCACTAACAAAGATGTTAAAAAGAATCGGACCAAGGACAGATCCCTGGGGCACACCACTGGTAACATCCTTCTCCTCAGAGTGAGCTCCATTTACTTGTACTCTTTGTCGCCTCCCACCCAACCAATTTCTAACCCAAGCAGTAACTTTAGGGTCCATCCCTAGGGTGCTCAGTTTGTTTATAAGTCGCCTGTGAGGAACAGTGTCAAAGGCTTTACTGAAATCTAAATACACCACATCTAGAGCTCTCCCTCGGTCCAACTCCCTGGTCACCCAGTCAAAGAAATCAATCAGATTTGTCTGACAAGACCTGCCTCTGGTGAATCCATGCTGCCTCGGATCCTGTAATCCGCCGGACTCCAGAAACCTCACTATTTTCTCTTTCAACAGCGTTTCCATTAATTTACTCACCACTGAAGTTAAACTAACCGGCCTGTAGTTTTCAACCACATCCTTACTTCCGCTTTTGTGTAAAGGCACCACATGAGCCTCTCTCCAGTCCTTTGGCACCACTCCCGACTCCAACGAGGCATTGAAAAGGTCAGTCAGTGGAGTTGCTAGAACGTCCCCAAGTTCCCTCAGTATTCTAGGGTGTATCCCATCCGGTCCCATCGCTTTGTCTACTTTAAGTTGAGCTAGTTTCTCACGAACACAGTCTTCTGAAAATTGTTCAAGATGTCCCTCAATTCTGTTCTTATTTGTGGGTGTTTTCTGAGGTCCTGCTCCTGGTTCTTCATCTGTGAACACAGAACAAGAATATTTGTTAAGCAATTCCGCTTTATCCTTATCAGCTTCTACATATTCCCCCCCTGTACCCTTGAGTCTGACAATACCACTTTTGCCCGTCCTCTTCTCACTAATATATCTGAAAAATGTCTTATCTCCCCATTTTATTGCATTTGCTATTTCCTCCTCCTTTTGAATCTTTGCCTTCTTGACTACTTTGCTAGCTTCTCTAAGTTTTTCCAAATACAGATGCCTGTCTTCCTTTCTCTGTGATCTCTTGTATTTCATGAAGGCCTCCCTCTTTTTCTTCACTTTTTCAGCTACTTCCTTCGAAAACCATAGCGGTCTCCTGTTCCTTTTGCCTTTATTTACCATTTTAACAAAAAGGTTGGTTGCCTTTAAAATACCCCCTTTCAGTTTTGCCCACTGTTGTTCTACATCCCCCAGCTGTTCCCATCCCACTAATGACTCCCTGAGGTATTGGCCCATCTTCGCAAAGTTAGTCTTCCTAAAGTCTAAGATCTTCACCTTGGAATGGATTCTAACAGCCCTAGTCCTAATACTGAACCACACCATCTGGTGATCACTGGATGCAAAATGATCTCCCACTACAACATCAGAAACACTTTCACCATTGGTAAGCACCAAGTCCAGTATGGCCCCTTCACGTGTGGGGTCTGTTACCAATTGCCTGAATAGTTCTCCCTGTAGAGAATCCAGGATCTCCTTACTCCTAGATGATACTGCAGCAGGAAAGTGCCAATCAACATCTGGCATATTGAAATCTCCTAGCAGTAGCACTTCCCCTTTCCTAGCAATGCTGCGTATGTCTTCAATTAACTCTCTGTCCACCTCTTCCTCTTGTGAGGGAGGTCTGTATATCACACCAATGCAAATAGATTTCTCTTTCCCTCTTTCTAGTTTAACCCACAATGCCTCCTCTCTCCCTTTTAAGCTCTGTAATTCCAAAGCTTTAATAGTAGTTTTTACATATAGTGCTACTCCTCCTCCCCTTCTTCCTACCCTGTCCTTTCTGAATAACGTATAGCCAGGTATAGTTACATCCCAGTCATGGTTTTCTGTGAACCATGTTTCCGTAACTGCCACTAAATCTAAGTCAGCCACTCCCACCAAAGCTTCAACTTCAGAGATCTTATTTCCCATGCTACGGGCATTAATACACACTGCTTTCCATATGTTACCCCTGTTACCCATTTCCATAAAGGTATTTAATGTATCACTTACCTGGGGGCTTTCACTTACCTGGGGGCTTTCTTCACCCATCCCCAATGAATCTAGTTTAAAGCCCTCTTTAAACTAGATTCGTTGGGAATGGGTGAAGAAAGCCCCCAGGTAAGTTTATCTCCTTGTAGCTTCATTTCATGTCCTCTTGTTCTACAGCTTCCCCATCTTTGTAAAAGGTTTATTTGTTCACTAATACTCTTTAAGAGCCCAATATTCTAAAGGCATTTGACCTGTAAACTGTGTAAATGCCTTACATGTGTATGTGTAACTGTGTAAATGGCACTAACATGGTCGGTGCCGCTGAATATCCTCAACTAACACCACTATATGCCCTGATGCTAACCGCTTAGCATTGGGGGGGTTGGGGGGTGTCGTGGGCATTCCGGGTGTGTCATAGGCAGCAACAGCCACTCACCGGGTGGCAGCGATAAGCTGGCCTAGTTGTACGCACGTGAGCTAACTGGCTAGCGGTGCGATATTGATGCTACCCGGTTAATTTCTGCAGCATCGGAGGTTTGCAGTGACCCTGAATATTCAATACTGGGGCTGCATATGACCCCGGTATTAAATATCTGGGGTTAGAGGTTGGCGGGAACAGCTATGGGCTGTAGTGGCACATAGCCGTCCCAATTGAATATCGGACCCTAAGTATTTAAACATTTGTATTAGAACCAACCCCCCCCCCCCCCCCGTCTCTCCTTTCTTCTAGGGTATACATATTTAGGTATTCAAGTCCTTTCTCATATGCCTTCTAGTGCAAGGTCCATATTATCTTGGTTGCCTTCCTCTGAATTACTTCAAGTCTTTTTATATCCTTTGTAAGATACAATCTCCAAAACTAAACACAATACTCCAAGTGAGGCCTCAACAACGACCTGTACATCCTCCTTCCTCCTCCTTCCTGCTGGTTATTCCTCTCTGTATGCAGCCTACCATCCTTCTGGCTTTGGCCACCGCCTTGTCACATTGCTTCGCCATGTTGAGATCCTCAGACACTATCACCCCGAGGTTCTCTTGGCCCATACACACCAACCTCTTGTCCCTTATCGCATACAGCTTCTTTGGGTTTCTACATCCCAAGTGCAACACTCTGTACTTCTTTGCATTAAATCTCAATTGCAAGCATTAGACTTTTCTCCTAATTTTTGTAGCCAAGTTGGGGAAGAAGGTATGGAAATTATTAATCTCCACTTTTTTTTGCAAATCTTCATAACATCTGCGAAAAGGCAAACTTTTCCTTTTAACCCTTCAGCAGCATTACCCACAAAGACATTGAACAGTCGTGATCCCAGGACCGATCCATGAAGCATTCCACTACTCACCCTCCTTTCTTCAGAGTGAGTTAGATTCACCACTGCCCTCTGTATTCTATCAGTCTACCAGTTCTTGACCCATTTCACTACCTTGGGATCCATCCCTAGGCCGCTCAGTTTATTCACAAGCCTCCTATGAAGAACACTATCAAAGGCTTTGCTGAAATCTAAGTAGACCACATCCATTGCAAGTCCTTATGACAAAGAAGAAGAGGCTCACATTTACTGAAAGATTAGTAATAGATTCAACAAATTGAAGCTGCACCCCCCCCCCCAAAAAAAAAATATCCTGAGCAAAAGGAGCTTGTGCAAAGCCTCTAAGAAATGCACCATGACTGAGGCACGTATTTAACATATGTTTGTTTTTATTCAGAGTTTTCTTTGAATGTAACATCTTGAAATCAACTGGATCCCTGGATTGGGTAAAATCACAAGGGCAGTAATTCTATAAAGCTTTTTATGTGTGCAAATCCTGTTTTACATGCAGAGAAGGGCTTTCATAAAATTGCAATGTGTGCCTTTGAGTCAGTCCTGACTACTGGTGACCCAGAAGCTCCTGGGTTTTCTTGGCAGTGTCACCAGAAGTAGATTGCCAGGCCTTTCTTCTGAGGCAATGGAGGATTAAGTGACTTGCCAAGACCACAAGGTGTGCTACTGGGAATCAAACCCTGGTTGCTTGGTTACCAAGCCAGTGCTCTAACCACTAGGCTACTCCTCCCACAAAATTGCACAGCTATATAAAAATGTAAAATATATATGCACAGAAAGCATGCACCTATGGCTAAGTACAGGCTTTGCCATGAGCATAGTTTGGGTGGAACAGAGAGGGAACTGCAATGCAAGCATGTATTTTCTAAATCGCACTGCTACCCGCTTAGAGTGCATGCATATATTTACACGCTCTCGAAGCAGGTATAAATGTGTGTGTCAGTATTTGTGCTCTACTACAGCTAGCTCTGGGAGCCTAGCTTATAAAGGCACAAGGCATCCATATTGCCTTATAAAATAAGATCAAAATAGGCACCTTTTTGACTTTTCACATAAGCATCCCGTTAATTCAAGCCCACCATTGGCATAATAGCAGCAGCTGGCCAATGCCCAGATGTGCAAGCTGAAATGAGCTGCAGTAAGAAATTAGGAGCCACACTTACAGGGAACTTTTCAGACAGTATAATATTGGGCTGCTTTCCCCAGTGCTGATTTTTTTCCTATTGATAAGATTTATTATACTTCTGGGATGCTAATTTGGTTGGCATAAAACATGCTTTCATGCATATGAAACTAGTTCTCATTCTGGAAGAATTGCCTAGGCAGAAGGCCTCATGAGAGAACAGAAGGCTTTCCTTGAGGGATGTTTGGTGAATTCATCTACTCTCAGAGGGTGAGGCCTTGTGGAAGAGGGCACGCCAACCACTGAGCTCACTGAAACTAAAACAGACTAATTCTAGTTGATAACAGATATGCAAGTGAAATCTTAAGCACCTCTATCCTAAAAGAGAGAAAATACTGTGAGTCACAGGAAGTCAAGCATTATCTTTCTATAGCCAACTAGAATTTTGCACACAAAAGTCTAAATTCTATATCAAAAGGTCTGAATTATGCAAAATTTGGCATGCTTTGTTTGTCAAAATAACAAAGCAGTTTGTTTCTGATTGATATTTAATTTAAAATACAACACAGAAAAAAATATCACAAAAAATGCAACATTTGGAATTATTGTGTGCAGAATTCCAGCAGGAGTAGGGTTGAATCCTAAGGGAGGATAATTTTTATAGGCATTTAACTGGGTGAATAGGCACAGTGTTTAGCTTTTCTGAAAATGTTTCACTTAAATGTGGCTGACACATGCTTTCAGTTGCATTAAAGAGGGGTGTTCATGAGGATAGGGAGAGGACAGAATAGGAAAATAAGATATTTTGCCCATGTGGTACTTTGTACATAGGCTGTGTGCAAAGTCCACAGTACAAAGTACTCATGAAAAATCCCTCACCCACTACACTGCTTCCTTGTTCTTTCAGATTATCTGAATTCTTACAGTTTTATTTAATAAAAAGTTGCACATTCCTCGTTTAACCATAGCTGTAGCTCCTGATTAAGATCTTCGCCATCTTGGTTTTGCTATTTTAATTCAGAGCCGTCTCTTAGCTTTTTTTGTGCCTTGTCTGTAGGTCTTGGTGAGATTTGAAACTCCAACGAGCAAGAGCTATCACTTATGTGTTTTTGAAAAATGCTGTATACACCTTGTAATACTGTACAAATAATAATGATAATAATAAGATAATAATCTGAGGAAAGACGGAGGGGTCATTTTAAAAGTCTTTGCTGTGATTTGGATGTCCAAATGTGCATACTGTATGTATGTCAAAATCACCAAGACTTCTCCAGAACCATTTTACAAATGACTTCCAAGTATGCAGGGGGTGTGGTGGAGCTGCTATGATGTCTCTGGTCGATTTTAGAAATGTCAGCAGGTACATCCATGTATATACCTGCTTCAGACATGAACAAGCATCAAGAAAGTGCTTGTTGTGGCCTTAAAACATCCAAAGGGTGCAGATGAAGAATTACATGGCTAGCCTAAGATCTCAAAAACTGCACTGGATTTGAACGCTGGCCACCATCTTCCTGATCTATTGCTTTAGCTATTAGGCTACTAGACATCTGCATTAAAAATAAATGCTAACCTGGGGATCTATGTAGATGTCTCTATAGATGTTTATATCGGGCACATCCACGTTTCTGAGATCGTGGCTGAACTTGCATGTGCCTACTTTTTTCAGACATTTTGGATTTGATATCCCAGATTGCACTTGGATGTCTCTTATGAAATATGCCTTCAAGTCTGCAACTTTTTGTTTCTTATGCATCAAACAAACAAACAAAAATGTTCTGGCCAGAGTGGGGACTATATATCTCTGTTTTGTGAAGATAGAATCCTGTGTAGGATTTTTGCATTTTTCTAGAGTACCTGTGAAGTTTTCAGAATGGAGTTTTGAAGCACTGTGTGACTTGGCGGTTTCACCTGTAGCCACAGGTGTGCATGTACTGCAGTTTGCCGCTTCCTCAGTATACTGCCATCAAAATCCAACAGCTTGTTCTACACTGATCAGATGGGTATAGCTGCTTCTCAAAAGAGATACTATTTTGACCCCCCCCCGGTCATCTCAGCCCCTTTTCTGCACAGGTTGCTACAAGTCAGAGAGGACTCAAAGACTTGCTCATAACAGCGGTTACACAACTACTCGTACAATCCCTTCCACACAGAACAATCATCTATGCAAAACCACTCTGCTTCTTACAGCCACTGGGACTATAGGAACTGATTGACTGTGAACAGTTTTGCTCCCTAATGCTCCGTTTTATTATATGGTTTGCCGAAAATTGACTCTGAAAGAGCTGCAACTTGCTGGATGATTCTGTTTGATCCTTGATAGCAATTGCAAATTCAAAATTATATGTTTAAAGTATCAAGAAAGTAGATCTCACTGAGGAAAATTAATACACGGTTCAGTATTCCTCCTTCACACAGCACAAAGATAAAGTCTGTGTGACATTTCATTTGACAAGATTCTTTCTCAGACTCCGGTACTGAATCAAAAGAGAACCAAAGTATGCTTGTAATATTGTTGTATTGCTTCCCAAAGTGACTGAGTGGCAGAATGTATGAAACTAAGGATTGACAGAGTACAGAAAGCCTGCCCGCAGCACAGCAGACAAACCTTTATTTGATAAAGATGTTTTCCATCCACATAAAAAATAATTTACAATACTAGCAAAACAGGGAAGTCAGGGCATCCCGATAGAGAAGTTCCAAAAAATATAAAAATAACCCAGGGATGTTTAAGTAAAAAGCAGACAGAGTTGAAAAATTCCAAATTAACCCTGTCATCAAATAGCCAAATAACTGATATCAGCAAAGAACAGACTTCAAAATGCCTGTATGGAAATTCCAGAAGTCTAAAAAATAAGATGGAAGAGTTAGAATAAATAGCAATGAATGAAAGGCTAGATATAATTTTCATTTTAGACCTGGTGGAATGAGGATAACCAATGGGACACTGTGATACCAGGCTACAAAGCATATCACAATGATAGGGTAGATCACATTGGTGGAGGAGTGGCTCTATATAGAAACATAGAAACATGTCAACAGAAAAAGGCCATATGGTCTATCTAGTCTGCCCTTCTCTGTCAAATACTATAATCCTTTTTTTTTCCTTTAGAGATCTTCTGTGTTTGTCCCCTACTTTCTTGAATTCCAATACTATCCTTGTCTCAATTACCTCCACTGGGAGACTATTCCACGCATCTATCACTTTTTCTGTAAAGAAATATTTCCCACATTACTCCTGAGTCTATCCCCTTTCACCTTCATCCAATGCTCCCTTGTTGCAGAGCTTACTTTCAGTCATTTATGCCACGGAGGTATTTAAACATCTCTATCATATCTCCTCTATCCCGCCTTACCTCTAACGTATACATATTAAGATCTTTAAGTCTGTCCCCATATGATTTATAACAAAAACCAGTAACCACTTTAGTAGCCACCCTCTGCACCATCTTCATCCTGTTTATATTTTTTTGAAGGTGCGGTCTCCAGAATTGCACACAATACTCCAAATGAGGTTGCACTGCAGACTTATACAGAGGCACTATCACTTCCTTTTTTCTGCTGGCCATTCCTCTCCCTATGCAACCAAGCATCCTTCTGGCTTTCACCGTTGCCTTTTCTACCTGTTTAGCCACTTTAAGATCATCAGAAACAATCATGTCCAGGTCTCTCTTTTCTATCATGGACAGAAGTACTTTGCCCCCTACACTGTACTGGTCTCTTGGATTTTTTCAGAAAAAATGCATTACCCTTCATTTTGTAACTTTAAATCCAAGCTGACAAATACTTGACTATCTTTCAAGCTTAGCTAGATCATTCCTCATGTTATCTCCTCCTTCCTGGGTGTCTACTCTATTGCAGATTTTGGTATCATCCGCAAAGGGGCAAACCTTACCCGACAGCCCTTAAGCAATATCACTAACAAAGATGTTAAAAAGAATTGGACAGAGCAGCACACCAATGGTAACATCTTTCTTCTCAGAGTGAGCTCCATTTATCTGTACACTTTGTCACCTCCCAATCAACCAACTTTTAACCCAATCAGTCCCTTTAGGGTCCATCCCTGGGGTGCTCAGTTTGTTTATAAGTCACCTGTATGCAACAGTGTCAAAGGCTTTACTGAAATCCAAGTACACCACATCTAGGGCTCTCCCTCAATTCAACATTCTGGTCACCCAAAGCAATCAATCAGATTTATCTGACAAGACTTGCCTTTGGTAAACCCATGCTGCCTCGGATCCTGCAAGCCAGTCGACTCCAGAAACCTCACTATCCTCTGTTTTAGCAGCATGTCCATTCATTTATATACCACAGAGGTCAGACTAACCAGCCTGTAGTTCTCAAACTCATCCTTACTTCCGCCTTTGTGTAAAGGGACCACATGTGCCTTTCTCCAGTCCTCTGGGAACACTCCTGACTCTAAAGAAGTATTGAAGAAGTCGGTCAGGGAGCCGCTAGAATGTCCACAAGTTCCTTCAATATTCTCAGATGTATCCCATTTAGCCCCATCGCTTTGTTTACTTTTAGTTTAGCTAGTTCCTCACAAACACATTTTTCTGACAATCGTTCAAGATCCCTTTCATTTCTGTTCCTATTTATGGGTATTTTCTGAGGTCCTGCTCCTGGCCCTCCATCAGTGAACAAAAATAGTTGTTAAGCATTTCCACTTTATCCTCTTCAGTTTCTATGTATTCCTCCCCTCCCCCCTTGAGTCTGACAATATCACTTTTGCACTTCCTCCTCTCACTAATATATCTGAAAAATATTTTTCCCCCCATTTTATTGCATTGGCTATCTCTATCAGGCTATCAGGACCCAAAAGGCAGACAGAGCTCCGGAGTCTCAATGCGTGGATGAGACAATGGTGCAGAGATGAGGGGTTTGGATTTGTTAGGAACTGGGGAACATTCTGGGGAAAGGAGGGGCTCTTCCGAAGGGATGGGCTTCACCTTAACCGGGATGGAACCAGGCTGCTGGCATTAACCTTTAAAAAGGAGATAGAGCAGCTTTTAAACTAGATATTAGGGGAAAGCCGACAGTCGCCCAAGAGCAGATGGTTCGGAAGAATGTATCTTTGAAGGATAGTACCAAAAGCAGAGAGGTTCCACAAAAGAGTAAAGTAGCCCAAATGCCCTCAAGTATGGGGCAGACAGAGCTTAAAGATCCCAAATTACTCATGTCTAACAGACAAAATAATATGGATAAAATACATTCTCTAAAATGCTTGTATGCAAATGCTAGAAGTCTAAAAAATAAGATGGGAGAGTTAGAATATATAGCACTAAATGAAAGGTTAGATATGATTGGAATATCAGAGACATGGTGGAAGGACGACAACCAGTGGGACACTGTGATACCTGGGTACAAACTATATCGCAATGATAGAGCTGATCAAATTGGTGGAGGGGTTGCTCTATATGTTAGAGAGGGCATTGAGTCAGAAAGGATTAAAGTTTTGCAGGAAACAAAATCTGCTGTAGAATCTATATGGATTGAAATTCCATGTAAAAGGGGGAAGACAATGGCAGTGGGGGTGTACTATCGAGCGCCTGGCCAGAATGACTAAATGGATGATGAAATGCTCAAAGAAATCAAGGAAGCTAACAAACGTTACAGCACAGTAATAATAACACAGGTACACTAAAAATTTTTTTTTTTAAACTGCCTCTAATGTTTCGATTGATTTTTACGTTTTTTGGTGCGCTGAATCCAAATCTGGTAACCAATTTGCTCCATCACGTACAGATTTTTTGCTACATTGGGTTAGCAGTTTGAGGTGAACATTTCAGATTGAGTGCGATCGAGATAATAGTTTCTTGGATGAATTCTTTATACTAATTGTTTAGTAGTTATTCAAATAAGAATAAAGAAAATTGTAACAAGGCAGCACATAAGAATAGAGTAATGTCAACAAAACACACTGTGATGGTAGCAAAATTGTCTGCACTTAAAACAGCCACATACATGTGCACAAACATTGAGCATATAAGAGCGAGGTTAGACACAAAGCAAAGCAAAGAAATGTGCAAAAAATGTTGTACAGGTATGTATGTAAGAATAGAAAACGCAAACCGCACCATTGCAATACATGAAGACAAACACCCGATGGTGTGAAAATAAAATTCTAATAAATGAGATCCGACACTGTGGTAATAACTAGCAAATTTTTATTTCAAAGTTTAGTAAAAACACGATATTTGTCAACACAGTTTAGATTTTAAAGTCATTCTTGGGTCAATCAATCTCCTGGTGGGCCCGTTTCTTCTTCCCCCGAATGCTTCTCTTGGTGCGCTGCTTGGCGTATTTTTCATCTGGGGTTTCCCGCAGCAGCAACCAGCAGAAATCAGCCATCATAGTGGTGTTCCATCTTCCTTGGTACCTTCTCTCTGCGTCCTTGATGTCCTATTGAAACCTTTCACCTTGTTCTTCACTGTACGCCCCCAAGTTTTCGGGAAAGTAGTTTACATGGGAGTGCAAGAAATGGACTTTCAGGCTCATGTTACAGCCTTGTTCTTTGAAGGCATTGAGCATCCTGGCAACAATATCCTTATAGTTCTCATCCCGCCTGTTCCCCAAGAATTTGAGAACAACATCCTTGAAGGAATCCCAGGCTTCTTTTTCCTTCTCAGACATCGTTTCAGCGAATGCTCCATCTGAAATGAGTTTCCTTATATCAGGGCCAACAAACACTCCTTCCTTTAGCTTTGCTTCAGAAAGTCGGGGGAACTTTGAGCAAAGGTACCGAAAGCACTCACCATCTTTTGGAAGGGACTTGATGAATTGCTTAATGAGACCCAACTTAATGTGGAGAGGTGGTAATAGAATTTTATCACGAGGTACCAAGCTCTCATGAAGAACATTTTTCTCACCGGGTCTCAAATACTCCCGAATTGGCCAGTCTTTTTTCCCCCAGTGTAGGTCGCAGGCCCGGCTATCCCACAAGCAAAGGAAGCAGGGATATTTGGTGAAACCAGATTGCTGCCCTAATAGCATGGATAGAATTTTAAAGTCTCCACAAATCATCCACTTATGCTCATCATAACGAATCTTCTGAAGAATCAGGGCCAAATTCTCGTATTTTTCTTGGAGAATAACAGAGTGAGCAATAGGAACTGAAGCGAATGTGTTGCCATTATGAAGAAGAACACCTTTTATGCTGTCTTTTGACGAATCAATGAACAGCCGCCATTCAGCAGGATCATACTTGAGTTTAAACTTTTCCATCACTCCGTATATATCGTTGCAAAATACCAAATCTTCCTCTTTGCTGAAATACTTCAAAAATTGTGTCTCGCGGTTGCGGTACCAATAAAAAGTTGTTCCTGGTGACAATAGATTTTTCTGTTTAAGCCGAGAACCTAGCAGTTGGGCAGCATCTTTTGGGAGTCCTAAATCCCGGACTAAATCATTCAATTCAGCTTGAGAGAAAAGTTCAGGTTTCGGATCTGGTTCAGTTTCAAACTCGGAAGTACTGGACTCATCGGGAAAAGCCATCTGATGAGTCTCATCATGATCAGAACCGTCCACACAAATATGATCCAAAGATTTTGGTGGTTCAGGCACAGGTACTTCGTTGCTATGAGGCATAGGCCTAATTGCTGAGGGAAGGTTGGGGTAACTTATTACGTTCTTATTTTTTAAGTTGTATCCCTTCACAATGCAAGAGCAAAAATAGCAGTCACTGCTGTGGTCTCTTTGTTCACGCCACATCATAGGTATTCCGAAACTAAATGCTTGTTTTTTACCTTTCATCCATAAGCGTAGATCTTCCTCACATGTCTTGCACACTTTGTGAGGAGCCCACGGTTTGTCTTGATCGCCTAACTTCAAACCGAAATAGGCGAAATATACTTTTTTAATAAATGCAGAAATGTTCCTCTGCCGCTTTTTCACGGTATATTCCCCACAAATAAAACAAAAACTGTCCGGAGAGTTGACGCAACCTCTGGCTCTGTGAGCCATCACAAATACACAGCACTGCAAACTACAACTGTAGTGAACCACTTCGGAATAAAGCTGGATTACGACTGAGCAAACAAAAGGTAATAATGAACTTGCAAGAAACTGACAGGAATGTTCATGTCGCAACCACCGTGTTTGAGCGAGCGAACGAGGCGAGGCGAACAGGAAAGAACATGCGCCAGCGCGAGTACTGGATTTAGCCCCCCGCCTCCCAATTGTCCTGTTAATGTATAAAATGAATACAAAACACTCTAAAATATCATGAGGGAGTGTTTCTAGTTAGTTAACCATTACAACCTCTATTTTGGGCCAAGAAAATAAACTGCAGTCGGCTAAAAAGAAATTATGTGAACATTCCTTATATGGGTAAGAAATCTAATTTTGCAAGAAAACGTGACGTGATGGAACATTTTGGCTATTTTTCCTGGATTCAGCACCCCAAAACCTATAGTAATCAGTTGCAAAACTGGAGGCAGTTTTTTGGTAGTGTACCTGTGTAATGGGTGATTTCAAGTACCCCGGTATCGACTGGGTCAGTGTCACGTCAGGACATGCTAGGGAGATAAAGTTCCTAGATGAAATAAATGACTGCTTCTTGGAGCAGCTGGTTCATGAACCGACCAGAGAGGAAGCCATATTAGACCTAATCCTTAGTGGAACACCAGATCTAGTGCAAGAGATAAGGTTGTTGGGGCCACTTGGCAATAGTGATCATAGCATGATCGCCTTTGATTTAATTAGTGGAGGAGGGATAGTAAGGAAATCCACAGTACTACCTTTTAACTTTCGAAAGGGAGACTATGATAAAATGAGGAAAACAGTCAAGAAAAAACTAAAAGGAGCAGTTGCAAAGGTTAAAGACGTACATCAGGCTTGGCTGTTGTTGAAAAATACTATCTTGGAAGCCCAGACCAGCTGTATTCCACGCTTTAAGAAAAGTGGAAAGAAGTCCAAAAAACTGCCAGCATGGTTTAAAGTTGAGGTCAGAGAGGCTGTTGTTGCCAAAAAAGCATCTTTCAGGAAATGGAAAAAAGAGCCAAACGACGAAACCTGGAAACAGCACAAGTACTGGCAAGTCAAATGCAAGGCATTGATAAGGCAGGCAAAGGGAGAATTTGAGAAGAAGCTTGCTGCAGAAGCAAAAATGTGAAGTAAAGACCTTTTCAAGTACATTCGTAGCAAAAAACCTGTGAGAGAGTCAGTTGGTCCATTAGATGATAAAGGGGTTAAAGGAGCACTAAGAGGCGACAAGGCGATAGCGGAGAGACTGAATGAATTCTTTGCTTCAGTCTTTACTGAGGAAGATGTAGGGATGTTACCCATGACTGAAGTGGTATTTAAAGGTGCAGAAGAATTGAAGGAAATATTGATACATCGAGAAGATGTATTACAACTATTAGATAAGCTGAAGAGTAGTAAATCACCTGGGCCGGATGGTATACATCCAAGGGTATTGAAAGAACTGAAATATGAGATTGCAGACCTGCTATTAGTAATCTGTGAACTATCATTAAAATCATCTCTAATACCTGAAGATTGGAGGATCGCCAATGTAACACCAATTTTTAAAAAGGGTTCCAGGGGTGATCCGGGAAACTACAGACTGGTGAGCCTGACGTGAATACCGGGAAAAATGATAGAAACCATCATAAAGAATAAAATTACTCAGCATGTAGATAGTCATGAACTAATGAGAGACAGCCAACATGGCTTTAGACAAGGAAGATCTTGTCTTACTAATCTGTTATGTTTTTTTGAAGGAGTGAATAATCAGGTGGACAAAGTTGAGTCGGTTGATATTGTGTATCTGGACTTTCAGAAAGCCTTTGACAAGGTCCCTCATGAGAGACTTTTGGCAAAACTAAAGAGTCATGGGATAGGAGGCAGTGTACTATTGTGGATCAGGAACTGGTTAAAAGATAGAAAGCAGAGGGTAGCGCTAAATAGCCAATTTTCCCAATGGAGAAAGGTGAATAGTGGAGTACCCCAGGGATCTGTACTGGGTCCGCTGCTTTTTTACATATTCATAAATGACCTGGAAAGTGGAATAACGAGTGAGGTTATCAAATTTGCAGATGACACAAAACTATTTAAAGTTGTTAAAACCCAAGAGGATTGTGAAAAATTGCAAGAGGATCTTGATAAATTGGAAGACTGGGCATCAAAATGGCAGATGAAATTTAATGTGGACAAGTGCAAGGTTATGCACCTAGGGAAGAACAACCCAAACTATGGTTATACGATGCAAGGTTCCACATTAGGAACCACCACCCAGGAAAAAGATTTAGGCGTCATTGTGGATACCATGTTAAAACCCTCGGCCCAGTGTGCAGCGGCGGCCAAGAGAGCAAATGGAATGCTAGGTATGATAAGGAAAGGAATCTAAAATAAAACAAAGTATATTATAATGCCTCTATATCGTTCCATGGTGAGACCGCACCTTGAATATTGTGTGCAATTCTGGTCGCCGTATCTTAAAAAGGATATAGAGTTATTAGAAAAGGTTCAGAGAAGAGCCACCAAAATGGTAAAGGGGATGGAAGGATACTCCTATGAAGAAAGGCTAAAAAGGTTGGGGCTCTTTAACCTGCAAAAGAGACGGCTGAGGGGAGATATGATAGAAGTCTATAAATTAATGAGCGGAGTGGAACGGGTAAACGTAGATAAATTGTTTACCTTATCAGAATATAGAAAGACTAGGGGACATGCAATGAAGCTATAGGGTAAACTATTTAAGACTAATAAAAGAAAATATTTTTTCACTCAACGTGTAATCAAACTCTGGAATTTGTTACCAGAGGATGTAGTAAAGGCTGTTAGTGTAGCTGGGTTTAAAAAAGGTTTGGACAAGTTCCTGGAGGAAAGGTCCATAAGCCATTATTAAGAAGGGACCCAGGATATCAATGCTTGAACCAATACAAGCATTGTGGAACCTGTGTCCCTTGGGGAAACTGCTAGGTACATATGACCTGGATTGGCCACTGTTGGAAACAGAATACTGGGCTTGATGGACCTTGGTCTGACCCAGTATGGCATATCTTATGTTCTTATGTTCCTCTTTTTGTATCTTTGCTTTCCTGACTACTTTCCTAGCTTTTCTAAGTTTCTTTAAACTATATTGGTGCTTGTCCTCTTCTCTCTGTGATCTCTTGTTTTTATGAAGGCCACCCTCTGTTTCTTCACCTTTTCAGATTCTTCTTTTGAGAACCATAATGACCTCCTTTTCCTTTTACATTTATGTACCTTTCTAACAAAAAGGTTTGTTGCCCTTAACATATCCCTTTTCAGTTTTGCCCACTATTTTTCTACATCCCCCAGCTGTTTCCATCCTGCTAACATCTCTTTGAGGTATTGTCCCATCTTGGCAAAATTAGTTTTCCTAAAGTCTAAGACCCTCGCTTTTGAATGGATTTTATCAGCCCTAGTCCTAATGCTGAATCACACCATCTGGTGATCACTGGATGCAAGTTAATCCCTCACTGTAACATCAGAAACACTTTCCCCATTGGTAAGCACCAAGTTCAGTATGGCCCTTTCACATGCGGGTTCTGTTACCTGTTGCCAGAATTGTTCTCCCTGTAGAGAATCCAAGTCCCGAAAAGCTTGTACTGAATTGCTCTCATATCATCATCGAACTTGTTGTGCATATAACCATAGTAATAAAACATACATAGCATAATCTCATATATAACATATCCCAACACAATATTGCATTTTGATAAGCATTACTCCACTTATCTGCATCAGAGGAAACAAATTACCAGGCTGACTAACTCATAACACAAACGCTCCTTCATATATACATCATCACCTCATGGTTACATGGTCAGAGCAAAGTGTATCGATTGGTTAAATCCTACAGGCTCAATAGATTTAAGTTTAAACATCTACACATGATCGCAATGAATCAATCTTCTCCTAAAATTACCTCCTTTCCATGAATGAGGCACATACTCAAGCACCCGCCCCCAGATATCATCAACAGAATGCTGACATTGTTGCCAATGTAATAGCAAAGTATTGGGCGTATGGCAGAGCATTTAAGATCATTTGGCATATATCCTTGGAGGAGGGATTGATTAACCATATTAAGCAAGAATGGGGCTAGTTCAGCTTTAGATGCTTTTATCCAAGAAACCGGGCATGGATCTACATGTGAAGTGGTGGTGTTAATTTTAGTAATTGTATCAATGAGCTGTTTTTCATTGATAGCGTGAAAATTATTCCAATTGCTGTGGGTAGTTTGTGTTATCTGTGATTTAGAGCTGGTTGTATGTTTATTACTTTTTAGTTTGGCGGTAAAGTGGTCTGCCAGGATTTGTGGGCTGACGGCAGATTTTGGGGCCTCATTTTGGTGGGTTTTAGTTAGAGATCTAACTATATCAAATAGTTCTCTGGGACGGTTGATGGCTTTATTAAGTGTGCAAGTGTAGTGGTTCCTTTTAGCAACTTGTATGGCTTCTTTATAAGATATAAGGGCTGCTGTGTAAAGAGACTTGAGATCTTGGGATTTTTTTAGTCCTCCATTTTTTCTCGAGTTTACGGAGCTCTTTTTTAAGCATGTGGATATCGTAAATGTACCATTTTTCAGATGGTCTGCAGTTACTTTTCTTGTATGTGCTTATGGGTATAGCTGCTTTATTAATTGTTGAGTGCCAGTTCTTTACTGATTATTCTAAGTTATAGGTTTGAGATGTGAGCTGAGGGAGTATGTTATTCAGGAATGATTCTTTGTTGAAGTATCTAAATAGTGGCCTATGCTGTTCTGTGTTAGTGGCTTTTTGTACTGGAAAGGGGATTAGGAGGTTAAACCTAAGGATGAAATGTTCAGTCCATGGTATCTAAACTGTGCTAGGAGGGGAGTAGTTAGGGTGTTCAGTGATAGATTTGGGGAGGAATATCAAGTTGAGGGTGTTTCCCTTGATATGGGTGGGTTTGTTCATTGTTTGTTCGAAGCCTAAGGAATTCCAGGAAAGTTGTAGATTGTTGCAAAGGGAGTGAAGCTAGATTGAAATCTCCTAGTATGATATGAGTTTTTATTTATGTGAGTTGTAGTGACTGTTTCTAAGATTGTTGTAAGGTTAATGTGGCTGCTAGTAGGAGGTCTATAGCAGAGGCAAATTGCTAGATTTTTGTTCTTAATTTTGAGTAGATCTAACCCATCATTATTATTACAGGTACTGGTGGAGGTGTTGAGGTCTACTTTGGTTAGAATTAGAACTCCACCACCTCGTTTGGTGTCTCTTTGTCAGTTAAACAGTGTGCATCCATTAGTATTTAGTTGGTTTAAGAGGATGGTGTCATGAACAGTGAACCATGTCTCAGTGATACAAAGGATATCTGGGGATTCATCTGATATGATATCTAGTATTAACGGTATTTTATTTCTAACAGATCGCGAGTTTATTAATATGCATTTTAACGTTTTATTAGGATCTGTCTACTTGATGGGTTTGATATTATTGCTAGGATTGATGACTATTAGTCTTTGATGGTGTTTGTATTTGTGATAATGCTACTGACACAATCATCATTATTTTGATGATTGTGCCAGTAGCAAATTAGGTTAATGTTTGGGTGATGATGAATGATGGGAATGGGATGAACTGTAATCAAGTTTTGGGGAGTCTGGAGAGAGTTGATTACAGTCGAAATGAGAAGGAGAATGTATAAGGCATTAGTTATTAGGAATTTGATGTCCATTATTTTGTGGTTTGTGATGTGATTTGTGGATGCAAGGTGTCTGATAGATATGCAGAGACAATCGCAACCAGGGGTGGTACGGTAAAGCAGATAGGCTACTAGTGATTGCTGGAGACCTAGTACCTGGGTCAGAGAGAGGAATGATGGATAACTCAAAATTGTAGCCTCGATGTCACATACTAATGTACAAAAATGGTATAATGCTTAATACAATGAATTGATGAGAAGTATTTTAAAGGGGAGGCCCAAGTTATGCTTTGTTACTAGGGTCAAGTTAAAACAATGTATCACAATTTAGACATTACTTTTGTATTGAGGTTACAATATTACAGAGAATAGTCAAATAGTATAACATTATGTAGCTTATGGATCTTGTTCCAGGTGGGAGTCGAACTCTGTCAGGAGGTTAGGAGGTCCTCGCCCAAGGGCCCTCTGGCGAGGCCTTCAGGCACAGGCCTGCAAGGCGCGGGCGCACCTGTGCCACACTGGCTTTTAAATGCTGTGTCTGCGGGTGGAGACAGAGCTCGGTGCTAGAGTGCAGAGTAGAAGCAGGAAGAGGCAGCAGGATGGAACAGCACACACAGTTTCAGTCTCACCTCTTTGATATGGATGTGGTGAGTGAGTATAAAGATCACTGCAGGCATTTTGAGGCTTCTCCATGAACCACAGTGTGGGTATTAATAGTGTATCTGATTTGAGTTCCACAAACCTTTCAAGAGACTGTGGATGTCTTGCCTGATAGGTTTATAGCCTTCCTGTCTCCATTTCAGATTCACTACTGTGCCTGGGGGCCTCATCCGGAGTAATAAAAGAGAAGAGGCATGTGCACGCCAAAGATTTTCAATCTAATTTTTGTTAATCAGACTATACCTGTTGGGTTAGTCTTTTGGAACGGAAGCATTTGTTTGTTCATCTCATTCATTCCCATTAAGGTGTATGAGGAAAGCTATTTTACTATTAAGCAGTCAGGTTTTCCATCTATTTTCAATCAAAACTACTTGAAGCTTGATGGTAGGCATTTGTAACAGCATTACAAGCCCCCAAGAGTAAATCCCTAAGCAGGATGGTGCAAAGGCAGCCTACTGTTGACGATGCCAACCCTCTCCAGGACTTTCAGCAGTGGCAATGAACTTTAAATAGCAATTCAGTGCTTAGCGAAACCTCTGGCAATCTGTGGCGTTTTATCTTCAGACCCCTCTGACACAGACTTCCTGTTTAGATGGGGGCAAAAACATCTGGATTACTATTTCAAGTCTATTGCTATCACTATAGGTTCTGGAGAGGGGTGGCAATGGGAGTGGGATCTGGAAAAGGGGGTGGCAGGAGTGAGGTTCACCTAGGATGTCTCTTATCATGCACCAATCCTGTCCCCAGAGGTACCAGGAGAGGGGCAAAAAGTACATTGAAAGGGTAAAGGGGTGCAAAGAGCACAGTGAACATCTCAGGAAAAGGGAAGACAGCAAAGCAGCAAACTGGTGGAAGTACATCAAGAGTAAAATGGCAAGAAGAACAGCATAGTGCCAAGATTTCCTGAAAGGCCCTAAAACAGCAGAGGAGAAGCAATACAACAGCAGATGAGGCAACATGAGCCCAGGCATCAAGAGCAGGTGATTTCACCTAAGTTGTGCTTCTACGAGTTCTAGAACTGACGACTTTGGTCACAGCATAGTGTAATGGGAAGGGAAAAAAGGAGGGGGGTGTTAAACAGCTGTAAGTTAAAGCAGGCTGTGTGCTGATTTCAAGTGCTGGAGAGAACTCACACTGAAGAGCTCTTGATGTGCTGCAAGACTGTTTCACGAGGCAGTTTCGACGAAATGCTGGTGGGTGAGATGGTATGGAGGGGGGTAGAGGGGAGCTCCTGAGGACAGGGGGCTCAGATGGCTAATACGTATGTCAATTCTGAAAGGATGAGTGAGTGTTTGCTTGAGACAAGTTCCCGAGTGGCCCAGAAAGTTAATATTTGAGGTTGTTTGTATTTTAAGTGTGAGAAACATTCTTAATGGAGTGAATAGATATTATGAGTGTTTATTGTACTCCGCCACATTAGTGTGTGGCTTATAGATGTTTCTAAAATAAATAAATAAATATGGATGACTGATTTTTGTAAAGGGGTTGAATCTGAATATTCAAAGAATTGAATAAATCTGAACAAAAAACAAAGTACTACAATGATGCATGCAAGGCAATAGAATCACCACAATTCACCAGATATTACGCCAAGGGTAGGCCTTGTACTGCCCAGTTATGTTGCCTGCCTGCTGACACTCTTCAAGTACTGGTGGGATGGAAAATGTATTTGTCCAGCTAATGCTCATATTAGATTCGATTCCCAGCTTTGGGGAGCAGGGACTGCCTGTCTTTCAGCTTTTATTTAGCTATACTCTATGAACATGGGATGGAAAAGTTAGATATCATCAGGGTCAGCCCAACCATTAGGCAAACCAGGCCATCACTTAGTGCATCAGCTTCTGGGGGTCTTCAAAGATCAGGGCATTCAAAGCTAAACAATAGGTTCTAATAGCTAGGGAAGGCAAAAGGCTTAAAGGTTTCCTAGATTGCCAACACTTTGAACCAACTTGGGCCAGCAAAGGTAAGGTGCTTTCCGACCTCCATAGCTGCTAGGACAGACAATATGGGAAAAAGATTGTTGCAAAACATTATTTGACTGTATGTTCTTCTGGTTGTGCAGTGGAATAGATTTAGGAACAGTAACCTCTCCCAGTGTATACAGTATAGTATATGTAGCCGTCACTTCTTCTTTAGCGGCTCAAAGGCAGACTGTGTTTTTTCTCCTTTCCCATCCTTTGTCCAAGACAGTCCCAGCCATGCTGCTACATTTTATTTTTTTCTTTGCAATCCTTATCCCCAAGTCAGCCTATTTTCTTTTTCCCTTATAATCCTATGCCCCAGCCAGTACTCTTTCCTCAGTCTCTGAAAGTCAGAGACAGAATACAACTTGGACTTCATTTCTCTGGTTACTTATCAAGGATTTGCAGTATGAGCAGCAGAAATGCCTTATACTGGTTGCCCATGACCTCCTCATGACCTCCTCCTCCTCCTCCCAGATTGTCTTCCATGTGTCTAGCCATGCATGTATGATGAAAACAAAGTTCACAATTAGTGATTCATGCAAATTTCCTGAACTTGATTGGGTGAACCAAAAATCACAGTTTTCATTGTTTTTTCCATTTGTATGAAAAAAATACTCATGCCTTTAAGAAAGTAGTATCTATAGACTGCCCAATGTTTGACCCAGAAAGTCATGGAATTTAATGAAATCACTAAGCTAAAAAGAGACCTATGAAACCCCTCCCCCATCCCTTCCTGTTCCCTATAGACTCTGAAAAATGAGAGAAACCACATGAGTGGAAGGGTTGGATTAGGAAACAGAGTATTTCTTTTCTTTTCTGCTCTACTTGCTCTAGCATCAGATTCACCCCATGCCCTTATGTTTACTGCATTCTACCTGAGAGGAGAGGGGCAGGATTAGGAAACATTGATTTTCTCTGCTGAGTGAGATTGTTTGCAAGAGATCAATGTACCCTACACTTTGGGAACGCACTGGAGTCAGAGAGAGGGTGAACGTGAGCATGGTGGGGGTCTGTCTTGAGGACAGAGAGGAGAATACTGCGGCCATCCCTGCCTGAAGGAACTGAGAGGGAGAGAGAATGGGTGTGTTTCAGTGTGTTGGGGAGAGCTAAGGAGAAAAAGTGGCACTTCCTACTACTATTGAACATGGTATTTCAGAGTAACCACAACTCAAAAAGTTCCCAGATATGCACAAAGGGTACCACTGGCATGAGAAGCACTCATGGCCCCAGCACTGCAGAGTCCTTGCTCAGGATGAATAGTTAGATGCCAATGTCCTCCTGCATTTCGTCAGTCAGATGTCCGTACCTGAAATCAGTAAGATTCATGTGACTAGGCTGAGATGCATTGGAGGATACAGATGGATGAGATGTGGCTTCTGAAAAGAAAATGTTGCAGGAGATGTGGAATTCAGGTCAAGAAGGCAGAGAAAAAGAAGGGAGCAAAATAAAAAAGAGAAACTGGTGAGAGAGGAGAGATACCAATACACACTTGAACACTGCAACAATGAATCCACATTTATGTATACAAAACTAATGATTTTCCAACCAAAATATGAACAGAGGACAACAGTTTTTCTAGCGTAACTTCAAAATGGGTTAGACACAATTATTTTTCTCTTTCTGCACCCAGCAAAACTCTGCTCTCTATTCCTCTGGACTGCCAAAACTCAGCTCCCACTCTCTACCACAAGACTCCTATGCAGGTCCTCTACAATCTTCATAAGATATTAGAGAAAGAAAAATAGGTTCTCTCCACTCTAATTTCTAATTCCAGTTAGGGAAACGGGACTTTAATTCTGTATCCTCTCTCTATGGATCTTCATTGATTTCCCCAGAGGCAAGTCTCCCTTTCCTGCTCCATTTTGACTATTCCCTCCAGACCTAATTGAAACATAATTCTTGTATACAATCCCCCAATCCACATGGACTGTGTTACTGTGGTCAGTTCTGCGGGGTAGTGCCATGACAAATGGTTAAATCCATTGATTCTCATATCTGCCCTGGATGACCCCAGCCCATCGAGTTTTCAGGATATCAGCAATGAAAATGTATCTGATGACCTTCCCACCTATAAGGAATACCCCTTGAAGAGAATAAAACTCTGCACCTTCAGAGTTAGCAGCTCACTCTCTTCTAGAGCCACCATCTTTGAAAGCAATATCCTGGGAATGGGATGCCTTTATCCCAGGGATTTCTTTCTCCTCACATTAAGAAGACGGCCACAGGCCACTGATTTATTCTAAACCAGATACAGTTTGCTGACAAGCCAAACTTAGTACACAGTCCAAATAAATTGGTACATCACTTTATCAGGGAAAACAGAAAAAAATATCTGATAATCTACTTCTGCAAATTCTTTAGGTGCGACTGTCCATAAATTCAACTTTTTTCTGAAGTTCTTCTCTTCTGAACTCCTGAAAGCAACAGAAAGAATCTTCTCACTTGGCTTTAAAATACTTCTTTGACTCAGATACCAAGCCAGGATCCCTTTTTTGGTGGACACAAATCCCTTCTCTACCCTTGGTGAAAGGAAGAATCACATTTGATTCCTTTCCCCTCATGGATTAGTGGCTAAGCTAACCAAATTTCCCGGATTCAGCAGCTCCTCCAACTGAAGGCCTTGTGTTAAGTGTCTATTCTTGTCAAAGTCCCTCCTTTCTCCTTTTATACTTTCTTCCATCTAGGTGAGATACATATACCTCCTCCCTTACTACTTCACTCCTACCATACTCTCCTGAATTCTCCTAGGTGTCTCACATATATGAAAAAGAAACTGTATGCACTGGCCTCTCATGCATATTCATTACAGACAGAGCCAGCCCAAGGGATGAAAACCTGATTAACTGGGGGATCCCAAAGTACAGATTCGGGAACCATGGGCCCGATATTCAGCGGCAGTTGCTAATGCCACTAACACTGCTAGCCATCGCCGCTGAAAATTAACCCAATATAAATGCCAGGGCAATATCCAGCCACCAGCATTGACTATCCAGGTTGCACGGCAGCCAGGAAGCTAACTGGGCAGTGGCGAAATTGAGTTGCTGCTTGGTTAGTGATGGGTGCTGCCTCTGCTCTGTCGTGGAATGTCCCACTGCTAACGGCATAGCGTTGGGACATGTAGCGTCGGCACCCATGAATATCCTATCCAGAGGCACGAACCATGTTAGTGCTGATGAATATCCCACTAACCGGCAGGTCTACAAACCATGCAAATATCTTTGAATATCTGTCCCCCCCCCCCCAACACATACCAGTCTAGTCCATTCTTTACACACCTCTGCTCTCCACTAGGAGAAGCCCAGACCCAATGAAAGAAGCAAAGTCTCCTGCAGAGATTAAAATATGCAGATGTTTTCTCCATCTTGGCCAAAATAATTGAAAAGGTAGTGCAACTACAGACGCAGGAATTTATAGACTTATCTTACCCACTAGATGATCAACAATATGGATTCCGGCCCCGCCATGGAGTAGAAACACTTCTAACAGTATTAATAGATACACTCCTAAAAGGAATTGACAATCATAAACAGGCGTTCATCTTACTTTTCATTGACATATCAGCAGCTTTTGATAGCGTGCATCACTCAATTTTGCTCAACAACCTACGACAGATAGGCATAAACTCCACTGTACATAAATGGTTCACCTCATATTTAAATAACAGAACACAAAATGTAAGAACAGGTAATCAAACATCCAACACATACAAACAAGAAATAGGTTTACCACAGGGTTCAGCACTTTCAGCCCTACTCTTCAATATCTATATAAAACCGGTCTGCAACATCTTTAAAAAATTCGGAATACAATATCACCTTTATGCGGATGATATTATGATGTACATACCTTTTACGATTCCTAACCTACCGACTCAACTTCTATCAGACTGCTACAATGAAATTACACACTGGCTAAAAACTCAAAACCTCCATATAAACCATGCTAAAACCGAAGTTTTGATCGTAACAAAAAACCAATCATTTATTCCCCCAACCCACATAACACTACAAAACCAAGAAATTAAAATAAAAAATGAAATAAGATATCTAGGAGTCATTTTAGATACACACCTCTCTATGGAAACTCACATTAGAAACACCTTAAAGAAAATCTACTTCAAACTTAAAATACTCAAACAATTGCGCCCCCTGGTATTTATGCAAGATTTTATCAACATAACACAGGCCACCATTACTCCCCACTTCGATTTCGCTAACTTAACACTTATAGGCATTTCAAAACAAAATATCAAAAGAATCCAACTCGCACAAAATGCAACAGCTAGAATTATATTAAAGATAAATTCACTCCAACACATTACACCAATACTAGCTTCCCTGCACTGGTTACCAATACAAAGCAGGATAACCTACAAAACAATAATAACTACATTCAAAGCCCTAAATGACATGGCCCCGAAGACACTATGTAATTTAATAAGCAAAGAACCACCTAAGTCCACTCATAGAAAAGGACAATCAAATAAACTAAAGATTCCAAAAGAATATATAAGATCTCACAAAATTACAAATAATAGAGCCTTTTCCCACATAGCTCCAATAACTTGGAACTCGTTACCAGAGGACTTACGATCACTAACAGAGATAATAGAATTCAAAAAAAAATTGAAAACATATCTATTCACTAAACACTATAATTCCATAGAAAACATTCCACTCAACTTAGATAAAGGTTAAACATGAACCTCCCTACATCAAGCATATACTCCCTTCTTCAAGGAATAACATACAAAACATAATCGAATGAACAATCCACCCCTATGCACTGATACCCTACTTGTATATATTTGAAACTACTTGTACATAGTTGAAACTGATATGATCTGCCTATACGGTAGAGTCAGTACGTTGTTTAAATTGTTACACAATCTGTGTTAGTTGAATTATTCTGCTTAGTATTTAAACCTTTGTGTGCATGTTAAGATGTTCTATGTAAAAAGTTATTTTGTTCCATGTAAAACAAGCTCTGCATTGTTAACTGTTGTTAATTGTACACCGCAACTGATCGCTGGAAGATGCGGTATATAAATAAGTGTTAAATAAAATAAATAAATAAATAAATAAAATAAATAAATAAATAAAAAATCTACTTAATCGATTGATTGGGCAATCTGTGTACATATATTTAAAGAAATACTATTTGAGAATATATGCTGGTAATAAAGAATCTCTCCTATGTTGTAACTTGACTCTTTGTGTGTTCAGTCAGTTTTGGATCAGGTGAATACAATGAAATGCCAAGCATCAAACCAAAAACAACTGAACAAAAGCATTGCAAAAAATAAATTTGCATCACTGGAAATATGCAGCACGAATCATAAATTTGGTATCTATACCAAATTTGAGGTTGGAAAATGCTATATTTACCACCATTTGATAAAGCAATAACATGCAAAATTCAGCAAAAGAATAAAAAGGCTCAGACCAGATTTTTGTACTGTTCTAAAATCACATTATTTATTTATTTACGTTTCTTATATACCGCACTATTTGCGATCAGCGCGGTTTACATAGAACAAACAAAATCCGACAATAAACAAATGTCTGGTCATTACATTGAACAGGAAATGTTGGAAAACTTGGAGAACAGGGTAAACTATATACATATGCAGATGAATTGCACAGGGTAAACTACATTAGGATTAATGTGACACTAGTAAAAACTCGCACAAACTCTATTGGCAATGCTAAAACATAAACAAATAGTTCTTTGTCCATCCCTTAAAGCTGGCCTATTGCATGCTCGAGAAGCATTCCCTTCCTTCTATTTTAATTTGCTTTCAATACACTAGTCATATTTCATGAGCTATAATAATTATCCTCAGCTATTTCGTATTTATAAGTAATGAAAATTGTTAAATATCAAGAGATAGTTGACTCATAGTATTTTGTCATGCAAACAAAAATGATATTTGGGACAGCCTGAGGGATATGTGCTGTTATATAATAAAGAAGAGATCAGCAGACAAGGACAATTTGGCCCACCCAGTCTGTTCACATGCCCCTGCCCATACTGTTTAGCTAAAGGTATCTTTCAACTGCCAGTTGTGTAAAGTTTACCACACACAGTGTGTTAGCACATCGTATCCTTTCTTACACATATTATCACCAAATAAATTGCTAATATATCATGACTGTCAGCAGTACAAGCTTAACTATTTGTAGAACGTTCCTCCTTCTTAGCTGGAAACTATACCAAAGTCTGTCTACAGACCATGGTATGAAACATGTTTTATCTATACAACATTATTTCTACTTTTAAGATGGGAGGTGAGGGGGGCGGAGCCTGATGTCCAGCGGGTAAGACGCTTCGCGCTGAAGCTCCCGAGAGGCCTACTTAGAATCCTGACATAATACCTATACAAACTTACTATTTCGCTCCGGGCTGACCGGGGTACCTCGGGGGGGATGGCGGCCCATAAACCAGCGCGCTTGGACTTCGGGTCTCCTTCTTCTTCTCACGGAAAACGCTCCAAAACAGAGGTGTCCTCCCCACAGAAGATGGTTCCATTTCGGGAGAACCCCGAAATGCACCTGGAGATTTTAGAGGAAATACGCGGCGTGAAGGAATTGGTGCAGTCCAATGGAGAAGCGCTTAGAGCCCTGCGAGAAGACTTTGGAGTGCTCCAGGACCGACTTGAAGGTCTCTCATTACGGCAGGACAATATGGCGGGGGTCCTCGATTCGCACGCGGTGCGCTTGGGCACACTGGACAAGGCTGAGCGCCAGATACAGAATCTTCAAAAGGAGTTAGAAGATAGCAATAATCGAGCCCGTCGCAACAATGTGAGGCTCATTGGAATACCGGAGGGGGTGGAAGCGGGAGATATGAGAGAATTCCTGCTCAAAACTCTTCCCTCCTTGCTGAAGATCACCTTTCATAAAGAACTGGAAATCGATCGAGCACACCATGTTCCTACCCACATGGCGCTCAACCGAACGACCCCCCGGCCTATTATCTTTCGCTTGCTACGATATCAACAAGTGGAACAAATTTTAAATGCTGCCCGGGCGAACCATCATTTGGAATTTGAAGGTCACAAAGTCTCCTTCTTCCCTGATCTGGCAAAGCCCACAGTCGACCGACGGAAGAAACTCCTTGCTTTTCGCCCTCGACTTCAACAGCTACAGGCTCGCTTTGGCCTGTTGTATCCCGCGAAGCTCCGAGTGACTCTCCACAACCAAACCAGGACATTCGAAGATCCTGATCTACTATCAACATTTTTAGACTCCAAAGAAGCAGAGCAGATGCGCTAATCCAACGACTTGGACTTTTATTTGCCGGCTCTGTCCGCCATTTTGAAGGGCCCGATGCGGCGGTCATAGTTCAGTACAGAGACTGCCTGGACTTTCTTTCTTTCTTTCTATGACTTTTGTTATGTGGTCTCCTATCCCTCCATGATGTGTGCCTCGGTCGGATTCGGAGCACGCACAGTCCTACAGGTTATGTATTTTTTTTTAATTTCGGCCTTCTCTGGGGCTTCTCCCCGCAGACACATGGTCGCCAGTA
Organism: Ichthyophis bannanicus; assembly: GCA_033557465.1. Lineage (NCBI taxonomy): Eukaryota > Metazoa > Chordata > Amphibia > Gymnophiona > Ichthyophiidae > Ichthyophis > Ichthyophis bannanicus. Next base: position 1,379,101,079 of record CM066033.1, on the reverse strand, counting down.
ATTTTTGGGGTTCTGCTTCTTCTCTACCGCGCTGCGGTTTTTCTTTTTTCATGTGGGGCGCTTCATTGTATTATCTAAGCTTATTTTCTTTTATGCCATATGTACAGCCAGATACAGTCAATATGAGGGACATTGTGAAATTATGTGCGCTATCATGCTCAGAATTTTTAACTTGTCTGAATGGCTTTATGTAAAATCTTATCACTCAACGTAAAGGGCATTAATAGTCCAATCAAGAGAAAGAAAATCCTTAGCTATCTTAGCCATGAGCATGCTGATTTAGCGTTTCTTCAGGAAACGCACTTAAACTCTGCTGAAACACTGAAACTCAATGTTAAGCCTTACATGGTGGCTGCCTATTCTCCCGCCGTTTCCAAACGGTGCGGGGTAGCCATTCTGGTTAAGAAATCTTTGCAAGCTACTGTAATTGATACTAGCGCTGACAAGGAGGGTAGATGGGCCCGCGTACATCTTAAGGTTGGAGATAGTGAATTTACATGTATTTGCATTTATGCCCCGAATGTGGACAACCCTGCTTACTATGCAAGTATTGCGCAGTTGGCACAGGCCTCTGCCAATACTCCATTAATACTTGGTGGTGATTTTAATCAAGTGTTAGACCCTCTGATAGATAGACAGCCGCCTAGAACGAGTAGTCCACCCAAGAGTCTTGCTACCCTTACAGCTCTGATGCAAGATCTTGCGCTGGTAGACATATGGAGGCTACTTCACCCCTCCGACTTAGAGTTCACTTTCTTTTCTGCCCCCCATCACTCCCAATCTAGAATAGATTTCTTTCTCATTTCCAAAGCACTGATTTCTCAAGTAGACACGACTAGGACTCATCCTCTCCATATTTCAGATCATGCTGCCATATCTTTATCATTACGTGTCACTGCGCGGGACGATTCTCCCCGAGCTTGGTTTTTTGATAGATCCCTACTGGGTCAAAAAGATTTTCAGGTTGATATAAAGGCCGCTATCCAAGATTATTTTCATTTTAACTCACCCCATGACACAGCGAGCTGGGCTTGGTGGGAGGGTTTTAAAGCATCTATCCGCGCCACTATAACTAGCTATCAAATTCGGCAGGGGAAACAAAGAAAGCAGCATTTACTGACTCTAGAGCAGCAGATACAAGCTGGGGAGCGTCTCCTCACGTCCCGTACTGACCCATGTATTTTACTCCGTTTACAACGCTTGCGTTTTCAATACAATCAGCTTTTGTACACTGCTGCTGTTAAAAATATCGAATCACAACAAGGGTTATATTATCGGGAAAATAATCGTGCTGGCAAATTATTAGCAAATGCCCTAAAAGGTCAAAAAGAAGCCAAGCGTGTTACCGCCCTCCGTAATCCGTCGGGGGGGGGGCTTGGTCACTAAAGATACCGAAATCTTAGAACTCTTTCGTGATTTTTATACTCGGCTTTATCAATCTGAATGTGATTTTGAGCCAGATGTATTTGAACGCTTACTTTCAGGGGTACAAAGACCGACCCTATCTGACGAAGATAGAGTGGCCTTGGACACACCATTTACTGTCTCAGAAATTCATTCTGCTATCAAGAAATGTGCCTCAGGTCGAGCCGCAGGCCCAGACGGTCTCCCTGCTGAATTCTACAAAACTTTTCACGCTGACTTAGCTCCAGTTTTGAAAATTTATTTTTCTGCTTTGGCCGAGGAGGGTTCTCCTTCTGGGTCCTTTTCCATGGCAAATGTAGTAGTTTTTGAGAAAGAGGGGAGAGACCCGCAACTAACAGCTAATTATCGTCCAATTTCCCTCCTAAACGCGGACTATAAAATATTTGCCACCATTCTCTCTACCCGGCTCTCGGATAGGATGCCTACCTTAATACACCCAGATCAATGCGGTTTCATTCCTGGTAGATCAACTGCCGACAATGCTCGGACTCTATGCCATGTACTGACTACCGCAGTTAATCTTGATCGCCCATTTGTTGGCCTCTCACTTGATGCTGAGAAGGCCTTTGATCGCTTAGAGTGGCCCTTCCTGTTTGCAGTCCTCCGCTGGTACGGATTCGGGGAAGGTTTTCTCCGTTGTCTTCGCACCATGTACGCACAGCCTACAGCCAGTATATGTGCCAATGCTTTAAAGTCTCAGCCTTTTCCCCTTCAACGCGGCACTCGCCAGGGATGCCCACTGTCTCCACTTCTCTTCGATCTTGCACTTGAACCCTTGGCTTTACTAATCCGGCAATCGGAGGAGATTCATGGAGTCCCCTTCACCCATAGGGAAATCAAAATTTCAGCGTATGCTGATGACCTTATGCTTTTTGTCTCTATAGACTCAGTACCGGCTGTCCTAGAGCAAATTGGTAAATACTCACAACTGTCCGGTTATAAGATAAATTGGACCAAGTCGGTAGCCTTTCCATTAAATCCTTTGCTTCATCAGGCAGATATGCAACCCTTCCCCTTTTTATGGCAACCTCGCATGGTCAAATACCTTGGGGTTCACTATTGTTCTCCTTTGGAAGACACTATCTCCTTCAATGCCAAAGACTTAACCTCTAAAGTCCGGGCGCTTACTCACCGCTGGAGTCCTTTAACACTTACCTGGTGGGGTCGATTAGAAACCATAAAAATGATGATTGTTCCGAAAGTGAATTATATCTTAGAAATGTTGCCCTGTCTCTTCCCTCGACGTATATATAAAGATATAGAGGGCCTTCTGACTAGATACTTGTGGCAAAACAAGACACCTAGGATAGCGAAACATAAGCTGCAAGCAGATAAGGAAAATGGGGGTGTCAGATTCCCTGATTTCCTGAAGTATCATCAATCTTTTCTTCTCAAACAAGGCGCTCGCTGGCTGGAAGATCCAGTACCGAGTAGACCTGTGTGGCTAGACATAGAAGAGGACATTTGCAAACCGATTCCTCTTACTTTTCTCCCTGGTATGACTCTCCCATCAGACTCCCACTTTCCACCAATGCTTTTAGACACCTTAGGTGCCTTTAATAATCTTATGCACTCTTTAGACTCCCGCCTCTGTCCGTCAGACAAGCTCCCACTTTGGTATAACACTCGATTTCGAATACAAAATAAGCCGATGGCGTGGAGCCCCTGGTACACTAGGGGCATTTGGATTCCTAGTCAGTTGTTCCATGAAGGTCGCTGGAAAACTTTTAGTGAATTGCAAATTGAATTTGGTCTCCCAGCGAAACACTATTTTCAGTTGGTGCAACTTCAGCATTGCCTTCGGAGTGCTAAGGTGCTCCCGCCATCGGCCTCCCCTACACAAGGTTGGTTGGAGACTATCCGATCTATCGGTAGTTCACCGGGTGTAGCATCCAATTTTTACAAAACCTTATGTAATGCTATAATTAGAGATACCCCTATAGCGCAGAAAGCATGGGAGAGAGAATTGCATGTGACTTTGACCCCGGAGCAATGGAGCCTTGTCTGGAGTAGAGTAACACGGGTCTCCCGATCCGCCTCACTCACTCAGACACTCTTCTTTCTAGCCCACCGGTGTTTTTACACTCCTGACAGATTAGCCAAATGGAACATTACTCAGGGCAATAGTTGTTGGACATGCCATGCGGCCATTGGTTCACTACCTCATGTTATGTATGAATGCCCCGCACTACAGTATTACTGGCGTCGGGTCTGGGGTCGTATCCAGTCTATTTTGCACTTTCAAGAGCCCCTTTCTTGGAGGATAGTGGGACTTCGCTCAGCTGCGGGGATCCCCTCTCTTCCAAAAACGGCTTACTTCCTTTTGGACTTTATGCTTGGCATTGCTATTTCCCTAATTACGAAATACTGAAAAAATAGCTCTCAGCTGAGCCCCAATGAATGGTGGAATCATGTCTGTCTCTACAGTAAATATGAACAAATACCTCGTATGTTTGCTTCCCCCATTCAGACTCCTCATCATCGGTCTAAATGGAAGATGCTCAATGACTATGTACATTCTGCTCAATGCTCTCATCTGACTGTCTAAATTTGTATATATCTTTGTCCCATGATTATTTTGTATCGCAGATCCTCTTTTGATTGTTTTGATGTATAATCACTGTTGTTTGGAAGCGCTCACATGCTGGCATAATCAGCTAGAGAAGAAGCGTGGGGGTGGGGGGTAATTGGGTTTACTTTTCTTTATTGTATACTTGTTTTGTCTCCTTTGGTGTGTTGTTTCTTTTGTCTGTTGCAAAATGAAAATAAAAGTTTAAAAAAAAAAAAAAAAGATGGGAGGTGAGCAAGATGTGATAGTCGGAGTACTGAAGAAGTGTGGGAGTGTTGGATCATGTCCTAGTGGGCTCACCGCTAAGTTTTGTGTCTTACATTGCCCCCCTGGAATGTTTTCTGTTCTTTTTTTTTATATTTATCTTCTTTTCTTAATAAAGTTGGGTGTTTTCATTGTGTTTGATCATATGACGGAGCCTTAGCTCGCTTTCTGAGCTATAGATGCAGCCATACTTTACAGCGCTTGGGAAGCTGTCCTATAGTGTTAAATGAAAGGCTACAACACCAAATTATTTTGTAAATAATGAGTGTGTTTTCAAAGATACATTTAGTATGTTCCTATCTGGGATTGGGTACCTAAACGTTAAGGGCATCAACATTTGCTACCAGGAAGAATCTTCTCTTCTATATGGTAGGATAGAAAGTGTTGACATCTCATTGCTGCAAGAGACAAATCTGAATGTAATGGAGTTGTTGAAGTTTAGCATGACAGCCTGATTTCAAAGGAATTTCTGTTGCCCATGTAACAATCTCATTTACCCTCTTTGACTTAACGAGCTCTAATTATGCACAGTAATGTGGTCATCGGTCTGATTCTTGGTGAGGTCGTTTTGAAGACATAAATATGTCTATCACTCATAAAGTGAATTATATAATAGGAATTCTACCAGTGTTCCTTCAAATAAAACACGTTGTTAATAATAGATAGAACTTTAATTCAGTTCTCAGAGAGAAATAACCGCCTGGATTTGCTTGTGGGAAACTTGGGTGTGAATAAGACAGTGGGGGAAGGAGTTTCACTGAATAACTGGCCCATAATACGGTTTTGTCAATACAAGGTTCACGAAGGGTGGAGGGGGCCGTAGGTACACGTGCAATGTATAAATGAAAATAAATGTTGGTCTCATCAAAGAGATGTCAGCAAACTGAGATAATTGACATAGGACTGACTTAACATTTAGTTGTACTACGCTTAAGTATGGAATTGTGCTGGGTGGTGCTGGGATTCGGGGCCACTCTCTCCTGATCTGGGATTGTTTTCAATCAGCAAATTGGCATTTCGTACTCATAGAGGAACTGTCAGTTTGAATTGGCTCCATATTGGGAAGTGGTCCTTTCCTGTTATTTCTAATTGGAAACATACTACTGAGTATGGTAATCACTCATGATGACACAGTTATGCTTGTCCTTTCTCCGTAATGGAGTTCTGGCTCCTTTATAGCCCTTGCAGGCCTTGTAGGTTTGAAGTTTTCATTTGGTTCCTGATGATTGTAGGAAAATGGGAGGGACAGGGTGGGGTGGGCTGTTTCTGTCTTTAGATATCTTATGTCACAGAGAAGATTTTTGTATTTCAATTTTATTGTAATCTGATTTTTTTTCTTTTCTGTTTTGCTCTTCTGTTTGTATTTTGTTGGAAAATCTAAATAAAGAAATTTTAAAAAAAATAAAGAGTATATCTGGATTTTCAGAAAGCCTTTGAAAAGATCCCTCATAAAAGACTCTTGGCAAAATTAAAACATCATGGGATAGGAAGCAGTGTACTATTGTGATCAGGAATTGGTTAAAAGATACTGTAGAAAGCAGAGAATAGGGCTAAACGGCCAATTTTCTCAGTGGAGAAAGGTGAAAAGTGGAGCGCCCCATGGAATCTCTGTTCGGCATGCTGCATTTTAAGATATTCATAAATGACTTGGAAATGGAAATAACAAGTGAGATGATCAAATTTGCAGATGGCACACAATTGTTAAAACACAAGAGGATTGTGAAAAATTGCGAGAGCACCTTGATCATTTGAACATAACATGAGAAATGCCATACTGGGTCAGACCAAGGTCCATCAAGCCCAACAGTGGCCAATCCAGGTCACAAGTACCTTGCAGGTTACCAAAAAGGTACCCACATTCTACAGAGTGCTTATCCCAGTGGATTTCCTGGGTCCTCTTTGATAATAGAAAGGGCGCGGGCAGGGTCCGGGCACCCGACAGTAACCGGGTGCTTGGACGGCGTCGGGCCCCTGCTCGGGGGGGCTGCTGGTAAAAGTTTGGTCAGGATGCTGTGTGTTGTTTAAAGTGATTGACTGGTAGAAGGGAGCATGCGCAGTGGCGGCGGCGTGTGCGGGTGCATGTGCTCTGCACGGTTGCAGTCCTGAGCACATGCAGAAGAAAGGCTCTGAAGCTCCCGCCCGCCCTCCCTTTATGAGGCTAGGTGGAGAGTGTGAGGGGGACTTAGGGTTGTTGCAGCTTGGGGGGGGGCGCGGATTCCCGGAGGTTTCCGGGGTCCAGAATATTAGGCCTTTGGGGCGTGGGCGGGGTGCCCACGACCCGGGAAAACCCGTGCAGACTTTTGCTGTTGATATGGCAAAGTCGGCGGAAGGGTGACAGGACTTGGCCGACGGATTGGCCACAACACGGGGGACGAGAGGTCACCTTGCTAATAGTACGGCTGGTGATGGATCCCTCCGTTGTGTTACGGTTGTGTTGCAATATTGTTCTGGATGTTAAGCATTTGATTATTAGTAATAAAGCTGCGACCAGTTACTTACCATAACAGTGTGTCTTGTGAATTTGTGAGGTACTACTGTTTGGGGGAGATGGGGGGCGGGGGTGGAAGGTGGTAAAGGGGGTACGTTAAGATGAAGTGGGCGGTTGGATAGGTGAGCGGCTTGCACCCGAGTGAGGGTGAGCCGGTCCGGCTACCCGGTTATGGTTTGTGGACCTTCCTTCAGGAACTTGTCCAAACCTTTTTTAAACTCAGCTACACTAACAGCTTTTACTATTAGTACTACTACTACTACTACTACTACTGAGCATTTGTATAGCGCTACAAGACATACGCAGCGCTGCACAGACATATAAGAGACAGTCCCTACTCCTCAGAGCTTACAATCTAGTCATCAGAGCTTGCAATCTAGTCATCCCTCCAGTAAAAAATTCCGGAGTTTGATTAAGCATTGAGTGAAAAAATATTTTCTCTTATTAGTCTTAAATGGGTTACATTGTAGCGTCATTGCGTGTCCCCTAGTCTTTCTACTTTTTGATGGCGTAAACAACTGATCTATGTTTACCCGTTCCACTCCATTCCTTCATTTATAGATCTCTATCATATCTCCCATCAGCTGTCTTTATTCCAAGTTGAAGAGCCCTAACCTTTTAAGCCTCTCTTCATAGGGGTATTTTTTCATCCCCTTTACCATTTTGGTGGCTCTTCGTTGTACCTTTTCTAACTCTACTATATCCTTTTTAAGATATGGCAACCAGAATTGCACACAATATTCAAGGTGTGCTCACACCATGGAATGATACAGAGGCATTATAATATCCTTTGTTTTATTCTCCAGTCCTTTTCTATGATTCCTAGCATTCTATTTGCTTTCTTGGCTGCCACTGCACACTGGGCGGAGGGTTTCAATGTATTATCCACGATGATGCCTAAATCTCTTTCCTGGGTGGTGGTTCCTAATGTGGAACCTTGCATCGTGTAACTGGATTGTTTTTTCCTAGGTGCATAACTTTGCACTTGTCCACATTAAACTGCATCTAAGCCGTTCACTGTTTTAATCTATCCCTAAATGTGAGGTTCACAGCTTTACAGTAAGTTTAATTTTATGAATATGCATTAAAATAATAAATTTGTACTTTGCCAACCCCGTGAAAACACATATATAATGTATCACAGTATAAGGGCAAATCTTCGATGTTCTCTCTGTCACTCTCGTCTTTGAATACGTGATTGGCTCCATAGAGGTAGAAAATTTCAGAACCTTTTATGGGAAACTCAATAAAAAGGAGGCAATGTATTATTTACCATGTTAAAACACAAATGGAATCTACTATTTTCGGCAGCTATTCTGGAAGAAAATATAATCATGAATTCCCTGTAATGCTTTTTTTCCCCTTCTGCTCTGTAGATTTTCATTTTATTTTTAATAACTGTGAAAATCAGACCACAGTAAAAGGTACCCAATACTTATTTAGTAGTCTGAACACAAAACATATGGACTAGGTTTTTTATTTCAGATTGCTGTGTTCCACTATCACTACTTTCCCAATTTTCTAAAAATATATGCACGCTTTGTTAACAAATACTGATACTTCATTTTCCAACTTTTTCCCATTTTTTTTCTTGGATGAAATAGAAGGTAAATGACCAGAGGAGACAGAACTGCTTTAATGCAAACCCTTGAAATGTATTGATCTGCCTCAAAGCATTTGAAGTTAATATAAATAGCAGTTTTCAGGCAGTATCGTATTGTCCCTTATTCAGACACAGTAAAGGAGGATTAATTAAAAATTAATTGATGAATTTACAAGCCATTTGAAAATGGATGAGTGAACCACAGAGCTCTTCAAATTTTATTTTTATATAAGACTTTTCACTGGAGGGGCTTTACTTTTCCAGTGTGATGTAAACTCATCGACTTCCAAAGTGTTATCTGACATATAGCTGCATTCAGCCATCTGGCTTTTCTTGGTAAAATACAGTATGAAATTGAATAGCAGGGGAATTCTCCTACAGGCCATCTGAATGTTCCCTAGTGAATGTAAAGATAATTACTTCATATCACACGCTGAAAATCCATTTTAATAAAGTATAAAGGACAGCCTACATAATGAAGGTTGAAGGTTGAATCCCATCTCTTGGGTTATTATTACAGTTACTTTATTTTTGCTACTAACGCCAGTGGTGAGCATGTTAGACAATATCTATAAATGATAACTCTTGTCATCAGGTATGTGGTGTAACTGCTTGACAGTAGTCCTACTATCTTAGGGCAGCAGAACTTTAAATTACTTTTGTGGGGTTGGAGCAGTTGCCCGCTGCTTCTTTGCAACCTACCACAATCAGAATTGGGATAGGGATCTGGTACTTATGAAACTGCAGGGGATCTTTTCCACATTTCATACCCCACTTCTACCCTCAACTCACCAACACCAGTTAGCACAGTGACCATCTTGGTTGGGGGTCGACACAAAGACTTTTGGCAGAACCTCGAGCCCTAAATGGGCCCTAAATCCAGCCACTAGGTGACACCATTGCATGCAGATTGGGAATCCTTCCCTCCAGTGCTGTGAATTCCCCCTCTGCAGCATTCCCAACCTTGATGATCCAAGGAAGCAAACATCCTGAACCAAGAGTCAAACCCAAGTCTTCCACAAGGCATTACACAGTGCTTACCAAGCTAGTCAACTCTTCATCATTATTTAAAACAGATGAGATTCCAACCAGAAAAAAGGTTAAATCTATACAGATTTTCCTAAACATTGTGCCATTATCAATAGTAATTGACTTATAAAGGTTGCTTTCTCAGCCTGCATGATTTGGATAAAAAAAACGCAATATATCAAGCCCTAAAATTATTTTAATCTCATATTTGCCTGGTTCTACAGCCACGAAGGATCTTTGGAGTGTCATCATAGTGTAGTGCTAACTTCACAATGAAACATAGATATGGAAAGTATGAATTCAGCATAATTAGGAAATGACTTGAGCTACAGTATAAGAAATGAGAGATTTGCGCAAGCAAAAAAATGTTTGTTTTGTAAATGTTCTCTGTTTTAAGGTGGCTTTTTTAAAGGAGGATTCATTTCACACATTTGGGTTTAATTGATGTTTAGGACATGTTAGAACTTTCTAATGTGTTAATTTGTAGGTTAACATTGATTAAATTGAGTTTGCATGCACTAAGCTCCGATTCAATAAGGCAGATAGCAGGGTAGTACGTCCTGCCGTGATGTACTTCCCCGCTATCTGCCTTGCCGGTATTCCACCTCCGTCCCCCGCTGCATGCACAAAGCTGCTGTGCGTGCAGCAGGGGACAGGGGCATGATGGGGGTGGAGAGTGGGAGGGACATGGGCGGGACTGACCCCAGATGTAAAGGGCTGATTCCACTCACGGCCCTGTACATCCAGGAGTCGCCAGGGGAACGGCCTGTTTATTCCACCTCAGATGTGGAATAAGTGCCAGCTTAATCCCCCCCCCCATCCTTCCCTGCAGCCCCCCCCGGAGATCATCAGCACCACCCTGTATCATGTGATTGACTAAGGTGGGTCCCCGCTGCCTGATTGGGGCACTGGCCAACCCTGTTGTGGTGGGGCAATGGGCTATCGGGGTCTGGGCAGCAATATTGTGGGTCATGCCATGGGGAAGGTGTACCCGTGGTGCTACTGGGGCAGCTGTGATGTCTCCAAGGCCCCGATCCTGCATCCACAGGAGCGTCTCACTCCCGCAGTGCAGAATCGGGCCTTGTCAGCCCCGTCTTGGTCAGGCCCATCCAGACGGCCCCGACATGCCCCATATTGGATTGGGCTCCACATGTTCCAGATGTACTAACAAACTGAATGTGCACAAACAAATGTACATACCCATGGAGAAGTGGCCTAGTGGTTGGGGCAAGTTACCTCAGGCCAGAGGTTCAAATCCTGCTAGAGGACAGCAATCTTGGGCTGGAAGGACTGGGGTTTCTAGTCCCACAGGTGCTCCTTGTGGCCTCGGGCCAGCCAATTAACCCTCCATTGTCTCAGGTACAAAAACATAGATTGTGAGCCCTTCAGGGACAAGGAAAAAATATACATATGGTACCTGAATGTACACAGCTTTGACTGGTAGAAAAGCAATATATAAGCCTAGATAAATAAATGTTTATTAATAAACAAATAATCTGACTACAGATAAGGGCCATCACTGCCTTCCAGTTCAGCCTTTGCAGGATGTGATCACAGGTTTCTGTTTTTTAGGACAATTTTCAAAGCTATTTTTGTGCATAAAACAGGATTTTGAAGACAAAATTGGGACTTTTAAAAAGAGGGAAGGTGACGAGTACTGGGCCATGCGAGGATAAGATGCATTCAAGGAGAACCCCCCCCCCCCTACTCCCACCTGCCCCGCCACCACCATGGCTGGCCTCTGAACCGCTGATGCTGGCACAGCACTCTGAAAGGCCAGCCAGTCCCACCCCTTCTGATTCAGATTTCTTGCTTGCACGGGGACAGAACCAGCTGGTCAGAGCACAGCACAAACAGCACACAGTGGTTCTGAGACTCTGGAAAGTGTTGCTTCACTTTTGTATTGTCATTGCTGTCACTGCAAGTCCCAGAGAGGAATGTCAGCAGTGGGAATAGCAGCAGTGTGCCATTCTCTAAAGTTTGACGCTTTAGGTGACTGCCTAGTCCTCCTAATGGTAGTACTGGCCCTGGGTCGGTACGACACGCATACAAACGTTTCCCAAGACAATGAGGAAATTTTATCCTTTGAAAACTGATGTAAACTCCACAGGTAAGAAAGTACCTGTAGTTTATACAGACATGCGCTTTGTTCAAAAAGTTGCCTACTTAAGCGGTATTGCACATGTGAGATATATATGCCTAAAATGACTCATAAAACTGTGGCAGGCATAAATGCATGCAAGCTGGCATGAATGTGTGCATTTTTACTCTAGGCATTTCCACAGGCATGGTCTGGGCAGTCTATGGGTAGAGTCAGAGGTGGCTCTATAATTAGGTGGAGAGAGGCAGTGGCCTCAGGCGGCAAACTTTTGGGGGCGGCAGAAATGCCCCCAAAAGAGCCGCCTCACTCTGCCTTCAGATTAAAAAAACAACAACAACTACAACAACAAACGCGGACAAACTGCTGCGGTCGCGACAGCTTTAGAAGTGAGAAGAAACCGGTGCGGAGCCTTCTGGGGGTAAGGAACCTCTACTGTTGCCACGTCCCGCCCCCAAAAGCAAGTGATGCTAGAGCGGGATGTGGCAACAGCAGAGGTTCCTTACCGCCGAAAAGCTCCGAACCGGTTTCTTCTCACTTCTAAAGCTGTCACAGGCAGCCGAAGGTGAAAGAATAGAACAAGCTACACCGTGAGGGCGGTGGAGAGAAAAGGAATGAGCTAAACAGCAGGGGGTGGGGGAGAGAAGAGGAACAAGCTACACAGCTGGGGGATGAGGGAGAGAAGAGAAGAGGAACAAGCTACATAGCCAGGGGGTGGGAGAGATAAGAGGAACGAGCTACACGGCCGGGGGTGGGGTGGGGAGAGAAGAGGAATGAGCTACACAGGGATAGGGGGGCTGGAAGAAAGCTGACAGGGGGAAGAGAGAGGCAAAGAGTGTGCTGGAAGAAAGCTGACCGGGGAAGAGAGGGCAAAGAGTGGGCTGGAAGAAAGCTGACCGGGGAAGAGAGGGGCAAAGAGTGGGCTGGAAGAAAGGTGACAGGTGGAAGAGAAGGCAAAGAGTGGGCTGGAAGAAAGCTGACAGGGGGAAGAGAGGGGCAAAGAGTGGGCTGGAAGAAAGCTGACAGGGGGAAGAGAGGGGCAAAGAGTGGTCTGGAAGAAAGGTGACAGGTGGAAGAGAGGGCAAAGAGTGGGCTGGAAGAAAGCTGACAGGGGGAAGAGAGGGGCAAAGAGTGGGCTGGAAGAAAGGTGACAGGTGGAAGAGAGGACTGGAAGGGAACCGAGAGGGGCAAAGAGTGGTCTGGAAGAGAGCTAACACAGGGGAAAAGAGGGTTGGAAGGGAGCTGACAGGGGAGGAAAGAGATGGCTGGAAGGGAACCGAGAGAGGGGAAGGAGATGGATGGAAGGGAACTGACATGGGGGGGGGGAAGGAGAGGGAGCAGAAGAGAACTGAGAGGGGAAGGAGATGTCTGGAAGGGAACTGACATGGGGAGGAGTTTGGGGCTGGAAGGGAACTTACATGGGGGGAAAGAGGGGGATGGAAGGGAGCTGACACCTGAGGGTGGGACTAGAAGGAGCTGATATTTGGGGATGGGACTGGTAGGTGGCTGTTAATAGGGAGGAGGCTGGCAGGGAAGGGGAACTGGGACTGGAAGGGAGCTGACATGTGTGGATGGTCATTGGGACTGGAAATAGGCTGATGGAAGGAAGTGAAGAAAGTGGGAATCTGACAGGTACTTGTCACATGGATTGGTCACTGTTGGAAGCAGGATACTGGGCTTGATGGACCCTTGGTCTGATCGAGTATGGCTGATCTTCTGTTCATACCTTCAATCTAGGCACAATTGCTATAGGACTGGCACTAGCATTTTATGAAGACACATGGGGGCATGTTTATTACCCTATGGGGGTCATTTTAGAAGCTCTGTTCCTGAGTTGGCCATCTGAAAAGGGGCATTCAGACATATATCATCACAGAGATGTCCCTGGACCTATTTTAGAAAGCCAGATATATAGACGTCCCTGACATCAGCACATCCATGTAGCACGGGGACACGGTGGAGGTATGGTCTGGGTAGAGCAACGGAGATGCACATCGCAGTGCGATTTCAGAATAGCACAAGCACGTCTGACCCTGGTTGTTGTGGCGTTCATGCCTATATCTGTTCCTGATAATGAATAAGGTGCAAAAAAGTGCTTTTTCCAGGGGAAAGAGCAAAATGTGTTTTCATCGCCACAATGAATAGATCCTGATCAAAGAAACTTGCATGTACATACAGTATATACTCTAAATATATTACTGGTCTGCCACTACACATCTTATTATATGAAATGGCAGGCCAGAATGTGCAAGTCTCATAACATAGATGACCTCCTCCTGAAATAGCCCTGCTGGCATGTCCAAGTACCCGATTCTGCGGCCGAGTCATTTGGAGATGTCCACTTTTGTGAAATGGCCTACACCGGCTTTGATATCAGGGCCTATCACCAGAATCAGTTATTGGGGCGTTCATCTAGTGGGGTGGAGATAGGAAAAATTTGAAATGCACTTATACATGCTTTCCTTTACTGCTACCAAAGGTTAACGCACATTAAGTAAAGTTAACGGGCGTCAAGTGCTTCCACTGCCCATCCATTTCTATGGGCCATTGCAGCATTTAACTCACGTTAACCTTTAGTATAATCTGTGTTTATACCAATACTAAAGAAAGGTGATCCAACTGACTGTGGAAATTATCGAACAATCGCTCTGATCCCACATGCCAGCAAGCTTCTACTGAAGATTATTCAAAAGAGACTACAACCATACCTGGAACAAGAACTACCTGAAGTGCAAGCAGGGTTCAGGAAAGGGCGAGAAACGAGAGACATCATTGCGGATGTGAGATGGCTCCTTGAAAAGACTAAAGAATACCAAAAGGATATTTATTTGTGCTTTATCGACTATAGCAAGGCTTTTGACTGTGTAAACCATGAGAAACTCTGGGCCACATTAAGAAGCATGGGTATACCAGAACACCTGATCGTTCTGTTGCTCAATCTGTACATTGATCAAGAAGCAACAGTTCGAATGGAACAAGGAGAAACAGAATGGTTTAAAATAAGCAAAGGTGTAAGATAAGGCTGCATACATTCCCCCTACCTGTTTAATTTATATGCAGAACAAATCATCAGAGAAGCAGGATTGTATGAAGACAACAGAGGTGTGAAGATTGGTGGAAGACTCATCAACAACCTTCGCTATGCTGATGATACCACATTACTGGCTGAAAGTGAAGATGATCTGAAACATTTGCTTCTCACCATCAAAGAACATAGTCTCAAAATGGGCCTGCACCTTAATGTAAAGAAGACAAAGATCATGACAACTGGCATAATCAACAGGTTTATCGTTGAAGGACTAGAAAGGGGGACTGTTACTTCTGGAGAGAAATCTGCAACTGTGAGTATATACTTCTGGTAATTTTCTAAAAAGAATTCTTTGTATTAAAGCTACTTAATCTGTGAACCCACTGTTTTTTGTTGGATCAGTTAGGGCCTAGTAGCAGCAATTAAAGTTTGAATTTAAAACACAGAGGAGAGCTTTCTGGTTACATTTCATACCCAGCAGAGAGCTTGTAGTTTAAATTTAATAGTCACTCAGGGCCAAGTAACAGCAAAGTACTTTTTAGTTTAAATTTAACACACAAAAGAGAGCTTTCTGGTTAAATTTAGTACCCAGCAGAGAGCTTGTAGTTTAAATTTCATAAGAAGTTAGAGCCTAGCAGCAGCTAAGAGCTATAATTTAAATCAAATCAGAATTTAGCTTACCTCAGCAGCACAAGACAGGGTACTGTGTAGCAGCCCTCTTTTAATAAGTGTTATTTCCCACCCACCCCTGGGATAATCATAACTTTATAGGTACTTACACATCTTAAAAGACAGGAGGTGCTTTCAGGTGAAGCTCATTACCCAAATCAGTCATACACTAAGGACCTGAGATTAATTAAGCTTCAGGTGAACAAGGTATATTAAACATATTAGGTACAGTTCTATTGGTATAAATACCCATAGCAACCCCTAGTAAGTAAGAACTTAAAGATCTAGACACAAACTTAAAACTAAGATGCAGACAGCAGTCCAGCAGCGGGATGGGGGCTTTCCAGTCTTTTGCATTAAGTGTCACATGTATGATTTTCTCCCAGTTGGTGAGAGGTCTTACGTGTGCACTAGGTGCAAGGAGCTCTTTTCTCTCAGGGAACAAGTCCATTCTCTAGAGGCTAAAGTAGCAGACTTGGAAAACATAAGACAGACAGAGAGGTACATAGACGAGACCTACAGGGATATAGTCCTGAAGTCCCACCTCCAATCTGGCAGTACCCCTGTTGCCATGGAGGAGAGAGGTCAAGTGACAGGAGAGCATCACCCTGGTGTGGCAGGAAGTGATCCTGTAACTAGGACCTGTCCTCCAGGTGATGTAAAACCCTCTCGCACCGAGGATGTTTCTCCAGGGCCATGTGCCCATGAGGGAAGGGTTAGGACAGCTGTTATAGTTGGTGATTCGATCATTAGGCATGTAGATAGCTGGGTGGCTGGTGGATGTGAGGATCGCCTGGTAACATGCCTGCCTGGGGCGAAGGTAGCGGACCTCACGTGCCACCTAGATAAGGTCTTAGATAGTGCTGGGGAGGAGTCTGCTGTCTTGGTACATGTCAGTACCAATGACATAGGAAAATGTGGTAGGGAGGTTCTGGAGGCAAAATTTAGGCTTTTAGGTAGGAAGTTGAAATCCAGAACTTCCAGGGTAGCATTCTCCAAAATGCTTCCTGTTCCACGCGCAGGACCCAAAAGGCAGGCAGAGCTTCGGAGTCTCAATGCGTGGATGAGACAATGGTGCAGAGATGAGGGTTTTGGATTTGTTAGGAACTGGGGAACATTCTGGGGAAAGGAGGGGCTCTTCCGAAGGGATGGGCTTCACCTTAACCAGGATGGAACCAGGCTGCTGGCATTAACCTTTAAAAAGGAGATAGAGCAGCTTTAAACTAGATATTAGGGGAAAGCCGACAGTCGCCCAAGAGCGGATGGTTCGGAAGAATGTATCCTTGAAGGATACTACCAAAAGCAGAGAGGTTCCACAAAAGAGTAAAGTAGCCCAAATGCCCTCAAGTATGGAGCAGACAGAGCTTAAAGATCCCAATTTACCCATGTCTAACAATAGCCAAATTAACATGAATAAAATACATTCTCTAAAATGCTTGTATGCAAATGCTAGAAGTCTAAAGAATAAGATGGGAGAGTTAGAATATATAGCACTAAATGAAAGGTTAGATATGATTGGAATATCAGAGACATGGTGGAAGGAGGACAACTAGTGGGACACTGTGATACCTGGGTACAAACTATATCGTAATGACAGAGCTGATCAAATTGGTGGAGGGGTTGCGCTCTATGTTAGAGAGGGCATTGACTCAGAAAGGATTAAAGTTTTGCTGGAAACAAAATCTGCTGCAGAATCTATATGGATTGAAATTCCATATAAAAGGGGGAAGGCGATGGCAGTGGGGGTGTACTATCGAGCACCTGGCCAGAATGACCAAATGGATGATGAAATCCTCAAAGAAATCAAGGAAGCTAACAAACGTTACAGCGCAGTAATAATAATGGGTGATTTCAATTACCCAGGTATCGACTGGGTCAGTGTCATGTCAGGACATGCTAGGGAGATAAAGTTCCTAGATGAAATAAATGACTGCTTCTTGGAGCAGCTGGTTCATGAACCGACCAGAGGGGAAGCCATATTAGACCTAGTCCTTAGTGGAACACCAGATCTAGTGCAAGAGATAAGGGTGTTGGGGCCACTTGGCAATAGTGATCATAGCATGATCGCCTTTGATTTAATTAGTGGAGGAGGGATAGTAAGGAATTTCACAGTATTACCTTTTAACTTTCGAAAGGGAGACTATGATAAAATGAGGAAAACAGTTAAGAAAAAACTAAAAGGAGCAGTTGCGAAGGTTAAAGACGTACATCAAACTTTGGTGTTGTTGAAAAATACTATCTTGGAAGCCCAGACCAGCTGTATTCCACGCTTTAAGAAAAGTGGAAGGAAGTCCAAAAAACTGCCAGCATGGTTTAAAGGTGAGGTCAGAGAGACTGTTGTTGCCAAAAAAGCATCTTTCAGGAAATGTAAAAAAGAGCCAAACGACGAAACCTGGAAACAGCACAAGCACTGGCAAGTCAAATGCAAGGCATTGATAAGGCAGGCAAAGAGAGAATTTGAGAAGAAGCTTGCTGCGGAAGCAAAAACGCAAAATAAAGACCTTTTCAAGTACATTTGTAGCAAAAAACCTGTGAGAGAGTCAGTTGGTCCATTAGATGATAAAGGGGTTAAAAGAGCACTAAGAGGCGACAAGGCGATAGCGGAGAGACTGAATGAATTCTTTGCTTTGGTCTTTACTGAGGAAGATGTAGGGATGTTACCCATGACTGAAGTGGTATTTAAAGGTGCGGAAGAATTGAAGGAAATATCGATACATCGCGAAGATGTCTTACAACTATTAGATAAACTGAAGAGTAGCAAATCACCTGGGCCGGATGGTATACATCCAAGGGTGTTGAAAGAACTGAAATATGAGATTGCAGAACTGCTATCAGTAATCTGTGAACTATCATTAAAATCATCTCTAATACCTGAAGCTTGGATGATCACCAATGTAACATCAATTTTTAAAAAGGGTTCCAGGGGTGATCCGGGAAACTACAGACCGGTGAGCCTGACATCAGTACCAGGAAAAATGGTAGAAACCATCATAAAGAATAAAATTACTCAGCATGTAGATAGTCACAACCTAATGGGAGACAGCCAACATGGCTTTAGACAAGGAAGATCTTGTCTTACTAATCTGTTATGTTTTTTTGAAGGAGTGAATAAACAGGTGGACAAAGGTGAGTCGGTTGATATTGTGTATCTGGACTTTCAGAAAGCCTTTGACAAGGTCCCTCATCAGAGACTTTTGGAATAGCAGGCAGTGTACTATTGTGGAACAGGAACTGGTTAAAAGATAGAAAGCAGAGGGTAGGGCTAAATGGCCAATTTTCCCAATGGAGAAAGGTGAATAGTGGTGTACCCCAGGGATCTGTGCTGGGTCCGCTGCTTTTTGACATATTCATAAATGACCTGGAAAATGGAATAATGAGTGAGGCTATCAAATTTGCAGATGACACAAAACTATTTAAAGTTGTTAAAACCCAAGAGGATTGTGAAAAATTGCAAGAGGATCTTGATAAATTGGAAGACTGGGCATCAAAATGGCAGATGAAATTTAATGTGGACAAGTGCAAGGTTATGCACCTAGGGAAGAACAACCCAAACTATGGTTACACGATGCAAGGTTCCACATTAGGAACCACCACCCAAGAAAAAGATTTAGGCGTCCTTGTGGATACCATGTTAAAACCCTCGGCCCAGTGTGCAGCGGCGGCCAAGAGAGCAAATAGAATGCTAGGTATGATAAGGAAAGGAATGGAAAATAAAACAAAAGATATTATAATGCCTCTATATCGTTCCATGGTGAGACCGCACCTTGAATATTGTGTGCAATTCTGGTCGCCGTATCTTAAAAAGGATATAGCGAGTTTAGAAAAGGTACAGAGAAGAGCCACCAAAATGGTAAAGGGGATGGAAGGATACTCCTATGAAGAAAGGCTAAAAAGGTTAGGGCTCTTTAACCTGGAAAAGAGATGGCTGAGGGGAGATATGATAGAAGTCTATAAATTAATGAATGGAGTGGAACGGGTAAACGTAGATCGATTGTTTACCTTATCAGAATATAGAAAGACTAGGGGACATGCAATGAAGCTACAGGGTAAACTATTTAAGACTAATAAAAGAAAATATTTTTTCACTCAACGTGTAATCAAACTCTGGAATTTGTTACCGGAGGATGTAGTAAAGGCTGTTAGTGTAGCTGGGTTTAAAAAGGTTTTGGACAAGTTCCTGGAGGAAAGGTCCATAAACCATTATTAAGAAGTGACCGAAGATATCAATGCTTGACCCAGTACAAGCATTGTGGAACTTGTGTCTCTTGTGGAAACTGCTAGGTACATATGACCTAGATTGGCCACTGTTGGAAACAGAATACTGGGCTTGATGGACCTTGGTCTTACCCAGTATGGCATATCTTATGTTCTTATGTTCTTAAGAAATTGAAATTGTGAACAACTTTAGCCTACTTGGATCAACTATCAATAAAGAAGCAACAAGCAGTCAAGAAATCAAATGACACATTGCTCTTGGCAGAATGGCTATGAAAGATCTAGATAAGATTCTCAAGAGCAGAGATGTCTCTCTCCATTCAAAGATTTGACTTGTTCAAGCCATGGTATTTTCAATAACATCATATGGATGTGAAAGCTAGACAGTGAAAAAGACAGACAGGAAGAAAATTGATGCCTTTGAATTATGGTGCTGGCGGCGAATACTGTGTATACCATGGACTGCCCGAAGAACAAACCAGTCGGTACTAGAGGAGATCAAACCTAAGCTTTCTTTAGAAGCTCAGATGACAAGACTTCGACTTTCATACTTTGGACACATCATGCGAAGAGAGAGATCATTAGAGAAAGACATCATGCTTGGCAAGATAGAAGATCAACGCAAAAGAAGAAGACCAGCAATGAGATGGATCGATACAATAACAGCAGCTACGGGTACCAGTCTGTCAACAATGCACACCAGTGTCTTCTGATTGTGCAGCTTCTGTTACTTGTAAACCGCACTGAAAACAAATAGCGCGGTATATAAAAGATGTTAAATAAATAATAAATAAAACAATGAGCCGCCTGACTGAAGACCCGAACACAATTTAGGATAGCTATCCAGAGGGTCACCATGAGTCGACTCCGACTCGATGGCACTTAACAACAACAACAACCTTTAGTAAACACGCCCCATAGACACCTATCTATTTTTATAAAATAGGCTAAAAATAGGTGCCTTCTTTAAAATTACCCTCCATAACTTCACACCTGCAGTACTACGTTCATGAAATGTAAAAATGCATAGAGGAAAACACTGAGCTATGAAGAAAGCTAACAATTAATCTAATTTAGTTCCAAATCTTATATTCCACTACATGCCATATATGGTTCAAAGAAGATTGTATAAAAAATAGAAGACGGTCTGCAGAAGTAAGAGTCAAGGTCTGGTTTGAGTTGCATACCACGTAAAAAGAGTGATCATTCTTGATGGCTTGTCAGCAGTTCAGTCGGCGACGTCTTCCACTTGATGTAGTTCACTAACTCAGAAGTAACTTTGAAATTTCAATGTCTGTAGCTCCCAGAAAAGTAACAAATGCGTAGCTCTTATTACAAATAATGTGAGCACCTACAAAATCTAGTCTAAAATGGCTTTTTAATTTTCAGTTTTATCTTACTATAAAAAAAATCAATGTGAGGATTTTGCAGGTAAGTTACTGGTGCAAGCAGGAATGCTTCTGTTTTAAATTGCCTGACTTTTATAGCATTACATGAAAGCTTGTTGTAGTAAAGTCATCAGTAAGAATGCCAGTTGGCTTAGAATATATTTGGCTTTGTTTATCTGCAGCTCTCAATTGCCTGGGGAAAACAGGTCATCATCTGAATCACTGTTTCCAACTAATCAGAAGCAAAGCACCGAAACCTGACTGTGTTTGCCATTTGCAAACCAGTGTGTAGTGTTTTCTGATTAAGTTCTAATGTTCAACAAAGGAATTTAAAACTTGCTAAGCAAAACCCAACATATTTCCTAATGTCAGAAGAGTATCAGGCAGGGAATTTGCATTCTTTATTACACATTCAGGGCATGTTTACTAAAGTGCACAGTTAGCATGCACTAAACATACCGCGCTAAAAGCTAATACAAGGCCCTATGTTAAAATTCCCATTCTAACCCTTTAGCGTGTGATTGGGTGGGGACTAGGTGGCTTGGGGAACTTCTCTTCTTTGTTATGGGGTCAGGAAACAGACAAGGGGGATGAATCTACTTTGTTCCTTCTCCTCTCTCTCTTACCTTTATTTCAGCTGCTGTTGGGCAAGGCTAAAGGTAAGTTGTTCTGTGGGGTCTGGTCTGGTTCTAAGTCATTTCTTGATTAAGTAGCTGCTAGGAAGAGTAGTCCCTGAGATTACATTATGCTTCTTATTCTTACTTATCTTTTTAGGTGAGTTGCTGGAATTTTCTTTGCCTGCCTGTGGACTTTGTCTCTTTTAGTACCCTATGGGGGTCATTTTAGAAGCTCTGTTCCTGAGTTGGATAGCACACCTCCGCACTCCTTCCAAACACTGGAGAAACCCTGAGAATATCGGGCAGGCACGCCCGGGACAGCCTGCTCCTGGTGGGGCCTCTCTGGAGTTAAATGGTCTGTGCCTGAGATCCCTTGTTGGAGAGCGTAAGGAAGGAGTGCAGAGGTATGCGGAGGTGTGCTGGGCTGTGTAAGCGTGCTCAGAGTGAGCCGGGACTGCTCCTGTGAAACTGATGCTGGAAAAACCCTGAGAATATCAGGCAGGCATGCCCGGGACAGCCTGCTCCTGGTGGGGCCTCTCTGGAGTTAAATGGTCTGTGCCTGAGATCCCTTGTTGGAGAGTGTTTGGAAGGAGTGCAGAGGTGTGCTGGGCTGTGTAAGCGTGCTCAGAGTGAGCCGGGACTGCTCCTGTGAAGCCGACGCTGGAAAAACCCTGAGAATATCGGGCAGGCACGCCCGGGACAGCCTGCCCCTGGTAGGACCTTATTGTTTAAATTTCCTTCTTGGCTCTCCGTGACTGCGGAGCGTGACCGCGGGGCGTTTACTGAAGGGGCGTGTCTAAAGGGGCAGGTTCTGGCCCTTGGATGCCCCTTCGACGACGACGCAACGCCAATATGATGCTGGTAGCTTCCAGGAGTTGAGGCTGCATGCATGGACATCATCTTTGCTGTTACATTTCGCCCGTATTGTGTAAGTTTGAAAGGGGCTTTGTCTCTTTTCTTTTGTTTGTATTTTGTTTAATTACCTTGTTCTGTTACGATCTCACAAAATGGGGAAGCGGAAGGCAAAGGTAGTTATCAAGTCTCAGAGTGCCGGTTCCGGGGATGTCAAGCCAGTCGGCCCTTTAGACAAGCATGTAATTCCTCTACCTTTGGCGCAGTCCTCTCCCGATGGGGTTTCTTTAAGCCCCACCGGGAGATCTCCTCCTCCCTGCCCTGGTTCTGCTGTGTCGGTAGTTTCTAAGGCTCCCCTTGTAGGTTTTTGTGAGATGAGGCATGTTGTGGATATACCTATTCCAGTTCTGGGAATAGATTTAAGTGCCCCCTCGGAGACACTGGATCTATCCCCTGAGGCAGAAGTGACCTTAAAGGATGTGTGGAGGGCTATTAAAGCTATTGATGTAAAAGTATCCTCTAACTTAAATTCTTTATCTACCTTTACCCAGGAAACTGCAGTTGCTCTGCAGCAATTGGATAATAAGGTAATTTTATTGGATACTGCTGTTTCTAAATTAGAGTCCCAGGTTCCTGCTTTACAGTCAGTAAATGTTTCTGCTATAAAGGATTCTTTAGTTTTACACTCCAAAATGGAAGCCTTGGAGAAGTCTATGCGTAGTTGTAATTAAAGATTTTTGAACTTCCCTCAATCTTCTTTGCTTTCTGCTAGTATCTTGTTGGATAAATATCTCAAGGAGGTTTTGGCTATATCCGAATGTATTGGAGTTTCTCAAATTTATTATATTCCCTCAACTTCTAAAAAGGAAAACGCTGCCGACGATGAACTGGATAATTCCTACTATTACTAATCTCACCGCTTTCATCGAGGATTCCTTTGACACCATTACCTTAAGGTCCACATTGTTAGTTACCTTTCCATCTGTTTTAATTAAACAACGTATTCTTAAAGCTTATTTTAAAGCTAAGGCAATTACATTTTGTGGCCAGGTTGTATTGGTTTTTCCAGATGTGGCACGAGTTACTCAGTTGCGGAGGAGGCAATTTCTTGCTTTAAAACCCCGAGTGTTAGCTCTGGGTGCTACCTTTTTTTGAGATTCCCATGTAAATGTGCTATCAATTTTGATGGCGCCTCTCATATCTTTACTGATGTTTCACATCTGGAAAAGTTTCTGCAGGACAGACAGGGTTTGTTAGGAGATGGCTCTGTTAGAAGTTAATCACCTTCAATAATTGTGGACAACTACGGTCCTAGGTTCCTGTTTAGTATTTAATTTTCTCCCTTGTAGACTGAACTGCTCTCTCATGATATGGACTATATCATGTATTTTCTTTTCCTTTGTATTGTGAATGGCTTTTGCTATGTGTATTAATTGTCTTGATTGACCTGTTTATTCTATTTGATCAATGTATTTTGACAAAAATAAATAAATTTAAAAAAAAAAGGGAAGGAAGTGCCCATACTCACTTTCAGGTGCGGCTGGTTATCCTCATCAGGAATAAATTAATTAAGGACCTGAGTTGAATTAATCTTGAGGTGAACAAAGTCCATTAAACATATTAGGCTCAATTCCATCCTGGACGTCCTGTCCCTCTGTGCGCCCGGTCAGAACCGGATGTAGAGAGTTATACAGGATTTTGATCACACAGGATCAAAATCGCATCCAGGCCTGTACATGCAGGCCGGGGCCCTGATTCTGGTCAGCCTACAGATACAGGCTTCCACCCGGCTAACTCAGTCAGGGCTCCTGAATGCAGCCACGGGCCCATGAGATCCCCGGACACCGACCACTTTTTGCATTCCCCGCAGCTCAACCCTGGCCAAGGTTGGGCTGCAGGGAATCACCTTTGATGTGCCCAGGGCCTGCCATAACCATGCGACTAGGGGAACCTATATGTTCTTATCCTTGCTAAGACCCAACTTCACATTTCACAGTTCAAAATTGATCTTGATTGGATTGCATAAATAAATATTTAAGCGTGTTTCATGAGCAAATCCCTGAGTGGTGTTGTAAGAGCACATTAAAGAGTGTTTTGTGGATATGTGATAACAAAACTCTAGGACTGCACTCTTGAACGTGTTTACTAAAGTAAGCTACTTGTGGTTTTTAGCACATGGCAATATTAATGTGCTAAAAAGGAATATGTAAAAAATCCCGTGCTAACCAGGTAGTGCGCAATGAGGCGAGGACTGTGCAGGCCAGATTTGGAATGTAGGCACTGATTGCAATTCACAGTTAGTTCTGACTGCTCTTTCTGCCCTTAATGTGGGTGCATTTAATGCATTTATTGCCACCTCAATGGCTGGAGATAAATGCACCTGTGTGCTGCATCTTTGCACCATGCTAACTGCAAGAAGATGGATGCATATGCTCCCTAATGTTAGTGCAGACCCCCTGCACTGGTAACACAGCCCAAACATACATTACCAATGTGGGCTATAGTAAATATATCCCTCTGTTAGTTAAGTGGATTGTGAGCATTTTGGATAAGCACATTTCATAAGATTGTATTAAGCCTGCACCTACTGCTTCTTATAATAGGATCACAGAGACTGGCATTTTGGGTTTTAAGAGGTAGTTTTTGGATGGGGAAGAATATTGAGGCAATGTTCTTAGATTTCTGCTTCCTCAGTACACTGTACAGCATTTTATTCATGAGACACTTGCTGTAATTAATATATGGTCTGGCCATAGGTTCGTTCTTTCTGCCATCATTAAAGGTCTGAATTCCCCCCTCACAAAGAATTTTATGATATAGAGAAATCACTTGTGGACTCACTACTTTATAGAGGAGATACACTTTTAGAAACACAGAAAATGTCCTTTAAAAACCAGGCATATTGCACAGTTTGTTTTGAGCAATGATTAAAAAATGCCTTTGGCTTATTAATTTCCAAAAATTGCCCCTTTATTATGCAGTTTGTCAAGAAGGACTTAGAGAACAACCAGAAATCCAGTTACCCTAGCCTCAGGATACACAGCAAACATTAACCAGTCACATTTCATATTTGGGTTCTTGAACAACTTTTTCAATTTCTGATGGTGCAATTATTGTTGAGGGTGACTTTAACTATGTCCCTGCATTAGATAAGAGAGGCCCGATTTTTTTTTAGGGATCTGCTCAAACAAGCTAAGTAGTTTGTATGTAGTGGATGGGGCCTGAATGATTCAGGAAGATATCTTCATGGAGGGGCTAAAGGTTGTATACAGTATGTCTATTCATTAACATTCTTTTGGGAGCCAATTTTCAGACCGGCCAATTTAAACACCATGGCAGTCAGCCACAACAATTAAATATAATTCAGATATTTAGTGGCAATATACGGATAGTGGTTACCACTGAATATCTGGATTGATCGCATTGGGGGGCTCATAGTGGAGGGGAGAATCCGGGATTTTCGAAGGGCACTACCTGTGTAGATGTCCTTCGAAATTCCTGGATAAGTATTGTGCCTGATTTCGAAGGCATTTACACGGGTAACTGCCCTAGTTACCCATGTAAATGCCTTATCCGGGATTTTCGAAAGGCACCTACATGGGTAGTGCCCTTCAAAAATCCCAGATAAGTCCCTAATGCACCCAGATGCTATGCGGTTAGCATCGGGGCGTGTTAGGGGGTTCCAAGGTGGAACGGGGGCGGAGGAAAGGGCTAACTGGGTAACACAGATTTTCGCTGCTACCCACTAAGCCCTTTGTGCCTTAAAGATAGTCAAGGTTTTTCCTCGCCTATCTTTCAGGCATAGGGGCTAAGCGGGTAGCATCAAAAATCGGTGCTACCCAGCTAGCTCCTGCAGCTTCCGTAAATGTGGCGAGAACCAGATTTTCAATGCTGGGGCCACATATCACCCCAGCATTGAAAATCCGGGTTTAGTCGGAAGGGGAGCGGGCTAAGCGCCGATGCGGCACATAGCATCGCCCAGATGAAAAGCAGTCTCAATGGTCCTTGAACATACAGCAGTTGATTGTTATATGCAATCTGAATCTTTCTATTCAATGTAAATGCTTTGACCTGGTGAAAAGTGGTATATAAGCTCTGCTAAATAAATAAATACATTTCCTCCACACTGCCCGAAAGAGGAGAGAGAGCTATTCTCTGTTGAATGGAACTTGGGGCATTGACCTATAGAAACCTTTTGCTTCCATGCTACAGAACCTCCAAAAGATTTATAAATAATCTCTGCATTTACAACTATTACTACTGTGACAATGTGAGCTGTAGTGAGCAAATGGAAATAGAGGAAAATAGGGACTACACCTTTAAGACAGAAGAAAGGCAAGGGTCCCAAGAGAGCTCAAACTACAAACAAACTAGAGAAGCATGCTTTGGCTGAGGCAGAGCCCCTCCCAAGCCCTAACATAGGGTCAGGTTTGAGCTCTGATAACAAACACGTGTGCAGAGAGCAGGGCGTGGTGGCTGGAAAGCACCTTTTTAAACCTGTGTCACTGAAGTCAGAGAAGAGAGCAGAGGAAGCTGGAAGAGCTGGAAGATCTGGAGAATCTGGAGGAGCAAAGGAAGCAGAAGGTTCAGAGAGAGCTGAGAGGTCAGAGTGGACAGAAGGCTCAGGGAGAGCAGGAAGCTCGTGGCCAGGATCCTGTTCAGAGGGAGTACTGAAGCCAGAAGGTTCAAAGGAGAAACCTGGTTTAAGGAAGCCCAGAGAAGGGAGATGTAGAAGGTTTTATTCCACGGGGAAATTTGGCTCCAGCACCAAAGGAAGCAATCCTTTTGTAAAAGGTGTGTCTGCTTCAGAGTCCAGCAGAAGCTTAGCTGAGGACGTTGCTAATGAACTGAGAAAGAGTGCAGAGCAGAGTGCTCCAGGAACCCGAGCTGCCAGAAGGTGGGTGAAAGCTGTTACAAATGCTGATAACCAGAACCGAGCCAAGGGCAGTGAGACAGACCTGAACCTAATTGAAAAGCTAAGGCAACTGTTGCAGGATAGAGGAACTTATTCCCAAAGCACAGCTAACCTTTCTCCAGGAGAGCAGTTTGTAAGGGAATTCCAGGAGCTTCTTCCAAATAGTAAGCTTGATTCTGCTAGTGAAAGTCCAGAGAGGGACAGACAACTTGCAATATAGGAAGATATGCAAGTAGATTCGTGTATGCCTGAAACTGAGTGTGATGTGATACCAATGGATTGTTCTTATTGTAAGAAGGGAAGCTTTCACATGTGCTAGAAGAAAGACTATGAAGGGAAGTCTTTGCATAGTCTGTGTCTCATAGCTAGAAGAGAAACAAAAGCTTCCATTTGAAGTAAAGAACATTCCTGGAATCCTGAGTGTTAACTGAATAGTTTTGGATAAAGAGAAAAGAACTGTACCTGATTTAAAATTGAGGAAAGTAGCTGTGATTTTCTTACTGCTAAAGAATGGCTGTGAACAGCTACTGTGTGTGAAAAGGATTTACCAAGTTCTGATGTTCCAGACGCTTTATGTTCCTGTTGAGTTTTCTTTTGGAGAATAATTCTTTACTGCCTTGTGTTTTTGAATTGTGATGCAAAAGGGGAACCCAGATCAAAAATAAATTTTTTGTTTTGCCTTAAACAAACCGAGTGGTTGCAACTACTTTGTCTACAAGTAACTGTGAGAAACTACAACTCCCAGAATTCCCTGGTGAGAGAAAAACCTAGTGACTCTTTACTTAAAGGTAAATGAGGCCACCCTTCTGCCTATTGACCTGGCCAGCAGGGGGAGTGTGACAGATGGCGTAGTTTTAAGGATTTTCCTCGCTGTACGCATGTGCAAAAGGATTTCCATATCCAGGAGTTGCGCTGGAGACAAACCGCTGTGGAGCTGTGCAGAGGAGCACATCAGAACTGAGGCTGAGTTCCAGAAAGGATTACAGAGACCATCTGGTGTAAAGCCTGAAGCTCCACTGGTATCAGGTAACCCGTACCTAACTGGGGGTTATTGAACGATACTAGTGCAAGGTAGTGCTTTGACCTTAGGAGAAAGAGGAATACTGCATTGAATAGTGTGGTATCGCACTTGGGTGGTGTTTTCCTGTTGCTTTTGTCTTCACAGAGCAGGATGACCATGGAGACCCAGGAGATCCTTAAATGGATGGCGAACCAGTTCGAGAGGCAGAGAGAGCTGTCTCTAGAAGTTCAAGAGCGATCAGCAGCGTGTATCCAAGCCCAGCAGAAACCACTGTTAGAGCTGATGGAGGCGGTGATGACAAGCCTGAAGAAAGAGCCTGATCCGACCGCAACCCCACCAGGTTCAAAAGGACTGTTTCCTGCCGGTACACTGGGACTATTGTCCAGCGGGTCATTTAGCTTTGGCCAGCTAACAGATAAGGACGATATAGATGACTTCTTGGAGGCCTTTGACCATGTAGCCCATATAATTGGATGGCCAGAGGACCAATGGGCTGTGCGCTTGGCCACATCCCTCACTGGTGAGGCACTGGCAGCGTACAGGGCCATGCCAGCAGCCCTAGCAAAAAATTATGAGGAGCTAAAAAAAAGCTATTAGGCACCGGTTAGGGTTAACTCCCTTGGTGTATCAACGCTTATTAAGAAATACAAGGTTGAGACCCGGTGAAACACCAAGAGCTTTATGCCAGCAGGTGAGAGGTCTGGTGATAAAATGGCTAGCACCGGAGGGAAAGACGGTGGAGTCTGTAATTGATAGCATCATATTGGAACAGTTTATGGCTGCAGTTCCGCCAGATGTACGTAGCTTCCTGATATTGCAAAATTGCCAAAATACCCAAGAAGCAACCTTGCTCACGGAACGTTTCATGGAAGCAGAGTTAGCTGCTCAAGAAAGAGGCAATGCTTATGGGAAGGCAATGCAAGCTTTATCAGAAAGCAGGGAAAGGCCAAGAGATAATGTTGCCAATGTATGCATGTCTATGTTTAGGAACAAATCTGTAAAAAGAAAATGCTTTAAGTGTGGAAGCGAGAGTCACCTACAGAGAGAGTGTAGAGGGAAGACAGCACTAATAACTGAAAACACGAAAGTAGCCAGGGAAGGTTTTCTCCTTTCAGTAGTAGTGCAGGGTGTTGTTGTAAACGCTTTGCTAGACTCTGGCTCGGACCAAAGTATGATGTCTAGGAAGCTGTGGCAACAAATCACATCCCAGGATAAGGCAGTCCCAAGCCAACAAGGAGCAGTGAAAATTAGGTGCGTTCACGGGGCAGCATCTTCCTATCCAGTGTACAGAGTCTTAATCAAAGGATTAGGAGTGGAAAGGAAGATACCCGTAGCAGTAGTGCCCAGATTGCCCCAGGACTTAGTCTTAGGGAGGGACTGGCCCCAATTCCAGAAAGGTTTAGCACAGGGTTTGCAACCAAAAGAAGGGATGATTTCTACGAGAGCCCAGTCTGAAGCACTGAAACAAATAGTAACCGAGACAACGGTAGTTCCCAGACCGTTGTTTGGGAAGCCACAGAAGACGGCCCGGGAGTTTCGAAAAGAAGAGTCTGCAAGCAAACCTATATTTGTATTAAGACACTGTAAAATGAGTCCCAATGCACGCAGCCCAAAAAGAGCCTCTCCTCAAGCCGCCGGCTTCGACTTGTACAGTGCAGAGGATTTGGTAGTCCCGAAACAAGGACAAGCCCTAGTCAACACGGCCTTACAGATAGAACTATTGATAGGGTGCTATGGGGGTATCGCACCCCACTCAGGGCTGGCGGTGAAGCACTTCATCGATGTAGGAGCAGGAGTCATTGACCCCGATTTTAGAGGTGCCGTGAAGATATTGTTTTTTAATTTCGGAAAGGAGGACTTTAAAGTAAGTGTGGGGGATCGTGTGGCCCAGCTTATTTGCGAAAGGTTCGGGTTCCCGCCGTTTGAAGAGGTGCCTATGCTGTCTAGCACGACACGAGGAACCAAGGGATTTGGATCCACGGGCTGTACGGACCTACGGGGGTTGGCAGCGACGGTAGTAGAAACGATAGAAGATGACTTGGGACCCCAGTTTTTGAGGGACTTAAGTCGACTGACCCGAACCTCCCAAGTGGCGGAGGAGAATTTAAAGGCCAGTCAGCAAAGACAGAAAAGGTATTATGACCGTAATACAAAGTCTCGCCAGTTAGTTACAGGCGAGAAAGTAATTGTAATGGTGGCAGGAGCTGCACTGAAGTTCGAGAGCCAATGGAAAGGGCCCTTTAGAGTGGTTAAACAGGTAGGCCCTGTCTCCTATTTGGTAGAAAATAGGAAGGGACGATGGCAAGTTTACCATGTAAATGTATTAAGGCCTTGGCATGAGAGAGTAGCGTTAGCGCACCTTGCCACAATAAACCCTAGGATACAGAAAGAAAAGAGCAATATCACCACACCAGCAAGAATTACGAGCTGCGCTGATGGTATCACTCCAGCCTGTAATATCTTAAGGGGGGGAATGTGTGACAACGTGAGCTGTAGTGAGCAAATGGAAATAGAGGAAAATAGGGACTACACCTTTAAGACAGAAGAAAGGCAAGGTACCCAGAGAGCTCAAACTACAAACAAACTAGAGAAGCATGCTTTGGCTGAGGCAGAGCCCCGCCCAAGCCCTAACGTAGCGTCAGGTTTGAGCTCTGATAACAAATACGTGTGCAGAGAGCAGGACGTGGTGGCTGGAAAGCACCTTTTTAAACCTGCATCACTGAAGTCAGAGAAGAGAGCAGAGGAAGCTGGAAGAGCTGGAGGATCTGGAGAATCTGGAGGAGCAAAGGAAGCAGAAGGTTCAGAGAGAGCTGAGAGGTCAGAGTGGACAGAAGGCTCAGGGAGAGCAGGAAGCTCGTGGCCAGGATCCTGTTCAGAGGGAGTACTGAAGCCAGAGGGTTCAAAGGAGAAACCTGGTTTAAGGAAGCCCAGAGAAGGGAGATGTGGGAGGTTTTATTCCACGGGGAAATTTGGCTCCAGCACCAAAGGAAGCAATCCTTTTGTAAAAGGTGTGTCTGCTTCAGAGTCCAGCAGAAGCTTAGCTGAGGACGTTGCTAATGAACTGAGAAAGAGTGCAGAGCAGAGTGCTCCAGGAACCCGAGCTGCCAGAAGGTGGGTGAAAGCTGTTACAAATGCTGATAACCAGAACCGAGCCAAGGGCAGTGAGACAGACCTGAACCTAATTGAAAAGCTAAGGCAACTGTTGCAGGATAGAGGAACTTATTCCCAAAGCACAGCTAACCTTTCTCCAGGAGAGCAGTTTGTAAGGGAATTCCAGAAGCTTCTTCCAAACAGTAAGCTTGATTCTGCTAGTGAAAGTCCAGAGAGGGACAGACAACTTGCAATACAGGAAGATATGCAAGTAGATTTGTGTATGCCTGAAACTGAGTGTGATGTGATACCAATGGATTGTTCTTATTGTAAGAAGGGAAGCTTTCACATGTGCTAGAAGAAAGACTATGAAGGGAGGTCTTTGCATAGCCTGTGCCTCTTAGCTAGAAGAGAAACAAAAGCTTCCATTTGAAGTAAAGAACATTCCTGGAATCCTGAGTGTTAACTGAATAGTTTTGGATAAAGAGAAAAGAACTATACCTGATTTAAAATTGAGGAAAGTAGCTGTGATTTTCTTACTGCTGAAGAATGGCTGTGAACAGCTACTGTGCGTGAAAAGGATTTACCAAGTTCTGATGTTCCAGATGCTTTATGTTCCTGTTTAGTTTTCTTTTGGAGAATAATCCTTTACTGCCTTGTGTTTTTGAATCGTGATGCGAAAGGGGAACCCAGATCAAAAATAAATTCTCTGTTTTGCCTTAAACAAACCGAGTGGTTGCAACTACTTTGTCTACAAGTAACTGTGAGAAACTACAACTCCCAGAATTCCCTGGTGAGAGAAAAACCTAGTGACTCTTTACTTAAAGGCAAATGAGGCCACCCTTCTGCCTATTGGCCTGGCCAGCAGGGAGAGTGTAGCAAGGGGGGGGAGCGTCACTCTTGGAGAACAAAGGAGGAACAAACAGAGCAAGAGACGTAGGTTGGTCACAGACTGCTTTATTGATGATAGTCCCTACGCATTTCGGCAAACGCCTTCCTCGGGGGACATACAGCTAACATAGAATAAACAAACAATTTAAACAAAACCATGTAAAACAGCGTATCATAATAAATACATAGTAAAAAGTGAAAGATAAAAATGAAAAAATAATAAATGAATAAATTATAAGGTGCATTATAATAACAATAAAAATCATAAAAACAAGAAGGGCCGAGACAAAAAACAAACCATTTGATCCAGACATTAGGGCCTATGCAACCTAGTATAAGAGCAAAGGCCAGTGTACATAAAAAATAATGAATAATAAGAGAAATTAAAAAAGGGGGAGCCTAACAACCATACATACAAAACCTAGAAAATAAACGAGAAGTGGAGTGAGATTAATGACACATTGAAATGTATCTCAGGTGTATCAACTGTATTAGATAAAAGGTGATGAAAAGCAAAAAGCTCATACATATAAAACAAACCTACCAGTGCTATGTCAGATGAGGTGTCTCTTTAAGACAGTTTGGTCAGACTATAATACAATAGCTAAAAATACAAAAAAACAAGCTATAAAACCATAAAAGCATAAATTATATAAATACCACATAAGAACAATAAATAATAATCAAATATTATGAAATATTACAAACCAATGTACAAAAAAATATATATATATAAAATTGTATTGTAATAATAGAAGAAGAATGTCTAATAGCTTATATAAAGGCTCATAAAGTAATAAATGACAATGCACTAAATCGAACGAATGCATATAGAGGAAATAAGAGTTAATCAAGAAATATATATATATGTATATATACACCTAAACGTGACAAAACAGTAGCCATTTGAAAATACTATCGCAAAGTAGTCCGGTACTGGTGGACAAGTGAAGGGCTAATTGATAGCTTGGTGCAAAAAACTATAAACAAAACCACGTGTAGAAGGGGCTATTCAAAAAATGGAAAAAAGCTAGGAGGACATATGGTGAATAAGTGCAGAAAACTAATGACAAAACTTAAGATTATGGAGCAGTGAGAAGGATAAAAAGTGAGTTTGAACGTGAGCGGAATAAAAGTGATGACGTGCATTGTAGGATACTGTGCAAGGATGAATTATAATGGGAATAGAAGTGTGCAAATACAATCTTCAAAACAGGAGAGGAAAATATATGATGTAAAATAGGACCGGACATGTGAAGAAAATAATGAGTGTGTAGACCTAAACGGTGAAGCTAACAGAGACACTGAGCGATTTCAAGAATATTTTGTGCAGTGATATGGAAAGGCTGGGCATGGAATGAAAATTGTTAAAGAGTGCTGCAAGTGACACTTCTACGAGTGTGAAGAAAGTATTAGACACCTGTAAATCTGGTCAAACCACAAAACAGTGACAGTGTAAGGGTTATGAGGGAAAAACATGTAATAAAACAAACCTAGACTTACATTAATCGACGATTGGTCCTGTGCAGATCGTGTAGAAATTATAACAGAAATGCACAACAATGTACTGTGTATAAAGAACGGCGTACTGACAATGGAAGGCAACCTCAGAAACGAAAGCAGTTTATGTAGGACGCCAATTTTCGCGCCTTCCAAAATGACGTAAACCAATGGGCGGAGTCAAATGTGGTCACAAAAAAGTGAGTGAAGAAGAAGATAATACGGACCAAAAAACTGTAAATGTCAAATCATTCAAAAAGGAGAGTAGAATATAAATTCAAAAAGTGCCCTTTGATGTGTCAACATTTGACAAGTAGGTAAGGCTAAACGGAACGGCACAGAATGGTAAAACAAAGTGACAAAACTAGTCGGGGGTGAAAAGGAAAAGAAGGGAAAAGAATGGGCGATAATAAAAATTAAAAATGAAAAAAGCATGCCCAAGAAGGGCTCATCCCTTGCCCCTCTGGTTTCTTGGGCATGCTTTTTTCATTTTTAATTTTTATTATTGCCCATTCTTTTCCCTTCTTTTCCTTTTCACCCCCGATTAGTTTTGTCACTTGTGAGTAGAAGAGGTTTGAACTGTATACAGAAATGGATAGGGAGCCGATAAAGTGACTTGAGAAGAGGGATTACATGTGTGTAGTGTCACTGGCTGAAAATTAGCTGTGCAACTAAGTTTTGAATAGATTAAAGTATATGGATCACTATATCCTTACATGAGATGCTGAACTGCTCAGAATGCTCAGCACAGCTGCAATATGAGCTTGGAAGGGTCCCATCATGCAAACATATTGCAGTCATGCTAAACCTTTTGAGGAGTTCTGCTCTGATGCAGCACATGTGGTGAAGCAGTGGCTATTCTCAATGATTTATTCCTAGTAGTGTTTGAGGTTTTATAACCCATACACTTCATGGGTTAGGGATGTCCATCTCAAGCAAGGTTGCATGTGAAACAGGAGACCCCATTCCCCATCAATGTTCACTGACAAATTATAAAATAAAGGGGATATGAGTTTACCTCCTTCTCCAAACCCTCCACACATTTGCTTGACAAACCAAGTACTTTTCAAATGCCTATCCATGCCTGGAATAAGTATAGACTTTGACATGGTTTGGGATATCCAGGATGTTTCAGAAATTGGGTGAGGACTTCCAAGACCTTGGGAATGCCCCGGCCATGCCTCCGACTAGTCCCCATTCCAACTTGAATCTCCTCATGCTGGGAACATCCACAGACCCTCCTCCTAAAATGGCTTTGGAGATTTCTCTGTGTTTTGGTTGTCTCTATGCCCATTTTAAGATATCCAAAGCATGAATAGGGCTTCTAAAATAATGCCCTATGTACAATATGAACACTTGAGGATTATAAACATTTGAGTGCAAAAAAATTGAGTAGAATTTTTTTATAACCTAAGATGTGAAGTTCTTTGATTATCAGATCTTTTTATCTGCTTAAATGACAAATAGATGAATGCTAGGGGATCCAAGATGGTGTGAAACAGACTTGCTTGAGTGATGTGCTGTTTTCAATGGGGAAAAAGCGAAAGGTTAAAGGGGTTAATCATCTCTCTCTGCCCCCTGTTATCTCTTTGCCATTACCTGGAGTAGTCTTAGGACCTCTTGATTCCTTTGTTGTTTGGACGCCGCAGCAGTCAGCAGAATCGGGGGGGGGGGGGGGATGCCTGGCTGTGCAGCAATCAGAGCCAGGTGGCTCAGCATCTACTTCAGGCATAGACTTTTTCCCCCCGAATTACAGCATCCCCAGAAGTTGTCATGGTTACAGCTGGCTTCTGGTGTTCAGTGGCAGGAAGACATCCCTGCTTCAGATGACTCACCTAGCCATCAAGGGTTGGACCAGGAGCTGCAATTGAGTAAAACCTCTGCTTCCACAGAACAACTTTTACATGCCGAGCTGACGGAGATGCCAGCAGGTGGTCAGGCAGCATGTTTGGCTGCCTTGCATGGTCCGTGCAAAGGAGTGAGCGATATCATAGAAACATAGAAATATGACGACAGAAAAAGACCACATGGCCTATCTAGTCTGTCCTTCCATAACAACTACAACAGTCCCCTTTTTACCTTTAGAGATCCTCTGTGTTTGTCCCATGCTTTTTTGAATTCAGTTACTGTCCTCATCTCTACCACCTCCACTGGGAGACTATTCCACGGATCCACTACTCTTTCTGTAAAGAAATATTTCCGCATATCACTCCTGAATCTATCTCCCTTCACCCTCATCCCATGTCCCCTCGTAGCAGAACTTGCTTTCAATTGAAAGAGGCTCTCTCCCTGAACATTTATGCCACGGAGGTATTTAAACATCTCAATCATATCACCTCTATCCCGCCTTTCCTCTAAGGTGTACATATTAAGATCCTTAAGTCTGTCCTCATATGCTTTATAATGAAGACCACTAATCATTTTAGTAGCTACCCTCTGCACCGACTCCATCCTGTTCACATCCTTTTGAAGGTGTGGTCTCCAGAATTGCACACTATACTCCAAATGAGGTCGCACCAAAGACTTATACTGAGGCATTATCACCTCCTTTTTACTGCTAGCCATTCCTCTCCGTATGCACCCAAGCATCCTTCTAGCTTTTGCCGTCGCCTTTTCTACCTGTTTAACTACTTTAAGATCATCAGACACAACCATGCCTAGGTCCGGCTCTTCTTTAGTGGACAAAAGTATTTCACCCCCTATACTATATTGCTCCCTTGGATTGCTGCAGCCCAAATTCATGACCTTACATTTTTTAACATTAAATCCCAGCTGCCAAATTCTAGACCATTCTTCAAGCTTAGCTAGATCCCTCCTCGTGTTATCTACACCTTCCTGGGTGTCTACTCTATTGCAGATTTTGGTATCATCCACAAAGAGGCAAACCTTACCTGAAAGCCCTTCTGCTATATCACTAACAAAGATGCTAAAAAGAATCGGACCAAGGACAGATCCCTGGGGCACACCACTGATAACATCCTTCTCCTCAGAGTGAGCTCCATTTACTTGTACTCTTTGTCGCCTCCCACCCAACCAATTTCTAACCCAAGCAGTAACTTTAGGGTCCATCCCTAGGGTGCTCAGTTTGTTTATAAGTCGCCTGTGAGGAACAGTGTCAAAGGCTTTACTGAAATCTAAATACACCACATCTACGGCTCTCCCTCGGTCCAACTCCCTGGTCAACCAGTCAAAGAAATCAATCAGATTTGTCTGACAAGACCTGCCTCTGGTGAATCCATGCTGCCTCGGATCCTGTAATCCGCTGGACTCCAGAAACCTCACTATTTTCTCTTTCAGCAGCGTTTCCAATAATTTACTCACCACCAAAGTTAAACTAACCGGCCTCTAATTTTCAACCAGATCCTTACTTCCGCTTTTGTGTAAAGGCACCACATGAGCCTCTCTCCAGTCCTTTGGCACCACTCCCGACTCCATTGAGGCATTGAAAAGGTCAGTCAGTGGAGCTGCTAGAACGTCCCCAAATTCCCTCAGTATTCTCGGGTGTATCCCATTCGGTCCCATTGCTTTGTCTACTTTAAGTTGAGATAGTTTCTCACGAACACAGCCATTTGAAAATTGTTCAAGATGTCCTTTGCTTCTGTTCCTATTTGTGGGTGTTTTCTGAGGTCCTGCTCCTGGTTCTTCATCTGTGAACACAGAACAAAAACATTTGTTAAGCAATTCCGCTTTATCCTTATCAGCTTCTACATATTCCTCCCCTGCACCCTTGAGTCTGTCAATACCACTCTTGCCCTTCCTCTTCTCACTAATATATCTAAAAAATGTCTTATCCCCCCATTTTATTGCATTGGCTATTTCCTCCTCCTTTTGAATCTTTGCCTTCTTGACTACTTTGCTAGCTTCTCTAAGTTTTTCCAAATACAGATGCCTGTCTTCCTCTCTCTGTGATCTCTTGTATTTCATGAAGGCCTCCCTCTTTTTCTTCACTTTTTCAGCTACTTCTTTCGAAAACCATAGTGGTCTCCTTTTCCTTTTACCTTTATTTACCATTTTAACAAAAAGGTTGGTTGCCCTTAAAATATCCCCTTTCAGTTTTTCCCACTGTTTTTCTACATCCTTCAGCTGTTCCCATCCAACTAACGACTCCCTGAGGTATTGGCCTATCTTTGCAAAGTTAGTCTTCCTAAAGTCTAAGATCCTCGCCTTTGAAGGGATTCGAACAGCCTTAGTCCTAATACTGAACCACACCATCTGGTGATCACTGGATGCAAAATGATCTCCCACTACAACATCAGAAACACTTTCACCATTGGTAAACACCAAGTCCAGTATGGCCCCTTCACATGTGGGGTCTGTTACCAATTGCCTGAATAGTTCTCCCTGTAGAGAATCCAGGATCTCCTTACTTCTAGATGATACTGCAGCAGCAATGTGCCAATCAACATCTGGCATATTGAAATCTCCTATCAGTAGCACTTCCCCTTTCCTAGCAATGCTGCGCATGTCCACCTCTTCCTCTTGTGAGGGAGGTCTGTACGTATATCACACCAATGTAAATAGATTTCTCTTTCCCTCTTTCTAGTTTAACCCACAATGCCTCCCCTCTCCCTTTTAAGCTCTGTAATTCCAAAGCTTTAATAGTAGTTTTTACATATAGTGCCACTCCTCCTCCCCTACTTCCTACCCTGTCCTTTCTGAATAAAGTATAGCCAGATATAGTTACATCCCAATCATGGTTTTCTGTGAACCATGTTTCTGTAACTGCCACTAAATCCAAGTCAGCCACTCCCACCAAAGCTTCAACATCAGGGATCTTATTTCCCATGCTACGGGCATTTATACACACTGCTTTCCATATGTTATCCCTGTTACCCATTTCCATAAAGTTATTTAATATCAAAGCTGGAGGATTGGCAGTAGGATGCTCTCTCTCCTCCTCCTTGTTGTGACTGAAGGATTCTACACTTGAGTCCATTTGGTCGTTGATTATGCATCTGGGAGAAACCCTTGTGCCTCGAGTTTCCAGCTTTCCCCTTCAGGTTCAAAATATCTGTTCTGCTATCCAGGGGAATAAAGCAAAGGTTTTAGCGGTTCAAAACTCATTATCTGAAGTTCAATTTAAAGTTGCTGTGTTGGAAGGACAACCAAATTCCTTGATAAAGGACTTTACTTCTGTTTAAGCAAAGTTGGAATAAACTAGGGCAGCAAATATAAGATTGGTTCATTTTTCTCAGGGTATCCACTGTTTCGCCTAGGGATATGTTTCGCTCTTATTTAATTGATGCCTTGGGTATACCACCTGAGTCACATCCTCCAATGGTTAAGGTTTACTATCTTCCTGTTGCAAAAAAAGTTATGGACTCTTGGGCAGTAGCTGGGTTGCA
Organism: Ichthyophis bannanicus; assembly: GCA_033557465.1. NCBI lineage: Eukaryota > Metazoa > Chordata > Amphibia > Gymnophiona > Ichthyophiidae > Ichthyophis > Ichthyophis bannanicus. The sequence continues at coordinate 1,379,062,072 of CM066033.1, read as the reverse complement.
ACAAGCTGATGTTCTTGATGTCTCTGCTTTTCTTGAACTTTCTCGGGAGGAGCCTGTGGTTCCGTCCACATTGTTAGTTTCTTTTGCTTTGCTCTCCGATAAAGAATAACAAAAATGTTTTTCAGGAAGAGAAATTTGATGTTTCTAGGGCTTCCTGTCCATGTGTTCCTGGATTCACCGGGTAAGGCGCACAAGCCGCTTCCCCACCCCTCTCCCCCCCCCCCCTTCCACCTTCCTTATTTCATACCTATGTAATAATCACATCAAACATGTTCTGGACTTAAACTGGTCGCAGCTTTTATTAGCCTTTTAACAATAACAAAACATTCCATAAATCCAACAATCTTACCCCCCCCCCCTTTTCCCCGCGGATCAAGCCCTCACCCGCCATATCATTAGCAAGGTGACGCTGTTTCTGCTTCCGCCGGGCACAAGCCCCGGCTATTTTCTTATCCCTCCCTCTTCCGGCTTCGCCATATTATTAGCAAAAGCCCGAGGGATTGTCCAGGTCGGGGGTACCCCACCCCCGCCCTAAGGATTACCTCCGGCTCCGGACCCCGGAAACCTCCGGGATCCCGCCACCCCCCTCCCAGCTGCAACACCCCAAACACCAGGTCCCGCGGACCCACAGAAGGGTGGGAGGGAGGGAGCAACCGCCGCCTCGCACCTCAGGGCCGCAAAGACGGCCACGCTCCACACCGCTCCCCCCCTCATGCGCTCCCTCATCAATGATTGGCTCCCGCGTTGTCAAAACCCCCGCGGGAGCCAAACATTTCAAATCCCGCACTTTAGCCGCCGCCGCCACAGCCAGCCCGCGGGGTGTGCGCGCCAGGCGCCCCCCCCCCCCGGTTAAGTGCGGCCGTGCGCACGGGGCTCCGCGGCCTTCCAGTAACCGGTAAGGTGCACAAGCCGCTTCCCCACCCCTCTCCCCCCCCCTTCCACCTTCCTTATTTCATACCTATGTAATAATCACATCAAACATGTTCTGGACTTAAACTGGTCGCAGCTTTTATTAGCCTTTTAACAATAACAAAACATTCCATAAATCCAACAATCTTAACCCCCCCCCTTTTCCCCGCGGATCAAGCCCTCACCCGCCATATCATTAGCAAGGTGACGCTGTTTCCGCTTCCGCCGGGCACAAGCCCCGGCTATTTTCTTATCCCTCCCTCTTCCGGCTTCGCCATATTATTAGCAAAAGCCCGAGGGATTGTCCAGGTCGGGGGTACCCCACCCCCGCCCTAAGGATTACCTCCGGCTCCGGACCCTGGAAACCTCCGGGATTCCGCCAACGGCTCAGGATACCTCCACCTGAGCCGCCTCTCCCAAGGCAAAGCTGCGACCAGCCCGACCTAGTCCGTAGAATATCCTCCAAGGCCTCCTGCCAATCATTTAAGAGTAAATCCATCCCAACCAGGGACAGATGTACCCCCTCCTGCCGGTATAATCCCGAACAGGCCACCTCCACCCAGGGATGGAAAACCTGACAACCTCCCCGCTCCCCCACCCATCGGCCAATCTGCCGATTGATTTTGGTTAAACCCTGGGACCATCGCCGTTGACCCCAGGAAGCAGGCCGTGGAATGATATCCGACCAAACAAGAACCACATCTGGAAACATAAGCAACAATTTGCGAAAGTCGCGCTGAGCTGCGCGAATCAACTGACGACAAGTCCAAGCCCCCAAATCATTGCCCCCAAGATGAATCAAGATGATGTCGGGCATCCCTCGCTGATGTTCATGGTGCCGAAGCAAAGGCAAGAGCTGTATCCACCGAAGGCCTCGCTCGCCTAGCCATGAAAGGGTCACCAAGGAAGTCGCCAAGCCGAGGTTCTCGCCAACAGGCCGTGTTGCTGCTCGCCGACCGGCCCAGTAAACAAAGGAATGGCCAATCACCCAACAGCTACACAATCCCGATCCTGGACCATGATCTGCAAAACAAAATGAACAGTTAGTCTCTCCCCCCCCCCTCATAACCGCACATAGGTGCGAAAAGCCTGGGACTTCCATCTGCCAATCCGCTTAATCTCTTGCTCGGGTAAGCCTACCCCAGAAGCAGTAGTCGCCGCCCCGATCCGAAAGGAGTGAGGCGCGAACTGACCCGGGTCCTCACCCAGCCATCGCAGCGCCAACCGCAATACAGCGGTAAACTGAAAACGGGTGAGCACCTGCCCATCCGCATGTAGAAAAAGATTTGCCACCCCTCCAGGCCGCAGAAACACCCAAGTCCCTTTGCCCGAGGGATCAGTCTTGGAACGCGCCAACCAAATCCGAACCCCACTCCGTATGAACAACACGTGTGATCTTAGCAATCCCTGACCAGGCGATGCACTACACGACTCCGCGACTAGCTCGCCAATACGAAAAGCCCCAAAAAAGGCAACCGTAAAGACTGCGCGAAAAAGCGCGACTTCAAAAGGGGAGGTAGCTACATGAGGCAGGCCGCTGCACAGCCGGACGAGCAAGTCGTGAGTAATCGGGCGCCTGCCGTCAACCGGTGCAGGCGAGGAACGTTCCCAACCCTGTAACAACCTGCGCGTCAAAAAGCCCCCCCCAGCTGCCCCCCACCCCACCGCCTTTGAGAAAAAAGAAAACCCGGCCAGATGCATACGCACTGCGGACCGCGAAAACCCCGCTGCCCTGGCCGAAAGGACATACTGACTAATTAAGTGATCCGAAACCGGTCCATACTGCCATCCACGTTGCGCCAGGAAGGTCTCAATACAGCGGCAGCCCCGTCGATACGCCGTCCAGGTAGAAGCTGATACGGAGCTTTCCAGTAATTGCATCATCTCAGCAGACCAATCCGCCATAAGTGCGCCGGTACCGATGCCCCTTCCTCGTCCGCAGCCGGCGCCAAGGCCCGAAACAGCTTCCACTTAAAACGGGAAAGAGAGTCAGCAATCCGGTTAGTAGCTCCAGGTATGTGCCTAGCCCTCACCACCACATTGAGTCGCAAACAAGCTAACACCACCTGACGCATCAGATCAGCCACCTGCACACAGCGCGGGGCGTAGTTATTAACCACACTAACCACCGCGGCATTATCACACCACCATACCAAGGCCTGATTGCGAAGTCGGTCAGGCCATAATGTCAGAACCACTAGTATCGGGAACAATTCCAAAAAGGTGACATTACGGGTAAGACCCGCCACGCGCCACGCTTCCGGCCATGGCTCCGCACACCACGAACCACCGAAGTACACCCCCAGACCCAAACCTCCTGCGGCATCCGTAAACAATTGTAGCTCATCACTAGTAACTTCTAAATCCCGAAAAACTGTACAACCATTAAAGTCCTGCAAAAAGGTGTCCCACACACTCAAATCTGCCCGCATACTCCGTGATACCCGAATACGGTGATGAGGCCTAGAAATCCCTATCGTGGCCACAGCAAAACGACGCAAAAACACCCGACCCATCGGGATCACCCGACAGGCAAAGTTCAAAGAGCCAATCAGCGACTGCATTTCCTTCAACGTCATTTTACGGGAGGCCAGAGCATTTGCCACCAACACCCTCAACTTTTGCACCTTCTCCATGGGCAAGCGCGCTACCATGGCCACAGTATCCAATTCCACACCCAGAAAGGTAAGTCTCGTCACAGGGCCTTCAGTTTTATCCACAGCCAACGGAACTCCCCATTCCTGCGCTAAACGCACAAAACCATCCAGAAACGCCTGGCACTGTCCCGAACGGGCTTCCCCAACAAACAAGAAATCATCCAAATAATGCACTGCGGTCGTACAGCCAGTTCGTTTCACGAAGACCCAATGCAAAAAAGTACTGAACAATTCGAAATAAGCACAGGACACCGAACAACCCATGGGCATGCACTTATCATAATAGAAATGGCCCTCAAAGCAGAAACCTAACAAATGAAAAGCTGAAGGGTGCACCGGCAACAAACGAAAAGCGGACTCAATATCGACCTTAGCCAATAGGCTTTCACTACCACAGCACCGTACCAGCTCCACCGCCGTATCAAAAGATGCATAACGCACCGTACAACGCTCCTTCGGAATGTGGTCATTGACTGAAGAACCAAAAGGAAAAGACAAATTATGAATCAACCTGTATTTGCCGGGCTCCTTCTTGGGGATGATCCCCAAAGGGGACACAACTAGGTCGGAGAAGGGCGGTTCCACAAAGGGACCAGCCACCCTACCCAAGCGTAGCTCCACTGCCAGCTTGTCCCGAACAAGATGCCGAAATTGCCGAACGGAGGGCGCATTCCGAACTTTACCCGACACCACCGTCCCCTCAACTGGAATAGCAAATCCTGTACGAAACCCCTCTTCCAACACCTTCCCAGCCCTGCCCCGAGGATACCGCCGCAGCCATGGAGAGATAACCTCAAAACGAATTGGAGTCGGGGCTAACTCCTCAAGGTCCCTACGGCTTGGTAGAGGGCACTCCCGGACCCGTGGACAGACGTTTGCCACACTTGAGTGCGGAATGCCCTCCTGCGCAGAGAGAACAGGCGTGCCGGAACTTACAGTCTGGAAAGGGGCACGAAGACTTGTTGAAGCGCCAACACAAATCTCCTGCACCGCCCCCGACTGCACGCTGTCCTAAGGGAATCCCACTCGCACGAAAGGACCGCCCCTGCCCTTCGCCGGCCCCTACCCCCCCTTTTCCACCAACCCCTAACCCCCCACCCGGGCGAACCGCCATCTGGGTTAACCATAAATTTATATCCTGAGTTCCCCAAGATAAAAGCCGTTTCTCCTCCATTTTATCACGGAATTTCTCATCATAGTTGAGCCAGGCCCAACCCTGATGCGACTGAGACGCCTCTAAAATGGAGTCCATATAAGCCAAGAGCATCCCATATTGATCCGTATGCAGATGCCCCCAGACGCTAGCAAGACGTAGGAATGCCCTAGTCCAATTAACCACATTCCTAGCTACTCGGCGGACCCGCCCTGCCTTTTCATCTTCCTTCCGCTTCTTCCGACTATCCCCCGTCCTCTTCCTGCCCTCCATCAACCGGAAGATATCGATATAACGCCTTTTCTGAATTTTCTTCCTCAATCTCCTAGGCACCCCCTCCCATAACTCCGAGAAGGCTGCCAACGTAGGCTGCACCGAACTTCTGCTCCGCTCGCCCTTCGCACTCTCCCCAGACGTAGAAGAAGTCGACGAAGATCGAACAGACGACCCAGAAGACGAATCCGATGTACGACGCCAGCAACAGGAATGCCTACGCTTCTTTTTGGCTTTCTTGCCCACCGCCTCAGGAACCGCTAAAACTCCACCTTCACCCCCTCCCCCCAGAGAGCCCAAAGGTAACTCACCTGCCGCAGCACTGGGCATGCCTTCACCCGAACTGCTCGCCTGCTGTAATGGAGCAGCAGCCATGCCTGGACCAGCATCGTCTTCCCGATGGCCCCTGTCACCGCTGGACTCCCCCACTCCGCGCTGTTGTGAGCCAGATGGGTCTGCGTCGCCCCTGAAAAGCCAACCTGGTGGAACCTGCGGAGAGAAGACACCAAACGGCGAAGCAACACCTGCCGGGGCCCAGGGGGGCTGCCACATTCCCGCCCAAGCCCCCCGAGAAGAACCTTGCCCGCCCCCAACCCAATGTTCCCAGCCCGAAGGATGATCCCCCGGTGGAATGGGTAAATTAGCAACCCCAGAATACCCCGCTGCCGCTCTCCCAGCCACCCAGGCCATCCAAGCTGCGGGATAACTAGACCCCGAAGACACTGCTGGAGAGCCTACCCAAGCAGCAGTGGGACAGGCACCCCCCTCCCGCTCAGCTTGTTGCCCAAGAGGGCCCTGCCCACTATCCCCACTGCCAACCTGGGGAAAACCAGGGCTGACCGGCCCACCAGGAACAGCGTCTCCCCTACCAGCATGCATACTACCAGCCCGAGCTAAATTACCCCTTTGAGTCTTCCTCTGCCCACTCCTACCCCGCTCACCCCCCCTCTGGCGCATAGACCCCCGCCTGCTCGGTCTTGCAGACACAGACCCTGCCCGAGGTGTATCCCCTTGTACACCCACTCCCAATCTCACTCCCTTACCTGCACCCCTGCCAGGTTGCCCTCCTTTACCCCCCCCCCAATCTCACTCCCTTACCTGCACCCCTGCCAGGTGGCCCTCCCGTACCCCCACCCCCCTCCCCAATCCCACACCCCGAGCTGCACCCCTGCCACAGGACCCACCCTTACCCCGTGGAGTGTGAGGCATAGCGTTAATTTAATTATGTATTTTATTAGGATTTGTTTTAATATACCGGAGTAGTCACCCAGTAGCAGGCCAAGCACTAAAATGTCCCCACTTGCCTGCACCGACGATAGACGAATCACCCAACGCAGCCCTGCAGCTCCTGCCGCTGAAGCTGATCTCCTGCACTGCCCCGCCGAATCAGAGGCTCCGGTCCCCGAGGCGAAACCCGATCTTCAGCTCCTGCAGCGTCATCCGCTCCTGCCCGATCACTCACCCGCAACGCGGCTCCTGTTCAGGCCACGAGAATCACCGTCTCCCAAAAGGCCGAACCAAGACCCCCAGCACCGATGGAAAAAACGCCCAGGCAGACCCGACACCTCACTGCGGCAACCGACAACCGTAAGGAACGCTGCTCCAGAGCTCAGCAACCGCCGCCTCGCACCTCAGGGCCGCAAAGACGGCCACGCTCCACACCGCTCCCACCCTCATGCGCTCCCTCATCAATGATTGGCTCCCGCGTTGTCAAAACCCCCGCGGGAGCCAATCATTTCAAATCCCGCACTTTAGCCGCCGCCGCCACAGCCAGCCCGCGGGGTGCGCGCGCCAGGCGCCCCCCCGGTTAAGTGCCGCCGTGCGCACGGGGCTCCGCGGCCTTCCAGTTATCCAGAGATACACAATGGAGATGACGAGAGTTTCTTCTTTGCCCTGGAGTCCAGCAGCTGGGAGGATTCTTTTTCCTCAAGTATCCATGTAAATGCTTGGTAAAGCTTCATTCTGTATCATATATCTTTTATGAGCCTTCCCAGCTGCTGGCCTTCCTTACTGCCCGCCACCAAGTGGCTACTGACATAACCACTGCTGGTCTGCCATGATATGAGTAGGCACAATCTAGAAAATTGTCACTTCCAGAGTGAAAAGAACTAAATTCAAAAAACAAAAAAATCCATTCTGCTATATCACAGGCTTAACTAAATGCCAAACATCAAAAATATCTCATTCACAGGCATCAAAATAGAGGAGAAAAAGGCCTCAGAATACACGGAGCAGGCTAGGGCGTCTACACACACTATGCCTCCATCCATCACATCAACGGCCAAAAAAACCTCCTCTTATAAACATATATAACATTTACAAAATTATTTTCTTTCTCACAGATATAATAACATTTAAGTTATTTTCTTTCTCAAATCTTCATTTCTTCATTTATTTTTGCACTTATCGTATCATTTGAAGCCCTGGGCACTTGGATGTGATTTTGAGATTGCTTCAGTTAAGTTTATGATGACATGCTCTAGAAGAGAGTGTTATTTAATTTAAGTGGAAAAGAAATGAAGATTTGAGAAAGAAATAATTTAAATGTTATATCTGTGAGAAAGAAAATAATTTTGTAAATGTTATATATGTTTATAAGAGGAGTTTTTTTGGCCGTTGATGTGATGGATGGAGGCATACTGTAGTGTGTTTAGATGATATGAATGATGATATGAATAGGGCTAACTGTTAGAGTCTGTCTGGATTTCCTTCATTTTATAATGTTTTGTTTTTTTCTTTTCCTGGATTTCTCCTGTTTGGTGGGCTGGAGTGGGCAGGGTTAGGTTATTGTTTTTCCTTATATTGGTTTGTACCTTTTTTCCTGAATTATTTTGTTATGGAACTCTTCCCAATTGCTGTACAAGATGTTATTATTGGATTTATTGTATAAATGCATATTAACATAGTGACATCATTGTGTTTTCTTTTTATTTCTTGTTAATTTGCTTACTGTGCTAGGCGGATGGTTTAACAATTTTATTTATTTATTTATGTATTTCCATTTATATATGGCACAACAGAAGATTGCCCTGCACAGTTTACCACAATAAAACAAAATTACTATACAAAACAAATTACATTCCCCCTACTACCACCCCTAAAAATCCCTCCCCTAAAAAATATTCTTCTTCACAAGAAAACCAAAATCCCTAAAACAGCATATTGGGATCATCAACTAGCAACCTTCAACAGGTAGCTAACCACTTTTGCTTGAAAAAGAGCTCCTAAACAGATATGTCTTCAAAGAAATCTTAAATTTACATACTGTAAGTCCCACTCATAGTGAAGCTTCACAGGGAGTGCACTCCACATCCCTGTACCAAAAAGGCACAACCCCCTTGTCCTACTCTTCTGAAATTCCCTTAACCTTGGGACAGTAAGCAACCTCCCATCTTGTGACCGTAGCAACTGAGCAGGAACATAAGGAGTCACTCTCCTAGAATAATAGGCAGGAGTCATAGTATATTATGAAGCAATCACTTTTTCTTCCTATTGTTAACACTTCTTAATCTTTTCCCCTCGAACCAACAACTTCAAACCTTCCTTCCTCGTTATCTCACTTTTACCATCCCCACTTCTCCCAGCATCTTGTCATCTACCCTTTCATCAACTCTTGAGCTTCACCATTTTCTCCCTCTCATTCAGCCTTCTCTTCTCTATCTCTCTCTCAAACAGCCTCGCCCTGTGCTGTCTTCTCTTTTCCCCGCACTCTTATACTCCTTCTCCTTCTTTCTTATGGTGATATCAATCCCAACCCTGGTCCCCCTAGACTTTTCTCACACTCCCATGACAGATCCTCACGCGATTGCTCAAATCTTATTTATATCCCTTTCCTTTCCCCGCCTCTTTCCCTTTCTCACACGCCTTGTGGAATGCACACTCCATCTCAAATAAGCTTGCCTTTGTTCATGATCTCTTTATCTCTAATGCTCTCCATCTTCTTGCTCTAACTAATACCTGGCTCCTCCCAGAAGACTCGGCTTCAGTTGCTGCTCTCTGTCATGGCGGCTATCAGTTCTCCCAGGGCAAGAGGTATTGTGGTCACTGCGCTTTATTAATAAAGAAATGCCCAAACGCGTTTCGGCAAACGCCTTCCTCAGGGGGCTGAGGACTGCAAACAAACACAATAAAATAAATGGACATATCCATGTTAAAAACATAAATAGACCATAAAACACATAAAATTTGAAATATAAAACATATAAATAATAAATATCAATACGAATATAAATATCATGTAAACATATCTCCATAAAGTAAACAAGCAAAAGAAGGATCAACGAATACAATTAGAGAAATTAAGGAAATTAAAAACAGAAAATATCGATTGAGAAGATACTTACTGTTAAACGTGTCTTTAAATTGATAGAAGCGCACAGGAAAGATATATAACACTATAAATAGGCCAAAAAATATATATGAACAAATATAAATAAATAAATACATCATCTTGTAATACATATGTACAAAACTAAAATAAATGGGAAACCCAAACCCAAAACGAAACACAAAAACGTGTGGAATGAACCAAGAAGCACTATGCATAAAAAAACTCACATACATAAAAAAAAAAATAAAAAAAAAAATATATATATATGTATGTATATATATAAAGATAAATATGTTAAATATTTAAAATAACAAACGAATTGGACCAATATGATAACCATAAAAACATATCATAATGTAATGCAATATAAAATTGCTATAAAACATGAGAAGTTAAAGGGAAATGTACCCTCAAATGATAAAACAAAGATTGTCATGAAATTAAACTCAATTGTAAGTGAACAGAAATAATAAACTACAAGGAGAATCATAGGCAACGCGCCCTAATAAATGGGAGCTATAAAATTCAAAAAAAGGGGGGGGGGTTGTATAGTAAAGGGCAAGAGTAAAAACAATGTGCATACATGCCGCACGATTGTGCGATTTCGAATCAATGAAAAAAATATCTAAAAATAAAAATGAATACACAGGGCACAAATGAGGATATTTGAACACTCACGTGAGGAACAATTTGATAAGCTTGTGTTTGTTCATGATCTCTTTATCTCAAATGCTCTCCATCTTCTTGCTCTAACTGATACCTGGCTCCTCCCAGAAGACTCGGCTTTAGTTGCTGCTCTCTATCATGGCGGCTATCAGTTCTCCCACATGCCGTGTCCTATTGGCCGTGGTGGTTATGTTGGGCTTATATTCTCTCCGTCCTGCCAATTTCAACCCCTTCTTCTGCCTCACTCACTCCTTTCCCTCCTTTGAAGTCCACTCCATCTGCCTTTTTACCCCACTACATCTGCAGATAGCTGTTATTTATCAATCCCCTGACAAGTCCACCTCTACCTTTCTCATTGACTTTGACCCATGGTTTTCCTTCTTTCTGGACTCATCTTCCCCCTCCCCTATTCTTGGGGATTTTAACATTCATGTTGATAATCCCTCTGACCCTTATGCTTTAAAGTTCCCTTCCCGTAGCTCCACATTCAATGTCAAACTTTGCTCTATTGCCTCCACTCACTAGCAAGGCCATTGCCTCGATCTAGTCTTCTTCTCTAATTGCTTATCCTCTATCTTCTGTACCTCAGTTCTTCCCTTATCCGGCAATCACCTTCTAAGCTTCATTCTTCATCACCCCCCGCCTCAACCTCATCCAGTTTCCTCCAACCTCTTTAGAAATCTTCACGCTATTGACCCTCTGGCTTTCTCTTCCACTGTCTCATCATCTCTTTCCTCAACTATGTCATCTGAGTCTGTTGATGAGGCAGTAGTTTCCTATAACACTGCACTCACTTCTACTCTCAATGATCTTGCTCTGCCCATGCCACATCCTTTGAGGCATATTATACCCTAGCCCTGGCTGTCTTCCACTACCTACTATCTACATTCCTGTGCCTGCTCATCTGAGTGCACTTGGCTCAAATCCCTCACCCTTTCAGACTTTCTACACTTCAAAATCATGCTTACCACCTTCCAGTCAGCCATGCACTTGCCAAACAAGACTATTATGTCCATCTGACTAATTCTTTTGCCTCTGACCCTTGCCATCTCTTTACAGCTCTCAACTCTCTCCTCAAGGAACCTCCACCTCCAAACCCTCCTTCCCTTTCTGCCCAAACCTTGGCCGACTATTTCCATGACAAAGTCCACAAGATCACACTCCAATTCCCCAGAAGGTCAGCTCCATCCCCTCTTCCCCCCCCTCCCTTAACTCCCAGCTTTTCCCCTCAACCTCTGCTACCCTTTCTTCCTTTTATATGATCTCTGATGAGGAAATCACACACCTTCTTTCCTCCTCCAAACTCACTACCTGCTCCTCTGATCCTATCCCCACCCATCTCCTAAGCTCTATCTCTTCTACAGTAATCCCTTCCATCTCTTATATTCTCAACCTATTGCTCTCCAGTGCAACTTTCCCTGCAGCCTTTAAGCATGCTGTGGTCACACCTCTCCTTAAGAAACCCTCACTTGACCCTACTTGCCCTTCTTTTGACTCATCTTCCTCCTCCTCTCTTCATCTCTAAACTACATGAATGTGCAGTTCACCACCATTGCCTTGATGTTCTCTCCTCTCAAGCCCTTCTGGATCTCTTGCAGTCTGGCTTTCATCCCTTTCATTCTACTGAAACAGCTCTTGCCAAAGCATCCAGTGACCTGTTCATGGCAAAATCCAACAGCCTTTATTCGATCTTCATCCTTCTTGACCTTTCTGCTGCTTTTGACACTGTTGACCACCATCTTCTCCACGATACCTCACTTGGTTTCAAGGGCTCTGACCTATCCGGGTTCTCTTCTTATCTCTTCCATCATGCTTTCTGTATCTGTTTTGGTAGATCCTCCTTTAGTGCTATCCCATTTTCAGTTGATATACCTCAAGAGTGTGTCTTGGGCCCACTCCTTTTCTCTCTCTACACCCAGTCCCTTGGTACACTCATCTCTTCCCATGGCTTTCAGTACCAACTTTACGCTGATAACTCTCAGATCTACCACCCTATAGCTAAAATCTCTCCAGCCATTCAGGTTAGGATCTCTACCTGCTTATCTAACATTGCTACTTGGATGTCTCACCACTGTTTGAAATTGAACATGGCCAAAACTGAACTTTTTATTTTTCCTCCTAAACCCACTTCCCCTTCTTCCTTTCTTAATCTCCTCCCTATTTCCTTTGCTTGCAACCTTGGAGTCATCTTTGACTTCTCTCTCTCCTTCACACGCATCCAAATGATAAATAAAACCTGTTGTTGTTGTTTTTTTCTGTATAACATCAGCTATATTTGCCCCTTCCTTTCTGAACACACTACTAAGACACTCATCCACACTTTGGTGACCTCCCGCCTAGACTATTTCAACCTCCTCCTTGCTGGTCTCCCTCTGAATCATCTCTCTCTCTCTCTCTTTCTCTCTCTCTCTCTCCTTCAATCTGTTCAAAACGCAGCTGTGTGGCTAATCTTCTGCCAGCCTCAATATGCTCATATAACACCTTTTCTCAACTCACTTCACTGGCTCCCTATCCATTTCCATATCCTGTTCAAACTTCTACTGACCTATAAGTGCACTCATTCTGCTGCTCCTCACTATCTTTCCTCTCTTATCTCTCCCTACACCCCATCTCGTGAACTCCGTTCCACTGGCAGAGCACTTCTATCTGTGCCCTTCTCTTCTACTGCTAATTCCAGACTTCAATCATTTCACTTTGCTGCTCCTCATGCCTAGAATAAACTATCTGAGTCTGTCTGTCAGGCTTCATCTCTGGCCCTTTTCAAATCCAGGCTGAAAACTCACCTCTTCGAGGCTGCTTTTGGATTCTGATCTGCTTAATCTCCAATGTGTTTCCTTACCATTCCCTTAGATGTACCTTTATCATCAGCTGTTGTGCTGTCTTGATTAGATTCTAAGCTGAGATGAGCAGGGACCATCTCTTACCTGTATCTGTACAGCACTTCATACGCCTTGTAGCACTATACAGATGATCAGTAGTAGTAGTAGTAGTAGCAATAACAAAATTTGATAATTGATTTGATATTGTGCAGGATACCAATGCAAGTTTTTCAGTATATGGGGCATATGATCTCTAATATGAAGACCCTTAATCAATCATGCTGCCATATTCTGAACCAACTTCAGATGATAGATTTGGTTTTTAGAGAGGCTTAGCATAACGACATTGTAATAATCAATTCTAGAGAATACCAAAGCCCAGGTTACCAACACAAAACTAGTTTCCAAAAGAAAAGGACTTAACTGGCACAGTTGACATAAAACATAAAATGAGATATGAACAACACTAAAGATATGATCATGCAGAACCCACAGGGAATGCAGCCAGATTCCAAGGTTCTGACAAAGGCTCTTAAGTGCAATGGTAGCTTAGAGGAGATTTGCAATCAAAGGCACTCTGTTTTATCCACATTCACTCTCAAATACAACTTCCCCAACCATTCCCCCAATCTAAGTAACTGAGCATTCAAAATACACGTAAAGAAAATTTGGATGTCATCAGCATAAACATAAAACTGAAACCCCATCTTATGTAACATAGCACAAAAAGGACCAGATGCAAATTAAATAAGAGGCCGAAACAGAACCATGCGGAAACTCTTGTTTTAAGATCTGCACTTCTGAAACTGTACTATCCACACAAATCACTTTTTCCCTACCCAGAAGATAAGACATCAATCTCCAGCTGCTGCATCATGTGAAAAAGAATCTCATGACTAATGGTATCAAAGGTTTCTGAAATATCCAATTATAGAAGAATAGTATTACGGCCTTGATCCAAGCCCTATGACTATCAGCAAACAAATAAACACACTTTTCATGCTATTAAGCTGATGGAACCCAATCTAACACTTATCCAGACTATGATAGTCCTCCAAAAATACTGCTTAATTAGGCCTCTACAACTTTCTCAATAACTTTACCCAAGAAAGGTAGACCCAGGTATATAATGTTCAGCCTTTCCAGGCTCTAATGCATCAGCTTCAACAGGGGGAAATTACAGCCCTCTTCAAATGGGATGGAAGCATATCACTCTGCAAAGATGCCTTCCTAATGTCTCAGACCTGAGATGTTAAAACATTCTTACCTAACTGAACAATAATCAAGGGACAAGGATCAAGGCAACAAGTTTCCAAATGCGTATAATATATCAGCTTCTGAAAATCAACAGTCGACGGAGAAACAAAGGTAACCCAAGAACTCTTTGCCAGACTCAAACAGGGGTATGTTTACAAAAGAGCATTAAGGGAGCAAGTGTGCCATTAACGCTTGTTATTGGCACCTTTGCACCCTTAATGCTGCGGAAAGGGTTGATAATGCCACATTAACGAGCATTAGAGGGGCCCACAGTGTTAAGGGAAAAGGAGCTGGAGAGTGGACTTAATGGGGTGGAAAGTGGGCATTGACAGCGTATGCTCCCTTACTTCCAGCTTACGCAATCATGCATTAAAGTCCTCTGCGCTGGAAACCCTAAAGCCAAGTAAAACTTTACGCAAAGGGGTATTTTTGAGGTGAGAGGGCCTATTTAAATGTCTGCGATGTACTGCACACACAGGGGATCCCAAGAAAGTGATAATAGTGTTCCATTATGACAGGGCACTATGCTGATGGTACCAGTGTGGCAAAGGGAGTGTCATGTGGGTGATGCTGTGGGGCTGGCAAGTCCACTAGGTGGACAAGGTGGCTGCCTAGGGAGAACTTTTGTGATGGCAGATATGACTCGGCTGTGACAGCAACAACACACATGCATACTGCCGCAGTCAAAAAGGAGTCGCTCCACCCCTACTACCACCATGTCAGCATTGTGCAAGTGTGGGATTGGCAGCGCAGAGATCTGTGTTCCAGTGCTGCATGACAGGTGAAATGTAGCAGCTGCCACTATTAGTGGAATGCCAAGCATGTCAGCAGCAGGTATAGCAGAGCACATTCTCCACCCCCCTCCTGAGGTCTAAGGCAGCAGCACCTGTGCCCACAGTCCCCAGCTGAGGAGGGCAGGAGCAGCATGGTGTGACTAGCTGCAGATGTGCTACCTAAATAAGACCACTAGCAGCACTGCAGCGGTGGTGGTGGAGTCACGCTTGCAGGGAGTAAGGGATTGGCTGCCATGCTGCCTACCAGCAGGTGTGGACCCTGTGACATGGCTAGTGTGCCTACTGGATGGCTGGGCCTGGGATCAGGATGCCCACACCTGCACGTATTGAGTGGCTATGTGCCTGTGGTGCGTAAAGAGTGCACTGAGCCAGGAATACTCGGAGGAAAACTTGATCACCCTATTCTCTCACCTGCCAAATGATGACCAGAATCTATGAGTGTTCCGGTGACCCCTCCATAATTCTGTACCCAACATAAGAGAGTGATCTATAATAACTCATCCACAAGCACATACAGGACATACAGCACCCCATGGACTATATCCATCCTCCAAACACATGACATCCCCTGAGACTCCTTCTTGCATACTCATCCTGTACAATTTCCATGTATCATAGTTTCCTATAATTTATGTTGTACAGTTATGCTGTTCGAATGTTCCAGGGTTTACATTTTATGGTTTTTTGATTACAAAACAATATCTAAATTCTTGGCCTTAACCACCATAGGATAGTCCCCAGAACTCAGCTTCAAGGAAAGGCCTATAATCTCAGGATCCGTACTTTCTATCCATAAAACTTCTGCCTTATCTGTATTTAAGACCAGATTATTATAGAACAATCTGCAATCCTTTGTAGAACCACATCTAACTTTTGTGTTATCAAGGATCTATCCCTTCAATAGGAAATACTAGCAGAATATCATCAGCATAGATAAAACATTTAAACCCTAAATGACAACAAATTTCTCTCAGAGGCTATAAATACAAATTAAATAAAAGAGGTGATAAACAAGATCCTTGAAGCACACCACAAGGGACTGAATATGGAGTAGATCTATTCTGACCCTTTATCATTACAGCAGATCTTCCCTAAGTAAAATAATCTATCCATTGAAGGGCTTTAGATCTGATTCCCAACAGATTGCAGTGTTTTGTCAGGACAGCATTTTGTAATTCCATGTAATTATCTAAAGGTAGTTTTATGTTTTGCTTTATTTGACTGTTTTATTTTATTTGTATATTTCTATGAGTCTACAGGCTAATAAATAAATTAAGTTAAAGTAAATAAAATAAAATAAATAAGAGAAAATTGATAATAGGACAAGAAGACATACATTTTTAGCCTATTTTATAAAAGGAACATGGGGTATGTTTACTAAAGAGTGTTAAGGGAGCAAGTATGTCATTAATGCCTGTTATCAGCTCCCTTCCACCCTTAATACTGTGATACCACTGCACTAATGAGCATTAAAGGCTCCCACAGCATTAAGGGAACAGGAGGCGGAGAGTGGGCGTTAATGGGGTGGATAGTGGGTGGAGAGTGGGCATTGACAGCCTGTTGCAGAATCGTGAGTTAGAGCCCTTTAAAGCTGTGAACCCTAACACCAATGAATGCCTCTCGGAAATGGAATATTTTGAGTGGTGAGAGACTATTTTAATATCTGCAATGTGATGCACAGACAGGGGAGCCCAAGATAGTGGTAGTAGTGCTCCATTAGCAGCAACAGCATAATGCACAAGTATGGAAGGGCACTATGTTGATGGTGCAAATGAGGCAAAGGAGGTGGCATGTGGGTCATGCAGTAGTGGTTGCTGGTGTGCAAGGCAAACCAGGCAACTGCCCAGGTGGCACATCTGTGATGTCCGTCATGATCACACAGTGACAGTGGCAGCACACAGACATGATGTTGCTGTGGAAAGATGTTGCACAACATAGGGTGGTCCAAGGGTCCCTGGCATCCTAGGCAGAGACCCCAGCTGGCCCACCCTTCTGCTGCTACTGACACCGGCTCAGGAGGAAGAGGCTGGTAGTGCCAGCAACTGTAGCTCTACTGGGGGCTAGAAAAATCAGCTGCTCGGGGAAATACCACTGCTGCAACTGTCTGTCTCTCCCCAAGACATATCGGCAGTAGGCGAGCATGGGATTTCAGCAGTGTCAGTTGGTTGGGGGCGGCGTGGCCATCCATGTGTACTTATGCCCCCCCATCCGGACTTGATGCCCATCAAACCAAATGGTGGATGGGCTGGGACTGCGCCATACCTCCACTGACAGCATGCTGCCATGTTAGCATGGTGTGAGGGTGTTGGCGGCGGGTGCAGTGGCCCTCATCTGCAGCAGACAAAAGCCATGTCCTGGTCCTGTATGTTTTGTGCATCACAACATTTGCCATTGTCTGTTGTCACCAGGCGCCCCCAGTGGCCAGTGGCTATAAGGGCATCCTGCGCATTTATTATTTTTTAAGGAGCGATGTGACTTTAAGGGCCTAGTGCATTTTGGTCCTTGCAGTTCTAGCTCCTTGTGAGCACAAATTATCCAAGCCAAGAGTGTAGGGTAATAAGGCTTTATTTCCCCTTTAACGCAATGATTCACTAAGACAAGTAGAAAATAAAGACAGTCCTTTCTTTATCAAAAGGGGTTCCACCAATATTCAAGCAGATAACTGTTATAGGCTTCACAGTTGAATGCAAGTCTTAGCTGAGGCTTCTTTTAGTTCAAAGCAATTTAAACAATTCAGGAAACAAACGGTTATAAGGTTCACCATCTGTTGCACAGTTCTTTTCTATCTACAATTCTAGCAAGGATTCAATACTAGTTACTGAACAGAAATTACAGTCCATGGATTCATCCTGAGGCATGGGAATAATATTCTCACATTCAATTTCCATAGACTCTGCGTCACTGGGTTCTTCCCTTGAATAGTAGTTTTCACTCCCTGTTACAAACTTACAGGGTCTATCTTGCTTCCAGTAAAACTTTTCTGTTAAGCCCTGAGGTATTGCTTTAAAAAGCTCTGCTTTGCTTCCCCTCCCCTTATAGGGAATAGCTGCTTTATCAGGGTTTCTATTAGCAAGGCTTTCCTTTAGAATTAAAGATTCAGCATACCTTGGCTTCCTGGAATTGCCGCACCTAGAGCTCTCCTTCTGATGTACTTCTCTCGGGAGATAGGCTTTTCTGTGCAGTGCTTTGCTTTCATGGAATTCAGGAAAACCTGGTAAGGATTCCCAATCACTGTGGTTCTCTGAAAAAGTATCTTTATAATAGGAACCTCTCTTCCTTGTTCCTTGTAATCCTGATCCAACAAGGTTACTTGGGCTGGGAGAGTCACTCCTACCAGCCAAGCTGTTTCTTCTGGCAGCTTTTCTCTGGACTCCGTCTCTCTGTGCTCTGCCCCTCTGGACTCTATCCGTCTGGGTAAACTCCCTCTGGATTCTGTCCCTCTGGATTGGCTCTGTATGGAATCTCTCCTGCTCCACGTTCTCCACGTCCTGCAGGTCCTGCACGTCCTGCAGGTTCTCCACCTTCTTTCCCACCTTCCTTCTTGCTGCTCTCTGTTTCTCCTTATAAAGGGAGTTTTGGTTTGAACGTCCCGGGCTTGGCCTCAGGTGCCACTGATTGCCACTTATATAATCAATGTCTGAGAACGTTGCTTCAGCCTCTGTGGGATTATTTTTGCCCCCTCTGGCTGTGCTACGATGCAACTGCACTCTCTGCACATTCTCAGCTCTTTGCAAAACAGAGTTTTTTTCTAAGGCTGCATCTTCCATGGCTCCAGCCTCATGACACTGTCTGATGGGGAACATTCAGTGCCAGGGACAGTGGAGCACATGCTGATCCCACCTCACCAACACTGTATGTAGTATGACATGTGCCCACATCCCCCAGTGGAGAGGGGCTGAAGTGGAAAGGTGTGCACAGCTGCACGTGTGCAACATCAGTGAGGCCACCTGCAGCACTGAACTGTTGGGTATGCCACAATGGGAGGGAGGAATATTGCACCCTACAGGTCACCCACTCTGACCATTAGCCCATGCCACTAGTCTAGGGAACTGTGTGGATTGCTCGGCCCATGGATCAGGACACCATTAACCACACATAGTGAGGGGATATGTGCATGGGGAGGGGAAATGATGTTGCAGAAGGAAAACTATGCAATTGGAGAACAGGGCATGTCAAAGCCAAAATGCCCACTCAGCACCATCACTAGCAAGATGATAACACCAGTACTACCACTATACATTGTTGCGCAAGGCATAAGAAGTAGCAAGATGAAAGGATCAGAGTCTGGAGATGGCAGTAGATAAACAGGGCATTAAGAGGAGGTAGCCAGAAGAGGAACAGGGTCCATGGGAAGGGGTTTTGGGAATGAGGAGAGAGGAAAGGTAATGAGGTGAAGTAGAAAAATGCATCTGCAAATAAGCATACATCGCATGATGCTATGGATAGGGAAACGGATGGGGAGTCAGTGAAGTGACAAGAGGGGAGGGGTCATATGAGTGCATCAGAGCTGACAGAGGATCAGCCATGCAGCAGCAATCTGAAGAGATTGAATTGGAGAGAGATGACTCTGAGGGAGACCAGCAGGGAGGAGGATGCAGTAGCAAGATAGAAGGTAAGTACAGGCAGGACAATGGTTCTTGATGTGTGTTCATAGGGCACGGGGCTCTGTGTGAACCCGAGCCCCCTCCAAATATGAGGACACAGCCGTCACCATCCAAGGCACATGTGTTGCCACATCAGCCAGGAGGGGTTGCAAGATGTGAGGTTATGTCATGACTGTACCACAAGCACACACCAGGTATGAGGAACCAGGGCCATTGTGCTTCTTCCACCATGATATGTGATGTGTATGTGCCTGTCCCATGGACTGTCCCACTGAGCGGACATATCCCATGTGCAAGACAGGAATATCAGTTGCACCAGCAGCATACACAGTCATTGCGACATACAAACTGGACAACATGTCTTCCTCTATCACCTGCCAGGCACACCTTGTCAGACAGGAATGGCACAGGGCATGCAGAGACCACAGCAGACATAGGAAGACCCCTACATATGCCTGCATTCACCCTGTCAATGACCACAGCTCCACACAGGGACTGCTGAATCAGTATGGCAGCTCTGTGACTCAATACACAAAGCCAGTATGCATATGGGTGGTGGGTCACAGATCCAAGACCTGGCTGTGGATCATGTATTGCATGTCCTGTGAGTAAACTTTATCCTACAGTGCAGGTACAGCACCAGCATGTGCAACCCCCAATGAATCAGCCAGCAAGGGTACAGACACCCATCAGCCACACAGGCAGGCTCCACTATCCACAATGCAATGTGTGCCTTTGAGTCAATGTTGACTCCTGGTGACCCAGCAGCTCCTGGGTTTTCTTGGCAGTGTAACTGGAAGTAGATCACCAGGCCTTTCTTCTGAGGCAATGGAGGGTTAAGTGACTTGCCCAAAGCCACAAGAAGTGTGAGTAGGAATAACATCCTGGTCTCTTAGTTACCAAGTCGGTGCTCTAACAACTAGGCTATTCCTCCACCCCCCTATCCACAGCAGGATGGAAAGGCAGGGTGATAGCACCAGCACACTGAGTGGGCATTAACAACATGCATGAATGTCAGAGAGTGCTAATGTGCATGATGAGGAGCAGAGGATTGTAGGTATGGCCTAAAACAGAGCAGTTTGCACAGGATGTGTCTGCATTGGAGGCAGGGTCAATGGCTGAGACTTTGCAGTGCCTTCTCCCACGTACATGATCTTGGTGGCCACAGCATTTCATGCTGAGAGGGCACTCTCACTCTGACCAAGCAGTGACCATGGCACAACTATATTTCCATTTAGTGTTCAGCTCCAGTGATGTAGATGCACTCCCTGTTCTGGGAGGCCAATTCTGGATGATTGTGGTGTTTGGCCCAAGCCAGGCTGCACATGCATGGTCAGCATACTGGATACAGTTAGTATGTGTATGGCTGAAACAGCCCTGTGGTGAGCAGTAGATGCAGTCTGATTGTGGTGGATTGGTAGTTCTAGGTGGTTGGGGCAACAGCTGTTCTTAGCATGTTCACTATGGTCATAGCAGGACCACATAACCATTGCTGCATCTAACATCAGCTTCTGTCACACTAGACTCTGATATGAGATATTTTAGGAGAGTCCCTGTCCAACAAGGGCAGGACACAGATGTGACAGGCGCCTAAGCTATGCTGCAAAAGTGCAGGAAGCAAGGTGACTAGTATAACACACTGGCAGTGATGTGGATCTGTGGCATGGCTGGCAGAGTCCATTTTTAGCAGTGCAAGCTCTGGGGATCAGGTGCTAGGCTCCCATTCTCACCCTCAGGGTGACTGGGACAGGGTGAAACTGCTCAGTAGCATGGTTTGCAAGCTGTTTTGTGCTTGCAGCACACACTGTCAGTGCATCTTAGTGAGCTGATGTGATGGATCACTGCATTCTCCATTTGGTGATCAGCTGTAGAATGCTGTTCTGCATGTGCAGTACATCATGGGTAATGGAGGAGCTAACTTATACTGGTGCACACAACAGACAGTTTAGGCAGTGACTTGCAGTCTCTTTGATTCCAAACATTGCTATACAGCAAAGTGTAGAGTGCAATACCTCCATAAGCAAGGAACAATGCTTTGATTCCCATTTGTGGTTTTTGGGTCTGTGTGCTACTTGGTTCCTTTGCATGCCTGTGACAGTCCTGGGTTTAAAAAAGGTTTGGACAAGTTCCTGGAGGAAAGGTCCATAAACCATTATTAAGAAGGGACCCAGGATATCAATGCTTGAACCAGTACAAGCATTGTGGAACCTGTGTCCCTTGGGGAAACTGCTAGGTATGTATGACCTAGATTGGCCACTGTTGGAAACAGAATGCTGGGCTTGATGGACCTTGGTCTGACCCAGTATGGCATATCTTATGTTCTTATGTTCTTATGGCAGACACATATTCTTAGACTTTGTTATGTGTTTTGGCCACAATTTTGGTCAGCAAACATGCTATTCCCCATCATGTCCTTCTGAGAGTACGGTTTTATTGGCTCTGCTGCAGCCCATTGCAGGGGGTCAAACATGTTCACCCTGCAAATGTCTGGCACCTCCTCAGAGGCATAGTTCATTGTTTTAATGTAAACCCCCTCTGATCTCTGGAAGGGGTGGTATAAAAATGTAAGCAAATAAAATAAATAAACAAATAAAATAAATAGTGTAATGGTCATGGCACTGGTTTGGGAACCGAGATATCAGAGTTTGAAGCGCACTGGTACTGTGATGTTTTGGAATGTGTTACTGATGCATTTTATGTATGCCACAACCTTCATGGAATGACCACGCCTCCTTGTGACCTAGGGCAGGTGGGCGGGAACACAATTCCAGACATACAGGGCTAATTCTGAAGTCAGCCCTCTACGTCCATGGTTGGTCATGTAGACAGGGGACTTATTCCATTTTGGAGGAGGTGGGCAGCGCGACAAGGCATGTGTGCCACTGATGCCCCAACTGGATCTGCCTCTACAGGCGCCCGCCTAGCCTACCCATTGGATGGGCTGGTACTGTACCCCACCCTCACTGACACCATGTTGTCATGTCAGCATGATGAGGGTGCAGTGGCAGTGGGTGCTGCGCCCCCCACCAGCAGCAGACAAAGGGTCTGCCCTGGTCCTATGTGTCATGTATGCCGCCACAGTTGTCTGAGTCACCATGATGACAAACAACCAGCCACAGGAAGAGTGGAGCACTTGATGATCCCACACCACTGAAGATGAATTAGTAGGACGCATGACAAACCCCAGTAGAGGCGGGCATGAGTACCCTGATGGGCATAGCTAAACAGATGTAACCACAGGGATGCTGCCTACAGCACTGAACCAATGGCTCTGCCACAATGGCAGGGAGGGATGGAGCAGACAGCAGGCTGCTCATAATCAACAATGGAGAACAAAAAGAAGCAGAACCCGGACTGACAACAAATAGTAGAAAAACCTTGTTTATTGTGCCCCGACGCGTTTTGGCTACCAGCCTTCTTGAGGGGGTCTTAAAAGGAACACACCTCAAAGAGAAACAATAATAATAGTAATAATAATAATAATAATCTTAAATACACTTATTAAAAACAATAAAACAATAAAACAATAAATGTGATTATTACGCAAAACAAATGGATCAGACTGGCAGAATATCTATAGTACTTAACCCATACTATTATTTCATCAAATAATACACAACATAAATATATAAATATGTTATCATCAAAAGGAGCATAAATCTTTAATTAATGGTATACAAGACAAGAATGTGTCAATAAATATTGATAAAAGTTGAATATAAACAAATAAAAAGCAAAAAGAGAAAGAGAGAGAGACGAGGAGGACAAAAGGGATCGGATAAATACCTTAATTCTGTCAAATGGAACGCTAAACCATTAACCAGACATGTAGGACGCTAAATGCTGACAATGAATAAATAAATAATTAAATAAATAAGTATAATGCAATATGTCTGAAGACTCGTGTAATAAATAAGTAAATAAATACCATATATAAAAAAAATATATAAATGCCATAAAAATATCATAATAGAATATAATAAATAAAACTAGAGATAAATTACAAATATACAATACTTTTACAACCAGCAATTAACAAATACAGAACATGATGAGACAAAATAGTAAAAGCACGTCTTAAAAAGTCACAATTCATTGT
Organism: Ichthyophis bannanicus; assembly: GCA_033557465.1. Lineage (NCBI taxonomy): Eukaryota > Metazoa > Chordata > Amphibia > Gymnophiona > Ichthyophiidae > Ichthyophis > Ichthyophis bannanicus. The sequence continues at coordinate 1,379,038,511 of CM066033.1, read as the reverse complement.
GGAGAAATTATCCCACCAGATAGCGTTGAAAAATGACCTTTAATAAAGGCAGAGATGTTCATAAAAAATGGATATTAAGAAAATATATATATAATGAATTGTGGAGCGCGATTGCGGGGCGTGCTTTGAAGGGGCGTGTTAAAGGGGCAGATTCTGCCCCTTGGATGCCCCTTTGACGCACTTGCGACGCTGCGGCATCTGGGTGAGTGTTTCCCTGCGTTTTACCATTATATTAGGTGTTTGTTCCTCTGACTTGTTTAGCTTTATAATATGGGTAAGCGTAAGGGTAAATCTCAGACCAAGTCGTTGGAGACCGGTTCTGGGGATGCCAAGCCGACCGGTCCCCTAGATAAGCATTTTGCACCCAAACCGCTGGCACAATCTTCTCCTGAAGGGGCGTCTCTGAGCCCGGGTGGGAGAACCCCTCCCCCGTGTCCTGCTCCGTTAGATGATAGTATGTCTTTGTTACCTTTTACTGTTTGTAGACCGAAAGATCCTATTTCTTTACCTATTCCGGTACACCTTGCAACTTTGGAAGGGGTTAAGGAACTTCCAGTGCTGTCCCCAGATGAGGAAGTCACCCTAAAAGATTTATGGGGGGCCTTAAAATGCATTGATACTAAGGTATCGGTTGTGGTTGGCTCTTTATGTCAATTTACCCAGGAAGCTGCTGTTTCGTTTCAGCAGCTTGATAAAAAGGTTTCCCTTTTGGATTCTGCGGTTGCTAAATTGGAATCTCGAGTTTCTCCCCTTCAGGAAGTGAATGTCTTAGGTATTAAAGATTCCCTTATTTTACACTCTAAGGTAGAAACTTTGGAGAACTCAATTTGGGCTTATAATTTACGCTTTTTAAATTTTCCTCAAACGTATTTATTGTCCCCCCAAATTCTTCTGGATAAATACCTGAAGGAAATTTTAGCAATATCTGAATCTGTTGATGTTCGACAGATATACTATATTTCAGCTGCTATTAAGAAGGTGAATCCAATTGAGGGTGAGACAGATGAAATAGTTCCTTCCATGGCTAACATTACAGCTTTTCTAGAAGATTCCCTTGATTTAATATCCACTCGTGCTACTTTGTTAGTCACTTTTTCCTCTTTATTAGTTAAAGAACGTATTTTGAAGGCTTTCTTTAAAGCTAAATTATCTAAATTCTGTGGACAGAGGATAAATATATTTCCCGACGTATCTCGCCATACGCAGATGCGTCGGCGTCAATTTCTGGCTCTTAAACCTCGAGTTCTATCTATTGGGGCATCGTTTTTTTTATGATTCCCCTGCAAGTGTGTTATTAATTACAATAATGCCTCTTATATGTTTCAGGATGTGTCTCATTTAGAAAAGTTTCTAGCGGATAAGCCGGTTACAGGGGGAAATGGTGATGTATAATTTACCTCCTTTGTTGTGGTCCTTTGGGACTTGTTTTCTTTCATCCTTCAGGATGGTTATGTTTCTTACAACTAGATACAGTTTGTACTCTCTTAATGTGGGCTTCAAGAATGTTCACTTATTGTTTTCCTTTGTGTATACTTCTTATTGTAACATATAAGGTGGAATGTTTGTTTCTTTTCATTATCTTGTATAATGTAATTTGTTAAAACCTAATTTAAAAAATATATATATATATATATAATGAATAAGACAATATAAAACACTATGATAAATGAATGTGTTGTATTCTTAACTAATATATCTAGATATGCTATTTCATTCGGACAAAAAAACTTTTTCAAAATGTGAAACGTAAAGGTTGGCAACATCTGGTGCAACTGATGAACCCATCGCAACCCCCTGTTTTTCTTGTTACCTTAGATATAAAATCCCTTTATACCAATATTCCTCAAAATGCGGCAATTGATGTCATAGCTGATTATCTTATTACTAGAACTAGACCTGTTCGCACCCCTACTTGTTTTCTTATCCAATTGGCTACCTTAATATTACGTAGCAACTTTTTTTGTTTTCAAGACTTATACTATCAACAAATAAAGGGGGTTGCGATGGGTTCATCAGTTGCACCAGATGTTGCCAACCTTTACGTTTCACATTTTGAAAAAGTTTTTTTGAACACACATCCTTATGAATCAAATATAAAAATGTGGAAACGGTATATAGATGATGTGTTTCTTATATGGGAAGGTACGGAAACTCTATTGTTATCTTTTATCCATTGGTTAAACTCCTGTGATCCGCACTTGCAATTTGATTACTCATATAGTCCGAATGAAATAGCATATCTAGATATATTAGTTAAGAATACATCAGAAGGGTTTATAACCAACTTGTACCGTAAGCCTACTGATAGGAATTTACTCTTACATTTTGACAGTTTTCATAACCGGTCTTTAAAAGAGAATCTACCTATGAGTCAATTCTTGAGGGTTCGGAGACTTTGTACTACAGATGAAGATTTTAAAGCCCATGCCATTGACATGAGTCAAAGAATTAAAGATCGTGGATATCCAGATGCTTGCATTACAAAGGCTTTTCATCGGGCCTGGTCAACTAATAGAGCAACTCTCTAACAGAATCGGGTTCCTGTCAAAACCAATAACATTGTTTGTACGATTACTTTTTCTGAACACTCTAGAGAAATTGCCCATATATTAAGGAGAGCATGGCACATTTTAAATCCTCTCCCTTCTCTAAATGAGACAAAACGCTTGGTTGCATATAAGAGAAATTCCAACGTAAGAGATATTTTAGTACCGTCTGCCCTAGGTAATCCTAGATTTATTCTGAAAGCATGTGGGCATTTCAAGTGCGGTAGGTGTTCTGTTTGTGAGAATGTTCTGGTCACTAGAAAGGAATTTCTGAAGCCTGGTTCAACACATAAAGTCTTGCTACAAGATTTTTCCAACTGTGAGACTCAGAACGTCATCTATTTGATCCTGTGTCCTTGCAACCTCTGTTATGTAGGGAAAACTAAAAGGAATATAAAGACAAGCATAATTGAGCACAAGAGTAACATCCGTAGACAGGTGGTTGATAAACCTTTAGTAGATCATTGGGTAGAAGTCCGTCATGCACTTTCTGATTTAAAATTTCTGGTTCTTAAAGTGGTACGACCCCATTGGCGAGGGGGTGATGTGGACAAGCTCCTTCTTCGTCTTGAACAGAGATTCATTTATGAACTCCGCACTTTGCATCCAATGGGCCTGAACCAAGAGGTTGATCTTTCCATTTTCTTATAGTTTATCACCTTTTTTCTTTTTTTCTTTTTTTCTCTTTTTTCTTTTTCCTTTCCCATTTCCTTCCTTCCCTTCTCCCCCTCCTCCCTCCCCTCCTCCCCCCCTTTTTCTTCCCTTCCCTCCCCATCCACCTCCCCCCTTTCTCCTCTAACCCTCCTCCCTCCCCTTCCCCTCCTCCCCCCTTTCCCCCCCTCCCCCTTTCCCCTCCCCCTCCCTCCCTTCCCTTTCCCCCTTTCCTTTCCTTTCTATTCCTTTCTCCTTCCTCCCCCCCTTCCCTCCCCCCTTACTTCTCCTTCCCTCCTCTCCCTTTCCCTCTCCCTTCCTCCCTTCTCCTTTCCTTCCTCCCCTTCCCTCTTTTACCCCTCCCTTCCCCCCTCCCTTCACCCTCCCCCCTTCCCTCTCCCTTCCCTTCCCCTCCCCCTTCCCTTTCCTCTCCCCTCTCCCCCCTTTCTCCTCCCTTATATATTATATTACATATAGCATTGTTTTTAATATACTTTAGAACAATTTATTTTGTTTTGTTATCCCTTAATTCATAGAAATGGGAAAACACTGGTATTTTATGGTTTCATTTGTTTTGAGCGCTGTCCTGTCACTACGAGTTAAATCGCTGTGCTGCACGTGCTTTATGGCAACATTTGGTTTAATCTTTCATGTATTTTTAAACATCCATGCATATGATTTGTCGTATAGCATTGTTTGTTTTTCTTACACTTTAGAATAAGTTATTTGGTTGTGATGACTTCTAATTTATAACGTTGACATTCTTTACTCTTTATTTGTGTTGAGCGCTGCTTTGTCATTAGAAGTAGAATCGCTGTGCACGGCGTGCTTAATGTTATTTCTTTTGTTTTTTTAAATTTTTATGTACCAATACAATAAACATATTCTGTAGTAGGTTTCTTGAAGGTTTTCATTAAAAGTACTAGATTTTATAAATTATTGGTTTTGATGACCTTTAACCTACAATAGCGGGAATGTGCCGGCATTTTAAGCTTTTCTTTGTACTGGACAACATTACGTTACTTTGAGCAGCATTGCTGTGCAGAACATTTCTCACGGTAAGCCTTCATATCTTCAGTTTCCTCTAAAGGTTTTATACAAGTTGTTTACACCTTACTTGTCTTAGTTTACAAAGATTTACATCATAGCTTTACTGTTCATTTCTTTTGAGGTCTGAATGTTTTGTTGGTCTTTAGGACTTTTTACAAGATATACGTTGTAATTCCTCAGCCTCCTTTGGTTCTTCACATTTATGGGTATAACAAATTTTTAAGTACTAATGCACATGATTAACTGTACAAGTTTGTTTTTTCATATAATCTATTTGGTTTTGTGCATTCTTAACTCAAATGGGCGGGAAAATGCCAACGTTTAAAGTCTTTATTCAGCTTGAACGCCACTTGGTCATTCCGAGTAGAATCGTTGTGCAGAATATATAAAGCATTTTTGGTCTTCAGTTTTTTGTTTCATTGAAATGTTTCTTGCTACAACATCGTGACAACATATTTTTTGGAAGTTTAAGCTGCGAATCAGTTGCGATTGCTTTTGTCCTAGTAGGCAATCAGGTTACCCTTTCGGATACAATGTACTCTTGTGCACTCTGCGTTATTTTAGTTTTGACAACTTATTTATAACAAGACATATACTACATATTTTTGGGCTGGTAACAAGTCTTTTTTTAAGCTATGGTACAAATGCTCGCTTTAAACACCTTTCGTTTTTTTTGAGTCACAGCCAATCTATAACGCATTTACTCATTATATCATTTTGTGCTGTTTCATTTAATACAATTTTGCTCGGAGATTTCGAGTTGCAGCCAATATTTAACACATTCATTTATCATAGTGTTTTATGTTGTTTTATTCACTATATATAGTAGGCAGTCAGGTTACCCTTTCGGACACAATGTACTCTTGTGCACTTTGCGGTTTTCAGTTATGACAATTTATTTATAACAAGACATATACTACATATTTTTGGGCTGGTAGCAAGTCCTTTTTTTAAGCTGCGGTACAAATGCTCGCTTTAAACACCTTTCAAGTTTTTTGAGTCACAGCCAATCTATAACGCATTTACTTAATATATCATTTTGTGCTGTTTTATTTAATACAATTTTCCTTGGAGATTTCGAGTTGCAGCCAATATTTAACACATTCATTTATCATAGTGTTTTATGTTGTCTTATTCATTATATATATATTTTCTTAATATCCATTTTTTATGAACGTCTCTGCCTTTATTAAAGGTCATTTTTCAACGCTATCTGGTGGGATAATTTCTCCACAATGAATTGTGACTTTTTAAGACGTGCTTTTACTATTTTGTCTCATCATGTTCTGTATTTGTTAATTGCTGGTTGTAAAAGTATTGTATATTTGTAATTTGTCTTTAGTTTTATTTATTATATTCTATTATGATATTTTTATGGCATTTATATATATTTTTTTATATATGGTATTTATTTACTTATTTATTACATGAGTCTTCAGACATATTGCATTATACTTATTTATTTATTTATTTATTCATTGTCAGCATTTAGCGTCCTACATGTCTGGTTAATGGTTTAGCATTCCATTTGACAGAATTAAGGTATTTATCCGATCCCTTTTGTCCTCCTCATCCCTCTCTCTTTCTCTTTTTGCTATTATTTGTTTATATTCAACTTTTATCAATATTTATTGACACATTCTTGTCTTGTATACCATTAATTAAAGATGTATGTTCCTTTTGATGATAACATATTTATATATTTATGTTGTGTATTATTTGATGAAATAATAGTATGGGTTAAGTACTGTAGAAATTCTGCCAGTCTGATCCATATGTTTTGCGTAATAATCACATTTATTGTTTTATTATTTTATTGTTTTTAATAAGTGTATTTAAGATTATTATTATTATTATTATTACTATTATTATTGTTTCTCTTTGAGGTGTGTTCCTTTTAAGACCCCCTGAAGAAGGCTGGTAGCTGAAACGCGTCGGGGCACAATAAACAAGGTTTTTCTACTATTTGTTGTCAGTCCGGGTTTTGCTTCTTTTTGTTCTCCTGGTAGTGTGCGGATACCCTTGCTCTTTCTGGTACATAATCAACAATGGACCATGGCAGTGGTCCAGTTAGCAGAGTGGCGTGCCTGTTCTGTGGATCGCGATGCCCCCATCTGTACATAGTGAGTGGATATGTGCATATGTGGGGACATATGGCTGTTGTGGAAGGGATACCACACAATAGAACAGGCATGTCAGAGGCAAAATGCCCACCCAGCAACCTTACTTGCAAGATGATAGCATCGTTACTACTACTATACATCATTCATGAAGTGCTACAAGGCATACACCATGTGGAACAAACATGTAGGAAGACAGTCCCTGACTGAAAGAAGGGTACGATAGGGGAAGAAGACACCAAGGTCTCAAGAGAAGGGGATCCAACAGCAACCCCAAGGAGGTATGCCATCTGGATGGATATGAAGAGGGAGATAGATGAGACATGATGTAAGGATAGAGGATGCCTACACTAGGAATTAAGAGCAGCAAGGTGAAAGGAGAGAAGGCTGGGATGGCAGTAGATTGCCAGGGTATAGAGAGTGGGTAGACAGAAGAAGAGTGAAGTCCATGGGAAGTAGTTGTGGGACATAGAAGAAATGAAAGGTGCTGAGGGACACTACAGAGGATGCATTTATAGGCTAGGCGAGGATGTCTGAGATGGATAAGTAAACCTATGGAGAGTCAGTGTAGAAATATCAGGAGAGGAGTGATGAGTATCTTGGGACTGGTGGAGGGTGAGCAGAGCTCTGCATAGATGGATGGGAAGAGATATGACTCTGGGGGGGATAAGCAAGGAGTAAGGTACAGTTGCAAGATGGAGGTAACTATAGTGTGGACCCCAGTTTTAGTTCTGCTTTCTGAGAACAAGGTGCTCTGTGAGAACCAGGGACCCTCAAAATTAGCGAACCCAGTCACCAACAGCCATCTGAGTCATTTGTGAATCCATATCAGCCAAGCCAATCTGCAAGATGTGACTTCATGGCCTTACTGCTGCATAAGCACCCACCAGGTAAGGGTGCCCATGGCCATTCTGCTTGTTCTGCCATGCCATACAATGTGTGTGTGCCTATTCCTGGGCTGTCCCCCAGAATGGACATATCTTGTGTGTTAGACAGGAATGTCAGTTTTACCAGCAGCATAGACAGCCAGTGCAGCATACAGAATGAACAACATGTCTCCCTTTAACACCCCCAGAACACACCTTGTCAGACAGTTATGGCATAGGGCCTACAGAGATACCAGTAGATGTGGGCAGACACCTCTGCATGGCTATATCCATCCTGACAGCCACCACATTTACACCCGTGACCACTGTTCCCTCTAAGCTCCAAGCGAGCGCACATACTTTACAACAGAGCGCACAAAAATTACGGTTCTGGTTCTGATAGAAAACAACACAGATGTCTTAAAATTTAAAAGTTGTGATTGTAATTACTAGAAATGTTCCGCTTCATTTAGTAATCATCTATTTTCATTTAATTTGATTAAAATCAATGTGGTGTACATACTGTATTCTGACGTGTAGTCAAATTTTAAAGTATATAACTCCGAGTGTCGTTATGTGGCGCACAAAAATGTAACCTTCCTTCAAAAGCTGCACAGCTGATATTTTATGCGCACACAGCCTACAGAAAATTAGAGGGAACATTGCCCGACTCCATACACAAGGGCACTGTGAATATTAGAGAAGGGTTGCTGGTTCAAGTCCCTGTAGTGGATCATGTATAGCATGCTCCTGTGGATAAACGTCATCTCACATTGCAGGTACAGCACCAGTATATGCAGTCCCCACTGACCCTTCCAGCAAGTAGCTTCACAGACAGCCTCCACTGCCAATGCCTGCATTGAGGGACAGGCTGATAGCACAGGCAAAATGAGCAGGCATTAACAATGTGCAATCATTTCACAGTATGATAATAGTGCCTGCACAATGAACATATGTTAGGAATGCTTGCGCAGATAAGGAAGTGGCAAGCAGGAATGCCAACCATCACCACTTTTTGCACATTGCGGTGAAGTGTGTGTGTGTGTGTGTTGTTCCAGAGTACAGGGGCCTTCTGCAGTACACAGTGGTCCATGTTGAAATGTGCATGATGAGGGCAGAAAATTGTGGGTATGGCCTGAAACCGAGAGGTTTGCCCAGGATGTGTCTGCCTTGGAGGTAGGGTCACTGACTGAGACTTCGTAGTGCCCTCACTCTGAGCAAGCTGTGACCATGGCACAGTTATGTATCCACATGGTGCTATATAGTGTCCAGCTCCAGTGATGTTTGTGCTTTCCCTGTCTTGGGAGTCAAATCACTGTGCTAGATGTTGGGTGTCCATGCTGTTTGTCCCAAGCCAGGTATACATGGGCATTCTATGCACATGCATTGTTTGATGACGAGCCACAGTTGGCATGTGCATGGCTGAAAGAACCTAGTGGTGGGCAGCAAATGCAGTCTAGCTGTGGTTGATTGGTAATTCCAGATGGTTGGGACAGCAGTTGCTCCAGGCCTGCTCACTCTGGTCATAGCAGGACCAACATGAGGGTAGCAGCATCCCATGCAAGCTTAGAAACCCCCCTATATTTAGTGTCCGTGGCATCAGTTGCTGTAACACTGGGCACTGACATGTCAAACAGGTCATGCTGGAAATATGCAGGAAGCAAGGAGACCAACAAGACTGCAGCAACAGCTCCACACAAGCCTAGAGACCCCCACTGCAGTTAGCATCAGCAGTTTAATACTGGGCACTGACATGTACTGTTTTAAGAGTCCCTGTTCAACAGGGGCAGGACACAGGACCTAGATGCAACTAGCACCTACAGCATACTGCAACAGTACAGAAAACAAAGTGACTAGTATAACACACTGCCAGTGATGTGGATCTACAGCACAACTAGCAGAGACCGGCTCTAGCACTACAAGCTCTGGGGACCAGGTCTGGGCACCCATCCTCACCTTCAGGGTGACCGCTGAAACTGCTCAGTAGCACAGTTTGTAGCTGTTATTTATTTATATATTTAACCATTTTTCTATAACGCCTTATCTTAAAATCAAGGTGGTTTACAAAGAACTTCAATTTACAGAAAACTATTAAAAGTAACAATTAACACTTTGTTCCAATACATAAAAACTTCCTTAGCAAACATAGGGGGGGGGGAGACTGGGAATGATAAATTATAACTTATGTACAAGGTGATGTGCATGTAGGAGTTCATGAGGGGGGGCATCATGTTTCATTGAATTGCTTGATGAATAGGAAGGTCTTGAGCTGTTTCCGGAATTCCTTAATGTCTGTGGTGGTTCTCATTTTCTCCGGGAGAGTGTTCCAGGTAGATGGGGCGACAAGCTAGAGGGCCCTCTTGGATGTTGCTTGTTTGGTTTTTGTGAACAGGTTGGGTGCTGGTATGCTATTGATGTTGCTACTTCTCGCTGGTCTGTTGGGTTTGGTGCAGATGAGATCCTGCAGATTTCTGGCTGTTAGGTTGTTTTTGATCTTGAAGATGGTCAGGGCAGATTTGTATTAGGCACGTGATGTGATTGGCAACCAGTGCAGTTGGTGCAGGAGGTGAATTATGTGCTCTTGCCAAGATGATCCCATGATGGTTCGTGCAGCGGTGTTTTGCACTAGTTGCAGGGGTCGGGTAGATTGTTTAGGTAGACCTTGGAAGAGAGCATTACAGTAGTCCATGGATAGCGTTATGATGGACTGACATACTGTTCGAAAGTGGTCTTGATTGAGGAGAGGTTTTAATCTCTTGATTATTGCTAGTTTGTGGACTTGTAGCACACACTATCAGTGCATCTTACTAAGCTGATATGATGGATCTGGGCATTCTCCATTTGGTGATCAGCTGCAGACTGATGTTCCGCATGTGCAGTGCCTCATGGGTACTGGAGGGCTAGCCTATACCTGCACACACAGCAGACATTTTAGGCAGTGACCTGCAGTCTCTTTGAATCCAGAAATTGCTATACCAAGAGGAATGGAAGTGTATTCTACTGGTTAGTGCACTGTCACCATATGCAGGGAACAGCAGTTCAATTCCCACTTGTTCCTTTTCAGCCTCTGCTACTCATGCCCTTCTGAGAGCATAGTTTTATTGACTCTGCCGCAGCCCATTGCAGGGGATCAGACATGTTCATCCTGCAAATATTAGGCACCTGCTTGGAGACATGGCATAAAGGTCTTGGCTAGTGGCTTGGGGACCAAGATACCAAGGTTTGAAGCCCACTAGTACTCCTTATGTGACATTTCAGAATGTGTTACTGTTGCATTTTATGACTGCCACAACCTTAACCCACCAATGATTCAGCTGACTGCAGGTCCATACAGTCTCTGGTCATCATCAGACATTACCAATTTGTCGGTAAGATGTATCCCAATGTGACTGTACTGCTACAGCGGTATACTAACAGCCAGTTACATGCATAAAGCTATAACTTACATGTGAGACATGAGTCGTGTATGACATCATGACTGTGACTTTACAGCTTTGGCTGCATCACATCTCTGCAGTACCAGTGGACACATCCTACCCCTCGGATAGTCACCTGCAGGTATCACCTCATGTTGGTATGTGCCCCATTTTCTCATTTTGGATAACACCTGTCCAGTTGTTATCTGCACACGTGTTAGCTTCCTTGATCTCTTTGAGCATTTCACCATCCATTTGTTCATTCTGGCCAGGCAGTCGACCCCCACTGCCATTGCCTTCCCCTTCCTCTTTTGACATGGAATTTCAATCCATAGAGATTCTACGGTGAATTTTGTTTCCTACAAAACTTTAATCCTTTGTGACTCAATGCCCTCTCTAGAGCGCAACCCCTCCACCAATTTGATCTGCTTTATCATTACGATATAATTTGGCCCCCTCATGGCCAGTACTTGGAGATTCATGTTAATTCATAGGTGTTTGTGTGTGCAAAGCCCAAAATACACATCTTTGGTACTTTTACACCAGGTTTTTATAAGATATTGTATATGCGTGAAAAATGGCTTTATAAAATTACCTCCCACATACTCAAAGGGAATGAGAGTTATAGATGATGTGAGTATGATGTAGATGGAGGAAATCTAATAGTTTTGTCACTAATTTTTACATAAGTTAAAAGTAAAATGCAATGGACAATTTTAGTAATCAATTTTGCCAGAATTAACCTTCTGCACCATGACTGACTATTCACAAAATATGTTTTATGCAGCAATGATTTGAAATAGGTTTTGTAATAAAGTCCAGGAATTTCTTTTTTTCATGATCACCCAATAGTTACATACAGGAAGGAGCAAAGAAAGGACTTTCTACTTCGAAAAGCAGCAGGGGCTCGGTTTTGACTGAACAAAGTGCTCATTATCAGCCCTAGGCATTGCCTCGGGCATTTCTACAGACTTGATTGCTCTCAAAAATAGCTTGAATTCTGAGCATATTTGGATCAAAAGTACATAGAAAATGTCTCCAAATCCAAGTTCCCTGCACATGAACTATTCCCCTGCCCTAAAACTTTTCCCTCTACCACTTTTATTCCTCCAATGTCATTAAAATGAAAACATTGTTCCAGTCTTTGAAATGCAAACTTTAATTCTGATCAACATCAATTTGTTTCACATATTAAATGGTGGGGATGAGTGAACATTTTAAGAAGATATTCATGAACTAATATGTCAAACTTGTAGAACTGATCAGGGTTCTTCAAATTAGTTGTAGGTAATTTTAAAACAAATATGAGAAATTATTTTTTCATTCAATGCATACTTAAGCTTAAGAACTCATTGCCAGAGGATGTAGTAAAAGCAGTTAGTATAGCTGGGCTTAAAAAAAAGTTTTGGACAAATTCTTGGCGAAAATAATCAATAGATTGTTATTAGAGGAAACTTGGCGAAAGCCACTGCTTATCCCTCAGAGATCGTTTATATTTGCCCTGTCCTTTTTTGAATTTAGGTACAGTTCTTGTCTCTACTATATCCACTAGAAAGCTGTTCCATGCATCACCACCCTTTCTGTAAAGAAATATGTCCTTAGATTACTTCTGAGTCTATCCCCTTTCACCATCATCCTATGACTCTTCATTCTAGGACTTCCTTTAATTGAAAGAAGACCACCCTCTGTGCATTTATACCATTAAGGTATTTAAATGTCTCTTTCATTCTCCATGCCCCAATATGTAACACATCTTTGCAGCTTCCGACTTTCATTTCATGAACAGCTATATCAGCCATCAGACACCCCGAGAGCTTTAGTCCAACCATATCGTAAATGCTATTCTTACTCTGAAGATTCTTGCAACTAGGGGGGAGGAGGCTCATCTTCCAACACTATATTACAGTGATAATGTCCTTGTACACGTCATTGAAGAGGCCTCACTAGGAGTATCATGTTTTATCTTTAGAAGTTTATCTCACTAAAAATATAAAGGGGTATGTTTACTAAACCGTCTTAACGTGCGCCCGGCGATAGTGTGCAGGATGCCATAAAAGGAGTGGGCGTTTTGGTCTTAACGTAGCAAAACGGGATTATCACACGATAACGCACGCTGCGCACATTATCGGGCGAAACACCACTAAGCACGTTAACGTGCAATAATTTTAAGTAAGCGCGCAGACATGCAAGCATAGAAGCAGAGGTGTAGCACAATGGTTACTACACTAACTGATGGTACAGGGGTCCTGAGTTTGATCCCCCAGTGTGCCTAATGCATAAGGCTGGCTGAGGCATCACCCTGTACGTTTAAGTAGTGCTTTTTGAGGCATTTTACTTTTATTTTAATAAGTGCTGCCAGCAAACACACCCTCACGGTGGCGTAACCTAAGGTGCCGCATAAGGCACCCCATAACGCACTCCATAGGGCACATTATAAAGTGCACTGTCCGCCAAGGCACCCTATAATGTCCCCTATAGGACACCTTATAAGGCGCTTGATAGGGCGCCCTATAAGGTGCCTTATGGGGCACCTTAAGGTTACAGTACTCTGAGGGTGTTTTTGCTGGCAGCACTAATGTACATTAAAAATAGACAATGCCTCAGACAGCCCTATCACATAACCCCACCATGTGTCTGAACCCATAACCTCTGGTTTCACAGGCAGTGAAGTAACCAGTGGGCTACAGCTCTATAGCTGCTAACAAACCCCTGGCTGGCTGCAGAAGGACTGCACGTCACCACACAAACTGTCTGCTGTGGTTACCAGGATAGGGTTAACCCACCCATACCCATGATGCACTGCACATGCAAATCAGCAGTCGACAGATGGGCACAAGATGGGGTATGCACCCCCACAGCACCTCGGCCTGGTAGGGGGAACTGACCGTGTGTGGTACTGGCACAGAGTAGCCACAGACTGTCACATTGTGTGGGTACTGTGCCACCCTGAGGGTGAGGTGGGGCGCCCAGCACCAGGTCCACAGCACCTTTCATGATTGAAATACGCCATGCTGCAGGCCCCTATCAGTGCTACTGTGTGTGATAGGTAGTTCCTGCAGACACATCTAGGTTACATTTGTGTCCTTCTGTATTTTTCAGTCATGTCTAGCCCTTATGGGCTATGATGCACCCAGAATAGTGCAAATCCTGTGTTGGTGCCATGGTTACATGATGTAGGTGAAGGGGGTGGATGTTTGGACCCCTAGGCAGATTATGTACCACCACACAACCCACCCTCTGGGGCTCAGGGTGGGAAACAGGATCGCCCACCAATAGATCCACATTCTACCTCCCTGCAATGGTGGCAGTAGAGGGGACAATCAACACCAGTCCTGCTGAGGAACAGACACCCTACAGGGCAGGCAATGCAGAGCTGTACACATCCATAAAGCAATAACAGACAGACAGTAGGCCTAGAAATACTCAGCTGCCCCCCACCACTATCTGATATTCTCCAGCAACAAGCCTCCAGCCGCTGCACCCTGCAAGGTGTTCCAGCAAGACACATACTAGCTGCAGACAGTCCATAGTGCATGGTCCTGGAGGAGATGCATGTACCCAGAACTGGGATGCCAGCATACACACCAAGCAGATAAGTCAGTGATTGAGCCTCAAAAGAAAACCCATAAATATCACATGACAGAAATGCTACATAGCACTATGGGGGAACCTAGCCATGCCGTGGTCACTGCTCAGTCAGGGTGAGAGTGACCTCCCAGCAGGATATGCTGTGGCCACCCTGTCTGTGCAGGTGGTGGCCGGGCACTACAATGTCCCAGCCATTGCCCTATGCTCTGTACAGATGAATCCAGGCCAGACCACCCTATCCAGGCTATTCCCACAGTACCTTGCTCTTCATTATGCACATTGGCAGGCCAATACTGGCAACAATGCTAGCAGTGTGGGCTGAGGAAGGTGTTAGCAGCCACCACACACTGGATAGACAGACACACACTCCCCACACCTATGCCAGCATTGTGCAGCTATAGAGGTGTTTGGCAGTCCTGGCCACCACACCAGTCCTGGGCACAGTGCAGGCATGGCTATGGTATGCATACTGTTGGGGTCACGCTGTCAGACAGCAGACTTGAGGCACACTCCACAGACATCAGAAAGGTTGCTATGATGCAGCTCAATCAGCCAATTGTGCTTAACGTAGGAATTGCTATCTGCCAGTTATCATAGCAACCTTTTGATAGCTGTGTACAGTTTTCCCATGTTTAGGGTGGCATTGCTAAGGTATGCAAGTGCTAGTATTGGGAGATGCACGCAGGGCCCAACATCCTGCCTCTCCAGGCGGCTTCGGATAATGGAGCCTTTGGGTGCGTGTGTGTCTGCCCCTGTTGGCCGCTGCTCTAGGGCAGAGGTTCCCAACTCCAGCCCTGAGGGCCACACACTGTTCGGGTTTTCATGCTGTCCCTAATGAATATGCATGAGATACATCTGCATACCATGGGGGTGGTGCATAGAAATGCAGCACAGCCATATTTATTAGAGGCAGCATGGAACCTGAATGGTGTTTGGCCCTCCAGGACTGCATTTGGGAAACTCTGCTCTAGGTAATGCGCATGTTTATGGTGTCTGTGCTCTGTAGGGTACAATGTAGGTGTTTTGGGCATGTTTACGTCATCTGAAATAAAGATTCTGTCTGTTTCAGAAGTGGGTAAAATATGGGGACTGGGTGGGCAGGAACCACAGCTGGGACTTGAACCTGTGACCTTCTGCTTCTGAGCACACTGGCTGTGTGCACTGCATCACCTTGTTGCCACAGAGATGGTGCCTTCCCTGATGATACCATGACTGTTCGTAAGACAGGGCCTGTCTGTTGCAGTGCATGGCACCCACCTACACAGGGCTAGGCCATGGTCTGCTCTGGGCAGCTGCCACTGCCCCCTCCCCCACCAGTACCCCTCTGCCACCCTGCTGACATGCCCTTCTACTGGTGGTGCTGGTGGAGCACAGTCTCAAGCCATCCAGATGTGTGGGTAGGCGGCTGCCTATGGTGCGGGTTCTGGAGTAGGGGTGCCTGCATAGCTGTCCACGCTTCTCCCCAGCACCGCCTGCCAATGATCTGTGCCCTTGGGGGTACCTGCTGGGTACTATCCCCTGTGACACTGTGGGAAGCACACTCGTGCCCATGTTGGGCCCTCATCAGTTGCTGTCTGGCTGCACTACTGTTTCAGCATTCCTATTGGCCACCTAGGCATCACCCTAGTCCGCACTGTGACCCAGCTGCATCACAGCATGTGCCGCCTGCAGCCCTCTGTGTCCCCTTTTCAAGCATTTGTCCAGTTGCCCATTCCGACATGCCCGCCCTGCTGTTGCGTAACTTGTGCACACCATAGGAAACCTGTCCAATGGAGTCGGAAACCCTGCTCAGCGCAGTTTCACTGTGGGCTCATTCACCTTGTATGGGGACAGAGCATAGACCCTTCCAAAATTCATATCTTTTTTTTGAGCTTTCTCGGGGGGAGGGGGGGTTGATGTTTCCCATTAATATCACTATTTCCCAGCTTGGTTATGTTTTTTTTCAATTTTGTTCAGGTCATTTTCACTGTTTATTTGCCCTTTTGCTCCGTGCACATGTATCACACTTATCACTTTTTGTGGGTTTCCCTGGTTCTGCTGTACATTGCTGACGGAAATGGTTTCTTTTCCCTTTAAATCAGCTCTAATGCCAGGGTTTCACTGGCGTTAGTTTTCAGCCTCGAATTTCACAGCGTTAGTGTGCAGGGAGCCTCTCCCCTCACACTCTCTGCCCATTGACCCTCTCTCTCCGCCCCTGGGGAGCCTTACTCCGCCCTCCGGGAGCCTTTCCCCGCCTTCAGCGCTTGTTTGCACCGCTGCGCACGTTATCGCGCGCTAAGGTACCTCTGCGCCTGATAAAGCGCCATTACTGCGCGATAAGGTACCTTATCGTGCGATAACGTGTCAGAGCGCACATTAAGACGGTTTAGTAAACATACCCCAAAGACTAAAAGCGGGGAAAGCAACCAGACTGGTATGGTGTCTGTACCAGAAGATGCATAAGAAATGTGAAGACCTAAATACATATATCTTTGAGGAGAGGAGAGATGTGGAGATATGATATGGGCATTTAAATACTTGAAAGGTATAAATGAACCATCAAGTCTTTTCCAAAAAAGGGAAAGCTGAAAAAATGTTTTCACGGAAATGATGGTGCTTACTTGGAATGTCCTCCCAGTGAAGATGGTAGAGACAAAAGTAATGATTGAGTTCAAAAAGGCATGGGATAAACACAGAGGATCCCTATATGATAAGAGGATGCAATCAAAGCAAAAGTTTAATCACTTCGCAAATCAAAAAGAAGGAGGGGAGGTTAACTTCATGAAGCAGCTGTTACAACTCTATCCACCTTTCTGAGCAGACTGGATGGGCCTTGCTGGTCTTTATCTGCCTTCAATTACTATGTTAAAGTTTGTATTGTTGTGACAATGCATTGGGTTTTCATGGCAAGATATAGAATTAAATTACCAGGCCTTTCTTATGTGCACTTAATACCGGTGTTGTTGCTGTTGATATAGAAATGTGATTCTTCATCATCAACACCATCCCATACTGCTGATGTCCAGATGGGAACCTAGAGGCAGGGCCGGCCCATCCACTAGGTGAGCTAGGCGGCCACCTATGACAGCCGACCCTGATGGCGGCTCTGTGCCACTGCTTTTTTGCCTGCTACAGGCCATGTGCTTTGGCACACATTACCTGCCACTTCTTAATCCCCTCCAACTCAGCTTACTGTTGGCTGCGGGTCAGAAGTGTCAGGCCATGTGTGCTGAAACACATGGCCTTCTGCAGGCATCAAAGTGGCAGCACAAAGCTGCTAATGTAAAAATACTGTTGCTGCTGCTGCCACCGCCGCCCACCTCACCCCCATGATGGAATTGGCGGCAGTGGGGGGGCGGTGGCATGGTTCGGCGAGGGCAGCTTGGTGTGGAAGGGGGAAGTGTGGCTGGGTTTTCTGTCTGGGGTGACATAAACCCTTGGGTTGGTCCTGCCTAGAGGTAGCCAAGAATGAAATGGAACATGCATGGCTTGATCTGTTGGATATCAGCATATTGAAATGGACTGGCATCAGATGGTATACTGCACCGGAAATGAAAGACAAAGAAGAAATGGTGTTGCATTTCTAATTTAAAAAAAGAAAAGCTTGCAAGACCTGTAACAAAATTCATCTATTCAGTTATATGTGCCAAGAATAGATGCAGAAGAGGATGCAATTAATCAGTTTTATGACCAGGTATACGCTCAAATAGTGCATGCAAACAAGGTATACTGATAGTCATGGGCGACTGGAACGCAAAGCTGCAAACAAAGAAGAAGGCAAAGTGGTTGGAAAACATGGGATTGGTAACAGAAACAAAGCAGGAGAAAGACTGATAGAATTCTGCAAAACCAACAGTCTATTTATCCAGCAACACAAGTAGTAACTGTATACATAGACTTCATCCAATGGATCCTACAAAAATCAAAGGGCCGGATATTGAGTTGGGCAGGCTATGTGCTGCAGCGGCACATAGCCTGCCCGCTGACCCCTGTAACCTGGATTTTCACTTTTGCGCCAGCAGAAGTGAAAATCTGGATAAGCCTGCACGCCCCAGCAGCCGCAGAGGACTAAGCAGATAGTATTGAATATTGCTGCTACACTGTAGCCCCTTCCTCCGCTCCCGCTCTGCCCTGAAACGCCCCTAACATGCCCCGATGCTATGTGGATAGCATCTGGGCATGTTAGGGACTTAGCTGGGATATTCGAAGGACACTACCCATGTAGGTGCCCTTTGAATATCCTGGATAAGGCCCTTACATGGGTAACTAAGGAAGTTACCCATGTAAGGGCCTTCGAATACCAGGCCCAAATTGACTACATCTGTGGAAGTCATGGATAGAAAGGTTCAATAACATCAACAAAGACAAACCTGCACCTGACTGTGGTATAGATCACCAGCTACTAGCATGCAAACTCAAGCTAAAGCTGAACAATAACAAGCTACATAGCAAGAAGATGGAATCAAAGCAATGAAAAATAACTATGTAAGCCTCTCATGAATGTCGCAAAGTATGATCTTGAAAATATACCACCAGAATTTAAAGACTGCTTGCAAACTTGATCTTCTGCTTTGGATACAAATAACAAAGCAGCAGAAGAGCTACGGAATGACAAGAAAGTTGTACTTGAAGAAAGTAGAAAATCTTGAAGTTGGCCACAGCTTACCTCAGCAGCACAGGCATGAATAGCTCAACCAGAGCTCTGTGATCCTCAGTCTTGAAGGACTAGAAACGGGGACTGTTATTTCTGGAGAGATCTGCAATTGTGAGTATATACTTCTGGGAATTTTCTGAAGGGAATTCTTTCTATTAAAGCTATTTAATCTGTAAACCCACTATTTTTTGTTAAATCAGTCAGGGCCTAGTAGCAGCAGTTTAAGTTTAAATTTAAAACACAGAAGAGAACTTTATGGTTACATTTCATACCCAGCAGAGAGCTGTAGTTTAAATTTAATAGTCACTCAGGGCCTAGCATCAGCAAAGTACTTTTAGTTTAATTTAAAACACAGAAGAGAGCTTTCTGGTTAAATTTAGAACCCAGCAGAGAGCTTGTAGTTTAAATTTCATAGTAAGTTAGAACCTAGCAGCAGCAAAGAACTATAATTTAAATCAAATAAGAATATAGATTAGCACAAAAGGCAAAACAGGGTCAGTACTCTTTGAGCAGCAAATAAAGTTTTTTAGAGACCTTAACAAAGAGGCCTTCTACCTAATGGACAAGAGACCTGTGAAACTATGTAGCAGCCCACTTTTAATAAGTGTTATTTCCCTCCCCACACCCACCCACCCCTGGGATAATCGTAGCTTTATAGGTACTTACACATCTTAAAAGACAGGAGGTGCCCTCAGGTGAAGCTCGTTATCCAAATCAGTCATACACAAAGGACCTGAGATTAATTAAGCTTCAGGTGAACAAGGTATATTAAACGTATTAGGTACAGTTTTATTGGTATAAATATCCATAGCAACCCTTAGTAAGTAAAGAACTTAACGATCTAAACAAAAACTTAAAACTAAGATGCAGACAGCAGTCCAGCAGCGAGATGGGGGCTTTCCAGTCTTTTGCATTGAGTGTCACATGTATGATTTTCTCCCATTTGGTGAGAGGTCTTACATGTGCACTAGGTGCAAGGATCACCAATGTAACACCAATTTTTAGAAAGGGTTCCAGGGGTGATCCGGGAAGCTACAGACCGGTGAGCCTCACGTCAGTACCGGGAAAAATGGTTGAAACTATCATAAAGAATAAAATTACTCAGCATGTAGATAGTGTGGTAAGGAGGGTGCAGCTCAGCATGGAAATAAAAGAGAAAGAAGAACTTTTTCTTCTTTTCGGGGGATGGGTGCACTAGAACACACACACCATAGCAAAATCCCTGAGAGAAACCAAGAGGGTAGAGCTAGGTTTAAGCCACTCCCAGACTCCATGACAAACCCAGGTAAGAGTAGGAGGTACAAGTGGGTGGAGTCAGAGAGGGAGGTGCCCTGCTCAACGTTTAAGTTTGAGAAAACAAACAAAGTTGGGAGAAGCAGTCAAGCGAGAAGCAGTCAAGGGAAAAGCAGCCAGGCAAGAGGCAGCCAAGAGAGAAGCAGCCACAAAGAGAGCAGCAGCAGAGACAAGAGCAGCCAGCACTGCAGCCAAGGAAGCTACAGAGAAGGTTCCAGGCAGAGGACCAAACAGACTGGCAAGAGGGAGAGAGAGAAAAGGTTGGCTTTAAGAAGGCTAAGGCAAGAGTGCTTAGACTCCTCTGATGAAGGGTCTGTCTGCAGGCAGCAGAAGCCCCAGGAAGGGAAGTGGAGGTCTTACCCTGATTCCCTGTCTAGCTCAGAGGCAGAGAGAGTCACAAGCCACAGAAGCCTCAGCCAGGAAAGTGCTGCAACAAGACTCCAAGGTAGGAGAAAAAAAGCAGTAAAGCCAAAACCCTGTGTTTCTTGCTCTGACTCTGAAGAGAGGTTTAGGCCTGAGAAAACCCAGATTAGGAAGAAGGGGTTTTCAGGAGAAACTGTACAGGAGAAGCCCGTTGAAGTCCTACCTAGAGGAGAAGGGGTTATTCAGTGGAATAGACTGTTTAACCTGTTAAAGAACATTAAGCATAAAGTGCCTGAACGTTTTCAAATTTTGCCAAGATACAGCTCAGCAGAAAGCATGGAGGTAGAAGGTAAAGAAAGTGACCTGACTTCAGCTTGTTCTGAGATGGACTGTGATATGTGCATTGTGGCTAAGTAATGAAAGCCTGAGAGCAGTGAGAAGTTAGGAATTGTAAATACCTGTGCTTTATGATTACGCAATTGAGAAGCATCATAAAGGGAAAAGAAAAGAAAGCCTGTGTAAATAATTCTACTACAACACCGGTTGTAAGCTTTGCTTTAATAGGAGAAGATTATCCTTTATTTTCTTTGACTTGAGTGTACAACTGCTTGAAAGATTTGTTACCCGCTTGCCACGGAAGCTAATAAAATTCCTGTGTGCTTTGAAACAACCACTTGGTTCATTTATCTCTATACACAACTACAATCCTTGGTAAAGAGGAATTCAAGATGGCTTCCCGTCCCTACTAGGCGACCGCCTGGCAGGGGCGCGACCGCCACAATAGTCATGGCCTAATGGGAGACAGCCAACATGGCTTTAGACAAGGAAGATCTTGTCTTACTAATCTGTTATGTTTTTTTGAAAGTGTGAATAAACAGGTGGACAAAGGTGAATCGGTTGATATAGTGTATCTGGACTTTCAGAAGGCCTTTGACAAGGTCCCTCATCAGAGACTTTTGGCAAAACTAAAGAGTCATGGGATAGGAGGCAGTGTACTACTGTGGATCAGGAACTGGTTAAAAGATAGAAAGCAGAGGGTTGGGCTAAATGGCCAATTTTCCCAATGGAGAAAGGTGAATAGTGGTGTACCCCAGGGATCAGTGCTGGGTCCGCTGCTTTTTGACATATTCATAAATGACCTGGAAAGTGGAATAACGAGTGAGGTTATCAAATTTGAAGATGACACAAAACTATTTAAAGTTGTTAAAACCCAAGAGGATTGTGGAAAATTGCAAGAGGATCTTGATAAATTGGAAGACTGGGCATCAAAATGGCAGATGAAATTTAATGTGGACAAGTGCAAAGTTATGCACCTAGGGAAGAACAACCCAAACTATGGTTACACAATGCAAGGTTCCACATTAGGAACCACCACCCAGGAAAAAGATTTAGGCGTCATTGTGGATAACATGTTAAAACCCTCGGCCCAGTGTGCAGCGGCAGCCAAGAGAGCAAAAAGAATGCTAGGTATCATAAGGAAAGGAATGGAAAATAAAACAAAAGATATTATAATGCCTCTGTATTGTTCCATGGTGAGACCGCACCTTGAATATTGTGTGCAATTCTGGTCGCCGTATCTTAAAAAGGATATAGCATTATTAGAAAAGGTTCAGAGAAGAGCCACCAAAATGGTAAAGGGGATGGAAGGATACTACTATGAAGAAAGGCTAAAAAGGTTAGGGCTCTTTAACCTGGAAAAGAGACGGCTGAGGGGAGATATGATAGAAGTCTATAAATTAATGAACGGAGTGGAACGGGTAAACGTAGATCGATTGTTTACATTATCAGAATATAGAAAGACTAGGGGACATGCAATGAAGCTACAGGGTAAACTATTTAAGACTAATAAAAGAAAATATTTTTTCACTCAACGTGTAATCAAACTCTGGAATATGTTACCTGAGGATGTAGTAAAGGCTGTTAGTGTAGCTGGGTTTAAAAAAGGTTTGGACAATTTCCTGGAGGAAAGGTCCATAAACCATTATTAAGAAGGGACCCAGGATATCAATGCTTGACCCAGTACAAGCATTGTGGAACCTGTGTCTTTTGGGGAAACTGCTAGGTACGTATGACCTAGATTGGCCACTGTTGGAAACAGGATACTGGGCTTGATGGACCTTGGTCTGACCCAGTATGGCATATCTTATGTTCTTATGTTCTCAGCAAAAGTAAAATAGCAAAAAACAGCCAAAATGGATGACTGAAGAAACTCTGAAAACTGCTCACAAATACAGAGAATCTAAAGCCAGAGGAGAAAGAAAAGCAATCATGGAATTGAATGGATATTTCCAATGTGTAGCAAGGCAAGAAAAAGGGGTGTGTTTACTAAAGCATGCAGGGTGTAGTGTGGGATTTATCAAGGGACTCACTTGCATTTTCAACTTTTGGTAGTCGTGAATGCACAGCCAAAAAATACTCATGCTGAAATCTCTGCAATAGCAGAGCTGCATTGGATAGGCGGGGTTAAAATGGAGTCAGGCCAGAAAGTGGGCAGCAACTGCTGAGTTTCACTAGTGTAACCACGCTAGTGGCCCTCTAGAGGCTCAAAGATGCCATAACATGAGTGCAACTACCACCTGTCTTGCTTAGAAGTCGTGAGTGCGTGGTTCGTACATGTGCCTTATTAAATATAAAACAAATGAGGCCTTGTACTGTGTTCAATGCAGCCTAGGTGAACAGGCACTCTAGGTGTCTCTGAGTGAGGGGTGTTCATATACCTGTTCCATGCGGTGGACACTGTGGACACCCTGCCTGATCCCATACAAGGCCTCTTGCACCTTCAGATGCACTGCTTGCACCCTATCTCCCTCAGTTAGGAACCCTGCATGGATTCTCTAAATGTGTAGTTTTCCTGATTTGCATGCCCTGCCCTCTTGTACCTATTCCCGGTCATCCCTCTCTATCACTAGTCTGTTACACTGTCCTGTAGGTGGGTTAGGGACCCATGTATTACTGCCTAGAGTGGTTCTGTAGATTACTGCTCCCCTAATAACACTTTGCAGCTAACAATTGCCGGGCGTACTTTGTGAGTACTTTCACTATCCCATGCACTACTACAGCAGTTGTGATACGTCTAACGTGGCGGTATGCCACTACCATGGCTGTGCCCCCTGCGTCTACCAGGGCTGTGACATCCCGCAGTAGTGAAAATGCATGCTAACTGTACATTTGCCACATGCTACCTACTGCACTTCAGTAAAGATGCCCCAAAGAGAAGTACTACAATGACACACACAAGAAAATAGAATCAGCTATTACTAGACGAAGAATAAGATCAGCTTTCCTAAACCTACGGAAATCAAAAAGAAAATTCCAGCCTCAATATGAAATGCTAAATGTCGCTCAAGGATCCACATTGAATGCTACTGAGAAGATCAAGAAAAGGTGGAAAGAATACCCCGAGTCTTTATACCATAAAGATCAAGTTCATCAACAGTCATAACAAGCTGCACTTTACAATCAGGTGCCTATCCCTTTAAATTTAAAGACTGAACTGTCAGTAAAGCTGTGCCAAAATCAAACAAGCCTAGGAGTACCTTGGGTTCACATTAATAAAAGTAATTTAAACTCCGTGAAAGCAAAGTGTCCTGCAAGTTGTAATTTAACTGCTGGTTTCTTCCTATAAGGACAACATCGATTCCCACTTATTTTTGCTTCCGCTTATTTCTGTCATCTCCTGAGGGGAACTTTCACCTGTTGATTCATTGAATTGCTGTGAAAATTCTGATGGAGACATTACGCTGAAACTGCTATGTGGGGCTATATGTGCTCTAATTTGTTTTAAAGACAATGGTCCCAATTTTCAAATCGATTACCATGGTTAGTAGGGCTGCTAACCACGTTAATTGTAGTGAACAGGGTATTCAGCAGCATACTGTAGGCTCTACACGCTTAGCCTCGGGGTGTGTCAGGGATATTCCGGGGAAGAGCAGAAGTGACACAATACAGCAGGTGTGCCTACTCTTGCCGCCTTGCTGGGCAGACTAGATGGATCATACTGGTCTTTATCTGCCATCATATACTATGTTACTATGACACCTCTCGCTAACCGGGCAGCAGTGATATTGAGATGCTGCCCGGTTAGCGATATGCAGCGAAGGCCAGGCTCAGGAAACCCTTGCCTAACTTTCTCCATGTATCGCTAACCAGGCAGTGGCTCAATATTAATGCTACCTAGTTAACACGTGGCCTATGTGGCAACTCCAGATAATCAATGCCGAGGCCAGATATGACCACAGCACTGAATATCCAGGTTAAATATTCAGCGCTAGCTGCTGGTGCTGAATATCAGGCCCAATGATTGTATATGATCTTTGCAGTTTTCCCAGTTATGCCACATCTTATTAAGTGGAACCAACATTTCAGCCATCATGCTATGGCTTTTTTCAGGGTTTATATGTTTAATGGGTGTTTAATGTGTTTTATGTATTTATCGTTTATGGGAATAAAACCTTGTGTTTATGTAATTTTATTATTATTTTAATTTTCCACCATGTGTTTTCTCTGCCCTTTGCTGGTATTGTATTATTTTGCAGAACATTATCTTCTTTAGCGTTTGAAGGTTGAAGTTCAACACAAAAGAGGAAGATCTGCAATGTGATGGATTGATACTACTACTACTACTACTGAGCATTTGCATAGCGCTACAAGATGTACGCAGTGCTGCACAGACATGTAAGAGACAGTCCCTGCTCATCAGAGCTTACAGTCTAGTCAAGACAGACAACACAGTAGCTGGATACATCTAGGGGGAATGGTAAGGAAGCACAAAGGAGACCAGACGAGTCAAGATCCAAAAGCAGCAGCAAAGAGGTGAATTTTCAGCCCTGATTTGAAAAGGACCAGAGAATACACCTGACGTACAGACTCAGGTAGTTTGTTTCAGGCATAAGGAGCAGTAAGTTGAAAGGAGCAAAGTCTGGAGTTAGCAATAGACGAGAAGGGCACAGAGATAAACGATTTGCCAGAAGAGCGGAGTTCCCGAGGAAGGGTGCAGGGAGAGATAAAAGAGGAAAGGTAGTGAGGAGCTGCAGAGTGAATGCACTTATTGGTCAGCAGGAGAAGTTTGAACTGCATGAGGAAACGGATAGGGAGCCATTGAAGTGACTGGAGAAGAGAATGATAAAATAACAGCAGCTATAGATGCCACTCTGAAGACCAAACACAGTTTAGGACAACTATTCACAGGGTCAGCATGAGTCAACATTGATTTGACAGCATTTAACAACAACAAAATCATATGTCCCCTCTCCCATCTTTCCTCCACAGACTACATATTAAGATCTTCTAGTCTATCCCCATATTCTTCATGATGGAAACCATTGACATTTTTTGTAGCCACCCTCTGCACCAAGGCTCCATCTTGTTTATATCCTGTTGAAGATTAGTTTCCAGAATTGTAGACAGTACTCCAAATGAGGTCTCACTAGAGCTTCCATTGTATGCAGACCTATCTCATGCATACTCATTGCGGATATCCTGAAAACCTGACTGGACTGGGAGTCCCAGAGGACTGGGTTGAGAATCACTGCACTAGAGGCTTATTGAAAGGTACTATGACCTCCTTGATCTTATTGGCATTCCTCTCCTATGCCCCCAAACATCTTTTGGACTTTTGCGGTCACCTTTTCTACCTGTTTGACAATTTAAAGATCATCAGATACGATCACCCCAGGTCCCGCTGTTTCACATGCACTAAAGCACCTCACCATCTCATGCACTAAAGCACCTCACATTTATGCTGTAAAAACCCTTGGGTTTTACAGCATAAATGTGTGACCTTTCATTTTTTAACATTAGATCTTAGCTGCCAAATTCTCAACCATTCTTCAAGCTTTCTAGACCATCAACATGTTATCCACACCTTCTAGGGTGCCTAACCTATTGCAGATTTTGGTATCATCTGCAATGAAGCAAGCCTTTCACAATAGCAATCCCAAAAACACCACCCCAGACCTTAGGAGGCTTCCCTGTGGTTCCAGCAGTGTTTGGGGCAGGAGTGGTCCCCCTTCGCACTTGCACCATCTTCAGCACTGTCCAAAATGGTGCCAGTCTTGTGGTGCTAACCTATAATGATAAAACATTGACATTGATGTCTTACTACTAGGGATCATCACTGTGAGACCTGAATCATTTTGGACAGCACCAGAGATGGGGCAGGAGCAGAGGAGGACCACGCCTGCCCCAAACACTGCTGGACCACCAGGGAAGCCATGGCAAGGTCTGGCAGGCTTTGGAGAGGTTCAGGGGGGATGGATGGCTATTGAAGAGGATTGCTGCCAGGTGGGGAGGGGGGCAGCCAAACCCATGTAGTTGGCTGCTGCCCTGGGGGAGATGATGGATGTAAGGGGGGGACTGGATGGGTGTGATGTATCTTCAGATCCATGGCATCAGCATCATGGTTGCATTGGGAGGGTCATGCCGCGATTGTCATAGGGGAAGACAGAGCGAGCACATTCCCTGTCCTCTCCCTGCTCTAGCCCACATTCTCTGCATCGGCAGGCCACTCCTCCTGCATTTAGCACAGAAGGATTGCTCCTACCATACGGTAGGTTCAAAACACTTACCTCACAATAAACAGACCCTTATAAGTGAATCTGCATGATATTAAGCCTAGAATGTAATATGTAATAGCAAAGAAAAAAATGGGGTCCAATCCTAGACAGTGTTACTGTACCACCTAAAAGTTATGAGTTAAATACAAATAGATATCTTTGCTATCATCAGAAATAGCCTGCTTAGGTTCAAAATCAGATTCTTAGTTCAGACTATGTTCTATTTTTCTTTTTAAAGAGAGCATTGCAAAGAAGGTACCAGCGCTATAAACTCTGAACTCAGTAAGTCATTCGAACAAGAGCTGTAAAAACTGTCAGGCATAGCAGCAGGCTATAAAGTAAGATCACAGCGCTTCCGATTCTGCCGTCGAAATACAGTTAGTGCACATACAGTCTATAGCATATATTAAAAACTGTTCCTAAGTTAGAGAAAAAGAAAAGAAAAAAATAATCTTACAATACTATCATGCTAGAAAGCTATTTATGTAGCTTAAGCTGTAAACTACAAACTGAATATGCAAATTGTGTCACAGAAGGACTCTAAATATTGATCCTTAGAGAAAAGGGCTTAGCAGGAAATTGAATCTGTGACAATGACAACACCGTAAAACAAATCAATAGCAAGGAAGGAAATAGATGCTCAGAGAGGCTCAGACAATGATATTGATATAGCAACCATCATTAACTGACTCGGTTTTATAGATAAAATATTTAAATAAATCTGTTATTCTTACAAATAGCCCTATGGCTGCTAAATCATCACAATCAATAGTCCTCAAACATGTCAAGAACTCAGTAAAACAATATCTAACTTATAATAAGAGCATTGAGCCGGGAAGATATATTACCCCTCTTCCAAGTTACACTTCAAAAACTGTAGAAAACAAGATTATATAGTCCACAAAGGAAAAAAGATTACTCAAGAGTAATATAAAATTTCAGAATATCTTTGAATAGAGACATAGTTGAATAGCTATTCCAGCTGCTTAGAGTTCTCAGATAGAATTCATAGAGTTGCCATATGTTTAGTATCTTTCTCAAGAAGTAAAGAATATACTTTTGGATTATGCGTTACCGGCTTAAAGAGATCATCAAAATGTTGCAATAGAAGCAGACAAAAAATAAGTTAGAACTTTGGTTTGCCCAGGTTCTGGTGCTTGAAAAACTCCCAGCATTTCAATACTTGTCAATACGAGTGGACACGCAAATATCACATCTCATCTTTAAAAATAAATTGCAGATTGTAAATGAAAAATAACATGAACAAAAAATGATAAACTTTAAGCACATCACTGCCCAAGTAGACATTTACTAGTATCCATTCACCAAAATGCCCAAGAAACATGGAAGCATGACAGAAAATAAAGACCATATGGCCTATCCAGTCCACCCTTCAATACCAGCTATATAAGCTTTATAGTCCCTTTTTTCCCCTAAGGATGCTCTGTGTTTGTCCCATGCTTTTTTGAATTCAGTTACAGTCCTCGTCTCTACCACATACACTGGGAGACTATTCCATGCATCTACGTCTCTTTCTGTAAAGAAATATTTACACAAATCACTCTCCTTTCACCTTTATCCTATGCACCCTCGTTGTAGTTTTCTTTCAACTGAAATAGGCTCTCCTCCTATGCAAAGTATCCATAAGTCTGTCCCCATATGCTTTATAACAAAGCCACTGCCCATTTTGGTAGCCACTCTCTGCACCGACTCCATCTTGTTTATATCTTTTTGAAGGTTTGGTCTCCAGTATTTCATACAATACTCTAAATGAGGTCTCACCAAAGACTTATACAGAGGAATTATCACCTCCTTTTTCCTGCTGGCTATTTCTATCTCTATGCACCCAAGCATCCTTCTGGCTTTTGCTGTTGCCTTTTCTACCTGTTTAGCAACCTTAAGATCATCAGACACAATCACTCCCAGGTCCAACTCTTCTTTCATGGACATAAGTACTTCACCCCCTATACTGTACCATTCCCTTGGATTTTTGCAGCCCAAATGCATGGCCCTGCATTTTTAGCATTAAATCTCAGCTGCCAAATTCTTGAACATTGTTCAAGATTATGACTGAGTCTAACCCCTTGCATCTTCATTTTATGACCCCTTGTTCCAGAGCTTGCTTTCAACTGGTAGAAGGCCACTTCTTGTGCATTTATATCATAGAGGTATGTAAATGTATCTGTCAAATCAGTCCTCCCCAGCATTCCTCCAAAGTATACATATTGAGATCTTTAAATCTATCTCCATATGCCTTAAGATGAAGACCCATGACCATATTAGTAGCCGCTCTCTTGACAGGATCCATCCTGTTTATTTCTTTCTGAAGGTGCGGTCTCCACAATTGTACACAATACTCCAAGCAAAGTCTTGCTAGAAACTTACAAAAAGGCACTATCACCTCGTTTTTGTTCTTGCTGATTATTCCTCTCCCTATGCACTCAAACAGCCTTCTGGCTTTTGTCATCACCTTTTCTACCTGTTTGACCATTTTACGATCATCCAATATGATCATACCCAGGTCCCTCCCTTCTTTTGTGCATTGAAGTACTTCACCTCCTATACTCTACTGCTCCCAGGAGTTTTTGCAGCACAAATACATAGCCTTGCATTTTTTTAGGACTAAATCTCAGATGCCAAATTTTCATCCATTCTTCAAGCTTTGCTAGATCCCTCCTCATGTTATCCAGACTTTCTAGATTGTAAGCTCTGATGAGAAGGGACTGTGTCTTACATCTTTATGTACAGTGCTGCATACTCCTTATAGCACTATACAAATAAATGGTAGTAGTGGTACTGTGTATATCTTGTTACAGATTTTGGTATCATCCATAAAGAGGTATACCTTTGTATAATATTGCATTAAAAAAGTTAAAAAGAAAAGAACCAATGACTGATCTGTGTAGCATGCCTCTATTGCCCTTATCTTCAGAGTGTACTCCATTTACTACTATCCTCTGGTACCTCCCACTGAACCAGTTTTTTACCCAGTCAGTCACTTTAGGGTGCATCTCAAGGGTATTACGTTTATTTCTGAAGAACAGTATCAAAAGCCTTGCTAAAATCTAAGTATATCACATCTAGCACTCTCCCTTGATCCAATTCTCTGTTCCTCCAGTCAAGAAAATGAATCAGATTCATCTGATAAGACCCATCTCTAGTAACACCATGCTGTCTCAGATTCTGCAATCCCTTGGATTCGAGGAACCACACCATCCCCTGCTTTAACAGATATTTACTCACCATAGAGGTCAGACTCTGTAGTCTATAGTTACCATTACTTTCACTTTTGTGGTCAGTAACCACATTTGCCCATTTCCAGTCCTCTGGGATCACTCTTGACTCTAAAGAAGCATTGAAGAGTCACTAATACTTACCCTAATATTTTTAATGCCCTCGGATGAATCTCATCTAATCCATTCCTTTATCCAATTTTAGTTTAGCTAGCTCCTCACGAACACAGTTTTCTGAAAATAGATGGAGAGATACATTGATAAAATGCTACTAGAGGCATCTAAGTTCTTCAACAGAAGGGAAGTTGACACTGTATGAAAAGATCACCAGAGCCTGCAGACTCAGTGCCCCAACTCCATCTACCTTAAGATTGAGGAACCAATATTGTCACGCACCTACTACCCCGGAGGCGGAAGCCTGGGGTTTCGGTGTGGCCCTCTTCTTTAGGTAGCAGGGACAACATAGTGCCCCCTGGGAGGTGAAGTCCCACTAGCTTTTCAAATAAAGAGTGTAGTTGTGGAGCGAGCAGCTAGGCTTATAAAGAGGTATTTATTTCCCTTCCCGGGAGAATTCTTGCAAACAGGATACAAAGGAAATTAAACCATAATACTGGCATAACACAAATAGGGGACTACAAAATACAAAGAAAATGCTTCTTGTCAGCGTTAAAGAAACAAAAAGTGGGAAAACAGGCTTTTTCTTTCACAAAAAGCTATTGCGTGAAATCTGTGCTCCTACACAGATTTCTCTTTAGCAGGCTTTCTTAGGCTTTAACAGAAAGAGGTCACACTGTCGGAAAACACCAATGTACAGTCCATCTTACAATCATCTGAATACTCTGCACAGAAGTCACATTCCATGTCCTCATGAACTTCCTGGCTATTTTGGTAAGGCTGTATGGTGTATCAGCGTTTAGAAATCTCTCCTCTTCCTGGCCAAGACTTCTCTCCCCTCTATCAATGTAGAAAGGCAGGTTACCGTGCACTATGGATTTTCCCCTTATAGGGCCATACACTTCAGGACTATTGTGAGTAAAATCCAGTGTCCCTCTATTTATTTATTTATTTTATTTATTTAACATTTCTTCTATACTGAGCTATTAAAATCAGCGCGGTGTACATCGAACAAAAGTACTGCAATGCATACAAGCAACATTGAGTTTACAAAGAACAGGGAATTGAACATGGGATCGAAACCGGGGAAACTAAATACATATCAACTTGAAACTATGTACAAAAATCTAATGTGAGTGGGTGTTGCATTGTATTTGTGGAGAAGAAGATTAGTGGTTGGTTGGGCTTGAGTGGGGACTACCTATTGTCTGTGGTGTTGACGTGCAGGGGCGACTGTGGTATAAGGGAAGTTTGCTGGTTGCGCTTCTATCACCAGAAGTGTCTGGATAGCATTTTGTAAACAGGTGGAATTACAGGTAATATGTCTTTCCCCAGGCTGAGCTCTGCCTGAACGCTTTGCAACCGGGAAGTTGAAACTTTTCTCTCTTTCACTTCCCCTCACAGGACGTCTTTCTCTTAGCTGAGAAATATCTTTAGGATAAGAGCTTTTGCTCCCCAGGTACCTGCTCTCGTGGTATTTCCCTCTCACAGCTCCTCGTGGTTTGTTAAATGGAATTCCTCTCGGTCCCCAGCTGTACTCTAGTTCAGTGCAGCCTGACTTTCCAGCACTAACCTCGGGTAATTCCTCCGGTACAAACTCCTCTGAGGTGCAGATGGAATCCACGTCAGAAGCTCTCAGGTATATATCCTGGCTCTCACAAGCTCTGTTCTTTCCTTTCCCACGGGTCCTTTCCGTGTGTCTTTCTCCTGTGTCTGTGTTTCTGCCTGCTTGATCAGAATCTGAATCTGAGACCGAATCTGCTTTGCTCAAGACTGACCTTATTTTAAGTGCATCATTTCTTGAGTCCCTTGTTAGCTCAAATCCCTGCAGCTGTTCCTGCCTCTCTGATGAGCTATGATGTAATGCTTTTCCTGGGCGTTTTCCTACAGCCGGTGCTCGTGTTTTGGTTGGTTGCCCGTAGCAACCCCTAGCCATGTGCTTTGCACTGCCGGTTTTTAAACTGCCCTGGACATTTTCCTCTATTTCCATAGGCACTGCCTGCCTTGCGCCATGACAGTATGCAGTCCTGGAAGTGGAAGAGTCAACAACATCCCAAGAGCAGGAGGATGTTGTTGTTGTTAGGCTCCAACAAGTCAATGTCTACTTATGGCAACCCTGTGGATAGTTGTTCTAAACTGTGTTTAGTCTTCTGCCAATTTGTTGGTGAAGTTGCATCCATAGCTGTGCCCAGTGTGCACATTAATGTCCACTAAGGTTAGTTACCTCAAGATGGGATAAGGGAGTCTTTCTCCAAGTCACATTTGAGCTGCTGGATGGAAGCAAACATAATAGCTGATGAACATGTCACATCCATATGTCCCTTACATGAGGGACAGTGAGCGGCAGGAGAATGTGAGATGCAGGTGGACTGTAGCAATACGAGGTGCACATGTAATCCATGGTGATGACTGTGCGTGGCATAGGAGTGGGTAGAGGTGTGCCATGGAAGAGCCACCATGGCCATGATGTAGTCATAGAAAAAATGCCAGGGCAGCAGTGATGACCTGGACATCAGCTGCAGGTGAGGTGGGAGTGATACGCCCCCAATTAGTAAAATACCACAGTGTGGGCCAAGGAATAGCAGCTGTCAGAAGAATACATGACTGAACATGATGGATATAAGCAGATGGATGGGCCAAAGGGTGGATGGCGGTAGATGAGAGTGCTGCATGGCCTTGCTGCCCCAATATGATCTCACGTGCAGGTAACCTTAGTTGTAGTGTGAGTGAAATATAGTTGCTGGGCTACAGGGAAGGACTAATACAAGCTATTTAGGTCACACGTACAGGTCCATGCCCAGCTAACTCAGTCAGGCTCCTGAATGGAGCTGCAGTGCCATAGCATCCTGTTGCCTTGGCACCATAGCTCCATTGAGGAGCTGCAATCCCCAGCCGCTGACCAATCTTTCCTTTCCCCGCAGCCTGACCCCTGATCTGGCCTTCCATGGCCATGTTTGGGCTGTGGAGAACCCCCTTCACCCCCTCACCTCACTTGCGCTGCCCGTGCCTCCCATCCCCCGATGTCCAGGGAGACTAATTCCCAGGGTCACACACCACCCACTGCCCATCCTAACTCTACCTCCACAATGCCCCCTCCTGCCCCTGTCTAAGACTCCCCATACAAACTCCTTGTTCGTACAGGGAGACTTTTGACAGGGCCGGCAGAGGGGCAAATAGCACAGGACAGAATAGACCCCATACAAGGTCACTCACATAATTTTACACACATGGCATCTACTCATGTCTCTGAACTGATGTGTCTCTAATATTGTCCATATTGAGCAAGAAAGGATGTGGGATGATCTGTGCTGGTGGCATCACAGGAGTGTGAAGTACCTGCATATACTGCATATATTTGATGGAGCAAATGATGTTCATTCACAGTAATCATGACAGTTTCCAATAATGTACAACTCGTGTCATGCATCTACAGGGTCAAGTTGAATGACCCTTTGCAATGAGCTGCAGCAGAGGCAATAAATGCTCAAGAAATAAATGGCTGAATTTTCATCAAACAGCAGAGTTTAGACCTGAAGCAGGGGGAGTAATGTGTAAACCCCGAAACGTGACATGTCGTTGTTTGGAGCACTGCTGTCTCTGATGTTGAGTAACAGCCTTCATTGGATACACAGCTAAGTACAAATGCTGTCAAAAACAAAAAGTCTTTTTCTTATTAAAATGGAGAGGTCACGATAGTGAAAGGAAGTTTCCTTTTCACCTAGCTGACCATTCCGACAAAAATATATAAACAAAAAATTTCCTATTTTTGGGTATTACATTATTTAAGAACGTGGGTGATTATTTTCTAGGTTGTCTTTTTGGCAGAGGCAATAAAGACATGCTGTTGGATTGCTATGATTGCAATGTGTATGCTTGCAGAACCAATGTGCATAACACATAAAAATGACTAATACTAACAACAATGTGTGACCATAAGTTAATACTGATTCCTGGAGATCCAGCAGCTCCTGTTTTTTCTTAGCAGTGTGATCAGAAATACTGTATACTGGTAGGCCTTACTTCAGAGGTAATTTCAGTAAAGCCTTTGACTCCTTTCCTCATAGGTGACTGATAAACAAACTGAGCACCCTAGGAATGGACCCTAAAGTTACTGCTTGGGTTAGAAATTGGTTGAGTGGGAGGCGACAAAGGGCACAGGTAAATGGATTTCACTCTGAGGAGAAGAAGGTTACCAGTGGTGTGCCCCAGGGATCTGTCCTTGGTCTAATTCTTTTTAACATCTTTGTTAGTGATATAGCGGAAGGGCTGTCGGGTAAGGTTTGCCTCTTTGCGGATGATACCAAAATCTGCAATAGAGTAGATACCAAGCAAGGTGTAGATAACATGAGGAGGGATTTAGCTAAGCTTGAAGAATGGTATAGAATTTGGCAGCTGAGATTTAATGTTAAAAAATGCAAGGTCATGCACTTGGGCTGCAGCAATCCAAGGGAGCAATATAGTATAGGGGATGAAATGCTTTTGTCCACTAAAGAAGAGCGGGACCTGGGCGTGATTTGTGTCTAATGAACTTAAAGTAGCTAAACAGGTAGAAAAGGTGACGGCAAAAGCTAGAAGGATGCTTGGGTGCATAGGGAGAGGAATGGTTAGCAGAAGAAAGGAGGTGATAGTGCCTCTGTATAAGTCTTTGGTGCAACCTCATTTGGAGTATTGTGTGCAATTCTGGAGACCACACCTTCAAAAGGATATAAACAGGATGGAGTCGGTACAGAGGGTGGCTACTAAAATGGTTAGTGGTCTTCATTATAAAGCATATGAGGGCAGACTTAAGGATCTTAATATGTACACCTTAGAGGAAAGGCGGGATAGAGGTGATATGATTGAGACGTTTAATGCTGATTATTGTATACAGTTCTTAGTAGATTCATGTAATGTAATGAGTTGTTATAATTTTAAGATGTTCTATGTAAAAACAGCCATTTGGCCGGTTCCATGTTGTTCTATGTAAACCGCACTTGATCACTGGAAGGTGCGGTATATAAGAAACTGTTAATTAAATTAAATTAAATTAAATTAAATACCTCCATGGCATAAATGCACAGGAAGAGAGCCTCTTTCAATTGAAAACAAGCCCTGCTACAAGGGGGACATGGGATGAGAGTGAAAGGGGATAGATCCAGGAATGATATGCGGCAATATTTCTTTATGGAAAGAGTGGTGGTTCTGTGGAATAGTCTCCCAGTGGAGGTGGTAGAGATGAAGACAGTATCTGAACTCAAAGAAACATGGGACAAACACAGAGGATCTCTAAACAAAAAAGAGGAATGTTGTAGTGGTTGATATGCAAGGACAGACTAAATAGGCCATGTGGTCTTTTTCTGTTATCATGTTTCTATGTAATAAAGGGTGAAGTGATTTTCCCAAGGCCACAAGTAGGATTTGATCCTTGGTCTGTTCCTTACTGAACTAGTGTTAAGACACTGACCA
Organism: Ichthyophis bannanicus; assembly: GCA_033557465.1. Classification (NCBI taxonomy): domain Eukaryota; kingdom Metazoa; phylum Chordata; class Amphibia; order Gymnophiona; family Ichthyophiidae; genus Ichthyophis; species Ichthyophis bannanicus. The sequence goes on along the minus strand of CM066033.1, from coordinate 1,379,002,639 downwards.
ATGGTGCAGGGATCAGGGGTTCAATCCCCCACTGTGCCCATTGAAGAAAGCTGGCTGAGGCATTACCCATTATGGGTAAGTTTGCTTTAAAAAAAACAAAAAAAAACAAGGGAGGCCAAGCAAATCCATTAACAATTGGGTGACAGCATTCCACGTCTTTATGAGCGTGGTGATGGAGAAAGAACCTGAAGCAGGGCCATACCTGACCCGGTACCTGGACACGATCACCAGGGCACATAAACAATACGGTGGATGGGCCTGGCTGAACTACAATGTGAAGTTCAGGAGGAATATGGCCGACGATCCCACCCTAGCATGGCACCATAGAATCCTGGACATGTGGACGGAGGAAATGGCGCCCAACAGTCCATGGTGTCAGGACGGGCTGCAGCAGCCGCAGTCGAGCACACAATGGCAACAGCCCTTTCAGAACATACAATGGCGGCAGGCCAATCAGTTCCCTGGGAAACGGCCATGCCGACAGTACAACGCAGGGAGTTGTACATGGCAGCCGTATAAATTCAAGCATTCCTGCGCAGTATGTGGAAGTGGACACCCTGCCTTCACATGCAGGGTTTCAAGGGAGGCCAAGCCTTTCAGAGCACTACAGCAATGATCCACCGAAGGGGTTGGCTCCAACACCCATCAGACTTGAGCCTATGCGGCCATGGCTTAGAGCATACCCTAAGCGGGAAATAGCTATCAGTATAGCGGATGGCTTTTCTCAGGGTTTCCGCATCCCATCCCTAATTTTGATGAAAAGAGCACAAACAAGCTTACTTAATAACCCACCATCTGTACAAAAGCACAATGAGATCGCCCGCAGCAAGATAGCGAAAGAATTGGGTATGGGGAGGGTAGCTGGTCCTTTCCATTCGCTCCCATTCAAGGACATGGTAGTCTCCCCATTGGGGGTCATACCCAAAAAGGAGCCGGGACAATTCCGGTTAATCCATAACCTATCATACCCGAAGGGACAGTCAGTCAACGATTATATTGATCCGGCATTATTCTCGGTCAAATATGCAACCATGGATCAGGCAATTAGGCTCATACGAAGCAAGGGGCCGCAAGCACAACTAGCGAAGGCGGACATTGAGTCTGCATTCCAGTTATTTCCAGTGCACCCTGAATCATTTCCAATGCTGGGATTCACATTCAATGGGGAGTTCTACTATGACAAATGTTTGCCCATGGGATGCGCAATATCATGCGCCTATTTCGAACAATTTAGTTCATTCTTACACTGGGTAGTTGAAGACCTAGCAGGCCCCAATACGGTTGTGCATTACCTAGATGATTTCCTATTCATTGGAAAAGACCGTGATGACTGCAAAAGGATATTGGATATCTTTGAGCAGACAGCGCGAGCATTTGGGATTCCGTTAGCAAAAGAGAAGACAGATGGCCCAAAAGGGATCATCACTTTCCTGGGTATACAATTAGATGTGCCGGCACACAGGTAGTGCCTGCCAGCTGAAAAAGTGCTGAAGTTGAGAAAAGATATGCAAGTTCTGCACAGCCAGCGAAAAGCGACACTCCAACAATTTCAGTCAATGCTGGGCTTACTATGCTTTGCATGCAGGGTGATACCCATGGGGAGGGTGTTCTGCCATCGCATGACATGGGCAACAAAAAGTATCGCAAAAAGATACCATCGCATCAGGGTCACCAAGAAAATACGGGAAGACCTACAGGTCTGGCTTCAATTCCTTCACACCTTCAACGGCCTTGCCTTTTGGCAAGCGCTCCCAGTATCTAATGCCAAACTCAAATTCTTCACCGATGCCTCGGGGGGGATTGGTTTCGGCATATACTATAAAGGGGCATGGTGCTCCGAGACATGGCCCGTGGAGTGGCAGGCGGATGGAACCACCAGGGATATCACTTTCCTGGAGCTTTTCCCGCTAATGGTAGCCCTCTGTATCTGGGCCCCGGAGCTCGCCAACAGGGCGATCACCTTCCATATTGATAACCTAGCGGTGGTGTGGGCGGTGAACAGGATGAGAGCTAAGACGCCAAAGGTAGTGGCACTATTAAGGCGAATAGTGTTGCTGTGCCTGGCGGATAACATAACCCTTAGAGCTGAGCACATTGAGGGCGAGAATAATAACATTGCCGATGCTCTTTCTCGTTCTAAGATCTGGCTTTTTCACCAGCTAGCGCCTGAGGCCGACGCGGACAAGACGGCGGGGCCCGATCAAGTCTGGGAGTATGGTCCACCGAGATATGGGAGCTCCTGTTAGGCGCCTTAGCGGAGAATACCCGGCGCAGATACCTAGCAGCATGGGAACACTGCCAAACATTTTGCAGAGAGAATGTCATACAACAAGAGGACAGATTAAAAGTAGCAACGATTCTGAAATGGATCATGCATTGCAAAAGCAATGGCTTCACAAAAGCTGCAGTACAAGCCCGTCTAGCGGCCGTATCCTTTTTTGCAAAGGCTATGGGAAAGAAGAGCCCCAAGGCCGAGTTCATCATAAAGAAGGTGATGCGAGGCTGGTCCTTGGGCCAGCCCCGAAAAGTAGACAAGCGCCGCCCGATCACTCATCAGATGCTCCAACAACTCATGGTAATGACTAGCCAAGTGTGTTACGATGAGTACGAGGCGCGCCTGTTTCGATGCACATTTTCCTGGGCCTTTTACGGAGCATTTCGGGTAGGGGAGCTAGTAGCGTCCTCATCATCGGAGCAAAGGACAGCCCGCGGAGGTATGGAAAAGCGTGACGTGAGCATACTCACTAGAGCAATAGTGCTGCAGTTGCGCAGATCCAAGACTGACGCAGAGGGAAAAGGGGCACAGGTGGTGCTGTCGGCATTGCACGACGACCCTTCATGCCCACTGAGAAATGCTTTAGCCTACCAACAGGTACGGGCGCAATCAGAAAACCACTGGTTCGTACACGCGAATGGTGCCCCCTTATCACGTTTCCAATTTATCAGAGTACTCAAGCTAATAATTGAACGAACAGGACGGGATGCAAGCTTATACTGCTCGAACTCCTTTCCCATTGGAGCTGCTTCAACGGCAGCCAGCATCGGGATGTCCAGAGAACAGATAATGACGATAGGCCGATGGCGCTCGGATAGATACAAACTGTATATACGTCCAGCGCTGTGAGGTCTGTGGGGTTAATAAAAAAAAAAAAAAATGTTGTAACGGACAAGGAATTGGAGGTGGTGATAAGGAGAATGTGGAACATTTGGTGTACAGACGAAGCGAATGATCATTTGTTGGATAAGTGCTGCGGTAATCATATTTTCTGATTGTGCTCCATGCAGGAATAAGCTACCACATATGGCCGCGAGAAGTGTGGATATGTGGCCATTCATTTGTTCACTGGGCACAAAAGAGGACACGGTGCAGACCGCAGGGGTTGAATCTGGGGCTACCAAGTGCAGAAGTTGCTGTAGTGTGGCTGGGACGACGGGGTATGGTGTGGGACCAGCTAATGCCATCCTTGTTCCTAAGGAAGAGATCTACCGGGAACCCAGCGATGATTGTGATCCACTTGGGGGGCAACGACCTGGCATCCAGGCGCAGCGTCGAGCTCACCAAGAGGATGCAAGGCGACCTGCTAACGCTGGCAAACACATTTCCCGGGACGCTATTGGCATGGTCACACATCATACCGCGGCGAGTGTGGAGAGGCGAGGACTTGCATAGGGCATTGGAGAGGACCAGACGGAAAGTGAACAGATGGATGGTCCGCTTCATGGGGGCCATAGGAGGATACAGCATTGTGCACGACCTCATAGAGGAGAGATGCCCAGGATTGTATCGCGCAGATGGAGTGCACTTGTCAGACATTGGAATGGACATTTTTCTATGCTACATACAAGATGCGGTCGAACGCCTATGGAAGAAGCAAGTGTTGGCCACAACGGTGCGTTGATCGGTGGGGCCCTGTCAACAAGCGAGGAGTCGCTGTTGGCGGGGTTGGCTGGAGAAACGCACCCGGTGAGAGAGAACACAGCCTAGGCCTTAAGTAAAGGGGGAGAGGTACTGGAGAGATACACGGACCTCTCCCCGGAGAGAGGGAGATGGTGACAAGAACACCGCGCAGAGAGCCCCCTGCCTTGCTTTGACGGCGGGCAAAGGGGGGGTAAGGAAGAAAAGGTTGCCAAGTCTGCTCGAACGGCAGGCGTAACAGCTTTTCGACTGAAGGATATGAAAGACTAAGGGACTGAGAAAAGCTTTCACGGCAAAAAGAGTTCCCTCCTGCTATGTACAAAGTCTGTAGGATATTGGCTGTGTCTCTCGAGGGGGCGAAAGAAAAGAGGTGATACAAGGAATTTGTAGACTGTGTTTTGTTGATTGTTACATGCATGCTGTGGCCAAGAGTTTTTGTGCTGTTAATAACCATTGTTTGTCAATAAATAGAAATAGTTTGGTGAAAGAAACTCCATGGTGTAATGTGGTGACTCACTGGAGGGAGGGGGAGGGGGGGAAGGGAAAGGGGAGGGTCACGGGCTAAGGGGAGAGGAACCCGAGGCGGTCATGCCAGTTGCGTGGCTGAGACCCGGCTGCGAATCAACGCGGCCGGGCACAGGCACGCGGTGGCGAGCCGAAGGTTGGGGGGAGGGGCGGGGGGACGGAAAAGGGGGTGGCGGGTAACGAGCCGCATTCAAAAGAGCGTGCCCAGCACGGGCGCGACCTCTTTGCCGCTCACACCCCTTCCTGGAGGAAGCCAGACACCCGCCCGACCCACCCAATTAGCAAAATGGGGGGGGAAGCGTCGCAGCATGCAAGATGGCTGGAGAAACACACCCGGTGAGAGAGAACACAGCCTAGGCCTTAAGTAAAGGGGGAGAGGTACTGGAGAGATACATGGACCTCTCCCCGGAGAGAGGGAGATGGTGACAAGAACACCGCGCAGAGAGCCCCCTGCCTTGCTTTGACGGCGGGCAAAGGGGGGGTAAGGAAGAAAAGCTTGCCAAGTCTGCTCGAACGGCAGGCGTAACAGCTTTTCGACTGAAGGATATGAAAGACTAAGGGACTGAGAAAAGCTTTCACGGCAAAAAGTGTTCCCTCCTGCTATGTACAAAGTCTGTAGGATATTGGCTGTGTCTCTCGAGGGGGCAAAAGAAAAGAGGTGATACAAGGAATTTGTAGACTGTGTTTTGTTGATTGTACATGCATGCTGTGGCCAACAGTTTTTGTGCTGTTAATAACCATTGTTTGTCAATAAATAGAAATAGTTTGGTGAAAGAAACTCCATGGTGTAATGTGGTGACTCACTGGAGGGAGGGGGAGGGGGGGAAGGGGAAGGGGAGGGTCACGGGCTAAGGGGAGAGGAACCCGAGGCGGTCATGCCAGTTGCGTGGCTGTGTGGAATAGTCTCCCAGTGGAGGTGGTAGAGATGAAGACAGTATCTGAACTCAAAGAAACATGGGACAAACACAGAGGATCTCTAAAGAAAAAAGGGGAATGTTGTAGTGGTTGATATGCAAGGACAGACTAAATAGGCCATGTGGTCTTTTTCTGTCATCATGTTTCTATGTAATAAAGGGTGAAGTGATTTTCCCAAGGCCACAAGTAGGATTTGATCCTTGGTCTGTTCCTTACTGAACTAGTGTAAGGCCAGACTCCTCCCTAAAGGGGGATAGCCCATAACCAGAGCCGCAGTTGAGGAAAGGCTCGTCAACAAGGGGCAGAGTACAAACAGGGCTAAAAAGGGGAGCAGTGGGTAGAATGACCTCTTTGCCCAGAGACAAGCAGGAAGCAGCAGCAATTATGTGGCAGTGTAAACCTAATAAATAAAGGAAAGGAAAGTCGGATCGCTTTTCCCTGCTTGTCTGCCCGCTTGATCTCGCCGGCCCATCTAATTGCACTGAGTCAGCCTGCATGTGCAACGACCCATCCTTCCTTCAGCCCATCCATCTGCCTCTGTCAGCTGTGTGCAGTCATGTCTTCTTGTGCAGGCTGCTACACCATGGCCTACACAGGTACTCTTTTCCGCATTTCGGCTTGTCACACACGCCTTTCCTGTGCCTGATCTGCCCATCACCACTCCTACTCTGTCCTCCTGTCGCTGCGCACATCCTGCCACTGCTGTTCCGCTGGGGGACACATCATCCCCATCCTATGCCACATACTGTCATTGTGCCATTTTACATTGGTACCCCCATGTGCATTGGTACAGCTGCCTCCCACATGCTCATCTATTAACTGCCACATAGGGTGCCCATGGATCTGGCAGGTCCTTCAGCTCCCACCTGTCCTTCCATCCATCCATCACCTTTACATTGACTTTCCTTGGTGTTCCTTTATCCAGTGTTAGTGTTACAGCCGTTTTCGGATGTTAAGATGCATGCTTGGGATATTCCTGCTGTGATGCCCAATGTCCTGTTAACGCGTGTTAAATGGCCCATAGCGCCCTTAATGCCGGAATTCCTCCTACCTGCCCAGCGCCCTTTACACATGTAACACTCCTTATCACTGCCATTAACGCCTATAGGAAAGGAATGGAGAATAAGACAAAGGATATTATAATGCCTCTGAATCATTCCATGGTGCGACCACACCTTGAATATTGTATGCAATTCTGGTCACCATCTCTTAAAAAGATATAGTGGAATTAGAAAAGGACAGAGAAGAGCCACCAAAATTGTAAAGGGGATGGAAAGATACCCTTATGAGGAGAAGCTTAAAAGGTTAGGGCTCTTCAACCTGGAAAAGAGACAGCTGAGGGGAGATATGATAGAGTTCTATAAATTAATGAATGGAGTGGAACGGGTAAATATAGATCAATTGTTTACACCATTGAAAAGTAGAAAGACTAGCAGACATGCAATGAAGCTACAGTATAATCTGTTTACGACTAATAAGAGCAAATATTTTTTCACTCAATGCATAATCAAACTCTGGAATTCATTACCGGAGGATGTAGTAAAAGCTGTTAGTTTAGCTGGGTTTAAAAAAGTTCCTGAAGGAAAGGTCCATAAACCATTATTAAATATGACATGGGAAATCCACTGATCCAGTATGGCAGTTTTTATTTTCTTATGTTCTTATGTTTGTTAAACCATGCCTGAACTTGGATGTGCCTGCATTTTTTCAGCCATTCTGGCTTGGATGTCCCAGATTGCACTGGTACGTCATTTGTAAAATGACATTTTACATGTAAAAATAATGTTAAAGCTACAGAACTACAGGACTTATGAGGGAAGTAGGCAATACTTTGGGTTAGTCTTGAAAGAGAGAATGGAAATTCTATTTACATTGGCATGATATAGAGAACTCCTCTACAGGTAGAATAAATAGAGATTTCATTGAAGACATTCACAATATTGTTTTGAAAGGTGATTGGGATATTCCTGCTGTGATGCCATATAAAAATAGGGAGATCCTGGATTCTCTACAGGGAGAACTATTCAAGCAACTGGTAATGGAACCCACATGAGATGGGGTGATATTGGACTCGGTGCTTACAAGTGAGGAGAGTGTTTCTGATATTGTAGTGGGCAACTATCCAACATTCAGGGTTCACTGGCTGATGAGTTCTATATTAGGATGACCAAAGAACCCATCCAACTACTTTGCATACACAAGCGCCCAAGCTGACTACTGCTCACTCAGTCTTCTAAAGAAAAAGGAATATCATTTTAACCTATTCAAGTCCTCTCTCAACCATCCCAGAGAGCTCTTCAACATAGCCTTGAACCTGCTCAAGACCCCAACCACTACAAAGTCCAATACTACTCTAGAGCCGATCTAAATGGCACAATTCCTACAGGTTAAACAAGCTTCCACTACAGCCCTCCAATCACTCTGCCAACACTCCACACATAAAATCTTGTCAACATTCAGCCCTCTGTCTGTCCAGCAACTGGAAATTATTATATCAAACATCAACAGCACCACCTCCTCACTTGACCCCTGCCTATTATCCTGGATCAAAATGGCCAAGCAAGAGCTCATCCCAACCATTCTTCACATTGTCCCTCAAGCAAACATCTATCAGGTCTTTCTTTCCGCAGACCCATCAGTACCATCTTCCTACAGACCCCTCTCAAGCATCCCATCTCTTGCCAAAATCATAGAAAAGGCAGTACAGCTTCATTCCCAGGCCCACACCCTCTCAACAAATACCAACATGGCTTCAAGCCTTTTCATAGCACTGAGATTCTACTGACCTCCCTTCTAGATAGATTCATCAAAGGCACAGAAAATGCCACACAAGCCTTCATCCTTATTTTTCTCAGTATTTCTGCAGCTTTCAACTCAGTCATCTACACCCACCTCATCTCACGTCTCCATGCAATTGGCCTTAGAGATACAACATTACAGTGGTTTCAGTCCTACCTAACTGACCGATCCCAGCAAGTCAAAATTGGAGCTGAAATCTCCAAACCATTCAAACTGCTCCAAGGTTTACCTCAAAGTTCTGCTTTATCCTTCTTGCTGTTCAACATTTTCATCCAACCACTATGCAAAATCATCCAGAATCACAAGATCCTCTATCAGCTGTATGCTGATGACATCTTAATCTACACACAATTCTCCACCAGCAAACCCAACTACTTCACAGTCAGCCAATGCTTTGAAACTATCATCCAATAGCTCAACAACCACAATATGCACATTAACCCCAATAAAACAGAAGTCCTTCATATTAGCAAGCACCCCACCTTCTCCCCTCCACTACAGTCAACTTGGCCAAATTAATGTTATAAGTAAAGGAACAACTAAAATATCTTGGCATAATTCTGGACCAATACCTGAGCTTCTATCCCCACATCAAACAAGTTACCAAAACCACATACTTCCAGATGAGGACAGTCTGACACCTCTGACCCCTACTGGAACACAATGACTTCAGAAATGTCTGTCAAGCCCTCATCACCCCTATTTTCAACTAAACAAGCATAATATACCAGTGGCAGCCAGAATAATCACAGGCACCAGCCCAAGAGCATGCATCACCCACATACTAAAGCAGTTACACTGGCTTTCCATTCACACGAGGGTCAAATATAAGGTCACTCTGATCATCGTTAAGACCATCCACCACCTCTCAGTGGAATCCTTTGCCCTCTACTTCAGCAACCCTCAATAAGAGAACTGCAGGTCACTGCCTAAAATGTCTGCTGTGTATGCCGGTATAGGGTAGCCACACCAGTACCCATGGTGCAGTGCACATGCAGAACAGCAATCTACAGCCGATCACCAAATGGAGAATGCACTTATCCATCACCTCAGCTCAGTAAGATGCACTGGCAGTATGTGATACAAGCACAGAGGAGCTTCAAACCATGCTACTGAGCAGTTTCTACAGTCACCCTGAGGGTGAAGTTTGAAGCCTAGCACCTGGTCCCGAGAACTTGCAGTGCTAGAGATAATCTCTGCTGCTGGTGCTCCAATTTAGTAAACATACCCCCCTATCTTCTGACAGGCCATAGCACATAATACCAGTAGGCCTCTGACATTTATCCAGTGCATATGCAGATGTGCACAGCAGTCAGTCAAGACAGCTGTTGATGTTTCTGTGGTTGTTTTCCAACTGCTTCTAGTAACATACTATGTAAACCCTATCTCGTTAAATCAATCTCTTATAGAAAACCCTGTGATCTACACCTTCTTAAATAAGACCAATAACTTAGATGGCTCCTTCGAAGGAGATCGGCAGAAAAACTTCACCATTATAGAATCAAACTAAAAAGGAGGAGAAAAAGATTTCCGTATTAATTCAATTTCCTCCTTCACAGCCGAAAATCTGTCCAAAAAGGAAAGCTTTTTTATTACATCATAGGACTAAAAAAACCTCACTGAAGAAACCTGTATTTCAATTCCCATTTTGAAGTTTAGTATTTCTAATCTAATAATCTTTATTTAATATTTTAACATTTTTCTTTCAATAAAATTATTCAAATTGTAGCCTAGGCTCGGCCACATTACTTAGGTTAGCACTCAATGAAATTCTTTAGAGCCAGCCTACTCTAAACCACTATTCCTGAAATGGAAAAGAATCAAACTCACTGGAGAAATAATCAAATTCATTTAAAATAGACCAAATTCACTTAGCTTTGAATCTGCTTATATCCCACGAAGATAAGAACATCACCCTACAAAGATCTTTGTTTCACCGAAATGGCTTCATCAGGATCTGTTGTCAGGAATCCCACTCCAGTGATGGTGTCTAACGTCAACTCTACTTCCTTTAAATTATCAGAGAGCCAATCAAGAAAGGGTGTGGTGGATCCGCACAATCACCACAATTTTTTTAAAGTACACACCTCATTCTGTCTTATTATTGAGACCCACAGGTTCCAAGGCATTGAGAAGGAAGATCCATTGTTGTTCCCACTGCAAAAGACCCTTGCCACAGCGGGGGGGGGGGGGGGGGGGTTATTGTAAATTTGTGTTGGGAAGCTGGTGTAAAGCTACATTTCGCTAATTTTGGGCTTGCACATGCATCCCTTATATGAAATGGGGAATACAGATGTAGATTTTGTTGATGCCCAGACCATGCCCTTGATATACTCTGACACATAGCCCCCCCCCCCCCATGCATTTTGGACGTGATATAGCCATCTATGTGGACCTTTACTGAAATGGCCATGTACACGTAGATGTGATTTACACATATTTATGACTTATTACATACGTTAAAATCATGAATTTGGCTTCTAAAATAACCCTCTGAATGTATATGAGTATGAATTAAAAACTGATGTGGGGCTAAATTTTTCTTTATGGTTTGAAAATATACGAAGAGTAAAGAGAAAAGTATGGTATCCCTTAAAATGCTATCTGTAGGGATAGGAGACAGATTGACCTAAAGAGAAAGAGAAAGCTGTTTTGAGCATAATATGCAAGTGAATTTAACTTACTTGGCAACACAGCCTCAGAACCAGGTACAATACTTGGACATGCTGTATCCCGAAAGATAGGCGTCTATGCTATAAGACTTGCATAACCCGGCCTGCCATTTTAGATGCACAGACATGCGGTGGTGGGCCTGTAAAATGTTTGAGGAATATACTTATGTCTTCTGGCAGGAAATAATAACAGTGGCAATGTAAGTGCATTTTGGGCTTCCTCTTGGAAGCATTACAGCCATGAAATGAGCTTTTCTTTCAAATTATTCAGGAGCAGGTATAGGCATGGGCATACTACCAGCCAGGGCAAAAAAGGTTTGTGCCATTCTGAAATTGCACCTCAATGTGCATCTTCCTTGTTCTGCCCTGCCGTACCTCCACCCATGTCCCCTTGCTTCAAAAATGGATCCAGGGACGTCTCTGTGATTTGCACGTCTGAATGCCCATTTTCAGATATCCTACTCACGAAGAGAGCTACTAAAATACCCTTCTTAGTGCATAGGCCCCCTTGAATAGTTACTTAATATCTATATAGGCTTCCAGATGTATGATTACTTTCCATTTTGGGTCAGGATAAATATATAATGTGGCATAATTCCATTTGACATGTGTGGTGGAGAAAAAGCGTTACCTGGTTTGTGCAAATCGATGCATTTAATCTATACTTTTCATGTTATAATGAATTTTCATTTTGAGAACTGCCAGGATTAATTGACCTCGAATCCTCCATGTGACAGTGAGTAGTGCTTCAAATAATTTATAGCAATGCAAGTACAATAGTTCTTTAATTCTAAGTTTGGAAGCAGTCCCAGGTTTATGGAAATACTGTTAGGAGATATTTGAAAATAAATCTGCTCCAACATGGTCTTCTAAATGAAAACAATTGTTGTTGTAAAGGACAGATGCAAGAGCAGGATATGCATAAGCGGAAGAGATGTTTTTTGTACATAAAGCATTCACAATGGATCCTTTATCCAAATGTCTACAACCTCCCCCTTAAGGGCTCAACCAAGGCAAACTGGGTCAGGTTGTTCCATGGATTCACAGTGTGAAACTTAATTCTTATTCAAGTACTGATTTCAATTCTTATAACAAAGAAAAGAGAAGGCAAGAAAGTCATCTAATACAATGGTAATGACATAGTTTTGACAATGAGGGTAATGATGAAAATGTGATTCCCAGTGCAATCAGTGAAAGCTGTTGGATAAAAAATAATAATAATACATTTCAAATTGTTCACAACCTAAAGGGGGACTGTGATGGGGTATATAGGAAATTACCCATCCCGCTCCAAAGGGATGATCAGAAGTCAACCTTAAGAGTGCAACGCTCAGAACTCAGGGTTAGGAGGGCATTACTCAGATAGAGAGATTAAGAAGTCAGCTGTGTGGAGAAGGGAGAGGAGAGGCCCTTGGAGACAGAAAGCTATTTCCAAGCAGAGCTGGGAGAGGAATGCAGCTGTAAGGTAGGCAGTTTAGGAACTGGGAATCATATTCAAATACTGAAGCCCAAGTGACTGCTTGGACTTTAGGCTGAACTGAATTCTGATTTTGAGATGCGGGTTGGGGAAGGGCACTGAGAACCAGACCTGTGAAGGCAACAGGATGGGGAGTAATTGCTGTATAGCTAAAGGATAATAAAACTGGTTTTGTTTGGCCCTGAACTGCTGTCTGCATAATATTTTATGAGCCCTTGCCACCGCATGCAACACTATACCACAGGTAAAATATATAATACATGCAATTTAAAAACCTGAAAAGATTCACCATGGCCATTCTGGAGGTGGCTAGTGGATTTCCCACAAGCGGAGAGAAGCAAAGTCTTTACACATCATGGGAAATGTGGACTTAAGCAGTTTTGGAATTGTGATTCTGCAAATGTGATTTATGTAACACAATGTCCTTCCAGTCTATAGCCCTGAATTACTAAAACTTTTTTCCCATTTTGTGTCTATGAGGCAAACGCATGGGGCCCGCTATTCAGTGACAGCGGTTAGAGTTGCTAAAGAGCATAGCCGTCACCGCTGAAGTATAACCTCAGATATTGAATGCTGGGGCCATATCCAGCCACCATGAATATCCAGGTTGCCTCACAGCTCAAAAGCTAACCGGGGAGCTGCAATACTTTGTATATATCTGTTATTCTACAGTACGTTAGAAAAGCAAATAGAAAATTAAATGCATATTTAGGAATGTTGACAAGAGGATTATAAATGTACTTAAATAAATAAATTAAGAGCACATAAAAGATGAATCCTGGGCTCACAATTGCTTTTCAGGGAGCCATTCTTTTGAAGAGTTCAACATTTGTGTCCTGCATACATCTTTGGCAGCATTCAACAGTCGAGATGACCCAAAGGGGGGGGGGAAAAAAACCCACACAAGGGTTGGCAAACTTAATGGTAAATTAGTTGTTTTTCAAGGAAACAATCTGACATGGCCATGTTTCAGCAATGCACCTGTATTTAGAGTCCAAATCTACACAAAATAATTATAATACAAAAATTAAGGGGTATGTTTACTAAAGGTTAACGCGCGTTAAGTGCTGCAATGGCCATAGAAATGAATGGGCAGTGGCTGCACTTAACATGTCTTAACTTTACTTAATGCATGTTAACTTTTAGTAAACATGACCCCAAGAAAACATCAATATTTAACAAATTTGAATTTAAACTTTCAAAGGCTACAAAATCAAGACTTTTGTATTGCCTAAAGATAAGTCTGTGCTTATATATGAAAGACAAAAAAAGTAAAAATTTGTTCTTTTTTTTAATTTTTATTCAGCTCATAGTGGTTAGAACTTTTTAAAAAAATGCCGGCCATCATAGGCAAAAATATCCAGATGCTCAAGGGATCCTCAAAAGGATGCTATGATATCGCACTAACACGCTCAAAACCACACGCATTAGATGCAGCACCACTTCGTTAACTGAAGCTCTCTTGTCCACTACTTATGTGCATCTTACCATACACTAGTCCCCACTTTTACTATGGGGTATCTTTGCTAAAGAGCGTTAAGTGTGCACCAGTTGGCAAGCGTTAGCGGCAACAATATGGGCGTTATTGTGCGGTGAAGGCCAAGGCGGGGAGTAGGCATTCCGAAGTTAAGGGTGCTTGGCTTCACTTATTGGGCCCTAAGAGGACACTATGCATTAAGGTACCCAGTGTGCACCTTGATGCCAAAAAATGACAATCTCTTTAATGCAAGATAAAGGTTCTCTGTAAAGGTCACATTTTAGCTGATGGATAGAAGGAAAGAAAAGGGCTGATGGACATGTCAGATCCATATGTAACCTACGTGTTAATCAGTAAGTAGGATGAGCATCTGGGAGGCAATGAGGGTGTGCCCATGTAATATGCTGTAATGTCAGTGTGTGGCATAGGATTGGGAAGAACTGTGCCCTGAGAGAGCTAGCATCGCCACTCTACGGGCATCAAAAAGATGACTAATCAGGGATAGAAACATGCAGATCATTCACAGGAGAGGTGTGAATGATACATCTGACTGTTGAAAATGTTCCTGTGTGGGCTATGGTTTAGCAGCAGGCAGGAGAATACATGACTGTACATAATGTGCATATGCTGATGGATGGGCTGGAGGATGGACGGTGGTAGATGAGAGTGCGGTATGGCCTTTCTGCCCTGACGTACTTGATGTGACCGCACAAATGCAGTTGTATTGAATGCTGAAAAAACAATGGCTGTGCCATGGGTAAGTTCCAATACCAGCCATATGGGTATGATAGTTGTCTCATCTATTCTAACCACCATACAATCTCCCTGATACATGTGTCTCTCATATTGGCCATATGGAGCAAGTAATAATGAGTGGTGATCCCTGCAGATGGTCATCCCCCGAGTGGGATGTGCCTGCATGTACTGCATATATGTGATGGAGTCAAAGATGTTCAGTCACAGTCATGATGAACTCATGTGCCATACATCTGCAGGGTGAACATGTCCGACCCTTTCCAATGGGCTACAGCAAAGCCTATAAAGTCATGCTGTCAGAAGGACATGATTGCAATGTGCATGTTCGCAGACTCAATCCATTGATTTCCAGAAAATCCACTATTCTTTCTTTCAAGAGCACCTCCATTACTTTTCCCACCACAGAGGTAAGGTTTACCGGCCTATAGTTTGTCACCTCTTCCCTATTACCATTTTTGTAAAGAGGTACCACATTGGCCCTTCTCCAGTCCTGTGGAACCTCTCTCGTCTCCAAGGGTCTATTAAAAACATCCTTTAAAGGCCCTGCCAGAACCTCTCTGAGCTCCTTCTGTATCCTGGGATGTATCCCGTCAGGTCCCATGGCCTTCACATTCACAGTCTCACAGCAGAGCCATACACAAGGGCACATAAAGATGCTAGTGTTGCTGGGACACATGAGGCTGCACATATGCCATTCAAGGAAAGGGCCTGGTGTTTGGAGTCAGGGAGGGGTGGGGAGGGAGAACCCGAGAACCTGAATTTACCATGGAAGCTAATCGTCAGCAGATGAATATTGCCCGGTTAGCTTCCAGGTTCTGAGGCAGACCTGGATATTCAATGCCAGTAGCTGGATATGGCCCCGGCATTGAATATCTGAGTCTAAGATTCACCGCTAGTGGCTAGCTGCTGTAGGAGCACTAGCCACATGACTGGGGACATGACATTATATGCGTGTACAGGCATGGAACAAGGTTCAATGCTCACTGCCAAGAGCTGTGTAGTGAGGACGCCAAAATTGTGTATGTGACAGACGTTGGCCACTGTGGGCCAGCATGCACTCTCAATCTGTCTCTGGACCACTTTCCACTGTGCCTCGTATCTCATGAGCTGTCCTCAGGATCAAGATAAAATGGTGCATAATGAGGAGCAGAAGATTCTGGGTATCACCTAAAACAGAGTGGTTTGCAAAGAATGTAGATGTGTCAGAGATTTGTTCATTGCCTGAGCCATCTTAGCATTGGTCTGCCACAGGCATGGCATGGATACACACTTTTGGTCATGCAGCGAGGCTACTCTCACTCTGACCGGGCTGGGACCATATCACTGTTGTGTATGCTCATGGTGCTATATAGGTTCAAGCTGCAGTGATATGTGGGCTGTTATGTCTGCTGGGTGTGCATTTTGTTTGCACAAAGACAGTGTGTTCATAGTGGCTATGTGCACATGCAGTGTGTGGTGCTTAGCAGACTGGGCACAGATCGTATGCGAGTAGCTGATACTGGACATTATTGCCCAACATTTGCAGGCTGCCTGGGAGTGATCTGGTTGCTTGGATTTCCCAGACAGTGAGGCTAGCAGCTGGTCTTGGGCTGTTGATAACCTGCTGATAGCTATGATTTTGGCAGGCTTCTTTGCGTGGTGTCAGCCCCCTCTTCTGTCTAAACAACACTCACTCCATTTGGATACCGGGACAACAACTGATGCAACCTTATGGACTGACATGAGATGGTATAGGAGAGTCCCTAGCCAACAGGGGGCAGGGCACTCCAACATACTGCAATCGTACAGAATATCAACTGAGTAGCATCACACACTGCAGACAATACCTGAAGCAGACTGACAGTGACAGAGATCTGCTCAAGAACCTGGAGAGTCCATCTACTGCAGAGCCTGCTCTCAGGACCAGGTGATGTGTGCCTTCCCTCATAATCAGGCTGACTGCAGAAACAGGTCAATTTCAGCTGTCATGTGCAGGAAGCACACATTGTCCATGCATAATACAGTGCTAATGTGCTGGATCTCAGCATTCTCCATGTGGCCGTTGCAAATATGCATTTGTTACCAAGTGACCTGACAGTCCATTCATGGTGGAGGAGATCCATGATGTGCCTCTAAAAAGATGTCTTCTTGCATGCTTGTCTAAGTGATTATATAGAAGTACATCTAATATCCTCAACAGAGGTGTCACTAAAAGATGCAGCAAATGTGACTCTGCTTAACTGATTCATATTTAAATGTCTATTTTTATCCATCCATGGATGTACGAGATATCCTCATACATAATCTATCTCATCCCTTTTAATGTTAGAAATTTTCATTTTCCTAAAATCCTGTCAAAGAGTGTCTATTTTTGGTTCTATTTCAAAATGATGTTCTTCAACTAATTCAGATGTTAGTTCATGCTTAATTTTAGATAATTTATCAGAAACTTTCATCTTAAACTCAGTCACCACGTGATTAGTGATCTCTATCAACAACATCAAATCCAAACAACATTTATTGAGGATTTGATTCCATTTGGCTATAAAATTGACATTTTCGGTAAAAAGGTGTTGTTCTTTAAACAATCGCAAGCCTTGAGGAATATATTTGGCAAGACAGTTTTCTCTAATGATAATAGCATGTAATTCAGCTTGAATTATTCTTTTGTATAATTCAATAATGTCAGTTTGATTTGGTGCCACTGGATCCAAACTATCACTTGCAAACAGAATGAAGAGAGTTGGACGCGAGTCACCAAAGCCTGAAGAATCAACAATCCAACTCCTCCAGTCCTCTAATTGAAGAATCAGTATTCCACCCTAGAAGTGGAGGAGGGAAAAACAACCCAGGAATGGGAAGAACCAGAGCTCAAGCACCCCAAAGTAGCAAAATCAGTGATCATAAAGAAGCAAAGGATAGTGGTGGTTGGTGACTCTCTTCTGAGGGGTACTGAGGCATTCATCTACTGACCAGACTTGATGTCCATAGAGGTGTGCTGTCTTCCTGGTGTCAAAATCCAAGATGTTATGGAGAGTTTTCTGAGACTTGCCAAGCCTACTGACTATTATCCAATGATGCTTATTCATGTCGGCACAAATGATAATGCTAGGTATCCCTCCACTCTATCAAGACTGACTTCATGGCTCTGAGAGGGTAAAGCAGATAAGCACACAGGTTGCGTTCTCTTCAATCCTCCCTTTTGAGGATAAAGGCCGAGGCAGAGAAGCTCACATCTTGGAGATGAATGCATGGCTGCGTGGATGGTGTCAAGAGCATTTTGGTTTCCTGGACCATGGGATGATTTTTCAAGGGCTGATAAGCAGAGATGGCATCCACCTTTCCAAGAAGGGTCAAAATATCTTCTACAGCAGACTGACTAAGTTACTAAAGAGGGCTTTAAACTAGATTTCTTAGGGATGGGTGAAGAAAGCCCTCAGGTAAGTAAAAGGCAAAATACCTCTGTAGAAATGGGTAAAAGGAGCAACATCCGGAAAGCAGTGTGCATTAATGCCCTAGTATGGGAAATAAAATCCCAGATGTTGAGGCTTTAATGGAAGAGGCTGACTTGGATTCAGTGGCAGATACGGAGACATGGTTCATGGATAACCATGACTGAGGTATAATTATACCCAGTTATAGGATCTTAATGTGTATACTTTAGAGGAAAGGCGGTAACAGGATGCCACAATACCATGGCTCCATGCAGGAGCCTAGCTGTGCTAGCTGGATATGTAGCTGTACATCTGGGGGTCCAGAATCGGGGCACAGCCAGCCTGTACAGTCTGGGTACACCCTATTCTGATCCCACAGGGATGTCTAGCTGGTAGGGTAGCTCCCATTCCAAAGGATATTAATATTGGCTTTTTGAATGTGTGTGCTCTCCATTCCAAAACCTCTCTGGTGTACGACATAATTGCAGAGTTGGATCTCTCATTACTATGCTTAATGGAAACTTGCATGACAAATATTTACTATAGACACTTCCTCTTGGCTATTCCTTTGTTTCCCAATTGTGTTCTGACCGTCAGGGGAGAGGGAGTCCAGCTGCCATCTTTTCTTCACATACCTCAGCCACGAAATGTGACTCCTCTTTACTTTCCTACCTAGAATCTTTGCTTATTAAATTAGATTTATCAACATATGTCACGTGACCTCTCTCCTCCATGGCAACAGGGGTGCTGCCAGACTGGAGGTGGGACTTCAGGACTATATCCCTGTAGGTCTCGTCTATGTACCTCTCTGTCTGTCTTATGTTTTCCAAGTCTGCTTCTTTAGCCTCTAGAGAACGGACTTGTTCCCTGAGAGAAAAGAGCTCCTTGCACCTAGTGCACACGTAAGACCTCTCACCAACTGGGAGAAAATCATACATGTGACACTCAATGCAAAAGACTGGAAAGCCCCCATCCCGCTGCTGGACTGCTGTCTGCATCGTAGTTTTAAGTTTGTGTCTAGATCTTTAAGTTCTTACTTACTAGGGGTTGCTATGGGTATGTATACCAATAAAACTGTACCTAATACGTTTAATATACCTTGTTCACCTGAAGCGTAATTAATCTCAGGTCCTTAGTGTATGACTGATTTGGGTAATGAGCTTCACCTGAAAGCACCTTCTGTCTTTTAAGATGTGTAAGTACCTATAAAGCTATGATTATCCCAGGGGTGGATGGGTGTGGGGAGGGAGGGAGGGAAATAACACTTATTAAAAGAGGGCTGCTACACAGTACCCTGTCTTGTGCTGTTGAGGTAAGCTAAATTCTGATTTGATTTAAATTATAGCTCTTAGCTGCTGCTAGGCTCTAACTTCTTATGAAATTTAAACTACAAGCTCTCTGCTGGGTTCTAAATTTAACCAGAAAGCTCTCTTCTGTGTTTTAAAACTAAAAGTACTTTTCTGATGCTAGGCCCTGAGTGACTATTAAATGTACACTACAAGCTCTCTGCTGGGTTCCAAATGTAACCAGAAAGCACTCTTCTGTGTTTTAAATTTAAACTAAAAGTACTTTGCTGTTACTTGGCCCTGAGTGACTATTAAATTTAAACTACAAGCTCTCTGCTGGGTATGAAATGTAACCAGAAAGTTCTCCTCTGTGTTTTAAATTCAAACTTTAATTGCTGCTACTAGGCCCTAACTGATCCAACAAAAAACAGTGGGTTCACAGATTAAGTAGCTTTAATACAAAGAATTCTTTTTAGAAAATTACCAGAAGTATATACTCACAGTTGCAGATTTCTCTCCAGAAGTAACAGTCCCCCTTTCTAGTCCTTCAAGTCCTTTACCTTGGGTCTGTATTCCCTCTCCTTTTCTCCACTAGGGGAACTCTGAAACCTATCCCATCTGGGAATTTCCTGCCTTCTAGGTGTGATTGGGGTTCTGTTTCTCTGACCTTGCAAAATAGGTCATTTTATAAGGGTGAATTCCTTTCCTTTATCCCTTTCTCCTCTGTCATGATAAGCTTCCTTATCACAATATATTGAATAGGATGGAGGACAGTGCTGATCCTTGGGGTATTCCCTGGTTGATGGTAAATTGGATTGATTTCATTTGGTCGCATTTGACTTGCTGTGTTCTGTTGTTCAGGTATGATGTGAACCATTTTATGGTCTTGTTGCGCAGACCAGTCTCCCGCAATCGGTTTAGCAATATTAATAAAAATAATAATAATATGGGCTTTTTCTGACATCATGTTTCTATGTTCCTAAACAACCTGGCACCTGCTAATAGACATGCTGTTTACTAGTCTGAATAGGTGAATATCACAACAATATCAGATTGATCAGCCATGCTGAAAACAGTGTAATTGGGAATGAGTGCCAAAAAACATAAACACTCGGCTCTTATTTTATGCCATCTATATTGGATGCTGTCTGAAGCTATGTCGAGGATGAAAATCTTATATATTGTATAAATGTGTATTGATAAGAGATTGCCAAGAAATCTCTTTAGTCAGTTAATACATTATGGTGGTCATTCTGATCAGTGAATAGCGGTTTTGGACATACAGCCTGGACGTCTAACCTGTACTTAGCCCTGAAACACGATTCTGTTCCCAGCGCTCCTCACACTTACAGAGTGTTTGTGCAGGGAGCACTGGATGGGGGAAGGAAGGGGCAGTGCTAGGGCTTAGCAGGGGCAGTGTGGGGGAGGGGCCAGCTGCCGGGATGTACAGAGGCAATTCCGGTCATACCTCTGTACATTCCCCGGCTGCTAGTTACACGCCCGGCTTATTCCACTAGGATGGTGGAATAAGTGCCGGGCGCTCTGGTGATCGCTGCCTGCAGCCCCCCTAATCCATTGTGACACCATGGAAGAGCCCCCACCACCTGATCCCAGCCTTGGGGGTCCCGCCAAGGGTCAGACGGTGGGGTGACAGGGTCACTATGCATTGGTTCATTTGGTTGCTCCAGCTGGATGTGCTGGAGCCATGGTGATAGGACACCACTTCACTGGCACACCAGCCGGAGCACTTTGCGGTCTGGGTGGGCAGGCCAGTGGACATCCCCCGCATCAGAATGTGGTGCCCAGCCAGACATCTATGTCCCCAGTTCTGCCATCATTGGTATGTCTGGGCCCCATGGCGGCAGAATCGGGGACATCTCTGGCAAGTCCAGATTTTAGCCAGGCAATGCAGCCGAACATGCCGGGATCAAAATCGGCCTCTATGGGGATAATTTCGTAACAGAAGGCCTATGTGAAATATCCAGTGAGGCAACTACTTTATAAAAGAGCCATATCAGGGGTTGAAATTGAACGATTACACAGGTACACTAAAAAAAATTTTTTTTAAACTGCCTCTAATGTTTCGATTGATTTTTACGTTTTTTGGTGCGCTGAATCCAAATCTGGTAACCAATTTGCTCCATCACGTACAGATTTTTTGCTACATTGGGTTAGCAGTTTGAGGTGAACGTTTCAGATTGAGTGCGATCGAGATAAAAGTTTCTTGGATGAATTCTTTATACTAATTGTTTAGTAGTTATTCAAATAAGAATAAAGAAAATTGTAGCAAGGCAGCACATAAGACTAGAGTAATGTCAACAAAACACACTGTGATGGTAGCAAAATTGTCTGCACTTAAAACAGCCACATACATGTGCACAAACATTGAGCATATAAGAGCGAGGTTAGACACAAAGCAAAGCAAAGAAATGTGCAAAAAATGTTGTACAGGTATGTATGTAAGAATAGAAAACGCAAACCGCACCATTGCAATACATGAAGACAAACACCCGATGGTGTGAAAATAAAATTCTAATAAATGAGATCCGACACTGTGGTAATAACTAGCAAATTTTTATTTCAAAGTTTAGTAAAAACACGATATTTGTCAACGCAGTTTAGATTTTAAAGTCATTCTTGGGTCAATCAATCTCCTGGTGGGCCCGTTTCTTCTTCCCCCGAATGCTTCTCTTGGTGCGCTGCTTGGCGTATTTTTCATCTGGGGTTTCCCGCAGAAGCAACCAGCAGAAATCAGCCATCATAGTGGTGTTCCATCTTCCTTGGTACCTTCTCTCTGCGTCCTTGATGTCCTGGTGAAACCTTTCACCTTGTTCTTCACTGTACGCCCCCAAGTTTTCGGGAAAGTAGTTCATATGGGAGTGCAAGAAATGGACTTTCAGGCTCATGTTACAGCCTTGTTCTTTGAAGGCATTGAGCATCCTGGCAACAATATCCTTATAGTTCTCATCCCGCCTGTTCCCCAAGAATTTGAGAACAACATCCTTGAAGGAATCCCAGGCTTCTTTTTCCTTCACAGACATCGTTTCAGCGAATGCTCCATCTGAAATGAGTTTCCTTATATCAGGGCCAACAAACACTCCTTCCTTTAGCTTTGCTTCAGAAAGTCGGGGGAACTTTGAGCAAAGGTACCGAAAGCACTCACCATCTTTTGGAAGGGACTTGATGCTTAATGAGACCCAACTTAATGTGGAGAGGTGGTAATAGAATTTTATCACGAGGTACCAAGCTCTCATGAAGAACATTTTTCTCACCGGGTCTCAAATACTCCCGAATTGGCCAGTCTTTTTTCCCCCAGTGTAGGTCGCGGGCCCGGCTATCCCACAAGCAAAGGAAGCAGGGATATTTGGTGAAACCGGATTGCTGCCCTAATAGCATGGATAGAATTTTAAAGTCTCCACAAATCATCCACTTATGCTCATCATAACAAATCTTCTGAAGAATCAGGGCCAAATTCTCATATTTTTCTTGGAGAATAACAGAGTGAGCAATAGGAACTGAAGCGAATGTGTTGCCATTATGAAGAAGAACACCTTTTATGCTGTCTTTTGATGAATCAATGAACAGCCGCCATTCAGCAGGATCATACTTGAGTTTAAACTTTTCCATCACTCTGTATATATCGTTGCAAAATACCAAATCTTCCTCTTTGCTGAAATACTTCAAAAATTGTGTCTCGCGGTTGCGGTACCAATAAAAAGTTGTTCCTGGTGACAATAGATTTTTCTGTTTAAGCCGAGAACCTAGCAGTTGGGCAGCATCTTTTGGGAGTCCTAAATCCCAGACTAAATCATTCAATTCAGCTTGAGAGAAAAGTTCAGGTTTCGGATCTGGTTCAGTTTCAAACTCGGAAGTACTGGACTCATCGGGAAAAGCCATCTGATGAGTCTCATCATGATCAGAACCGTCCACACAAATATGATCCAAAGATTTTGGTGGTTCAGGCACAGGTACTTCGTTGCTATGAGGCATAGGCCTAATTGCTGAGGGAAGGTTGGGGTAACTTATTACGTTCTTATTTTTTAAGTTGTATCCCTTCACAATGCAAGAGCAAAAATAGCAGTCACTGCTGTGGTCTCTTTGTTCACGCCACATCATAGGTATTCCGAAACAAAATGCTTGTTTTTTACCTTTCATCCATAAGCGTAGATCTTCCTCACATGTCTTGCACACTTTGTGAGGAGCCCACGGTTTGTCTTGATCGCCTAACTTCAAACCGAAATAGGCGAAATATACTTTTTTAATAAATGCAGAAATGTTCCTCTGCTGCTTTTTCACGGTATATTCCCCACAAATAAAACAAAAACTGTCCGGAGAGTTGACGCAACCTCTGGCTCTGTGAGCCATCACAAATACACAGCACTGCAAACTACAACTGTAGTGAACCTCTTCGGAATAAAGCTGGATTACGACTGAGCAAACAAAAGATAA
This sequence comes from Ichthyophis bannanicus, assembly GCA_033557465.1. Classification (NCBI taxonomy): domain Eukaryota; kingdom Metazoa; phylum Chordata; class Amphibia; order Gymnophiona; family Ichthyophiidae; genus Ichthyophis; species Ichthyophis bannanicus. The sequence goes on along the minus strand of CM066033.1, from coordinate 1,378,978,954 downwards.
TAATGAACTTGCAAGAAACTGAAATTTGACAGGAACGTTCATGTCGCAACCACCGTGTTTGAGCGAGCGAGCGAGCGAACGAGGCGAGGCGAACAGGAAAGAACATGCGCCAGCGCGAGTACTGGATTTAGCCCCCCGCCTCCCAATTGTCCTGTTAATGTATAAAATGAATACAAAACACTCTAAAATATCATGAGGGAGTGTTTCTAGTTAACCATTACAACCTCTACTTTGGGCCAAGAAAATAAACTGCAGTCGGCTAAAAAGAAATTATGTGAACATTCCTTATATGGGTAAGAAATCTAATTTTGCAAGAAAACGTGACGTGATGGAACATTTTGGCTATTTTTCCTGGATTCAGCACCCCAAAATCTATAGGAATCAGTTGCAAAACTGGAGGCAGTTTTTTGGTAGTGTACCTGTGTTATTAGTATATAATAGAGTCCTATCAATTTAAACCAAAGTAGTGTTTCAATTCAAAGGAAACTTTACAATATATACTTATCTAGGATCCAAATGTAACCAAGAGGCGGATTTAGTTTAATCTCAATTACCTACAATGGTCCACTTTATTAATTTCTTCACTTAAAACATATTTGCTTGACTTATTATATGTTTCCAATTACTATGGGGGTTATTTTAGAAACATGCCTACATCTAAAAAGCAGCATTTTGTTGTTGTCGTTGTTGTCATTGAGTCAATGGCAACTCATGGTAACTCTGGATAGTTGTCCTAAACTGTGTTTGGTCTTCAGTCAGGCAGCTAATAGCTGCTGTTATTGTATTGATCCATCACAATGCTGGTTTTTCTCCTTCGCATTAACTTTAGAAAATAAGAACGTAAGATATGCCATAGTGGGTAAGACCAAAAACCCATCAAGCCCAGTATCCTGTTTCCATTTGTGGCCAATCCAGGTCACAAGTACCGGTTGGATTCCCAAGTACCTATCAGGTTCCCATTTCCTTCAACCTTTTCAAACATGACATCTTTTTCTAATGATCTTTCTCTCCACATGATGAGTCCTAAGTATGAAAGTCATTGTTCAACTTTTGCATCCATTTGATATTATTGAAAATATCATGGTTTGGACCAATCAGATCTTTGTATGCAGAGATACATCTCCGCACTTGAAACTCTTATCCAGGCCCTTCATAACCATTCTGCCAAGAGCAGTATAACATATATTTTTGACTGTTTCATATTTCATTATTGATTATTGATATAAGTTATCTACTATTTCTTTTTTTTTTTTAATTCTTTATTTTCGTTTTATAACAACAAAGGAAAGGAAGACATACAGTTAAAAGACAGATACATGGAGTGTAATACATACACCAAAGTAAACCCCTGCCACCCCCCTCCCCCCTGCTGCTTCTCTAGAAAACTAATCATTCCCGAAACGGGCGTGTACTCACATTATTGTGTTACAAAACCTAACGGTGATCTGAAACATGATGAGTGCACATTAAACAGACATGTCGAAACAATGAGCAGATTGTACATAATCATTGAGCATCTGCCATTTAGACAAGCAAGAGTGAGTTTGGGTATGGGGAATAGCTCTCCGAGATATCTGCTCATATTTACTATATAAGCAGACGAGGTTCCACCATTCATTGACAGTAAGTCGAGAGCTATCCTTCCAATTCCTCGTGATTAAACATATGGCTATACCCAGCATGAAATCAAGGAGAAAGCGACCCTTCTTAGGAAGAGAGGGGACCTCCGCCACTGAGCGGAGTCCCACAATCTTCCAAGAGAGAGGCTCGTGAAGGTGTAAGATAGATTGAATACGACCCCAGACCCGCCCCCAGTAAACCTGTAGTTGAGGACATTCATAAATAACATGAGCGAGGGTTCCCACAGCAGTATGGCAAGACCAACACTGGTCCCTAGCAGTTGTGTTCCATTTGGTTATTTTTTCTGGAGTATAAAAGCATCTGTGTGCAAAAAAGAAGAGAGTTTGGGTAACTGAGGCAGACCGGGAAACCCGCACTACTTTGCTCCAGAAAACGCTCCATTGCACAGGGGTTAAAGTGGTTTGCAGTTCGCGCTCCCAGGCTTGTTGGGCTCTAAAAGTGGGAGTATCTGTACCCTGACATAATATTTTATAAAAGTTAGAGGCTACCCCATGTGTACTACTAATAGAGTGAACTAGTTCTAATAGCCCGTCCTCAGTAGGGACAGAGGGCGGCATGATTTGAGCACGTTTGAGGCAGTGTTGAAGCTGCATCAATTGAAAGTAATGTTTCGCTGGTAACGCAAATTCCTTTTGTAAATCAGGAAAGGTTTTCCAACGAGCTGCAGAGAAGAGCTGTTGGGGTGTCCAGATCCCCCTAGAGTACCAGGGTTTCCATGCTATCGTTCTATTTAGGACTTGAATTCTGGGGTTATTCCACAGCGGGAGTCCGTCCTGAGGACATACGTTTGGGCCCAGTAATTGAATGAGAGTGTTAAAGGCCGCAAGAGTATCGACAATCATTGGAGGATGGCGGGTGTCTACTTGATGGGACATACCGGGGAGATGGGTCAACGGAATTGGGCTACTAAGCTCCTCTTCTATATCAAGCCAAACTGGTCTGCTGTCTGTTGAGGCATCTAGCCATCGGGCACCTTGTTTAAGTAGGAAGGCTTGATGATATCTGAGAAAATCAGGAAATCTGGTACCCCCTAGTTCCTTTGCAGACTGTAGTTTTTGTTTAGCTATCCTTGGTGGCTTGCCCTGCCAGAGATAGCGGACGAGAAGGCCCTCAATATCTTTATAAGTGTGTAGCGGGAGTAAGCATGGCAGCATTTCTAAGATGTAGTTCACTTTGGGGACTATCATCATTTTCACAGTTTCTAGGCGGCCCCACCATGTAAGGGATAAGGGAGACCAACGATTTGTGAGCTCACGGACTTTGGAGACTACCTCTTTGGCATTAAAACTGATAGTGTCTTCTAAAGGAGAACAGTAATGGACCCCAAGATATTTCACCATGCGGGATTGCCAAAGGAAAGGAAAGGCCTGCATGTCAGCCTCATGTACCCAGCGGTTCAGTGGGAAGGCTACAGATTTGGTCAAGTTAATTTTATAGCCCGATAATTGCGAGTATCCATCAATCAGATCCAAGACAGCTGGAACCGAATCAAGGGATACGAAAAGCATAAGGTCATCTGCATATGCAGAGAGTTTAATCTCTCTGTGACTGAAGGGGACACCTCGAATACGTGCGGACTGTCTAATAAGGAGGGCGAGGGGTTCAAGAGCTAGATCAAAGAGCATTGGTGATAGGGGGCAGCCTTGACGCGTGCCTCTTTGGAGACTAAAAGGCTGAGACTTAATGGCATTTACACAAATACTGGCAATGGGTTGAGTATACATGACTTGGAGGTATCGGAGGAAGCCCTCCCCAAAGCCATACCATCGGAGAACTGCAAATAAGAAGGGCCATTCTAGGCGATCAAAGGCTTTTTCAGCATCTAGGGAAAGACCCACCCATGGATGATCTAGATTGGCAGCACTGGAGAGCACATGGCACAAGGTCCGAGCATTGTCAGCGGTGGATCGGCCGGGTATAAAACCGCATTGGTCGGGATGGATTAGGGTGGCCATCCTGTCAGATAGCCGGGTGGCCAAGATCGTTGCGAAGATCTTATAATCGGCATTAAGTAGGGAGATTGGACGGTAGTTGGCGGTTAGCAGCGGGTCTCTGCCTTCTTTCTCAAATACTACCACATTAGCTGCAGAAAAGGATCCCAAAGAGGATGTATCTACCGCAAGGGCAGTAAAATAGAGTTTTAAGTAGGGAACTAAATCTGCACTGAACGTTCGGTAGAATTCGGTCGGGAGACCATCAGGTCCTGCGGCTCGGCCCGAGGCTGTTCGTTTTAGGGCAGATTGGATCTCTGAAGTAGAGAAGGGTTCATCCATCGCATCCCTATCAGCTTCAGAGAGGGTCGGCCGCTGAATACCAGAAAGCAATCGCTCGAAGGTCTCTGATGAGAACTCACATTCAGATTGATATAGGCGGGTATAGAAATCCCGAAAGAGTTCTACTATATCGGAGTCTGTGGTCAATATGCCCCCTCCCTGTGGGGTTCGAAGGGACGCTACGCGTTTGGCTTCTTTTTGACCTTTCAAGGCGTTGGCTAAAAGTCGACCGGCTCGGTTATTTTCACGATAGTATGTCCCTCGTTGAAGCTCAATACTCTTAGAAGCTGCAGTTGAGAGGATTGCATTATATTGAAAACGGAGACGCTGTAAGCGAATTAAGACACATGGATCAGTACGTGAAGTTAGAACTCGTTCGCCTGCTTTGATTTGTTGGTCTAGTATGAGTAGCTGCTGTTTGCGTTGTTTCCGCAGGCGGATTTGATAGCTAGTGATCGTTGCTCGAATGGCCGCTTTGAAACCCTCCCACCAAGCCCAATTCGCAGTATCCTGAGGTAAATTAAAATGGAAGTAATCCTGTATGGCTGCTCGAATTTCTAACTGGAATTCTGGCTGAGTTAACAGGGCTCTATCAAAGAACCAGGCCCCCGAATTCCCCTGGGGTGCAGTAGTGTGTAATTGAAAGGAAATAGCGGCATGATCTGAAATATGTTGGGAGTGAATCTTTGCAGTGTCCACCTGAGGCACTAACAGTTTTGATATTAGAAAGAAATCTATGCGAGACTGGGATTTGTGAGGGGAGAAGAAGGTAAAGTCGAGCTCATTGGGGTGTAGTAACCTCCATAGATCAACTAAAGCAAGATCTTTGATCAAAGAGGTAAGCGTGATGTGACTCTTGGGGGGACCACTTGTCCTAGGCGGCTGTTTGTCAATCAGGGGATCAAGAACTAAATTGAAATCCCCCCCCACCTATCAATGAAGTATTAGCAGAGGCCTGCGCAACCTGAGCAATAGTAGCAAAAAAGGCAGGGTCATCCACATTAGGAGCATAAAGGCATATACATGTAACTTCAAGGCTACCTATATTAAGGTGAACTCTGGACCATCTACCTGCTGTATCTGAGCTAGTCGCAATAATAGTAGCATGCAAAGATTTCCTAACCAGTATGGCAACCCCACATTTCTTAGAAACGGCTGGGGAATAGGCGGCCACCATGTAAGGTTTTATATTGAGTTTAAGAGTTTCCTTCGAATTTAAATGCGTTTCTTGGAGGAAAATCAGGTCCGCAGCTTCATGACTTAGATATCTTAGGATTTTCTTCCGTTTTATCGGATTATTGATTCCTTTTACGTTCAATGAGAAAATCTTACATGGTGCCATCAATCGGTAATAGACATTTTAGGTATGGGCACTTGAAAACATACAACATAATCAGAATCTGTGCAACAATGACATAATCACCGAGTATGCTGGCTAAGACACCCCATATTGAAAAGTATGTACCAAAGTATCTTAGAGAAGAAGCAAAACCCCCAATGAATATGGCGACCATATGTCTGCGGGAGGAGGCCCTAGAGAGGAAGATAGAGACATGAAAAAAGAAAAGAAACACCAGAGTCCATAATTAACACTGTCTCTGATACTCATCGAGGCAATTGTGGGTAGATGGAGTCGGGTCACAGATATCATCAAAATAAGGCAACAAACCGCCCTCGCCAGACTCGTTGCTGAGCCGCGGCAAATCCAATATGGCAAGTACAGCAGATATGAGAATACTTGCAGGAATATTCTGGAAGTCAGCGCATCAAGTTGGCTTCTTTAGAATCCAAAAACTCCGCTAGTAGATCAGGGTCCTCAAATGTTCTTGTCTGATTGTGAAGCGTGACTCGGAGCTTGGCCGGATACATCAGGCCATAGCGTGCTTGTAGTTGTTGAAGCCGCGGCCGGAATTCCAGAAAGCGCTTTCGGCGGTCGACCGTGGGTTTAGCCAAGTCAGGATAGAAGGAGATCTTGTGGCTCTCAAACTCCATATGGCCCTTTGCCCGAGAGGCACTGAGAATTTGCTCCACATGTTGATATCTCAAAAGTCGAAAGATGATAGGCCGCGGGGTCTTCCTGTTGAGCGTTATGTTTGTGGGTACACGATGAGCGCGGTCGATCTCCAAGTCTTTGGTAAAGGTGATTTGGAGCAGGGAAGGGAGGATTTTACATAAAAACTCTTTCATGTCTCCCGATTCCGCTCCCTCCGGTATGCCCACGAGTCGTAGGTTGTTGCGGCGCGCTCTATTATTGCCATCTTCCACTTCTTTCTGCAAGGCCCGTACCTGACGTTCAACTTTGTCGAGTTTGGACAACCGGGCCGCATGGGAGTCTAATATGCTCTCCATTTTGTCCTGACGCGAAGAGAGCCCCTCTAGCTTGCCCTGCAGTATACCAAGATCTTCCCGCAGCGCTCGGAGTGCTTCACCGTTTGACTGCACGAGGTCCTTAACCCCTCTAATCTCGGCAAGGATTTCCTGCTGCATTTCGGGGCCCTCGCGCAAAGCCAGCCCCTTCTGCGGGGACGGGGGTTCAGTTTTGGAGCGTTTGCCGTGAGAAGCCGCTGGAGATCCAAATTCCAGGCGCGTGGGTTTGGTCCCCGCCATCTCACCAATGTGCCCCTGCGAGATCAGAGCAGAAATTCAAGTATGTACGGTGTTAATTCAGGATTCTGAGTAGGCCTCTCGGGAGCCTCAGCGTTATGCGACCATCCCGCTGGACATCGGGCTCCGCCCCCCCCTCGTTATCTACTATTTCTATTTCTTCTCCATCAAAGATGAAATTATTGATTTTGCCATTTGTCAGGATCTTATCTTCTTCACATTAAAGTGCAGGCCTATTTTAAGACTATGTTCCCAGTTCTTGATATCTAATTAGATGAGTCCAGTTAAGCCTTTTCTATTAAAGTCTTATCAATATTATATAACCCAGATTGAAAAAAATAGATGTTGTCATACACAATTTTACTGTCAGATAAAAACTGGTCCATTTTACTTTAGCAGTTAAATATATATTTTTTTTATTTATCAGTTTTGTTTATAGAAGCCTCTTGTACAATATTACAATCCATTTGCAATAAATTATCAACTAAAATACTGCCAAAGTACTGCCAATACAGTGGTGCATTTCGAATTGTATATTACTCAGTTCTGCTTCGGAGCATAGATTTTACTTATCCGCAAATCCTTACTGATATGCTACTTGTTTTCTAACAAAATCTGCCAGGAATTTGGGAACTGTAAGCATATAAGAACATAAGAACATAAGAGATGCATACTGGGCCAGACAAAGGGTCCATCAAGCCTACCATCCTGTTTCCAGAAGTGGCCAATCCAGCTCACGAGTACCTGTCAGGTTCCCAAAAAAGTATGCACATTCCAGGAGTAAGCAGTGGATTTCCCGGGTCCTCTTTAATAGTGGTTTATGGGCCTTTCCTCCAGGAACTTTTCCAAATCTTTTTTAAACACAGCTACACTAACAGCTTTTACTACATACCTTTGTAACGAATTCCAGAGTTTGATTACGCGTTGAGTGAAAAAAATATTTTCTCTATTAGTCTTAAATGGCCTTACATTCATGTCTTCAACATGGCCTCAGTGTGTCTGATCTTGAAAAGTTGATGCTTTAGATCTTCACTTTCAGCCATTAAAGTGTCTTCATCAGCATAGCAAAGGTTGTTGATGAGTTTCTTCCACCAGTCTTCGCACCTTGGTTGTCTTTGTTAAGTCCTGCTTCTCTGCATATTAATTGAACAGGTATGGGGAAAGTATGCAGCCTTGTCATTCACGTTTGCTGATTTTAAACCATACTGTTTCTCCTTGATCCATTATATGGGGTTGCTGGGCACATCTAAAATCCATGGGGAAGTGGTGGGGGAAGAGGGAGTGGTTTGGACGGGCTCACAGTGTAGATGTGGATTCCCCATTTCACATAGAGAATCATCTCTTAGAAAAGAATTAGATGTCAGCATTTGCACCTGCTCTTATGCATGAATAAGTGCCTTCTAGCAAGGGCAGCTGTGAATATCAAGATCGGTCCTCGATCATTCCCTCAATCTTGGGCCCCCACCATGTTGACCCTGTACCTCTATGTCCTCTCTCACCAGTCAAAGCACTTACCTGAGCCCTCCACCCCTTCTCTCCCCAAAGCATTTCTGATCCTCCCTACCCACTCTAACCACCTTCCCTGAAGCATATTAGCACTTCCCAGACAGATCCAATCCACTCTTCACCTCAAGGGTACCCCCGTGGAAAAAACATAACTCATCTTGTCAACAACAACTTCCCTTGTGACCTCCCCAGTACCCTTCTTCTCCACCTCCAGTCCCCATTTCTTTCTTTCTTTTTTTTTTTATACCTCGCTCTTTAGAATCAGTGCAGTTTACATGTATACTAACAGGTACTTTTTATTCCCTTGTCCCTGAAGGGCTCACAATCTAAGTGTACCTGAGGCAATGGAGGGTTAAGTGGCTTGCCCAAGGCCACAAGGAGTGGCCATGGGACTAGAGACCCCAGTCCCTCCGGCCTGAGGTTGTTTGTCCCCATGTGGGAATTGAACCCCCAGCCTTCCGGCCTGAGGTAACCTGTCCCAACCACTGAGCCACTCCTCCCTCATTTATCCATCCCCAGGGCTAGTAATTTTCACTCAAGGGGCCATCATTTGATTTACTAAACTGTGATGTGAGTGAACTCACATTACAATGCTGCAGAAGCAAATAGGCTGATAAAGGATTTGCTCAAGGCCATAAGAAATGTCCAAGGGCCAAGGCAGGGCTGGGCCCTCCATTGTGTGAGAATGCTGTTTGCACAGGGCCCCGCGCTTCAAGGGGCCCCCCACCAACAGCATTCCGCATTCAGCACCGGCAGGCAGTGCGGCTTTAGAGGGAGCTGGAGAGGCCCCGGCTCACCACTGACAGCTGCCGAAGTGAAGAGCGTCTTTTTTCTTCACTTTGGCAGCTGTACTGTAGTTTAGAATGCTGGCATGCTGAGTGCCAGGAAACAGGAAGTTCCCTTTGACCTCAGCATGCCAGCTTCCTAAACTACAATACAGCTGCTGAAGTGAAGAAAAAAGGCACTCCTCGGCTTTGGCGGCTGTCAGAGATGAGCCAGGGCCTCTCTGGCTCCCTCTAAAGCCTTTTAGACAGTCGTGGGGCTCTTCGGGGGGGGGGGGGTGCTATGACTGGAAATAGCTGATGGGGAGGTGGGCTTGGAATGGAAATGGGTTGAATGGGGGGGCTTGGACTGGAAATTGGCTGAGTGGGGGGGGGGGGCTAGGACTAGAAATGGGCTGATGGAGGGCTAGGATAGGACTGGAAATGGATGGGGGAGGTAGGACTGGAAATGGGCTCATGGGAGCGCTTGGATTAGAAATGGGCTGAGTGGGGGGGAGCTAGGACTGGAAATGGGCCGATGGAGGGGCTAAGATAGGACTGGAAACAGATGAGGGAGCTAGGACTGGAGATGGACTGATGGGGGGCTTGGATTGGAAATGGGCTGATTGGGGGGGGCTTTGGAAATGAACTGATGGAGGGGCTAGGATAGGACTGGAAATGGGCTGATGGGGGCTTGGATTGGAAATGGAATGATGGAGGGGCTAGGATAGGATTGGATAGGGCTGATGGGGGAGCTAGGACTGGAAATGAGCTGATGGAGGGCTAGGAAAGGACTGGAAAGGGCTGATGGGGGGTTAGGATTGGAAATAGGCTGATTCGGGGGGGGGGAATGGGATTAGAAGGAAGCGGATGCTAAGTGAGGCTAGAACTAGAAAGGAGCTGATGTTTGGGGAGGACTAGGAAGGGATAGGGCTGGGGGAATGCGGATGGAGAGGGGAGAAATATTATTTGTGGGAGGAAAGAAAAATGTATGATTGGCCAGGTATTGGGAGAGTAAGTGGGGATTGAGGATAGAGGGGTAAAATTTGAGTGGATGAAAAAGCAATAAAGAAAAAATGGAGGAAAGAGCAAAAGGAGAAGGATCAGTATGTTAAAGCAGATGTAAAGAGGGAATGGAAAAAAACTAGAAGAGAGAAGAAAGGACAAATGGACAGCAAACAATAGAGAGTTAGCAGAAAGCATGAAGAAACCAGAAGAAAGTGACTGGAGCAATTGCAACTGAAAAATAAAATGTACACACAACAAAAAGCTGAAAAATACTTTTTTATTTTGAATTTATTAAGTGGAATATATCAGCTCTGGGAAATGTGCATCGTTAAAACATTTGCATTTTGTTTAGTACAAGAGGAAATTAATTTACAATTTTATTTCTACAGTGTCATTGTACATTCCAAGTTTGGCTTTTGGGGTTCCCAGTTTAATTATTGTCTTTCTATTTCTAAATTGTGATCCCTTGTTCTTTGTTTGGTGATGATCTATGTTCTGCATGGGTAAGTGAGGTATTCTGTTTATGTAGTTTCTATTTGACAATGCCACTTGTTCTCTTTCCCCAGTAGGAGATGTATTGTTATTCTCTGAGATGTATTGGTTTAATATTTTCCATGTTGCCTTTTGATAGGTAGGGTATGGTGCTTTATGAGTCCTGGTAGTGCTGTTACGATACGGCAGGTTTGCTATGGGTTCTAAATGGGCAGTGTTTGTAGTACTTCGTAATGCACCTGGTGGTTGGCACTAGAGTATAGTAATGCAGAAATCTGGTAGTCTTTCTTTATCCATACACTCATTAAGAGGCATGTTTACTAAAAGTTAGTGCATGTTAACATTATGCAAATAGTTATGCAAATGAGGCCCCTTATGCAAATGAGACCCTTCAATTAATCTCCGCACATGGCCCCGCACCCCCCTTGGGCCACCCCTGGGCCAAGGTATGATTGTGAACTCTTGTTTCCCTGGTTCCTAGTTCATTGTTTTAATTTAGTAGGCCATTCTGCAGCTCTGCAATGACAGGAAACCAGGAACCTTGATTATGATATATTAACAAGCAGCACAACAGAGCTGCATTAAAGTTACCAAATGTCACCAGTTTTCAGGGATTGTCTCCGATTTTAGCGTTGTGTCCCCAGTTCCCACCTGTTTGGCAGCCTCCTGTCCCCTACTCCAGTTTTTAGAATTTACATCCATTATCTTTATATTTTGCACAGTAAAGGGGAAATGCATCAGAGTTTCTATTTCTCTATTGATTTGTCTGCTTGGAAGTGATATTGTTTCTGTCTTGGGATAGATGGGGGGGAGGGGGGGAGACAATGACGCCTCTTCTCTCCTTCATGCACAAATCTGGACCAAAGGTGTCCCTTCCTATCCTCCACCACCACACTTAGGATAAGTGACCCAGATTTGCCTGCAAAAAATCAGCTACATACAAGTATGCACAGAACATTAAACTTGATGCTTTATCTACTTTAGGTCACTCTGGGATAAAAGAGTCATTTCAGTGATACAGATAACAGCTTATATGTTTATTATAGTTTGAAATACCCTTTCTTCCTGAATAGTGGCAAGAGTCCAGATAATACAATTGTATCTTGCATTTTTGACCCCTAGTAGATAATAAATAATACTAACTTTAGTTCATCAGAGCAGTAGATGATAGACTGTTTAGATCCTGCGGTGTTATTACCTTATTCACAACTGCAAAGAATCCAGCACCACAATCAAAACCGAGGATCAATATTTTTGGAGAAATGCACCAGGCAGGCTCATGCGGTCACTTTGTGACAGATTATTTATACCCGCCTCTGATCTCACCAGGGAATCTGACACACTGTACATTCTGTCACAAAGATGGCACCGTTGAAAGAAGTCCTTCACTCTTCTCTCCGGTACCCATATGCTTAAACAGAGCTCACAGATCTAGCCGCATTGGAAGTAATGGAATTAGATTGTCAGTGTTGTTTTGTTTGCCATAGCCCATGGTGTCTGCAAAGTCTTTTTCGGTTCAGGAAACTATCCATCCTCTTTAGTGTGACAGAGTACTGTTGTCCCAGCTGGCTTTCTTATTTTTGTTACATTTATCCTTTCTTTATGCCTGGCTGCTCTGCACTGTGTTGTTTGCTGTAATATCAAGCAATCTAGCTAGCAATTTTAAAATATCCAGTCAGAACAAATAAATGTACCTGTCAAAGAACAATATACAAATGTGTTGTGTGGGGTTTTTTTTCTGTGATAGAGGCATAAGATAGAAAACTCCCCAAAGTAATTTTCTTCAAAGTTCATCTCATACACATGCTTAATAGAGTTTCGTGTGGTCCAGGTTATTATACTTAAGACTTGCATTTCATGCGCTATTTCCAATTTTACACAACGACCGTTCAAATCATTTTTTTACTAGCAAAAGAATATTTGCTAGTCTGGCTCCTGCTTTGTAGTAAACACGGTATAAAAAACAGAAAACAATGTAAAATAAAGCAATAATAATGAAACAATGGCAATAATACCTATTATTATTGGGGTCATTATTCAGCCAGGGCAGTCACCAGTGCCCAAACTTAATACATTTTTTCAGCAGTGCAATTCATTTAACCAGTGCCACTGAATATACGTTTAAGAAGTGAACATACCAGTACTGTCTGTCAAACCAAGGGTTCTCAACCCAATCCTCGGGCCATACCTAGCCAAACAGGTTTTCAGGATAACCATAATGAATATTCATGAGAGAGACATGCATACAGTGGAAGCAATGTATTCAAATCCTGCACATATTCATTGTGGTAATCCTGAGAACCTGACTACTAGGTGAGTCCCAAGGGCTGGGATGGGAACCTCTTTTCTAGATTTAGGCCTGTTATTTTGCAGGCCTAATAAAGTGGATAACTTGGCCATTTCGTGGCTGAACATTATCGCTAAACAGCATCCCCTCCACACATTTTAGCCTGGCCCCTTTTTATACATATAGAGCCTGATTTTCAAAGGCCTTTGCACGGTAACTTCCCTACTTACCCGTGTAAAGGCCTTATCCAGGATTTTCAAAGGGCACCTACATGTGTAGTGCCCTTTGAAAATCCTGGATTTCCGCTTAGCATTGGGGCGTGTTGGGGGCCTTCCGGGGCGGAGCCGAGGTGGGCCATGGCGCTACCCATTTAGCACAGAGTTTCGATGCTGCATGGTTAGCTCTCTGCGTCTTAAAGATAGGCATGGGAAAACCTCACCTGTCTTTAAGGCACTGGAGTAACCGTGTAGCATTGAAAATCTGTGCGGCAACATTCAGGTTTTCCATGCCGGCGCCACATATGACCCCAGCATGGAAAATCCGAGTTAGGCGGGAGGTGGGCAGGCTATGTGCCGACACAGCACATAGCACCTCCCAGCAAAAATTTGGGCCCATAATATCTTTCCATTTCAGGCCCAATATTATCTGTATAAGTTTCAAGAATATATGGATAGGTGGATTATGTGTTCATCACCTGCTGGTGACTGCATACATTCACTCTGAATATCAAGGCCATTATAATTATTATAAGGTTTGTCTCAGATCAGAATTCCACAATTGCTCTATTGATGAATCCTGAGCATAGTCACAGACCAAGAATATTTATACTTGTTTGTAGTTCTCACTTCCTAGAGAATTAATTTAGTTACCTTGACAGGTATATTAAACTAGGAAGTCACTTGAGTTCATAATCTTTCCCTTGGTACTGAGACATATTTTTTCAGGGCTCAATAATTAGAAACAGAATCTATGCAGGCAAGTTATCCAAAAGCGGTTCAGCAGAATGGAGAAGGCCTTAGAGTTTTATAGCTAAATAAAATCACAATCCTATACAAAGACACAGGGTGGGGGGGGGGGGGGCAATCTGCATAGAGTGGTAAGTACAATCCTAAAAAAGACATGGGAAGATAACCAACATGGAGCAGCAGTTAACCTCTCCATAGAAACATAAGGCCTGATATTCAAAGAGGGTTATCTTGTTGACAGGGCCTGCCAACTTGATAAACCCCAGCAGCGCTAATTGGGCAGAGCTTCTGAATAACCTCTGTAATCGCCACAGCACCGTCCAGACAGTGCCACAGCAGTTTGTGAGCTGGGTGAGGGCAGTCCCGGCTCTTATCTGGTTATCGATGATTTTCAGTCCACTAACCAGATAAGTAATCACATAGTTGGTCAGGGTGAAAGCTTTCCCAAGTTTATTCAGTTCATCTATCTGGACAGTGGCTGAATATTGTTGCTGTCCGGATAGCCGCACCCTATGTGCTGAAGTGGGTTATTTATATTAATCCTAACTGTAATTTCTCCAGGACCAAGCAGGAAGTCAGTCCTCACTTATGGGTGACGTCGGCGCCGACGGAGCCCTCGCGGAGCAATTTTCCCCAGCTTTCAAAGAAAGCCTTTGGGAATTGCAGCGCGCATGCGCGGTCGTCTTCCCGCCCGAAGGTGCCATCTTAGCCAGTCTTCTTTTTTCCGCGGAGCCCTACAGACGTCCCCGTCTTGTCCCCGCGAAAAAGTTGATTTTCTTCTTTATTTTATCCTTTTTTCTTTCGGTTCGACGCCGTTCGTTTTCCCGCCCGGACTCGCGACGCCGGTCTCGAGTCCTCTTACTTTTTTTCGTTTTTTCTGACTTAGTCAGCTTTCGTTTTCGTTTTCCCTGGCAGCCCGGTCCTTTGACCTCGCAGGGGCCCTTTTTCCCCCGATGGCTGCCAGTGGGTTTAAGCGGTGTGATCGGTGTGACCGAAATATGTCACTAACCGACACACACGACTTTTGCCTCCGCTGCCTGGGGCCGGATCATGAGGAACTGATCTGTGGGCCCTGCGGCAAACTGTCCTCAAAGGCGTTGAGAAGTCGGCGGCATCAGCGTGAGAGAATCTTCGCTGACCCCAGCCGTACCCGGACCTCGTCGGAAGCCTCCGTGTCGAAAGGCTCCAGCTCGGACCGTCGCCGGAGCTCCTCCGACCGGGGTTCTCCCTCCGGGGACCATCGTCGGAAGGAAAAACCCGCGAGGGCGGCGTCGGTGGACGCCCCTGGCTCCGCGAGGGCCAGGTCGCATAGCCCCGACAGCCGCCCCGGGTCCTTGGAGAAGGAACACATCCCGAAGCGACCTCGCCTGGAGTCGGAGATGCCTGCCCGGGTAAGTCCTGTGGTCCTTCTGGACTCGCCTCCGCGACAGCCGACGTCGGGCCCGACGCCGTCGGGGCCCGAGTGGGGGGCTGCTGGGTCACCTGAGCTCGGACTCAGGTTGACGGCCTTGGAGAGCAGACTGTCTGCCTTCATGGACCAGCAGAGGGCATTGCTCGCTGGCTTCGCTGGCGTCGCTGCCCCGACCGCCGGGACGTCGACGTCCAAGTCGACCCCGGAGACCGAGCCGATCCTCGAGTCGATGAGAACTCGAGTCGATCCTCGGTCGAGGTCGCCCTCGGCCTCCCGTTCGGGACCGAGGTCGCCGACGCCGACTCCCTCGGCGTCGGGGCGGCTGGCGCCGCACCCTGCCCGGGCCGACCCCACCGAGTCCTCGTCGGAGTCGGTCTGGGAGTCTGAGGAGGAAGAGTCACCTGATTCTTTCTGGACTCGATGTGTCCCATCGGACTCACCGGAGTCCGAGCCTCGGAAGCAGTCCCCCCCGGAGGATGCCCGGTTCTCGGACTTCGTTAGGGATATGGCCAAGGCTTTGGCCTTCCCTGCGGATCCCGAGGAGGAGCCTCGAGCCGAAGAGCTCGACGCCCTCCAGTATGACTCTCCCGCGAGGGAACACTTTACTGTGCCGGTTCCTCCTATGCTGGAACGACTACTCTTCCGCATGTGGGAGAGTCCGGCCTCCTCGCCGGTCCTGAGCAAGCGGGTCGATTCTATCTATCGGGTCCGCTTTCAAAAGGCACAGCTGCCACACCATTCCATGGTAGTGGAATCGGCCATGCATCGTCTTAAGAGCCAGAAGATGCACTCCTCGGTGCCTCCTGGAAGGGAGGCCCGTAACCTGGATGGCCTTGGCAAGAAGTGCTTCCAGGGCTCTATGCTCGCATGTCGTGTCCAGACTTACCAGCTATACATGGGCATGTATCTCCGGGATCTGGCTAAAGAGCTAGCCGGATTCTCCGCTGGTCTCTCCGAGGAGCCCTTGCGGAGGTTCCTAGCCTTGTCCACGGGCATTCGGGAATGCTCAAAGTTCATGTCCCGAGCAGCCTATGATGGCTTTGAAGCCTCGGCTCGAGTAGCCGCAGCCGGCATCGGTGCCCGCCGACAGGCTTGGCTTCAGTCGTCCGACCTTGAACCCTGGGTACAGGACAAGTTGGTCGATGTCCCCTGCCGAGGCGAAAACCTCTTTGGCAAGCCCATGGCGGAAAAGGCTGCACAAATTGAGACTGAGACTCTCACCAGGACCAGGCTTTCTAGGAAGACCTCCGCCCCTTCCCAGAAAAAGAAGGGCTCGGGGAAAAAGTCCTTTTACCCGAGGAAGGCGGCTGCCTACAAACAATACCCCCATTATCAGGCCCCTGCAGCTCCCCAACAGGGCCAGCAGGCCAAGGGACGGGGTAACGGGTCCCGTAGGCAGCAAGCCCCCAAGCCTGCACCACCAGCCCCTGCTCAGCAGGGTGGGGGCTTTTGACTCGCTCAGCATAGCCTCTCCCCCCCCGCGGGTTCCCCCCCGCACCGGAGGCCGGCTGGTTCACTTCGCCCACAGGTGGTCCAGCATCACCGCAGATGCCTGGGTGCTTCAGGTCGTGCGAGAAGGCTACCTTCTCCACTTCCATCAGGTCCCTCCCTCCTATTTTCCGGGAGAGCCTCCGCGCCCCCCTCTGCACAGGGAGTTGCTCCTTCAGGAGTTAGCAGGTCTTCTGCAGGAACAGGCGGTGGAACCGGTGCCACACCACCTGAGAGGTCAAGGCTTCTATTCAAGGTATTTTCTGATACCAAAGAGAACAGGGGGCCTCAGACCCATCCTGGACTTGCGCAACCTCAACAAGTTCCTTGTGCGGGAGAAGTTCAAAATGCTTACCCTTGGAATCCTTCTGCCCTACCTCCAGCAGGGAGATTGGCTATGCTCCTTGGATCTAAAGGATGCCTACACGCACATCCTCATCCACCCAAGCCACCGCCAATTCCTAAGGTTTGTGGTGGCGGGAAATCATTACCAGTACAGAGTACTGCCCTTTGGCCTGTCCTCCGCACCGCGAGTCTTCACAAAATGTCTCGCGGTCGTGGCGGCCCATCTCCGGCTTCACGGCCTCTATGTCTTTCCGTACCTCGACGACTGGCTCATCAGAGCAGCGTCCGCTCAGGAGGTCACCAACGCCACGTGCCGCACGGTGACTCTGCTGCAGCACTTGGGCTTTGTCATAAACTTCGCAAAGTCCACTTTGCTCCCCTCACAGGATCTCGAGTTCATCGGCGCAAGGCTGCACACTCCTCAGGCGGCGAGCGTATCTACTGCTCGACAGGGCTCAGCGGCTCATGGACCTAGCCGACCTCTTTCGCAGCCAGCCCCTGGTCTCCGCCAGGCGCTTCCTGAGACTGCTCGGCCATATGGCTTCCACTGTCCATGTGACCCCCAATGCCCGCCTGAATATGCGGTCTGCTCAATGGTGTCTCCGCCGGCAGTGGCGACAGTCCACGGGCGGCCTCGCAGACCTAGTGCGCGTTTCCGAGCCGCTGATCTCGTCTCTCCGGTGGTGGCTCCGGCAGCCGAACCTGACATTCGGTATGCCCTTCCAGTCACCTCAGCCGACCCGGGTGCTGACCACCGATGCATCCCTCCTGGGCTGGGGAGCGCATTGCCAAGAGGCGCGTACTCAGGGCCTCTGGACCACGTGGGAGTCTGCTCAGCAGATCAACTTCCTGGAGCTCCGGGCGATCCGACTAGCTCTCAAGGCCTTCTCCCACCTGACTTCCCAACAGTCCGTCCTTGTCCAGACGGACAATCAAGTTGCCATGTTCTACGTGAACAAACAGGGGGGCACGGGCTCCTTTCTCCTCTGCCGGGAGGCTCAGAAGCTCTGCTCTTGGGCCGTCAGTCACGGCATTCTCCTCAAGGCAGTTTATCTCCCGGGCCAAGACAATTGCCTTGCGGACAAACTCAGCAGGGTCCTCCAGCCGCACGAGTGGCGTCTGGATCCCTTGGTAGTTCAGAAGCTCTTCCTCAAGTGGGGCCTCCCCACGATGGATCTCTTTGCCAGTCCTCGCAACCGGCAGCTTCCTCGCTTCTGCTCTCGTCTGCCACACCCCCTCCGGGTTGCGGCGGACGCCTTTCTGATCTCATGGTCGGGGAGCCTTCTGTACGCTTTCCCTCCCATCCCGCTGGTCTCTCGGACTCTTTTCAAGGTTCTCCGAGACAAAGCCTTTTTGATCCTGGTGGCCCCTCGCTGGCCCAGACAGCCGTGGTTTCCGCTCCTGCTGCAACTGGCGGTGGAGGGTCCGGTCCCTCTGGGAGTACAACCGGATCTCCTCACTCAGGATCAGGGGTCCCTACTGCACCCCAACCTCAGGTCTCTCAACCTCATGGCCTGGCTGCTGAGAGGGTAGTCCTTGCTCCCCTTCTCCTGCCGGCGGAGGTGGAGGAGGTCGTCCTGGCTTCGCGACGCCCTTCTACCCGCAAATGCTACGCCCTTAAATGGCGTCGCTTTGCGGTCTGGTGTACCCAACAGTCGCAGGATCCCTTCTCCTGCTCGGTGTCGGTGATCTTGCAGTACTTGCTACACCTCTCTAATCTGGGACTTAAGTCCAACTCCGTCAAAGTTTACCTCAGTGCTCTTTCAGCACATCATGTGCCGGTGGACGGCAGACCTCTTTCCAGCGACCCTCTTGTAGCGAGGTTTCTCCGAGGTCTTCTTCTACTTAAACCACCTCTGCGCCCGCCAGCGCCTGACTGGGACCTGAATGTGGTTTTGCAGCGGATCACCTGTCCGCCTTTTGAACCTATGGCTACCTGTTCTCTCCGTTTTCTGTCTTGGAAAACACTGTTCTTGATAGCCCTCACTTCCGCTAGACGCGTAAGTGAATTGCAGGCCCTCGTGTCTGATCCCCCTTACACTAGGTTCTACAAGAATAGGGTAGTCCTACGGACTCACCCGAAATTTCTGCCTAAAGTGGTCTCCCCTTTTCACATCAATCAGGAGGTGGTACTTCCAACCTTCTTTCCCAGACCACACTCCAGCCGAGCTGAGACGGTCCTCCATACCCTGGACTGTAGAAGGGCTTTGAACTTCTACCTTGACCGTACGCGGGAGCACCGTAAAGCTGCTCAGCTTTTTGTGTCTTTTGACCCCAATAAATTGGGGCTCCCGGTCTCCAAGCGTACTCTGTCCATCTGGGTTGCGGACTGTATCTCTTGGGCTTATGGGGCAGCCGGACTCTCCTTAGAAAGTCGAGTCACGGCTCATTGCGTTCGGGCAAAAGCCACGTCAGTGGCTTACCTCCGCTCTGTTCCGCTGGCAGACATCTGCCGGGCCGCTACTTGGTCTTTGAGCCAGACTTTTGCGGTCCATTACTGTCTCGAGAGGGAGTCCCGTAGGGACAGTGCTTTCGGACAGGCAGTCCTCCGTAATCTCTTTGAGGTCTGAGCAACTCCTACCCTCCATCCCGGATGTGGGCTACCGGTGGGTGATAATTCAGCGAAGATTCTATCCTTCTGTGCTGCTGAGCTAGAGGGAGCTCATTTTTGTGCTTAGGGTCTCCGGTAGCCTTGAGCTTGGGAGTCCCATAAGTGAGGACTGACTTCCTGCTTGGTCCTGGAGAAAGCGTAGTTACTCACCTGTAACAGGTGTTCTCCAAGAGCAGCAGGAATCAGTCCTCACTACCCTCCCTCCTCCCCTTGGAGTTGCAATCGTCTGCTTCTGTTCTTTTTGCAAATTTTTATGCTGTCTTTTTTAGCTATGTCATCTGACTGGCTAAGATGGCACCTTCGGGCGGGAAGACGACCGCGCATGCGCGCTGCAATTCCCAAAGGCTTTCTTTGAAAGCTGGGGAAAATTGCTCCGCGAGGGCTCCGTCGGCGCCGACGTCACCCATAAGTGAGGACTGATTCCTGCTGCTCCTGGAGAACACCTGTTACAGGTGAGTAACTACGCTTTATCTCACTTACTACCTATATATCAATAAGAGATAAACTAACTCTAAGTAATCAGCCCTATTACTTGTGTATTTCAAATAGGAAAATTTCTGTCGGATCGTTTGCCGTGAAAGGGAACCTTCCCTCTCTCATAGCAAACCCCCCCTTTTGCTCTTTTAGTAAAAGAGTGCACTCACCCTTTTCCTCCCCTGAGGCAAAATTACAAAATAATCCTTAGTATTCAGGCATAATATCGAAACCATGAGAATGATAATATGAAATGTATTAGCATGTAACTTAACTCAAGGTCCATGAATCATTACGGAGACTCCTGCATATGTCTTCAAAGGGAAACTGCAACGTTCTATCTCCAACTAGTAACAGCGAAAATCACTGTTATTTCACTCATGTAATACACCATAATTCCCAGATCCAAGGATTCCCCTGAGTACTCTGTCGTTTTCTTCATAAATCTTCTCAAAATATACTGATTGCCGAAAAAACATGTAGTGTCGCCAGGCGCCCCCAGTGGCCAATGGCTATAAGGGCATCCTGCGGATTTATTATTTTTAAGGAGCGATGTGACTTTAAGGGCCTAGTGCATTTTGGTCCTTGAAGTTCTAGCTCCTTGTGAGCACAAATTATCCAAGCCAAAAGTGTAGGGTAACAAGGCTTTATTTCCCCTTTAACGCAATGATTCACTAAGACAAGTAGAAAATAAAGACAGTCCTTTCTTTATCAAAAGGGGTTCCACCAATATTCCAGCAGATAACTGTTATAGGCTTCACAGTTGAATGCAAGTCCTAGCTGAGGCTTCTTTTAGTTCAAAGCAATTTAAACAATTCAGCAAACAAACGGTTATAAGGTTCACCATCTGTTGCACAGTTCTTTTCTATCTACAATTCTAGCAAGGATTCAATACTAGTAGCAGAACAGAAATTACAGTCCATGGATTCCTCCTGAGGCATGGGAATAATATTCTCAGATTCTACCTTTTAACTTTCGAAAGGGAGACTATGATAAAATGAGGAAAACAGTTAAGAAAAAACTAAAAGGAGCAGTTGCAAAGGTTAAAGACGTACATCAGGCTTGGCTGTTGTTGAAAAATACTAACTTGGAAGCCCAGACCAGCTGTATTCCATGCTTTAAGAAAAGTGGAAGGAAGCCCAAAAAACTGCCAGCATGGTTTAAAGGTGAGGTCAGAGAGGCTGTTGCTGCCAAAAAAGCATCTTTCAGGAAATGGAAAAAAGAGCCAAACGACGAAACCTGGAAACAGCACAAGCACTGGCAAGTCAAATGCAAGGCATTGATAAGGCAGGCAAAGGGAGAATTTGAGAAGAAACTTGCTGCGGAAGCAAAAACGCGAAGTAAAGACCTTTTCAAGTACATTCGTAGCAAAAAACCTGTGAGAGAGTCAGTTGGTCCATTAGATGATAAAGGGGTTAAAGGAGCACTAAGAGGCGACAAGGCGATAGCGGAGAGACTGAATGAATTCTTTGCTTCGATCTTTACTGAGGAAGATGTAGGGATGTTACCCATGACTGAAGTGGTATTTAAAGGTGCGGAAGAATTGAAGGAAATATTGATACATCGGGAAGATGTATTACAACTATTAGATAAACTGAAGAGAAGCAAATCACCTGGGCCGGATGGTATACATCCAAGGGTGTTGAAAGAACTGAAATATGAGATAGCAGACCTGCTATTAGTAATCTGTGAACTAACATTAAAATCATCTCTAATACCTGAAGATTGGAGGATCGCCAATGTAACACCAATTTTTAAAAAGGGTTCCAGGGGTGATCCGGGAAACTACAGACCGGTGAGCCTGACATCAGTACCGGGAAAATGGTAGAAACCATCATAAAGAATAAAATTACTCAGCATGTAGATAGTCATGACCTAATGGGAGACAGCCAACATGGCTTTAGACAAGGAAGATCTTGTCTTACTAATCTGTTATGTTTTTTTGAAGGAGTGAATAATCAGGTGGACAGAGGTGAGTCGGTTGATATTGTGTATCTGGACTTTCAGAAAACCTTTGACAAGGTCCCTCATGAGAGACTTTTGGCAAAACTAAAGAGTAATGGGATAGGAGGCAGTGTACTATTGTGGATCAGGAACTGGTTAAAAGATAGAAAGCAGAGGGTAGGGCTAAATGGCCAATTTTCCCAATGGAGAAAGGTGAATAGTGGTGTACCTCAGGGATCTGTGCTGGGTCCACTGCTTTTTGACATATTCATAAATGACCTGGAAAGTGGAATAACGAGTGAGGTTATCAAATTTGCAGATGACACAAAACTATTTAAAGTTGTTAAAACCCAAGAGGATTGTGGAAAATTGCAAGAGGATCTTGATAAATTGGAAGACTGGGCATCAAAATGGCAGATGAAATTTAATGTGGACAAGTGCAAGGTTATGCACCTAGGGAAGAACAATCCAAACTATGGTTACACGATGCAAGGTTCCACATTAGGAACTACCACCCAGGAAAAAGATTTAGGCGTCATTGTGGATACCATGTTAAAACCTTCGGCCTAGTGTGCAGCAGCGGCCAAGAGAGCAAATAGAATGCTAGGTATGATAAGGAAAGGAATGGAAAATAAAACAAAAGATATTATAATGCCTCTACATCGTTCCATGGTGAGATCGCACCTTGAATATTGTGTGCAATTCTGGATATAGCGATTTTAGAAAAGGTTCAGAGAAGAGCCAACAAAATGGTAAAGGGGATGGAAGGATACTCCTATGAAGAAAGGCTAAAAAGGTTAGGGCTCTTTAACCTGGAAAAGAGACGGCTGAGGGGAGATATGATAAAAGTCTATAAATTAATGAACGGAGTGGAACGGGTAAACGTAGATCGATTGTTTACCTTATCAGAATATAGAAAGACTAGGGGACATGCAATGAAGCTACAGGGTAAACTATTTAAGACTAATAAAAGAAAATATTTTTCACTCAACGTGTAATCAAACTCTGGAATTTGTTACCGGAGGATGTAGTAAAGGCTGTTAGTGTAGCTGGGTTTAAAAAGGTTTGGACAAGTTCCTGGAGGAAAGGTCCATAAACCATTATTAAGAAGGGACCCAGGATATCAATGCTTGAACCAATACAAGCATTGTGGAACCTGTATCCCTTGGGGAAACTGCTAGGTACATATGACCTAGATTGGCCACTGTTGGAAACAGAATACTGGGCTTGATGGACCTTGGTCCGACCCAGTATGGCATATCTTATGTTCTTATGTAATTTCCATAGACTCTGCGTCACTGGCTTCTTCCTTTGAATAGTAGTTTTCACTCCCTGTTACAAACTTACAGGGTCTATCTTACTTCCAGTAAAACTTTCCTGTTAAGCCATGCGGTATTGCTTTAAAAAGCTCTGCTTTGCTTCCCTCCCCTTATAGGGAATAGCTGCTCTATCAGGGTTTCTATTAGCAAGGCTTTCCTTTAGAATTAAAGATTCAGCATACCTTGGCTTCCTGGAATTGCCACACCTAGAGCTCTCCTTCTGATGTACTTCTTTTGGGAGATAGGTTTTTCTGTGCAGTGCTTTGCTTTCATGGTGTTCAGGAAAACCTGGTACGGATTTCCAATCTCTGTGGTTCTCTGAAAGGTATCTTTATAATAGGAACCTCTCTTCCTTGTTCCTTGTAATCCTGATCCAACTAGGTTACTTGGGCTGGGAGAGTAACTCCTACCAGCCAAACTGTTTCTTCTGGCAGCTTTTCTCTGGACTCTGTATCTCTGTGCTCTGCCCCTCTGGACTCTATCCGTCTGGGTAAACTCCCTCTGGATTCTGTCCCTCTGGGTTGGCTCTGTTTGGAATCTCTCCTGTTCCATGTTCTTCTTGTCCTGCACGTCCTGCAGGTTCTGCACGTCCTGCAGGTTCTCCACCTTCTCTCCCACCTTCTGTCTTGCTGCTCTCTGTTTCTCCTTATAAAGGGAGTTTTGGTTTGAACATCCCGGACTTGGCCTCAGGTGCAACTGATTGCCACTTATACAATCAGTGTCTGAGCACGTTGCTTCAGCCTCTGTGGGATTACTCTTGCCCCCTTCTGGCTGTGCTGCGATGCAACTGCACTCTCTGCACATTCTCAACTCTATGCAAAACAGGTTTTTTTTCTAAAGCTGCATCTTCCATGGCTCCAGCCCCATGACAGTAGATCATTGAATTATTGTACACAACGTCGTGTTTCAAACCATGAGACTCCTGGTCCTTCTTCATGCATTTCCATCTAACTATTACTCCTCCTCTACCATTTTGAACTTAGCCTCGTTCCTCTATCCAAAGAAAGCAGGCTTATCATTGTCTGTCAGAAGAGCTCAATCTTTCAAGCTCCACCTATTTCAAATAGGAAAATTTCTGTTGCATCGTTTGTCGTGAAAGGGAACCTTCCCTCTCTCGTAGCAACCCTCCTTTTTTCTCTTTTAGTAAAAGAGTGCACTCACCCTTTTCCTCCCCTGAGGCAAAATTACAAAATAATCCTCAGTATTCAGACTTAATATCGAAACCATGAGAATGATAATATGAAATGTACTAGCATGTAACTTAACTCAAGGTCCATGAATCATTACAGAGACTCCTGCATATGTCTTCAAAGGGAAACTGCAACTTTGTATCTCCAACTAGTAACAGTGAAAATCACTGTTGTTTCACTGATGTAATACACCATAATTCCCAGATCAAAGGATTCCCCTGAGTACTCTGCCGTTCTCTTCATAAATCTTCTCAAAATATACTGATTGCCGAAAAAACATGTAGACCATTGATTATTGTACACAGCGTTGTGTTTCAAACCATGAGACTCCTGGTCCTTCTTCATGCATGTCCCTCTAACTATTACTCCTCCTCCTCTACCATTTTGAACTTAGCCTCGTTCCTCTATCCAAAGAAAGCGGGCTTATCATTGGCTGTCAGAAGAGCTCAATCTATCAAGCTCCACCAATCCAGAGCAAGATTTAAACCAGCAGGTGTTACTGATCGTAACTGATAAATCCAAAATTGCTCTCTAAGTTGTAATCTTTGTATCCGATCTCCCCCATCAGGGGTCATTTCCAATGTGGGGAATGTGACTTTTGTGCCTCCACTGTTGAGGCCCTGTTTGGGAGGATGTCACCACAGGGATAAGAATTAAGAATCATCATCGGACCACTTGCAAGAATGCTTATGTGATCTATATATTATCTTGTCCATGTCACAAGATTTATGTCAGCCATACATCTTGCCCCATGAAAAGAAGACATTTAGAACACAGATCTTGAATAAATAACAGAATATTATCAACCCCGATGGCTCAACATTGTCAGGAGTTTAATCATACGTTTCAGGATCTTACATGGTGCATTATTGAGTTCATCCCACCCCACATTCATGGGGGAGATCGGATGCAAAGATTACAACTTAGAGAGCAATTTTGGATTTATCAGTTACGATCAGTAATACCTGCTGGTTTAAATCTCGCCCTGGATTGGTGGAGCTTGATAGATTGAGCTCTTCTGACAGCCAATGATAAGCCCGCTTTCTTTGGATAAAGGAACGAGGCTAAGTTCAAAATGGTAGAGGAGGAGGAGTAATAGTTAGACGGACATGCATGAAGAAGGACCAGGAGTCTCATGGTTTGAAGCACAACACTGTGTACAATAATCAATGGTCTACATGTTTTTTCGGCAATCAGTATATTTTGAGAAGATTTATGAAGAGAACGGCAGAGTACTCAGGGGAATCCTTTGATCTGGGAATTATGGTGTATTACATCAGTGAAACAACAGTGATTTTCACTGTTACTAGTTGGAGATACAAAGTTGCAGTTCCCTTTGAAGACATATGCAGGAGTCTCTGTAATGATTCATGGACCTTGAGTTAAGTTACATGCTAGTACATTTCATATTATCATTCTCATGGTTTCGATATTAAGTCTGAATACTGAGGATTATTTTGTAATTTTGCCTCAGGGGAGGAAAAGGGTGAGTGCACTCTTTTACTAAAAGAGAAAAAAGGAGGGTTGCTACGAGAGAGGGAAGGTTCCCTTTCACGACAAACGATCCGACAGAAATTTTCCTATTTGAAATACACAAGTAATAGGGCTGATTAATTAGAGCTAGTTTATCTCTTATTGAAGTGGGTTATTTAGCACTGGAGACTATTCGGATGCTAGTGATGAATATCCAGTCTACTTTCACCTGTAGCAGCCAGGTGCCTTAAAAACTGACTACAGCAGGATGAATATCGGGCCCATAGAAAATGATGGCAGAGAAAGACCACATAGCCTCTCCACTCTGTCCATTCATACCAAATGCTAAGTCCTACAATCAGGGGTGGCCCAAAGGGGGGTGCGGGGCCATGTGCGGAGACTCGGTGCGGGGCCTCATTTGCATAAGGGGCCTCATTTGCATAAATATTTGCATAATGTTACCATACACTAACTTTTAGTAAACATGCCTCTTAATGAGTGTATGAATAAAGAAAGACTAAAAGACTTCTACATTACTATAATCCAGTGCCAACCGCCAGACACATTAGGAACTACTACAAACACTGCCCATTTAGAACCCATAGCAAACCCGCCGTATCCTAACAGCACTACCAGGACTCATAAAGCACCATACCCTACCTATCAAAAGGAAACATGCAAATATTAAACCAATACATTTCAGAGAACAACAATACATGACCTACTGGGGAAAGAGAACAAGTGGCAATGTCAAATAGGAATTACATAAACAGAATACCTCAGCTCAGTTACACATGCAGAACATAGACCATCACCAAACAAGGAATCACAATTTAGAAAACAGGAAGACAATAATTAAACTGGGAATCCCAAAAGCCAATCTTGGAATGTACAACACTGTAGAAATAAAACTATACATTAATTTGCTCTTGTACTAAACAAAGCGCAGACGTTAATGATGCACATTTCCCAGAGCTGACATATTCCAATTAATAAATTCAAAATAAAGAAATATTTTTCTACCTTTTGTGCATTTTTTTTCAGCTGCAATTGCTCCAGTCACATACTTCTGGTATCTTTGTGTCTTCCACTAACTCTCCATCGTCTGCTGTCCATTTGTCTTTTCTTCTCTCTTCTAGTTTTTTTCCATTCTCTCTCTACATCTGCTTTAACATACTAATCTTTCTCCTTTTGCTCTTTCCTCATTACTATTTCATCTACTCAAATTTTACCCCTCCATTCTCAATCCCCACTTACTCTCCCAATATCCGGCCAATTGTAGATTTGTCTTCCCTCCCACACAAAATATTTTTCCCTCTCCATTTCACTCTCCCAGCTCCATCCCATTCTAATCCTCCCCCAACATCAGCTCCATTCTAGTTCCAGTCCCACCCAACATCCGCTCCCTTCTACTCCCCGCATCAGCCCATTTTCCAGTCCTAGCCCCCCATAAGCCCATTTCCAGTCCTATCCTAGACCCACCATCAGCCTATTTCCAGTCCTAGCTCCCCCATCTATTTCCAGTCCCATCCGAGTCCCTCCATCAGCTCATTTCCAATCCCAGCCCCCCATCAGCCCATGTCAAATCCTAGCTCCCCTCCACTCAGCCCATTTCCAATCCAAGCCCCCCATGAGCCTACTTCCAGTTCTAGCCCCTTCATGAGTCCATTTCAATCCAAACCCCCACCACAGCCCATTTCCAAACTTAGCACCCCCCAACAGCCAATTTCCAGTCCTATTCTAGCCCCTCCATCAGCCCATTTCCTGTCCTCGCCCCCCCCCCCACTCACCCATTTCCAGTCCTAGCTCCCTCCCCCTCACAACCCATTTCCATTCCAAGCCCCCGTCCCCATCAGCTATTTGCAGTTCAAGCCCTCCTTCCACTCAGCCCATTTCCAGTCCTAGCAACCCCCCAGCCCATTAACAGTCTTAGCCCCCCCCCAGCCGATTACCAGTCCTAACCCCCCATCAGCCCATTTCCAGTCCTAGCCCCCCCATAGCCCATTACCAGTCCTAACCCCCCCCATCAGCCAATTATGTCCTAACCCCCCCCATCACCCTATTTCCAGGCCTAGCCCCCCCATCAGCCTATTTCCAGTCTTAGCCCCCCATTGCCCATTACCAGTCCTAATCCCCCATCAGCCCATTACCAGTCCTAACCCCTCCCACAGCCCATTACCAGTCCTAACCCCCATCAACCCATTTCCCCCCATAATCCAGTACCAGTCCTAAACCTCCCCATCAGCCCACGTCCAGTCTTAGCACCCCCCCCCATGGCCCATTACTAGTCCTAACCCTTTCCCATCAGCCCACTTCTAGTCTTAGCCCCCCCATAACCCATTACCAGTCCAAAACCACCCCATCAGCCCAATTCCAGTCTTAACCCCCCCCCCCATAGCCAATTACCAGTCCTAACCCTCCCCCATCAGCCCATTTCCAGTCTTAGCCCCCCCATAAACCCATTAACAGTCCTAAACCTCCCCATCAGCCCACTTCCAGTCTTAGCACCCCCCCCCCATGGCCCATTACTAGTCCTAACCCTCCCCCATCAGCCCACTTCTAGTCTTAGCCCCCCCCATAACCCATTACCAGTCCTAAACCTCCCCATCAGCCCAATTCCAGTCTTAGCCCCCCCCATAGCCAATTACCAGTCCTAACCCTCCCCCATCTGCCCATTTCCAGTCTTAGCCCCCCCCCCCATAACCCATTAACAGTCCTAAACCTCCCCATCAGCCCACTTCCAGTCTTTGCACCCCCCCCCCCCCATGGCCCATTAATATTCCTAACACTCCCCCATCAGCCAACTTCCTGTCTTAGAGCACCCATTACCCATTACCAGTCCTAAACCTCCCCATCAGCCCATTTCCAGTCTTAGCCCCCCCCCCATAGCCAATTACCAGTCCTAACCCCCCATCAGCCCATTTCCAGTCTTAGCCCCCCCATAGCCCATTACCAGTCCTAACCCCCCATCAGCCCACTTCCAGTCTTAGCCCACCGCCCCCAGAACCCATTACCAGTCCTAAACCTCCCCATCAGTCCATTTCCACTCATAGCCCCCCCATAGCCATTGCCCACTCCTCACCCCCCCACCGCCCCTTTCCTGTCAGCCCCCCCATAGCCCATTACCAGTCCTAACCCCCCATCAGCCCACTTCCAGTCTTAGCCCCCCGCCCCCATAACCCATTACCAGTCCTAACCCTCCCCCTCAGTCCATTTCCTTGCTTTGCACCCCCCCCCCCCTGGCCCATTTATAGTCCTTACCCTCCCCCATCAGCCCACTTCCAGTCTTAGCCCCCCATAACCCATTACCAGTCCTAAACCTTCCCATCAGCCCTTTTCCAGTCTTAGCCCCCCCCCCCATAGCCAATTACCAGTCCTAACCCCCCATCAGCCCATTTCCAGTCTTAGCCCCCCCATAGCCCATTACCAGTCCTAACCCCCCATCAGCCCACTTCCAGTCTTAGCCCCCCACCCCCATAACCCATTGCCAGTCCTAAACCTCCCCATCAGTCCATTTCCAGTCTTAGCCCCCCCCCCATAGCCAATTACCAGTCCTAACCCCCCATCAGCCCATTTCCAGTCAGCCCCCCCATAGCCCATTACCAGTCCTAACCCCCCATCAGCCCACTTCCAGTCTTAGCCCCCCGCCCCATAACCCATTACCAGTCCTAAACCTCCCCATCAGCCCATTTCCAGTCTTAGCCCCCCCCCCATAGCCAATTACCAGTCCTAACCCCCCATCAGCCCATTTCCAGTCAGCACCCCCATAGCCCATTACCAGTCCTAACCCCCCCCCCCCCATCAGCCCACTTCCAGTCTCAGCTCCCCCCCCCCCATGGCCCATTACTAGTCCTAACCCTCCCCTATCAGCCCACTTCCAGTCTTAGCCTCCCCCCCCCCCCATTACCAGCCCCGGCGGGATTAACAGAGCCACGAGAAAGGAAACTCTTGCGGCTCTGAAAGAAGCCCGTGTTCGGGGATTGAACGCTAGCCTTCAATGCAGGGAGGCTCTGCCGGGCAGGGGGGGCCCCGCGGCGGCACTCTTGATGCTGCCGCGGCAGAAGCAGCTGTTTTTTTTTTTTAAACTTGGGATGATGAAGAATGTTTTTTGCGCGGGGCCCCCTGAAACCGCGGGGCTCTGTGCAAAAAACATTCTTGCTCAATGGACGGGCCGGCCCTGCCTACAATCTATTCCTCTACCCACTTTACTGGGCAGACAGGTTGGACCATGCTGGTCTTCATCTGATGTCATTTTCTATGTTTATTTATTTATTTATTTATTTAATAGTGTTTATATACTGCCTTCTCTTTCAGTCAAGGCAGTTTTCATGTACCGTTAACGTTAACATTAACAGATCTAGGTTACATAGAACTAAATTGCGGTGATATTAACTTGGGTTATACATGGTAGTAAAAGAAACAGAACTTGATTACATCAAATTGGGGTGGGGTGGAAAGAATTTGGGTTGAACATGGTCATTGGGGTGATATGCAATATGCAGTATTGAACATGTGGAGGGTGGGGGTTAGTTTGTTTTTTCAGATCCGAAGAATTCGGCTAAAAGATGGGTTTTGACTTATTTTGCCTAGCTCAGGTACAGTTTCAGTGGTTCTTAGTGTTTCTGGGAGAGTTCCAGATAGTGGACATCAACAGGGTGAAAGTTTGCAAATTTGTTGCGTGCTTTTTATCTTAAGAGCTGGGATGGACAGCAGATTCTGATGGTTGCTTCTTCTTATCCTTTTGTCTGGGGCTTTATGTGTTAGTGTTTGGAGGCTGGATGCTGATTGGCTTTGTAGGAGTTTGAAGATGGTGATGTCTGCTTTGTATATGGTTCTTTGTGCTATTGGTAGCCAGTGGCGGTGCTTTAATATGAGTGTGATATGATCGTTTCTGGATGTGCTGGTGATTATCCTGGTGGTGGTATTCTGGGCCATTTGAAGTGGGTATAACATTTGTTTTGGTAGACTTTGGTTTAAAATATTATAAAAGTCTAGATTTGGTATAATAATGGCTTGACAGACCATTCTAAAGTCGCTCATGTCTAATAGTGGGTGTAGACTTTGCAGCATCTTTTGTTTGTAGTATGCAGAGATGGTAGTCTTTTTGATGTGAGAGTGTATGTTGAAGTTCTGTCAAGTGTGATGCCCAAGTATTTGACTTCCAATTTGATGTCCATAATTAAGTCATTGATTGTGAGATTTGATGGGGGAGGTGAAGGTTGTGTCCCTTATGATGTGGAGGACTTCTGATTTTTTGTAGTTCACTGCAAAGTGTTGGGTGAGGATTTTGAAGCATGATGTTATATTTGTTTAGTCAGGGTTCTTAGTAGAGAAGGGGGTGTAGGCCATTATGCTGTTTGTGTAAATGTAAAAGAGGATTTGGTGGTTTCTGATTAGTGTGCAGATTGGTTGGATTTATGTAGATATTGAAAAGCACTGTGGATAATGCTGACCCTTGAGGTATCCCTTGATGTTGGGGGAAAGATTTTTAAGTCTGTGTGCCCACTTTGATTGTTGTCAGTCAGGTAGGAATGATTTGAACCAGGATAGGGTTGTGTTGTAGAAGTTGATTTCCTGTATTCTGGTTAGTAGAAAATTGTGGTTTATGGAGTCAAATGCTGCGGTGATGTCTGTTGTTGTTAAGTGCCGTCGAGTCGGAGTCGACTCATGGCGACCCTCTGGATAGCTATCCTAAATTGTGTTCGGTCTTCAGTCAGGCGGCTCATTGATGACAGACTGGTACCCGTAGCTGCTGTTATTGTAGCGATCCATCTCATTGCTGGCCTTCCTCTTTTGCGTTGACCTTCTATCTTGCCAAGCATGATGTCTTTCTCTAATGATCTCTCTCTTCGCATGATGTGTCCGAAGTATGAAAGTCGAAGTCTTGTCATCTGAGCTTCTAAAGAAAGCTTAGGTTTGATCTCCTCTAGTACCAACTGGTTTGTTCTTCGGGCAGTCCATGGTATACACAGTATTCGCCGCCAGCACCATAATTCAAAGGCATCAATTTTCTTCCTGTCTGTCTTTTTCACTGTCCAGCTTTCACATCCATATGATGTTATTGAAAATACCATGGCTTGAACAAGTCGAATCTTTGTATGGAGAGACACATCTCTGCTCTTGAGAATCTTATCTAGGTCTTTCATAGCCATTCTGCCAAGAGCAATGCGTCGTCTGATTTCTTGACTGCTTGTTGCTTCTTTATTGATAGTTGATCCAAGTAGGTTAAAGTTGTTCACAATTTCAATTTCTTCTCCTTCAACGATGAACCTGTTGATTATGCCAGTTGTCATGATCTTTGTCTTCTTTACATTAAGGTGCAGGCCCATTTTGAGACTATGTTCTTTGATTGTGAGAAGCAAATGTTTCAAATCATCTTCGCTTTCAGCCAGTAATGTGGTATCATCAGCATAGCGAAGGTTGTTGATGAGTCTTCCACCAATCTTCACACCGTCCTGCTTCTCTGATGATTTGTTCTGCATATAAATTAAACAGGTGATGTCTAGGATTACCTTAATGAATCTTTGACCAGCTTTATCAATTCCTCTGATTAATATGTCAAATAGGGTTGTGAGCAGAGTCTCAATGCTGTGGAAGGCATGGAAATCATGCCGCTGAGGGTCTAGGGGAGAATGGAAGTCGATGTGTTCTTGGAGTTGCTGTTGTGCTACTTTTTCAATTATTTTAGTGATGAAAGGTAAACTTGAGATGGGTCTGAATGAACTACATGCTATTGGATCCAGTGAGGGCTTTTTTAAGATTGGTCTGATGGAGGCCTTTTTGAGTGTCAGGGGCATGTGACCCTGTGATAGGGAAGAGCATATGATTTTGTGGAATGTCAGAGACAGGTATGTTCTTGAGATCTTGATCCATGAGACTGGACAGGGGTCTAGAGGAGAGGTGATGGTATTTATGTTTGATATGATGTGCTCGAAATCTTCTGTGATTATTGACTTGAAGGTGTCACATTTGGGTGCAGGATTGCCTGTTGCAGTTCGCTGTGGTGGGATGATAGGGTGTGGAAGGAGACAGCTGTGTTTTTCATGTAGGTAGTTGGTCAAGGCTTGGGAAGGTGTTGAGGTCTTGAGTGGGGTCTTTTTTTAGCGAATTTGCGATGGCAAAGAGTTCTCTTGGGCGGTTAAGTGATCTCATAATGATGTTTGAATGGTGCTGCTTTTTGCATTTGTTTATTTGTGAGGTGTATTCTGCCTGCTTTGTTGAGAAAAGTTATTTGATTTGGTGTCTTTTGTTTTCCTCCATCTTCTTTCATCCTGTCTGAGCTCTCTTTTCAGTTCGTTGACCCCCTTGGACTATATTACTGTGACACGTTCTGAAAAATGACTGCACCCATGTGAAAAACAAATATTTTGGGACAGAATTTTAGATAAAAGGAAATATTCAAATATCTAGACGCATTTCAATTAAGATGGTATAAGGCAACATTTTTTCATAGTTTGAGAAGGGGGTAATCATATGAAGCTTAAGGAGTGTACAAAACACATTTTCCCCATGATAGTGGTGAATATGTGCAAAAACATTCCAGCAGAAGTTATAGGATCCAAAGGAGGGGCATAATCCAAGAATGCTGGGGACAGACACAACACTGCCTACAGTATTTATTTATTTTGAGGGGAATTTTAGAAAGGATGTCAAAGAGCAATCTGGGACTTCTAAACCAGTACGCCTGAAAAAAAAGTAAATGTGGATAAGCCCAATATGGAAGGCTCCAGGACCATCTACATAGACATCCTCAGAATAGTACTCTACAACCCAGGCATCTAGTAATAGCCTAAATGGTTAGAGTAGTGAGCAAGGAATAAGGAAACCAGGGCTCAAATCCTACTGCTACTGTCACTGAAATTGTATTGAGTGCTTTCTCCTCTGCACCTTCTGAATGTATTTTTTTAGTCAAAACAAGCACTTTTTGGATACCTGTTCATGCCTAGAGCAGGGCTAAACATAAATGTGATGCCAGATGTCCAGCACATTTCTGAAATCATACCAAGATGTCCAGGTTCCTAGGAATGCCTCTGCTACACCCTCTGTTCAGACGTGAACATCCTCACACTGGGGACATCCATAGACCTAGCTTCCAAAATGGCTCTGGAGATGTCTCTATGCCATTTTTGGACATTCAGAGCACAAATGGGGCTTCCAAAATGATCCCCTTTTTATGTTTTTATTTATTTATTTGTGTATGTTTCTATATCGCTTTATCTGGAAGTCAAAGCAGTTTGCAAATAACAATATTCACATTTTGTGCATTACATAGAACTTTTAACCAAGGGTTATTAGAGATTCACTGTGTAGCAAATTTTTACTTGTTTCTTGTTCCTAGGTAATAAGAGTTATTTTCTGATATCTAATGTCTCAAAACCAGAAGAAATGGCAATTATAGCCCACAAACATTGCTTTTGTGAGGAGGAGAGTGATATTTTTGAAAATCAGCTATTTTGCAGGACATTCTAGATAGATTTAGTTCAAAGTAAACTTGGGGATATGTTTACTAAACTGTCCTAATATTACCGGTGACAAGTGCAGCGTTAACCATTATTAAGAAGGGACCCAGGATATCAATGCTTGACCCAGTACAAACATTGTGGAACCTGTGTCTTTTGGGGAAACTGCTAGGTACGTATGACCTAGATTGGCCACTGTTGGAAACAGGATACTGGGCTTGATGGACCTTGGTTCTCTTTTCTGAGGCCCAATCACTGACTTACCTGCTTGGTGTGTGTGCTCACATCCCATTTTTGGGTGCACATAGTTCCTCCAGAAACATGAGCTATGGGCTAGCTAGCAGACTGTCTGCAGTTAGCATGTGTATGGCTGGAATGCCTTGCAGGGTGCAGCGGGTAGTGATTGACTGTGCCCTCTGCTGGTGAATGTCAGATAGTGGTGGGGGGGGCAGCTGAGTTGCTCCAGCATTCTATCTGTCTGTCATTGCCTTATGTGAGGTGTACAGATCTGCCTTGACTGCCCTGGAGAGTGCCTGTTCCCCCCCCCCCCCTGGACTGGGGGTTGATGGGCCTCTGTACTGCCACCATTGCAGAGATGTACAATGTGGATCTGTTGGTGGGAGATCCTGTCCCCCCACCCTGAGTCACAGAGGGCAGATTGGATGGTGCTACATAATCTGCTTTTGGGTCCAAACACACCCCCACACCTATAACATGTGACCATGGCACCCACACAGGATATTCTGGGTGCATCATAGTCCACAAGGGCTAGACATGTCTGGGAATTACAGATGGACACAGATACATCCTAGGCATGTCTGCAAGGACTACCTATCACACACTGGCACTGATGGGGACCTGCAGCATAGCCTATCTCACCCAACCCAGGTGCTGCGGACCTGGTGCTGGGTGCCCCACCTCACCTTCAGGGTGAGCACAGGACCCGCACAATTTCACGGTATGTAGCTACTCTGTGCCAGTAGCACACATGGTCACTTCCCCCTAACAGGCCTAGATGCTGTGGGGGTGCATACCCGATTATGTGATCAGCAGTAGACTGCTGTTCTGCATGTGCAGTGCATCATGGGTACGGGTGGGTTTAACCTATCCTGGTAACCACAGCAGACACTTTGTGTGGTGACCTGCAGTCTTTCTGTAGCCAGCCAGCAGGGTGGTAGTAGTTGTAAAGATGTAGCCTACTGGTTACTTCAGTGACTGTGGAGGCAGAGGTCATGGGTTCAGTCCCACAGTGGTGTAATCTAAAAAGGCTGTCTGAGGAATTTTCTTTTAATTTCAATCAGTGCTGCCAGCAGAAACACCCTCACAGTGCTGTAGCCTAAGGTGCCTCATAGGTGCCCTGTAAGGTGCCCTATACAGTGCCCTATAGGGCACATTATAGGGTGCCTTGGCAGACAGGGCACTTTAAATGTGACCTATGGGGCGCCTTATAGGGCGCCTTATGAGGCACCTTCGGTTACGGCACTGTGAGGGTGTTTTTTCTGGCAGCACTGATTTAAATTAAAAGAAAATGCCTCTGACAGCCTTTTTTAGATTACACCACTGCAGGATCAAACCCATGATCACTGCCTCTACAGTCAGTGAAGTAACCAGTGGGCTACATCGTTATAGCTTCTAACACTGCGCTGGCATGTACTTAGGGTTAACGCGGGTTAACGTGCCACAGTGCCCACTATCGTGCGATACATATTCTTGTTACCTTAGGACTGGAATGCCCACTCCTTATATGGCATTCTTCACAATATCAGTGCAACTAGCGCCGGTAACATTAGGACGGTTTAGTAAACATACCCCTAACTTTCTAATAGCAGTTTGAGTTAGTGCTAATGTCAATATACTACTGTAGTGGGGGTGTGTAGGCTAGCATGGGGCTACTGCTATGGTCCTGCCAGGACCCCAGTGAGTAGGCCATGACCCAACCATTGAGTACTAACAACTGACTATAGCAGAGGCAGAAAAACTGCCCCTGCTGCCCTTCACTGGGCTCTGTCAGCTAAGCACAAACCAACTACAGTTGATTGGCATATGTGCAGTGTGTCCACAAGCACTCTGCCTTGGTATATTCAGCATTGATACCCAGCAGTTTGCTCAGTGATTGGTATCTCCAGACAAAGAATGCATCCATATCACTGGAGATGGATATAATAGTTCTATGTGGATACATAGCCATGCCATGGTCACCTTTTGTTCAAAGTGAGAATGCCATCTCAGTATGACATAGAGTGGCCACACAGGCAATGCACATGGGAGACGGGCACAATGGCATCTCAACCAGTGACCCTACCATTGTGGCAGACACATTCAGGCCACTCTGTGCTCTTTCAGATGATACCCACAATCCTCTGCTTTGCCTTATTTATATTTTCCAAACAGACCTTGAAAAACATGGACAATGTGAGCCAAAGTGCAGTGCAGAAAGCCACAGGACAAAGGGGAGCCATACACACACACATACACTCTCATTGGCGCACTGTGCAAAGGCAGATATGGTTGGCATTCCTGCTTGATGCTCCTGTCTCAATGTCAGCTCAAGGACTGATGACATGTGCTCTGTTTGCAAGCACTATCACCTTGCCTTACCACATGTTGTTACCATGTGCTATTAGCTTCCACCAGCTGTGGATAGTGGAGCCTCTCAGTGCTGTGGTGGTGGGTGTTTTCACCCTTGCTGGCCATCTCCTTGAGGGTTGCACATGCCGGAGCTGTACTTACACTGTCAGATAAACTTTGTCCACAGGAAGATGCAATACAGGATCCCCAGTGCAAACTCAAACCATTGACCCTCCACACACATACATACTAACTGTGTGTGTTGCACCACAGTGCTGCCTTATAGGGATAATAGCTCCTGTTGCTGACATGTTTCCATTCATCTGGCCTTTGGCACATACTGCAATGTGCATGATGCACATGACCAGAACAAGGCTTCTATCTGCTGCATGCTGATGCCACTTCCCATGTCACCACCAAAACCCCACCATGCAGACTTGCCCATGCAGTGGTGGTAGTCGCAGTCCCAGCATGTCAAACATGTGGATTTGGCAGGCACCTTAGGCACAAGGGCCAGATGTGGGGGCAGAGACACAAATGAATGGCCACACAGCCCCTCCCACCAGCTTCCCATGCAGGGGCCCCATCACCGCCTGCCACCGATAAGTCTCGAGGTGAGGAGGGCAGTCACTGCTGTCATATTCCCCCAGGCACCTGCATTTTCCAGCTGTCTGGAAGGCTACAGCATTTGGCACTATCAGCATCTTCCCCCACAGTTAGGTTTTACGGCAGCGAGGGAGGGGGCAGTCTGGATCTCTTCCTGAGGTGCCAGCACTCTTGGACTGCTCCATGTGGCACATTGCCTTTCTGCAGCAGTAGCAGGACTGTGTGCTGCCACTGTCACTGTAGGATCATGATGAACATCACAGATGGTTCTGCGGATGGCAGAATACCCCTTTGTGGAGAGGCTAAAAAGGTTGGGGCTCATCAACCTGGGGAAGAGACGGCTGAAGGGAGATATGATAGAAGTCTATAGATTATTGACCGGAGTGGAACAGGTAAACGTAGGTTGCTTTTTTATGCCATCAGACTGTGGTCAGACTACGGGACCTGCAATGCGGCTACAAGTGTTGATACTGTCTCCAATTCATTGCCACACTTATCATATGATCACTGCTAATCTGTTAAAAAGCCTTCATACTGTTTACTATCTAATTGTTACACTGTTGCCGTATGCTCTTTGCTAGATTGATACAAAATTCTGATACTGTTTGGCTCAACCCCATTGCCTATTGCCAACCGTTAGCTTAGAACTTAAGTTAGCTGTATCAACTCATACCATTAGGCTAACCAACCCAGCCCCACCCGACAGATACAGAGCCTTGTCACCACTCAGCCACAATGCTTCCACCCACCACATCCACATCCTCATATACCCTTACCTGCTGCTGCATGATACTTGCATTGATGCACGGCTCTCAAGCCCTTACCCCCTCTCATAACCCCATCCCAATTCTGCATGGCTCATGGAAAAGGTACCATGCACCACCTCATCACCAGACAGGGAGACCTGGACAGATACAGTACCCCCACCTCATTTATATCGCCCTCCAACAGCCCTGCTCCCCTCAGCAGGAGAAGTACACCCCCACTTGCGACCTTAGATGTGCGCTTATAAACGCCCATTCCATCCGTAAAAAATGGCTGGCCATAACTGACTTGCTAGCCACCCACGAGCTCGACATACTATGCATTACTGAAACATGGATGTCAGCCTTGGATTCTGTTCTCTTCCATCAATATGTGCCCCCTAATTTCTCTATCCACTCATGTCACAGGACCAACCGAAAGGGTGGAGGAACACTTATCCTGACCAAAGACAACCTTCAATTTCAGTTAATCACCTCCAATAGCACCCCTCACCTCGACTACATCTCCATAGCAAATAAACACTGCATCATCAACTTGATATACAGAGCACTGTCCCCATCACCAGATGACCTTTCCCCAATCATTGACCTTGCTGGCAATCCCAGCAAATCACGTACTGCAAACTGGGTACTGGGTGATTTTAACCTCCCTGCCCTTCAAGACACCCAATCCGAGGCCTTCCTCGACGCCCTCAAAGCACTAGGCTACACCCAACTGGTCGACTCCCCCACCCACATCAAGGGAAACATGCTTGACCTTATATTCACACCACAAGCAGCCACCCACCCCTCACACAAGATCAATCTCTCACTAAGCTCAGTGCCATGGTCTGATCACAGTCTAATCAGATTCTCAATGCCCTCTCACTCCATGCCCAATAACCCCCCTACTGCAATCATACTGCCTACTTCAATTTCCAAACGTTACCGCCCTTTTAACAAAGAAGAGATCCTTGAGAGAGCTCAGCCTCTCTTGGAACCACCAGAAAAAAACCTGGAAGACATGCTATCCTTATGGAACAAGAGTCTCAATGCTGTAATCGAGGCCCCCTCCAGCAACAAAATGTCTGGCAAAAGGAAGAAGGCACCCTGGTATTCACCTGATCTAACGGCTTCCCTCCATCAACTTAGGCAGCTTGAAAGATGATGGCGCCGATCAAGGACAACCGAAAACCACGACACCTACACCACCCATCTAGATGCCCATGGAACTTCTGTGTCCACAAGAATGAAGCAGTACCACGCAGAGATCTTACAACGATCCATAAACAAACCACAGGAGCTCTTCAATCTTGTAAAAACACTGGGAAAGGAGCCTTCCCCCAGCCAATCTAAGCCCCCAGACCCACAGGATTAAGCAGATTATCTATGAGCCAAAACAAACCAATCTACCACTCCCTCAAGATCTCAAACCCCTGACCGATCCCCAAGATCTCAAACCCCTGACCGATCCTCCTTACCTCTCACTTCATCCTTCCCCCCACCAATTCCAGCAGATACCCAACATACTATCACTTCCTTCTCCCCCCCAACTGTAAAGGATATCCAAAACATCATCACGACTATAAATACCACCACAGCACCAAACGATCCTTGCCCCGCACACTGGATAAAAGCCCTACGGACCGAGCTTAGTCCTTTTTTGTCCAAGATGATAAGCACCTCACTCCTTTCTGGAACTCCTCGGAACCTAAAGCAGACATCAATAAGATCGTTACCGAAAAACAGTAAGCTTGACCCCGCTAAAATGGACTCTTACAGGCCAATATCCAGCATCCCTCTCCTAGCCAAAATTATGGAAAAAATAGTCCAACAGCAGTTGACACATCATATCGAAACAAATGCACCCCTCGACCCTTGCCAGCATGGGTTCAGGGAGTCACATGGAGTAGAAACCTTGCTGACAACCTTATTTAACACCCTAACCACTGGGCTTGACAATACTAGACAAGGCTTTGCTCTCATCTTCCTTGCAGCAACATTTGACTCAGTCAACCACAAGCTACTCCTTTCCCGCCTTTCAGATAAGGGCATCAACGGGAGTGCACTCGCCTGGTGCGCGTCATATCTCAACGACAGATGGCAACATGTACGCTCCGGCCCATCCATGTCCGCTCCATTCCCACAAGAGAAAGGGGTTCCACAAGGATCATCACTCTCAGCCCTATTATTCAATATCTATATGCAACCCATCTGCAACCTCATCCGGTCATTCAACATTAACTATCACCTATCGGGTTTTGTTGGAGCAAGCAAAATGCCAATCCTACTACAAATATTGCTCCATTCACTCACAATATCAAAAACACTGTTTTATTTAGGGAACAGGTCTCAGACTAGAGCGGGGAGGAATCTTATGAGGCAAAACCTCTGAACACCAATCCCCTTCTTTGCATCAAGGACCTGAGGTTTCCCTTTTTTTCCCCCTTATTTCAAAAAATCTCTCTGCCAATGTCTTTCAATATTTCAAAATCAAACATTTCTTCTACTGATTGCTTCTATTTCAAAATCAAACATTTCTTCTGCTAATTGCTTCCAATGATTTGAAAGTTCATTATCTTTCAATAACTAGGAGGTTCATAACTCTTGCAGCAATTAAAATAATAGCAGGAAATGCATATCTGAGAATCAGAACTTGGGTCCCAACGCAAATCATTAGCGCTTGTGTGTTTCACCGTCCAAGCGGTTTCTTCGGGGGAATCCAATTTGATGAAGACATGCAGCTTTTTCTCAACACTACATAAAAGTAAACACATACAGCATTTTTTATAAAAGTAATTTTCTCTGACTATAAGATACTTCAGAAGACAATCCCACCAATAACGCTGGAGAAGACATACCTCTTCTCTCATTCCTTCAGAGTTGTCTTTCTCAAAAAACGCAGCGCATGCGTAATCTCAATCTTAAACCCGCTTTTAAACCGGTTCCTGCCTTCTAGCCTTCCTGCCATTGGCTATTACCTTGCTGCATACTGAAGAGTCTGTCTTTGCTCGTTCTTAATGTGATCCATCACTGCGGCCTGTTTCAAGCTCTACTATTAGATTAATCTTCAAAATAAGCCACAAACAGTGACTACGAGCTTCATCCCCTACTCACTATTCCTCCACGGGAGTAGCGATGGGGGCCACATGCGCCCCCTCGATCGCCAATCTTTATATGGGCGATTTTGAGAAAAAATGGATGTCCTCGTCCCCTTTTCAACAACAGATCCCATTTTGGGGTAGATACATAGACGATATTTTTATGTTGTGGGTTGGGCAGGAAAGTCATTTGCAGTTATTTTTCAATTGGTTAAATCAACTAGACCCTCACATTCAATTTACACATAGTTATAACAAGGAGAGAATCTATTTGGATGTGGAAGTTAAGAAAGGCACAGATCGTTGGCTTACTTCGATCTACAGAAAAGAAGTGGATAAAAACGCTTTGTTGCATTACCGGAGCGCTCACCCGATTCAACTTAAAAACAGTCTCCCCTTTTCCCATTTCCTTCGATATAGACGGAATTGTTCCGAGGATATCGATTTTAAGACACAATCTAAGATTCTTTGAAAAAATTTTCAACGTAGAGGCTACACTTTAGGGGTTATTAAACAGGCGTATACACGAGCGAAGTTCAACCATAGGAGCTTGTTGTTAGCACCAAGGAGAAAAGAGGATCAATCAGAAGGAGAACAAGTGAATTTTATAATGAAATTTTCACCTTATAGTAGTTCTCTGAAAAAGATCTTGAAACACCATATGAATGTGCTACAGAGCATTCCAGGCTTGGAGGATAAATCAATCCGATGTGTGTGGCAACGCCATAGAAATTTAAAAGAGCTTCTTAGCCCGGCGGTACTAAGGCCTTTGGTCATTCCTGAACACACTATACAAAAGGGGGACACTAAATGCGGTAGTTGTAACATCTGTAGTATAAGGTTGGAATTAATTAAATTTCATTACCATGGAATAAAGTATTTTTAAAAAAAACAAACCACTTGTAGTTCGACTTATGTGGTATATGGAATACAGT
Source organism: Ichthyophis bannanicus (assembly GCA_033557465.1). NCBI lineage: Eukaryota > Metazoa > Chordata > Amphibia > Gymnophiona > Ichthyophiidae > Ichthyophis > Ichthyophis bannanicus. The sequence goes on along the minus strand of CM066033.1, from coordinate 1,378,936,750 downwards.
GCCCATGCCACCTACTGTATATTGGAAAAACTATTCGTTCTTTACGAACCCGCATTAATGAACATCAAAGTTGACTACGATGCAAGAAGATCGAGCACCTATAATGACCCATTGTTTAACTTTTAATCATCAATTTGATCAACTTCATTGCTTCTGTATTGATCAAATCACAGTAGGGTTTGCGGGTAAGACGAGGGAACAAAGTCTTTTAATCTGCGAACAATGCTGGATATACACATTGCAGTCTGTTTACCCAGGAGGTTTAAATGCCCAAGTAGATTGGGCAGTGTGTGCTTAAGAAGGAAACAGCGTGGAGGAATAGTGAGTAGGAGATGAAGCTCGTAGCCACTGTTTGTGGCTGATTTTGAAGATTAATCTAATAGTAGAGCTTTAAACAGGCCGCAGTGATGGACCACATTAAGAACGAGCAAAGACAGACTCTTCAGTATGCAGCATGGTAATAGCCAATGACAGGAAGGCTAGAAGGCAGGAACCGGTTTAAAAGCCGGGTTTAAGATTGAGATTACGCATGCGCAGCGTTTTTTGAGAAAGACAACTCTGAAGGAATGAGAGAAGAGGTATGTCTTCTCCAGCGTTATTGGTGGGATTGTCTTCTGAAGTATCTTATAGTCAGAGAAAATTACTTTTATAAAAAATGCTGTATGTGTTTACTTTTATGTAGTGTTGAGAAGAAGCTGCATGTCTTCATCAAATTGGATTCCCCCGAAGAAACCGCTTGGACGGTGAAACGCACAAGCGCTAATGATTTGCGTTGGGACCCAAGTTCTGATTCTCAGATAAGCATTTCCTGCTATTATTTTAATTGCTGCAAGAGTTATGAACATCCAAGTTATTGAAAGATAATGAACTTTCAAATCATTGGAAGCAATTAGCAGAAGAAATGTTTGATTTTGAAATAGAAGCAATCAGTAGAAGAAATGTTTGATTTTGAAATATTGAAAGACATTGGCAGAGAGATTTTTTGAAATAAGGGGGAAAAAAAGGGAAACCTCAGGTCCTTGATGCAAAGAAGGGGATTGGTGTTCAGAGGTTTTGCCTCATAAGATTCCTCCCCGATCTAGTCTGAGACCTGTTCCCTAAATAAAACAGTGTTTTTGATATTGTGAGTGAATGGAGCAATATTTGTAGTAGGATTGGCATTCAACATTAACTGCCTAGTATATGCTGATGATGTCCTAATGTTTATCCCAATATCTACAATTCGACCAGACCTATCCCAGCTTTCAACATGCTTCAACGCCATCACAGATTGGTTACAAGCTCAAGATCTCAAAATAAACTTCAAAAAGACAGAGGTTCTCTTCATCAGCAGAGATCAGTCTTTCTCCCCACCCTCATCACTCAAGGTCCACAACGCAGAACTCATTTCCAAGACGACGATTTGATATCTGGGTGTAACACTCGACCAGTGTCTCGAAATGCAAGCCCAGATAGGCAATACCATAAGGGCAATTTACCATAAAATTAGGACTCTATGCCACATAAAATTGATTCTAGAACCAAATGACTTCCGAACAGTCTTTCAGGCCCTAATTATGCCTTATTTTGATTACGCCAACTCCATCCTGCTCGGCCTCCCAATGAGCTCACTAAACCCCTTATAGCTCGTGATGAACGCTGCAACCAGAACACTCTACGGAGCATCAAGAAAAGACCATATCACCCCCATCCTAAAATATCTGCACTGGCTCTCTGTCCACTGTAGGATCACCTTCAAGGTCCTAACAATGACATTCAAGGCAGTCAATAGAAGCACAGCTACCTCCCTATCAGACCTTGTACACCCCACCCCCTCAACAGATCAAGGAGATCAATAGCCTGCAACGCCATACTTCTTCCAAAAGCCATCATCAAATGCTCCAAGACTATGAGAAAGCGTGCCTTTGCACTTTATGCACCTGCTCACTGGAACGCCCTCCCACCAGACCTCCGCACCATAACCAACCTCCCCCAGTTCAGGAAGGCACTCAAACATCACCTCTTCCAGCAAGACTTCTCCAACTCTGACAACATCACCTAGCCTCCCGCCTCCCCCAAACATCACCTCTCCTCCTACACCTCTCCAGTTTTGACAACATCACCTAGCCCTCCCTACCCCCACCCGTAGCAGCTCTCACAGAGTAACTTCTCTCGCACTACCATCAGGGCACCTAAACCCCCGACAACTTTGCCCCCAACAACCCCCAATCAACAATACAAATTTGTAGATGTACGTAACTGTATCTCGTACATATTGCCAAATATCCCATGTCACCCTTATACTAATCTGTAACTAGTGTACATAGTTCACCTGTTCACCATGTTTATTTTCTCTGTTCATTGTAAGTTCAATGTTTGACTGTTCTACATTGTTCAACTTTTTTTACTTGTGAACCGCGCTGATGATAAATAGTGCGGTATAGAAAAACAATAAAATAAATAAATAAATAAATTTAACCCATTTGAGTCTTCTAGGTGAAAATATTTTTTCCGTCAACGCATAATAAAACCCTGCAATCCATTACCAGAGAATGTGGTAAAAGCTGTCAGTATAGCTGGGTTTAAAAAGGTTTGGATGGGTTCCTGGGTAACGGCCCATAAACATTTGCTAAAGACGACCTGAGCTATGCACTGCTTGCCCCATTACAGTTACTGGAGATCCTGTATGTCTTTTGGGGAAACTGCTAAGTACTTGTGACCTAGATTGTGCACTGACACAGGATACGGGACATGATGGGCTTTGGTTTCACACAGTTTGGCATATTTTGTAGTCTTATGTTCCTATGTGCCATCTAGACAGCTGCCTGCCCCCCCCCCCCCTCTGCACCAGCAGCCCCCACTGCATGACCCATGTGCCACCTCCTTTGCCTCCATTTACACCATCAACATAGTGCCCTTTAATACTTGGGCACTATGCTGCTGCTGCTGCTAATGGAGCACTACTATCACTCTCTTGATCTCAAAAAATACCCTTTCTGCCAGGTTTTGAATTGCATTAGGGTTCCTGCCATTAAGATACCTACATTAAGGGAGCATTCCTTGTTCCCACCCACTCCCTGCCCATTGACCCCCACTCTACACCCCGTGCACTCCTTCTCTCCACCCACAGGTACCATTAGTGTGTGCTAAAGTGGCTGGTATCATTAGCCCACAATAAAGTGGCTTTTTGCACGCGCTAAGTGTGCACATGCACAGTTAGCGCATGCTAACAGCACACTTGCTCCTTTACCACGGTTTAGTAAACATACCCCTTAGGGTCTTAGATGGGGCAAGTGCTTTATTTCTAGTTAATACCACTGTTTTCTTGTAGGTAGATAGGCAGGCGTGGGATGGAATTAGTGAGAGAATAAATTACAAATGGATAGATTGACTAGACCAGGTGGCCCTTTTCTGCCAACATCTTCTATGTTTGCATGAAAGTAGCTCAACACATTTGTAACATAAGCAGAAACATTGTATCAGAACAGACAAAAAATAAGTGAGGCAAGTCCAAAGGGTAAAAGCAAGAAACCAGCAACAAAGCTCCAGGTGCAACATTAGTCACTGAAAAATTGCCATAAGAAGTTACATTTAAAAACCCTTACATAAGCAAGATACAACTTTTCTCATAAAATGAGGCCAAAGGCACTGCAGTGAAAAAAACAAGCAAACATTCCCTAGACTTCCTCGTGTTATCGAAGTTACTTTGGAAAACTTAGGGGTATGTTTACTAAACCGTCTTAACGTGTGCTCTGCGATGTTATCGCACGATAAGGTACCTTATCACGCAATAATGGCGCTTTATCGGGCGCACAGGTACCTTAGCACGTGATAACGCATGCAGCGGCGCAAACAAGCGATGAAGGCAGAGAAAGGCTCTCGGAGGGCGGAGGAAGGCTCCCCAGGGGCAGAGAGAAGGGGTCAATGGGTGGAGAGTGGGAGGGGAGAGGCTCCCTGCACACTAACGATGTGAAATCCGAGGCTCAAAACTAACGCCAGTGAAACCCTGGCGTTAGAACTGATTTAAAGGGAAAAGAAACAATTTTCTCAGCAATGTACAGCAAAACCAGGGAAACCTACAAAAAATGATAAGTGTGATACACGTGCACAGAACAAAAGGGCAAATAAACTCTGAAAATGTACAGAAGAAAATGTAAAAATAAAATAACCAAGCTGGCCAATAGTGATATCAATGGGAAACATCAAAAAACACTCCCAAGAAAGCTCCAACAAAAAGAAATGAATTTTGGAAGGGTCTATGCTCCATCCCCATACAAGGTGAATGAGCCCACAGTGAAATTGCGCTGAGCAGGGTTTCCGACTCCATTGGCCAGGTTTCCTATGGCGTGCACATGTTCCACAACAGCTGGGCGGGCATGTCGGAATGGGCAACTGGACAGATGCTGGAAAAGGGGACACAGAGGGCAGCGAGGGCACATGCTGTGGTGCAGCTGGGCCACAGTGCGGACTAGGATGATGCCCATAGGAATGCTGAAACAGTAGAGCAGCCAGACAGCAACTGCTGAGGGCCCAACATGGGCACGAGTGTGCTTCCCACAGTGTCACAGGGGATAGTACCCAGCAGGTACCCCGATGGGCATGGAACATTGGCATGCGGTGCTTGGGGGGAAGCGTGGACAGCTATGCAGGCACCCCTACCCCAGAACCCACACCATAGGCAGCTGCCTACCCGCACACTGGATGGCCTGAGACTGTGCTCCACCAGCACCACCAGCAGAAGGGCATGTCAGCATGGTGGCAGAGGGATACTGGTGGTTGAGGGGGCAGTGGCAGCTGCCCAGAGCAGACCGTGGCCTACCCTGTGTAGGTGGTGCCATGCACTGCAACAGACAGGCCCTGTCTGATGAACAGTCATGGTATCACCAAGGAATGCACTGCCTCTGTGGCAACACAGTGGTGCAGTGCACACAGCCAGTGTGTTCAGAAACAGAAAGCCACAGGTTCAAGTCCCAGCTGTGGTTCCTGCCAACCCAGTCACCATATTTTACCCACTACTAAAACGTGCTAATACAGACAGAACCTTTATTGCAGATGACATACACATACCCAAAACACCTACATTTTACACTACAGAGCACAGACACCATAAACATGTGCATTACCTAGAGCAGAGTCTCCAAAATGCAGTCCTGGAGGGCCAAACACCATTCAGGTTCCATGATGTCTCTAATAAAGATGCCTGTGCTGCATTTCTATGCGCCACCCCCTGGTATGCAGATGTATCTCATGCATATTCATGAGGGACAGCATGAAAACCCGAACAGTGTCTGTCCCACCAGGACTGGAGTCGGGAACCTCTGCCCTAAAGCAGCGGCAACAGGGGCAGACACACCCGCACCCACAGGCTCCATTAGCCAATGCCTCCTGGAGAGGCAGGATGTTGGGCCCTGCGTGCATCTCCCAATACTAGCACTTGCATACCTTAGCAATGCCACCCTAAACCTTGGAATACGGTACACAGCTATCAAAAGGTTGCTATGATTACTGGCAGATAGCAATTCTGAGGTTAAGTACAATTTTCTGAGTGAGCTGCATCATAGCAACCTTTCTGATGTCTGTGTAGTGTGCTACAGGTCTTGTGTCTGACAGTGTTTACCACCCTGGGGGGTGACCCCAACAGTATTGCGTACCATAGCTATGCCTGCACTGTGCCCAGGACTGGTGTGGTGGCCAGGGCTGCCAAACACCTCTATAGTTGCACAATGCTGGCATAGGTGTGGGGAGTGTGTGTCTGTCTATCCAGTGTGTGGTGGCTGCAAACACCCTCCACAGCCCACACTGTTAGCACTGTTGCCAGTATTGGCCTGCCAATGTGCATAATGAGGAGCAAGGTACTGTGGGAATAGCCAGGATAGGGTGGCCTGGCCTGGATCCATCTGTACATAGCATAGGGCAATGGCTCGGACATTGTAGTGGTCAGCCACAACCTGCACGGACAGGGTGGCCACAGCATGTCCTGCTGTGAGGTCACTCTCACCCTGACTGAGCAGTGACCATGGCATGGCTAGGTTCCCCCATAGTGCTGTATAGTATTTCTGTCATGTGATATTTATGGGTTCTCTTTTGGGGCCCAATCACTTACTTGTCTGCTTGGTGTGTATGCTGACATCCCAGTTCTGGGTACACGCATCTCCTCCAGGAACATGCGCTATGGACTAGCTAGCAGACTGTGTGCAGCTAATATGTGTCTTGCTGGAACACCTTGCAGGGTGCAGCGGCTGGAGGCTTGCTGCTGGAGAATGTCAGATAGTGGTGGGGGGCAGCTGTGCATTTCCAGGCCTGCTGTCTGTCTGCTATTGCTTTATGGATGTGTACAGCTCTGCATTGCCTGCCCTGTAAGGTGTCTGTTCCCCAACAGGACGGGGGTGATGGTCCCATCTACTGCCACCAATGCAGGGATGTAGAATGTGGATCTGTTGGTGGGTGATCCTGTTTCTCACCCTGAGCCCCAGAGAGTGGGTTGTGTGGTGGTACATAATCCGCATATGGGTCCAAACACTCCCCCCTTCACCTACATCATGTAACCATGGCACCAACACAGGATATGCACTATTCTGGGTGCATCATAGCCCAAAAGAGCTAGACATGACTGAGAAATACAGAAAGACACAGATGTACCCTAGGTGTGTCTACAGGAACTACCTATCACACACAGTAGCACTGATGGGGACCTACAACATGGCATATTTCAGCCATGAAAGGTGCTGTGGACCTGGTGCTGGGCGCCCCACCTCACCCTCAGGGTGAACACAGTACCTGCACAATGTGACGGTCTGTAGCTACTCTGTGCCAGTACCACAAACGGTCGGTTCCCCCTACCAGGCCGAGGTGCTGTGGGGGTGCATACCCCATCTTGTGCCCATCTCTAGACTGCTGCTTTGCATGTGCAGTGCATCATGGGTACGGGTGGGTTAACCCTATCCTGGTAACCACAGCAGACAGTTTGTGTGGTGACATGCAGTCCTTCTGCAGTCAGCCAGGGGTTTGCTAGCAGCTATAGAGCTGTAGCCCATTGGTTACTTCACTGCCTGTGGAGCCAGAGGTCATTTATTTATTTATTTATTTATTTACATTCTCTTATATACCGCACTATTCAGCATCAGCGCGGTTTACATGGAACAGAAACGCTCAGTACAGTTAACATGTATGAGTTTACAGATAACAGGGCAAGTAACTTAGATAACAGGGGTAACTATTTACAAAACTTGCTACATAAGCTTGTAAACTATTTACAAATATTGCTACATAAGGTTGTATGATCATGAATTCTATAGAAACAAATGCACCACTAAGGGTTAGAGAATCTTTCTTGGCATGTTGTTGGGAACCATATATTTGCTTAGTGGGTTGCATCTCTGTCTCGGTGGGTGAGGTTGGGTTCTATGAGGTACTTATTGAAAAGATGGTACTTGAGGGCTTTCCTAAACTGCGTAAGGCCCTTAATAGCCCGGATATCTGGAGGTAATGCGTTCCAGCATCTTGGTGCGCTGATACTAAATGCCCTGTTGGCTGTAGATGAAGTGCAAACTGTTAATGCTTTCGGGACTTTTAGGGTGTTTGTAGCTGTGGATCTCCTTGCTCTATTAGGAGATATGGTATGGATGAGGGCAATTATTGATTCAGGGGAGAGCTTGTTAATAGCTTTAAAAGTGAGTAACAGAGTCTTAAAAACGATTCTAGCCTGGATAGGTAGCCAATGTAATTGTATCAACAGAGGTGTCACGTGGTCGCTTCTGGGGGCTCCATGGATGACCCTTGCTGCAGCGTTCATGGCGAGCTGCAGCGGGTGTAAGGTGGATAGGGGCAGGCCTTGAAGGATGGCATTGGCATAATCAAAATGAGGTATGATCAATGCCTGGTATATAGTCCTGAATTCATTTGGTTCCAGCATAGATCGTAAATGCCGAAGTGAGCGGATCTTGCAGTATACTGCTCTGACTGTGTTCCCTATGTGGGCTTTCATGTCTAGGCGCTGATCCAAGGTGACTCCCAGGTAGCGTATTGATGGTTTAGTTTGTAGCTCTGCTTCTTTTACTTTAAGGAATTGTGGTGGTGTGAAGTTAGTGTTCCTTGTAATGAAGAGTACTTCCGTTTTCTTATGTTGTATTCGGAGGTTTTGGGAGAGAAGCCAGTCAGATATTGCGTTGAAGCAGCTCGTCAGTGGAGAGAGGTCCAGATGTTCCGTAGAGAAGGGTATGTACAGCAGGACATCATCAGCGTATAACATGCAGTCGACATTGAAGGATCGGATGATCTTGCAAATTGGCTGCATGTAAATGTTAAACAAGAGGGCTGAAAGGGAAGAACCTTGTGGGACTCCCTGGCTTTGGTGGAAAGGTTCTGATGTCATCCCTCCAGAACGCACATGCTGCCATCTTCCAGACAGGTAAGATCTGCACCATTCAAGCGCTCTACCAGTAATTCCTTTCTCAAATAGTCGACCTAAGAGAAGCTCATGACTTACTGAGTCAAAAGCTGCAGCGATGTCCAGAAAGATGAGAGCAAATCCTTGACGGATGTCATCAATGCCAGTGATTATCCTGCAGAAGAGGGTGGTAAGAAGGGTTTCCACTCCGTGGGATTCCCTAAAACCATGTTGGCAGGGGTCTAATGGTGAGGCAATGTCGACGTGATCTTGTAGTTGTCGTTGTACCTCTTTTTCGATGATCTTCGCAAGTAACGGAATACTGGATATAGGTCTATATGAATCCACTTTTTGGGGGTCGAGTTTGCAGTTTTTCAAAAGAGGTCTGATAGAGGTGTGCTTAAGAGCGGAGGGGAAGGAACCTGTTGTGAAGGAGAGGTTCATTATATTGGATAGTATTGGACTGAAGTGGCTGCGGAGCTCCGTAATCCAGAAGGCTGGGCATGGGTCAGACTGAGATGTGGTGGTGTTAAGGGCCATAATCATGTCTTCAATTCCTTTTTTGGTAGGGGTAGAGAATATGGTTAGAGCTGTGGGGCCGTCTCGTTCAGGGGTGGTGGTTGTAGTCGAGATGTTGATAATCCGGCATATCTTGGATTGTGCATAGTTAGCAAAATCTTGTGGGTGAATCTCAAATTGCGGTCCGGGGGTTGGTTCCTTTGATAGAGTCTTGACTAGGTCAAAAAGATCATGGGGTTTATTAAGTGATCTCTTTAAGGTCTCTGAGTAGTATTGTTTCATTGGATCAGTGGTTGCCTTGCGGTGAGCAGCCAGATGACAGTTGTATGCAGTCTGGTCAATTGAAGAGTGGGATCGGCGCCAGCGCTTCTCAAGTTTCCGTAATTGGGTAAGAGAGGCTCTAAGATCGGCTGTGTACCATGGAGCGTTCATTCTTTTCCTTGGGGGCTTGTTAGTTGGTGTGCGTAGGGCGATTGCACTAAGGCACTTGTTCCAGTGAGTAATCAGGTCGTCAATGTTCATGGTGGTTTCGCTAATGAGTTGTTGCGTTTCCGTGAGGATAAGGTCTCTGTTGAAAGGCTTGAAACATCTGGAGTGAAGTCTTGTAGTGTTGCTTGGTATCTTATTGAACTTTGAATCAGTTTTGTGCGAAGGGATCTGGAGGATGATCAGTTTGTGATCTGACCATGGAACAGGAGTTATGGACGTTATAGGGTCATGTGATGTGTTAAGAGATATCTGAGGGGCGAATACTAGGTCCAGAATATTTCCCTTAGTATGTGTAGGTTCCTTCACTAATTGTTTGAAGCCGAGATTTGTAAGGGCATCAAGGAAGGATAACACTTGATTGTCCTGCAGTGTTGGCAGGTTGAAATCACCTAGGATCCAGTTTGGAATGTTTGGGTTATGCGTGTTGGAGGCGAGGTCAATTATTGCAGCAAGATCATCCGGAGAAGCTGAAGGTGCTCTGTAGAGCAGGTTGATTGAGCAGCGTTTGTTGGATATGGTGACGGTTTCAAGGTGATTAGCGTTGGTGGCGTCAACCGTCTGGAAGTGGAGATCTGTTCTGGTGATGATGAGCACCCCTCCTCCTCTTTTGTCTCGTCTATGACTTGTGTGAGCTGTGAAGTTTGGAGGGAGGAGTTGGTTGAGTATGACGTCGGATAGCCATGTCTCAGTGACTAAGAGTATATCAAGGTCGTGGAGGGAAATCATGTCGATGACAGCTGGCCACTTCTTTCGGATAGAACGGGCATTAATGAGGGCACATTTTAGGTTATGAGGGTAGGAGTTTTCCACCTTCTTGGATTGCACAGAGTGCTGAAGCGCAATGTGTAGCAGATGCGGGTGACGTGCGCGGGTATCCCAATTTACATTGTGACGGGATGCACCAGACCATCTTCTTCCATGGCTTTGTAATATTGGAATCTGGTTGGAAGGAGGGGTTAAGGTAAGAGAGCAGGAGAACCAACTAGCAAGGATGATGTAACATCCGATTATGGTGGTGAAGGGGGAACCCATTGTGGCAGGACACTGTGTGATTGTGAGATGGGTAGATTAGGGCAGAATTCCTTGTGATTGTGGACAAGTATTGTGGGGAGAATTACTGACAACAATGCAATGTTAACTAGCTAGATAGCATTAAGGAATTGTTAACCATAGTACTATGGCTAGATAGTAGTAAGGAATTACTGACAACAGTACAATAGTAACAAATACTGACTACAGGACAATGGTAACAGTACAGTGGCGAGATGGCAGTAAGAAATTACTGACTACAGTACAATAGTAACAATTATTGACTACGGTACTATTACTGATTACAGTACAATAGTAACCATTACTGACTAAAGTACAATGTTAACAGTGGGCTTATTTGATAAGGCTGTCTGAGCCATTGTCTATTTTTAATGTACATTAGTGCTGCCAGCAGAAACACCCTCAGTGTACTGTAACCATAGGGCGCCACATAAGGCACCTTATAAGGCACCCTATAAAGCGCCTTATAAGGTGCTTTATCAGGTGTCCTCCAAAACGCCTTATAGGGTGCCCTATAGGGGACATTATAAGGTGCCTTGGCGGACAGTGCATTTTATAATGTGCCCTATGGAGTGCCTTATTGGGTGCCTTATGCAGCATGTGAGGGTGTGTTTAAGAACATAAGAACATAAGACATGCCATACTGGGTCAGACCGAGGTCCATCAAGCCCAGTATCCTGTTTCCAACAGTGGCCAATCTAGGTCATACGTACCTAGCAATATCCTCAAAAGACACAGGTTCCACAATGCTTGTACTGGGTCAAGCATTGATATCCTGGGTCCCTTTTTAATAGTGGTTTATGGACCTTTCCTCCAGGAACTTGTCCAAACCTTTTTTAAACCCAGCTATACTAACAGCCCTTACTACATCCTCCGGTAACAGATTCCAGAGTTTGATTACACGTTGAGTGAAAAAATATTTTCTCTTATTTGTCTTAAATAGTTTACCCTGTAGCTTCATTACATGTCCCCTAGTCTTTCTATATTCTGATAGCATAAACAATTGATCCACGTTTATCCGTTCCACTCCATTCATTAATTTATAGACCTCTATCATATCTCCCCTCAGCCGTCTCTTTTCCAGGCTAAAGAGCCCTAACCTTTTTAGTCTCTCTTCATAGGAGTAGCCTTCCATCCCCTTCACCAATTTGGTGGCTCTTCTCTGTACTTTTTCTAATAACGCTATGTCCTTTTTAAGATACGGTGACCAGAATTGCACACAATATTCAAGGTGCGGTCGTACCATGGAGCGATACAGAGGCATTATAATATCCTTTGTTTTATTCTCCATCCCTTTCCTTATGATACCTAGCATTCTATTTGCTTTCTTGGCCGCCGCTGCACACTGGGCGGAGGGTTTTAACAGGTTATCCACGATGACTCCTAAATCCTTTTCCTGGGTGGTGGTTTCTAATGTGGAGCCTTGCATCGTGTAACAATAGTGTGGGTTGTTCTTTCCTAGGTGCATAACTTTGCATTTGTCCACATTAAATTTCATCTGCCATTTAGATGCCCAGTCTTCCAATTTATCCAGATCCTCCTGCAGTTTTCCACAATCCTCTTGGGTTTTAACAACTTTAAACAGTTTTGTGTCATCTGCAAATTTGATAACCTCACTAGTTATTCCCTTTTCCAGGTCATTTATGAATATGTCAAAAAGTAGCGGACCCAGTACAGATCCCTGGGGTACTCCACTATTCACTTTTTTCCATTGGGAATATTGGCCATTTAGCCCTACCCTCTGCTTTCTATCTTTTAACCAGTTCCCGATCCACAATAGTACACTGCCTCCTATCCCATGACTTTTTAGCTTCGCCAAAAGTCTCTGATGGGGGACCTTGTCAAAAGCTTTCTGGAAGTCCAGATACACTATATCAACCGACTCACCTTTGTCTACCTGTTTATGCACACCTTCAAAGAAACATATCAGATTAGTAAGACAAGATCTTCCTTGTCTAAAGCCATGTTGGCTGTCTCCCATTAGGCCATGACTATCTACATGCTATGTAATTTTGTTCTTTATGATGGTTTCTACCATTTTCCCTGGTACTGACGTCAGGCTCACCGGTCTGTAATTTCCTGGGTCACCCCTGGAACCCTTTTTAAAAATTGGTGTTACGTTGGCGACCCTCCAATCTTCAGGTATTACAGATGATTTTAATGAAAGTTCACAGATTACCAATAGCAGGTCTGCAATCTCATATTTCAGTTCTTTCAACACTCTGGGATGTATACCATCCGGTCCAGGTGATTTGCTACTATTCAGTTTATCAAATAGTTGTAATATATCTTCCCGGTGTAGCGATATTTCTCTCAATTCCTCTGCAGTATCACCTTTAAATACCACTTCAGTCTTGGGTAACATCCCTACATCTTCCTCAGTAAAGACCAAAGAAAAGAATTCATTCAGTCTCTCCGCTATAGCCTTGTCTCCTCTTACTGCCCCTTTTACCCCTCTATCATCTAATGGTCCAATTGACTCTCTCACAGGCCTTTTGCTACGAATGTACTTGAAAAAGTCTTTATTTCGTGTTTTTGCTTCCGTAGCAAGTTTCTCCTCAAATTCCCGCTTTGCCTGCCTTATCAATGCTTTGCATTTAACTTGCCAGTGCTTGTGCTGTTTCCAGTTTTCATCATTTGGCTCTTTTTTCCATTTCCTGAAGGTTGCTTTTTTGGCAGCCACAGCCTCTCTGACCTCACCTTTAAACCATGCTGGCAGTTTTTTGGACTTTCTTCCACTCTTCTTAATGCGTGGAATGCAACTGGTCTGGGCTTCGAGGATAGCATTTTTAAATAACACCCAAGCTTGCTGTAAGTCTTTAACCTTTGGAACCGCTCCTTTTAGTTTTTTCCTAACTATATTCCTCATTCTATCATAGTCTCCCTTTTGAAAGTTAAAAGGTAATACTGTGGATTCCTTTACTATCTGTCCTCCACTAATTAAATCAAACTATTGCCAAGTGGTCCCAACACCCTTATTTCTTGCACCAGATCTGGCGTTCCACTAAGGATTAGGTCCAGTATGGCTTCCCCTCTGGTCGGTTCATGAACCAGCTGCTCCAAGAAGCAGTCATTTATTCCATCTAGAAACTTTATCTCTTTTTTTTTTTTTAATTATTTATTTAAAGAATTTTTCAATATACAGTAAACATTACAGTACAAAGAAATACAGCGCAGAGCAACACAAAGAAACAACTCTTCAAAGAATTAATCACTCTCAAGCTTAATAGTCCACGTCACGGGGAGCTTCTTCAAATAGAAAAAAAAGCAACAATGATACACAAAATAACCAAAGCCAAGGTAGAAAATTTTCAAAACCTTGGCCTACATTAAGCCTGATCAAACAAAATTACCCCAGCCCCAAAAAAAACCCCATTTATAATAACATATTCATATGAAAATAGAAAAAAGTAACATCAAGGCTTCTTTTCCCTAGCCAAAATCCACTTTTCCAATTCAACAGCTGCACAAAACACAAATTTATCATATCCTAGGGCAGTGATGGCTAACCTTTTTGAGCCCGAGTGCCCAAACTGCCGCACAAAACCAAAGAATTTCCTCAAAGTGCCAGCACGTCATTTGCATAAGTGGTCTTATTTGCATAAATATTTGCATAATGTTACCATACACTAACTTTTAGTAAACATGTCTCTTAATGAGTGTATGGATAAAGAAAGACTAAAAGATTTCTACATTACTATAATCCAGTGCCAACCGCCAGGCACATTAGGAACTACTACAAACGCTGCCCATTTAGAACCCATAGCAAACCCGCCGTATCCTGACAGCATTACCAGGACTCACAAAGCACCATACCCTACCTATCAAAAGGCAACACTGCAAATATTAAACCAATACATTTCAGTGAATACTGGGGAAAGAGAACAAGTGGCAACGTCAAATAGGAATTTCCTCTTGTACCAAACAAAGCGCAGATGTTAATGATGCACATTTCCCAGAGCTGACATATTCCAGTTAATAAATTCAAAATAAAGAGATATCGTTCTACCTTTTGTGCATTTTTTTTCAGTTGCAATTGGTCCAGCCATTTTCTTCTGGTTTCTTCATGTTTTCTGCTAACTCTCCATCGTCTGCTGTCCATTTGTCCTTTCTTCTCTCTTCTAGTTTTTTTTCCATTCTCTCTCTCTCTACATCTGCTTTAACATACTAATCTTTCTCCTTTTGCTCTTTCCTCATTCCTATTTCATCCACACAAATTTTACCCCTCCATCCTCAATCCCCAATTACTCTCCCAATACCTGGCCAATTGTAGATTTTTCATCCCTCCTACACAAAATATTTTTCCCCTCTCCATTTTACTCTCCCAGCCCCATCCCATTCTAATCCTCCCCCAACATCAGCTCCCTTCTAGTTCCAGTCTCACCCAGCATCCATTCCCTTCTTCAAGCCCCCCACTTCCCCTCAGCCCATTTCCATTCCAAGCCCCGTCCCCATCAGCTATTTGCAGTTCAAGCCCCCCACTTCCCCTCAGCCCATTTCCATTCCAAGCCCCATCCCCAACAGCTATTTGCAGTTCAAGCCCCCTTCCACTCAGCCCATTTCCAGTCCTAGCAACCCCCCCCAACCCATTACCAGTCCTAGCCCCCCATAGCCCACTCCCAGTCCTAATCCCACCAGCCCATTTCCAGTCCTAACCTCCCCATCAGCCCACTCCCAGTCCTAATCCCCCATCACTCAATTTTTAGTTCTATCACCACTCCTAACCCCCCCAGCGCCCATCACCACTCCTACCCCCCAGCCCAGCGCCCATCACCTCTTCTAACCCCCCATCCAGCCCAGTGCCCATCACCACTACTATCCCCCCCCAGCCAGCCCAGTATGCATCACCACTCCTAAACCCCCCAGCCCAGTGCCCATCACCACTCCTAACCCCCCCACCCCAGCCCATCACCACTCCTACCCCCCCCCAGCCCAGCGCCCATCACCACTCCTAACCCCCCCAGCCAGCCCAGTGCCCATCACCACTCCTAACCCCCCCCAGCCAGCCCAGTGTCCATCACCACTCCTAACCCCCCAGCCCAGTGCCCATAACCACTCCTATCCCCCCCACCCCAGCCCATCACTACTCCTAACACCCCCCAGCCCAGCCCAGCCCAGCCCATCACTACTCCTAACCCCCCCCAGCCCAGCCCAGCCAATCACCACTCCTAACCCCCCCCAGCCCAGCCCAGCCCATCACCACTCCTAACCCCCCCAGCCCAGCCCAGCCCATCA
Source organism: Ichthyophis bannanicus (assembly GCA_033557465.1). Classification (NCBI taxonomy): domain Eukaryota; kingdom Metazoa; phylum Chordata; class Amphibia; order Gymnophiona; family Ichthyophiidae; genus Ichthyophis; species Ichthyophis bannanicus. The sequence continues at coordinate 1,378,921,092 of CM066033.1, read as the reverse complement.
CCACTCCTAACCCCCCCAGCCCAGCCCATCACCACTCCTAACCCCCCCTCCAGCCCATCACCACTCCTAACCCCCCCAGCCCATCACCACTCCTACCCCCCCCATCCCAGCCCAGCCCAGCCCAGCCCATCACCACTCCTAACCCCCACCCCCCCCCCAGCCCAGCCCAGCCCAGCCCAGCCCAGGGAAAATTTAAAAAAAAAAAAGAAAACCTGTCTGCTGCCGCTGTCGGGGCCGCCGCGGCAGAATCGAGCGTGCCGCGGGGCCCCCCTGTACCCACCCGGCAGAGCCTGTCCTCCCCGTAGCAGCTCTCTCTTTGGAGCTGCAGTCAGACGCGCCGGCTTGCAGAGCGCGAGGGAAGAGTTCCCTCGCTGCTCTGTTAAGCCCGCGGGGGCTGATGGGAAGTTCCCATCAGCCCCCGCGGGCTTAACAGAGTCGCGAAAGGGAAACTCTTCCCTTCGCGCTCTGCAAGCCGGCGCGTCTGACTGCAGCTCCAAAGAGAGAGCTGCTACGGGGAGGACAGGCTCTGCCGGGTGGGTACAGGGGGGCCCCGCGGCACGCTCGATTCTGCCGCGGCGGCCCCGACAACGGCAGCAGACAGGGTTGTTGTTTTTTTTTTCGATTGCGAACCTTCCCACGTGCCAGCTGCAAGGCCTTCGCGTGCCACAGCTGGCACGCGTGCCATAGGTTCGCCATCGCTGTCCTAGGGTAACACAGCATTTACAAGGATATCTTAAAAAGAACGATGCTCCAAGGGCGAGAACCCTTGCTTTTAATACAAGAAAAGCCTTCCTACATTCTTGAGTGGTGCGGGATACATCAGGGAAAATAGAAACAGAATCTCCACAAAACTTTACTTCCTTCTTTCTAAAATAAGCTTTAAAAATAACAGATTTATCCTCCTCTGAAGCTAAAGTCACAAGTAACGTTGCTCTAGAAGAAATATCATCACGTGTATCTTCTAGGAAAGCAGTTAAATCGAAGTTTTCAGGTATCGCAGGGGCGTCACCGCCCTCAATCACCCCAGGTGGAAAGCTTTTTCCAAATAAATAATAACACTTAGTAATAGTAATGGATTCAGCCTGAGGGAGGAGGAGAACGTCCTTGAGATACTTGCGAAATAAAATCAGAGGGGACAACAGTGAACAAAGAGGAAAATTTAATAATCTTATATTTTTTATACGTGATAAGTTTTCCAGATTCTCGAGTTTCTGATGGATTATACTACTCTCCTTTGAATGGGCAGAATGGAAATCAGTGCATAATTTAACTTGAGTAACTGTGTTTGAAACCACAGAACTCATAGCACTAACCTGAGAATCTAGCACTTGAAATTTTTCAACTGTGTCTTTGGTAAATTGACATAATGAAGGAATAATATCAACTAAGACCTGCTCAGTACGGGATACAACCTTCCACACATCTAACAATGAAACTGTGGTGGCTTGGGGATCTGAGATAAGGACAAACGGTTCCTTCCAGGTAACAACACTGGGGAGCACATTGTCCTTTGAAGAGCAAACTATGCTCTGATACTCAGAAGAGACCTCTAAAAAACCAGGGGGAAGAGGAGGAGTTCTCTCCACAGAGCTCAAACTTGCCCCGTTGGTAAGGGGTGGTGGGAGATCAGTACCTGAGGCTTTCAAGCGTGGGGTGGATACCACATGTTTGTCCAGCGTCCCCTTCTACGTTGATTCCTGGGGTGTTTTCTTTTTCCGCTTTCCGCCTGGCATCACCTCTCAATCAGGAAACAGCTCCAAATGTGCTCCTAAGGGGCTCACAAGGGGCGTGCCTTGCCCCTTTGGACCTGCCCCTTAGGAGCAAGCCCCAGAACGCCGACGGCAGAACGCCGTAGCCCAACAGCCAGATCTTTATCGGGGGCAGAGAATGATGTCAGCTGGGGCTGTCCTGCACACGCCAGTAAGCTCTGCACCAGCTCTCTCAGGCTCCACGGAGACAGGCAGCAGGGAAGAAGACGCTCCCACAGCAGTTTACTCAGCCAGAGCTTTATCGGGGGCAGAGAATGACGTCAGCTGGGGCTGTCCTGCACACGCCGGTAAGCTCTGCACCGGCTCTCTCAGGCTCCACGGAGACAGGCAGCAGGGAAGAAGACGCTCCCACAGCAGTTTACTCAGCCAGAGCTTTATCGGGGGCAGAGAATGACGTCAGCTGGGGCTGTCCTGCACACGCCGGTAAGCTCTGCACCAGCTCTCTCAGGCTCCACGGAGACAGGCAGCAGGGAAGAAGACGCTCCCGAAAACTTTATCTCTTTAGCTTGTCCTGCCGTGACACTGACCCAGTCGATACCGGGGTAATTGAAATCACCCATTATTACTACTCTGTTGTGACTTTTGTTAGCTTCCTTGATTTCTTTGAGCATTTCATCATCCATTTGTTCATTCTGGCCAGGCGGTCGATAGTATACTCCCACTGCCATCACCTTCCCCTTCATAAATGGAATTTCAATCCATAGAGATTCTACAGCAAATTTTGTTCCCTGCAAAACCTTAATCCTTTCTGACTCAATGCCCTCTCTAACATAGAGCGCAACCCCTCCACCAATTTGATCAGCTCTATCATTACGATATAGTTTGTATCCAGGTATCACAGTGTCCCACTGGTTATCCTCCTTCCACCATGTCTCTGAGAGTGCAATCATATCTAACCTCTCATTTAGTGCTATATATTCTAACTCTCCCATCTTATTGTTTAGACTTCTAGCATTGGCATACAAGCATTTTAGAGACTGTATTTTATTCATATTAATCTGGCTATTGGTAGGCAGGGGTAATTTGGAATCTTTATGCTCTGTCTGCTCCTTACTCAAGGGCATTTGGGCTACTATATTCCCTTTTGGAACCTCACTGCTTTTGGTAGTATCCTTCAAGGATACCTTTGTCCGAACCATGCGCTTCTGGGTGACTGTCGGCTTTCCCCTATTTTCTAGTTTAAAAGCTTCTCTATCTCTTTTTTAAAGGTTAATGCCAGCAGTCTGGTCCCATCCTGATTAAGGTGCAGCCCATCCCTTCGGAAGAGCCCCCCCTTTCCCCAGAATGTTCCCCAGTTCCTAACAAATCCAAAACCCTCATCCTTGCACCATTGTCTCATCCACGCATTGAGACTCCGGAGCTCTGCCTGTCTTTTGGGTCCTGCACGTGGAACAGGAAGCATTTCGGAGAACGCTATCCTGGAAGTTCTGGATTTCAACTTCCTACCTAAAAGCTTAAATTTAGCCTCCAGAACTTCCCTACCACATTTTCCTATGTCATTGGTACCAACATGTACCAAGACAGCAGACTCCTCCCCAGCACTATCTACGATCCTATCTAGGCGGTGCGTGAGGTCCGCTACCTTCGCACCAGGCAGGCATGTTACCAGGCGATCCTCACGTCCACCAGCCACCCAGCTATCTACATTCCTGATGATTGAATCACCGACTATAACAGCTGTCCTGACCCTCCCCTCATGGGCACATGGCCCTGGAGAAACGCCCTCGGTGCGAGAGGGTTTTACATCACCTGGAGGACAGGTCCTAGTTACAGGATCACTTCCTGCCACACCAGGGTGATGCTCTCCTGTCACGTGATCTCTCTCCTCTATGGCAACAGGGATGCTGCCAGACTGGAGGTGGGACTTCAGGACTATATCCCTGTAGGTCACGTCCATGTACTTCTCTGTCTTTCTTATGTCTTCCAGGTCTGCTACTCTAGCCTCTAGAGAACGGACTCGTTCCCTGAGAGCAAAGAGTTCTTTGCACTTAGTGCATACGTAAGACCTCTCACCAGCTGGGAGAAAATCATACATGTGACACTCAATGCAAAAGACCGGAGAACCCCCATCTCGTTGCTGGACTTCTGTCTGCATCTTAGTTTAAAGCCTGTGTTTAGATCTTTTAAATTCTGTATATAATAAGGATTGGCGTAGATGCTTATACCAATAAAAGTGTATCTAATACCCCTAATACACCTTGTGTACCTAAAGTTTAATTAATTAATTAATCTCAGGTCCTCCGTGTGTGACTGATTTGGATAACGAGCTGCACCTGAGAGCAGCCCCTTTCCTCTAAGATGTGCAAGTACCTATAAAACTACAATTACCCCAGGGGTGGGTGGGTGCTGGGGAGGGAGGGAGGGAGATAAGTCCTATTAAAGAGGGCAGTTACAAGGCACCCTGTCCTGAACCCTCAGCAGGGGGGAGGGGGGCAGGGGGGGAGGGGGGTACCACACAAAGCCCAGTTAGTTGAGAGAGGCAAGGTAAATTACAGCTGAGAAAGCTGAACTAGCACACCACTAAGACAAACAATAAATAATTAAATAAACAGTTAGACAAACAATAAATAGTTAAATAAACAGCTAGAACTCACAGCAAGGTGTCTCAGGAGGCAAAATCCACTTTTCTAGCAGAGCACTGTAAAAAGCACTGCTCCTCTCTGATCAGAGAGAAGCAAACTAAAAACAGACTATGCACACGTGGAGAAAACAGGAAGAAGGCTACACAATACCTCAGCAAGGGGGGGAGGGGAGGATTCACTCAAGCAGGCTAGGGCAGGAAAAAAGTTTAAACACACAGCAGGGTCTGGGGAGAGAGATTTAATTTAAAATGAACAGTTAACCTGGCTACCACACAAAGCCCAGTTAGTTGAGAGAGGCAAGGTAAATTACAGCTGAGAAAGCTGAACTAGCACACCACTAAGACAAACAATAAATAATTAAATAAACAGTTAGACAAACAATAAATAGTTAAATAAACAGCTAGAACTCACAGCAAGGTGTCTCAGGAGGCAAAATCCACTTTTCTAGCAGAGCACTGTAAAAAGCACTGCTCCTCTCTGATTAGAGAGAAGGAAACTCTTTTGTTGGCAGCACTAATTAAACTACAAATAAAATGCCTCACAAATCAATACTTACACGTAAAAGCTACTGTCTCAGCCAGCCTTATGGATTAGGCACACTGGGGGATCAAACTTATTGCCCCTGTTCCATCAGTCAGTGTATTAACCATTGTGCTACACCTCTGCTTCTGTGAGTGCATGTCTGCGTGCCTACTTAAGATTACCGCACGTTAACGTGCTTAGTGGCATCTCGCCCGATAATGTGCGCAGCGCACGTTATTGTGCAATAATCCTGTTTTGCTACTTTAAGACCGACACGCCCACTCCTTTTATGGCAGCCTGCACACTATCGCTGGGCGCACGTTAAGACGGTTTAGTAAACATACCCCTTAGTAATATTTCTCATATCTGAAAATGGGCCTAGAGACGTCCAAAGCACAGAGATGTCTCTAGAGCCATTTTAGAAGCTGGATCTGTAGCTGTCCCTAGCACACATCCATTAGGCAAACTAGGCGGTCACCTCGAGCGCCGGCCCTCCGGGGGTGCGCACTGCCACCGCTGTTGCCCTCCTCAGGATAGGCAACGGCAATGGCTGCAAACAGTCTCGCAGTGTTTACCTTTAAGCTTCTGCGCCAAGGGGCTGTTTGCTTCTGCCCCTCAGATGCCCAACGCTGACATCATGCTGCAAACAGGAAGTCAGAATATCAAAGACCCACAAAAAGAGCAATGCGTAAAGAGATTTTTTAAATATCAGACTTTCCTTTTTAATCTTTTTATATGAAGTGCAAATTAAAATAGGTTTACTTAACTTCAGTCGAAAAGAGAAGATATAGTCGGCCAAAGTGTAAAAAGCCGAAGCGACTTGCAGAGATGTAAACCGCCAGAAATTTTTTGTTTTCTGCGGCAGAGGCGTGAGCTGCCGGAAGCTTTTTTTTTTTGCGGACACAGCATCGTGTTTCAAGTTTTAATCCTTTTAGAGAACACTGCTTCTGAAGTGTTGAGAAGGCTTCTCGCTCACCCAACATTCAGAAAACACTTACAAACAAGCTACAATGTTGCTCTTGTATTTGACCACAATGGCATGTGATGTCAATGCCAGCAATCAGGAAAACAGAATCAGGCATTGGGGAGGGGGCAGAAGCAAACAGCCCCACATTGCCGAATTTGAAAGTTAAGCACTGTGGGGCTGTTTGTGCCCATCATCACTGCTGCACATCCTGGAGAGGAGTGGCGGCAGCGACAATGGGCACTCAATTGCGGAGGGGGACACAAGGGATGAGATTTGCCTAGGGTGCCTCATCAGGGCCAGTGCAAGGACGTCCAAGCCCAAACTGGGATATTGCAGAGGCATGGCCAGGGAATTCCCCAGAACCTGGACGTCCCTGCCTTATCTCAGAAATATCCTGGACATTTGTATCACATCTAAGTTATACCTACTCCAGACACAAGCAGGCATTTGAAAAGTTATTTTTCTGTCAGGCAAACATCTGGAGGGTATGGAGAAGGAGCTACACAAATACCCCCATTTTTGTACAGTATATCAATATACATGTCTGTCAAACAAGTGCAATGGTTATTGTGATGGGCATGTGTCCTGTATTGCTCCCTGAAATCCACTGTATAGCACCCCATTGATATGCTATATGGATATAACAAGCATGGAAGATGCACAGCATGTGACATGTAACAAGCATGAAGCAAGATTGTTTATCAGAAGTGTTGGTTCAGCAAGGGATGTACACCTTCGCTGAGGTCAATGTCACCAGTGTCCATGAGGGAGAGGTCTGATGGCATGTAGACCATGGCTTGATGGAAGGACAAACTACCCATACAGCAAGTAATGGCTCCAGCATCTGAAAACATGAGTTGTGAAAAATTCCCCAGATCTAGAAAACAAGGAGGTACTGGCCTAGTGTTCTCATGTGTCCATGTTGTCGGAAAGGATTACACATATGACATTGATCCAGAAAAGATGTTTCTCTGGACTTTCCCATGCACAGGCTGTATGATTGGCATCCTGTAGGAGATATTGTCAGTAGCAGATAAATACACATGTATAAATACTCGGCATGTCTAGGGAAAACTGCTACTCCCCATTTTCCCAGGATTTCATAGGACTACCTGGCAAACAAACCATGTGATAAAACAAGAACCAATCTTGTGTTTATATATTAATTAGACTTTAATACTGATAGCAAAAATAGTGTAAAATTAGCATAAACTAGTTTTCTGAGGTAGTATGTTATGCAGTCCTATGTTACAATTACCAAGAGACCTAATCTCTGTTTTAGGAACCAACATCACTGATTCGCTTTGCACTCAGATGTACAGTACATTATGGGGGTTATTCCAAACCATGAATAGCAGGGATGGATGTCCCAGCTTCCAGCTGCAGGCCCCCGAATAACTTCCCCACCGGATGTGCAGGGAAGTTAGTTGGGGCGGGGAAGAGGTGGCCCGGAGGTACAGAGTGGGCAGGAAGTGTGTGATCACTGGCCCTGGACGTACAGGGCTGATTCTAATGATGGCCCTGTATGTCCAGGGCCAGCAAAATGTCCAGGGTGGAATATCTTCCATGGACTTTTTTGTTTGTGGCATTGGGGCACAGAAGAGACTGGGGAAGGGGGGACAAAGTTAATCCCCTGGAGCCTGACCCTGGCCTTAGGAGGTTAGGTTGGGAAGCGGCCAGCATCTCAGCTTTTAAATGGAGCCGCGGTGCCATGGCAACAGGATACCATGGCACCGCAGTTCCATTTAAATGTCCTGGCTGAGTTAGCCAGGTTAGTGCTGTATGTGCAGGCTGGAACTGAATCACAGTCCCAGCCTGCATATACAGTGCTATTCACAATTCTGATCCATTGGGGTTAGACGTGCCTCACAGGGTCAGAATTGTGATCTCCTTTATATGTCCAGGCCAGCCCGGACGTACAAAGGAGATCTACATCTTCAATGAAATCGGGCCCTATCTGTCTATTTAAGCTAGCCCCAACCTTGGGGGGAAATTAAAGGCCAGTACCTTAGTTCTTGCCAGAACGTTTGTGGTGGGTCCAAAAAATTGTCTCAGGAATGGCATGAAGTCAAAATATGGCAGCAGTCCAACATCGGCTACAGGTCTATGGGAGAGATTCATTCTGTCCCGAAGTTTTGCCCATGGACACTATCTGACTTTTCAGCCAGAGAGAAGATAAGCAAGCACAAAATGCAGAGTATCACAGAGGAAACCAGCAAACCAGTCTGTGGCAGAAGTTAAAGTTCCTAGGAGTTCTGCAAGCTTCTGTGCATATTCCCAGGGTTGTGCCAGTGTGTCCTGGGCTGCATCTGAGTCCTGTACATCACTCTCTGTGTCCAGCATATAATTATTTTTCCTGATTCCCTCATCATGGCTGGTTATTGGCTGATCTCAAATCCTGTATGTCATCTTCAGCAAATCCTGTAACAGCTAATAGGTGGTCCTTCTGCAAACAAATGTCCATGGTGTGAAAGCTGCTGGTATGCAAGTCCATACATTGTTGCAAATGCTAGTACCAGTAGCATAGTGAAGGTTTCAGCAATGAGTTCTGCACGTTGTCAGCTGGAAAATAAAACTTTTATGGTGAAGAACATAAATCTGCAGAATTGCTTGATCTGCAAATTTTAATGCTGAGCACACTAGGGATGGACCCTAAAGTTACTGCTCGGGTTAGAAATTGGTTGAGTGGGAGGCATCAAAGGGTACAGGAAAAATGGAGCTCACTCTGAGGAGAAGGAGGTTACCAGTGGTATGCCCCAGAGATCTGTCCTTGGTCTGATTCTTTTTAAAATCTTTGTTAGTGATATTGCAGAAGGGTTGTCGGGTAAGGTTTACCTCTTTGTGGATGATACCAAAATCTGCAATAGAATAGACACCCAGGAAGGTGTAGATAACATGAGGAAGGATCTAGCTAATTTTATTTAACATTTCTTATTTATTTAACATTTCTTATGTACCGCCTTTCATGATATCAAGGCGGTTTACATTGAACAAACTGAAATTACAATGAACAGGGCATTATAACTTGTAGATAACTATTTTGTAACCCTCCCTTAAGGGATTAAGTTTTTTTTACTAGAGTGTGCAGCGCCTGAGGAGTGTGTGGATTTGAATTTGGAGGTGATGGAATGTTTGAGTTAGATAAGTTTTAAAGGATTGTAGATTTTGGGTTGTTTAGAGGGGGTTTTGATGTGTGAAACATCCAAATTGAGATTGTGCCATTCATTTTAATGAAACATGCAATTGAGAATAAAACTGATTTTTTTTCCTGCAGAATTTGGAATGGGTTCTACTGCTTCATCTGCATATTCCATAAACACGCTTCTGATTGGCTAAGGTATCTAGAAAACAAATTGATGATGTCAGCAGAGTCATCGTCTCCTAGACAACAGAAAGAAAGTTTTTGTTTTGGTTTGTTTTGATGAGAGAGAGAGGTTTGTTTTTGAACAGAGAGAAAAACAATAGTTTGGGCTGTGTCTGGAGATGTGCTTTTTATGCCATTGTAAAAGTATCAATTGGTGATACATTGTTCTGAAGAGAGGAACTGTAGTTAGATTTTAGGGACATCAGGCTATGTAAGTGATTACCTTGTTTTGGAGAGGTTTTGAACAGTGTTGGTTGAGACACTGCTGGTAGTGAAGCCAGGGGCTTTGACTGAAGATTTCTTGGGAGTCCTCTGTAAGAAAGAGACAGAGTGGAATTGTCAGAGTTTTCTTTTGAGGAACTGTGCTATTTAGTAGCCTGTATTATGAAGTGTCTGAAGCCTTAAAGAAAACCAGCACAGTAAGTAATTGCCTGCTGTGATAAAGAGGAATGAGTCTGAAGTTTGGAATGTATAAATAACTGCTTTGTTTGTGGAAGTGTCTGTTTTAAAAGAAGCTCTGTTAAAAGATAGGGTAACACTGAAGAATAGGCTTCCTTAGTTAAGGATATTTAAGTATATATTGTTTACCCTAGTGTGCAATAGCATTGTTAGAGAAATGGAATGAAGCTAAAGATTGTGGAATGGACATGTAGAGCTGTTACTCTGAGTTCAAGACTGAGTAAATTAGGTGCAAGGTGTGATCTATGAAAGAGGGGGTTTATTAAGCACTTCAGCAAAGGGACTAAAGTTCAGACAGGTGACTTTTAGCTAGGGATTTTGTTTAATTTTATTTTTTTAGTTAGAGAGATTAATAAAGTTTGAGGAATAATAGTAAATTAGAATGTTTTGTGTCAACAGTAGAGAATAGTTAGGGTTTTGCCTCCTTTTATTTTCTTTAAGTTAGGGAGACAGGTACACCGGATTCCAAGGATCCTGAGGTGCGGCGGTTCCTGCGCGAAATCTGGGCCCCAACACTTCAACCTCACCGTCATCTGGATAAAGACACCTTACCTGAACATCAAACTAAAGCTAAGTGAAGCACTGGACTTGAGTTTTGTAGTTTTAACAAGGAAAAGGAAAGCAAAGAAAAGAGGGCGAACTATTCTTATTTGTTAATCATATAATATGTTTTCACCCTAAGGAAAAGTAAAACCACAAAAAGCCTCTGAATTTATGAGATAACAACTGAAGTTAAGAGAGAAATACATTTTAAATGCTGCAGTAGTCAGAAGAGTTGCTTAACTGTTTAGAATAGTTAGGGTTACCTTTATGAGAGTTGTAACGTGTTGTGATTGATACTAATTAATACTTATCTGTTAATCCAATAAATGATGAAATGTAAGATGGGTTATTCTTTTATGTCCACTTAAGAAACTAGAAAGGTAATTTCAGCGAGAAGTACAACAAAGTGTTAGAAGCTGCGTAAAATAAATATAAAGACACTTTGCTGTAACTTCATTGATAAACTTTATATATAACATCTGAGTTTACTTATTGTAAACTTCCCCAGTACCTTTTGAAAGAACTGGAGTGTACTGAACCTTCCCACCTTGCAAGTCAGGTGATACCGCCTCCCCCTACGGCCACTGAATACACAATTTAGTAAGGAAGCAACATCAGGGCGTGTGTCACGGGTTTGCAAGGAGGGGTGGGTTACAATTTTATAGGGAACATGGACAATAGAGGGTTAAGTGGCTTGCCCAAGACCACAAGGAGCACCTGTGGGACTAGAAACCCCAGTCCTTTTAAACAAAAACAGGAGAAGGAGGCCTTCCGCAAACGAACAAATGAACCAACAGCAGAGGGCAAAAAACCATGGCCAAACACTATATGATGAACGAAAACCTTTATTGAAGACTCAGTAAAAGTTTTCGTTTGTCATATAGTGTTTGGCCGTGGTTTTTTGCCCTCCGCTGTTGGTTCATCAGCTGAGATTTAATGTCAAAAAATTCAAGGTCATGCATTTGGGCTGCAGCAATCCAAGGGAGCAATATAGTATAGGGGGTGAAGTACTTTTGTCCACTAAAGAAGAACAGGACCTAGGAATGATTTTGTCTGATGATCTTAAAGTAGCTAAAGGTAACAGAAAAAGCTAGCAGAATGCTTGTGTGTATAGAGAGAGGAATGGCCAGCAGAAGAAAGGAGGTGATAGAGCCTCTGTATAAGTCTTTGGTGCAACTTCATTTGGAGTATAGTGTGCAATTCTGGAGACCACATCTTCAAAAGGATATGGAGAAGAGGGAGGAGGGAGGAGTGGTCTAGTGGTTAGGACAAGGTACTTCAGGCCAGAGGGGCGGGGGTTCAAGTCCCACCTGGGGACAGCAATCTCAGGCCAGAGGGACTGGGATTTCTAGTCCTATAGGCACTCCTTGTGGTCTTGGGCAAGCCACTTAACCCTCCATTGCCCATGTTCCCTGTAAGTATTAAAGTATGTGTGTCATATCCCCTCATGTTAAATGTATCCCCCAATTGACCGCTTTGACCCGGTGAAAAGCGGAATATAAATACAGCTAAATAAATATAAGCAGGATAGAGTCAGTACAGAGGGTGACTATTAAAATGATTAGTGGTCTTCATTATAAAGCATATGAGAAAAGACAAGGATTTTAATATGTATACTTTAGAGGAAAGGCAGTCTAGAGGTGATATGACTGAGACGTTTAATATGGGGAAATATTTTTTTACGGAAAGAGTGGTAGATCTGTGGAATAGTCTCCCAGTGGAGGAGGTAGAGATGAGGACAGTGTCTGAATGTAAAAAGGCATGGGACAAATTCAGAAGATCTCTAAAGTTAAAAAGGGCACTATTGTAGTGGTTGATATGGAAGGGCAGACTAGATAGGCCATGTGGTCTTTTTCTGCCATCATGTTTCTATGTTTCCATGTAACTGTGTCAATGCGGGATGATGGCGTCAGGGTTGTATAATGATTGTGCAATTGTACAGGTGTCAGACCTCAGGTACCATGCTGATGTCTTCCCTGGGAGGGTGTGAGACCAGAAGCCATCTGATCTCCCTATGTAGCACTGGTTCTGAGTGGTCATGCCACCTATCGTAGTAAATGATGATGTGTGTCACAGAGTGACCCTGTATTGCAGACCTAAGTATAAACCCATGCTCTCCCCGATATTGCCTGTGCACATGACATGTGTTGGGATAATAAATAATGGCACTGCTTATGATTGGACTATTGTGTGTTTGTTGTCTGTTAGGGAAAGTGAGATAGAAACATGTTCTGGGGAACATCATCAGGTATAACAGGTAAGGGAGCACACATTGTCTGGGTGTATTTAGTGTCCCTCACCACTGGGGCTGCTGACAAGCAGGTGTGCTGCTGTGATGTAAGGAGGGGGTGCATTGTTAGGCAATTGTGATTACATGTGACCGTTAACTACACAGATGATTGGAACATCCTCTAAACAGACTTAGTCCTGTGCTTGCACACTACAATTGTCATGTGGTTCATGACTTCACATGGCTTCTGATGACACATATGCCGGGCCCACAGCAAATGATAGCTAGCAGACAGATGTATGTACACCCATGTTTGTACAATCTGGCAGGCTTGCACGTAACCTCCATACAAAAGAATGGGTAGACACGAATGAGAATAGATTCTGTTATCATGTGGAACCAGTCAGTTAGATGCTTCCCATGCTGCAATGAGCATTGTTTCATGGATCCTCTTTTGGGCATGCGTTGAGGCCAACCAACAGTGATGTTCATCTTTCTTCACAGATGATATATCAATATAACAGAGGTCATTGTGGAAGGACATGCTAATATCAGTGACTGCCATTTCTGTCTCCAAACAGGTCCATGATCCCTACAACAAAGCATCTTTGATCTTTCTATGCATCTCATTCATTGATAGCTTATTTAGATTTGCCTCTTGTTTATGGCACAGGCTGCTTCAAACAAAGGACCCTAGTTGGATTCCCAATAGCACTCGTGGTGGGCAAGGACCCAAAATTTACACCTCCATTGACTTTAAACACAGGAAAGACTATTATGTCACATTTCCAATATCTGTAGAGGGTAGGGACTTCTGCATCAGCAGGGATTGTTACTGATGTCAGTACACACATATCTTTAGGTTCTTACCTTCATTGTGTGTGCAAGGATACACATCACAAGCATGTTATGTGCTACCTCAGACTGTTGATTTACAAAATGCTATTCAGAGTAGTGTTTGTGCTTTTATTATAAAAGATTATCAATGATTCTGTATTCCCGTAGCTCATGAGTTTCTCCTGACAAAGTCTTTGCTGAAACACGGCTGTGTGGGGTATTTAATAAAAGACCATTGGTTGAACTTCTCACTTTCTTTGGCTTTCTGTTTTTCTGTGAGAGTGTGTGTACTCTCCTGTGGACACATTAATTGGACATGTCAGGAACAGTTCATGATACCTGCAAGGGCTAGGACTTTGCCTCCTTCCCATATATGCAGTACACACTGCCACATCCCACTCCTGTGATAGGGATCTGCAAACATGATCTCACATCATTTTGTGGCTTCATATGCACAGTATGACAGACAGTTCCTTTAACAGATCCGAGTGGCCAACAGATGAGTCACATCATGCGTGGGAGTCTGTGACACTATGAAGTATGACAGTAACGATGTAGGGGTAACACCCCCAATGTGGTCAGACCACTTTTGTTACAGAGCACTTTGTGTTTGTATGATACATGTATGGATTACTAGCTATCAGATAATGTGATCGTACCCTACTTAGTTTGCCAGTAGGTCTATGCATGTGTCTCCCATGGTCTGCTTATTACTGCACCAATGCAAATCTGAGCACAAGCTGCTCAGAAGCCACAGGACCCATAGGGTTGCAATGATTATTGGCACACAGTAAATCCCATGTAACTTAAACTAGGGACGTCACATGATGGACATCTGGCCAGGGCAAGGATGCAGTAGCACAGTGGCAAAGTCAAGACTTGTCAGGCTATTTGGCAAGGCAGTCTTTCATCAGGCGATGCATAACTGTCACACATTGTATATAATATTGGCAGCAGATTGTCAATATGCTCTGCATTTACATCAGTTCATATCAAGGAAGCAATTGTCTTTAACATCCACTGCAAGGTATTACTATCTGTATTTTGGGGTCTTTGGCCCTTCTTCCCTTAATCAATCATTACACATCATGCTGGTCTTGTATTACATTTGCTAGAATGACTACAATTATGTGTCACATATACACAGATGTGGTATTGGCATCAGGGACGTCCCAATTACTTTTGCCACCCTGCACAGGCCTACAGTACTGCCTCCTCCCCCTACGAATCATCTCACCTGGGAGAAGGGGCATAACAGCAATCCTTCAATGGAGCAGAGACAACACAGCATGCCTTAAAGGAGCCCAGGGGTTGCAGCTCCCAGCAGATAGCACAGTGATACATGATCCCCTCTCTACCCAAAGTACAAGAGGTGTCCGATATTAAAGGTACAGGCCAAAATTACACTAACATTTGTATGTAAAAAATTTATTCAATACATTCCACCAAAAACTACATACATTTGTTTACTTCTCCACATAATTGCCGTAAACATTGAGACATTTATCCCAGCGTGACACTAGTTTGAACATCTCTTCACGCTACAGTTGTGTGTCAAGTTTTTTGAAGTAGTCCATAACGGTGCCTTGCAATTCCTCCTGATCCGCAAAGCATTTCCCCACCAAGAATTTCATGAACAAAACTCTTAGGAATGCCAGTCATTTCAGCAATTTCACGAACTTTAAGGCGATGATCCTCCCTAATCAGACGTTCGACAATTGCACAGTTGACATCCGTGAATGAGGTCCTTGGTCTGCCTCTTTTCTTTTCCGGATCATCATTCAACTCCGTTTGGCCATCTTTAAACTTGTTACATCAGATGCTGACTTCTTTTAGGCTTAAAACATTTGGGCCATACACGCCCTCTAATCTGCGATGAATTTCGCTCTGATTAACTCCTTCGGCTTACAAAAATCTGATAACTCCACGCACCTCAAACTTTGAATACTCTGCGATTACACACGCCATGTTTGTTTGCTTCCTGAAAACTACTCATAATTTGAGTGTTTAACAAAACAATGCTACAGACTCTCCTACTACGAGTACAAGTAGTCCTGCATATGACGGCACTATTGCGCATGCAGAGCCGGCATGATTGCCACCTGTACCTTTAATATCGGACACCCCTCGTATTTTCAATCATCATCTTCTTCATTAACGCCACCGGCTTTAATATGCTACATGTACTTGCCCCCAGGCCCTGCGCCTTCTGACAGATGGTCGTTTTGGAAGGATTAGGAGCACCAGGCCATGGGGGCACATGCACACATCACTATAGAGCCAGTCACATTGGTAAAACAGCTCACAATTAGACCTAGTTGAGTGAATCAGGGATCACCTTGTCACGTACTGTCCTATGCAGACACATTGTTTACTTGATGGGCATGCCAACGCTGATTGGCATTGTTGGGTCTTGAGCTCTCCACCTTGGCTATACGAGGCAGTTGCATTGCAACAGTGGCAGCAGAGGAAACTGTGACATTGGTGCTACCTCAAGAGAGTGACAAAGATATGTGATCACCCTATTGATCTGGAGCAATGGTTTTCATATCATGCAAACAGTCTGGTTTGCCTCAACAGAGGTTATGGCAGACAGTCAGCTCTTTTGAGATCTTTGAGAGTTTCACACAGCACATGGGCCATGAATGTGCAACTGCCCTGTGCAGTGATCGGTGAGTGAGTCCTTACAAAACTCAGCATGGGATGTGCATGTCATTGTCTGTATTCCTGATTGACTATGAGTTTCTGTGATCCTCTGAGGATATCCCACACAAGCATTTCAGTGTATTCTTCTTACACTGATGGCATGTGGCCATGTTTCCATAGAGCACAGGTTCAGACAGGTAGACCAGCTTATCTCCTCCCAACACCCACTCCAAGCATGACACACCACACAATGCCATGGCAAGCTCCTGCGTTTGCTACAGATGGATCACATTTTCAGATGCTGCCATCCCATATGAGGGGGAAACAGTGCTTTGTTGCAGCACAGTAATATCACTGACTAAAGCTGTGTTGACTTTTGTCAGGCAACAGATGGATGTAGTGAGATTCATGCTCTCATTGCTTTAATAAACATTATGCCTGTGAGACCCTGAGGTTACTACTGCTGCTCCTACTGCATTTCCTCCTGCTCACCCACATGTTTTCATAGCAGCAATTTTGGGTTGCACAGTTACGAACACACACGTTGTTTCCAATGTGCTCCTTGCACCATTCAAAAACGAACGAACTGTGGCGAGATTACAAGGAACTTTCTATCACAACCTCCTGCATCTGTTAATACCGCATTGATGTACATCCTTTCATTGCACATGATCACAGCATCACCTTAACATGCCCCTGAGCCTTTCCTAATGTGATGGTGAATCAGGGAAAAACGATAAGACATCCATGTGAGAGTGATGACATCAGTGCTGATACATGACTCATCATTGAGACTGACAAAGCATATTCATATTGTTTGTGTGTGCTGCTTACTGTCAAAATACATATACATATTTCCTTCTGGCAGGGAAGGAACTTTCCCCCAATATTCAGGGATTACTTATAGAAGAGGAATATTGGCCCATAACAGGCATACACTCCTGTCATGTCGCTACATCCATCCTTGCTCATATCCATCACCCTATGGCCATCTCCTTCAGTCATGTATACTCCTGTCCAGTGTTACACCATGCCCAAAGCTTATTATCATTACTACATATCAGTCACATTTATCATCTGTAGCACTCCTGCACAGTCATGCCTTTCAAGGCCACATCGTGGCAAATCCTGCCTTCTCCAGGGCAAACTTCCACACAATCCTAGGCCACATACTGACTTCAGAGCACAGTATATTGGATCCCATCAGCTGTACAGTCCAACTGCCAGCTATATTATCTACGCATTCACTGTATGATCCATATGACCCATGGGGATCTGACATGTATATGAGCTGGTACCATTCCTTCCATCCTGCATCTGAAATGTGACTTTCACAAAGGCTCCCTTATCGTGAGTTAAGGTGACCATCATTTTTGGGCGTTAAGGTGCACGCTTGGCACCTTACTGATCGGTGTCCTCTTAACATCCGATATGTGGAGCCAAGTGCCCTTACCGCCGGTACGCCTACTCCCCGCCCCAGCCTTTATCACACAATAACACCCTTTTTTTTTTGGAATTAAAAAAACAAAACAAAAATATTTACAGAAAAGTATTTACAAGAAATAAGACCAATAATTAATTACCAAACAGGAAAATAAATGCAAGGAAAAGAGGTCAAATCATTAAAGTCCACATCTCGGGGAGAAATATTTCCAAAAAAGACAAGGAAACAGACACCAAAGAAATACAAGGAGCATTAAAACTCCATTATAGCAGCCAAAACCTTAATCCCACCAAAAATCTCACTCACCAGCCCCTTGCTTCTCCCTATCAGCCAAGAAGGCCTCTAACTGTAGAGAGATTGTAAAGACAAATATAGACCCCTAAAATGCAACTATACACTTACACGGGTATCTCACAAAAAAAGAGGCACCCAGGGCCAGAAGGCGGCCCATTTGTGAAGTTGCATGGCTCTAGACACATCTGTAAATAATTGTATTGTAACCCCATAAAATAATACAGCTTTGTTCCTAAAATAAGTTTTAAATACAGAGATCTGGTCCTGCTCAGATAGGAAGGTGACTATCTAAGTAGCACTGGTTAGGATATTGTTCTGTGAGACCTCTAGGAATGGAGTTAGATCTAGCTCCCCTTGTGGCTGCAAGATATCAAAGCCCCCAGAGGACTTCTCAGAGACCTTCCTACCAGTTAAGTAATACATTTTAGAAAAAAGCAATCTAATCAGAATTAGGTAATGCCAAAACCTCTTTGAAATAAATGCGTAGCAGGATCTCTGGTGAAATTAAATGGCAAATAGGAAAGTTCAGAAAACGAATATTCTTAACCCTAGCAACATTTTCAAACATTTCTAACTTACGATGAGTAGTCAGACAATCTTTCAAAGCAGAAGCACTAACTGCTTTTAGAGAAGAGCATTGAGCCTCATATTTAAGGATTTGAGCAGATAAGGACTTTACCCGGAAGGTGGAATAAGTGCCAGGCATGGAGGACAATGCGTGTTGCAGCCCCTCCGGCCCCATTGCACCACAAGAGCGTCGGCTGCTCAATCCCGGCCATGGGAGCCCCTGGCGGGGGTCAGACAGTAGGGTGATGGGGCTGCTCAGGGTCCAGCAATTCTGTGCCTCTACCAGCTGGAGCATTGTGCAGGCTAGGCATGCAGGATCAGGGGGGCTCACGGCACAGAATCAGGTGCATGCCAGGCAGTCATAATGCCTGAATCCACAACCATGGGAACGTATAGCTCCTGCGATCGTGGAATCGGGTAGAAAGTGGCCCCATCCATTTTGTTTGGGTGTCCGGATGGCCCAGACGTGTACACTTCAGAATCTGCCAGATAGCTTATCCTTTTAAAGTTATTCCTTCCATTTCTGCATAATTTAGATAGACCAGGCTGAATCTCACTACTCTCTTGATATAGCTTTTAGGCTTACCCAAATTTAAGATAAATCACTTTGGCCATATTTTGAATTATACAGCCAAAGGTTATGTATAGAAGAAGTGGATTTGTTTTTAAAGAACCTATGCAGTTGTCACCTATAACCAACCACATAAGCACTTTTAAATATCGGGCTCAAAATAAATAAAATGTGAGTGCCAAGGTGGAATCCTCTTTGGTTTTCCTTTGACTGAGAAGCTGTTCTACCTAATTAGATCTCCTATATATGACTGTGGAAGCCTTACAATAATCAAGCCCCTGACTGTGTCTCAGCTTGTGATCTTCACAGATAATTAGTCAAACACAAGTTGAGCTACTTTTCCCATCCCCTGCGCTTCCCCATGACACAGCCTGCCTGGCTTGTCCCAGCTGAATAACTATGCAGGGCAGGAGGATGCCTGGAAAAAAGGTTACTCAGGGGAAAAACATAGACAGCTCAAAACAGAGAAATATAGAATTAGCTGTCAGATAATGATCTTAAGACGCATCTAAGGGAAGGGAGTAGAGGAGAGACAGGCTCTGAAAGGAAAACATGGATAGAGAAACAGGAGGCAAAAGTTAGAAACAGGCACAAGCGTGAAGAGAAGCTGCCTTCTAGTGACAGAGATTAGAAAGTGCTGATAATGCAGCTGAAACTATACTGGACCCTGTCTCAGATCTCCCTTCTTCCTCTTCCACTTGAATTCTTTATCATATTTATGATTTCATGCTGCATTATATGAATGTGCAAAGACTCCTAAGGTTCTTTCATGTCTTGATGGCAGAGATCTCTATTGACTTTACTAAATTGCTGTTTATATACCACCCACCCTCACTTGCTTTGCAGCTTTTCATGCTGTGAGGGCTTGTGTGCATCAGTGATGCTGAGAGCTAAGCTATCGGTAGCTTAACTATGGTCAGGGTCTCCCAAGATACAGAGGTCTCAGCTGAGGTGCCAGACTAAGAAAAGCCACCCATCTGGGCAGCAGCAGAATGGGGCGGTGTTGTAAGTGGAAGATCACATTTCTGTGACAAATGCAACAACACTGGAATTAACTGCATGGAAGAAAGGCCTGGCAAATCTATTTCTGTATCTAGCCACAAAAACCCAATGAATGGTCACAAAACAAATTGCACTATAGTGCTAGAAGATGAGACCCCCAGGTTGGAAGGCACTCAAATGGCTACTGGGGATGAGCTGTTGTAGCTGCGCGTGAAATGAGAGTCAGAAGTTGCAAAGATGTCTTACATATTGGGAAATGGAGCATACAAAGCATGAACTAAGGGAAGTTGGAGGTGGTCAAGAATGAAATGGAATGTGTACAACTTGATCTGTTGGGTGTCAGTGAACTGAAATGGACTGGCTTTGGGCACTTTGCATCTGATGATCATATGGTTTACTATGCTAGAAATAAAAGACAAAGAAGAAATGGTGTTGCATTTATAGTTAAGAAAAAACTTGGAAGAATGGTAATGAAATACAATGCAGTCAGTGAACGCTTAATTTCTATTCATCTCTGAGGAATGCCCATCAATACAACCATAATTCAGGTATATGTCCCAACAACAGCTGCAGAAGAGAAAGATGTTGATGAGTTCTATGAACAAGTAAAGCTGAAAATGACAGAACATGCAAACAGGATATCCTGATAGTCATGGGTGACTGGAATGCAAAAGTTGGCAATGAAGAAGGCAAAGTTGTTGGAAAATATGGACTTGGCAACAGAAACGAAGCTGGAGAAAGACTGATAGAATACTGCAAGACCAATGATCTATTCATCTCAAACGCCTTCTTCCAGCAACACAAGCGGCGACTATAGAAACATAGAAAAATGACTACAGAAAAAGACCACATGGCCTATCTAGTCTGTCCTTCCATATCAACAACTACAACAGTCCCCTTTATGCACGTAGACTTTATCCTAAGGATTGTACAGAAATCAAATTGACTACATCAATGGAAGACAACAATGGAAAAGTGTGATAGCATCAACAAAGGCAAAACCTGGAACTGACTGTGGTACAGATCACCAACTACTAGTGTGCAGACTCAGGCTAGGGTTGAGGAGGAGCGGGCCTCTCTTGAATGTGGCGGGGCATGGCCTTGGGAGTATACCACTGGAATTTGAAGACTGCCTAAAAGGTAGATTTGCTGCTTTAGATGCAGGTGATAGAGTTCCAGGAGAGTTGTGGGGTGAATCGGGAGTGTTGTGTTTGAGGAAAGCGAGAGGTCTCTGCATGGGGTGGGAAAGCAGGGACAGCTGGAGTGGATGACTAGAGAAACTCTGGAGGTTGTCCAGAGACACAGGGAGGCTGGGGTCAGGAGAGAGGGAGGGGCAGTCGCAGAGCTCAGCAGAGATTTCTGGCATGCAGCGGGACAGGATGGGGTTGCGTACTACAGTGATGCAGGCAGGAAGGTGGAATCAGAGGCTATTGGAGGAGGAACAAGATCAGCTGTCCTAGGGCTGCGAGGGTTGAAGAAGGAAGTCCAGCTTCAAGTTGAGGTGCTTCAGGATGCTTAGGGATCCATGTTGGGTGATGCTGAGAGGATCGAGGGGGGTGGATATAATAGCCATTGTACCATGGAGATCAGGTGAACCATCAGCCATTTCAGCCTGTACCTTGTGATTGGGGGCCATTGGTGATGAGGGGTGAGGTCAGAGAAGCATTGAGGGCCTTGTTGGGGAACGGGCCCTGGGCATTGATGGCATTTCCATAAGTGTTGCAGCAATTAGATGAAGCTGTTGCCGTGCTTGCAGGGCTCTGCCAGGAAACTTGAAAGACAAGTTCATGGCCAGCTGACTGGAAGGGATCTGTGTTTGTGCCAGTGCTGAAGAGGGATGACCTGACTGACTGTGGAGGTTGTTGCATGGTCACTCTTGTCCCACATGCTGGCAGGATTCTACTCAGGATCATTTGGTGGGACTGCAGCCATGCCTGGGGCAGGGGTTGCCTGGGGTGACAAGGAACGAGAGACATTGTCCCGGATGTGAGATGGATCCTTGAGGGGACAGGGGAATACCAAAGAGATATCCATGTGTGTTTTGTTGACTGCAGCAAAGCTTTTGACTGTGTGGGCCATGGGAGACTCTGGACCATGTTGGGGGGCATGGGTATGCCGGGGCACCTAGTCATTCTCTTGTGCAGCCTTTGCATTGATCAAGAGGCAACAGTTCGGGTGGAGCTCGGAGAGGCAGAGTGGTTTGGGATGAGTGGGGGTGTGCGACAGGGCTACATACTTTCTCCCTATCTCTGTGTGCAGAGCAGATCATCAAAGAGGCAGGACTGTGTGGGGATGGCCGTAGTGTGAAGATTGGTGAAGGACTCATCGACAGCCTTCACTGTGCTGGTGATGCTACATTGATGGCTGAGCGTGAAGACAATTTGGGGCATTTGCTTCTTGAGATCAGGGAATATGGTCTTGAAATGGGTCTGCACCTTAGTGTTGGGAAGATGGGGATTCTAATAACTGGCAAAATCAGTGGGATCATCATCAATGGAGGGGAAGTTGAAATAGTTTATGGCTTTGACTTACTTGGATCAACAATCAATGGAGAAGGGAATAGCAGTCAAGACGTCAGACAATGTATAGCTCTTGGTAAAATGGCTATGGGGGACCTAGACCTAGACGGGATTCTCAGGAGTAGCAATGTCTCTCTCCATACAGGGTTTTGACTTGTCCAGGCCATGATATTTTCAATAATGTCATGTGGATGTGAAAGTTGGACGGTGAAGAAGATAGAAAGGAGGAAAGTTGATGCCTTTGAATTGTGCTGGCAATGAATGCTGTCTATATCATGGACTGCCCAAAGAGTGGACCTGTCAGCGCTAGAGAAGATTAAGGGGTCTGTTTACTAAACATTCCTAATGTGCGGGGCCGCGGTAGTGTGCCTGTGCCATATAAGGAGTGGGCGGTTCAGGCAGAGAAAAGAAAAAAAACGGGAGTAAGCGATCGCACATTTGCGCGGGGCGCTATTGTGCGCCGCGCTATTGTGCGCCGTGCATAATAGTGCGTGGGAAGGCTAAGTGGCGCCCTGATGTGCACACACAAAGGAGCAGAGCCATAGTACAATGGTTAAGACACTGACCAATGGTGCAGAGATCAGGGGTTCAATCCCCCACAGTGCCCAATGAAGAAGGCTCACTGAGGCAGTGTGTATTATGGGGATGAGTGCTGTAGGTGGCAATCTATTTTTATTTCAGTTATCACTACTAGCAAACGCACTCACAAAGCGTGTTAACATAAGGCGGCCCATAAGGCACATGTTAAAGTTCACTGTCCGCCAAGGCACCCTTGAATGTCCCCTATAGGGCACCATATATGTTGCGTCACAGGATAATGTATAGTGCACCTTATATGGACGGCAACCATAAGGTGCCCTATAAAGCACCCTCAGAGGCACCTTATGGGTACAGTACACTGAGGGTGTGTTTGATGGCAGCAACATATGTACATTAAATCTAAAAAAAGCTTTGGACAACCCTATCAAATTACCCCACTGTGGGCTCAAACCCATTACCGCTGGCTCCACAGGCAGTGAAGTAACCATTGGGCTACAGCTATATAGCTGCCAGCAAGCCCCTGGCTGGCTGCAGAGAGCCTGCATGTCACCACACAGACAGTCTGCTGTGGGAACCAGGATAGGGTTAGGCCACCCATACCCATGATGCACTGCACATGCAAATCAGCTGTCCACAGATGAACACAAGATGGGGAATGCACCCCAACAGCTCCCCGGCCTGGTAGGGGGACGTGTCCGTGTGCACCCACACAGCACCTTGTCCTGGTAGGAGGTACTGACCGGGTGTTTAATTTGCACAGAGTAGCTACACACAGTCACACTGTGCAGGAACTGTGCTCACCCTGAGTGTGCGATGAGGCGCCCTGGACCAGGTCCACAGCACCCTCCATGGCTGAGAGAGGCCATGGCAGCGCTCCAAAACAGTCGTAATCTGTGAGATAGGTAGTTTCTGCAGGAACACCTTGGATGTCTCAGTCAGGGGGAACCCCACGGACCCCTAGGTGGGCTATGCACCACCAACCCCCCCCCCCCCAGCTGAGGGTGGCAAACAGGCAGGGTCTCCTATCAACAGATCCCCATTATACACCCCCCCCCCCCCTGCAATGATGGCAGTAGAGTGGACCATCAACCCCAGTCCTGTTGGGGAACAGACACCCTACAGGGCAGTCCAAGCAGCCCCACACACACCCAGACCACAATATCAGACAGACAGTAGGCCTGGATATGCTAAGATGCACCCCACCACTATCTGATATTCCCCTGCATCAAGCCATCAGCCACTGCACCCTGCAAGGCACATACCAGCTGTGAACAGTCTGCTGGTTAGTCCCACTGGAAATGCATGCACCCACAACTGGGATGGCAGCACACACACAAGCAGATACATCAGTGACTAGGCCCCAACAGGTGACCCATATATATCACAAGTGGGAAGTGCTATGAAGCACTATGGGGGTGCCTAGCCATGCTGCCATCACTGCACAGTCAGGGTGGAGTGAAAGCCCAGCAGCACATACAGAGGTCACCCTGTCTGTGGAGGTGGTGGACGGCCACTACAATGTCCCTGCCAGTGCCCTATGCCCTGTGCAGATGCATCCTGGCCAGCCCACCCTGTCTGAGCTATACCCATGGTACCTTGCTGCTCATTATGCACATCATCAGGCCAAAACTGTGGACAGTGTTTGCAGCCAACACACACTGTATAGACAGACACACACTCCCACACGTATGCCAGCATTGTGCTACTATAGAGGGGTTCAGAATCCTTGCCCACCACACCAGTCCTGGGCACAGTACAGGCATGGGTATGGTATGCAATACCGTTGGGGGTCCCTCCCTAGGGTGGTAAACACTGTCAGGGGCCAGACCTGACGCACACACCGCAAACATCAGATAGATTATTATGATGGAGCTCATAGAGCAGACTGTGCGTAACGTAGGGATATCTATCTGCCAGTACTCATAGCAAACGTTTGAGAGCTGTGTACCATATACCCTGGTGTAGGGTGACATTGCTAAGGTATGCAAGTGCTGGTATTGGGAGATGCACGCAGGGCCCAATGTCCTGCCTCACCAGGAGGCATTGGCCAATGGGGCCTGTGGGTGTGGGTGTGGGTGTGTCTGTCCCTGTTGGCTGCTGCTGTACGGCAGAGGTTCCCAAATCTAGTCCAGGTTTGCAATACACTGGTTGGGGTTTCCTGCTGTCCCTCATGAATATGCATGAGCTACATCTACATGCCATGGGGGTGGTGCATAGATATACAGCACGGTTATTTGTATGAGTGGCAGCATGGAACCTGAATGGTGTGTGGTCCTCCAGGACTGCATTTGTGAGACTCTGCTCTAGGTAATGCCCCTGGTCATGGTGTCTGTGCTTGGTGGTGTAAAAGATAGGCGTATGACCAATGCGTATATCCCCAGCAATAAAGGATTGCCCTTACTAACATGGTTTAGTTGTGGGGAAAATATGTGGACAGGAATGGCAGTAGCCCCAGCTGGGCTTTGAACCTGTGACCTTTTGCTCCTGCACACACTGTCTGTGTGCACTGCACCACTGTGTTGCCACAGATGTGCTTAATTCCCTGGGAAGTCCATGACTGTACATCTGACAGGGCCTATGTTGCAGTGGACGTGCCAGCCTGCACATGGCTCGGCCACTGTCTTCTGTGGCTAGCAGCCACTGCCCCCTCCACCACCTGTACCCTACCGCCAACATACTGGCATGTCCGTATCTTGGAAAAGCATATGACCCGATTGAGTTGTGGCACTCCAGGACTGCATTTGGGGGACTCGGCTGTCGGTAATGCCCATTGTTATGGTGTGTGTGCGGTGTTGGGTACAAAATGGGTGTGTGAACCATGCTTATGTTCTCTGCAATAAAGGAGTGTCTTTACTATCTCTGTTTAGTGGTGGGTAAAATATGGGGAATGGGTTGGCAGGAGCCCCAGCTTGGATTTGAACCTGTGATCCTCGAGGTACTGCCTCTGTCTGCTGCACCACACTGTAGCCACAGGGATAGTGCAGTCCCTGGGGGTGGGAAACCTGACCAAAGGAGTCAAAAACCCTGCTCTGCACATTTGTACTGTGGGCTCAGTCACCTTGTCTGGTGACAAAAGTGCAAATAAACCCCTCAACCGACCACGACGAACTGGGGATAAATATAACCAAGCTGGGCAACAGTGATATTAATGGGCAACCATAGCAAACACTCCCAGGAAGGCTCAGAAAAAGGAAATGGTTTTTGGAAGGGTCTCCGCTCCGTAGCCCCTTCCATACTTCATTTCATTTTTTTGGAGCTTTCCTGGGTGTGTTTCTTATGTTTGCCCATTAATATCAGGGTTCCCCAGCTGACTTCCTATTTTTAATATGTTTGTTTGGGTCTTTTTCTATCTTTATTTACACTTTTGTTCTGTGCACTTGTATCACACTGCTCACGTTTTTCAGGTTTCCCCGGTTTCCCTGTACATTGCTGACGGAAATGGTTTCTCTTCCCTTTAAATGCCCTCTACCGTGAGTGTTTCACTCGCGCTATTTTTAACCTGCAAATTCGTCCCCGATACTGTGCGGGGAACCTCTCCCCTCCCCTTCCCCGCCCATTGACCCCGTCTCTCCGCCCCTCGGGAGCCTTCCTCCGCCCTCAGAATGCCTTTCCACGTCTCTATCGGACATTTGCGGGCTGGGTACTTGTGCGGGGCACGTTAGTGCAGCGCGCAATTGTGCGGGGCCCACGCGCACTTGTGCGGGGCGTTTAAGAGCGTTTCTGAGCGTTTGAGTGCCGCGTTTCCGTGCGCTATTGTGCGGCACGCAATTGTACGGCTTTTAGTAAACATGCCCCTAAGTCTGGGCTTTCCATGGAGGCTCAGATGGCAAGACCTCAATTTTCATATTTTGGGCACATCATGCGAAGAGAGAGATCACTGGAGAGGAACATAGTGCTTAGCGGGGTGGAGGGTCACCATAGGAACATAAGAACATAACATAAGATATGCCATACTGGGTCAGACCATGGTCCATCAAGCCCAGTATCCTGTTTCCAACAGTGGCCAATCTAGCAGTTTCCCCAAAAGCCACAGGTTCCGCAATGCTTGTACTAGGTCAAGCATTGATATCCTGGGTCCCTCTTAACAATGGTTCATGGACCTTTCCTCCAGGAACTTGTCCAAACCTTTTTTAAACCCAGCTACACTAACAGCCTTTACTACATCCTCCGGTAACAAATTCCAGAGTTTGATTACACGTTGAGTGAAACAATATTTTCTTTTATTAGTCTTAAATAGTTTACCCTGTAGCTTCATTGCATGTCCCCTAGTCTTTCTATATTCTGATAAGGTAAACAATCGATCTACGTTTACCCGTTCCACTCCGTTCATTC
Organism: Ichthyophis bannanicus; assembly: GCA_033557465.1. Classification (NCBI taxonomy): domain Eukaryota; kingdom Metazoa; phylum Chordata; class Amphibia; order Gymnophiona; family Ichthyophiidae; genus Ichthyophis; species Ichthyophis bannanicus. The sequence continues at coordinate 1,378,893,904 of CM066033.1, read as the reverse complement.
ATTTATAGACTTCTATCATATCTCCCCTCAGCCATTTCTTTTCCAGGTTAAAGAGCCCTAACCTTTTTAGCCTTTCTTCATAGGAGTATCCTTCCATCCCCTTTACCATTTTGGTGGCTCTTCTCTGAACCTTTTCTAATAACTCTATACCCTTTTTAAGATACGGCGACCAGAATTGCACACAATATTCAAGGTGCGGTCTCACCATGGAACGATATAGAGGCATTATAATATATTTTGTTTTATTTTCCATTCCTTTCCTTATGATACCTAGCATTCTATTTGCTCTCTTGGCTGCTGCTGCACACTGGGCCGAGGGTTTTAACGTTATCCACAATGACGTCTAAATCTTTTTCCTGGATGGTGGTTCCTAATGTGGAACCTTGCATTGTGTAACCATAGCTTGGGTTGTTCTTCCCTAGGTGCATAACTTTGCACTTGTCTACATTAAAATCATCTGCCATTTTGATGCCTAGTCTTCTAATTTATCAAGATCCTCTTGCAATTTTCCACAATCCTCTTGGGTTTTAACAACCTTAAATAGTTTTGTGTCATCTGCAAATTTGATAGCCTCACTCGTTATTCCACTTTCCAGGTCATTTATGAATATGTCAAAAAGCAGCGGACCCAGCACAGATCCCTGGGGTACACCACTATTCACCTTTCTTCACTGGGAAAATTGGCCATTTAGCCCAACCCTCTGCTTTCTATCTTTTAACCAGTTCTTGATCCACAGTAGTACACTGCCTCCTATCCCATGACTCTTTAGTTTTGCCAAAAGTCTCTGATGAGGGACCTTGTCAAAGACTTTCTGAAAGTCCAGATACACTATATCAACTAATTCACCTTTGTCCACCTGTTTATTCACACTTTCAAAAAAACATAACAGATTAGTAAGACAAGATCTTCCTTGTCTAAAGCCATTTTGGCTGTGTCCCATTAGGCCATGACTATCTACATGCTGAGTAATTTTATTCTTTATGATGGTTTCTACCATTTTTCCCGGTACTGACGTGAGGCTCACCGGTCTGTAGTTTCCCGGATCACCCCTGGAACCCTTTTTAAAAATTGGTGTTACATTGGCGATCCTCCAATCTTCTGGTATTAGAGATGATTTTAATGATAGTTCACAGATTACTAATAGCAGTTCTGCAATCTCATATTTCAGTTCTTTCAACACCCTTGGATGTATACCATCCAGCCCAGGTGATTTGCTGCTCTTCAGTTTATCTAATAGTTGTAATACATCTTCCCGATGTATCGATATTTCCTTCAATTCTTCCGCACCTTTAGATACCACTTCAGTCATGGGTAACATCCCTACATCTTCCTCAGTAAAGACCGAAGCAAAGAATTTCTTCAGTCTCTCCACTATCGCCTTGTTGCCTCTTAGTGCTACTTTAACTCCTCTATCATCTAGTGGACCAACTGACTCTCTCACAGGTTTTTTGCTACGAATGTACTTGAAAAAATCTTTATTTCACGTTTTTGCTTCCACATCAAGCTTCTTCTCAAATTCTCCCTTTGCCTGCTTTACCAATGCCTTGCATTTGACTTGCCAGTGCTTGTGCTGTTTCCAGGTTTCGTCGTTTGGTTCTTTTTTCCATTTCCTGAAAGATGCTTTTTTGGCAACAGACGCCTCTCTGACCTTGCCTTTAAACCATGCTGGCAGTTTTTTGGACTTCCTTCCACTTTTCTTAAAGCGTGGAATATAGCTGGGCTGGGCTGCCAAGATAGTATTTTTCAACAACACCCAAGCTTGATGTAAGTCTTTAACCTTTGCAACTGCTCCTTTTAGTTTTTTCTTAACTATTTTCCTCATTTTATCATAGTCTCCCTTTCAAAAGTTAAAAGGTAGTACTGTGGATTTCCGTACTATCCCTCCTCCACTAATTAAATCAAAGGTGATCATGCTATGATCACTATTGCCAAGTGGCCCCAACACCCTTATCTCTTGCACTAGATCTGGTGTTCCACTAAGGACTAGGTCTAATATGGCTTCCCCTCTGGTCGGTTCATGAACCATAAACCATAGGGGAGGGAAGCCGTCAGTGAGATGGATTGATACAATAACAGCAGATATGGATACCAATCTATCAACAATGAGCCACTTGGCTGAAGACTGAACAGTATAGATCAACTTTCCAGAGGGTTGCCAGGAGTCGACAGCGACTCGACGGCACTTAACAATGACAACATACCACCCAATGTTTCCAGAACTTTACAGGACTCTCCTTGCTATCAAGATAATGGTAGGAGGAGAACTTACTTGGAGGGAAACTTGAATGATATAAAGATCTGGCCCAGGGTCATTTTCTGTCTTTGACTGGCCAAGCCACTGTGCCACAGGATGCGTGGGGTTTTTGGCTGGTGGATCAACTGCACAGAAGGAGTAGGACTTTGGCTGAGCCATTGAATCAACACACCTGTGTTGACAGAAGCTGCTTAGGCCATTGCACTACATATTGTCTACTCCTAAATTGACTAATTCAGCCAATATCAGTACTATTTAGGTACAAGACAAGGAGTGAAAGACTAGAGGAGTCCCACTAATCTTGGAAGACAAAAAAGGAGCCAATGAAAAACTCAGAGTCTACACAGAGGACAAGGCTTCAACAGAGGTAAATATTTGAAGCTATATCTGTATCCAATATCCAGAAAGTACAAAATATCTGATTGGAGAGGATCCAGAAGGGCCCAGGGCTCAAAGAGGGAGCACCTGTAGCCCTGGCCTAAGGTCAGCATCTAAGGATAAGGGAGAAATGTGGAAAGCAAGAATCCTCAGTTAGGGGACACCACCAGAAGAAGGGAAGGGAACCTTGGGGTAAAGGGAAAGAGCACAGCAAACTGTCCTGTTTTACTAATTTTATACCCTGTACATTGTTTGACTCTTGATAACTTTTGGTAAACTGCATTGGTTCAGTGAGTTTTTGGAAATGAGGCGTGTGTCATGAGTGATCCAAGGAGCCAATGGCTTCTCAGTTAAGCTGATCCAGACCCAGGACCCTGAAGCCAAGTGAGAAGAACTTATGAAAATTAGTGTTGCTTCCTTGAAACATGTGTTCCCGCTCTTTCCCCCCAGTAAATTCTAGCTGGCGAGGGACTACAGACTTGTAGGGGTGATGCATGCATTCATAGAAAATTTCACAATACAGTAATATTTTCCTTTCCTAGTAGGCAAATAATTTACGAACATAATTTGCCCAATAATACAACTGGTTACACGATATTTAACTTTGGCAATGAGCGTATGCCCCACTCCAGTTGGAGTCTTATCTTGCATGCATCATTATAAAAGGGACTGTCGGACTAAGAACCATTTTAATCTGATTAAGCAAAGAATAAATTAGAAGAAACAGATGCAAACAATAGAGAAACAATAGAGAAAATCTAGACCCTTTAAATGAGTAATTCTCGGTCAGAGTTATATGACTCCTGAAAAGTCACAGAAAGATAGCTATATCTTAGGTGTGTGTGGGGGGGGGGGGGAGAGAGAATGGGGCCTGAGACATAATTACTGTGGTATCAGTACTGTACAAACCAACCATCATCTGACACCTCCTTCTCCCTGGTGAAGCAGTAAAGACTTGAGAAGAAGTTGTGCCATGTTCTTCTTTCCTTGTACCCTCCCCACCTTTCTAACCATGGACGAGCGAGTATCTATCTGCCTTAGGGAGAGGGAGTCCAAGAGGGAAGCCATCATCCCGCCACTAGGGATATGCACGGCCAAAAAAAAATTGCTTTGTGTTCCTTCTAAGGGACTTCTTCCTGATTTTTTGGTATTTTTTGGTTCATTTCACCTAATCATGTTTTATGCAGAAATTGTGTGCATACAATAAATCTTTAATGCATACAAATCAATTGGATGCAAGTCTAATTTTGTAGGAACACAAATGTACAAATGGCACCCAAACAACCTGAATTTGTGCTCATGAAAGCTGCCAAAAGAGAGAGGAGCCCGAGTGGAGACGAATCAGGGGGGAGAGTGATCCTACCGACCATATGAAGAGGAAAGGATCCAGAATGGAGAGAAATAGGAAAGTCATTTGTTCCACCGCAGTCAAAAGAGAGAATAGCAATAAAGACAAGAAGAGAGATTTTTAGGGTGCTGTATCAGAGGGACTGTGAGTATTTTCAGTATCTACTGCAGTTCTATGTTTCTGGGAGAAATTTATTCCCAAATGAGCAAGGTTTGTTGAAAATACCACTTGTCGAAACAAGGAACCATAAACTGGCTTTTCTCAATTGCTGGCCCAAAATAGTGGAATGTTTTTATCTCTTTCTGTTTGTCACAAATCTGAGTATCTTTAATGCTGTTTTTTAACTGCATTTTCTTTCATTATTGTTTGTATGTGCTGCCATATGGTTACATGTGTAGTCTTGTGAGTTGTTAGGATAGATGGACTACACAGTAAGTAATACATATGAAATCAAATATTCAGCAGCAATATTCGGACAGCGCCGTTGAATAGCTCCCTCATTTCCTTTATCTGGAAAGTCCCCCCTGCCCCCATGAGCTATTGAGATAAAGCTTTGAATATTGACCTGAAACGTATTCAATTTCACAAAATTTAAAGCAGATTTTCTGGAGTCTGCACATTGCTATTGGCGGGAAGGGGGTGCTTCATGTGACCTCGGCTAAGAAACGGTGCTTTAAATCCATGCAATATCATTAGCTGAATCCCATGCTATTATGTCAGCAGATTCCTCTCCTCTTTTGTGCCACTGGCTCCAACTGAGTTCTCTCCAAGAATTTTCTAAACAAATAACTCACAACTGTATAATTAGTTGATAATTAAATTGTGATTCTGTGCTGTCACCGTGCAATTACGTTAATGTTAAATCATTAAAGAACTGGAGTAGATCACACAACCAAACCACAACATGCTAATGAATTAGAAAAAATAAACACTATAGCATATTGGGAAGGTACTCTGTCTGGAGCACTTTGCATAACCAGAAAAGCTTTCTTAGTAGGCATAAATTGAGAAACATTGATCTAGCTCTATGATTTTTGTGCTAAATGGGGCTGGACTTACGCTTGCTTATGCAACCTGACAAGCAATGTTCAAAGCTTTTTACCACGGTAAATTGACTATCTTTAATCTGCCATATTTTAAGTCAGCTAAAAGGGCATGGGTTCCATAGAATACAGATTTGGGCTGGATTGAAGGGGATCATGTATTAGTATCTGTAGACTGAAATCTTTGCATATGGTTTTCCATAACATTTTACCCATAAAAGATTCAGGTGCAAAATCTTTGGGTATTTTGCACCCACGGTGATTTTCAAGGGAAAGCGTTTGTTTTGTCTTTGAGAATTCTGCAAGGAGGTAAGTTTTCAAAAGTATTTACTGTGTGCAATGGTTTAGCTGCACACATTCTCTGCATAAGTGCAATTGTTTCAATGTCGCTATTTGCAAAACAGATGCATTCTGGTTATGCAAGTTACTATGGGCCTGATTTTGTAAAAGTACACCTGTGTGAAAAGCACAAAAAAGTACATATCTTATAAAACCAATTCCAGTCCACCAATTAACAGGATAATATTCAAAGATGGTTTACTACAGAGATCCCTGTATCGCAAACCTCTAGGGGTATGTTTACTAAACGGCGCTCAAGTGCGTGGCGCACAATAGCGTGCGCTAAGGTACCTTAGCGCACACTAATGATGTGTTTTTGTGGCCCGCACATGTGCGCGCCGCACTAAAGTGCCCGCTTATGTGCGCGGCGCGCTGATGTGCGATAGAGGCGTGGAAAGGCTCCCGGAGGGCGGAGGAAGGCTCCCCAGGGGCAGAGAGAAGGGGTCAATGGGTGGAGAGTGGGAGGGGAGAGGCTCCCCGCACAGGAGCGGGGCTGAAATTCAAGTAAAAAAATACCGTGAGTGAAAACCTCACGGTAGAGCCGATTTAAAGGGAAGAGAAACCATTTCTGTCAGCAATGTACAGCAAAACCAGGGAAACCTAAAAATAAGTGAGCAGTGTGATACATGTGCACGGAACAAAAGGGCAAATAAACATTAAAAATGACCCCAACAAAATATAAAAAAATTATAATCAAGCTGGATAATAGTGATAGTAATGGGAAACATCAAAAAACACTCCCAAGAAAGCCCCAAAAAATAAATATGAATTTTAGAAGGGTCTACGCTCCGTCTCAATACAAGGTGAATGATCCCACAGTGAAATAGCACTGATCAGGGTTTCCTTCTCCATTGGACAGGTTACCTATGGCATGCACATTTCCACAACAGCAGGGCGGGTAGGACGGAATGGGCAATTGGACAAATGCTGGGAAAGGGGATACAGAGTGCTGCAGGCGGCACATGCTGTGGTGCAGATGGGGCACAGTGCGGACTAGGCAGATGCCTAGATGGCACTTAGGCATGCTGAAACTGAACAGCAGCCAGACAGCAACTGATGAGGGCCCAACATGGGCACGAGAGTGTTTAGCACAGTGTCACAGGGGATAGTACCCAGCAGGTACCCCCAAGGGCACGGAACATTGGCAGGCGGTGATTGGGGGACGTGCGGACAGATATGCAGGCACCCCTACCCCAGAACCCGCACCATAGGCAGCCGCCTACCTGCACACAGGATGGCCTGAGACTGCATACCACCAGCACCACCAGCAGAAGGGCATGTCAGCATGGTGGCACAGGGGTACTGGAGGTGGAGGGGGGCAGTGGCAGCTGCCCAGAGCAGACCATGGCCTAGCCCTGTGTAGGTGGGTGCAATGCACTGCAACAGACAGGCCCTGCTGGACAAACAGTCATGGTATCATCAGGGAATGCACTGTCTCTGTGGCAACACAACCAGTGTGTTTGGAGACAGAAGGTCACAGGTTCAAGCCCCAGCTGTTGCTCCTGCCAATCCAGTCCCCATATTTTACCCACAACTATATCATGATAGTAAAGACGAACCTTTATTACAGTGAACATAAGCATGGCTCAAACACCTCTATTTTACCCTACAGAGCACAGACACCAGAAACATGCACATTACCTAGAGCAGATTACCTCAAATGCAGTCCTGGAGGGCCACAAATCCTTCAGGGTTTATGCTGTCTCCAATCTAAGGATGGAGCGGTACTGGTGGTGGAGGTGGCAGAAGCTGGTGGCAACAGCAGACCATGGCCTAGCCCTGTCCAGGTGGGTGACGTGCACTGCAACAAACAGGCCCTGTCGGATGTACAGTCATGGACTCACCAGGGAATGCAGCATATTTGTGGCAACACAGTAGTGCAGTGCACACAGACAGTGTATGCAAGAACAGAAGGTCACAGGTTCAAAGCCCAGCTGGGGCTACTGCCAATCCAGTCCACATATTTTTCCCACAACTAAACCGTGATAGTAAGGACAAACCTTTATTGCTGAGAACATACGCATGGTTAATACGCCTATATTTTACCCCACCAAGCACAGACACCATAAACAGGCGCAGAGTCTCCCAAATGCAGTCCTGGAGGGCCACACACCATTCAGGTTCCATGCTGCCTCTAATAAAGATGCCAGTGCTGCATATCTATGCACCACCCCCATGGTATGCAGATGTAGCTCATGCATATTCATGATGGACAGCATGAAAACCCGAACAGTGTTTGGCACACCAGGACTGGAGTTGGGAACCTCTGCCGTAAAGCAGAAGCCAACAGGGGCAGACACACCCACACCCACAGGCCCCATTGGCCAATGCCTCCTGGAGAGGCAGAACATTGGGCCCTGCGTGCATCTCCCAATACTAGCACTTGCATACCTTAGCAATGCCACCCTACACCTGGGTATACGGTACACAGCTATCAAACGTTTGCTATGAGTACTGGCAGATAGCAATTCCTACGTTAAGCACAGTTTGCTGATTGAGCTCCATCATAACAATCTTTCTGATGTCTGCAGTGTGTGCTTCAGGTCTGGTCTCTGACAGTGTTTACCACCCTGGGAAGTGACCCCCAACAGTATTGCGTACCATATCCATGCCTGTACTTTGCCCAGGACTGGTGTGGTGGGCAGGGCTGCTAAACTCCTCTATAGTAGCACAATGCTGGCATAGGTGTGGGAGTGTGTGTCTGTCTATACAGTGTGTGGTGGCTGCAAACACCCTCCATAGCCCACACTGCCAGCACTGTTGCCAGTATTGGCCTGCCAATGTGCATAATGAGGAGCAAGGTACTATGGGTATAGCCCAGACAGGGTGGCCTGGCCAGGAGGCATCTGCACAGGGCATAGGGCACTGGCTGGGACATTTTAGTGCCCGGCCACCACCTACACAGACAGGGTGACCTCAGTATGTCCTGCTGGGAGATCACTCTCACCCTGACTGTGCAGTGACAACAGTATGGCTAGGCACCCCCATAGTGCTATATAGTATTTCTGTTATGTGATATTTATGGGTTTTCTTTTGGGGCCCACTCACTTATCTACTTGTTGTGTATGCTGACATCCCAGTTCTGGGTGCATGCATTTCCACAAGGAGCATGCACTATGTACTAGCTAGCAGACTGTTTGCAGCTGGTATGTGTCTTGATGGAGCGCCTTGCAGGGTGCAGTGGCTGAAGGCTTCCTGCAAGAGAATATCAGATAGTGGTGGGTTGCAGCTTAGCATCAACAGGCCTAATGTCTGTCTGCTATTGTGTTATGGATGTGTACAGAGCTGCATTGACTGCCCTGTAGGGTGTCTGTTCCCCCAGCAGGACCAGGGTTGATGGTCCCCTCTACTGCCACTATTGCAGGGAGGTAGAATGTGGATCTGTTGATGGGAGACCCTGTTTGCCACCCTCAGCCCTTGAGGAGGAGGGTGGTGGTACATAATCCTCCTAGTGGTCCATAGGAGCTACACCTGACTGAGACAGACAGATATATCCAAGTTGTTTCTGTAGAAACTACCTATCTCACACATTAACACTGCTTTGGACCTGCAGCATGGCCTATTTCTGCCCTGGAAGGTGCTGTGGACCTGGTGCTGGGCGCCTCACCGCACCCTCAGGGTGAGCACAGTACCCGCACAATGTGACGGTGTGTAGCTACTCTGTGCCAGTAAAACACACGGTCAGTACCCCCTACCAGGCCGAGGTGCTGTGAGGGTGCACATGGTCAGTTCCCCCTACCAGGCCGAGGTGCTGTGGGGGTGCATACCCCATCTTGTGTTTATCTGTGGACAGCTGATTTGCATGTGCAGTGCATCATGGGTACGGGTGTGTTAACCCTATCCTGGTGACCACAGCAGACTGTCTGTGTGGTGACGTGCATTCCCTCTGCAGCCAGCTAGGGGCTTGCTAGCAGCTGTAGCCCAATGGTTTCTTCACTATCTGTGGAGTCAGAGGTCATGGGTTCAAACCCACAGTGGGGTTATTTAATAGGGCTGCCCAAAGCATTATCTCTTTTTCATGTACATTATTGCTGCCAGCAAAAACACTCTCAGCGTACTGTACCTATAAGGTGCCTCAGAGGGCGCTTTATAGGGCACCCTATAGGGCACCTTATGGTTAACGTCCATATAAGGTGCACTATATGTTATCCTGTGGAGCGACTTATAGGGTGCCCTATAGGGGACATTTTAGGGTGCCATGGCGGACAGTGCACTTTATAATGTGCCCTATGGAGTGCCTTATAGGGTGCCTTATGCGGTACCTTCAGTTACGGCACGTGAGGGCGTGTTTGCTGGCAGCAATTAATAAAATACAAATAAAGTGCTGCAGGAAACAATACATACATTGCAAAGCTGATGCCTCAACCAGCCTTACATATTAGGCACACTGGGGAGCAAACTCATGACCCCTGTATTAGCAGTCAGTGCTTTAACCATTGTGCTACACTGCTGTTCCTCCTTGCATGTCAGCGCACCTACTTCAGATTTCCATGTGTTTAAATGCACAGTGCTGCCATCAAACACAGTGCTATGACCTTGCTGTGCCTCATAGGGCACCCTATATGGTGCCCTATAGGCCACCCTTTCAGCAACATTGTAGGGTGCCGTGACGGACAGTGCACTTTAAAATGTGCCCTCTGGGGTACCCTATGAGGCGCCTTATGCAGCACCTTATGTTACAATACTTTGAGGGTGTGTTTGCTGGCAGCACTAATTAAAATAAAAATAAAATGCCCCCTATAGCAATATTACCTCTAACAGGTAATGCCTCAGCCAGCCTTCTTCATTAGGCACAGTGGGGGATTGAACCCATGACTCCTGCATTATTGGTCACTGTCTTAACCATTGTGCTATACTGCTGCTCCTCCTTGTATGTCAGCGCACCTACTTATGATTTTCATTCCTTAAACTGCACAGTGCTGCCATCAAAAACAGTGCTGTGACCTTGCGGTACCTCATACGGCACCCTATAAAGCGCCCTATAAGCAACATTCTAGGGTGCCTTGGCGGACACTTTAAAATGTGCCTTATGGGGCGCCTTATGTTAACACGCTTTGAGAGTGCGTTTGCTAGTAGAGATAATTAAAATAAAAATCAAATGCCTCCTAAAGCAATCTTCCCCATAATAGACAATGGCTCAGCCAGTCTTCTTCATTGGGCACAGTGGGGGATTGAACCCATGATCTCTGCACCAGTGGTCAGTGTCTTAACCATTGTACTGTGGCTCTGCTCTTGTGCTTGCACATCAGCGCACCACTTATGCTTCCCACGCAACTTTCTCATGCGCTAATGTGCGGGGCGCACATGAGCGCAGCGCACATTAGCGCATGATTAATCCCGGTTTTGCTTTTTTCAGCCAGTAACGCCCACTCCTTATATGGCATCCGCACACTAGCGTGGCGCGCACATTACCGGGGTTTTAGTAAACATACCCCCTAGTATCTGAAAAAAAGATTTTTCTGTTGGACTAACTATTCACGTGGTGCATCAGTAAGTTTCTTATGTACGCCTCTCAGTTGTCTTCTGTTGCCATCAAAGAGCTTTTCATGTCTTGGGAAAAATATGTTTAAAAGAGGCTCAGGAAAGTTTGTCCAAATGAGTTAGCAAACAGCAGCATGGATATGTACTTTCCCTGACATAGATGGGGCAACATGGCTATCTAAACAGCGTGTAATGCTGAAAACAATGTCGGCAATGTTCGAGTTATATAATACTGGCAATATAAGCTAAGATTCAACATTAACACTTTGTCGGGTGTATTTGTTTTGAGAAGTAAAAGGACAACTGATAGAGATGCTTAAGAATCTTACTGATGCACCTCTTATAGTGAGTCCAACATAAAAATCTTATCAGATACTAGAAGTCTGGGATGCAGGGATCCCCGCTGGTAATCTATTTTTATTTTATAAAGGCAGCATAAATGCCTATGTGTCTTTATATATTAAGCCTCAGAACCATCCCTGATAGCATGCAAATGTGATCGTGCTCCAAATCTATTATAAATATGTGAGCTTGTTTTATAAAATAGAGAAATACACAGCTTTGCCATTGCTTTACCTGAACTTTGCCCTTGGAAATTCTTACACTCAGATCACATAAAAGGAGGCAGATTCTTCTAACATGAATGCAGTTTTACTCACAGGCTTTATACGTAGAAAAGCCTTTATAAAGCAGGCTTTTTAGGCTACCCTGTAAGTGGCCAAAATTCATTTGTATAATAAAAGGAGGAGCAGTGCATTCTGAAGGCAAAGTAATGTTATCGATAGAGCAACAATATTCACCCGCAATATGCATAACTAGGACTGCATAAATAGCAGGCTTAACAATATACATGGATCAAGCTATCTGTACAAAGTTATGCATGTTGCATCAGCAGTTCAACATATGAGTGCACAAAATAAATACAGAACTGTATTTAGGCAAGTGATTTTATTTAGTTGCATGGCAGTAACAGCTCCACTTAGCAAATTGCAACAAAATGCCCATATTCAATATATAAACGGCATAAAAAATATAAAACAATAAAAAATCATCTGCATGTCTGCTAAAGGAAAATAATTTCTCTCCACACAAAACAATCAGATAAAGAATTCCAGCAAGATGACCCTGCAATAGAAAATGTTATATTACATTTAGAAAGGAACTGACTGCCGTGGGTGAAAGGGATTCTAGCTGTTTTCCTTTTCTTTGTATGCAAGTGTTAGGGGAGACTACATATTTATGCAACAAAAAATAACTGGAAAACCATGAGTGCAAATGCTTGCAGACTAAATAGTACTGTAAAGTTCCAGATCTGCAAACCCTAATGGTAGATATCACAAAAACAGAGGTACCAAACCAAATGCTTCTTACAACACTCAACACACATTAAATCTCAGCTACCAAATTTTTAGCTATTCTTCAAGCTTCGCTAGATCCCTCTTCATGTTATCTACACCTTCCTGGGTGACTACCATTCTGCATATGTTGGTATCATCTATCAAGAAGCAAACTTTACCCGACAGCCCTGCTGCAATGTCACTTGCAAAAATATTAAAATGAATTGGATCAAGGACAGATCCCTGTGGCAAAACCATTAGTAATATTCTTTTCCTCAGAGTGAGCTCCGTTTACCTAGAATCTATGTTGCCTCCCACTTAACTAGTTTCTAATCCAGTCAGTCACTTTAGGATCTATCGTTAGGATTCACAATTTATTTATAAGTCTTCTGTATCAAAGACTTCACTGAAATCTAAGTATTCCACATCTAGCACTCTCCTTCAGTCCTACTCTCTGGTAACACATAGAAGTTAATCAAATTTGTAAAAGCATGCTATCTTGAATCCTACAATCAACTGGATTCCAGAAACCTCATTATCCTCTGTTTTTGCAGTTTTTCTATTAATTTACTCTCCATAGAGGTCAGAATAACTGGCCTGTAGCTCCCATCCTTACTTCCGCTTTTGAGTAGAGGCACAGCATGCACCCTTCGCCAGTCCTCTGGGACCACTCCTGACTCTAAAGAAGCATCAAAAAGCTCAGCAGTAGAGTTCCCAGAACTTCCCAATGCTCTTTCAATACTCTCAGATGTCTCCCATCCTCACTAAAAGTAGACAAAGCGATGAAGCCAGATTGCAGACATCTCCCTCTGAGATTAATTTCCAATAGAAGACACTAAGGGGGTCATTCTAACCTATGAATAGCCGGGATGTACATCCGATTTAGACATGCAGCCCCTGCTATTTGCAGGAACCCTATTTAGCAGCTATAGCTCCCCATATGCACAGGTCCTTTGCGTGGGGAGCTCTGCATAACGGTGGAAGGGGGCAATGACTGGGCGGAGTGAGGGCGGATCATGGGCAGGCTGCAGAACCCAGATGTACAAGGTCTATTCTGGTCAGGGCCCTGTACATCCGGCAGGGGAAAGATGGATGTGGGACATATTCCACCTAAGAGGTGGAATAAATCCCATCAAAGGTGATGATCAGGCCAGGCAGCACCCGCCAATGCAGGCAGCCGCGGCAGGTGAGGCTCCTCCACCCAATCCCAGCTCTGGCCGACCCTGCCGAGGGTTGGAAGGTGGGGAAAAGATGATTTAGTCAGTGTTGGGCATGCTGTGCTCCTGCTGGGCGTCCCAGTGCCATGGCGACGGGACTCCACAGCACTGGCATACTAGCAGGAGCATAGGGCTGCCTGGCCAGGCTGAAGGGAGAATGTCTCATGTTGCAGAATTGGGGACATGCTGGGCTGACTAAGTGCCCTGATTCTGCACCCACGTGATCATCTAGCTCCCACAGTTGCAGAATCAGGTAACATTGGGCCCGCCCATCATTTGGACATCCGGAAGGCCCGGACGTGCCCTAATTAGAATCAGCCTCCTCAGGGGGTCTTTTACTAAAGGGTGCTAGCTGGCAGCTGGTGTGCAATGAATGCATGTTGGCACATGTGTTGCCAGATAGTACAGGGCCATCACAGTGTGGGATAATTCCTGTGCAAACTGTGTAGCCCGTGGTAGGGTTGCCAGTGGGCGGGTTAGGGGTGGAGAGTGGGCATGGTTAACTCAGCACAGTTAGTGCTGTGTTCACACTGCATGCTACCTGCATTAGCACAGGATCACCTAACACCACCTAAATAGGTATAATTAAGTGCATCTGTGCTAATGTGGTGTTCGCTAAGAAGCAGGCCTCCACATTAACCGCTAGGGAAATGCTTTCTACTCCTCCAACAGTGGGTGTTGCTCCTAAATTGCCATCATTTCAGGGCCCCTAAGACAAGATCTCCAACAAAGACTTTGAAAGGTGCAGATTTCCAGTATTAAGGGAATGATGGTGAAAGCTCATTTCTATAAGTAGCCATGTCTTAAGTCTAGAGGACACCAGAATTACCATATCTGTGCTCTATGGTCAGAGCTGTGTATGCCTTGTGGTACTATTCAAATGGTAAGTTGTAGAAGTAGTAGCAGTAGTAGAGGTTGAAAATGGGTACAGATCACAAGGATCACTAACTCAGAGTGGAAAAAGTATGGACATGATGGGATACTACATCTGTTTGGAAATGAGAAAATACTATCCCTAGAAGTACGAGTACTTTTATTGACCATGAATGTTACTCTGTTGAGTATGCTTCTTTGGGTCAGGCTGTTGGTTATCTCAGGACAGGGCTGGTGAAAGGGTATTAGGTCACCTAGGCAAAATGTCAGCCTTGTGCCCCTTTGCAATTAACATTTAGACCAGTAGTGCCCCTCCCCCCAGCTTTTGACAATTAAACTCAGTAGTAATCATCTCAACACCATCTCTCCCAGAATCATAATATAAATACCCATATTATGACATACCACTTGCAAATATTAAACACTATTTTGTAACATAGTACATGATGGCAGATAAAGACCAGCATGGTCCATCTAATCTGCCCAGCAAGGTGGCAAGAGTAGGTGCACTTACAGCTCCGTGCAGGTCACCTCTCCCCTATGCCTTTGTTTAGGGGTGTACCCACCACTCCGTCTAGGTCACCCCTATTTGTTCAGATATAAGAGATAGTTATGCTTATTTTGAGTTAATCCTGTTGTTATAAAAGGATCCACTATGTCTGTCCCATGCCATTTTGAATTCTGTCACTGTGTTTATCCCCACTACTTCCATCGGGAGGGCATGATCCCGCCTAACCAATGTATGCATGGAATTTGTTTTTGCACCTCTGTATATAGCCCACTCTGTAAATAGCTCATACCAATCTAACACACAACACGACACACACTCAATTTCCCCCCACTGCATGTATAACACACTCACCTGACCTGATTGTTTGCCGTGATACCACCTTGATTATTAAGATAAGGCGGTTTAGAAATACTGTTAAATAAATAAATAAATAAATTCCAAGCATCCATCACCCTTTCAGTGAAAAAGTATTTCCTGACATTACCTTTCAGTTTACCCCCTTGCAGCTTCATGTTATGCCCTCTAGTTTTACAGCTTCCCCATCTTTGTCGGAGGTGTGTTTGTCCATTAATACTCTTTAAGTATTTAAAGATCTGAATTATATCTTCCCTGTCCCTCCTCTCCTCCAGAGTGTACATATTTAGGTCTTCAAGTCTCTTTTCATAAGTCTTATGATGCAGGTTCCAAATCATTTGGTCGCCTTCCTCTGAACCGCTTCCAGCCTTTTTATATCCTTTGTGAGATACGGTCTCCAATATTCAACACAATAGTCCAAGTGAGGCCTCACCAGCAACCTGTACAGAGGCATTAGTACCTTTTCCTTTCTGTTGGAATTCCTCTCTGTATGCAACCCAGCATCTTTCTGGCTTTTGCCATTGTCTTGTCACACTGTTTCGCTACCTTGAGATCATCAGAAACAATCACACCAAAGTCTTTCTCCTGGTCCGTGCACATCAATCTCTTGCCCCCTATCGCATACAATTCCCTTGGATTTCTGCTTCCCAACTGCATGACACTGCACTTCTTCACATTAAATATTAACTGCCAAGCATTAGACCATTCTCCCAGCTTTTGTAGATCTTTCCTCATGTTCTCCATTCCCTGAGGGGAGTCCACTCTGTTGCAAATTTTGGTGTCCTCTGCAACAAGACAGACTTTTCCATTCAGCCCTTCGGCAATATCTCTTACGAATATATTGAACAGTACCGGTCCCGAGACCGAACCCTGGGCACACCACTAATCACCTTCCTTTCATCTGAGTGGGTTCCGTTTACCATCACCCGCTGTTGTCTGTCAGTCTACCAATTTCTGATCCAGTTCACCATCCCCAAGCTGTTGAGTTTATTGATAAGCATGTGAGAGATTTCATAAAGCCACTTTGCTTATTGCCCATTCTGCCTGCTGGTAAAAGAGCACATTGATGACTCTGATTTTGAGACACTTTGCTGTGCTTTGATTGTAGTTGTTCTGTGATGTCCCCCCTCTCCAGAAGCTGCTGCTCTAGAGGTGATGCCTAATAGGCCTAGTTGTTGGGCTGGCCCTGGCTTAAGATCTGTGGCTTGACTGCATTGATGGTGAAAGTTGATACTGAGTTCGCTTTTCGGTTGCTGTTGGTTCATCCAGATTCTTTTAATTTGCTGGGGTTTAAGTTTGATTTCCAAGCAGTATTTTGATAAATGTATGTTGATGGGGTGTTCTATGTCCTGTTCTAGATTAGACATATTTGCTACATTTTCTTATTAGATAGTGGAACAAGAAGTGGATATTTGGTTCTGTTGTCATGTGCTGTAGTCGTTGCCAACTTTTCTAAACTGTTTTTGGTGTAAAGAATACCAGTGAGTAGTTTATTTTTAGTTTATCTTTTACAGAATAAGGGAACCCTATATGTTTTTGTTATTAAGTATCTGCTTCATGAGTGGAGTTGTCCCAAAGATGTGTACTATAGATCAGTGGTATTATATAGAAATTTGTTGACATGTTTTGTAAGAGTTTATTTATTTATTAATTTTATTTGGTATACATTTGTATGCCGCCACTTCCAGCGATCAGCAGCGGACCAATGGTGTAAAATACAAGGGAGTAAAGTATAAAATCAGATTGAAACTACAGTATGATTTGAGGGGGGGGTACACTACAATCACATAGAAATTACAAATATACATTACATTTTGATCACCCAGGTTTGAGCAACAAATGAAATAATAAATATACATTTGATTGATCAGATTATAGATATACATTTGATTGACCAGATAAGTTATAGTTTTATCACCCAGTTTGAGCCACCAGATAAATTACAGGCATCAAGAACATAGATTACAGTTGTATAATACATTGGCAGATATGCAATCTTATTAACATTGGCATCGGATCTATTTTCAGCCTCTTGTGCTTCGGGGGGTTAGGCAACTTGGGTAAGGAGGGAGTGTTGAATCTGCCTAGGTGATACCGTAATGTGTTTGGAACAGGTGGGTTTTAAGCTTAATAAAGTTAATAAAGTTTCAGCCCTGTTCTGCCACTATGTGGAATGGGAGAGTGTGAATACTCACATTAAGGATAAGCCCCAAATTGAGCTAGGGTGGCTTAACAGAGTTGAACCTCCGCCCATCTCCTGGTCTTAGTAGAGCTCAAGCAAAGGCAATGAGATTTGTGGAGGAAAGGAGGAGGGGCTTGCAAGGACAGGAATAGTAGAGTAAGAAAATTGCCTCATAGATTTCATGCTGGTGCTCACGTGCTATCCACCCACCTTCTCATGGGTATCATTCATTGGATGAACGAGAAGGGTATCTTTGCAGATTGCATGTTTTTCTGGGGCTGAACCACTTCCAGGTCTTGACATATGGGCAAAGCATTATCTGTGGGGTGTTGCTATGGAGGACACAGGCTTCATTGAGTGATATCACATGGGGTAATAGTGTGATTTCCATGGCAGTAACCCATAAGTTTCCTTTGGCCTGGATAATCTGGCATCACCACAGGTGTTTGGATGGATGAAGGGCATTGCTAGGTAATAGGTATCTCTTGCAGATAAGTCAGCAACATCTAATGGATTGGCCAGTTGTGGAAACAAGAACATCAAAGGCAAATTTCTCATGTTTTTTGCTTTTTAAGTATTGAGTTCTTGTTGGGCCTAGATTGGAAAGGAAGTCAGGAATCATTGTTATATGTGATTATGTAAATTTGTTGACATGCTTTGTTAATGTTAACTGTTTTGCCACTGTGTATTCGTTAGTCCATTCAGTCCTCAGGGGGATAGGAGAGTGGGAATCTTCATATTATTATATATATATATATATATATATATATATATATATATATATCAGGCCTGATATTTTCAAAGGATTTATGCTCCTCACTTTGAGAGTTATGCCCCTAAATTGGGGTCATTAGAAATTTGCTGGGGCTGAGTACCTAAAGTTTTACTCAACATTTCACTAAACTAACTTTAGGAGCATAAGACGTGGGTGGCAACAGGGATGGAAATAAGGGAGGAAAAAAAGTTAGAGCTTGGCACTGATTTTCAGCACTTGGCTCACAAGTTAGAGTCATGACAAATGAATGGCCATCTTAAATTTAGGTACTAATGAAGAATATAAGCACCAATACTTAACCCTAGACTAACCTAATTAAAAAAGGAAATATGCTTTAGCGATCAGGTCTCAGAGTTACACTCGGCTATACACTGGACCCGTTGATCTGGTGCAGTGAAATGCCATTAACACTTCAAGGACCTGTAAATATCGCTATAATATAATTGCCTTTTATTGCTTAATTTTAGAATATGTCTTTTTTAAATTTTTCTTCTTCTTTTTCTTTTTAAAAAATACCAACGTGGGCCTTACTATATTTTATACAGCACATTGAATGAAAAGAAAAAGAAGAAGAAAAATTTTAAAAAGAAAAAGAAGAAGAAAAATTAAAAAAAGACATATTCTAAAATTAAGCAATAAAAGGCAATTATATTATAGCGATATTTACAGGTCGTTGATGTGTTAATGGCATTTCACTGCACCAGATCAACGGGTCCAGTGTATAGCCGAGTGTAACTCTGAGACCTGATCGCTAAAGCATATTTCCTTTTTTAATTAGGTTAGTCTAGGGTTAGGTATTGGTGCTTATATTCTTCATTAGTAGCTGAACAGCATTAAGCCCAAGAAAAGTGACAATTTCTTATTTGTAGTTGACAATCTTAAATTTAGGGGCATAACTGTTAAGCTCCTAAATTAAGATGACTTTTCAGGTGAAAACTTAGGTTCTTAAGTCTGGATTCTTATAGGGCACAATTTAGAAGCCTAACTTAGGATCCTAAATTAGGGAGCTTAGAGGCTGATATTCAAGCACCACAGCGGCAGGGTCAGCCTGTCCACTAGGTGACCTAAGCAGCTGCCTAAGGTGATGGCCCGGGTGGGCGGAAGCAGCAACACACATGACCGGCTGCACCACTCCCCCTAGCCGCAGCCATTTCTGTTTGAGGGGAGGTGGGCAGCAGCAGCAGCAGTATTTCCAAAAGTGGCTGCTTTTTGCTGTTGCTTTCTTGCTAAAAGCAGGCCATGTCTTTCAGCACACGGCCTGCCGCAGGTAAGAAAGCGGCAGCAAAACCAGCTGCTTTTGGAAATACTGCTGCTGCTGCTGCCCACCTCCCCCTCCCGAGACAGAATTGGCGGTAGCTGGGGGGGGGGGGGAGCAGCAAGATCGGGGTTTCTGCCTGGGGTGGCAGAACCCCTTGGGCTGGCCCTACAGAGCGGTCAGCCTTGCTACTTAAATATCGACAGGATATTCAGCAGCAGTGTTCAGATAGCAGCTGCTGCTGAATATTGAGGCTGAGCGGAGCTGTCCGGATAAGCGCCAACACTTATCCGGTTAGCATAGTTTCAGTTGGCACTTTCATAGATTGCAACATAGGTCGGCTTTTTGCACAGTCTAAGTTGTCTGAATAGGTGTTGAGTAAAAATCTGTCAACCTGATAAGTGATGATAACTTATCTAGATGCAACATCGCCCTCCACCCCCAAACCATTCCTACCACTAACCAGGGCAGTCTGGGGGGATATTGCCACTGAATATTGCAGTCAACACCCTCAGCTGGCTGGCCTCCCTTTGGTTCTGAATACCAATCCTGTAGCTCAGACCCATCATATATAGCAGATATATA
This sequence comes from Ichthyophis bannanicus, assembly GCA_033557465.1. Taxonomy (NCBI): domain Eukaryota; kingdom Metazoa; phylum Chordata; class Amphibia; order Gymnophiona; family Ichthyophiidae; genus Ichthyophis; species Ichthyophis bannanicus. The sequence goes on along the minus strand of CM066033.1, from coordinate 1,378,873,972 downwards.
AACACGTTGTCATAATGGCTAAACATTTTTCCTCTGCTCCCTTTAGTGCCTCATGATGAGTATGACTTGTAGCACTATACAAATGATTATTATTATTAGTAGTAGTAGTAGTAGAGGGAAAAGGTCTAAAAGTTAAATAAGGAATCTTGCCTGCTTATCTACCCATGATGGCGGAGAATAAAGACATTAGATGAAGAAAGCTCTCCTGGATAAGGAGTGGCTGCCAGAATAAATACTTAGAAGTATGCTAGACAGGAATACCTAGGCAGACTGAATGGGCCAATTGGTCTTTTTCTGACATCACCTACAATGTTACTCTGTCACCTAATGCTGCTGTGCTGGGAACCTATGATCTGTGGCCTGCTCAGGTGGCCCCTGCAGAGACAGGTTGAAGAGACGTTGCTGACGAAGAGATTTCTTCTTTTACGTCAGGTTGGGTGCTGATTGATGTGGCTGGTCTCAGGTTTCCCAAGGATTCTGGCATTCGCGTTACTGTGGTGCCTCAGTGAGGACTACAAGTAATCATTTCCGCATTACTGTTGAAATGTCTTCTATTTATCACCTTAAAGCTTTCAATAAGCCCGATATTATTTTTATTCCTCTGATCCGATGCTGCTGTTATGGCACTCCAAAAGCTTTCTAATGAGCGTGCTATCCTCCTCTCAAAGCTATATAGCGCAGCATTCGTCTGTATTAGACCTATCCACCGAGGCAGTTATGACATTCTGCATGTTGAAACTAAACTTTTGCACATGATCTATTTTATTATAGACAGCACTTTGAACAATTCTTCAGGCCCTCTCACACACTGGGCATCGTGATGGCTCTCAGGAGACACATCTGGAACATTTGGCTCCCGGGCAGTTAGATAGCCTAAGGGCACCTAATTTAGGGAGGCAAAAAAGTGCTTATTCTTAGTCTATTTTATAAAGTCACATAGGCACCTAAATGTCTTTATAAAATACGCCCTTGTGCATTTTATTATGTGGGGCGTACTATACGTGTCATTCGACATCGGTTATCTGAGCATGCATCGAGACTAAGAACCAGATCTCTTTCAGCTCCTATGGTGGATCATTGTTTATCCTTTGGCCATGCCTTTGAATCTCTACGGTGGAGGATACTTGATCATGTTCCATGTGACCCTCGGGGTGGCGATCGAGAACAACAACTACAATACTTGGAACAAAGATGGATTTATAGATTAAATTCAATCTCCCCAGGCGGCCTAAACCAACAGATTGACTGGCATACTATACTCTGATGAATGTACCCGATGAGGGATTCCCTGATGGTGGGTGTTCCCTTTTACAATGGGTCTTTGATCATTGGCTGTTCAACTCCCACACGTGATGCTGACGGTATACGTTGAAGACTTAAATGGCTGACTACATTTCCAACTTGTTAGCTGAATACATTGTTGCCAATATTTACAAGTGGACGTTCCTGAAGCAGGGTTTCTAATATATTTTGTGCCCGAAACGAGCGCTGCGTTGATAGTCCTTCACTTTTTTATGGCATCATGGACATTCTTCGTTACTGAAGCTAAGTAACATTTTAAATATATTAATAAAAGGAGAACATCACAGCGGTGCCTTGTTACTATACAGAGCGCTTTGTTGAATTTATCTCCGACAAAAATTATTTCTAACACTGGGAGTTATTGATTATCGGGATATTTAGGTTTATGATTTATAAAATACGAGCACAAATTCTGCAGCCATCGTGCCTAGATTGACAGCATGGATTAGGCATGGACAGGCATTTAAACTAGGGAAAAGGGGTGACGAATGGAAAAGAACAAGGTCAGGACGTCACTCCCAGCAAAAACATAATGACGTTAGAAACAGCCACACTATTACCCACACATCAATAGCAAGTGGGAAGAGGTGTTTAAAAGAAAATCTGTGCAAAATACAGGCAAGCCAGTCAAGAAATGATGGAAAGCAATGAGCACAAATGCTCGAAGCCTAGCCAGCAAAGTTCCTGACCTGGAAGCCCTAATGGTGGAAATGGACTTGGACATTGTGGCCATTACAGAAAAGTTGCATGAATGGGATATAGCCATAGCTGGCTATAATCTATTTAGAAGAGATAGAGAGGGTAGAAAAGCAAAAGCAATATTAAAGTTGCTGAAATGCAGATGACTTGGGGAAAAGAAGAAGCGCTGTGGATTGTGTTGGAAAGAGATGGCACTGTCACCCATACTGGTATAGTCTACAGGCCTCCATCTCAAACCAGTGGCAAAAGCCAGAAGGATGCTGAATTGCCAACAGAGAGGAATTACCAGCAGAAATGAAGAGGTACTAATGCCACTGTACAAGTCGCTGGTGAGGCCTCACTTGGAATATTGTGTTCAGTTTTGGAGACCATATCTCACAAAGGACATAAAAAGGCTGGAAACAGTTCAGAGGAAGGTGACCAAAATGATTTGGAGCCTGCGTCAGAAGACTTATGAGAAGAAACTTGAAGACCTAAATATGTACACTCTGGAGGAGAGGAGGGACAGGGGAGATATGATTCAGACCTTTAAATACTTAAAGACTATTAATGAAGCTGCAAAGGGGTAAATTGAAAGGCAATGTCAGGAAATACTTTTTCACTGAAAGGGTGGTGGATGCTTGGAATGCCCTCCCGATAGAAGTGTTGGGGGAAAATACAGTGACAGAATTCAAAATGGCATGGGACAGACACAGTGGATCCATCAACAGGATAAAAATCAAAATTAACTTAACTAATTTCTCAACATAGAGGGGTTCCTACACAGAGCGGTGGGTTCACCCCTTAAACAAAGATATGGGGAGGGGTGGCCTGCATGGAGCGGCAGGTGCACCTACTCTTGCCATCTTACTGGGCAGACTAGATGGACCATACTGGTGTTTATCTGCTGTCATTTACTATGTTTCTATGAACAAACAAACCCTTAGACGGGGAAGTTGTAAAACTAGAGGGCATAACATGAAGCTGCAAGGGGGTAAACTGAAAGGCATTGTTAGGAAATACTTTTTAATGAAAGGGTGGTGGATGCTTGGAATGCCCTCCCAATGGAAGCGGTGGGGGCCAATACAGTGATAGAATTCAAAATGGCATGGGATAGACACAGTGGATCCCTTTATAACAACAGGATAAAGCGTAGTTACTCATCTGTAACAGATGATCTCCGGGAACAGCAGGAATTTAGTCTTCACATATGGGTATCGTCGGTACCGACGGAGCCTGCGCAGGAATGCTCTCCAGCGTCCAATAGGAAAGCTTTTGGGAGCATCCCTCAGCACATGCGCGCTGCCTTACCGCCTTTACTACTGTCCCTCTTCAGTTAAGTTTGTAGCTGAGTGAAAAGGATAGAGGGAGAGAGGAAAGAGACAAAGAGATAGAGAGACAACTCCTAGGGGAGGTGGGTGGGTTGTGAAGACTAAATTCATGCTGTTCCCGGAGATCACCTGCTACAGGTGAGTAACTACGCTATCTCCAGGAACAAGCAGGAATGTAGTCTTCACATATGGGGACTCCCTAGCTGAAGATGCCAGGGAGATAGCCCCAGGAAGGTTCCACCCTGGAAAGGTGGGAATCCTTCCTCCCATGGATTTCTGGCATTCCACCAGGGTTGGTGGGTAGGAGTTGAATTAGGTCTGAAAGAGATTTTGAAGAACAGCTTGGCCAAAGAAAGCATCCCGACGGGAGGCTTTATCTAGGCAGTAGTGAGCTGTGAAGGTGTGTACCGAAGCCCAGGTGGCTGCTCGACAAATGTCATCGATAGACACAGAGAGGAGATTAGCCATGGAAGTTTCCATGGCTCTCACGTTATGAGCTGTGACATGGTTCTGAAGAGGAAGACCCTTACTCTCATAAATAAAGGATATGCATTCAGCAATCCATTTAGATAAAGTTCTTTTGGAGACCGGTTGTCCCAAATGACTAGGATCAAAAGCTATAAAATGTTGTGAGGACTTTCTATGTTGCTGTATTCTCTGTAGGTAAAAGGCTAAGGCCCTTTTATAATCCAAAGTATGAAGGTTTCTTTCTGCATTAGAGGCGTGAGGCCTCAGAAAAAATACAGGAAGATAAATTGATTGATTTAAATGAAAAGACGAAACCACCTTTGGCATAAAGTGTGAATGAGTTCTAAGAACAACCTTATCATGGTGAAACCTAGTATAGAAACATAGAAACATAGAAATATGACGACAGAAAAAGACCACATGGCCTATCTAGTCTGTCCTTCCATAACAACTACAACAGTCCCCTTTTTACCTTTAGAGATCCTCTGTGTTTGTCCCATGCTTTTTTGAATTCAGTTACTGTCCTCATCTCTACCACCTCCACTGGGAGACTATTCTACGGATCCACTACTCTTTCCGTAAAAAAATATTTCCACATATCACTCCTGAATCTATCTCCCTTCACCCTCATCCCATGTCTCCTCGTAGCAGAACTAGCTTTCAATTGAAAGAGGCTCTCTCCCTGAACATTTATGCCACGGAGGTATTTAAACATTTCAATCATATCACCTCTATCCCGCCTTTCCTCTAAGGTGTACATATTAAGATCCTTCAGTCTGTCCTCATACGCTTTATAATGAAGACCACTAATCATTTTAGTAGCCACCCTCTGCACCGACTCCATCCTGTTCACATCCTTTTGAAGGTGCGGTCTCCAGAATTGCACACTATACTCCAAATGAGGTCACACCAAAGACTTATACAGAGGCATTATCACCTCCTTTTTTCTGCTAGCCATTCCTCTCCTTATGCACCCAAGCATCCTTCTAGCTTTTGCTGTCGCCTTTTCTAGCTGTTTAGCTACTTTAAGATCATCAGACACAACCACGCCTAGGTCCCGCTCTTCTTTGGTGGACAAAAGTACTTTACCCCCTATACTATATTGCTCCCTTGGATTGCTGCAGCCCAAATGCATGACCTTACATTTTTTAACATTAAATCCCAGCTGCCAAATTCTAAACCATTCTTCAAACTTAGCTAGATCCCTCCTCATTTTATCTACCCCTTCCTGGATGTCTACTCTATTGCAGATTTTGGTATCATCCGCAAAGAGGCAAACCTTACCTGAAAGTCCTTCCGCTATATCACTAACAAAGATGTTAAAAAGAATCGGACCAAGGACAGTTCCCTGGGGCACACCACTGGTAACATCCTTCTCCTCAGAGTGAGCTCCATTTACTTGTACTCTTTGTCGCCTCCCACCCAACCAATTTCTAACCCAAGCAGTAACTTTAGGGTCCATCCCTAGGGTGCTCAGTTTGTTTATAAGTCGCCTGTGAGGAACAGTGTCAAAGGCTTTACTGAAATCTAAATACACCACATCTAGGGCTCTCCCTCAGTCCAACTCCCTGGTCACCCAGTCAAAGAAATCAATCAGATTTGTCTGACAAGACCTGCCTTGTATAAGGAGGATTAGCCACTAAAGCTTGCAGTTCACTAATGTGACGTGCAGAGGTGATTGCAATTAGGAAGATGACCTTCCAGGTCAAAAGTATAAGGGTTGTAGTGGCTAAAGGCTCAAAAGGCGGCTTCATGAGGCGCCCAAGAACTAGATTTAGATCCCATGCCACTGGTGATGGCTTAATGGGAGGTTTGGTTAATAGAAGACCTCTCATAAATCTGGATATGAGTGGATGAGAGGAAATTTGCTGTCCATTCAGAGGCTTATAAGAAGCTGCAATTGCACTAAGATAGACTCTTACCGAATTGGTCTTTAGACCAGAATTCGATAAGTGAAGGAGATACTCTAGTATCAATTCTAAGGGTATGCCAAGGGGGTTTAATCCTTTCTTGGAGCACCATATAGTAAAACGTTTCCACTTGAAGGCATAAGATCTTCTTGTGGAAAATTTCCTAGAAGCCTGAAGGATATCCTTTACCTGTTGGGACAGGTTGGAATCTTGGAGGTCTAAGCCTTCAGCAACCAGGCCGTGAGATGCAGGGACTGGGGATTTGGGTGCCATAGCATCCCGTTCTCTTGGGAAAGGAGATCTGGAGCATGCCCTAACTCCAGAGGTGCAGCTTGAGAGAGATGTAGAAGCAGGGGATACCACGCTTGGCGTGGCCATTGTGGCGCTATGAGAATCATGTGACCCCTGTCTCTCTGAAGCTTGAAGAGTGTTTTGGGGATAAGGGGAATGGGTGGGAAGGCATAAAGGAAACCCTGACCCCAGTGAAGGAGGAAGGCATCCCTTGTCTGACAATTGTGAGCCGGAATCCTGAAACAGAACCGGGGAAGTTTGGCATTCAGTGGACTTGCAAAGAGGTGTATGTCTGGAGTGCCCCAGAGATGAAATATCTTTGTCACCTGGTCCAGGTGGAGGGACCACTCGTGAGGCAGCAGTACTCGACTGAGTTTGTCTGTCCAAAGGTTTTGAATGCCTGGACGATATACCACTAGAAGGTGAATTTGATACTCTCTGGCGAGGGCCCACAGTCATAAAGCTTCGTTGCATAATGACAGAGAGCCTGTCCCACCTTGCTTGTTCACATAGATCATTGCTACTTGATTGTCTGTCTAGACTAGGACTATCTTGTAACTGAGCTGGGCGTGGAATACTCAAAGAGCTAAACAGATTGCTCTTAATTCCTGGAGGTTTATGTGTAGACCAGCCTCCTGTGGAGTCCAGGTTCCCTGGGTAGAGAGATGATTCAGATGTGCTCCCCAACCCACCTGCTATGCATCTGTTGTTAGGGTGGCCTGAAAAACGGGTTGATGAAAAGGAGACCCCATTGTCAGATTTTCTAGGGATTGCCACCATTGGAGGGACAAAATTAGTCATTATTATTTTGTCCGATAAATGACCTGTGGCCTGTGTCCACTGTGTGGATAGGGTCCACTGAGCTGCTCACATGTGGAGACGAGCATATGGGACTACATGAACCGTGGATGCCATATGTCCCAGCAACTGTGGTAGCTCTCGAGAAGTTAGGGAGGATTTCCCTGCTGCTTGAGAAGCTAGATGCATTATGCGAAGACACCAGGCCTGTGGAAGGAAAGCCCTTGCTGGTCTGGTATCTAGACAGGCTCCTATGAATTCCAGGCATTGGGAAGGAGCAAGTTGGGATTTTGGGAAGTTTAGTACCAATCCCAAATATTGGAGGATTCGCATTGTGCGAGACAGTGCAGTGCTGGCCTCTGCAACTGAAGGGGCTCAAATGAGCCAGTCGTCTAAGTAAGGGAAGACGAATATCCCCAGGGTTCGTAGAAATGCAGCTACTACTGCCATGCATTTCGTGAATACCCTTGGTGCTGAAGCTAGATCAAAGGGAAGAACCCTGTACTGGAAATGTTTTCCCTTGAAAAGGAATCGTAAGAATTTCCTGTGATCTGGATGGATCAGAATGTGAGTGTATGCATCCTTTAAGTCTAGAGAGCAAAGCCAATCCTGGCTTTGGAGGTATGGCAGAAGAACTCCTAGAGAAATCATTTTGAACTTCTCTCGAAACAGGTATTTGTTCAATTCTCTGAGGTCTAAAATGGGTCTGTGTCCTCCTGTTTTCTTTGGAATAAGAAAATAGGGGGAGTAGAACCCTGCACCCCGTTGAAGAATGGATACCTCCTCTATTGCCCCTTGGGCAAGAAGTGTTGAGACCTCATGATCTAACAGATTGTTTGCGGAGGTTTGAGAATTGAATTGCTTTAGAATTGTAGGAGGGGGCATGCTGTGAAAATGAAGCTTGTACCCTTCTCCTACAATGGACAAAGTCCAACCTTCTGTTGTTATCTGATGCCATCTGTTGGCCAAGTGGCATAACCTGCCATGGATATTGGGGGGTTGAGGACCCCTCAGAGGCAGGAAGGCTAAGCTCTCTAGGAAGGAGTCAAAGCCCTTGAGGGGGCTGAACCTGCAGAGCTGGTTGGGCTCTGGGGCCTTTTGGCTTCTTTTGCTGTCTAGTTTGTCCCTTTTGGGCAACCTGACCCTGAGATTGAGTCTGCTGGGTACAGGAAGGATAAAATTTCCTCTTTTTGCTGAGAGAGGGTTTTTTATAAGACTTCTTTTTGGCTGGAGTGGCTATAGATTTTGACAATCTATCAAGAATAGTATTGTCAGGATCTAACTCATTAGCCTTTTCCTGCCAGTTCTTGCCAAACAGCTTCTCTCCCGTGCAAGGAATGTTGCCTAACTTGTCCTGTACCCAAGTCTCCAAGTCTGATGCCTGAAGCCAGGCAATCCGTCATGTGCCAATGGCAATAGCAGAGGTTCTACTGATGCATTCAAAGCAGTCAAAGGCTGCATGATTTACAAACTTGGAGACATCTTGAGCATGCTTAACTAGAGCAAGAAAGTCTTGTCTCTTGTCATCTGGGAGAAATGGGCTCATAAGCTCCAAATCTCCTGTAACTTCTTTGAGAAACATTCCCATATACAGTATATATGAACTGATCCTAGCTGAAAGCATGGAAACCTGAAAAGTTTGGTGCCCAAAAGCGTCCAGAGTCCTGCATTCATGACCTGGAAGATTGGATGCATGCCTCTTTGCACTTTTCATCCTACGCATGGCTGACTCCACTACCATAGAATGGTGTGGCAGCTGAGTTTTCTGAAATCCAAGACATGGCGGAACTCGATACATAGTATCAAGTCTCCTAGAATGAAGAGAAGTAGTCAGAGGTGTCTCCCACATTCTGAGCATCAAGTTATGCAGAATTTCATGGATGGGCAGAGTGGCTGCCTCCTTTGGAGCTTTAGGATATTGGAGAATTTCCAATTCCTTTGCTCTGGGTTCCTCTTCAGGAGCCACTGTGATTGAAAGGCCTTTGACCATATCATGAATAAAATCCTGAAAAGACATGTCCTCTGGAGGTGACATTCTGCGTTGGGGAGAAGAGGGATCCTCTGGGAGAAATCCTCTAGTAGCAGCAGAATTGTCAGAGTCTTCGGAATCGGAGGATTCGAAGTATTCCTGACAACGATGCTCATGCAAAGCACGGTCCCGGTATCGATCAAAGTCGGTACCAAGTTGATCTGGTATCGATCTGTCGATTCCAGCCAAAGATAGCATGGGAAGAATTCCCACCGGGGCAGGTACCGTCGGTACCAGTATCGTCGGTACCGGTACCGGTGTCTGTACCGGTGTAGGTACTGGCATCGGTGTCAATGTCAGTACCGGTGCCCATTGGACCAACGGTACCACAGCTGAGAGAAGAGCTGTGATGCTGCGTTCAATGGTGAGGAACCTCTGGTCTATCGACGCTGCCGATACCTGGGTATTGGTACCGGTGAAAACGGCCGGAACCCCTGAGCATGGCACAGGTAGTTCTTGCAAGGTCGGGGCCTCAAGAACATCCTGAAGCCCCATTGATGCTTTGGAAGCCGAAGCCTCCCACCGGGGCTGCTTTGCCGGTGTGGTTCCCTCAAGGGCAATGCCAATGGCCTCTCGATGCTTAACAGGAGAGCTACCCTTTAAGGACCGGCTTAGTTACCTGAGATCCATGGGAGGAAGAGGAGGCCCTTGAAGATGTCGATGCAATGGATCTGGCATCCGAAGAAAAGAGGGTACCGAGCTTCGCAGCCTGGTTCTGTCTTCCTCTTTTAGTCATCCCTATACAAGAGAGACATTCATATGGAGAATGTTCAGGCCCTAAACATTTAAGACGCCAATCATGGATGTCAGTGACAGAAATAGTACTGCCACACTTAGTACATTTTTTAAAACCACTAGTTGGTTTTTCCATGTTTTGGCCTAGTGCCCAAAATGGCGCCTAGCAGCAAAAAAGAAAAGTTTTTGAAGAGAAACAGCTCAAAGTATAAGGGGTTTTGGGGGTCTTTTTGGAAAAGAAAAGAAAAGAACCGGCAGCATTGTGCAGCAGGCAAACGTGACCACAAGAAAACAATTTTAAAGACGGAATTTTCTGCGGTGACAGGGTATGGATCCTGTCTGCTCCATGGAAAACGAAGAACTGAAGAGGGACAGTTGGAAAGGCGGGAAGGCAGCGTGCATGTGCTGAGGGATGTTCCCAAAAGCTTTCCTATTGGACGCTGGGGAGCGTTCCCACGCAGGCTCCGTCAGTACCGATGATACCCATATGTGAAGACTACATTCATGCTTATTCCTGGAGATAATCAAAACAACCATTACTATCATGATCTTTGTCTTCTTTACATTAAGGTGGAGGCCCATTTTGAGACTATGTTCTTTGATCGTGAGAAGCAAATGTTTCAGATCATCTTCACTTTCAGTCAGTAATGTGGTATCATCAGCATAACGAAGGTTGTTGATGAGTCTTCCAACAATCTTCACACCTCTGTTGTCTTCATACAATCCTGCTTCTCTGATGATTTGTTCTGCATATCAATTAAACAGGTAGGGGGAAAGTATGCAGCCTTGTCTTGCACCTTTGCTTATTTTAAACCATTCTGTTTCTCCTTGTTCCGTTCAAACTGTTTCTTCTTGATCAATGTACAGATTGTGCACCATGAGGTTTTGGTCCAGGATAAATGCCAAGGTATTTGATATCTTTTTGTACTTTGATGGTATGGTGCGATAGGCAGATTTCTTGTGGGGTTGTAAATAATGTGTCTCTGGTGATGATTAATGCCTCTGTTTTGTTGAAATGTACTGCTAGGTTGTTAGGGTCTAGCCATCTGATCATTGCTTCCATACAGCTTGTTATGGGTAGGAAGTCTTGGTTTTATTTATTTTATTTATTTATTTACAGTTTCTTTTATACCGCGCTATTCAACATCAGTGCGGTTTACAATGAACATAAAAACCACACGTCTCAAATAATTGATCTGTGCTTACAATGAACAGGTAAAATAAAACTTGAGTATACATTAAACAGGTTTCATGCACAGTGAAACAGTAACATGGGAACTATGTACAAAGCAACTAAATGCAGCTATATGTAGAGTTACATGAAACTAGGTAAATTTTCTTGGTAAGAGGAGGTGCAAGGTGAGATTGCAGTTCTGCAGATTAAGACTGTGAGGTGCATGGGTTTGTTAATTGGAGTGATGATCATGATATCATTGGCGTAGATTCTGTATTGCAAATTGTAGTGCTGGACTATGCTGCAGATGGGTTGTATATAGATATTGAAGAGCATGGATGAGATTGGATAATCCTTGGGAGATGCCCTAGGTTAGAGTGAAGGGAGTGGATTTGTGTTGCCACATCTTACTTGTTGCTGCCTGTTGCTGAAATAGGACTGAAACCATTTTAGTGCTGTGCCTTGTATTCCAATTTCCAGGAGGTGTTGCAATAAGATACTGTGGGATACTGTGTTGAATGCAGCTAATATGTTCATAAATAAGAGAAGGAATCCGGATCTGATGTTGTCAATTCCCCTGATGATGGTATCCAGCAGTGAGGTTAGTAACATTTCAACATTGTGATTTGGTTTAAAGCCATGCTGCTGGGGGTCAAGGGGGGGTATATAGGTCAATGTGGCATTGTAGTTGCCTCTGTACCACTGTTTCAATAACACAGGTACACTACCAAAAAACTGCCTCCAGTTTTGCAACTGATTCCTATAGATTTTGGGGTGCTGAATCCAGGAAAAATAGCCAAAATGTTCCATCACGTCACGTTTCCTTGTAAAATTAGATTTCTTACCCATATAAGGAATGTTCACATAAGTTCGGATAATTTCTTTTTAGCCGACTGCAGTTTATTTTCTTGGCCCAAAATAGAGGTTGTAATGGTTAACTAACTAGAAACACTCCCTCATGATATTTTAGAGTGTTTTGTATTCATTTTATACATTAACAGGACAATTGGGAGGCGGGGGGCTAAATCCAGTACTCGCGCTGGTGCATGTTCTTTCCTGTTCGCCTCGCCTCGTTCGCTCGCTCAAACACGGTGGTTGCGACATGAACGTTCCTGTCAAATTTCAGTTTCTTGCAAGTTCATTATTACCTTTTGTTTGCTCAGTCGTAATCCAGCTTTATTCCGAAGTGGTTCACTACAGTTGTAGTTTGCAGTGCTGTGTATTTGTGATGGCTCACAGAGCCAGAGGTTGCGTCAACTCTCCGGACAGTTTTTGCTTTATTTGTGGGGAATATACCGTGAAAAAGCGGCAGAGGAACATTTCTGCATTTATTAAAAAAGTATATTTCGCCTATTTCGGTTTGAAGTTAGGCGATCAAGACAAACCGTGGGCTCCTCACAAAGTGTGCAAGACATGTGAGGAAGATCTACGCTTATGGATGAAAGGTAAAAAACAAGCATTTCGTTTCGGAATACCTATGATGTGGCGTGAACAAAGAGACCACAGCAGTGACTGCTATTTTTGCTCTTGCATTGTGAAGGGATACAACTTAAAAAATAAGAACGTAATAAGTTACCCCAACCTTCCCTCAGCAATTAGGCCTATGCCTCATAGCAACGAAGTACCTGTGCCTGAACCACCAAAATCTTTGGATCATATTTGTGTGGACGGTTCTGATCATGATGAGACTCATCAGATGGCTTTTCCCGATGAGTCCAGTACTTCCGAGTTTGAAACTGAACCAGATCCGAAACCTGAACTTTTCTCTCAAGCTGAATTGAATGATTTAGTCCGGGATTTAGGACTCCCAAAAGATGCTGCCCAACTGCTAGGTTCTCAGCTTAAACAGAAAAATCTATTGTCACTAGGAACAACTTTTTATTGGTACCGCAACCGCGAGACACAATTTTTGAAGTATTTCAGCAAAGAGGAAGATTTGGTATTTTGCAACGATATATACGGAGTGATGGAAAAGTTTAAACTCAAGTATGATCCTGCTGCATGGCGGCTGTTCATTGATTCGTCAAAAGACAGCATAAAAGGTGTTCTTCTTCATAATGGCAACACATTCGCTTCAGTTCCTATTGCTCACTCTGTTATTCGCCAAGAAAAATACGAGAATTTGGCCCTGATTCTTCAGAAGATTCGTTATGATGAGCATAAGTGGATGATTTGTGGAGACTTTAAAATTCTATCCATGCTATTAGGGCAGCAATCCGGTTTCACCAAATATCCCTGCTTCCTTTGCTTGTGGGATAGCCGGGCCCACGACCTACACTGGGGGAAAAAAGACTGGCCAATTTGGGAGTATTTGAGACCCGGTGAGAAAAATGTTCTTCATGAGAGCTTGGTACCTCGTGATAAAATTCTATTACCACCTCTCCACATTAAGTTGGGTCTCATTAAGCAATTCATCAAGTCCCTTCCAAAAGATGGTGAGTGCTTTCGGTACCTTTGCTCAAAGTTCCCCCGACTTTCTGAAGCAAAGCTAAAGGAAGGAGTGTTTGTTGGCCCTGATATAAGGAAACTCATTTCAGATGGAGCATTCGCTGAAACGATGTCTGAGAAGGAAAAAGAAGCCTGGGATTCCTTCAAGGATGTTGTTCTCAAATTCTTGGTGAACAGGCGGGATGAGAACTATAAGGATATTGTTGCCAGGATGCTCAATGCCTTCAAAGAACAAGGCTGTAACATGAGCCTGAAAGTCCATTTCTTGCACTCCCATGTGAACTACTTTCCCGAAAACGTGGGGGCGTATAGTGAAGAACAAGGTGAAAGGTTTCACCAGGACATCAAGGACGCAGAGAGAAGGTACCAAGGAAGATGGAACACCACTATGATGGCTGATTTCTGCTGGTTGCTGCTGCGGGAAACCCCAGATGAAAAATACGCCAAGCAGCGCACCAAGAGAAGCATTCGGGGGAAGAAGAAACGGGCCCACCAGGAGATTGATTGACCCAAGAATGACTTTAAAATCTAAACTGTGTTGACACAGATCGTGTTTTTACTAAACTTTGAAATAAAAATTTGCTAGTTATTACCACAGTGTCGGATCTCATTTATTAGAATTTTATTTTCACACCATCGGGTGTTTGTCTTCATGTATTGCAATGGTGCGGTTTGCATTTTCTATTCTTACATACATACCTGTACAACATTGTTTGCACATTTCTTTGCTTTGCTTTGTGTCTAACCTCGCTCTTATATGCTCAATGTTTGTGCACATGTATGTGGCTGTTTTAAGTGCAGACAATTTTGCTACCATCACAGTGTGTTTTGTTGACATTACTCTATTCTTATGTGCTGCCTTGTTACAATTTTCTTTATTCTTATTTGAATAACTACTAAACAATTAGTATAAAGAATTCATCCAAGAAACTTTTATCTCGATCGCACTCAATCTGAAACGTTCACCTCAAACTGCTAACCCAATGTAGCAAAAAATCTGTACGTGATGGAGCAAATTGGTTACCAGATTTGGATTCAGCGCACCAAAAAACGTAAAAATCAATCGAAACATTAGAGGCAGTTTAAAAAAATTTTTTTTTAGTGTACCTGTGTAATTTTCGCCATGAGAGATAGACTGGATATAGGGCGGAGGATCTTGGGTCAGATTTGTTGAGTGAGAAGTTCTTTAGTATTGGGCATTTGATAGCGTGTTTGAGCATGTTTAGCATATATCCTTGGTTGAGGGCTGTTTGTTACTATCTTATGTATGAGGTGTATGAGTTGTCCCTTTGTAGATTTAATCCAGGATGCGGGTCATGCGTCTGATGGTGAGGTGGTGGTGTTGAGGGATGTAATGATGTGTTCTATTTGTTGGCAGCTTGGTTTGTGAAACTCATTTCAGGTTGTCGTTGTAGATGTATCCGGGTTGATTGATGTTGGGGTTGGGGGGGGGCAGGGCTTTCACTGGTTGTTTTTTTATTTTGTTATTAGGTGGTTTGCAAATACCTGTGGGTGTATTTCTGGGTCGGTTTGTTGCGCATGATCTTTTATGAGTGTCCTTGCTGTTTTGAATAGTTCACGAGGTTTGTTGGCTAATTTCATTATACGGTTAGTGTAGAATTGTTGTTTGGCTTTATATTCATGTTGTTTTTGCCTGTATTGTGCAAGAGTAGTGATGGATTTTGTCTGTCTCCATTGTCTCTCCAGTTGTTGTGGTATTTGTTTTGTTAACAAGGATGATTCGGTTCCAGTTTTCAATGGTCATATCCAGTTTAGGTAAGTCATGGTTTAGGCTTGGGGTTATTTCTTCCAAGAACCTTTCCTTGTGAAAGCACTTAAATCTTCTTTCTGTATGTTGTGGGGTTGTGGTATCAGTGGTCTTATTTAGACGCATCTTGAAAGCTATGAGGTCTGACCTTGGTATAGGAATGATTGATGGATGAGTTATAAGGTTGCGATCAGTCATTGTCTTTGGAATGAATATGAGATCAGGCATTGTTCCTAGCTGATCAGTTGGTGTGGTGATGATTTGATTGAATTGAAACTACTCCATTGCCCCCAAGAATGCTGTTGCTTCTTTGTTGCTTGCTGAGCTTAGATTGAAATAGCTCAGAGCTATGAGAGGTTTCTGTAGTGTTTTCTGGTTGCAAGCTGTCTCCAGCATGGAAGATAACTCATCAAAGTTGGCGTTGGGAGCTCTATACATGAGGCATATGGTGATATTTTTGTTGTCTATTGTGATTATGTTTGTGCTGTGTGTGGTGACTATGGCTGTGAGTTTGAATTTGTAGTGGTTTCTAGTGAGACTCAGGACATCTCCACCTCTCTTGTGCATTCTGTGGCAGTGGAAGACAGTGTAGTTTGCAGGTATGATCTGGTTGATGATGGCTTGGTCTGTGTCTTTGAGCCAGGTTTTGGTGATGCAAAGGATGTTTGTTTTGCTTGAATGAAGGTAGTCTGTGATTGTGTTGATTTTGTTTCTAACTGATCTGGTGTTGATGAGTGTGCATGTGATGGGAGTATCTAGTATAGGGCTGTTGTGTGCAGATGTAGCTGTGGACTGGGGTATAATTTGTATTAGTCTGTGTGGTTTGTGGGTGAGATGTTTAATGTGGTGCTGCCATAAGCTGATTTGGTGTGAGTGTGTGTGAGTATAGAGAGCATCAGTGTGTGTGAGGGTGAACGGGAGGAATTATGGCCTCCTGCTTGCAGTCCTGATCTGATTGGGGGTCGATGAAAAAGAGCCACGCACCCGATGGCGCCTTCTTTTTGTAGTTATGCAGGCTGTGTCCCCGATTTGCTTGGGACGGTGAACGGGAGGAGTTATGGCCGCCCCCTTGCAGTCCTGATCCGATCTGGGGTCAGTGAAGATTTTTCAGAAATTTATAAAATAAATCATAGGAAAGTAAGGAAAATGAGTGAAAATACCAACATC
Source organism: Ichthyophis bannanicus (assembly GCA_033557465.1). Classification (NCBI taxonomy): domain Eukaryota; kingdom Metazoa; phylum Chordata; class Amphibia; order Gymnophiona; family Ichthyophiidae; genus Ichthyophis; species Ichthyophis bannanicus. The sequence goes on along the minus strand of CM066033.1, from coordinate 1,378,857,873 downwards.
AATGTCATCATTAATAAAGTAATGAAAACACAATTTGCATTGTTCGAGCCCACATTTTAGGGGAACATAATCTAGATATCATCAAATTAGAAAATAACTAACAAAGAAAAATTCTATAAAAAATAACAAAAATAAAGATGCCACTCAAATTGCCATTATATCCTTTCCATTTATTTATTTTATTTATTTATTTAATAATCACTTATATACCGCACTTTCCCAAGGATCAGGTGCGGTTTACAAAAAACAACGATAAAGAACAGAGCGATATAGTTACAGTTCTTTTTACATGAAACATAAGGTAACATCGGTGAACTATGTACAAAAGGCTTGTGCCTTAATAAACAAAGCATAATATATTGCATGAACTATTTACAGAAAACATAACAATTTTTGGGGAGCATTAGAACTATATGCAAAATAATTGTACCATTGTGAATGTACTATATACCTTGCAGTGTAGTTGGATGTCCAACTATAAATGTTAGATTAATTGTACAGAATAAGGAGCATGAGTTAAGTTTTATATGCACATTTTGAAATGACATACTAGGTTTGATAGCTAGTTAGCTAGTTTGTCTTCTGTTATCCATTTTCATTATGGGAGAGGGTGTTTATCTGTGGGCCATAGTGTGTTGTAAATAAATGTGTTTTTAGTTTCTTTCGGAGTTCCTTAATATCAGTTAGAACTCTGATATCCTCAGGGAGGGAGTTCCAGAGGATGGGGGCAGCATGGGAAAATGCCATGTTGTTGGTTGTTTTTTTGGCTTTTGTGAAGGTTTTCAGGGTCATTATTTTATTTGTATGACCTCTCCTATGAGCAGTTTTAGATGAGTCCATAGTAATGAGTTTGCATAATGTTGGTGGTACCATATTATTTAAAGCCTTGAATGTAGTTATTAGGATTTTGTAGTTTATCCTGCATTGTATTGGTAGCCAGTGAAGGTTAGCTAATATAGGTATTATATGTTCAAATGTATGGACCTTCATTATGATTCTAGCCGCAGTGTTTTGTGCTAGCTAAAGTTTTTTAATGCATGCATGCAGCTCCCAACCTCACTATCAAAGTAATAATACAGAGAGAAACATACATTTAGGGCTATGTTTTCTAAACCACACTAGCTGTTAACTCAGTAGAACGCACGCATTATCTGGCCACAGTAGCAGTTAACACTGGGCAACTGCAGATAACACAGTGATTTCCTATACTATTTGCAAAAAGCACATTATCTGCAGTAGTAGGGCAGAGAGTGGGTGTGTCTGCAATGCACAGTTACCACAGGCCTCAACTGCACATGGTGACCGTCGGATTTGCAGACAGCGAGAGTGCAGCTAACACCACATCAGTGGGTGATGTGAGCGGCAAGCGTGATACTGCCCAACCACATTCTCTGCACTTTCAGAGCTTTATCTGCTGGAGACATGCTGTGCATGCCCCCATCAGATGACATGTGGCTTTTGCAGCTTCCGCTGTGCTATCCGCATTTTTTTGGCATGTTACTCGTAGTTGCAAAAACCTAATGCGATTTAGTAAACATGTCCCTTATTTTGCAAAACATTTGTCTTGAAGAAACCTTTCAGGATGCAGTGGTTCATAGAATACATATCAATCTCCTTTGTAGTCAATGACACATTTACAAGGGAACCGAAGGATAAAGGTTCCTCCCGAGATGTAAAAGGCTCTTCTTCATTTGTATCACATCAGGGAGAATGAAACCCTGCTCCCAAGAAAAGAAACCAACTTATTTCTGAAGACATTTTTAATAATTTAAAATCACTAACGTGGCTCTAATGGAAATCTCTCCCTGGCACATCCCCAGGAAAGTTGACAAATCCAAGCAATCTATAGATAACATAGTATTCATTCCACCTTCCTCCTCTACAGTACCCCCTGCTACTTTGTGGGACATAGGCTCAAGATCTTTAAAATATCTTTCAAAACATCTTCCACAATTCTGTTGATAACAAACATCTGGTCCTAGGAAAGCCTAATAAATTGAAATTCGTGTTTCTTATACCATTTTTCAAGGCCTCTCATTTATTATGAATGGAAGACAGCTTATTGTATGTGATGGTTCCACTGTCTGCGAAGCAGATACTTGACTCCCAAAATGTGTGCCCTGCTGCTCAAGATTGGTCAGCCTTCTTTCATATTCTTCCAGCTTGGAGAGAATTTTTGTATTCTACCAGCGTATATTTTAAACGGTCAATCACCAAAAATCAAAATTGCAGAAAACTGGCTGAGAGAGGAGGTAACCATATCGCTGATCAACTCACTTGGGGTTCCTTTCCTGTGCTACACCTGGGTTCCCCTCGTCTATCTAAGAGGACCAAGCTTGGGTGTTGTTTATCCTTAGCTGTGTCATTTTCCTATTGGTGCTTTTGCTATTGGTGATAGTTGCCCATCTGGCAAAGTAAGTGGAATATCTCTGCTTGCTTCATGGGGGGGGGGGGAGGGAAGGGGGGAGGGGGGATGGATCATTGGAGTCAAGATTATATCCAGCTCACTGTCCAGAGGAAAATCTTCCCCTGTTATGGCCATTGGAGCACGACATGTTATTTCAGTGGACATATAATCCAGGGGTTAGCATGGTAGCCTGATAACCAAGAACCCAGCGTTCAATTCCCAGTGTCTCTCCATGTGGCCTTATGTACGTCTCTTCACCCTCCAGTGCCTAGGAAGAAAGGCCTTGCAATCCACTTCCAGTCACACCCTGCTAAAACCCAGGGGCTGCTGGGTTACTAGGAGTCAGCATCAACTTGACAGCACTCACGTGTGCATCCATTGGCCATTTAGTAGGTACTGACTTCCCCAATCTGTGGCCCTTTCCCCTTGTACACAATAAAAAAAAAGAAAATTAAGCTCAGGCTCAGGAGCAAAACATCATGCTACCACTAAGGGAGCCATTTGTCACACTTCAATATTGAAAACTGTGGGACTGTACGAAGACTTCATTAGAATATCTTATAGCGATGTTTGGACTATGCATTTAGACTGGTAGGCACACAATTTTTGTGCTTAGCTCAATAGGCACTGTGTGGAATGCACACCCATATATAAAATGTACAGATTTTGGTTTTGATTGAATTGCATGCAGGCTCCATTTCTTTTTGATTTGTGTGCAGACTCAGTGTGCACACAGACTCTATTCAGTTTACAAGTAGACTCTCTTCTGCTTGATTTGTGCACAGATTTGGCATCTTATATAGTGGGTGCCATGCCCTTTTTTGCACATAGGCAGACTGAGCTCACTGACTGAATTCATTATATCATATTAATATTCTTGTAAATATTGTTTTAAGAGTTGCTCTGCTTTTTTACTTCATTAATTGTTGATGCTAAGTTTTTAACACTAGTGATGATTTTGAAATGGCATTGTTGATATGAACAGAACCTTTTTACGAAAAGCACTGGGCAGTGGCAAAATTCTGCCCAAGCGACCACTGATGTGCAGGGAGGTCCCGAAGAAGAAGAGGACCCATTTTCAGCAGTTCCTGTATTTTCTGAAGTGGATTTCCCCAATCTGGGGGACCTTTTAAAATTGTTGCTTAGGGGCTCATATTTTCAATTTCTGCCACTGGCATGGGGGTTTTAATCCTTAGGCAGCCCCCGGCGAACTGATGGCCAACACTTATTTTTAATTTGATTGGCATTTTGAAAGATCTTTTCTTCAGTGAATCAACTGACATGAGATGGACGTATTCACAAGATAAGTAATAGTAAGAACATAAGAACATAAGATATGCCATACTGGATCAGACCAAGGTCCATCGAGCCCAGTATCTTGTTTCCAACAGTGGCCAATCTAGGTCATACGTACCTAGCAGTATCCCCAAGAGACACAGGTTCCACAATGCTTGTATTGGGTCAAGCATTGATATCCTGGGTCCCTTTTTAATAATGGTTTATGGACCTTTCCTCCAGGAACTTGTCCAAACCTTTTTTAAACCCAGCTACACTAACAGCCCTTATTACATCCTCCGGTAACAAATTCCAGAGTTTGATTACACGTTGAGTGATTACAAGTGTGGAATATTAGGACAGATATACAGAAGGGACATATATGCACATGTGTGATTAAGGACATTGTTGAATTTTGGAGGTTTTTAGACCAATGACTGAAAAATTTACAGCCTTGGTATATACATGATTCATTGGCTGGTAATAAAAATGTTAATCAGCTTGAACTACAATAATATTTTAGGCTGTTTTTAACTGAGTCACCCAATAACCCTTTTCAAGCATAGGATGTAGTTAATTAAGGGGCCCTTTTACTAAAATGCACTATGCAGTTTGTGCGGGTTTCAGCATGGCGTAACTGCGCACTATAGCCCATGGTAGCTATTAGCATGCAGCCATCACAGCTAGCATGGACTGATTTCCGCACTGTGAATCATGCGGCTGACTGCACAATGGGTGGGTTAGCGGTAGAGAGTGTGTGAGCACTGTGTTTTTACTGTGTACATCACAGGTATGCACTGCATGTCTTGCAAGAAGCATGGGTACAATGACCTCCAACTCAATAGGTGAAGCTAACTGCATCCACAGTATTGCTGACCTGCGTTACTGAACAACTTTGTGCATCACCTATCGGGGAAATGCTGTCCACTCCCCTGACAGGTAACGTGGGGGCTTTGCACTTAACACACCATGAATCAATCCCCTATGGGCACATAAGGTGCAAAACCACAGCACACTTTAGTGAAAGGGCCCCTAAGAGAAATTGGCTGGATGTTTTTTGTTTTTTGAACAGGAATGCTCCATGGAGTCTGATTTATTTATTTATTTATTTAGCAAGCATTTGTATGCCGCTTCTTCCAGCGATCAGAAGCGGGTAAGATTACATGGAAAAAGCTGTCAAATCAAGACAGTATAATTTTGTTTTGTACATAAAGATTCGAAAGGTTAGCACGTCACGCAGAAAATTATCTACTTCTTAGCTAAGGGGATAATAATTTACATATGTACATTTATACATAACAGGTTTTCTGGGTTGCTGGGGGGGAGTTGCCCCTCATGCGAGATTAGTACAGGTTGAAATTACTTTGAAATAGGTGGGTTTTGAGTTTCTTTCTAAAGTCAGCTAGATCATTGCTGGCTCGTAGGTCGGGAGGGAGTTGGTTCCATAGTGTCGGTGCTGTGTACGAGAAAGCCCTGTTACTGGTGATTACTTTGACTGATCTGATATCTATTGGAGTGTGGAGGGTGTTGGAGTTGATGGTTCTCCTGTTTCTTTTGGAAGGTTGCAATCTGATTAGGGTGTCGAGGAAGGATGGTGCTATGCTGTGGATGATTTTGAAGGTGGTCGTCAGTATTTTGTATTGTGTGCGGGCTGTTATGGGTAGCCAGTGTAACTCAATTAGTACTGGTGTAATGTGCTCAGTCAGACTTTTCCTCATGATGATCCTGGCAGCTACATTTTGTGCCATTTGAAGGATGTTCAGGGTTTTCTTAGGTAGTCCTTGAAGAATGGCGTTGCAATAGTCGAAATGTGGCATGATGAGTGCTTGAGCAACGGATCTGAAGTCGTGGGGGTCAATAATATTCCGTATGGGTTGTAGAACTCTCAGTTTGTAGAAAACTGCCCTGTTGGTTTTGCGGAGGTGTGTCTCCATTTTTAGGTCACAGTCAAATGTAACTCCTAGATATTTTATTTCTTTCTTTGTTTGGTAAGTGTTGTTGCACAGGGTTATTGACGTAGGTTGATCAAAATTTGCTTTCCTTGAGATATACATCACCTCAGTTTTCTTGTGGTTGATTGTCATGCTGCTTTGTTGTAACCAGTTTTGCATCTCACCAAGGCATGTTTCGAGTGAGCTGTAGTCCGGGTTATCAGTGTCAAGTTGTGTGTACAGCATAATATCATCGGCGTAAATGTGGTAGTTGATTTTATGCTGTGTAAATATTTTGCATAGTGGTTGCATATATACGTTGAAAAGGAGTGCTGAGAGTGCAGAGCCTTGTGGTATACCTTGTGTTTGAGAGAATGCTTCTGCTTTTTTGCCGTTGAATTGTACCTGTTGCATTCGGTTTTAGATGTATGATGTGAACCACTTTAGTGGGGTTCCTGATATTCCTATTGACTTGATTCTGTTTATGAGGGTTCGATGGTTAACTGTATCAAAGGCAGCTGAAATGTCAATGAATAAGAGTATATACATTTTCTTTTTGTTTTCCAGGCCCTTGAGTAGGTTGTTAAGTAGAACTAGTAATAGGGTTTCGACCCCATGATGTTGTCAAAAGCCGTATTGCTGGTCATCTAGAGGAGCATTGTTGTTCAGGTGGTCTTGGAGTTGTAATAGGACCGCCTTTTCAATGATCTTTGCTAGGAATGGTATGCTCGATATTGGGCGGTAGGATGCTGGGTCATCTCGGCTGAGTGTACTGTTTTTTAGAATAGGTCTTATGATGGATTTCTTTAGCTCAGAGGGCATGGTTCCTTGTTGCAGTGATAGGTTTACTATGTGCGAGATGTACGGTGCTATGTCCTGTTTCACTGCCTTGATCCAGGTTGCTGGGCAGGGATCGAGTGGGGATGTGGTGCTGTTTATGCTTGTGAGTATGGTTGCAATTTGCTGGTCTCCGATTTTGTGGAAATTTTTCCATAATTGGTCTTGATTTCTGATGGTCTCAGGGTTGATTAGTGGTGTCGGTAGGGTTGAGTCCAGGGAGGGTGTAGGTCTTGTGGCAGTTAGTTTGCTTACATAGTGGTTTGCCAATGTTTGGGCCTTGATGGAGTTGTTTATGTTGTCGCTTTGAGATGTTTTAGTTAGAGATTTGATGAATTCAAATAACTCGCGCGGTCTGTTGATCGCTTTACTTAATAGGTTAGTGTGATGGTTTCTCTTAGCAGAGTTGACGTCATCTTTGTACTTTGTAAGAAGGGTCATGTATTTGGTTTTGAGCTCGATGGATTTGGTTTGTCTCCATTTTCTCTCTATTTTGCGGAGTTCTCTCTTTGATCTTGCTAGAGTTTCCGTGTACCAGGGTTCGGAGCTGGGCTTGCTTGCATTTCCTGAGGTTTTCAATGTAGGGTTTGATGCATTTTCTATGTTTGTGTTCCATCTGTTTGTTAGATCATCAAGGTCCGTGTAGTCCAGATCTATGTGGGATGAAATGGTATTTATGAGGTGTTCTTTGTTGAATTTGTTGAACTTCCTGATTGGGTGAGGTATTCTCATTTCCTTTGCATTTTTGGGTAGGGACGGCAATTTTATTTTGAGATCGATTTGGTGGTGATCGGACCATGGGACTTGGGTTATCTTTATCTTAGGTGGTTCTAAGTTTGGTTGACGATTGGTGGGTACGAAAATCATGTCGAGGGTATTTCCCCTATCATGGCTGGCATTGCTTACTATTTGGTGGTAGCCTAGTTGGTCCATGGCTTCAAAGAAGATGTTCGAGTGGGTTGGGGGAATTGATGCTAAGTTCAAATCTCCCAGGATGATTTGGAATTTTTTGTTTTGGGTGGTAGTGATGTTTTCCAGTGCTGTGGCTAGCGCTTCGTGGTGTGAAGAGGAAGGTCTGTATATTAGGCAGATGGATAAAGCCGTGTTTTCTACTTTGAGTAGGTCAAGGTCTGTGTTTGTGATCGTGGATGTGATTGTTAGTTGCAGGCTGGTTTTGGCTGCTACATTATGGCTTTTTACCTGGTTTGTGTCTAGGGGAATAAGGCTTACTAAATGGACTCATAGTTACAAAATACCAGTCTTGCTCTGCAGCACAACATTCTATAAATACTAAATGGACATGATGCCAGCAGGCAGAGCAAAATAGAACATTTTTCCCAAGTTCTTTGTGCAATTATTTCATCATTATCCCTTGGTTCCAGATTGGGTAACTAAGACCACTTCACAGCTGCTCTGGTTTAGTAATAACTGCATAACAAAAACTCTTTGCTTAATGTTAATTGGACCACCCACATGTCTTTAATTTTACTTAATCAGAGATTAAGGAGTTTGCTGGAATTAGCTTGCTCAAAAGAGAGACCTTGGAATAAATCTGAGGAATGAAGAGCTTGGTTGATTTACATAAAAATGTGCTAATTTGTATGGTTTAATGTAATCTTATATGACTTTAACTAACATTGACTCAGAAATGAAGAACGTCTGTAATCTTAGAACTGACTTTTAGAAACTTGCATTGCAAGGCAAGAAAAGTAATCTCATTAAGGTCCGGGACTTCTAAACCTCTCCAAACTATAATCTGCATCAGCAAAATGTACCTTCTTTTCTTTCCCAGATACTTTTCGTGAGACAAGAAACATCACATGGTTCACCAGAAAGTTTATTCAAAATATATGCTCCAGAATAGCCTCTCTTTTAAAGGATTTTCCATTAGTTCCAAAGTGGAATGAAAACCTATATGAATCAAATTCTTTCAGGATAAGCATATATGCTCAGAAAAAAATAACTGTAAAAATGCAAAATATATCAACGTCCAACTATGTCTTGTGAATAGGATGCATCTCAAAGCAAAAAGAGAGGAAGGTGTTCAGGGAGGCTTTTTAAAATTATCACTATATGCTCAATTCATCCAGTTCGAGACTGCAAAGAAGGCTATGTCAACTAGCTATTTGGAAAGACTGTCAAAGGTAGAGGAGAGGCTGTACAGAAGGTTGTATAGCACCTAATGGAATGAAGCCTTTGAATAATATATAATCACAGTGTTTCCACCAATCTTCAAAAAGGAAGCACATATGTACTGTGGGGGAGTAGTCTAGTGGTTAGAGCAACTGCCTCATACCCAAAAGACCAAGGTCCAATTACCCCTAGCACTCCTTATGACCTTGGGCAAGTCCTTTTACCCTCCATTGCCTCAAAAGAAAGGCCTGGAAATCTACTTCTGGTTATACCTTGTCAAGAAATCCCAGAGGCTGCTGGGTCACCAGGAGTCAGCACTAACCTGAAGGCATTTAAAAAATATCTGTATATGCTTTCACTTCTTGTCCATATAGGAGATAATTGTATGAGGAGTCACATAAAATCAAGTGCTATCAATATGCATAAATCAAATATTTTCAGTGGCTTACGCAAGTGAGTGCGCGTTTACACGTGTAATTTAGCCAATCGCTATTCTATAAGCACCTGCATTGGGCCAGTGAGGTGTACTTTCACTCTGGGCGTGCACAGCGGCAGAACTTAGGTGGAGCATAGGCAGAACACAAGCATATGTGTGGAAGTTATAAACTGCTGTAACTTACGCAGGTTCCTTAAAAATCTAAGAGCAGGCATGTCCAGCAGCACTAGGGTTTGTGTAACGCACAGTGCCTTAATTTGCCATGTGTATCCGCCACTTATGCCCCCATTCTATAAAGCTAAGTAAGTGTCTACTTGACTTTATAAAATAGGCACAATAAATGTGTGGCATCCTGGATGTTAATTAGGTCTGAATTTATAAAAAATTATAAAGCATCAAAAGATATTTGCATCTCCATTTTTTGAGGGTGATGGAAAATAACACACGGTGATGCAACCTGTGAATGCTATTTCTCCCCATTAATCTGAACATGCCCCAGGAACACCTAGTCTCAATGCAACCAAAAGTGTAAACATTATAGCACACTGCTTAAAACCTTTGCCATATTGAAGGAGAGCAACTTTCAGTCAATTTATTAGAATCGCTAAGGGCCCGATTCCATCCCACACATAGATCCCTTCTGTGCATCAGGTCTGAACTGGACGCACAGAGGGGATCGCGATTCTGATCCCGTGGGGCACGTCTAGGAATTAGGATCGCGATCAGGCATGTACTTGCAGGCCGGGACTGTGATTCAGTCCAGCCTGCATGTACATGCACAGCCTGACTAACTCAGTCAGGGCTCCTCAATGGAGCCGCGGCACCATGGCATCAGGTTGCCATGGCACTGTGGCTCCATTTAAAAGCCGCGATGCCGGCTGCCTGAAAAAGGGGTTTATTTCGCACAGCCCGACCCCTGATCTGGCCTCCTAAGGCCAAGGTCAGGCTGCAGAGAATGTCCCCTGGCCCCCCTGCCCCATCCGAGCCCCAGGCACTTAAAATCACATCCAGGGAAATTATTTTACCTTTGAGATGGAATAACTTGCCCACACATGTTGCTGGCCCTGGACTTAGAGGGCCAACATTAGAATCATCCCTGTACATCCAGAGCCAGAAACCACCCACTGCCTGACCAGACTCCACCCCTGGGCCACCCATTCTCCTCCCCATCTAACTTCCCCCCACAACCGGTGGGGAAGTTATTTGGGGGCAGGAGCCGGCACGAATAGCAGGGATGGACGTCCTGTCGGGCCGTCCATCCCCGCTATTCATAGCATAGAATAACCCTCTAAATTACTTTAACATAAGAACATAAGAAATGCCATACTGGGTCAGACCAAGGTCCATCAAGCTCAGTATATTGTTTCCAAAAGTGGCCAGTCCAGGTCACAAATACCTAGCAGGTTCCCAAAAAGGTATGCAGATTCCACAATGCTTATCCTGGGGTAAGCAGTAGATTTCCTAGGTCCTCCTTAATAATGGTTTGTTGACTTTTCCTCCAGGAACTTGTCCAAACCTTTTTTATACCCAGCTACACTAACAGCTTTCACTACATCCTCCAGTAACAAATTCCAGAGTTTCTCGTATTAGTCTTAAATGGGTTACATTGTAGCTTCGTTGCATATCCCCTAGCCTTCCCACTTTTTGATGGAGTAACCAACCTATCTACAGTTACCTATTCCACTCCATTCATTAATTTAAAGACCTCTATCATATTTCCCCTCAGCCATCTTTCTTCTAAATTAAAGATCACTAATCTTTTAAGCCTTTCCTCATAGGGGTATCCTTCCAGCCCCTTTACCATTTTGGAGGATCTTCTCTGCACCATTTCTAACTGTGCAATATCCTTTTTAAGATATGGCGACCAGAACTGCACACAGTATTCAAGTTGCGGTCGCACCATGAAGTGATACAGAGGCATTAGAATATCCTTTTTTTTATTCTCCATTCCTTTCCTTATGATTCCTAGCATTCTATTTGCTTTCTTGGCTGCTGCTGCACACTGGGCCGAGGGTCTGAATACACTATCCCCAATGATGCCTAGATACTTTTCCAGGTTGGTGATTCCTAATGTGGAACCTTGCATCATGTAACTATAATTTGGTTTGTTCTTCTCTAAGTGCATAACTTTGCACTTGTACAGATTAAATGTCATCTGCCATTTAGACACACAGTCTCCCTAATTCTCTAGGTCCTTCAGCATACACATTGTAAATTGTAGGATTCAATGGCAAAACCTTTAACACTTTCCTAATCAGAATACAGGTCTCCTAGGCATAAAGAACACCTGACAACCAAGGCCAGCATATATTGAAATGTTAAAAAAGTGTTTTCTATTCCTTCCAACCCAATGAAATTTACAAAGAATTATATAAAAGGGGTAAAGAATGTTTGTTTGTTTGTCTGTCCATCTGTCTGTCAATCTGGGAGCAAAATAACTCTCCAAAAATTTAATGGAATGGAATGAAACTTGGCATATGGGAAAAACTGGTAAAAAGACACATCACGTTTGGCCATATCAGACTGGGGGTACCAGAGAAATAAGCCCACCAAAAACTAGCCCAATGTATTTTCTATGGGAGCAGGAGTATAGAAACTTGCATAAAGTAAAACATAGCAGTTAGGGAGTTGCTGCTTTCAGTCTCCCTCTCCCTGTTCTCTACTTACCCAATACCCCAAACTGCCTCATCATCGAAAAATTATCCCTAAACAAATGCCCCACAACCCTGCAAACTGCGTCTACTGCTCCCAAAGTACATTCTTGCAGCTGCCCTACCAATCCTCCAAATGCTGCCAGCATAAAAGAAATACCCCAGAACTGTCTCACCAGCCTGCAAAGTGCTGCATCCCCAAAAACTACAATGCCACAACTGCCCTACAACAGTACTAATTATCCACACCCAAAAACACAACCTACCACTGTAACTGCCTCACCATGCTGCAAATTATTCCCACCCTCAAAAGTACCATCCCATAACTATCACCAATCCCCAAAACTGTACCCTCTGTAAATGCTCTGCCACCCTCAGTTACCATGCCATAGACACAACATGGAGGAATACCCTAATGATCTCCCTCCAGCTCCTCTGACAGCCTCCAGCATTATCACCAGCTGATTTGATTGGATTTGAATTTTAATGGGACAGGTGCTCTGCCTGATGGGCCTCCACCTGGTGGGCCCATGCCTGAGGCCCTTTGGTGTGGTCCTTAGGCACAGCCATAGACTGCAGGATTTGTTGCACTGATAGTAGACCGCCTTTGACCTAGCTCTGTTCACCTCCTCTCCATTACAGCTATCCATGCAAGTGTCTACAGTTGTAGTTGAGTACTCTATCCAGCTGTTCCTCCGCGTGCGGTTGTGCGTACTGTTGAAGTTCCCTGGCCACTGCTGTTTTACAGCTCTCAGCCCTCACGGCTCCTTGGCTGCCCTGGTCATGGAAGATTTGACGTGTTGTTTGTTTATCTGCTCTGTCTTCCAAACATTATGTGTAATCCAGACTCATGATTTATTGCATACTACTCTTTATTTGACAAATGTATCGAACGACCTTTTAATTCAGTTCTGCTGTTATTTTGTCTTCACCCCTATTGTATTTATCGCATTCCTACCTCATTCTTTTATCCTCCGTCTCCATTTCTCTTCTGGCAACATTCACCCTAATTCTGTCCCCCCCCCCCCCTCCGATTTTTCTCTCAATCTTACTCCTCACGCAATCATTCTAATCTCATCTATTTTCCTCTCCTCTCTCTCTCATCCTTCCCTTTCTCCTGTGCATTGCGGAATGCACATTCTCTTGCTAATAAACTTACCTTTACTCATGACCTTTTCAACTCTCATTCCTTTCATCTTTTGGCTCTAACTGAAACCTGGCTCCTACCAGAGGACACAGCTACCATTGATGCCCTTTGCCATGGTGATTACCAATTTTTACACACTCCACACACTACTGGCTTTGGTGGGGGTGATGGGTTTTTGCTTTCTTCATTCTGTCAATTTCAGTCTCTCTCTCTTCCTCAACCTATTTCTTTTTCCTCATTTGAATTCCACTCCATCCATCTTTTTAGTCCCTCTGGATAGCTGTTATTTATCGTCCCCCTGATTTGTCAATCTGTACTTTTCTAACTGATTTTGACTCTTAGCTTTCCCTTTTTATTGATCCCTCTTTCCCCATGCTCATTTTTGGTGATTTTAATATTCATGTGGATAACCTCTCTGACACTTATGCTTCTAAATTCCTCTCTATTACCTCCTCATTCAATCATCAGCTCTGCTCCACTGCTCCTATGCATCAGCGTGGTCACTGCCTTGATATGTTTCTCTTTTCCAATTCAATACTTCAGTTCTTCCCTTATCTGATCATCACCTTCTTAGTTTCTTGCTTCATCACTCTCCACCTCAACCCTGCTCAGTCTCCTCCCACCTTTTTAGGAACCTCAGTGCTATCGATCCATTGGCTTGTTCCAATTTAGTCTCTTTACAACTCTCTTCAACCTTGTCTTCTAAATCTGTTGATGAGTTGTTAGTCTCTTATAATACTGCCCTCTCTTCTGCTCTTGAATTCCCTCGCACATCCCACCCCGCATTCTTTGTGACCAGGGGCGGCCCAAGGGGGGTGCGGGGCCATGTGCGGAAACTCGGTGCGGGGCCTCATTTGCATAAGGGACCTCATTTGCATAAATATTTGCATAATGTTACCATACACTAACTTTTAGTAAACATGCCTCTTAATGAGAGTATGGATAAAGAAAGACTAAAAGATTTCTACATTACTATAATCCAGTGACAACTGCCAGGCACATTAGGAACTACTACAAACACTGCCCATTTAGAACCCATAGAAAACCCGCCGTATCATAACAGCACTACCAGGACTCACAAAGCACAAGACCCTACCTATCAAAAGGCAACACTACAAATATTAAATCAATACATTTCAGAGAACAACAATACATGACCTACTGGGGAAAGAGAACAAGTGGCAATGTCAAATAGGAATTACATAAACAGAATACCTCAGCTCAGTTACACGTGCAGAACATAGACCGTCACCAAACAAGAAATCACAATGTAGAAACAGGAAGACAATAATTAAACTGGGAACCCCAAAAGCCCAACAACACTGTAGAAATAAAACTATAAATTAATTTCCTCTTGTACTAAACAAAGCGCAGACGTTAATGATGCACATCTCCCAGAGCTGGCATATTTCAGTTAATAAATTCAATAAAGAGATATTTTTCTACCTTTTGTGCATTTTTTTCAGTTGCAATTGCTCCAGTCACTTTCTTCTGGTTTCTTTGTGTCTTCTGCTAACTCTCCATCGTCTGCTGTCCATTTATCCTTTCTTCACTCTTCTAGTTTTTTTCCATTCTCTCTCTACATCTGATTTAACATACTAATCTTTCTCCTTTTGCTCTTTCCTCATTCCTATTTCATCCACTCAAATTTTACCCCGCTATCCTCAATCCCCACTTACTCTCCCAATATCCGGCCAATTGGAGAGGGAAAAAATATTTTGTGTGGGAGGGAAGACAAATCTACATTTCACTTTCCCAGCTCTATCCCATTCTAATCCTCCCCCAACATCAGCTCCCTTCTAGTTCCAGCCCCACCCAGCATCCGCTCCCTTCTAGTCCCCGCATCAGCCCATTTCCAGTCCTAGCTCCCCCATCCAAGTCCCTCCATCAGCTCATTTCCAATCCCAGCCCCCCATAAGTCCATTTCTAGTCCTTTCCTAGCCCCACCATCAGCCCATGTCAAATCCTAGCTCCCCTCCACTCAGCCCATTTCCAATCCAAGCCCCCCATGAGCCTACTTCCAGTTCTAGCCCCTCCATGAGTCCATTTCAATCCAAGCCCCCCAACAGCCCATTTCCAGTCCTGTCCTAGCCCCCCCTCACTCAGCCCATTTCCAGTCCTAGCTCCCTCCCCTCACAGCCCATTTCCATTCCAAGCCCCCCTCCCCATCAACTATTTGTAGTTCAAGCCTTCCTTCCACTCAGCCCATTACCATTCCAAGCCCCCTTCCCCATCAGCTATTTGAAGTTCAAGCCCTCCTTCCACTCAGCCCATTTCCAGTCCTAGCCACCCCATAGCCCATTACCAGTCCTAACCCCCATCAGCCCATTTCCAGTCCTAAGCCCATCAGCCCACTTCCAGTCCTAAGCCCCTCCATCACCCCATTTTCAGTCTTAGCCCCCCCATAGCCCATTACCAGTCCTAACCCCCATCAGCCCATTTCAAGTCCTAGCTCCCCCATCCGAGTCCCTCCATCAGCTGATTTCCAATCCCAGCCCCCCATCAGCCCATTTCTAGTCCTTTCCTAGCCCCACCATCATCAGCCCATGTCAAATCCTAGCTCCCCTCCACTCAGCCCATTTCCAATCCAAGCCCCCCATGAGCCTACTTCCAGTTCTAGCCCCTCCATGAGTCCATTTCAATCCAAGCCCCCCCCCAACAGCCCATTTCCAGTCCTATCCTAGCTCTCCATCAGCCCATTTCCTGTCCTAGCCCCCCTCACTCAGCCCATTTCCAGTCCTAGCTCCCTCCCCTTACAGCCCATCTCTGTTCCAAGCCCCCGTCCCCATCAGGTATTTGCAGTTCAAGCCCTCCTTCCACTCAGCCCATTTCCAGTCCTAGCCCCCCCATAACAAATTACCAGTCCTAACCCCCCCATAGCCCATTACCAGTCCTAACCCCCTCCCCCCATCAACCCACTTCCAGTCTTAGCCCCCCATAGTCCATTACCAGTCCTAACCCCCCTCCCCCATCATCCCTGATAGATTAAAAAAAACCAAACCGGCTTCTGTTGCTGCCGCTGCCGCCGTGGCAGCGGCAGAATCAAATGTCCCGCCGCGGGGCCTCACCTGCCCGGCAGAGCCTCACTTCACCATCAGCTCCTGCCCCACAGCCCATTTCCAGTCCTAGCCCCCCATAGCCCATTTCCAGTCCTACCCCCCCATCAGCCCATTTCCAGTCTTAGCCCCCCCATAGCCCATTACATCCTAACCCCCCATCAGCCCATTTCCAGTCCTAACCCCCCCATCAGCCCACTTCCAGTCTTAGCTCCCCCATAGCCCATTACCAGTCCTAACCCCCCCATAGCCCATTACCAGTCCTAACCCCCCCTCCCCAATCAACCCACTTCCAGTCTTAGACCCCCCCATAGCCCATTACCAGTCCTAACCCCCCCCCCCCATAGCCCATTACCAGTCCTAACCCCCTCCCCCATCAACCCACTTCCAGTCTTAGCCCCCCCCTTAGTCCATTACCAGTCCTAACCCCCCTCCCCCCATCAGCCCTGATAGATTAAAAGAAACCAAATCGGCTGCTGCTGCCGCTGCAGCCGTGGCAGCAGCAGAATCAAATGTCCCACCGCGGTGCCTCGCCTGCCCGGCAGAGCCTCCCTTCACCATCAGCTCCTGCCCCACAGCCCGTTTCCAGTCCTACGCCCCCCATCAGCCCATTTCCAGTCTTAGCCCCCCATCAGCCCATTTCCAGTCTTAGCCACCCCATAGCCCATTACATCCTAACCCCCCATCAGCCCATTTCCAGTCCTACCCCCCCATCAGCCCATTTCCAGTCTTAGCCCCCCATAGCCCATTACATCCTAACCCCCCATCAGCCCATTTCCAGTCCTAACCCCCCCCCCCATCAGCCCACTTCCAGTCTTAGCCCCCCCATAGCCCATTACCAGTCCTAACCCCCCCATAGCCCATTACCAGTCCTAACCCCCCTCCCCCCATCAACCCACTTCCAGTCTTAGCCCCCCCCCATAGCCCATTACCAGTCCTAACCCCCCCAAAGCCCATTACCAGTCCTAACTCCCCTCCCCCATCAGCCCTGATAGATTAAAAAAACCCAAACCGGCTGCTGCTGCCGCTGCCGCCGTGGCAGCGGCAGAATCAAATGTCCCGCTGCGGGGCCCCGCCTGCCCGGAAGAGCCTCCCTTCACCATCAGCTCCCGAGTCCCTCCCCAGGCGCGGGCTGTCAGAGTCGTGAGAGTTTCTCTTTCTTCTCGCGGCTCTGTTAATCCCGCCGGGGCTGATGGGAAATCCCATCAGCCCCGGCGAGATTAACAGAGACGCAAGAGGTCAGAGAAGTTCTCGCGGCTCTGAAAGCCTGCGCATTGGGAGGGACTCGGAAGCTGATGGTGAACCATGAAGGGAGGCTCTGCCGGGCAGGCGGGGCCCTGTGGTGGGACATTTGATTCTGCCGCTGCCACGGCGGCAGTAGCAGCAGCAGCCGGTTTGGGGTTTTTTCTACTTGTGCTAATGAAGAATGTTTTTTGCGCGGGGCCCCCTGAAACGCGGGGCCCTGTGCAAAAAACATTCTTGCTCAATGGACGGGCCGGCCCTGTTTGTGACACACCATACCACAGCCTTGGTTGACCCAAACTTGCCACTTTCCTTGCTCCTGTGCCCACTAAGCGGAATGTATCTGGCTTAAATCTCACTTCCTTTCTGACTTTCTCCACTTCAAATTCATGCTGTCCTCTTTCAAATCTGCTTAGCTCTTCAAAAAGCAAAACTATCTTATCCACCTTACTAACTCTCTTGCATCTAATTCCCACCATCTTTTCTCTACTCTTAATTTTGTCCTCAAGGCGCCTCCTCCTCCCATTGCCCCTTTTCTCTCTCCACCCAATCACTAGTTGAGTTCTTCTATAACAAAATGCAGGAGATCTCTCTAAAATTCCCTCCTATAACAACTTCCCCACCTCCCAACTTCCCCATCCCTCAATATCAACTTTTCCCATTAATCTCTGCTAGTCTTTCTTCCTTTCCCATAATAACTGATGAAGAAACATCTCATCTTCTTTCTTCCTTCAGATTTACTACCTGCTCTTCTGATCCCATCCCCACTCATCTCCTTCACTTAATTTCATCCACTGTCATCCCTTCCATCTTCCATATTCTCAGCCTTTCTCTTTCCACCTCTACTGTCCCTTCAGCCTTCAAGCATACTGCCACCACACCCCTATTAAAGAAATCATCTCTTGATTCTAACTCTTTTTCTAATTATTGTCCAATCTCCTTTCTTGCCTTCATTTCTAAACTTCTTGAGCGTACTGTTCTCTCCATTGTTATGATTTTCTCTCCACTCATTCACTTCTGGAATTTTTTCAGTCTGACTTTCTCCCCTTTCACTCTACTGAAATGGCACTTGCCAAGGTCTCTAGTGATTTTTTCCTGGCTAAATCTAAAGGCCTCTACTCCATTTTTATCCTTCTAGATCTTTCATTTGCTTTTGATACTGTTGACCACCACCTTCTCCTTGATGCACAGTCATCTCTTGGTTTCAGAGGCTCTGTCCTGTCCTGGTTCTCTTCCTATCTCTCCCATCACTCTTTCAGTGTTTGCTACAGTGGCTCATCTTCCTCCCTTATACCACTTTCAGTTGGTATTCCTCAAGGGTCTGTTCTTGGCCCTCTACTTTTCTCTCTCTACACCCAGTCCCTTGATGCTCTTATTTCATCACATGGGTTCCAGCATTGTTTTTATGCTGATGATTCTCAAATCTATCTTTCTTCCCTTGATATTTCTCCAGCTCTTCAGGCCCATTTCTCTCTCTGTCTCTCTGATATTGCCACCTGGATGTCTTATCGCCGGTGAAAACTCAACATGAACAAATCTGAACTTCTTATTTTTCCACCCAGGCCCTCCTTTCCCTTCTTCCTTTCTCTATCTCAGGTGACAATACTCTTCTATTTCCTGTTTTCTCGGCCCAAAACCTTGGCATCATTTTAACTCCTCCCTTTCCTTCTCCTCACATATCCAACAGATTACCAAGACCTGTCATTTCTTCATCTATAATATTTACAAAATCCACCCCTTCCTTTCTGATAGCACTGTTAAAACACTAGCCCATTCTTTGATTACTTCTCATCTAGACTGCTGTAACTTCCTTCTGGCTGGTCTCCCTCTTTTCCATCTCTCTCCCTTTCAATCTATTCAAAACTCTGCTGCTTGATTAATCTTTCACTAGCCTCATTTTACTCACATAATCCCTCTTCTCAAATCGCTTCATTTGCTTCCCTTCCATTTTTGCATCCAATTTAAACTTCTTCTTCTTACTTTTAAGTGTATGAATTCTATTGCTCCTCATTCTCTCCTCTATTCTCTCCCTCTATTCCCCATCTTGTGAACTTCATTCTTCCTCAGGCTTGCTTCTTTCTTTGCCCTTTTCTTCCTTTGCCAACTCCAGACTATGGTCTTTTCACCTCGTGGCTTCCTATGCCTGGAACAAGCTTCCTGAGTGTGTACGTCAGGCTTCATCATCCTTTTTACTATAAATCAATGTTAAAGGCTCACCTTTTAAGGCTGCCGCCTTTGTTTCCTAATCCTTGTCCTTGTGTTTCCTTTCCCTTCCCTTTTACCTCGGGTCCTGTTTGTCTTATTTAGATTGTAAGCTCTTACAAACAGGGACTGTCTTTATCCATGTATATAGTGCTGTGTATGCCTGGTAGTGCTTAGAAATATTTTTTTAATAATAATAATCAGAAGGCTAGAGCCAAGGAATCTTTGCTTTGAATACCACTGCTACTCCCTGTGATGTTGTGCAAGTCACTCATCCCTCCCTTGCCTCAGTCATAAACTTAGATTGTAAGCCCTTTGGGGAGAGAAAAATGCCTACTGTAGCTGAATGTAACTTACCTTGAACTTCTGAGAAAAAAGGCATAAGATAAATCTAATGTGCACAGAACAAACTATAGAGATGCACATACATATGAACACCGAATAGACACAGTGGTTACAAATAGCTGTGATGTACTGCATTAGAAAATGCAAATATAATAGAAACATAGAAAAATGATGACTGAAAAAGACCACATGGCCTATCTAGTCTGTCCTTCCATATCAACAATGTGTGCCTTTGACTCAAAGCTTATCCAACAGCACCTGGGTTTTCTAGGCAGAGTGACTGGAAGTAGATTGCCAGGCATTTCTTCCAAAGCAATAGAAAGTTAAGTGACTTACCCAAGACCACAAGGAGTGTGTGTTAAACACTGGTCTTGTGGTTAGCAAGCCAGTGCTCTAGCCATTAGGCTGCTCTTCATTTGATTTCCTAGGCAAACAATTTTTTTGATTTGTTTAGTTTCCTGTATCATTTGCATGTTTGTTTTGCTTTGAATAAATTTCCATTTTGTGTGTTTGTTTTTATGAATATTCATTTCAGGGCAATTTTGTTAATTAAAGAGGTGGCTGTGGCTGCTGCTGCTCAAGCAAAAAACATAGCTGAAAGGTTACTAGAGGTTTCAGGTAAATTTTAAAAAGTGGGTTTTTTTCTCAGATCACAAGCTGGCCTCAAACCAGTGGAAAACTGCGAGAGGATCTAGAGAAATTGGGAAATGGGGCATCCAAATGGCCGATGAAATTTAATGTGGACAAGTACAAAGTTATGCACTAGGAAAGAACATTCCAGGAAAAAGAATCTAGGTGTCATTGTGGATAATACGTTGAAATCTTCAGCTCAGTGTGCAATGGCAGCCAAAAAAGCAAATGAAATGCTAGGAATCGTAAGGAAAGGAATGAAGAATAAAACCAAGGATACATGATAATGTCCATTCACAATTTTGAAAAAGTTTAAATATCTGAAGAATTAAGCAATGTGAACCTTTAAGCTGTGCAAACAATGATGCAGAAAGAAGTAACCATATCTTTTGAAACATGTCAGAGACTGGATTTGATAACTGAAGTGTATAGAAAATAATGTTATAGATAAAAATGAAAAATGGACCTATAATGAAAATACATTTCCATCTAAGAAGATTATATATCCAGTGACTACCGGGATATTTTTGATGATCCACAAAAATATTAAAAAGTATATTCTATTGTGATCCTTGAGTGCTGTTGCTAGTAGTGATATGAGCTTTTAGTATCGATATTTTATAAAGGCAACATAGATGCCTATGTGCCTTTATAACTCCGGACTTTGATCAGC
This sequence comes from Ichthyophis bannanicus, assembly GCA_033557465.1. Lineage (NCBI taxonomy): Eukaryota > Metazoa > Chordata > Amphibia > Gymnophiona > Ichthyophiidae > Ichthyophis > Ichthyophis bannanicus. The sequence continues at coordinate 1,378,836,908 of CM066033.1, read as the reverse complement.
CACATGGGAGTACAAGAAACTGGTGACAGAGATTATGGAGTCAGGGCTTGCCTCTTAGACACTGGCCACCCCATAAACTAGGTTCCTTAGCTCTATCAAGGTCCTAAAGCAAGGATAAAACAAGCCCCAGTGAGAGAAAATGCTCTAGCTAATCGGAGCGCCCACAATCACTGATATCCGCAGGGAATTTCCTACCATGTTGAATCTATTAATTGCCTAAACAGCGGCAATAATAACAGCAAATGACCCACTCCCATTTCACTACTTTCTGATTACTGTAACCCGCCACCAAACAGTGAGATACGAGAACGAGGGGGTAAAAAATCAAACTCCATTGCTTTTCTGGGCTACTAGCTCTGCAGCACAGCCTGCTCTGGTGTGAAACTAAAAACTACTGACTGTTTCTTTGAGGAGGAAATTTTTAGATTGGGTCATATGAAGTGAAGCAGCAACATCTCAATCACACATTTTTAAGTCCTAACAGCCCAGAGCCACCAAACAACTGCTTTGGGTACTGAGATGCTCGCTAAACCGCCCCTCTCCCCACCCGAGGACACTAGCTACTGCAGCTCTGTCCTGCATCTGCCCTGCACTGCTGAGAATTTGACAAAGAGAAAATCTCCTAAGAAGGGGAGACAGCAATGATGAAAGACAACAATAGAGCTGCTCTGGGGACTGTGGCGCACTGCGACTCAGCCTTTGTGATCTGTGAACGTATCTGTGATCAGTTGTCGGTGCTCCTATGACTTTATTCAGCCCTTGACTGATGACTCTAATGTTTTCTAACATTTTTAGACTTAGGAGTTGACAGCTCTAAGCTTACTTGAAATAAGATTTACCTTTTGTTTGCATCCCCTCCTTCTACCTTAGCCCCATTCCTTTCCCTCCTTTGAAGTCCACTCCATCTGTCTTTTTAATCACCTTCCTCTCTGGATCGCTGTTGTCTATAGACCCCCTGACAAATCCACTTCTACCTGCCTCACTGATTTTGACTCTTGGCTCTCTTTATTCCTGAATTCTTCCTCCCCATCCCTTATTCTTGGTGACTTTAATTGTCATATTGATAACCCTTCTCACCCCTCTAGGGCTCATTCCGTTCTGGACATAAATCCCCTCTGTATGTCCGGTCTGAACCGGACGTACAGAGGGGATCATGATTCTGATCACGTGGGGCACGTCTAGTCCCATGGGATCAGAATCATGATCAGTCATGTACATGCTGGCTGGGACTGTGATTCAGTCCGGCCTGCACATACATGACCTTCCCGACTAACTCAGTCAGGACTTTTAAATGGAGCTGAAACACCAAGACGTCCAGTTGCTATGGCACCGCAGCTCCATTTAAAAGTCATGATGCCGGCCGCCGGATAAAAGTGTTTATTCCCAGCAGCCCATCCCCCGATCCGGCCTCCTAAGGCCAGGGTCGGGCTGCAGGGAATGTCCTCCAGGCCCCCCTGCCTCATCCACGACCAAGCAGCACAAAAAAAGTCCATGGAAGTTATTCCACCTTGGAGGTGGAATTACTTCCCCGGACATATTGCTGGTCCTGAACATCCAGGGCCGACATTAGAATCGGCCCTGTACATTCAGGGCCAGCAACCGCCCAGAATCTGCCCCCAAGCCACCCCTTCCCCGCTCTGTCTAACTTCCCCACACAACCAGCAGGAAAGATAGACGCAAGCGGAGAAGGCACTAATGGCAGGGATGGATGTCCTGTTGGGACGTCCATCCCCACTATTCGTGGCACAGAATCGGGCCCTATGCATCTAGGCTGCTTTCCCTTACTCCTCTTTCAACCTCCAGCTTTGTTCTTCTGCCCCCACTCATGAGCTTGGTCACTGCCTTGACCTCATTTTGTATTCTAATTGTTTACCTTCTAATTTCTGCACCGTAGTTCTTCCCTTATCTGCCCACCACCTCTTAAGTTACACTCTTTGCCTCAATTTCGTCCTAACTCCTCCTATCTTTTTAAGTATCTTCATGCTATTGATCCACTGACTCTATCCGCTACTGTCTCTTCTCTTCTTTCTTCCACTATGTCCTGTAAGTCTGTTGATGAGGTCATAGTTTTCTATAAAACCGCGCTCTCCTCTACTTTGGATACTCTTGCTCCTCCCAAAGCATGTCCTGTGAGGTGTACTTCACTTCAGCCCTGGCTATCTTCAAATACCCACTACCTGTGCTCCTGTGCCCGCTCAGCTGAAGACACTTGGCTCAAATCCCACTCCCTTTCTGACTTCTTTCACTTTAAATTCATGCTTACTTATTTTCAGTCCAACATTGCACTCACTAAATAAAACTACTTTATCCATCTAACTGTCTTGTTTCTAACTCCCACTGTCCCTTCTCTACTCTCAATTCATAGAAACATAGAAACATGATGACAGAAAAAGACCACATGGCCTATCTAGTCTGTCCTTCCATATCAACAACTACAACAGTCCACTTTTTACCTTTAGAGGGTAAAAATTCCCTTCTTAAGGCACCACCCCCTCCAATCTCTCCTTCTCTCTCTGCTCAATCCCAAGTCAAAGTTTTTTCATGACAAAATCCATAAGATTAGTCTTCAGTTCCCTACTAGTTCTTCTTCTCCCCCTCTTCCCCCTCTCCAGTAACAACTTTTCCCATCAACTTCTACCACCCTTTCATTCTTTTCTAAAATCTCTGAAGAGGAGACCTCTCTTCTTCTTTCCTCCTCTAAATTCACTACTTGTTCTTCTGATCCTATCCCCACACATCTCCTCAAATCCATCTCCTCCTCCGTCATCCCTTCTATCTCACATATTCTCAACCTTTCACTTTCTACCACAACCTTCCCTGCAGCCTTCAAGCATGCTGTGATCTTGCCTCTCCTCAGAAAACCCTCGACCCTACTTGTCCTTCTAATTACTGACCTATCTCCCTTCTCCCATTCATTTCCAAACTTCTTGAACGTGCAGTTCTCCACCGCTACCTCAAATTTCTCTTCTCTCATGCCCTCCTTGATCCACTCCTATCTGGTTTTCGCCCCTTTCATTCTACTGAAACAGCTCTTGCCAAAGTCTCCAGTGACTTGTTCCTGGCTATGTCCAAAGGCCTTTACTCAGTTCTCATTCTTCTTGACCTTTCTGCTGCTTTTGATACTGTTGATCACCTCCTCCTCCTGAACACATTATCCTCTCTTGGTTTTAGGGGCTCTGTGCTGTCTTGTTTCTCTTCTTATCTCTCCAATCACTCTTTCAGTGTTTGTTCTGGTAGTTCCTCCTCTACTGCCATCCCTCTTTCAGTTGGTGTATCCCAAAAGGTCTGTTCTAGGCCATCTCCATTTCTCTCTCAACACCAAGTCCCTTGGTGCCCTCAATTCTTCCCATGGCTTTCAGTATCATTTTTATGCTGATGACTCTCAAATTTATCTATCTTTACCTGACATTTCTCTTACACTCCAAGCTTGTATCTCTATCTGCTTTTCTGACATCGCTGCTGGATGTCTCACCATCATCTGAAACTAAACATGACTAAGACTGAACTTCCCCCAAACCCTCCTCCCCCTTCCACCTTTCTCTATCACTGTTGACAATACTCTTCTTCTTCTTTTTTCCTCAGCCCACACTTTAGGGTCATCTTTGACTCCTCCCTTTCCTTCTCCATACATATTCAATATATAGCAAAACTTTACATTTCTTTCTCTATAACATTAACAAAATTTGCCCCTTCCTCTCTAAACACACTTCTAAAAGTCTTCTCCACTCTTCAGTTACCTCCCATCTTGACTATTGCAACCTTCTCCTTGCTGGTCTCCATCAGCGTCATCTCTCTCCTCTTCAAGCTATTCAGAAATCTGCTGCACGGCTAATTTTCCGCCAGCCCCAATACACTCATATAAGCCCACTTCTGAAATCACTTTACTGGCTCCCCTTTTGTTTCTGTATCCATTTCAAACGTCTCCGTCCAACCTTTAAATGCATTCACTCTACTGCCCCTCGTTATCTTTCCTCTTTCCCTATACCGCTCCTCGTGAACTCCGCTCTTCCTCTGGCTTTATGCTCTTTTCTTCTACTGCCAACTCCAGACTTTGATTTCTTCACCTTGCTGCTCCTAATGCCGGGGACAAAATTCCTGTATCTTTATGTCAAGTCTCATCTCTCTCCCTCTTCGAATCCCCGCTAAAGGCTTTGAAGCCGCTTTCGGATCGTGTGTCTCCTCTCCTTATTGAACTCCCTATTTCTCTTGTATTGTGCTGTCTTAACTAAATTGTAAGTTCTACAAGCAGGGACCGTCTTTTATATTTGTCTGTACAGTGCTGCGTACACCTTGTAGTGCTATATAAATGATTAATAGTACCTTACTGCACCTTTATGCCTGGAACAAACTACCTGAGTTGGTACATTAGGCTCCATCTTTGACCCTGTTCAAATCTAGGCTAAAAACTCACTTCTTTGAGACTGCATTTGGATCTTGATCCCCCCTAGTCTCTTGTTCATCTCCTATGTGTTTCCCTACCATTCCTCTAGATATACCCTAGTCCCCTCTTGTTGTGTTGTCTGTCTTGACTAGACTGTAAGCTCTTATGAGCAGGGACTGTCTCTTACATATATCCTGTAGTGCTATACAAATGATAAGTAGTAGTAGTAATTTTATAAAGTCATCCACATGCATATGTGGCCAGACACTTGGGTGAATGTCCCCTTTGCTGGTAGGCGGAGAGTGGGCAGAGTGGGCATATGCATATGTAGATTATAAAATAACCTAAATTTATATGTATGGTCTCTAGTATTTTATAAAGACAAATATCCACCTATTTGGGTTAGGAATATCCTAGTGGTTAGAGTAACAACCTAATACCCAAGTAATCTAGGTTCAGTTCCCACTGACACTCCTTGTCACCTTAGGCAAGTCACTTTACCTTCCATTGCCTAGTGGTTGGGGCAAGGTACTTCAGACCGGAAGGTCGGAGGTTCAAATCCCACTAGAGGACAGCAACCTTGGGCCAGAAGGACTGGGGTTTCTAGTCCCACAGGTGCTCCTTGTGGTCTTGGGCAAGCCACTTAACCCTCCATAGCCCATGTTCCCTGTAAAATAGTTATCTCCAAGTTATAATGCCCTGTTCAATGTAATTTCAGTTTGTTCAATGTAAACCGCACTGGTGCAGAATAGCGCGGTATATAAGAGAATGTAAATAAATAAATAAATAAAAGGCCTGGCAACCTACTTCTGGTCATAGGTTGCCAAGAAATCCAGGGGTTGCTGGGAATCAGCACTAAAAAAATCTGCCTATTTGTCTTTATGCACTAATGCTTGCATAGGCATTTATGTAGGTGCCTACCCATCGTGCCCTGTTATGAAATTGCATTCATATTAGGGACTGTTTACTAAAGTCTACACTGGCAGCATGAAGTTAGCGCAGAGGTCCATGTTAATTTTGGGGGGTGCCTGTGCATCCATCCCCCTGCTGTTAGCACATTGCTAATGCACAGCACCAAACTAACTGGCACATGGCTACACTTAATGCCACCCATTGAGGTGGTATTAAGTGCAACTGCATTAAGAGAAACGGGCGTGGTTGGTGTGCACCCAAAATGCCTGCTCTAACCTGTCCGGTCTCTGCCTAGCGTGGGACTTTTAGCACTGCACTTACTCTTAGGGCACATTAGTAAACATTCCCCCTTGTGAGGTAATTTTATAAAAGACTTTGTTCACTTGTAAAGCAGTTTTTATGTATAGAACAACCTTTATAAAATTACCCCCCATGGTAGAATGATGAAATCCAGAAGCTTTAGGATAGCATTCTAAGAAATGCACACTGTTCCAAACGCAAAGCTGCAGAGGCAGGTAGAGCTCTGGAGTCTCAATGTCTGCTTGAAAGGATGAAACAAGGAAGTAGGGGGTTTAAAGGTGATTAAGCAGTAGGTGGAGGAGGAGTAGAAGCAGCAGCCTAGTGGTTAGTGCAACAGCCTAGTACACAGGAAATCAGGGCCCTTGTGATCTTGGGCAAGTCACTTTACTCTCTAATGCTAAGGAAGAAAAGGCCTGCCAATCTACTTCCTCAACAAAAAAGCCCGAGGGACACTGGGTTGCCAAAAGTCAGTAGTGACTTCATAACACTTTAAAAAGAGGTAGGGAACATTTTGGGGAAGTGGAGGCTATTCCAGAAGCATGAGATGCACTTGTGGATCGCTACTACTGGCCCTAATGTTTAAAATAGAAATAGATATATAAAGTTAGCACACTGAGAAATGCATGGCTTGGAGTATCTACAAATACTAACAAAACAGGAAAGAGAGAATATCCTGATAGAGAGGTTGTGATAAGGGCATAAGTAGCCAAGGTGCACTTAAATAAAGATCAGGCAAAGATAAATGATGCCAAATTATCCCTACCAACTGCTAGGCAGGTTGTGAATGCAATTTTATATTGGCTTGCAGCATAACTAATGATTGCCCCCTGTAGGATAGTCTTAAAGGCATCCTATTTAACTTGCTGAGACTGAAGCCTCGAATCATTAAAAGTATAATAATTTTTAATGGCCTTGTTAACATGAGATAGAAAGTCTTCATCTTGCAATGAATCATTATTGAATTGCCAGACAGGACGTTTCTCCTCCATACCAACAGAATCTAAACTGAGGGAAATGATTTGAAATCATGATGTTTTCCATGGAGACATCCAATAAGGAGGGGAAGAGGCACTTTGACCTTAAAAGAGAATCCATGAACAAGGTTTGTGCACATGGGAGTAAAAATTAAAATTGTTCACAGTAGGATTTAACATCAACCATGGATCAACCAATTATCCCATCCGCACAAGCTCCCTGAGAATCTATAAAGCCTTAGAAGCACCCAACCTTATCTTCAGTTGTCTATCCAATATCAGATCTAACGGTTAATTGAAATCCCCTGCAAGAATCACCAGAGAGGGTACTAAGACCAGAACCTGTGTATTAATTCTCTAAAAAAAGGATGAGGATTCCTTATGGGTGCACATAAATTGATCAATGTTAGTTCTTCGCAATCCATAGAGATACGTTTTATCAGTATGCCTTCATTATCCAATTCTTGAGATAATACTGCCACCTAGACAAGGTGCGGGGAGTCTGCTATTTTGGAACACATTGGTACCAATGAAACAGGAAAGTGTGGGAGGGAGGTCCTGGCGGCCACATTTAGGGTTTAGGTAGGAAGCTGAAATCCGGAATTTCCAGGGTAGCATTCTCTGAAATGCTTCCCGTTCCATGCACAGAACATAAAAGGCAGGCAAGACTCCAGAGTCTCCATGTGTGGATGAAACGATGGTGCAAGGAAGAGGGTTTTGGATTTGTTAGGAACTGGGGAACATTCTGGGGAAAGGAGGGGCTTTTCCGAAGGGATGGGCTTCACCTTAACAGGGATGGAACCCAGCTGTTGGCATTAACCATTAAAAAGGAAATAGAGCAGCTTTTAAACTAGATAATAGGATAAAGCCAACAGCCGCACAAGAGCACATGGTTCAGAAGGATATATCCTCAAAGGATACTAGCAAAAGAATGAAGTTAGGGCATTCCAACAGAGAGGTTCCAACAAAGATAAAAGTAACCCAGATGCTCTTAAATACAGGCCAGACAAAGCTGAAAAATTCCAAATTACCCCTGTCTACTGATAGATTAATATGAATAAAATACAACCTCTAAAATCCCTATATGCAAATGCTAGAAGTCTAAAAAATAAGATGGGAGAGTTAGAATATATAGCACTAAATGAGAGATTAGATATGATTGGCATCTCAGAGACCTGGTGGATGGTGGACAACCAGTAGGACACTGTGATACCTGGATACAAACTAAATCAAATGATAGAGAAGATCAAATTAGTGGAGGGGTTGCACTCAACGTTAGAGAGGGCATTGAGTCACACAGGATTAAAGTTTTGCAGGAAACAAAATACACTGTAGAATCTCTATGGATAGAAATTCCATGTAAAAAGGGGAAGGCAATGGCAGTGGGGGTATACTACTGACCGCCTGTCCAGAATGAACAAATGAATTATGAAATGCTAAAAGAAATCAGGGAAGCTAACAAAAGTTACACCACCATAATAATAATGCATGATTTCAATTACCCCAGTATTGACTGGGTCAGGGTCATGGCAGGACAAGCTAGGGAGATAAAAATTCTAGATGAAATAAATGAATGCTTCTTGGAGCAGCTGGTTCGTGAACCATCAAGAGGGGAAGCTATTTTAGACCTAGTCCTTAGTGGAACACAGGATCTGGTGCAAGAGATAAAGGTGTAATGGCCGCTTGGCAATATTGATCATAGCATGGTCGCATTTGATTTAATAAATGGAAGAAGGTCCGCAAGGAAATTCCAAGTACTACCTTGTAACTTTCAAAAGAGAGACTATGATAAAGTGAGGAAAATAGTCAAGAAAAAATTAAAAGGAGCACCTAGAAAGATTTATATCAAGCATGGGCATTCTTTAAAAATACTATCTTGGAAGCCCAGACCACATGTATTCCATGCTTTAAGAAAAGTGGAAGAAAGGCCAAAAAATGCCAGCATGGTTTAAAGACGAAGTCAGAGGGGCTGTTGTAGCCAAAAAAAAAATCTTTCAGGAAATGGAAAAAGGAGCCAAATATTGAAAATTGGAAACAACATAAGCACTGGCAAGTTAAATGCAAGGCATTGATAAGGTAGGCAAAGAGAGAATTTGAAAAAAAGCTTGTTGTGGAAGCAAAAATGCATAATAGAAGCTTTTTCAAATACATTTGTAGCAAAAAACCTGTGAGAAAGTCAGTTGGACCATTAGATGATGGAGGGGTAAAAGAGGCACTAAGAGGGGACAAGGCCATAGTGGAGAGACTGAATGAATTATTTGTTTTGATCTTTACTGAGGAAGATGCAGGGAGGTTACCCATGCCTGAAATAGTATTTAAAGGTGATGCATGGAAGATGTATTACAACTGTTTGACAAACTTAAGAGTAGCAAATCGCCTGGACTGGATGGAATATATCCGAGGGTATTGAAAAAACTGAAATATGAGATCGCCGACCTATTATTAGTAATCTGTGAACTAACATTAATATCATCTGTAGTACCTGAAGATTGACGAATGACCAATGTAATGCCAGTTTTTAAAAAGGGTTCCAGAGGTGATCCGGGGAAATTACAGACATGTGAGCCAGATGTCAGCAATTGGTAAAAAGGTAGAAACCATTATAAAGAACAAAATTACTGCGCATCTAGATAGTCATGGTTTAATGGGAGATTTAGCCAAGGAAGGTCTTGTCTTACTAATCTGTTATATTTTTTGAAGGTGTGAATAAACAGGTAGACAAAGGTGAGCCCATTGATATAGAGTATCAGGATTTTCAGAAAGCCTTTGACAAAGTCCCTCATGAGAGACTCTTGGCAAAATTAAAAAGTCATGGGATAGGAGGCAGCATGCTATTGTAGATCAGGAACTGGTTAAAAGATAGAAAGCAGAGGGTAGGGCTAGATGGTCAAATTTCCCAGTGGAGAAAGGTGAATAGTGGAGTAGCACAGGGATATGTACAGGGCTCGCTGCTTTTTAACATATTCATAAATAAAAAAATAGGAATAATGAGTGAGGTGATCAAATTTTCTAGATGACACAAAATTATTCAAAGTTGTTAAAACGTAAGAGGATTGTGAAAGATTGCAAGAGGACCTTGATAAATTGGAAGACTGGACATTCAAATGGCTGATGAAATTTAATGTGGACAAGTGCAAAGTTATGCACCTAGGAAAGAACATCCCAAAGTATGGTTACACAGTACAATGTTCCACATTAGGACCCACCACCCAGGAAAAAGATTTAGGCATCACTATGGATAATATGTTGAAACCCTCCGCCCAGTGTGCAGTGGCGGCCAAGAGAGCAAATAGAATGCTAGGAATCATAAGGAAAGGAATGGAGAATAAAACAAAGGATATTATAATGCATCTGTATTGTTCATTGGTGCGACCACACCTTGAATATTGTGTGCAATTCTGGTTGTCGTATCTTAAAAAGGATATAGCGGAATTAGAAAAGGTACAGAGAAGAGCCACCAAAATGGTAAAGGGAATGGACAGATATCCCTATGAGGAAAGGCTTTAAAGATTAGAGTTTTTCAACCTGGAAAAGAGATGACTAAAAAGAGATATGATAGAGGTCTATAAATTAATGAATGGAGTAGAATGGATACACCATCAAAAAGTAGACTACGGGACACGCAATGAAGCTACAATGTAACCCATTTAAGACTAATAAGAGAAAATATTTTTTTCACTCAACACCTAGCCTAGTGGTTGGGGCAAGGTACTTCAGGCCGGAAGGTCGGGGGTTCAAATCCCACTAGAGGACAGCAACCTTGGGCCGGAAGGACTGGGGTTTCTAGTCCCACAGATGCTCCTTGTGGTCTTGGGCAAGCCACTTAACCCTCCATTACCCATGTTCCCTGTAAGTATTAGTGTATGTGTCTCATATCCCTGCGTGTTAAATGTATCCCCCAATTGTGTTGTGACCGCTTTGATTGAAGGATAAGGCGGTATACAAAACTGTCTAAATAAAATAAAAATAAATAAATAAATAAATAATCAAACTCTGGAATACATTACTGGAGGATGTAGTAAAAGCTGTTAGTGTAGCTGGGTTTAAAAAAGTTTTGGACAAGTTCCTAGACGAAAGATCCATAAACCATTATTAAATCTACTGCTTACCCCTTGATAAGCATTGTGGAACCTGTGTCTTTTGGGGAAACTGCTAGGCACGTATGACCTGGATTGGCCACTGTTGGAAACAGGATACTGGGCTTGATGGACCTTGGTCTGACCCAGTATGGCATATCGTATGTTCTTATGAACTTGGATATAATCCTTTAATAAAAGGACCTCATCTGAAATGGTATTTTGAAAACACACAGCAGCTACTGAGAATGCTCTCTTCCTCGTCGGCTCCAGGCAAGCTTTGTCAATCCCTGAGACATGCAAGTTTCTTCAGGGAAGAATGCAAAGCCCTAGTATGTAGTTAGTTGACTTGTATGATAAACATTCTGGTCCTGCAGGGATTTAAACTAACATAAGAGCTTAAATCTTAACATTTGATTTCTCTAGGAACCAATAGAGTTCTTTCAACATTGATATGAAATGATTACAAATCTCAAACTAAATATTGATCTAGGACCACATAATTAATCACTTGGACTGAATGCCAGTGCAAATAACCATGTTTTAAATCATTTTACAAAACTATGATAAATCATCCCTCACCTTCAGTCATAGAGGATTCCATTCCAAATAACTGAGCTCTCATACAAACTAGGATATATTTCCAAATTCAATTTTTGCCCCTTTTGTGTTAGTATCGTCCTAATCTTCTGCCCTCACTATTTGTCATTTCAAAGTCTGCATTAAACCAAGGTGTAGGAAGCTTATCCTTCAAGGACTAAAGGTTGCTTGAACAATTTCAGCAAAAATAAGACAATATTAATCACTCCACTCTAACCTCAGTCAAACGTGACATTGGTTCTCCTACTTATGGGGATTCTTTGCTTATTTCGTGCTCAGAAGGTCTCAGACTTGTCGGCACTATACCATAGATGGAAAAATATCATCATGGTGCCTAATAGCATCAATGATCTTTTCGGCACATTTTTACACTAATATAAATAAAATCCCACAAGTGAAATCTTCAAATTATTTATAAACTAAATGCTGCTTAACTTTAAGAGCTCCCCAACACCATCCCTTGGTGCCTTCTCTTGCGTTTCACTCTTTATGAGCTTCTTCAGGGAGATTCGCAAATGTGCTGCAGACGCTACCCTCACATTTGATTGAGGTTAGAGTGGAGTGATTAATATTGTCTTATATTGGTTACAATTTATCACTTCAAAAGCAGACCAAGAGTTATTGTAGTATTAACAATTTCAGCAACATCATAATTTGAATATTCCTTTGGCAACGGACCAATGCCTTCACTGACTTTTGCCGGCTCTAGATTCTCCTAAAAACGTACATTTTGGCATGAGAAAACTGATGTTCTTCCTAATATCTTCTTTCTGTAATCCAGACCCACAGGATTGTATAAAATAAGATTTCCGTTTTCTGTGATTATGCCATATGACCGAGTCCTGATAGCTAATGAAGCAAAGCTGCCACATCTCGTGTTCTGTGACCTCTAATCAGTCCTAGAAGGTCCATAGTCTGAAGGATGTGAACTGTGTGCCAGATAACAAAGCCAATCTCCTAAAGGATAATAAGATGGACCATTAACTCATATTAATTATCTCGCATTAATGGCCCATGTTAAGGACATGAAAATCAGTTTAGAGGTAAATTTCTCAAGCAAAATTTAGTGTGCAAAAAAAAAAATTTAACTACACCTCCCTGAGGCATAGTTGAATTGCTCATTGTAATGGGCCCGCGTTAACATTTGCACATCTTAACCTAGTTTATGTTAGTATTCATTCATGGATAATAAACTAATTTGTATAATTATGCAGCTCATTACCTATTTTTCATGGATTTTGCACTGATGTTCACAATAGCAAGGTGACATGTTAAAAGCTCCAGTAATGTGCATGCAATGTAAATCATGTTGGTTTTCTCATGTATTCAAAGCACCACTATCATGAATGTCAGCATAGTTTAAACACTGTGCTAAAGATGAGAAGTGTACGTTTGAAAGAAAGATTTGAATGCATGTGTCAAATATGTGGCATGCAAGTGTGAATACATGTGAGTGAAGCAGCATCCGTATTACCTAGGTGAAAGCAGTCTCAACTGTCCCACACCTGGCTTAGAAGTGAGGATCACGACTGTCATAGTATGTGCAAAACTAACCCATTTGGAGAAACTACCCCAAGCAAAATCTGGTGATCAAACTCCAGAGCTATGTAGACCAAATTCCAGTTTGCAGTTCCTAATTAATGATGGTTAATCCACTCTTTATCACACTTTTATTTCTTTCCTTTTTCTGTCTCTTTCTGTCTCCCGTGCACCAAACCCAGAGCAGGACTTAGCTTAGGAAAAGAAGTTGTCCTCAGTCTTCTGAAATGAACTTGATTGTGCAGGTTCAGCTTATGACATCCTCTAGATGAGGTATGTCATACTCCAGTCCTGGAGGGACAAAACCTGTCAGGTTTTCAAGATCTCTCTCATGCATATTCATTAGGTATATTTGCATGCACTGCCCCATTATAGGCAAATATACCTCATGAATATTCATTAGGGAAATCCTGACAACTAGGTTGGTTTGTAGCCTTCCAAGACTAGAGTTTGCCACCCATGCATCCTCATTATGTTACATAAAAGTGCACGTCCTCTCCTCCGTTAATCATTTCTAATTGTTTTGATTACCCTTCTCTCACTGTCTACCTACTTTGTTAAACTGTAAATACCTATTAATGTTATAATGTAATGAGTCATTGTTCATTGTAAACTGCTTTGATTATATGAAAGGTGGTATGGAAAACATTTAAATAACATAAATAAAATAAAATGCTCTAGGCAGTGAGATTTTTCAGTGTAAAAATGTGTTGATAAATCAAGACTTCATACTGCAGTTGCAGCATACAGTTGTGGTTAACATTATTGGCACCCTTGCATTTTAGGTATGTTGTGTACAATATCTTGAGAAACAATTGGAAATATTCCAACTGTATGTCATCATAATATTGTAATAGTATGTTTTATTTTATTTATTTATTTACATTCTCTTATATACTGCGCTATTCTGCATCAGTGTGGTTTATAATGAACAAACTGAAATTACATTGAACAGGGCATTATAACTTGGAGATAACTATTTTACAGGGAACATGGGCTATGGAGGGTTAAGTGGCTTGCCCAAGACCACAAAGAGCACCTGTGGGACTAGAAACCCCAGTCCTTCCGGCCCAAGGTTGCTGTCCTCTATTGGGATTTGAACATATGTTCAAAGGTATACAACAAAAAGATGTCTGTGCACTTAGATGTAGTGATTTCAGAGATAAAAAATAAAATATGACCTGCATAATGGCACCCTTCACTAATATTTGGTAGCACAACCCTTGGCAGTGATGACAGCCTCCAAACGTTTCTGTAGCCATCTACAGTATAAGTTTCGTACATCTGTCTGCTGGTAGATCCTCCCACTCTTCAATTGCAATTTGTTCCATCTCATAAATGTTTCCAAGATTCCTTTTACCAATGGCAGATTTCAGCTCTTTTCAAAGGTTCTCAATTGGATTGAGATCAGGACTCATTACTAGCCAGTTTAAAACAGTCCATTAGCTCCTTTTTAACCATTTTTTGTACTTTTTAATGTATGTTTTGAGTCATTGTCCTGTTGGAGGATCCATGACTCTCGACCCAAATCTAGCTTTCTGACACTAGGTAGCACATTTCGCTCCAAAATACCTTGGTAGTCCTCTGACTTCATGATTCCTTTAATATGTTCCAGGCTTCCAGTTCCTGAGGCAGCAAAACAGCCTCATAACATTACGAAACCTCCACCATTTTCAACTGCAGGAAGGGTGTTTTTTTCCTTATAAGCTTCATTGCTTCACCTGTAAATGTATCGTTGGTCTGCATTGCTAAGGAGCTCAACTTTGGCTTCATCTGTCCACAGGACATTTTCCCAGAAGGATTGTGGTTTCTCAAGGTGGATTTGGGCAAAGATCAGGCCTGCCTTTTTATGTCTGTCTTTGAGCAATGGGGGTCTTGCTTGGATTTCGCCCATGATCTCCTTCTTTGTTTAGTTCGTGGCATATGGTGCGGGCTGAAACCACCACTCCAGATTGTTTCAACTCAGCCTTAAGCTCTTTGGATGTTGTACATGGTATTTTTCCAACAATTCATACTAACCTTTGAAGACTTCTTGGATTAATTTTCCTCTTTAGATCATGTCCTGGGAGGTTCTTTGCAATTCCATGAGCATCTTGAGGGCATATATTATTAGTAGCCTTTTTTATATGTTAGGATTGCACACTGCAATCATACCCATCTGGCCGCATGACTTCATTGACTCTGTTGCAGCACATTGCAAAGTGTTGTACAACCTCACCCTGTAGATGCATGACACATGCATTGTATATGACTGGAAACTTTCTTGATAATTGTGAATGAACACCTTTTGCTCCATCACACATATACAGTACATGCAGGTACGATATGCTCCTGCGATGGCCACCTACACAGATCATCAGAGGTCTTTACATGCTCCATATGGACAATGTGGGAGACACATTAGTTCAGAGGCATGAATGGATGCCAGGTGTGTAACATCATGTGAGTGGCCTTGTTCCACCAGACAGTATGAGTGTAGACCTTATTGATTTATTGATTTATTTAACATTTTTTATATACCGCCTTTCAGATTCTCAAGGCAGTTTACATGGAACAGAACTTGTTCACATAAAACGTTTCATTAGAATTATGTACAAAACCGTTAAGAGTGATTACATTTAACAATTAACTGTTTACAGCTTTGTCTGTGGTTATAGACAATGTTTTAAACGACTGGGGGGTTATGGAAATGCTTGGTGAATAAGTGAGTCTTTAGTAGCTTCCTGAAGTCTGTGGTGTCTATGGTGGCTCTCAGGAGGGGTGGGAGAGAGTTCCATGGTGAAGGGATGTAGAATTTGAATACTCTGTGTAGGGTATTCTGGGAGATGCCTGTGTATGATGTGGGGTTTGAAAGGGAGTTTTGGTGTTATCTGTACAATAGCACTTTGCATTTGCATGCGGCTTCTACAGATGTGTGGCTGTTGTGTCCTTGTATCATGGCCTACTTACATGGCCAATTGTTATATGCATATGTGCCATGATGATTGTATTGTGGTTAGAGCAGCTGAGATAGCTGTGACACCCAAATAGATGGTAATAGATCTTCCCTGTGGCACAGCAACTATTTTTCACACACACTATGCTACAATCGAGATTAGCTGCATTTGTGAGGTCACATCTGGTACATTGGGGCAGCAAGACCATCATCTACTCCTAACCATCCTTCAGCCCATCCATCAGCATATATCCATCATGTTTACTCATGTATTCTCCTGCCAGCTGCTACACCATGACCTACATGCTAAAATTTTACTCATTCGGACATTTCACTCACTCCTCTCCTGCGGCTGATGTGCATTACCACTCCTGCCAGTCATTCTTTTGAAGCCCACATCATGGCCATGCTGGCACCTCCAGCACACATTTCTACCCAGTCCTATGCTACCCACTGATATCACAACAGATTACATGAGAACTCCTCACTGATAAGGTCAAATTGCCTCCCACATTATCCTCCCACTCACTGTCTAACATGTAAGGGACATATGGATGTGACATGTCCATCAGCTATTACCTTAGCTCCAGTCCCACAGCCCAAATGTGACTGGCAGATATTTTCCCTCATCCTGCGTTAAGACAACCGACCTTATCGGACATTAACATGAATGCTTGGCACCCTTACCGCCCAATGTCCTATTATCGCCTGATAAGCGCCTTTATCACCAGAACATCTACTTCCTGCCCCATCTTTTAACACATGTTGGAGCCCTTAACACTGCCATTGATGCAAATGATGTGCCCTAACGATCTTTAATTAACATACCCCTGAGGGTTGAATATTTCCATACTTGAACTGGAAGTATATCCCAAGCTGCTGGGTTAAAATAAGCTTTTTACCATTGCTTCTTCAGAGATAGCTCTGGGGCCTTTTTTACGAAGGTGCAATAAAAATTCTTAGTTACTGTGCATTAGTAGCAAAAATGAATGCACAGGCTGACTAAGATGGCTTTCTGACTTCATTCTGCAACAGTATGCCGAAGCGGAAGGGTAACCTAGGGTGTTCCCGTCTGAACCCTTGGCCGGCCCAATGGATCGGTTTGTTCTTGTATCGGAGGAGATGGTTCGGGAGATTCGAGCTGGCAGAGGAGACCCACGTGAGGAGGTGGTTTCTCCATGCCTGGACATCACGCTTTCTCTAGAGGTGAGATCGCCGCTGTTGCCCTCGATATCTTCACCACCAGCACTATTGGCTTTCCCTGTAGGAGTGTCGGAAGGCGGTAGCCCTGCAGGGGTGTGGCGGGAAGCTGACGCGATTGGCGAGAAAGTGAGCTGTGTCGCTGGTGGGAAGAATGCTGCGGAGGAGTCTCCTCAACCAGGGTTGCAAGTCCCTGGTGAGGTAAATGTATCAACTACGCCTTCTGTGTCTGTTTCTTTTTTGTTTGACTTTAAGACGTCTCACCCCAAATCTATCTCTTTGGAGAATATTTGCGACACTATATTACGCTTATCGTAGGTTGTTGCAGCTCAATCTGCTGGAACTTTGGCAAGAGTGTCTCATACTGAAGATAGCCTACAGGAATATCAAACGGAAATGGATCAGATAAAAATTCAGCTTGAAGAAAGTCATCAAAAGTTTGCTATTGCTACTGATTCCAATATGGCTCTTATTAAGGATAATACTTTGATTCGGGCTAAAGTTGAACATCTGGAAAATGCTGCTCGGTCTTCTAATCTGAGAGTTTTGAATTTTCCTCTGGTCCCAGGGACAGCACCGTTGGAATTGTTTAAAAAATACTTGACAGAGATATTGTTAGTGCCTCAAGAGTTAATGCCTCCTATTTCAAAGGCCTTTTATCTTCCTATGGGTAAAAAGGATCCTGGGTCTGTTAGTGACGAGTTTCATACTGATGTACTGAATATTTCTGATTTGGTGTCTTCTCCTATTTCTCAGTTTGTTAAAGTATCGACTTTATTAGTCACTCTTGCCCTAGTATCAGACAGAGAGTGGCTACTCAAACTGTTTTTCAAGAAGCGTCTCTCTTTATTTTATGGGGTGAGGATATCAGTTTTTCCAGATATATGTAAAGACACATAAAAAAGACGTAGGCAATTTCTTCTTTTGAAAAATGGGGTTTTGCAGTTAGGGGGAACCTTTCAGTTGCGTTTTCCCTGTAAATGCTTAGTTGTGTTTCAATCTCGGAGATTTATTTCTTATCAGCCGGAAGCATTATCTACTTTTATTAGTTCCAGGTTGCCCTCTGTTTTACCCCTGGTTGAGGGTTGATGGGTCTTGCTATTAATTTATGTCTGACTTCTTATTGCCATCTTTTGCCTAAAGGTTTAAATGTATTACTCACATTGGTTTCCTCTGCTTATGTGAGTTGGTTTTCTTTTTCCTTCTCCCCCCTAATGTGGACTATAGATGACCCTCTGTTATATGTTTTGTCTTCATATACTTTGCTATTGAATTGTTAAATTCTTGGAGGGTCTATCTTTGCTACCAAGCTTGTTTGCTTGATTTATTGTAAAAATTCTATAAATAATAAATTAAAAACAAATGAATGCACAGTAGGTGCAAAGCCTGTGTGGTAAATGTATGGTTGCCTTCCCTTACAATTAATGCAGACACCATACTTACTGTTCATTGAGTACGTTGCAAAAAACACAAATGCTACTTGAGTCAATGTTTGGTTAGCAATATGCGGTAAACGTCTCGCGCAGGAAACCCTGGCCTAACGTCTGCCACATATCACTAACTGGGTAGCGGCTCAGTATCACCATTGACTGGTTTGTGATGCCCAGATATTCCGTGCTGAGTTGGATATGACCCCAGCATTGAATATCTGGTTTCCTGTTCAGCGCTGGCGGCTAGCCATGTCAGCAAAGAATATCATGCCCTACATGTTTAAGAATTTCTGGGACTTGTCGTAAAGTAATTTGGTATGCTCTAAACATTTGAAGATAGTGTGGGTTCTCATTTTACATAGTGACATCAGATAAAAGACACACTGTCCATAGAGTCTGCCCAGTGGAGCTGCGAGGGCAGAACCTGTGGTGCAGTTCAGCTTACTTTCCCCTAAGAGCTGTGTAGTCATTTGGAATGACATAGGAAATGTCACTGAAATTTTCAATATCATTTCTTGTCATTTATGAGCAAAAACAGAAGAAACCTGAAATGTTGTCATTTTCCATCTGTCATAGTGAGCACTCTCAGTAGTGCATACTATTGAGTGATAGTGCTCTCTATATAGTGCTCGCTTCATGCATGCACAAACATTGAGCACTATTGCTCAGTAGTGAGCACTGTTACTCAACAGAATGCACTATTGAGGGATAGGGTGCACTATTAAGTGATGGTGTGTGCTATTAATGATATTTATCTTGAAATGAAATGAAAATAAAGCAAAATACAATTTAAAAAATCCTGCAAATGACATGAGAAACTAAACAAAAGAAACATTTTGGCCTGAACAGCTCTACTTTCCCCATGCTTTTGGTTTTCAATCAACTTCAAACATAGTAACTTAAAGGCACAGTTTACAAAGGACATCCAAGTGCAATCTGGGGCATCAAAGCCAGAACACCTGAAAAAGAAGCAAGCACGTGCAAGTTCAGGCACGATTTCACAAATGAGAATGTGCCCGATATGGACGTCATTGGAGACATCTACATAGATGTCCCCAGAATAGCATTTCAGAACAAGAACTTATAATAACCTAATGGTTAGAGTTTTGGGTTACGTACAAGGTGGCCAGGGCTCACATCCCATTGTAGGCATTTGTGATTTTAGGGTAGTTATTTAACTATCCATCTTTGCTACACTCTCTGGATGTTTTAAGGCCAAAACAAGCACTTTCCCGATGCCTATTCATGCCTGGAGCAAGTCTAAACATGGACATGCCTGCAGATGTCCCTGACGTTACTAGAATCAAACAGGAATGTTTAGGTCCACTGCATCTCACCACACCCCCTACCTTTTTGGCCATCCCTGCACCAGAGATGTCTTTAAAAACAATTTGTAAAATAGCTCCGGGGACGTCTCTGTGATTTCAACATCCATGTGCATGTTTTCAGACTTCCAAATCATAACTAAAGGGTACTTTTACTAATGGCTGGTAAGAGTGCAGCAGTTCCAAATGCTAAACGGCATCTTTAAGCATCACAGCATGCATTAAAGGACAGGGCAGGGAGTAGGTGTTCCAGTGTTAAGCGCGCCAGTGGCACTTAGCAGGCGTTAACATGATATTGGACAGTAAGGGTGCCAAGCATCCAGAGAATGCCCACTAAGGTTGGTTACGTTGACAGGGGATAAAGGAGCCTTACTGCAAGTCACATTACAAGTGCAGGATGGAAGCAAAGAAAATAGCTGATAGACGTGTCACAACCATATGTTCCTTTGTGTTAGACAGCAAGTGTGAGGATGATGTGGGAAGCAGATGGATGTCATTACTGAGGAGTGTTCAGCTCATTTGGGGTGATGCCAAAGCCACCAACAAAAGTAGCTACACTACCATCATCAGATAGCATTATCAACTTTCTTGGTACGTTATCTAGGATTACTGAACATTGTCATGACGCCTGAATGTAAATAATATTTGTAAATAGTTCCCCCTTTGTTATCCAAGTTTGTATACCTGTTCTCTGTAAACACAGAATAGCTTGTTATTCTGGTAATTTTGTTTCATGTAAACCGCGCTGATACCAAATAGCGCGGTATATAAAAGATTATAATAAATAATAAATAAATAAATAATGTCAGTGAATGGCAGAGAAGTGGGGACATATGTGCTGCTAAGGAGTTGCAGTGATTGAGCATGATTGGTGACCTACACATCCTCGGCAGGTGATGTATGTGTGATGTGTCCTAAGGAGCCAAGTGCCATTGTGTTGACCTGGGTGTACCAGCCGCCATGATAATACTTGAGAGATCACAAAGTTTATGTAGAGAACGATGCATGGATGTGGAGAATGATGCTTGCAGGTGGAAGGGAATGTTGCATGGGCTTGCTGACAGAATGCACCTCTGCTGCAAATCTGCACCTAACATTGTGCAAAGTGACAATTGTGGGGACAAATCAATATCAGTCATGATGGTTCTGTAAGCACCATACTGAAAACATAGATAGTGTTATTGTGACTAACCAGGCATGCATCAGTCAGGTCTGTGACAGTCAGATCTGAAGTATGTGCTCTGACTGCCAGCATGAATGAGAAATGGAGAATGTCACGGTAAGCCCATTTTCATGACCACAGAAAGGATGGTCATTAATCCTGGCCTGACACATGCAGCAGGCCATGATACAAAGTGCAGGCTGTTCTTGGAATGGCTGGTTGACCACCTTGGCACTGAGGTTCATGGTAGCAAGTATGGGCCATGGTGGTTTGAATTGCACTATAAGTCTATACACCTTCCCACAGATGATATATACACACATGGCTATTGTTACTGATTGGGGGGGTGGTAATGCTTCCACTTTTCATGACTTTATAGGGTCTATAAGATAAGGACACATCTCTCTCAGGGACAAGATTTAGGCTCAGGGGAAGTATGGAAGCAGCACATCCTGTCTGAACCACTGTCCTATGCAAACAGGATCACCTGCTACCAGTAGCGAAGTAAGTACAGGGAAAGGTTGTATGGGATGTCTAGAAATTATATGATGTACGTCAGCCCTCGCTCAAACATGGGCAAGGACCTGCATACCACAGCCACTTTGTGAACACTGCACTCAATGTCTAATGCACACAGCACTCTCACAATCTTGCCACATGTGCAAGCTAAAAAAAACATCTGCCTAGGCACACAAGTCCATCCACATGATAGATGAAATGTTGCCATGGCTGCACTGGTGTTGCAACATTTGTAAATATGTCTGTCATGTCTAATGGAAATAGAAACATGATGGCAGAAAAAGACCACACAACCTATCTAGTCTGCCCTTCCATATCAACCACTACAACAGTCCTCTTATTTCCTTAAGAGATCCTCTGTGTAACTATCATGTATATACGGTTTCCTTGTCAACGGTCCAAGACCAGCATTACAGGAATTATCCTGCATAAGCAATTCTACATTAGTGAAATCATTTGTCCAAAGTGAGTAACTCATATAATGAAGGTAAATGATTTATAAGGATGATTTAAACCTGAGATGCACATACTCACAGTTCAGACGCAAAGTTGCAATGAGACCAAGGAAAGAATCAAGCCGAACTAGTGGACCGGCTTTTAATGGGAGATTTTGCGCCAGAAGAGCAGGTCATAGGTCATGCTGTGCTTACAGTAATGCAGAATAACTTAAAAATGAAAATGTAAATAACACAGGATGCTAATGGATAAATTACGCAGACCACAAAGGCTCCAGAAAAAAAGTACTAAACAACTTAACCTGGATTGTTGCTTGTACTGTTTAAACATTATTCTGTACAAAGCACAAAAGTGAATGAACGTGATGGAATGGTCAAAAGCTTTAAATTCAGCTATGTGGCCCAAAAGGAACCTAATGCAAAGCACATAGATAGAAACAATAAACAGTGCCAATATATGTCAAACCTTGTAGGATCAGACCTCAGATGCTAGTGCAAATAGCTTGTACACCCTGATTAAGGAGACAGACGTGTGTGAAATGTGGAGGTCCAAAAAAAGTAAAAACAAACCAGAGTGAAAATAACGTCAATTGTAACATCCCAGACATGATGCAATACCAGAAACAAACCTCATGTTTAAAAACTTTATGAGATCAAACCGTAGCTACCAGATAGGAGTAGAGAAAGAGCACAGATGCGAATAGCGCTACCATTTGACAGTAAACCAGAGTCCTAAAAATGTATAAAATAAGGATTAAACTAAAAATGGTACACAAACCTTGGTGATGATATAAAAAATAAAAATGTAAAACGTGAACTTATAAAAAGAGGGTAAAGAAACACCAAGTTAAAAGGAATTAAAAAAGCAATTAAAAAGATAGGGGTAGCTGAGTAAAAACAAACATTAAAAACAACCATGGCTCCTGTGGGTCAAGAAACCAAATAATATCATATGTCCAATTTACATAAAGATGTAAAAATTAAAACCAGTGGAGCTCAAAAGTATTTTTGGAGCAACAACTGCATATAAGACTAACAGATGGGACACTGAATACATGCATGAATTAATAAATAAATAGGTAAATAAATAAATAAATAAATAAAGGAAGATGGGGAGAGAGACGGGGGGACGGGGAGGGGAAGGGGAAGAGGGAAGGAGGGGGAGGGGTAAGGAGAGCAGGAAGAGGAAAGAGAAGGAAGGGGGAGGAGAGGGAAGAGAAAGAGAGAAAAAGAAGAACAAGAAGAAGCTATTGTAACACAACATACCGCAAATGCAAGGGTGCCAATAATGTTGACCACAAGTGTATAAACAAATATAATCAATTTGAACAGAAGAAGCACTTTCCCAGTGCAGTAAAATAAGATGCAGCTGTGATCAATTGTCAGGACTCATAGGACTCGCATCCACCATGGCTCTAAGGTTTTACATGGCTACATTCACTCTCTGTTCCATTTTCAGAGTGGTGAAGACAGGACAGGTGCCTGAGACTGTCTGAAAGGACATTATCACCAAACAACAAACATACCAAAAGCCCTTTTAGGTCAAAGGGGGGGGGGGAACAGATAGAGGCAGCCAGAACTGCAGAACCCCTAGCTGGAGAGGAGCCTCATGGTGCCTCCTGCTCACCTGTGGCCGAGGATGCCAGGTGATGGTGAAGGATCCTCACCTCCTCCTGTAGCACTCCAGCTCCCTTGCTACCCTTGCATCATTTGTCTGCATCTGATGCATCATTATTTATTTATTTTATTGTTTTTATATACCGCACTCTTTAAAATCAGTGCGGTTTACAGATAACATTTTTGTGCAGAACAGGCGCACTGTTAAGCACTTACAATGAATTGGAGATACAACTTGGGTTTCAACTAGGGGAACTATCTACAGTCTACAGTTATCTACAATATTAACATGAGTTGTAAATATTGACGTTGGATGTTGGACTAATCATATCATGCATCTCCTGCATAATGAAAATTAACACACCTATTGTACCAGGTCACCATCAGGGCTGGCCGGGCCCAGCTGCCAGAAACATGGTGTCTGGGTGCCACCTTCAGACCATGAACTGGCTGGTGCAGCATGTGCCAGCAGCTGTGGGAACTGGTGATCTGCAGGGGCACTATTCATCAGGTGTGTGCCCTCTCCGGAATCCTTTCCAGCTAGGGGTTCCTTAGCAGGTGGGTGAAGGGGTAAGGGCTGGTCCAGATCAGGATCATCTAGGGAAGTGGCAGAAGGGGGAAAGTGAAGGTTCTCCCCTGCTGCAGCACTGCTGCTCCTGTGAAGTCCAGGGCTGACAGGTCTCTTCAAGTGTGCCTGCGTGGCCACCTTAACCCTCTCCTCAGCCTCCCCTTCTTCTTCCTCCTCAGCCTCCCCTTCTTTCAGCTCTTCAGCCTCCTGTTCTTCCTCCTCCTCTCCTCCAGTGGCTAGAGGGACTGCCTCCGTGGCTGTGTGGCTCTGCTGAGGAGTGTGCGCCTCCTATGAAGAAGGACCAGCACCTGTGCAAGAAGCAAAGACAGTGCATCATGATGTACATTCCTAAAGGAGCACATTCTGTACTGTATGTCACTAAGCTGGTCAGGTGAACATGTTTTGTGGATCTTCTCCAAATGCATTCGCGTTAAACCATACCACATCTGTTTTGTGGCTGCATGTTTGCTACATTGACATGTTCCAGATAGCTGGGTCATAGCCAAAGACCCAACAATGCTATATACAGGGATTACTCCATACAAACATACATCTAAAGTAACTGGTGATAATCCATTGTAATTATATCATAACGTCAATCTAACTCACTGTTAACTAGATCCACAGGTATAGTCTCAGACTTCAAAGGTGCTTAAAACCATAGATTTGGTAAGTCAGCGCTAAGATAGCATCAGCGACTATTATGGACCACCCTGTGTTTCACTTTTTTGCCTTTTTCTTAACTTTTTCGTGACTTCTTTTTAAGTTTCTTATATGAATATCACCGAATATCCATCACCACATTTTGGGCTATAAATAGCTATAAAATGGCGTATCTTTTGTTGAGTTATTTTCCAAATGGCAGATTAATCTTCTTTTGAAAGTACTCAAATCTCAATCTCAACACCTCCCTCGGCGCCTAATTAGCGTTTCACTCCTAAATGGAGTTTCTTCAGGAGGATCTGGAAAATAAAAATGTGCCAAGAGTATAGCTGAAAACTAACCATAGAAACACATATATAGTCTTCACGACTGCAAATTTTTGTAAAAAACTTTAAAATACAACACTGGTTAAACAGCAAGAGAAAACCAGTATAAAGAGGTTATTCACTCCAAAACTGCTGCCCACGTTACTCTGTGACTTCCTAGTTTGCAAAAAACGCCGCGCATGCGGGCTACGCTCATTCACTGCTTTACACAGGGCTCGCAAATGTGGGCATTGCATTATTTGTGCAGTCACAGAGGAGCTTACTGAATTTCAGTACCTGGGGCGCACCTATGCTTTACGACATGCCACTTCTTGTAACACCACTTCGGTGGTTTATGCCATAAGGTGCCCGTGTAACAAACTCTATATAGGGAAAACTAAACGTTCCTTAAAGATTCGCATGATCGAACATAAGAGCCGCCTTCTATGCAAACAATTAACAGCACCCATCGTTCTGCATTGTGAGGAGTTTCAACATGAATATGTCCACTTACGGTGTTTTTGTATAGACCGGATTTTAACGGCGATGCGGGGTAAAACTATAGATGAGACATTGCTTTTTCAGGAACACCGCTGGATTTTTACTGTCAACACAGTGAAACCTTTTGGCCTAAATTCTTCCATCGATTGGCAAGTTTGCAGATAACTCATTCACAGATTTTATTTAAATGCTTCTGAATTAGGAGCCAATGAGCTTTTTACATTCTTATGTCATGAGCCAATGATACATCTCCAGCCCTGTGAAAAGCGGCTCCGCAATGCTTGTACTGGGTCAAGCATTGATATCTTGGGTCCCTTTTTAATAATGGTTTATGGACCTCTCCTCCAGGCGAGAAACCTTGTCCAAACTTTTTTAAACCCAGCTACATTAACAGCCTTTACTAATCCTCCGGTAACAAACTCCAGAGTTTGATTACACGCTGAGTGAAAACATATTTTCTTTTCTTAGTCTTAGATAGTTTACCCTGTAGCTTCATTGCATGTCCCCTAGTCTTTCTATATTCTGATAACATAAACAATCGATCTATGTTTACCCGTTCCACTCCATTCATTAATTTATAGACTTCTATCATATCTCCCCTCAGCCGTCTCTTTTCCAGGTTAAAGAGCCCTAACCTTTTTAGCCTTTCTTCATAGGAGTATCCTTCCATCCCCTTTACCATTTTGGTGGCTCTTTTCTGTACCTTTTCTAATAACGCTATACCCTTTTTAAGATACGGCGACCAGAATTGCACACAATATTCAAGGTGCGGTCTCACCATGGAACGATATAGAGGCATTATAATATCTTTTGTTTTATTTTCCATTCCTTTCCTTATCATACCTAGCATTCTATTTGCTCTCTTGGCTGCCGCTGCACACTGGGCCGAGGGTTTTAACATGCTATCCACAATGACGCCTAAATCTTTTTCCTGGATGGTGGTTCCTAATGTGGAACCTTGCATCGTGTAACCATAGTTTGAGTTGTTCTTCCCTAGGTGCATAACGTTGCACTTGTCGACATTAAATTTCATCTGCCATTTTGATGCCCAGTCTTCCGATTTATCAAGATCCTCTTGCAATTTTCCACAATCCTCTAGGGTTTTAACAACTTTAAATAGTTTTGTGTCATCTGCAAATTTGATAAACTCACTCGTTATTCCACTTTCCAGGTCATTTATGAATATGTCAAAAAGCAGTGGACCCAGCACAGATCCCTGGGGTACACCACTATTCACCTTTCTCCATTGGGAAAATTGGCCATTTAGCCCAACCCTCTGCTTTCTATCTTTTAACCAGTTCTTGATCCACAGTAGTACACTGCCTCCTATCCCATGACTCTAGTTTTGCCAAAAGTCTCTGATGAGGGACCTTGTCAAAGGCTTTCTGAAAGTCCAGATACACTATATCAACCGACTCACCTTTGTCCACCTGTTTATTCACACTTTCAAAAAAACATAACAGATTAGTAAGACAAGATCTTCCTTGTCTAAAGCCATGCTGGTTGTCTCCCATTAGGCCATGACTATCTACATGCTGAGTAATGTTATTCTTTATGATGGTTTCTACCATTTTTCCCGGTACTGACGTGAGGCTCACAGGTCTGTAGTTTCCCGGATCACCCCTGGAACCCTTTTTAAAAATTGGTGTTACATTGGCGATCCTCCAATCTTCAGGTATTAGAGATGATTTTAATGATAGTTCACAGATGACTAATAGCAGGTTTTCAATCTCATATTTCAGTTCTTTCAACACCCTTGGATGTATACCATCCGGCCCAGGTGATTTGCTACTCTTCAGTTTATCTAATAGTTGCAATACATCTTCCCGATGTATCGATATTTCCTTCAATTCTTCCGCACCTTTAAATACCAGTTAAGTCAAGGGTAACATCCCTACATCTTCCTCAGTAAAGACCGAAGCAAAGAATTCATTCAGTCTCTCCGCTATCGCCTTGTCGCCTCTTAGTGCCCCTTTAACTCCTCTATCATCTAATGGACCAACTGACTCTCTCACAGGTTTTTTACTACGAATGTACTTGAAAAATCTTTATTTTGCGTTTTTGCTTCCGCAGCAAGCTTCTTCTCAAATTCTCTCTTTGCCTGCTTTATCAATGCCTTACATTTGACTTGCCAGTGCTTGTGCTGTTTCCAGGTTTCGTCGTTTGGCTCTTTTTTCCATTTCCTGAAAGATGCTTTTTTGGCAACAACAGCCTCTCTGACCTCCCCTTTAAACCATGCTGGCAGTTTTTTGGACTTCCTTCCACTTTTCTTAAAGCGTGGAATACAGCTGGTCTGGGCTTCCAAGATAGTATTTTTCAACAACACCCAAGCTTGATGTAAGTCTTTAAGTTTTGCAACTGCTCCTTTTAGTTTTTTCTTACCTATTTTCCTCATTTTATCATAGTCTCCCTTTCGAAAGTTAAAAGGTAGTACTGTGGATTTCCTTACTATCCCTCCTCCACTAATTAAATCAAAGGCAATCATGCTATGATCATTATTGCCAAGTGGCCCCAACACCCTTATCTCTTGCACTAGATCTGGTGTTCCACTAAGGATTAGGTCTAATATGGCTTCCCCTCTGGTCTGTTCATGAACCAGTTGCTCCAAGAAGCAGTCATTTATTTCATCTAGGAACTTTATCTCCCTAGCATATCCTGCCGTGACACTGACCAGGTCGATACTGGGGTAATTGAAATCACCCATTATTATTACTTTGCTGTAACTTTTGTTAGCTTCCTTGATTTCTTTGAGCATTTCATAATCCATTTGTTCATTCTGGCCAGGCGGTTGATAGTACACCCCCACTGCCATTGCCTTCCCCTTTTTACATGGAATTTCAATCCATAGAGATTCTACAGCAAATTTTGTTTCCTGCAAAACTTTAATCCTTTCTGACTCAATGCCCTCTCTAACATAGAGCGCAACCCCTCCACCAATTTGATCAGCTCTATCATTACGATATAGTTTGTACCCAGGTATCACAGTGTCCCACTGGTTGTCCTCCTTCCACCATGTCTCTGACATTCCAATCATATCTAACTTCTCATTTAGTGCTATATATTCTAACTCTTCCATCTTATTTTTTAGACTTCTAGCATTTGCATACAAGCATTTTAGAGACTATATTTTATTCATATTAATTTGGCTATTGGTAGACATGGGTAATTTGGGATCTTTAAGCTCTGTCTGCTCCATACTCGAGGGCATTTGGGCTACTTTACTCTTTTTTGGAACCTCTCTGCTTTTGGTAGTATCCTTCAAGGATACATTCTTCCGAACCATCCACTCTTGGGCGACTGTCGGCTTTTCCCTATTATCTAGTTTAAAAGCTGCCTTATAGGGTGCCATATAGAGCGCTTTAGAGGGCGCCTTATGAGGCACCTTAAGGCTACAGCACTGTGAGGGTGGTTTTGCTGGCAGCACTAATTTAAATTAAAAAAGAAAATCCCTCAGACAGCCCTATCAAATAACGCCACTGTGGGATCAAACCCATGACTTCTGGCTCTAGAGGCAGTGAAGCAACCAGTGGTCTACAGCTCTATAGCCACTAACACACCCCTGGCTGGCTACAGAAGGACTGCATGTCACCACACAAACTGCTGTGGTTTCCAGGATAGGGTTAACCCACCCGTACCCATGATGCACTGCACATGCAAATCAGCAGTCTAGAGATGATCACAAGATGCGGTATGCACCCCCATAGCACATCGGCCTGGTAGGGGGAACTGACCGTGTGCACCCCCATGCGGTATGCACCCCCATAGCACATCAGCCTGGTAGGGGGAACTGACCGTGTGCACCCCCACAGCAGCTCATCCTGGTAGGGGGTACTGACCGTGTGTGTTACTGGCACAGAGTAGCTACAGACCATCACATTGGGCGTGTACTGTGCTCACCCTGAGGGTGACGTGGGGCACCCAGCACCAGGTCCACAGCACCTTTCATGGCTGAAATATGCCATGCTGCAGGTCCCCATCAGTGCTAGTGTGTGGGTGGGTGGGTGTGTGTGTGTGTGCATGCGTGCGTGCGTGCATGCGTGTGTGTGTGCGTGTGTGTGCTAGGTAGTTCCTGCAGACACACCTAGGATACATCTGTGTCCATCTGTATTTCTAAGTCATGTCTAGCCCTTATGGGCTATGATACACCCAGCATAGTGTATATCCTGTGTTGGTGCCATGGTCACATGATGTAGGTAAAAGGGGGCGGGGATGTTTGGACCCATAGGCAGATTATGTACCACCACCCAACCCACCCTCTGGGGCTTAGGGTGGGAAACAGGATCTCACACCAACAGATCCACATTCTACCTCTCTGCAATGGTGGCAGTAGAAGGGACCATCAACCCCAGTCCTGCTGGGGAACAGACACCCTACAGGGCAGTCAATGCAGATCGGTACACATCCATAAGGCAAGGCAGACATACAGTAGGCCTGGAAATGCTCAGCTGCCTGCCCCCCTATCTGACATTTTCCAGCAGCAAGCCTCCAGCCACTGCACCCTGCAAGGTGTTCTAGCCAGACACATACTAACTGCAGACAGTCTGCTAGCTAGTCCATAGTGCATGTTCCTGGAGGAGATGCATGTACCCAGAACTGGGATGTCAGCATATACACCAAGCAGATAAGTCAGTGATTGGACCACAAAAGAGAACCCATAAATATTACATGAGAAAACTACTATGTAGCACTATGGGGGAACCTAGCCATGCCGTGGTCACTGCTCAGTCAGGGTGAGAGTGACCTTCCAGAAGGACATGCTGTGGCCACCCTGTCCATGCAGATGGTTGTCGGGCACTACAATGTCCGAGCCATTGCCCTAAGCCCTGTGCAGATGCATCCTGGCCAGGCCACCCTGTCCAGGCTATACCCATGGTACCTTGCTCCTCATTATGCACATTGGCAGGCTTACACTGGCAACAGTGTGGGCTGAGGAAGGTGTTGGCAGACACCACACACTGGATAGACAGACACATGCTCCCACACCTATGCCAGTATTGTGCAAATGGAGGAGGAGTGGAGGAGTGGAGTGGAGGAGTGGAGGAGTGGAGGAGTAGCCTAGTGGTTGGGGCAAGGTACTTCAGGCCGGAAGGTCGGGGGTTCAAATCCCACTAAAGGACAGCAACCTTGGGCCGGAAGGACTGGGGTTTCTAGTCCCACAGGTGCTCCTTGTGGTCTTGGGCAAGCCACTTAACCCTCCATAGCCCATGTTCCCTGTAAAATAGTTATCTCCAAGTTATAATGCCCTGTTCAATGTAATTTCAGTTTGTTCAATGTAAACCGCACTGATGCAGAATAGCGCGGTATATAAGAGAATGTAAAGGCTCTATGTAGCCCTGTCCTGGGCACAGTGCAGGCATGGCTATGGTACGCAATACTGTTGGGGGTCACTCCCCAGGGTGGTAAACACTGTCAGACACCAGACCTGAAGCACACTCCACAGACATCGGAAAGGTTGCTATGAAGCAGCTCAATCAGCAAACTGTGCTTAACTTAGGAATTGCTATCTGCCAGTAATCATAGCAACCTTTTGATAGGTGTGTACCGTATTCCCAGGTTTAGGGTGGCATTGCTAAGGTATGCAAGTGCAAGTGCTAGTATTGGGAGATGCACGCAGGGCCCAACATCCTGCCTATACAGGAGGCTTTGGATAATGGAGCCTGTGGGTGAGGGTGTGTCTGCCCCTGTTGGCCGCTGTTCTAGGGCAGAGGTTCCCAACTCCAGTCCTGGTGGGCCAAACACTGTTCGGGTTGTCATGCTGTCCCTAATGAATATGCATGAGATACATCTGCATACCATTGGGGCGGTGCATAGACATGCAGCACAACCGTGTTTATTAGAGGCAGCATGGAACCTGAATGGTGTTTGGCCCTCCAGGACTGCATTTGGGAGACTCTGCTATAGGTAATGCACATGTTTATGGTGTCTGTGCTCTGTAGGGTAAAATGTAGGCGTATTGGGCATGTTTCTGTTATCTGCAATAAAGGTTTTGTCTGTATTAACACGTTTTAGTAGTGGGTAAAATATGGGGACTGGATTAGCAGAAACCACAGCTGGGACTTGAACCTGTGACTTTCTGCTCCTGAACACAGTGGCTGTGTTCACTGCACCACCATGTTGCCACAGAGATGGTGCATTCCCTGGAGATACCATGACTGTTTGTCAGACAGAGCCTGTCTGTTGCAGCGCACGGCACCCACCTAAACAGGGCTGGGCCATGGTTTGCTGTACCCCTCCACCACCAGTACCCCTCTGCCACCATGCTGACATGCCCTTCTGCTGGTGGTGCTGGTGGTGTGAGGTCTCAGGCCATCCAGTGTGCGAGTAGGCGGCTGCCTATGGTGTGGGTTCTAGGGTAGGGGTGCCTGTATAGCTGTCCACGCGTCCCCCCAGCACCGCCTGCCAATGTTCTGTGCCCTTGGGGTACCTGTTGGGTACTATCCCCCGTGATACTGTGGGAATCACACTCGTGCCCATGTTGGGCCCTCATCAGTTGCTGTCTGGCTGCTGTACAGTTTCAACATTCCTATGGGCCACCTAGGCATCGCCCTAGTCCGCACTGTGGCCCAGCTGCACCACAGCATGTGCCGCCTGCAGCCCTCTGTGTCCCCTTTTCCAGCATCTGTCCAGTTGCCTGTTCCGACATACCCGCCCTGCTGTTGCGGAACATGTGCATGGCATAGGAAACCTGTCCAATTCTGATCAGCAGAATTTCACTCTGGGATCATTCACCTTTTATGGGGACGGAGCATAGACCCTTCCAAATTTCATATCTTTTTTTTGGAGCATTCTTGGGAGTGTTTTCTACTGTTTCCCATTAATATCACTATTGGCCAGCTTTGTTATGCTTCTATTACATTTTCTTCTGGTCATTTTCACTGTTTATTTGCCCTTTTGTTCCGTGCACATGTATCATACTTATCACTTTTTTCAGGTTTCCCTGGTTTTGCTGTACATTGCTGACGTAAATGGTTTCTCTTCCCTTTAAATCAGCTCTAACGCCAGGGTTTCACTCGCGTTAGTTTTCAGCCCCGGAATCCACAGCGTTAGTGTGCAGGGAGCCTCTGCCCTCCCACTCTCCACCCATTGACCCTCTCTCTCCGCCCCTGGGGAGCCTTCCTCCGCCCTCCGGGAGCCTTTCTCAGCCTTTAGCGCTCGTTTGCGCCGCTGCGTGCGTTATCGCGCGATAAGGCACCTTATCGCCCAGTAAAGCGCCATTATCGTGCGATAAGGTGCCTTATCACGCGATAACTTTACAGCAGCGCAAATAGTGCCCTTTAGTAAACATACCCCTTAGTTCATATGCAACAGGTTATGCTTATTACCATTTGGGTGTATATATATATATATATATATATATTTATTTATTTATTTATTATTATTATTATTATTTTATAAAAGGAAGCGATGTTCATGCCATTTCTCTAATCATCACCATTTTTATTTAATAAAATAGGCAGTCCTGGAATGGCCTTAGACTAGGGGCAGCAAATTATAATGCACTACTCTGATCATGTGTTGCGGGGAGCCATTGAATTCAACGAGTCATTCATGGCTCATTCCACTTACCTGTTCATTTCGTTTCAGACCAAACAGCTTACTGCTTCCTCATTTCTCTTTGAAGCAGCAAACGGTTCAGTTGAACGACTGACTGTCTAATCAGCCAAGGAAGCAAATTTAATTACTAAATTACAAACTGAAAATTGAAAAACTAATTAATTCTAAACTATAAGATTTGTCTTCGCTTTCGAAAGTCAATGAGAACATTTGGATGGTTGTTTGTGTGCAATGGATACAGTTCAGAAAGAGTTACCATATTGCATTTGTTTCCCCTCTCTAAATTTGTCAGTCTTACATGCATTTTGACTGCTGGAAGAAGAAATCCTTGTAGCCTAAAAATGACTCATTTTTAATATCACATAGAAACAAATTCTTACTTCATTTTCAAGGGTTATTACAATCTTGAGGACAGTGCTTATAGGGGGTAATTTTATAAGCAGCCGTGTGTAGGAAAGTGCTGTGTACACACGCAAATCACAGTAATTTTAGCAGTTTAAGCATGTTAATGGGCACTTATGTATCTACTTTAGGGGTCGTTATTCTATAAGAATGCACGTCGAGTTGATTATGCTTACTTGCACTGTTGGGGAGGTGTACAGGGTGAAGTCCAGACCGAGCATAGGTGGAGTGTAAATTTACATGCGTGCATTAGAAAATACTATAATTTGTGTGTGTTCTAGGAAAATGTAGACATGGGCATTATAAATGTCCTTAAGGGGTTAGTTTAGAAGCCCTATTTGTGTTTTGGATGGCTGAAAACGGGTGCGCAGATGTCCAATTCACAAAGACGTCCCTAGAGCCATTTTTAAAACTGGGTTTATGGACATCTCTAGTGCAAGGATGTCCAAGTAGAATGGGGCATTGACTGCAAACCGGTGGGTATGTCCAAATGTTGTACTCTACGCATATTTATTGACACCCATACCCTTTTTTTGTCGGGATCGACCTGCCCGAAAGGGAGAGGAAAAAAACTTTCCCCTCAATGCAGAAAGAGCCCTTTTAATCCAGTGAATGAATTCACCTATAATTGTGAAAATAGTGTAATCACACTTATCTCAAACACAGGCGATGCACATTCGGATTCCAGTAGGTTTTCGAGGAGGGACATCGCCTGTGTTTGAGATAAGTGTGATTACGCTATTTTCACGATTATAGGTGAATTCATTCACTGGATTAAAAGGGCTCTTTCTGCATTGAGGGGAGAGTTTTTTTCCTCTCCCTTTCGGGCAGGTCAATCCCGACAAAAAAAAGGGTATGGATGTCAATAAATATACGTAGAGTATAACATTTGGACATACCCACCGGCTTGCAGTCAATGACTCTTTTTGCTTCATTGGTTTACATTGTAGTCATTGCATTTTGGAGGTGAATCCATATGGGTTTGACAAGTAGAATGGGGGCAGGGGGATTCCAGAGGAGTGGTGGAGCAACAAAGATGCACATCACATTGTGATTCCAAAATGGCGCAAGCATGTCTGTCCCTGGTTGTTGAGGCGTCCATACCTAAAAAAGTGCTTGTTTCGTGGCAACAATGAAAGCAGGAGGAAGAGCACAATGTGCTGTCATTGTCACTGTCAATATTTCCTGGGCAAAGAAGCCAAAGCCCAAACAGATTACTAAAACACCACCGCATATCCGAGTGTTGCAATGTCACTGAACATGGATAGCCCTCTTCTGGAAAATGCCTACCAGGGCATCCAAGAAGCTGTTTCTGTGACCGTCCATTTGGGGGCATCCATGTTTCTAAAATCGGGGTCGAACGTAAACGTCCTCAGGGATTTCTCAAATCTCGTGCCATGGATGTCCCAGATTGCACCTGGACATCATTTATAAAAAGCTACCTCACATCTATAAAGCATAAACGTGCCTTACCTTAAAAAACAGGGGTGAAAACATGGATGTAAAAACATACATGAATCTAGCAGACCCTTATAAAATTAACCTCATAATGCAAGAGTTCCTCATTGAAGAAGTAAGCTTAGTACAATAAGTAACCTATAAAAACTGATGGAAAATCAATAATGCCAAAAATTATTTTGTGTACTTGAAGTGCTAGAAATACTGCTGTATTGCTAGCATTTTCTTTCTGTCCAGAGCAAAAAATACTAGCTAGTTTGTTGTAGGGTGACTGACCTAAATCAGATGTAATTGTATGCACTTGCAACAGCACGAGTCTTAATGATCTCTGCTGCACTGCGTCAAAATGCATTTTAAAATGGGTCAGAAGGATTCCGTTTCATCCCTGAGCATTTTCACACTAACATTTGCATGTACAGCACCAACATATTTATATTAGGGCAATTTCATTTCAAAACCCAGGCAGGAAAAGTTCATTCGGAGCTGCAGTTAATTTATTTTCTTAATGTCATCCAGATAATAATGCTGTAAGATCAGAGTGAAATTGCAGAAAACGATTAGGTGTGCGTAAACAACTGATGTGAAATGATTCTCAACTACCCGGAACCAGGGCGATTTTGAAGGCCTTGGTTTCCATAATGAAGCTCAATTTTACATAGGCTACCTAGGTAGGCAAAGGGACAGCCAAGTTTGGGCATGCACAAGGTTGCGAGTATTTTACAAAGGGCTCAATGAATGCCAAGCGTTTTGTAAAATAAGGGCAGACTGGATAGGCCATATGGTCTTTTTTTGTCAACATTTTCTTTATTTCTGTGTATAAGGGCACAGAACATGCAAGTGTAGTTTGCAGCGCACTCTACGGGAAAAAACATTTTAGTAGGAAACATGGTAAAAAAAAAAAAGAACGTCAATCAGGTTTTGAATGTTTAAGTACCAGTACTTAAGGGGGCCATTTTAGAAGCCTTATTCATTGCTTCCATATCTGAAAACGCCTGTTCAGATGTGAAAATTACATGAATGTCCCCAGAGCCAATTTAGAAAGTCCTGAATCTACACGTGCTCGGTGCAATCATGTCCAAGTTGAACGAGGGCATGTTGGGGACATGTTCAGGGTGAGCTTAAAAAGATAAGCATGTGGACTTGATTTTAGACAGGCCCTGCATGTCTCAAGTTGCAGTCAGAGATATCCATAGCTATACCTACTTCAGGGCACAGATAGGATTCCGAAAATTATTCATTTCATCAAGTCAACAACTGTAAAAAGAGGATGATGCTCCTCCGATATTTTTCGCTCCTTCAAAAACTCATGGTATTAAGTAGAAACACATTTGTCCTAGCTCCGGTGCTGCTGCATGTCCCCATTTTGCAGATGGCAGGCTGGGACATGGCAAAGATCATAGCACAGACTCTGCAATTACCGCCTTACTCAGTGAGCTCCATGCAAATGTTGATGCCCATGAGTCTGCTTTAATTGTCTCCCTAGATCTACCAGCAGCATCTGATGTCAATCATTTGCTTCTACTTCAATGGCTTTCTGTTATCGGCATCAGGAACTTCGTGCTGAAAGGGCTTTCTTCTTTCCCTAACAACCATTGTTTTGCAGTTCACATACAAATGTCCCCAGAACCAACACCTCAGGGCTCCATTCTCTCCCTGTCAGTCTTTAACATGTTTCTTGTCCCATTGGCCACTTTGGTACAGGACCATGAGGTGAGTGACTACTACTACGAGACGATATTTTATTGGTTCACTACTCTTCCTCCCTTTTGCCCAATCTTGCCTCATTTAACATTTGTCTGAATGCTGTAGCCTCTTCGTTGTTCACACATGGCCTCTAACTCAACCCCTCTAGATCTCAAGCATTGTGGGTCACAGGGCATTTTTCCCCTCTCATTGTTAGCCCTAGGATTGCTGGGCAGTCGATCCCGCTTGTTCAATCATTAACACATCTGGGGATGATTATTGATACACATCTTATATTTGAAATTCAGGTTGCAGCTACAGTTCATTTGTCATTCTATGCTCTTCATTACATTCGCTCTGTCACGTCGTATCTTTCCAGCTCTGCCTTTCATTCTCAGCTATATGCATTAATAGTATCATGGCTCAATTATTGTAATACCATTTACTGCAGTCTTTGGTCATCCCTGATGAAAAACTTACAACTTATACAAAATACGGCAGTTTGTCTAGTGTCAAATTCTGCCGAATGCAACCATGTCACTCCCCTACTTCATCAGAATCATCGGTTACCTCTCATCTGCTAGTTTCACTTTAAGTTACTTATGATGGTTCAGGATGCAGGTCTCCCATTGTACTTACAGTATAGACTCTTTTCACTCTTTGCTATCCAACATGGGTTCTTCGTTCCCAAACATCCAATCTTCTGTTACTCTTCTGCTCACACATCATGCCACTTTATATTTCTTAGCCCCTCATCTTTGGAACACTTTACCAGACTATCTACCCCTTGAATCCAACTTTACGAAATTTAGAAGGTCCCTTAAAACATAGTTCTTTGAGAAGACTTTCTTGGAATTTTGGGAGCAAGGGTAGTGCCGGACACCTGATACTCACAGCCTTTGCCTGATTCATCCAATCTGTACTGATCAACTCTACCCTTAACTGTCTCCTTTTCTTCTTGCCTGTCCTCTTTGTATTATGGAGTTCCTTTCCGCTCTTAACTATTATTGGAATTCTCTAAACTAGAAACCGCTTTGCTACTAGCCATGCAGAAGGTGATATATCGCGATTTTAATAAATATGAACATGTGGTGAGAGATACATAGCTGCATTCTGAAATAGGGTATGGGCATGTCTGTGTTCCTGGAAGGAGCAAAAACCTACACATGCCAGACCCCTTCCTCTGCATGTCCCTATTTAGCCTTTTATCTCGCAGACACGTGTATCTTTCAGGATGAGGAATGGTTGATTTTACAAGGCATCTTCACAATGCTCCTCCTTTTCTGCTGCTCCTCCCACTACTTTTCAGACCTTCTGATTGAATGTTCTGGATGTCCCCTACGCAGCCTTTCTAAAATGCGCCTTCCTATGTGCAAGTGGTGATTTTGAAGCCCAAGCATGCAAGTGCTGGTACTTTGGGTACATGCTGGATTTTACAATACTTAGCATCCAAGGGGAGCCAATCAAGGAGCCAAGCCAGAAATCTCTATTTTTTTTGTATTTTAGATCTGCTTTTAAACATCCAGAAGTTAACCACAATCGCCCGCTCAATCGTACCTGCAAACGTCAGGCACAACCAGTTAGTTGACATTTGCCAGTGCCTCAGGGCAGATGTAACTGCTGATGTCTAGATTTTTTAAAGGACGTATGTACTGCTGTTGCAAAATAGGAAATATGTGCCATACTTTTCCGGTCTACTCAAACAGTGCATGCTGCAGACCCAAAACGTGCAAGTAGGACCTTTTCGACAATCACTATTTACATGCGTTGGACATTCCCATGTGAAAATGCTTCTCTTTACACTTGCAAATGCCACGCAATCCTCCCAAGGTGACTTATTTAGGAGGTCATTTTAAACTGTGTGTGGCATTTGCATATTTAAATAGCGCAACGCTTGTTAATAGCAATTTTAGAACCGTAGCTATACCCAACAACGTGCACAGTTT
Organism: Ichthyophis bannanicus; assembly: GCA_033557465.1. Lineage (NCBI taxonomy): Eukaryota > Metazoa > Chordata > Amphibia > Gymnophiona > Ichthyophiidae > Ichthyophis > Ichthyophis bannanicus. The sequence goes on along the minus strand of CM066033.1, from coordinate 1,378,798,403 downwards.
TGAAGGGGCCATGTTGGAAATGCGGCTTGGGGAGAATGGAAAGGTATGCATCTATTTCCCATTTGACACTGGCAATACATGTGTAATTCAAAACCTTTGTCCATTTGAATTTATACCTGCTGCAACAAGTAATGGGTCCTTGTCATTTGGGCCTAGGATTTGGAGGCATGACTGAGGGGGAAGTTGTGCTTAAAACTATCCAAAATGTGAAAAAAAATTGCATTTGTAGTTTGGTTTCTTCATTGGCTCCCCTTGGATATCCAATTCTATGAAATGCAGCACCTACTGGCAGAAGCTGCAGAATTCTCCACCTCACATGTAAGCGGTATGTTCACTAAGCCGGGCTAACAGCTAGCTCATGCTATTTGTAACTAGGCCCAGCTTAGGAAACGTACCCCTAAGTGTTCACATTTACATATGCAGAGGCCAGAGTGATGCCTCTCTATTTTTGATTGTGCATTTTTCTGAAATAGCTGTTCACACTATGAGGGTAATTTTATAACAGGGTATCTAGGCTGAGGGATGGAGAAGGTGCTTATTTTAAGTCTATGTTATAAAGACACAGAGGCGCCTATATGTCTTTACCAAATACTTGCACAGAAATGATGCCTAGATTGCAAACATGAACATTATGGCTGCCCAAGAGCAAGCACAGTAACATGGAGGCACATTCTGAGTTGTGCGTATCCAGGCCGCCTGGATGTTCAGACATCCGGATGGCCTGGAGATGCATCCGATTCTGCTCCCATGAGGGCTAGATGTCCCCACAGGAGCAGAATCACAGCATAGTGACTGGACGTGCGGGAGGTGCCCCGATTCAGACACCCCAGACGTCCAGCCACTTACCCAGCTAACTCAGCCAGGCTCCTGAATGGAGCCACTGTGCCATGGTACCGTGGCTCCATTCAGGAGCCGTGATCCCCAGCCACCACAGAAAGGTCTCTTTTCCTGCAGTCGGAGCCCCAATCCGGCCTCCCATGGACAGGGTCTGGCTGCAGGGAACTTCCTGCGCCCCCATCTACCTTTTTCCCCACCAGCCACCTCTGAAATGCTGCATCCAGGGGGACTTATTCCACCTCTGAGGTGGAATAAGTCTCCCGTCTACCCGGACGACCCTGGACGTACAAAGCCGACCTCTGAATCAGCACTGTACGTCTGGGGTGATGACTCGCCCTCGCTCAGCCCCTGCTCTGCCCTCCACCTGCCTCCATCTAAGACTCCCTGTACAATACAGCTGTATGTTCAAGGAGCCTTTGGAGCAGCATAGCCATTTCCACAGATAGCGGGGATGTACATCCAGGCTGGATGTGCATCTTTATTATTCATAGTTGTGAATGACCCCCATAGTATATGACGGCAGATAAAGAACAGTATGGTCCATCCAGTCTGTCCAGTAAGATGGCTAGAGTGGTTAAGAACATAAGAACATAAGAAATGCCATACTGGGTCAGACCGAGGTCCATCAAGCCCAGTATCCTGTTTCCAACAGTGGCCAATCTAGGTCATACGTACCTAGCAGTTTCCCCAAAAGACACAGGTTCTGCAGTGCTTGTACTAGGCCAAGCATTGATATCCTGGGTCCCTTTTTAATAGTGGTTTATGGACCTTTCCTCCAGGAACTTGTCCAAACCTTTTTTAAACCCAGCTATACTAACAGCCCTTACTACATCCTCCGGTAACAGATTCCAGAGTTTGATTACACGTTGAGAGAAGAAATATTTTCTCCTATTTGTCTTAAATAGTTTACCCTGTAGCTTCATTACATGCCCCCTAGTCCTTCTATATTCTGATAGCGTAAACAATTTATCCACGTTTATCCGTTCCACTCCATTCATTAATTTATACACCTCTATCATATCTCCCCTCAGCCGCCTCTTTTCTAGGTTAAAGAGCCCTAACCTTTTTAGCCTCTCTTCATAGGAGTAGCCTTCCATCCCCTTCACCAATTTGGTGGCTCTTCTCTGTACTTTTTCTAATAACTCTATGTCCTTTTTAAGATACGGTGACCAGAATTGCACACAATATTCAAGGTGCGGTCGTACCATGGAGCGATACAGAGGCATTATAATATCCTTTGTTTTATTCTCCATCCCTTTCCTTAGGATACCTAGCATTCTATTTGCTTTCTTGGCCGCCGCTGCACACTGGGCGGAGGGTTTTAACATGTTATCCACGATGACTCCTAAATCTTTTTCCTGGGTGGTGGTTTCTAATGTGGAGCCTTGCATCTTGTAACTATAGTGTGGGTTGTTCTTTCCTAGGTGCATAACTTTGCACTTGTCCACATTAAATTTCATCTGCCATTTGGATGCCCAGTCTTCCAATTTATCCAGATCCTCCTGCAGTTTTCCACAATCCTCTTGGGTTTTAACAACTTTAAACAGTTTTGTGTCATCTGCAAATTTGATTACCTCACTAGTTATTCCCTTTTCCAGGTCATTTATGAATATGTCAAAAAGTAGCGGACCCAGTACAGATCCCTGGGGTACTCCACTATTCACCTTTTTCCATTGGGAATATTGGCCATTTAGCCCTACCCTCTGCTTTCTATCTTTTAACCAGTTCCCGATCCACAATAGTACACTGCCTCCTATCCCATGACTTTTTAGCTTCGCCAAAAGTCTCTGATGGGGGACCTTGTCAAAAGCTTTCTGAAAGTCCAGATACACTATATCAACCGACTCACCTTTGTCTACCTGTTTATGCACACCTTCAAAAAAACAGATCAGGTTGTAACTGCAGCTCCATGCAGGTCACTCCCCTCTATGCCTGTGTTTAGGGTTATACCTGCTGCTGAGTGCAGGTCAGCCCCCCTTTATTTATTGAAGATAAAAGATACTTGTTTGCTTTGATTTTATCCTCTTGCTATAAAGGGATCCACTGTGCCTGCCCCATGCCATTTTGAATTCTGTCACTGTATTTGCCCCCACCACCTCCATCTGGAGGGCATTACAAGCATCCACCATCCTTTCCTCATAAATTTCAGTGTCTGTTTTACATGTATATCTTATAAAATGCTTGTGTAAATTGTGAGTCCAGCCAAACTCTTTACCTGAGCATGCCTATACTACAACTATGTACCGGCTTGCGCCGCACATACTTTTAGACATGACCTAATTTATAAAAGCTCTTTTATGAACCTAAAACTAAGTTTTAGGCATGAAAACAGTTTGTAAAATTATGCCCTAAATGTACTATCAAATACACATGTTTTCCTCACATCCTGATAGATCATTTACAAAAGATTCCACATTCAGCATGTCTTTTGTAAAATACCTTGCACGTTTTGGATGTCCCAACTTGGCTATCCCATTTCCTAGCTAGATGACCAATGGAAAGCTGAACTTTTAGCTTGGTAAAGCAGACAAGCCTCAGGGTGGTTTGGAACAGTTTTGTAATTAACCAGTTCTGTTAACTGCAGCATTCTTCAGAACCAGATTCAGTCCCCTTGCCAAGAAGTCTATTTATATATCTGCTCTGACTAAAGGAATCACTGACTACAGGCATTCTTCTGTTAAATAGAGAAGCAAAGTAAACAAGAAGACAATGTTTTCTTCACCACAGAGCAGTCAGGGTTGAGGGCTATTTAAGGGATTTTTTTATAGAGCTTTGCAGGCAGGCACTTCAGAAACGGCAAGGGAAAAATGGAATTGTGCAAAATGTTTTGTTATGGGTCAAAGCTGTTTAACATCTTATAAAATTGTTCAAAACCTCTGAACATTCTCAGGTCAATAGATCAGCACATTTGCTAAAGCTATTGTAAGGTCAGAAAGCAAAAGAGTTTCAACAATCTGTATTTTAAATTTCCTGATGGTTTACTGGGAACATAGCTAACAAGAAAAGCATCAGGAAGGCTGATCCAATCTCACAGTACAAACAGCTTTTACAAGGCCAATGACATCTAGCTCATCTTTCCAACTAGCCTTTTCTCCCCAGACGTTTTCCTTCTCAATGGCTGGCTCAAGACAGTTGCAACCTGGATCACCTCTCACGAATTCAAACTAAATGTCTCATGCAAGGTGGATCACCGGCTGAGACGTTAACCCATCTCAAGCATCCCAACATCAAAGAACAGATCTCAATCTGAAGGACTCCCTCAAAGTCTGGGGCTGTCTCTTCATCCCCTTTCTCTCCTTTGAGCCATAAATCTCTTCTTCCTTCATCAGTTCTGTTCCATCAAGACCCATTTTAATCGGTTTGCTCTTACGATAGTGGCACACACTCTGATCCTATCCAGGATAGTCTTGGAAAAGAGGTATAGCCTAGACGCCCCATCAGCTCCTTAAAATGTCTTCAAAATCTTCAGAACATCACCATCAAACTTATCACCTTACCTCCACCTACATTCTCCATCATTGGATCCCCATCATCTACCACATCGAGTTCAAAATCCTTCCTGAAACACACCAAACCCTTCTACGCCTCTTTTACCTCTCATCCCACCTTATCCCCAATTCCACCTGCTCTACTTGATCTCATCATGAAAGTACTTTATATCTTCTTCCAGTAAATCAAGCTGACTTAACCTCCACATGCCACTCCACTTTCTACTTCATTGCCCCCTTAGTATGAAATTTCCTTCCAGTCTAGTTTCATACAAAATCAAGCTATAAAATATTCAAGACAGGCCTCAAAACTTGCTTTTTTTACAAAGACTTTCATCAAGGCATATGGCAATACCTCTTTCTAATCAACCCTCCTTTTCTTTTTCCACCTTACCCTTGACCTTAGCATCCCACACCCCCTTCACCCTTGCTGAAATGTGTTGGTGTCAAATTAAAAACATTTACTGAAGGATTGATCGATAGACCAGTAGCATCACTGCACTGGAGATCCAGGTCCAGTGATTTTGCAGAGGCAGTATTCATAGCCTCAGCTAGCCAGGACTTCTCTGTCATTGTACAACAGCAACATCTAGCAGTTGCCTCAAGAGGAGAGGAGTAGTCTAGTGGTTAGGGCAGTAGCCTGGAACCCAAAAGACCAAGGTTCAAAGCTACTTAACTCTTCATTACCACAGGTACAAAACTTCATTTGTAAGTCTACTGCAGACAGAGGGATAACAACTGTACCTGAATATAACTCACCTTGAACTACTGGAAAGGTGTGAAATAAGTAAAAATGTATATAGACAAAGTGATGCTTTTGCAATATTTGGGTCAGATGGACATAGTGATAAGGAATTAGGAAGGGGATCTGGAGCCAAGAATGATGGTCTATGTCATTGTAAGCCCATTGAGGCAGGTTCTAATTAAGTAGGTTTAGCTACTGAGGCAGGGCTAGTGTTACCATTAAGCAAACTAGGAAGTCACCTGGAGTACCAACCTTTAGAGAGTGTCAGAAACTCAACTTTCAATCTCCCTCCTACACAATTACCACTGCTGCCAACCTCTCTGGGAAAAGCAGTGGCAGTAAAACAGAAGAGAAGCAGGGCAGGGAGGGAAGACATTCTTTTGGCTCTAAAAACCTCTTTCACCTCATCATTTAACAAAGCTCGCTGCAGTTCACCCTTCTTTCCATCTTTAATACATGAGTTACATCTGGTCTGGGCTTCTAAGATTGTATTTTTAAAGAATATGCATGCCTTATGCAAATGCTTGACCTTTGCAGTTGCTCCTTTTGGTTTCTTTCTAAACATTTTCCTCATTTTATCATAGTCTCACTCTTGAAAATTAAACACTGACATGGTAGACTTCTTTTACATATTTATTTCAACTCCTGGTTGGTGGCAGTGGTGAATAGAAGCATGTAGAAGAATGTTTCTGGCTTGGGCACTCTGCTATGCATATGGCTTGCTCTGATGAGGATTTGAATGCTTTGACAGTGTGATAGAGTGTACAGTGTTACACAGGTTTAGCTCCCTGAAGCAGCCTCGAAGAAATGCTTGGCATCAGAATTGGACCAGGAGCTGTTTGGAGTTTTGAGCTGTTCGGAGTTTTGTCCGAAGCTAAGTGCAATTTCCTTGTTTCAAGCAAATGCATAAAGGGTATTGTTACCTAAGAGCAAAGTCATTTAGAGTAGTTGTCCCCTGATGTGTCAGAGATTTTGATTACTTGAATGCTGGAGGTTTTTTATGATCAGTGATGTTGTGGGGTTAATTCATTACTGCAGTATGCCAATGTTGGCCCCCGCAGAGGTATTGTGAATTTTCATATTTGTTGCCATTGCTTTGGCAATAGAACCCTGAGGTCTTTTGCCTCCACCATTTTTATTTGTTTGACGTTTGATGTTTCTATCCAGTGACAGATATTTGTGTGAAGTTTGGAGTTTTTGATCCAGTGTTCTTTGAGACTCCTCTTATGTAACAGGAAACATGTTTGAGAATGCTACCCTGGAAGTCCTAGATTTCAACTTTCTGTCTAAAAGCCTAAATTTGGCTTCCAGTACATTCCTCCCACAATTTCCTATGTCATTGGTACCTAGATGGCCAACTTCTCCCTAGTACAGCCTAAAATCCTATCTAGGTTACTTGTGAGGGTCACCACTTTCACCAGGCAGATAAGTGACCAAGCAATCCTCATGTCTACCAGCCATGCATCTATCTACATGCCTAATGATTGAATCACCAACTAAGATGGCTGTCCAAACCCTTCCCTCCTGGACAGAAGCCCCTAGAAACACATCCTTGGTGTGAGAGGATATTGCATTCCCTGTAGAGCAGATCCTGACTATAGAATCAATTTCTGCCACACCAAGGTTATTCTCCTTCCAAATGACCGCTCTTCTCCAAGGCAGCACAGAGGTTGCCAGACTGGAAGTACGACTTCTCTATTATGTCCCTCTAAGTCTCCTCTATGTACCTCTCTGTCTGCTTCTGCTCGTCTAAGTCTGCTACTCTATTCTCTAGAGGTCAAGAGTTCTGCTCACTGAACTGCTAACAGGTCTGCGACTAAAAAGCTGTTTGATTATTTTCATCTAATTTCCATGTATTTTGGCGTGCTGAAAACAAATAAAATATTGAAAAAACTCCTAGACGTCATGATTTGCCACAACATGCAAAATTGTCTTCAAATTTATCAAATGTTTTCAAATTACTATTAATTAAATCAAACTACTATTAATTAATTCACATAAGTGCATTTAAGATATAAAATTCCAAAAAACCTTAAAGGGGTTGTCCGAGTTATGTAAAAAAAAATATAGCACTGTAAATCTGATGGTCAGCAATATATACATAAGCTAAGCAAGTTTTAAGTCCGTGCTTCTAATGGTAGAAGGGGTTAATCTTTCCTGAAGAATCCAGTGGGAGGAAGACACAGGGCAGATAGCAGCAGCTCCGGTCAGTGCAGGGGGGCATGGCCAGCACTGTGACGTCTCGTGTACAGACACAGAGCTGCTCTCTCCTGCATGCCACACTTGTGCACGAATCATCATCAGGTTCTTGGTTCTAGGCTGTTCACACTTTTTCATCGCAATTCGTGTTAGCTCGTCATTCTTCAACCGTTATGTTATGGCTCCGCGAAAGTGTATTAATTCACCAGACGGTTTCTGTTTCATCTGTGGTGAATATACAGTGTTGAAGCAACAGCAGAATATTAAAGACTTTGTGAAAAAAGTATACTTTGCATACTTTGGACTAAAAATTGGAGATCAAGATAAAGTCTGGGTGCCTCATAAAGTGTGCAAACGGTGTGTTGAGGACCTCCGAAATTGGTTCAAGGGTAAGAAAAAATCTTTCCGTTATGGGATTCTTATGGTATGGCGAGAGCAAAAGAACCATAGTGACGACTGTTACTTTTGTTTATGAGATGTGAAAGGGTCTAATTCGAAATGGAATTATTCCATTTCATACCCCAAACTTCACTCGGCAATTTGTCCCATCCCCCATGGCACAGATATACCAGTACCCAAGCCCCCTGCTACCTTGGAAGAGATACCTAGCTCCGATGAAGGTGAAGTCATACCTGAATCAGATGACGAATCAAGTTCTGACTTTGAAGATGATACAAGACCAAAATTGTTTTCTCAGGAGGAGATGAATGATTTGGTAAGAGACTTGAATCTTCCCAAAGATGCCGCTGAGTTACTCGGATCAAGGCTGAAAAGCAGGAATTTATTGTTGCCAAGAGTGTCATCTTCATGGTTCAGACATCGTGAAAAGGAGTTCGTTCCTTACGTTGCCCAGGAAGACAAGTTGGTTTATTGCATCAATGTCGAAGGTCTGATGGGTCAATTTAAAATCCAATATGATTCAGAGCAATGGCGTCTTTTTATAGATTCTTCAAAAAGAAGTCTGAAAGCAGTTTTACTCCACAACGGTTTTTACGCTTCCATACCTGTAGGTCATTCCGTACACTTGAAAGAAACCTACGAGAACTTGGAATTGGTTCTTCGTAAACTTAAATATGAAGACCATGGTTGGCAAGTGTGTGGGGACTTGAAGGTCTTGTGCATGCTGCTTGGGCAACACGCTGGGTATACCAAATATCCTTGTTTTCTGTGTCTATGGGACAGTCGAGACCGACAAAATCACTGGACCAAGAAGAGTTGGCAGCCAAGGGTGCTAACAGTCGGTGAAAAAAATGTCCTCCGAGAAACTTTGGTACCTTCCCATAAAGTTTTTCTACCACTTCTCCACATAAAATTGGGATTGATGAAGCAATTTGTAAAATCACTTCCAAGAGATGGAGAATGCTTCAAATACTTGGTCACCAAGTTTCCAGGCCTGTTGAAGGCAAAATTGAAGGAAGGTGTGTTCGTCGGACCAGACATTAGAAGGCTTATAGTTGATCAAGAGTTTGTCAATACCATGATAGATCCTCAAAAAGAAGGGTGGATTGCATTTAAAGAAGTCGTACAGAAATTTTTAGGCAATAACAAAGATTCTCACTACAAAAAGATCATCGGACGAATGCTGAAAGCATTTCAAGCTTTAGGTTGCCTGATGAGTTTGAAAGTGCATTTCCTCCAGTCCCACCTTGACTACTTTCCTGAAAATTTGGGAGCTGTGAGTGAGGAACAAGGTGAACGATTCCACCAAGACATTAAAGAGATGGAAAGGAGACACCAGGGAAAATGGAGCATTACAATGATGGCAGACTACTGTTGGATGCTTCAGAGAGACATTCCAGATGCTACTCATAAGCGTAAATGCACCAAGAGGAGCCTCACAAGGAATAAGAATCGAGTTTAGTGTGTGTAGGTGAGCTCATTTCAGTTCAAAAAAGGATTTTCATGAAAATATTGTAATAAAACTTTAATTTTATAAGTCTATTTCCATTTATTTTGAGGTATTGCCTTATTTAACATAGTTACCTAAATTGTCAGGAAACGTGATGTCCTATGACAAAATGGAGGTCATTTTCGGATTCAGCGCACCAAAAAACATAAAGATTACGTGGAATAACCAAAACAGCTCTCGAAAACATTTTTTTGCAGACCTGTGTAATGTATTAAGGGTTAATCACTTGCTAATTAAAATATCCCGTGATAACCAATTGCACTCTTAATTGGAAAAACCCATTATAAAGTAATGGAGGTACCTGAATGGGGTGGTAGTTGTGTTGGGTGATAGGAAAAGATTGAATACGTGTTTGTAAACATGCCCCTTAAACCTCTAAAAGGCCTTCCTACAGACTAGGGCAAATTAATTCTAAAACTTTTTTTGCAGCTGATGTTTCTCCCTTTTGTTTTACACATCTAAAAGATCTACCTACAGCCTAGGGCAAAATAACTCTAAAGCCTTAAGCCAAGCCAATAACTGCTTTATGCTTTTAAATAATTTAAAATAAAGAATTTTTCACAATCTATTTTGTCCCAAACTTAAGTCACCAAATTTACAAACAAAGTTATACTCACACACATCAGCTTCTTCTGATATCAGATTCCCCACAGGAAAGACACATCCCGATTGCAGATCCCCTTATCAGACCACCATTTTCTCAAATACCTACTCAAAGATAGTTATTGAAGGCTGCTCTAAGGGAAGTGAGGGCCTAGTGAAGTGGAAGAAAGGGTGCATGATCATGAAAAGGGGCTTGATGAGTAGTGCTTTTGACTGGAAAGGGGATCTCTGATCAGTGGCAGTGATTGGGGGAGAAGGTCACCTGTCATCAGAAGCATGTGTTCTAACAGGTGGGGTAAATAGGAGAAATAGGGAAAAGAGAGGTTCCTCCTATGAACATGCTCCCATCTTCAGCCAGGCCATTGCTGCATGGAGTTTTCCCCTGTATTAATCAACCCTTTCACTTTTGGAACAGTTAATATTTCCAGAAGTATCAGGAGTGTGGTACCTCTTACCTCTGAAGTGTTAATACATCTCTCATCTGCATTCCTTTATCTTAACGCAGAGTGCAGAATACAAGGATTTACCTCTTGCAATTCATTTGGAAGCCTACCCTATTATATATACCCTTTTATATTCAGCATCCGTCGGTATAGAAATGAGAAGTCTTCTGACTTCAAGGTGACAATGCTTTCACTGAGTCACAAGGTCAGATAATTAAGCTAGAAGTTAAAACCATAATCTCTACAACTTTTTAAAAGTTAATTCCTCTTACATCATGGCTGCACAAGTTCAGTCCTCAAGGGACACAAACAGGTCAGGTTTTCAAGATATCTTTAATGACTAAGCATGAAATAGATTTGCATATAATGGAGGTAGTATGTACGCAGCTCTACAGCATATTCATGCATATTCATTAGGAATATCTTGAAAACCTAACCGGTTTACAGCCTTCAGGACTGAAATTGTGAACCACTGTCCTCTATACTCACAACAAACATAACACATCGGTATAGGATCTTTGGCTTAGTGAAAAGTACACTTTTTCTATTCCAAACAATAAATCGGTAGACATTTTAAATCCCACTGAAAAATAAAACAAGGTAAATTTACACAGTTCACACTAGCCAGATAAAAGTTGACTGACTGTGTTCAGCGTGGCTGTGCTACCTAGGTAAACGTAAGTAGTTAGCAATGGAAATCAGCACTAATCAAGGAAAACAACTGGCGATCTCAAGTCTCTGTGCCCCAGTCCTCTTCCTGGCAACAATAGAAAATGAAAGAGAGGAAAGTCAACTCCACTCATGATACCCCTTCCTTCCCCTCATGTCTAAAGCTTCTTCTAAACTTCTGACTCCTACGTTACGCTACTGGAACTTCACAGGTTTGCCAGGGGAAGCTAGCAGGAGAGGGGAGAAGAGCAAGACCTTCTTCCAGTGAGTTTGTAAGTATGACTGTAAAAGCCAAAAGGGTGGAGAGAAGGAAGGAGATGTTGTAGGGGGAGTTCTCCCTCCATTCTTTTACTTTTTGCCATTGCCTGTAAGAGAATTGGATCATAGAGGTGAAAGATGGGAGCATCCATTAATTTTTTTTTTTGCTACCAAGGTGGGCAGAGAATTGGGGTTGGGGAAAGGTGAAGCACATTTCAAAGATATATTTTACATGACTACATGATGGGTGGGAGCAGGGTCAGGCCAATCATCAGGCAAACTATGTGGATGCCTAGAATGGTAAATTCCAAGGGGTGGAAAAGAACAGGGCATTCAAAGCTAAACAATACATTTTGATAGCTAGGGGGGTGGTGGTAAAGCTTGAGGTCTTCTTAGGGCACCAACACTTCAAACAACTCTGGGGTGGCCCTGGGTGGGAGTTGGATCTGGGGATATCTTTTCTTTGTTGGAGGACTTGAGAAGGACAGATGAAGCCCTGCTATTGCAGAATCTAATTTATTTGCTCCACTGGCTGCCTCTCCCCAGCCAGATAAAATACAAACCCTCCTCCTGACTCACAAGGCCATACATGTAGACCCCCCTCCCCCCACAATCTTCCGCTCCCTGTTACAAGCCCCCCCCCCCACCATGACAGATCAAGACGTGTTTCCTCAAGGAAAACTCTTGTTATTCCACATGGCAGAACCAAATTCAACCAAAAGGCCTGTACCCACGCATTCCAGTTCTATGCACCAGCAATATGGAACTCTTTACCAAACCCAATGAAAAACATCACCAACCTGAACACCTTCAGAAAGAACTTAAAAACCCACCTATTCTCCGATCATTTTAACCCCACCACATAATCCCCATGGACTGCCATGAGTAAAGCATACTGTATATTTTTTTTTTTTTAGTGCCATCAAGTTAGTGTTGACTCATAGCGACCCAGCTACCTCTGGGTTTTCTTGGCAATGTATCACCGGAAGTAGGTTGCTAGCCAGGGGCGGCCCAAGGGGGGTGCGGGGCCATGTGCGGAGACTCGGTGCAGGGCCTCATTTGCATAAGGTGCCTCATTTGCATAAATATTTGCATAATGTTACCATACACTAACTTTTAGTAAACATGCCTCTTAATGAGTATATGGATAAAGAAAGACTAAAAGATTTCTACATTACTATAATCCAGTACCAACAGCCAGGCACATTAAGAACTGCTATAAACACTGCCCATTTAGAACCCATAGCAAACCCGCCGTTTCCTAACAGCACTACCAGAACTCACAAAGCACCATACCCTACCTATCAAAAGGCAACACTGCAAATATTAAACCAATACATTTCAGAGAACAACAATACATGACCTACTGGGGAAAGAGAACAAGTGGCAAATGTCAAATAGGAATTATATAACCAGAATACCTCAGCTCAGTTACACATGCAGAACACAGACCATCACCAAACAAGGAATCACAATTTAGAAACAGGAAGACAATAATTAAACTGAGAACCCATGTTCCCTGTAGAATAGTTTTCACCAAGTTATAATGTCCTGTTCAATGTAATTTCAGTTTGTTCAATGTAAACTGCACTGATGCAGAATAGCGCGGTATATAAGAGAATGTAAATAAATAAATAAATAAATAAATAACCCCAAAAGCCAAACTTGGAATGTACAACACTGTACTCCATGCAGCCTCAGCACGGGCTTTTCAGAGCCGCGCGAAGGGAGAGTTTCCCTTTCTCGCGGCTCTGTTAATCCCGCCGCGGGGCTGATGGGAAATCCCATCAGCCCCGCGGTGGGATTAACAGAACCGCGAGAGGAGAAGCTCTCTCTCTTCGCGCGGCTCTGACAGCCAACACTGAGGCTGCATGGAGGACTCTGCAGGGCAGGGGGCCCCTGCGGGATGCTCGATTCTGCCGCTGCCACGACGGCAGCGGCAGCAGCAGCCGGTTTGTATTTTTTTAACCTAGCTGGGCTGATGCAAGATGTTTTTTGCGCGGGGCCCCCTGAAACGCGGGGCCCTGTGCAAAAAACATTCTTGCTCAATGGACGGGCCGGCCCTGTTGCTAGCCTTTTCTTCCGAGGCAATGGAGGGTAAAGTGACTTGCCCAAGGTCACAAGGAGTGCCAGTGGGAATTGAACCTTTGATCTTCTGGGTATATACTGTATATACTATATATATACTGTATATAGATACCCCAAATGCAATTAAACCTCCCGAAACATAAACCATTGTATATAATTGAACAACGCTTCACACCTAATGCATGCTCTATATAGTTCCAGTTTACACTATAAAAATCGTTAATACATTCATTTTAATGTAAATGGTTTTGACCCGGTGAAAAGCAGTATCTAAACACAGCTAAATAAATAAAAATAAATAAAGATTTAGCTGCTTAGAGCTGAATATTATGCTAACCATCTAAATACCTCAAAATTGACCCCCATTTTACTGGCTAAATTTGTGAGCGAGTGAGAAAAGCAAGTTTTTAAACCAGACAGATTTAACTGGCAGGCTGCCAAGGTTATCCACTTAAAAGTTTTGAGAATGGACCCCAATCAATCTAAAATTGCACAAAAATAAATATGTCGTGAATAAGAAAATAGAGACTTGAAAGAACTATTGGTTGAGCTAAGAACCAGGCCTTTTGATCTAGCAATTATTTTTGCTTTTAAAGCTCTGTTGCATGTCTTCCAGGTCATCCATTCTTTGTTGGGCTTCTCATTATGAGAGGATTGTGTAGATCCTTGTGATATACAGTGCAGGGGGTTAGGGAGGTACTGTACATGCTTTTCAGACAGAATCATAAAGATCCATTGTAGTCTAATGACAGGTGCCCTTACACTTAACCAAGTGTGACAGTCAGTTAAGATTCTGATAAGAGACCACAGGCTCTCCTACAACTGTTTCAAACCTTCAAATAGCTTTGTTCATTCATACTGGAGATAAGAAACCACAAGCAGCAACACTTACATGTAAAACCACACCCCTGAGTAGAGACTAACCACTGAAGCAGAACTATCTGATTTGAGTTTGTTCATTGCCAATATCCTTTGGCTAATAAATAAGTATAATTTATATCTCATAGCTATCCTACTTCATTAGCATTTTAATCCGTTTTTGAAGTTTTAGTCCTTTCTGCTATATAGATGCTGAAGATTTATCGACATTTCTAGTTTTTTTTTACAGGATCAGTAGATTACGTTTACCTGTACTTGCTCTTTCTAGAGTAGGTTGATTCATTCGGTCATGTCTAACCACCTGCCCCACTATACACAGGGGCAATGCATCACTGAGAGCAGAACATCACATTTTGTATGATTTACCCTTTGTAGGAGCGGTTTCAGCACCAGAGCTGCTTTGCATTACCTGTGACTTCCTTGCAGAGGTCCCCCCCCCCCCCCCGTAACTTCTTTGTGAACGATTTCCTAACTACCACAGAGTCTTCCACAGAGGGGCAGTGCTGAACCATTAAGAAAGTCAAAGGAAGGTCAGAGTCTGAAAACACAAAGCTCAGCTACAACACATTTAAGGCTAATTTATCTCAGTCGTCTCAAAAGATACGATAATTTGATGCAATATATTCTGCCGTAAAGAAGCATACAAATGTCAAATAAATACAGCATCTAATTAAGTTTAAGATTAAAACCATCTTCAACTGTGTCAATTTTCAAAAACCTTAGGGATCAGTTTTCAAAACACCGTATCCCGATAGCCATGGAAATGATCCGGAAAAGGGCACTGAGAGAGACAGTCATCGGCAGCGACGGTCTGCGGGCTGAGCAAGGACAGAGTGGCCACGATCTGGATAATTGCCGCGCTTATCCGGATAGTGGGGATTTCCAGCCACTATTTCACTAAGTTATCCGGGCAGCTTAGGCTTCAGAAAAAGCTGGCCTAGATTGCTATATGGGTAACCTCTCTGAATAGGGGCTGAAAATCACTACAACATATCTGGATACATGATGCTATTGGATAGCAACTGTACAATCCGGATATTCAGAGTCAGCCGTTACCCAGAAAACTGCTGCAGAAAATCTGATGGATATTTAAATACCACGGCTGAACATATGAGTTGCTGAAAAGCAATCACAGCACTACTTGGACAGTGCTGGAGCGGAGTTAGGGTGGAGTGAGGGCGGGGCACCCAACTAAATGGATAGTGGCAATATTTAACTGTTCTTCGTCCAACAATGTGATTAAATTTGGGCCAGAAAAAATGATATCTTCCATTAAAACACATAGCTGAATGCATAGTGGTTAAATATAGTCACGATATGTATTCCTGAGTGCAGTCACCACCATATGTGTCTATGTAGCACTAGTTTCTCTCTGTTTAGCAGCGCTGAATATTGTACATATAGCTTTTTTTAAACACTGCAGCTAGCACTTAAAAAATGCAGTCACTGCTGCCATTATTGACCTGAAAGTTGTGAGCCCTTTGTATCTAATAGTAATATTGTGCGGCATCTGGTGACACATATATGCATTATAGGATTTCTGTCCTAATAACTGCTAGGATTATGATCTATCTTCACTGCATGTTAGTGTGAGAGTTATTGCTAAATGTTTTACTGCATACTGTTTAGAGATGTCAGTTTTCCAATGACAATACTACTGCACATCCTAAGGGGCTTAAATGTGTAAATGTCCTTTTTTTGGTACTAATGCTGAATGCGCTGTCCTACATTGATACTTACAAGGCTTAAAGTGACCCACTTAAGGCTGTACAGTTAACTATACCTCAGGAAGTGCATGTAAGTTAGCAATCTTAGTAGACTGCATGAATCTGGGCTTCCGTCCCAAACCCAATCTACCCCTCCTCTTGAAAAAAAAAATCACTTGGTCTTCCAATCCCTCTAGCACCCTTCCCTTACCCCATTTTTGCTTTGTCATGTAGGCCAGAGAGTTAGTGGCACTATTTTCAATTTGACACTGCTGCCACTCGAAGGGAAAGTGGTTCCCTTCTGCCATTAAAGATTCCATGATTTTTTGGAGGAGTGGTTGGGGTCGGGGGGATAGGAGATGAAGATTCTAGAAGTCCATTGTAGTGTTTGTGGAAGAAGCTAGGGGACTGAAAGTTTCTTTAATATATTGGAGAATGGGGGTAAACTTTTATAGCCGGAGACCCTTTGGTGTTTTGAAGTGGTATACTAGGGCATAAAGTCAAAAAGAGCTTATCATTTGAACGGAAGGCCAAAAGAACCCTTGCATTAATGGGCATTCGTAGCTCTGCGCCATGCTGGCCCTCTTACAGCCATATTAACCAGACACTTGCCTCACAACCTTTTAGCAAGGACTAGGGAACAATGTAACATGGCAGCATTAAAGTAGCTAAGTTCAGTTTAGCACGGAAATGTTTAACACAGTCTTATTCTGTATTTTATTAATTTAGCACAAGAGGTATTAAAGCCCATTCTAGTGTGCATTTTAGAATTAGAATGCAGCATGTTTTGTCATGCTGGTTTTAAATCAGCTTCCTTATTGTTCCTCCAATCCAGTCCCAACCTGTGGGTTATCACACCTCACCAGCAGCTTGGAGACCAAGCATGTCAAAAGTCATGACATCAGCACACATAGGCAGCTGGCACCACCTACCAGCCCCCAGTATATCAGTCTCCAAGTAGCTGGAGAGATGTGATCCTATAGGTTGGGCTCACTGTGAGGACAACTAGGCGTATTTTCCTTAACCTTGGGCAGTGTTTAATTGTGTTGAGGTCAATTGATAAGCAGGGAAACCAGTCTTCTCTGGAAGGAGATTGTCCCCCTTTAAATTTCAAAGATCACAGTGCCGGAGGCAGAAAGTTTAAAGCAAAAGAAAAAAAAAGGATTAAGGATCGCTGTTTACTGGCAGGGGATATCTCCCTTAGGTCAGGGAAAGAAGTGTGTCTTGCCTTGTTTTGGACCTCATAGTGGCTCCCAAACTCTTCGGTGGGTGAGGAGCCACTTACTGCAGGGAGGCCAATCATTTCAGTGCCCTCGAAGGAGTCCCACCACTGCCGAAGCTGCTGTCTGAAGGCTGAGCAGCAGGCCAATGTTTTTCATGGCTCTGCTGCCGCCAGAAGTTGGACCTCTTAAGAGGTTATCGGCGGGGTTTTTATTATTTTATTTTGGACGCATGGTGTGAGACACAGCAGGGCTGCCAGCACACAGGGAAAGCATGTGGCAGGTGTCACCAGTAGTCAGCCCGTAGCCTCAGCGTATGGGGTAGATAGCCTGGAGACCCTTTATTGAAAGGTTGGAGCCAATGCTTTATGGTTGCATTGCCTCCTGAGAGTTGTAGTTGTGTCCCTTTTCAATAAGATGTAGTTGTGAAACGAGTTTTCAGGCAAAGACAGGCTTTTAATTCCCCTCCCGGGGCAGATTCAAACACAATGTAACTTAGGATCAGAAAGCCATACACTCTGGCACAAGGTAAGAAAAAGAACTAATAACAGCTTCCAAACTTAACTCAAAAGTGGCACGGTATTCACAGCATACAGTCACTTCTTATAAGCAAAATAAACTCTTGTGCTTCTCAATTGCCAGTTAAACAGCTTCCTCAGATTATCTGGCTCAGCACAATGAAATCACATCATCAGTAACCGTTAATGTACAATCCATTTGGTTATCAGACAATTCTTCCTCTGGAGGATCAATTAGCATTGACTCATGCTGGTTCTCAGCTGAATACAACTTCTGCTTTGTATATAACGTTTCCAGACTTTCCTCCTCTGCCTATTCCTGAGGCTTCCCTATTACTGCCTCTGTGAGATAGCGTTCAGCCCTACCGTATATCCTGGTATAGCCTAGAGGAGAGTCATACCCTTTAGGGTTTCTAGGAGAGAAATTCTTGTAACCACTTTTATAGTAATTAGACAGCCTACCTTCTGGCTTTGAGGCAGGGAAAAGTCCGTGCACAGCTCTATCAGGACGGGGTTTAAACCTCAGAGGTTTTTCTCTGTATTCTGACTGCTCACCTTCTTCCTCTGACATGCAAATGTCTTGCACCGTATACTTTTCACTCCTTGGAGCTTGTAAGTGCTTCCCAGCTATCCTTACTGGTAATTTTTCCCTCTGTGTGCCTTCACCATAGGATAAATGCCTAGAGTTCTGGCCAAAGGGTTTTTGTGCCCTGCTACTCCAGTTATTCCTGCCATTTACTTTCTGTCTTTCTCTCTCACACTCAGAATCAGAATCCACGGAGTCATTCACATACGTTTTCCTTTCACACCGAGACAGACGCTGTTTCCAAGACCCAGACTTCAGCTCACACAATCCTTCCAGCTGGTTCTGCTCTCTTCTGTCTTTCTCTTCGTCCTCCCTGTTCTCCCTTTCAAACTCTAATGAACGTTTCTTATACGTTTGCTTGGGAGCTAATCTAGCCCTTCCCCCTCCCAGGTGAAAGCTATTAGGCCCAGGAGATGGGGATTGTTTGCTAGCTGGGCGGGGTTCCTGCCCTCGTGGCTGGGATTGTTTGTGTTGCTCCTGGCAACTGGGAGTCCTGAGCTTTTCCTTCCTGCCAGCAACAGACCTACTGCACTCAGGTTCCTCTGTTTCCATAGCACAGGATGTCTCTTCCCCAGGTTAGATCATCCCAAGGTTTGTGGGAAAGGTGGCCATTTTCTTCTTTTTCTTTCACAGTGCCGATAAAGGGAGGGGGGAACCCCGGGGGTTTTCGGATGCTGGGGGATCTCTGTTTGCACTTGAGGTTTATTATTTTCCCTGGGCCACAGTTCTGTCGCCTAGCTCAGGAGTTTAAAAATAAAAAAAGAAACAGCAAACAGGTAGGCATAAAGACACCTTAAGGTAAAGGTAAGATGCCTTCAAAGGCCACATGCCAGGCATGTGGGTCCCAGAAGGTCTCAGTCTCTGCTGAGGGG
This sequence comes from Ichthyophis bannanicus, assembly GCA_033557465.1. Taxonomy (NCBI): domain Eukaryota; kingdom Metazoa; phylum Chordata; class Amphibia; order Gymnophiona; family Ichthyophiidae; genus Ichthyophis; species Ichthyophis bannanicus. Next base: position 1,378,779,383 of record CM066033.1, on the reverse strand, counting down.
TTCTGCCAGGGGTGCGAGGGGGAGACTCACTCTGCATTGGGTGGTCTCATGGTTGAGAAGTCTGAGGCGAGCCACAGACAATTGAACTGGGATCCTTGGGAGGACACTGGATTGGTCCAGTCAGATGAGGCGGAGGATCAGTATGTGGATGCAGACTTGGGGACGAAACCCAACGGAACTTGAGGAAGAAGAGATTCCCAAGGGGGTGGATTCATGTACACTGCAGGTCTTCCATCGGGAAGAATTGGCAGTGTTGATCTCCCAGTCCTTAAAGACCTTGAACATGGCTGCAAGGGTGCCAATAGAGGATGAGCCTCTCAAGGATCCTTTATTCCAGGCAGTTCAGATGGTACAATCCGTTTTTCCTCTGCATCGCGTGATCAAGCAGATGATTCAAGATGAATAGAATGTCCTGGAGGTTGGACTTAAGGGAACATGGACCATGGTGCAGCTTTATCCACTTCCAGACCACAAGAGAGACCTTTTCTGCTCTCCTAAGCTGGATGCAGCAGTTTTGGCGGTCACTAAGACCACTATTCCTGTGAAGGTGGCACAGCACTCAAAGATGGGCAGGATAGGAAGTTGAAGATTTTCTGAAGCAGGCATTTAATATTAATGCCATGTCTTTGCACGTATCAGTTTGTGGCACTTTCATGGCATGGGCATGTTTGCGCTGGGCTCAAGTCATCTTGGAGGCTTCTTCTTATTCTTTAATCCTTAGCTGGCATTTGGAGAGAAGGCCATCCTCTCAGCCAATACACTGCTGTAGGTGCCGCTGGATTCCGTGTGTTGCTCACAATACGCTTCTAACCTTGGCGATCAGTGGCAACATTTCAGGTCTCATTGATGGTCAATCGTTGATTCCTTAGGTCTTTGATGTGTTTGAGCCACATTTTCTTTGGTGCTGCTCATTGAACCCTCCAGTGGCAGACCGCTGTCTCCAGAGGAGTTTGTATGGCAGCCTACTGGTGTTCATTCTGCAAATGTAGTCAAACCAGTGCAGTCTGCATTTTTGGATTTGTTCTTCGACTGAAGATTGATGGTCGCACCTTGTCCAAATTGTCTCATTTTGATGGAAATCACAAAGAGAGACACACAAAATCTGTTTTAGGCATCACATTTGAAAGACTTTGAGTTTTTTCAAGTCATATTTGAGCAGATTCCATGTTTCTGATCCGTACAGAAGAATTGGCAGGATCAGTGTTCGGAAAAGTCAAATTTTGGTCTTCCAGAGGCACCATTTGAGTGAGACAAACGCTAGTGTTGCCTAGTCAGTCTTGCTGAGGAATTCAGTGATGGATGCCACCTTCATGTCCTGCACCAGAGATCCCAGGTATTTGAATTCTTGTACCTGCTCAATTTGAATTCCATCGAGATGAACAATGGCTTGTGATCCATCCGTGGTCATAACTTTGGTCTTGTCCACATTGATTCTTAAGCCATAAGATTGGATGATGTGGGCAATATGGAAAAGGATGTTGGTGGCCTCTGCATCCATGTCAGCAAATATAGCACTGTGGTCTGTGAAGATCAAGTCAGTCAGGAAGTTGTTCACACCATACTGGACCCTGCATCTATCCTTGAATGTTTTCCTCATTATTGTGTTGATCACAATATTGAAAAGCAGGGGCGAGGCGACATCTCCCTGGCAGACTCCAGTTTGGATAAGAAATTCCTTGGATAGCTCATTTCAAAACTGCATGTTGCTGGTTGAACCATTGTATGATGCTCGGAGAAGTTGGATAATCTCCAGTGGCACATGTTTATTCTCTAATGCCATCCAGAGGGCGGGCCAGTGAACACAGTCAAATGCATATTTGAAGTCAATGAAGACGATAATGTTTCACTTTTCACACCTGATCCCTTCCTTCACCAGTTGACAAATGGTGAATATTTGATCGGTGCAGCCCTGATATGGCCTAAATCATACTTGCTCTACTCAGCTGGTCTGTTCACAATGTTCCTGCAGTCTTTATTGTATGATCTTCATGAACATCTTGCCAACAATTGAAAGGAAGCTGATGCCGTGGTAGTTCTTACAATCATGGATATTGACTTTCTTTAGGATTAGCACAATGATGGCTTTCTTCCATGCTGATGGAACTCGTTGGACGTGAAGCCATTGCAGCAGGATGTCTCCCCCAGCTTTTATCATTTCAGCAGTGATTTGGTCCATTCTGGGCATCTTTCTGTTCTTAAATGATGTTATTGTACACTTCACATCATCAATTGTTGGCTCACCATCGAGGAATGAATTCTCCGGCAGGTCGATAGGTGGTGGCTCTGGTGGTGGTCTCTGGGGCGGATCATGACTGTATAGCTGTTGGAAGAATTTAGCAGATGCTTTTTATGATTTTATCAGGAACCTGGCTAAGAGCATGGCATCGGTTGTGTCCACCAGACAGCACTTATGGCTCAGGAACTGGTCGGCCGATGTCTCCTCTAAATTTTGCTTGGGCAAGTTCCCGTTCAAGGGTAAGCTCTCATTCAGGGAGGCATTGTAGAAGCTAGTGAAAGATTTGGGAGACTCTAAAGGAATCAGGCTTCCTGAGGATAAACAGGTCAGTTCATTCATCAGCACCGGTGCGGGGCCCGTCTCGGGATTTTTGCTGGTTCCAAGTGGTGCTTTTGTGCCCTACCAGAGGGTGCACTTCCTAGTAAGGGGGCAAGTCTTTTGGGGATTTCACAGGTCCGGATAGGATTTTTACCTCTCCTCTGCTGCTACTGCCAAAAATCCCCAATGAAGCCATGGGGGGTCCAGGCAGGGGTAGTTCCCACAGGGGGGCAGCTCCAGGAGTTTTAGCCCACCTGTGTCTGGATCACCTCTGACCAGTGGGTGCTGGAGGTCATCAGCGAAGGCTACGCTATCAAGTTTGCTCTTCTACTCCCAGAGGCCTTTGTCTGGTCTCCCTGCAAGGTGCCATGCAAAGTCAAAGTGGTGCAGAAGACTGCACAATGGCTTCAAGAACTCTGTGCCATGGAGGAGGTGCCACATGACCAGTGCGGATTGGGTCGATACTCCATATATTTTGTAGTTCCTAAAAAGGAGGGTACTTTCAAGTCCTTCTTAGACCTTAAGCATGTAAACCAGTGCCTCTGGGTGCCCTGGTTTCACATGGAGTTGCCCTGATCAGTTATTGTGGCCATCAGACTGAGTGAGTTCTTGACCTCACTGGATCTCACAGAGGCCTACCTGCACATCCCCATCTGGCCAGAACACAGGCAGTTTCTACGATTCACAGTACATATGGGGCATTTTCAATTAGGACATTACTCTTCGGACTCGCAACCACTCCACACACTTTCACTAAGGTCATGGTAGTGGTCATGGCTGCTCTCTGGCAGGAGGGCATGCTAGTTCACCTGTGCATGGACAATTGGCTCATTTGAGCAAAATCCAAAGATGAGAGCAAAAGAGCCATGGGCAGTGTGGTCCAATTTCTGCAAAGCCTCGAATGGGTCATCAATCTGGAGGACTGTTGTAGTGGTTGATATGGAAGAGCAGATTAGATAGGCCATGTGTTCTTTTTCTGTCATCATGTTTCTATGTTGATCTGGCAAAAGTCAGCTTCAGCTGATGCAGGAGTTGGTGTACCTGGGAGCCCGATAGTGCAGGTGGCCTGGTCTCAGGTGGAGGCCATTTGGTCCATTAACCCATTGGAAATGAGAGCATCAATCAATTGGAAATGAGAGCAGTGTTCTTGGTGCTTCAGGAGTTCAGAAGTTTCCTGCGGGGAAATATGGCAAGAGTATTTTCAGACAATGCCACCACAGTAGCGAATATAAATCGGCAGGGAGGCATAGGCACTGTGCAGCTGGAAGGCAAGATAGCCCTATGATTGGAATTGGGGGAGAAGAACTTGCAAACCCTGTCAATGGCTCACATGGCCGGCAGGGAGAATGCAGCGGCAGACAACCTCAGCCATGTGAGCGTGGATCCCAGAGAATGGACGCTGATCGAAGTGGTGTTTGCACAGTTGGTAAGCACTGGGGGTCGCCGATCAAGGATCTCATGGCAACCTTCAAATCAGCAAAGGTGAGCCACTTTTACAGCTGGAGAAGAGAATGAATGTTGGAATGTCTTGGTGCATTGGTACAATGTTGGCCTAGATAGGGGCTCCTCTATGCATTCCCTCTGTGGGCACTCATCAGGTGGGTGGTGTAATGAATAGAAGCACATTGAGGACTGGTCATCCTGATTGTTCCCAACTGGCCACACAGACCATGGTATGCCAATCTGGTCCGGCTGGCAGTAGACTGGCCTTGGCATCAGCCGGCTTGGATGGATCTATTGATGCAGGGCCCTATCCAGAAGATTCAAGTGGATCACGTCTTGCTTACGGCATGGCTCTTGAGAGGACTTGATTAAGGAAGTGAGGGTACTCGGCCCAGGTAATCATGAACTTGTTGAAGGTGTGCAAACACTACACTACACTGTCCTATAAATGGATTTGGAGATTCTTTGAGGAATGGTGTGTAGAGTAGGGCTGTCATCCTTTGATTGCCTCTGTGCCAGAGGTGCTGGCTTTTCTTCAGGCAAATTTGGAGAAGGGTCTGGCATGCAGTTCACTGCGAGTACAGGTGGTGGCCTTAACCTGTTTCTGTGATAGGGTACAAGGTGTGTTTCTTGCAGCCCACTCAGATGTCACCTGCTACCTGTGCGCAGTGAAACAGGCGTGACCTCCACTGAGGTCAGTAGTCCCACCTTGGGACCTCAATATGGTGTTGTAGGTATTGACAGAGGCACCTTTTGAGCTGCTGTCAGCTTGTACTCTGAAGGACTTAACTTTGAAGGTGGTGGTTTTGGTTGCGATTTGTTCAGCCAGGAGAATTTCTGAGCTTCGGGCACTGTTGTGTCGAGAACCCTTCCTCTCTATATCCAAGGAGAAGTTGGTTCTCCATCCCCTACCATCTTTCTTGCCCAAGGTGCTCTCGGCTTTTCATGCTAATCAGTCGGTAACGTTGCTGATTTTCTTGGGGCGGGAGGAACCTCGGAAGACTCCCACCTATGGCTATTGGATGTGCATCAGGTTCTTCAACGTTATTTACAGAGAACGGATCCATTTCAGAAATCAAATCTCCTGTTGTCCTGTTCAAAGGCCCATGTAAAGGGGAAGCAGCTGCCAAGGCCTCCATTTCCCGATGGTGAGGGAAGCCATTTCCTCAAACTATTTCTTGTGGAGAAGGGCGGTGCCCATGGGTTTGAGGGCTCATTCAATGAGAGCCCAGGCTGCGTCATGGGCAGAAGCTAGTTTGATTCTGCCAGTGGATATCTGCAGGGCAGTGACATGGTTGTCCTTGCATACCTTTGTGAAGACCTCCTTTTTCTTCCTCCGCCAAATTTGTGCGATCCATCCCTTTCTTTCCCTGTCGGCTCTCACTACCCTGCTACTGTCTCTGGTTATGTCACGCGTAGATTTCTCCAACTCAGTTTTCACGGGTCTCTCTAAATCTTAACTGACTCGACTTCAAAGGATCCAAAACACTGCTGCTCGCCTTATTACTCATTCCACTTTCCGAGACCACATAACACCCCTTCTCTTCCTTCTTCACTGGTTACCTGTCTCCTTCCGCACCCAATTTAAATTGCTCTCTCTGGTTCACAGGGCTCTCCACACCAGCACTCCACAATACCTAGCAGACCTTATCACCTTCCACTCTCCCAGGCACACTCCCCGTTCTTTTCACCTCAATCGCCTTACCCTTCCCTGTCCCTCCCTCGCCCATCTACAATCCACCCGTTCCTCTGCCTTCTTTTTCGCAGGCCCTGCCTTCTGGAACTCCCTCCCCTCCTCTCTCCGTTTGGAGCTCCATCATACCACCTTCAAACGAAACCTGAAGACTCACCTCTTTTCCCTGTCCTTCGACCTTCCCTCGCCTTTTGTGTAACTGTCTTCCTACACCCAGTCCTGTCTCTCTCCCTCGAGACTGTAATTTCCTATGTCCAGTCTTGTCTCTCTCTTCTCTTTTACTCTCCTATCGAAGATTGTAAATTTTCTTTTCCATTTCACTGGCCTTGGGCCCTTCCCTGACTATTTGTATACTATTTGTATTTGTTACAGAAGGGCGGTTTATCAAATGAAATAAACATAAACATAAACATAAACACTATCGTTTAGATGTGCATGAGGCGGGGGATGCGAGGTTCGGATTAGCAATGTTACAGGCTGGGTTCGTGGGTCCCTCCCGAGATTAGCACTCCTTTAATACACCCCACAAGTTGGGACTGGACTGGAGGGATGATAAGGAAGGTGAAATTAGGCCTTATCTGCTAACTGGCTTTCCTTGAGTACCTCCAGTCCAGTCCCAGACCCTCCCTGGTTCTGTCTGTATGGTGATTGATGGCGATCACAGGCATGAAGGAATCTATTCCTTTACAGAGGTCTGAGAGGTGTAGGGTGGCCATTGGTGCATGGGACGCCTTGAAGGGATCAAGTTCTTCTCCTTGTTCTGTAGGGACGGGGCTTCCAAGAAGGCAAGGAAATGATGCTTCCCCATCAGGAGATGTGAAATTCGAAAGGGGGGAAGAATGACTGGGTCTCTCTGTCCCCTGTTTGCGGTTCTGCTTATTAGGTAAGCATCTTTCCTTAATTTTGGAGAGAACTTCTGTCTGCCTCTTTAGGGTGATGTAGTTCTAGGTCTCGGTTGGCAATTGCTATTCTTATCTGTTGCTCCTGTGAGTCTGCTTTGTCAATAGGATACTGGGGGCTGGTAGGTGGTGACAGCTGCCTATGTGTGCTGATGTCATGACTTTTGACATGCTCAGTCTCCAAGCTGCTGGTGAGGTGTGACAACCCACTGGACTGGAGGTACTCAAGGAAAGCCAATTAGCAGGTAAGACCTAATTTCACCTTAGTAGATAGACCCCTGTCTTTTCTGTTGTGGTCAGCAAATTCATCTCTCTGAAGACTACAGAAGTCTTTTATATTCTCTCACATTCAGTGAAATACAGCTCACAGAAAGTCTAAGGGACCTTTTTACTAAATTGTGCTATGCAGTTAACAAGTGATTTGACACACGTTAACTACATGTTTGGGACCATGGAAACAGCTACCACGGGGGCATGACAGTTAATGCATGCTGATTTTCACCCTGCCAATCGCGCTTTAGGGTGATGCATGGGTGGGTTAGGGGAGGAGAGTAAGCATGGTGACCACATTGTAGTTAGACAGGGGGACACATCGGACGCTGTCAATGTTACAATTAATACATTAGGCTATGCCTCTGCAAGTTAACTGTCAGAAACATGCTGGTTATATCCCCAATAGTTACCCCAGGAGCTTTGCACTTAATGCAAGTTGTTTTCACTCGAAATGCATGTTAAGTGCAAAAACCTAATACACCTTAGAAAAAGGTCCCCTAAATATTCTCTGCTATTTTACAGTACACAAAACTGAAGGCTGCAATTAAAGAATGAGCAATTACTGTTACCCACTACATGATCTCAGCTTAAATAGAATGACTGCTTAATTTTAGATCCTTTGGTTTTTACTTCTTGTCCTTTTTCTAATATTAAAGAAAATCTGGTTGGAGAGAGAAATCTTGTTAGGTAGAGATAAACGATTTCTTAACATCATTGACCACTTTCTTGTAGTAAAAGCCTCTTAGCATGCATGTTTAAAATAATTTCTCAACAACAGTTCTGCTTTTGCTCATGCTCTAAATTACTTTGCTCCCAGTGCACAGCATCTGTCTTGCACTTATTGTCTGTGATCCGGGTAGTGTTTGGAAGCCTGAATACTTAAAAAAGGCTCTAATTTTGGGAATTCTTCATTAGCGTCCTTTGCATGTCTGCAATTCAATAGACTTCAATATGGAGACCTTGTAAAGAAGGATTACCGTGTTTTAAGAAAGTGGAAAACTAATTGAATCATTAACTGCCCATTCAAATTCAAATGTCTTTATTCCAGCTTGGCTCGGTGTTTACACTTCTGCTTTACTTCTCTCCATGCTTCTGTTCTCTTGCCTTACTGGTCATATGTCTTAGGTTGTAGTCCAGACCCAAAGAGGTCATGTGAAAATGCACATCAAACATGCCAGTGAAAGTCAAGACTCATGCTTTGTCATTAGCCTTGCAGATTTTTCAAACCAAACGTTTTGCTTCCAGTGATTGAAAACTCACAGTACAATATCTCCGGGGACACTTAACGAGTGCATTAATTCTGCAGATGTATGCCGTATATTACCTTCTTGTTCTCCAAGAGACAACAGCTCAGCAGAACAGCTTAGTTAGAGGACTGCTCAGTTAAGAAAATATTTGTCTTTAGTAAAGTTAGGATGGAGGCTGAGGTATGTGTAGTGGCGAATTCAAGACATGCTACACTTACTGCGGGAGAAGCAAAGATAAATGGGCATCTATGCTTCCAACAGATGCTTTGATGATTTTGCTTAGAATCCAAAGCTATTCATTGGTAGCTAGCCTTCAGCACAGATAGTGCAGGGCAGAAAGAAAGGAAGGAAAAGTAGTGCTATATGTAAACAAAATAATATTAAAGCAACCGAATTGCAGGGTTGATGAGGTATGGAGGAGACATTATGGGTTAATCTGAATAGAGAAAATGGAACATCTATTTACACTGGTGTGATATACAGATACCTGCCAGAATTTTTTTTTTTAGTGCCATCAAATCAGTGCTTACTTCTAGCGACCCAGCTGCCTCTGGGTTTTCTTGGCAATGAATCACTGTTGTCACTTCCATCTCTCATATTCTCAACCTAATGTAGCCTACAAGCATGCTGTAGTTACACCTCTCCTCAAGAAGCCCTCACTTGATCCTACCTGTCCTTCTAACTATCGAGCTATTTCCCTCCTCCCCTTCGTTTCTAATCTACTTGAATGTGTGGTTCACCACCGTTGCCTTGACTTTCTCTCCTCTCAAGCTCTCCTGGATCCTTTACAATCTATCTTTTGTCCTTTACATTTTACTGAAACGGCTCTTGCCAAAGTCTCTAATGACTTGTTCCTGGCAAATTCCAAGGGCCTTTACTCAGTCCTCATCCTTCTTGACCTCTCTTCTGATTTTGATACTGTTGACCACAACCTTCTCCTTGACATCCTGTCCTCGCCTGGTTTTAAGAGCTCTGTACTATCCTGGTTCTCTTCTTATCTCTCCCATCACTCTTTCAATGTTTGTTCTGGTGGATCCTCCTCTGCTGCTATCCCACTCTCAGTTGGTATACCGCAAGGATCTGTCTTGGGTCCACTCCTTTTCTCTCTATTTATTTTATTTATTTATTTATTTAACATCTTTTATATACCGCGCTATTTGTTTTCAGTGCGGTTTACAAGTAACAGAACTGCACAATCAGAAAACACTGGTGTGCTTACATTATAACAGGTAACTTAAACTTGGAAAACGGGTAATAAAATATAACTATGTATACACAGTGAAACTATATACAAAAACAGTGTAAAAACTGAGCTATGTATAAACATATTGGGTTGTTTAGTATTCACAGGCAGTATTCACTATATACCTAGTCCCTTGGTGCGCTCATCTCTTCCCATGGTTTCAGTACCATCTTTATGCTGATGACTCCCAGATCTACCTCTCCACACCTGAAATCACTCCAGCAATCCAGACCCGGATCTTTGCCTGCCTTTCTGACATTGCTGCTTGGATGTCTCACTGCTGCTTGAAATTGAATATGGCCAAAACTGAGCTTCTTATTTTTCCCCCTAAAACCTCCTCTTCACTTCCTCCTTTCTCAGTCTCTGTGGATAACTCTCTACTCCTTCCTGTTTCCTTAGCTTGCAACCTTCGAGTCTTCTTTCTCTTCTCTCCTCTCCTTCTCCATACACATCCATCTGATAGCTAAGACCTGCCGTTTCTTTCTCTATAAGAGAACCTGCCGTTTCTTTCTCTGTTCCAAGGATTGCAGAGCAGAGATGGCATCCATCTGTCCAAGAAAGGTCAACGCATCTTTGGTAGTAGACTGGCTAATCTACTGAAGAGGGCTTTAAACTAGATTCGTTGTGGATGGGTGAAGAAAGCCCCCAGGTAAGTGAAAGCCCCCAGGTGGGTGATACATTAAATACCTTTATGGAAATGGGTAACAGGGGTAACATATGGAAAGCAGTGTGTATTAATGCCCGTAGCATGGGAAATAAGATCCCTGAAGTTGAAGCTTTGGTGGGAGTGGCTGACTTGGATTTAGTGGCAGTTACAGAAACATGGTTCACAGAAAACCATGACTGGGATGTAACTATACCTGGCTATACTTTATTCAGAAAGGACAGGGTAGGAAGAAGGGGAGGAGGAGTGGCACTATATGTAAAAACTACTATTAAAGCTTTGGAATTACAGAGCTTAAAAGGGAGAGAGGAGGCATTGTGGGTTAAACTAGAAAGAGGGAAAGAGAAATCTATTTGCATTGGTGTGATATACAGACCTCCCTCACAAGAGGAAGAGGTGGACAGAGAGTTAATTGAAGACATACGCAGCATTGCTAGGAAAGGGGAAGTGCTACTGCTAGGAGATTTCAATATGCCAGATGTTGATTGGCACATTCCTGCTGTAGTATCATCTAGAAGTAAGGAGATCCTGGATTCTCTACAGGGAGAACTATTCAGGCAATTGGTAACAGACCCCACACGTGAAGGGGTCATACTGGACTTGGTGCTTACCAATGGTGAAAGTGTTTCTGATGTTGTAGTGGGAGATCATTTTGCATCCAGTGATCACCAGATGGTGTGGTTCAGTATTAGGACTAGGGCTGTTAGAATCCATTCCAAGGTGAAGATCTTAGACTTTAGGAAGACTAACTTTGCGAAGATGGGCCAATACCTCAGGGAGTCGTTAGTGGGATGGGAACAGCTGGGGGATGTAGAAAAACAGTGGGAAAAACTGAAAGGGGGTATTTTAAAGGCAACCAACCTTTTTGTTAAAATGGTAAATAAAGGCAAAAGGAACAGGAGACCGCTATGGTTTTCGAAGGAAGTAGCTGAAAAAGTGAAGAAAAAGAGGGAGGCCTTCATGAAATACAAGAGATCACAGAGAGAGGAAGACAGGCATCTGTATTTGGAAAAACTTAGAGAAGCTAGCAAAGTAGTCAAGAAGGCAAAGATTCAAAAGGAGGAGGAAATAGCCAATGCAATAAAATGGGGGGATAAGACATTTTTCAGATATATTAGTGAGAAGAGGAAGGGCAAAAGTGGTATTGTCAGACTCAAGGTTGCAGGGGGGGAATATGTAGAAGCTGATAAGGATAAAGCGGAATTGCTTTACAAATATTTTTGTTCTGTGTTCACAGATGAAGAACCAGGAGCAGGACCTCAGAAAACACCCACACATAAGAACAGAAGCGAGGGACATCTTGAACAATTTTCAGAAGACTGTGTTCGTGAGAAACTAGCTCAACTTAAAGTAGACAAAGCGATGGGACCGGATGGGATACACCCTAGAATACTGAGGGAACTTGGGGACGTTCTAGCAACTCCACTGACTGACCTTTTCAATGCCTCGTTGGAGTTGGGAGTGGTGCCAAAGGACTGGAGAGAGGCTCATGTGGTGCCTTTACACAAAAGCGGAAGTAAGGATGTGGTTGAAAACTACAGGCCAGTTAGTTTAACTTCGGTGGTGAGTAAATTATTGGAAACGCTGCTGAAAGAGAAAATAGTGAGGTTTCTGGAGTCTGGCGGATTACAGGATCCGAGGCAGCATGGATTCACCAGAGGCAGGTCTTGTCAGACAAATCTGATTGATTTCTTTGACTGGGTGACCAGGGAGTTGGACCGAGGGAGAGCTCTAGATGTGGTGTATTTAGATTTCAGTAAAGCCTTTGACACTGTTCCTCACAGGCAACTTATAAACAAACTGAGCACCCTAGGGATGGACCCTAAAGTTACTGCTTGTGTTAGAAATTGGTTGGGTGGGAGGCGACAAAGAGTACAAGTAAATGGAGCTCACTCTGAGGAGAAGGATGTTACCAGTGGTGTGCCCCAGGGATCTGTCCTTGGTCCGATTCTTTTTAACATCTTTGTTAGTGATATAGCGGAAGGGCTGTCGGGTAAGGTTTGCCTCTTTGCGGATGATACCAAAATCTGCAATAGAGTAGACACTCAGGAAGGTGTAGATAACATGAGGAGGGATCTAGCTAAGCTTGAAGAATGGTCTAGAATTTGGCAGCTGGGATTTAATGTTAAAAAATGTAAGGTCATGCATTTGGGCTGCAGCAATCCAAGGGAGCAATACAGTATAGGAGGTGAAGTACTTTTGTCCACTAAAGAAGAGCGCGACCTAGGCGTGGTTGTGTCTGATGATCTTAAAGTAGCTAAACAGGTAGAAAAGGCGACAGCAAAAGCTGGAAGGATGCTTGGGTGCATACGGAGAGGAATGGCTAGCAGAAAAAAGGAGGTGATAATGCCTCTGTATAACTCTTTGTTGCGACCTCATTTGGAGTATGGTGTGCAATTCTGGAGACCGCACCTTCAAAAGGATGTGAACAGGATGGAGTCGGTGCAGAGGGTTGCTACTAAAATGATTAATGGGCTTCATTATAAAGCATATGAGGACAGACTTAAGGATCTTAATATGTACACCTTAGAGGAAAGGCAGGATAGAGGTGATATGATTGAGATGTTTAAATACCTCCGTGGCATAAATGTTCAGGGAGAGAGCCTCTTTCAATTGAAAGCAAGTTCTGCTACGAAGGGACATGGGATGAGGGTGAAGGGAGATAGATTCAGGAGTGATATGCGGAAATATTTCTTTACGGAAAGAGTAGTGGATCCGTGGAATAGTCTCCCAGTGGAGGTGGTAGAGATGAGAACAGTAACTGAATTCAAAAAAGCATGGGACCAACACAGAGGATCTCTAAAGGTAAAAAGTGGACTGTTGTAGTTGTTATGGAAGGACAGACTAGATGGGCCTTGTGGTCTTTTTCTGTCATCATGTTTCTATGTTTCTATAACATCAACAAAATCCACCCTTTCTGAACACACTTAGCCACTCCTTAATCACCTCCTGTCTTGACTATTGTAATCTACTCCTCACTGGTCTTCCTCTGAATCATCTCTCTCCCCTTCAATCCGTTCAACACTGCTGCACTGCTAATCTTCCACCAGCCTCGTCATGCTCATATTACCCCTCTTCTCGAGGCACTTTCATTGGCTCCTTATCCGTATCCAGTTCAATCTTCTCCTGCTGACCCATAACTGCATTCACTCTGCAGCTTCTCACTACTTTTCCTCTCTTATACCTCCCTACACCCCTCTCCCAAAACTCTGCTCTTCTGAAAATTGCTTCTGTTGGTGCCCTTCTCTTCTATTGCTAACTCCAGACTTTGCTCCTTTCACCTTGCTGCTCCTTATGCCTGGAACAGGCTACCTGAGTCTGTACATCAGGCCACTTCTCAAGTCCAGTCTGAAAACTCACCTCTTCACTGATGCTTTTGGATCTTGACTCACCTGATCTCCTTTGTGTTTCCTTACCATTCCCCCTAAATGTACTATATCCCTGTCTACAGCTACTGTGCTGTCTGTCTTGACTAGATTGCAAGCTCTGATGAGCAGGGACCGTCTTTTACATATCTGTGCAGCGCACATCTTGTTGCGCTATACAAACGCTCAGTAGCAGTAGATTGTTAGGCCTTTTCTTCCAAAGAAATGTAGAGTAAAGTGACTTGCCTGAGGTAATAAGGCACATTTCAAATATGAGGCAAGGGCTCTAACCACTGGACTACTCCTCCAAGCTATGCATGAATGGGGCTGTCCCAGGTTATCATAACTTCTTCAATCTCCGTAATTCTCTTAGGGTCGTGATCCCAGTGCTTTTATTTGGTACAGTGATGTTGCATGCTTACAAAGTTTCCAATGTATGAGACGTGCCACCTTGAATTTTCTGCCATCAGAATTTAATAGCCAGCTACAAGGTGAGTAGACGTTTCCAGCTCCTTCTTACAGAATCTGCTGTGAATCATCTCATCTGTAATCCACTGTCCTGGGCTGCAACAATCAAGCTCTCATCCTCAGGTTTCATTTTGCCTCTCCTTTACTGCTCATGTGTCCTTGTTTGTTCAACAAATGGGTCCTGTAACAATGTTTTGTATTTCCCACCATATTTATGAATTTGCCACTTCTTGTTCCTCGTTTGCTGATCTAATTCTTTAAAGAGCTTTTTCTCTTGTTTTGTATATTCTGTTGCTTCCTTCCCTGTATATACTGGTGGATTCTCATCCATTCCTTCTGTTTGCCAGAGTGCCTTTCCTAGTTTAATAATGGATACAGACTCCAGCCGTTTACTTTTATGTTGTTCCATTTCATGCATTTAGATCTGTTGATGCTGTGAAGTAGGTCTGGGCGCTCTATATGTATGATCAATTTCTATGAGGCCCTTTCCTCCTTTAGCTCTAGTGGTATACAGTCTCGGCTTACATTCTCTGAGGTGTCCACTGAGTTGCTAATATTCATGTCAACTACAAAAAGACAAGCTTTTCCTTTTAGTCCTTTGGCAATATCACTTGCAAAGACATTGAGGGACTACTGAGTGGAGCTGCTCCTGCTGGGAAGGAATCTGCACTTGTAGTTACCTGCTGGGAAATTCTCAAGCTCTCAGGGATGTCCTGCATGACATCCTGGTGCCATGGAGGCAGGACGCCACAGCACCGAGGTTCCACCACAGGAGCATAGGGCTGCCTAGATGGGGGATTTTCCTGACATGCAGTGGGCTAGAATCAGTGCACGTCCAGGCTGTCCAACTGCCCCAATTCTGTTCCCATGGTAATGGCTAGCTCCCATGGATGCAGAATCAGAGCCAGATCTGGGCCATCCAGATTTTGGACCTTCAGATGGCCCGGATGGCCCTGGTTCAGAATTGGCCCCATTATAAAACCTTTTTCAATGATATTCACAGCAAAAAAACTGTGAGTCAGTTATACCACAAGATGGAGGGGTAAAAGGGGCGCTAAGGGAGGACAAGGCTATAGCTCAGAAACTGCATCAATGCTAAGGAAAGAGCTTGAGAAGCTCTTTATTTTCTATAGACCCAATTTTCAGCAAGGCACGAGGCTTGCTATAGCTGCATAAAGATACCCGCTCAGGAAAAGTGCCTAAATCGTGAGTCATGCTCTTCTAAAATGGCGAAGCTTCTAAAATGCGGCACAAATCGAGCACAGTGGCAGGTGCCATCATGGCATAGATGGGTACACGCAGGGGCCGGAACCCGGGCTCAGCTCTTAAGAAGATGTTAGGCTGCATTACACGTATAGGGGTCCAAACCAGTGGCCAGAGAAATGGGATGGCAAGTGTCCATGAACCTATGTATCATTGTCCGATGTATCCATGTATTGACGATATCATCACACAGAACCCTTGGTCTGCCTGTGCAAGAGCCCCCTGTGGTTGGGCATATAGATACCAGCAGCATGTCGGTGGGAAGGACAGTAAACTTCTACCCCGATAAGCCCAAGGCCATTGGCCATTCCGTGCTGTGGTACAAGGTGGTGCTATACTCCAGGGAATCCAGTGGCCAAACCTGCAGCGGTCCATGGCCATATGGAGTGCTATCAAACTCCGCCTGCACAGGTAAGGAGACCTGAATGGGCAGGAAGGGCAGAGCATCATGCTAGGCCATACACACCATGAAAGCACAGCTATGTGTCTGCACAGGGAGACAGGGCTGTGGGGCCAAGCGACAGCACCAATGGTTGCAGAACTGGTGACAGTGAGGGGACAGGCCAAGCATGGTACAGGTGCCAACTCTAGCTGCTTGAGCAGTAGGCATATCCAGACACAGCAGGTGGGGAGGCAGCTGCACCCCCTGGTGGTGGATGGCAGCAACACCAAAGGGTTGGCACAACACAAGCATTGCCTAGTGCATGAGGAGCTGTTAGTTGTGCTGCCTACCTCAGGGGACTCTGCTGGCCAGTGTAGATGCCCTGGACACACACCCCAACCCCCAGCCCCTGCGACCCCAGCCCAGGAGTCAGAGGGACCAGTGGCAGTATCTACATATGTGCTGCCCATCTGTCCCTGCAAGTGGATCAGCCACCACTGGCGGCCACCCCCTGTCTTGATGTGGCAGCATTTCAATAATGTGATGCTACAGGAACTGACAGGTGTGTAATGGCAAACATGCACAAACTGCAACATCCTGTCCTGCACAGAGCCTCACAAACCATGCAGTGGATGCCCCCTGCCACTCACGGTCCACAACCATGTACCATGGTGCCAAGGCAAGACTGCGTACAACAGATGGGAGCAAGGGAAGGGGGGAGAACTGCAGAGGTAACTGGAGAGACCAGAGGGGTGACACAGATGAACCAGTGGCCCAGATGGCACTGGTGGTGGTGGCATGGGGCACATGTCAAAGGTCCAGGGGAGTAATGGGTAGGAATTTGGTCCCATATGCCAGAGGTGTACAACCACAAGCACACCATACCTGCTACCCATGGGTATGCCCCTGCCCCTAGGATGGGCAAGCCACTTGTTAAGGCAGAATACAGGCAGGCACAATAGGTGATGTGGAAGCACACAACTGAGCCCATGTGTGTCCCCTCCCCCTCTCTCCCACAGTGACTGGCATATGATGCATCTTGGAGGCCCTAAAATGCCACTACAGGACACTGCACCAGAAGCAACTGAACCAGCTGTAGCACATCAGGGAATGGCTGGAGGCTTAGGGAGGTCAGCTGTGTACACAGTGGAGACCAGTAGATGCAGGTAGTGGAAGTCATGGCTGCCGGACAGGTGCAAGCAAGCCATCTGGTGGGGGATCCCCCATACACAATGATGGGAATGTGCTTGGGGCAGCCTTGCCATTCCCCAGTGCCACTATCCTGTGTGTGCACCAGCCGGCACCCAATACTTGCAGGAGGATGGCATGGAACACATGGCTGGAGGATGGCATGGAAGGGCAGTACAGGGGCACACACCACCAGCAGTGGGCCCAAATGCACATTGCAGACCTGCCTATACTGCCCCTTGTGGGTGTCCATCACCCCAGGGGGCCTGCAAGCCACAGCTGGGCATGTGAGGGGGAGAGCAGAGCTGGCTGGAGGTGGGAAAAGGGAGGGCATGCAGTGTGCATTGTGGGATGGCATGCCCCCATGGACCAAAGGTAGGCTGCACAAAGCATGTGCAGGACCCCGGAGATGTGTCAGTCCCACCCCAGGAACATGCCTGTGCAGACATTTAACCCTCCTCCCTCTTCCCCCACAGCTGGTTCGACAGAGACCCTGGACAATGCTGGCCCACCACAGGAACCAACCTGGAGCAGCAGTCCACTGCCAGCGCAGCTGTCCTGAGGTGCAGATCCCAGCAGTACCTCCTGCATGTGATGGGGAGGAGGAGCCCAGGGGCACTGTAATGGAGGGCAGCACCACAGAGGGGGAGGGCAGTGAAGAGCCATGGCACAGCAGCGGGATGGGGAGTCTGCAGAGGAAGAGGGATCAGAGGGTCAGGGGCAGCGCAGGCACAGAGGCACCACACGGGGCATGGCGTGGCTGCACGTCGTATCTGCGCATGTGTTAAAGGACCTATGGAGGTAGCCTAACACTGCCATAGCACCTGAGCTGCACAATGGCAAACGCCCTCTGAGACCTCTATGGCCCTGATGCTCATCCTTAGACAGCACACTGCCCTCTTTTCATCAGAGAATGCCAGCTCACAGCTGCACAGACTCACCCCTCTGGAGGAACAGGTGCTGAAGTTTGTGAAGGAGGTCTCATCTCAGGGGTTTCAGGCTTCGACAGATCCACCCCAGCCACACTGGAAGGTGAGTAGGGGTTGCCACATGGCCAAGGTGGCACCGTGAAGCTATGAATGTGTCCCCACCATGGTTCCGTCCACCCAGGGCCTGCCTGCCTGTCTGTCGGTCCTTGGGTGATGCGGTGGCTGGGGACAGTGTGGATTGGGAATCCCTCTGCCAGTTCTGTTGTGAGCTTGGTGACAACCCATAGGCCAACCTAGCAACCCATGACATTACCCTCTGCCACCTTTGCTCTCCCACAGGCCTACCAGGGACCCAACCCTCACAGCCTGTAACCAATGCATCAGAGGGAGTCTCACCACCCACCACGGATGATGCCAGTGTGCAGCTGGGCTGCAGTACAGCCACAGGGACTGGTGCACCTGCCAGGGCAGAGATGCATTCCGGTGTGACACCCAGCACAGAGGTGTAGTCCAGTGCAACACTCAGGGCAGAGGAGCAGTCTGGTGTGACTCCTAGGGCAGAGAAGCAGGCCTATGCAGCTCCCAGACAGTGCAGCAGGCCAGTATGTCTGCCAGTGCTGGGAAGGTGGACACAGATGATGCCCCACTCTCTGAGCTACAGTTCGCCATCCTGGATGACCCTGTGGATGCAGGGGACAAAGATGTGGACCAGGAGCTACTGCAAGACGGTGCACACCTGGTGGCTGGCACCAACGGCATACAGGCCAAGCTGCACGGTATCCGGCAGGATCTGAAGGCAGTCAAACAGGCAAGAGAGGCTGAGTTTGAGGTGTGGCAGGAACACCGACTGAGAGTGGAGCGCCATCTGGAGGGACACCAGTATCTGATGAGGGAGATCGTGTCATACTAGGCAACAGTTGCTGGCTCCCTGCGCAGTTTGGTGGGCCTCCTGTCGGCCCAGGGGGTGGGTGCTGGGGCTGACAGATCACCAGCACAGCCACCTGGTAGCCCTGAACCATGTGCAAAAGCCTGCCTTGCTGGGGAGGGTGATGACGCTGCCAGTACATTATCAGACATCGCTTTACTGCATCGTAGTGCACTTGTCAGCAAGCGCCCATGGCTCGCTGCAAGCCCGGGGGCAGGGGAAACACGTCAGGGGAAATAAACACTTTGCACATTTGGCATCATTGCAGGCACTTTACTGGTGAATGTGTGTATCCTATCCAGGTGATGGTGTAGGGCATTCACCTTAGAGACTCTCGTATCAGCTGCGCATGGTGGTCCAGTGCTCGGACTTGCTGCTGGCTCCCGGCCTCTGTGCCATCATCATCTGCTGCCTCTGTAGCCTCCCACTTCTCTGCAGCCATGGGCTCTCTGTCCGGCAATCCCTGTATTCATGCAAGGTTGTGGAGAATGCAGCATAATGAAAATATCTGGCATACACGATCCAGGCTGTAGAGGTGTTCCCCGCCACTCCTCTTGAGGCACTGGAAGCAGCTCTTCAGCACTCCTATTGTTCACTCCACAACCACCTGGGTATGCTGATGGGCGGCATTGTACCACTCCTCCTGCTGGATCATGGGGTGGCGCACTGGGGTCAGCAGCCAGGTCCTCAGGTGATATCCACGGTTGCCTGTGTGGGCAATGTGAGATGTGCACATGAGCATTGGACATGTGTTGGTTTTGGTCTATGAGCTTTTACAGACAGCATACAACAAACCATCTAGCAGGGTGGGTGCAATATGTAACATTCAGAGACATTGTGGCAGTGAGAGGACACCAACATATGGCTTATGCGGCAATCAGGCATTTGAGGCATGGCAATTGGGGATAGTGACATGGGCTAGCCTGTTGGAAAGGGAGGGGCAGGGGCATGGCATGGAGATTACTATTACTACTACTACTACAGTACTGAACATTTGTAGAGCGCTACAAGACATACACAGCACTGCACAGACATGTAAGAGACAGTCCCTGCTCTTCAGAGCTTACAAGCTAGTCAAGACAGACAACACAGTAGGTGTAGACAGGGATACATCTAGGGAGAATGAAAAGGAAACACAAAGATCAGGTGAGTCAAGATCCGAAAGCAGCAGCGAAGAGGTGAGTTTTCAGCCTGGATTTGAAAAGAGCCAGAGAAGTCGCCTGACGTATATACTCGGATAGTTTATTCTAGTCATAAGGAGCAGCAAGGTGAAAGGAGCAGTCTGATGAGGTTGGGGGGTCTGCTGGCTAGGAAGGAGGCAGACATGGATGTGCCATATACAGGTTGCTGCCATGTGGTTGCACTACATTGCGCCAACCAGCGCTTTTCCACATGCCACATGTTGATGCATGCCATCTGCTCTTGGCCATAGGGCTTCTCCTGATTGTCTCCACGATGTGCAACATGGCCTGCTGTGCACATGGATCTGCAGAACAGCAGCACATGTGCACACCATGGCCATCATGTGTTGCAATACATATATAACACATATATCCCCACCTGTTTGCATTACACATAGCATCATACTACAACAACCATATATCTGGGCTTGTCCTGGGGCTCACATTCACCTAACAGCCATGCATCTCCGAGCTGCCTGTCCCAGGCTGGACTGGGCAAGGACAAATGCATTGTGGCAGGACCCCGGATAGCGGGCACACACATCAGTAAAGGTCATGTTGGCATCCACAACAACCTGCATGTTCATTAATGTGTAACTATACCTGTTCTGGTATGCCCTCTGCTCCAGCTGTGGTGCCCGCAGTGCAATGTGGGTGCAGTCTATACTTTAAGCACCAATGGAAATTGTAGAATGCCTGCATGGTCTCTTGCCACATTTGCTGTGCCTGGGGGAAGGCTATGAGGTGGCACATCTTCCGCAGCAAGGCCCTGGTGAAGGCACTTATGCAGTGGCTGGCAGTAAACTGTGTGATCCAACAGTCGCCCCTTTCACATGCTGGAAGCTGCCAGTTGTCAGATATCTCAATGCAGTGGTCACCATCATAGCTACTGGCAGGGCCTGGCTTCTGGAAGTGGAGGGCTTCTGGAAGTGGAGGGCACACTGAGAATGCTGCACAACTAAGTTATTGCTGCCCCATCCAGTCTGTATCTCTGGTAGACCTCCTCCTCCATCAATTGCAGGTAGCTCATTCTGGACCTGTGTACATGTGAAGCACCATACCTGTGCCTTTGGATGCTGGGCTACTGACTGCTGATGGATCCACACTGCCTGACGCATCCTCTGCTGTGCCTGAGCACCTCTGGAACAACATATGCATGGCCCACATGGCTTCTCAGCCGGTCCAGCAACACTTTACCTCTGCATTTTTGGGGTACAGGCCTGCACATGCTCTCCTCGCTATACTATGCATTGTAATGCCACTACACGAGTTCGCCGCAAACCTTCAGCATTTGTATGTTCAAAGAAACATCATTTAGGCTTATGCGGTTAATGACGTTCAATGTCGGTGCACACAGCTTTCAGAAATCCACTTTATGTGGGTTTCAGGAAGGCATGCCTTCATTCCGCCCTCGAGCCTCAGCGCTTGGTGCTGTGCGGGTAGCTGGGCCTCTCCAATTCAAGCTGCCTTGTTGAATATCTGTTTTACATGGTTATGGTGGTTTTACACAGGTAAGGCCATCTTTAACACACGTAGCACATGCCTAGGGCTTTAAAATTCAGGCCACACATTTTCTTTTCAAAATTTCTACTCTTACTGCACATGCCAGCATTTCCTTATAAATATCTTACAAGATTTTCTATGCTCAGCAGAGCCTTTTGCAAAATACAGGGAGAAATGAGCACATCTTGACCTGATCATCTCAATTCTTCTCTCAATGTCCTATGCAAAATGGGGCTTTATCCATGAAAATTAAGTGCATGCTTTCGGAAATTTAAAAGTTTGCTTCTAATTATGCCCAGAAATGTATCTTCAATATGCATATATACACTTGAAAGTACATCAGCGATGTGTTGGGCTATTTTCCAAAGCTCAATTTCTGTGCATACATTCCCATTCTATACATGGAAATGCACTCTAAAATTGCCATCTATCAATAATGTGTTTCATTCTCTTATTGCAGTCTCCAAACCTGCCATGAGGATACCTACAACCAGTCAGGTTCTCAGAGGATGCTCCTCAATGACCATGCACAAGATATATTTACATTCATTGGAAACGTTATCCCATGCATAGTCATTGTGAATAACCCAAACCCCTTCCCCCCCAAGGCAGGTTTGGGGAACAATGGCCTATTCGATGGAATGTCCCTTAGTCAGCAAAGAAAATGTTTGCTACTTATCTCTTTTAACTGCCAAACGTACACAGCAAAAGAGCGCAGATTTGCTTTACAGTATGAGAAAATGTGGCCAATTGCAGCTAAATGGCTCAATTAGCATATAGAGTTAATATTCTGATAATAATGTCGATGCAAAAGGTCCAGTGATTACTGGAGCAAATCCTCTGAAGAAATGATAGCATTGTTGCTGCTACCGCTACCAATTTAGAAACAGTTAGGGACACCATTTATTCCAAGTAAGCGCATGTAACTCTAGAATGGTGACCTTTTCCCTTCTATATAAACACCATTAAAATAACAGTGGAACTACAGTGCACTGCGTTGGCTGAAATTAGCTTGGATTTTAAAAAATTGTAATAATAAAGCTCCTTCCCATACCACACGGATCAGTAAAATGTCTAGCTCAGAACATATATTTGAAAAATCAGTTGTTGTGCATCAGCATCCTTGTGAGTTAGCTGGCACTAATTGCATTTATGTTAATAAACAGACTCCTTGCAATATGTGCTGATATAGCAGTACATCATGGAGGGCAATCTAGAGAAACCCACCTAATTGCAAGATATATGCTTACTTATGCAGGTAATGTTTGCAAGGAAACTACCCAGGTAAGCACTTGCCCACACACATTAGTAACCACTATTTCTGTAGGTGGCAGATCAGGGACAAATGAGGATGCAGGCATGTGAATATGCCGACGTCACTTGCTGTTTCATTGTCCCCCATCCTCCACCCCATCTGGTTTAAAGTTCATGCACTGTGAAAGCAAGCAGGGGAATCTTCTGGGAAACGGCACTGTTATCTGACTAAACGCCTTTGAAAATTCCCCTCCATATACAGCCTTGATAACTTGTTATATGAGAGACTGATTCTATATCAATGAAGTAATTAAACGTGAGACCCAGAAGTGCCATAATTCGCAGGCGTCTGTGAGTAATTTTATTACTAATACCATAAAATACCACTTCCCCCTATGATATCTAATTAAGCACTGTGGCATGACAAGAGTTATAGTTCATGAACTCTTTTACAGCCCTTTGTCAAAAAAACACACGAAACATCTCTTTTGGGCCATCTGTCCATTTGCTTATGTCTAGATAGGATAAGTATTCCATATGAAGAATTGGAAACTATCTTGCACCAACTAACTTGTTATTTACATAATTTTTCCAATACTTAAGCTATGTAATGAGGACCCAGAGGGCAACGCTCCCTCTTGCTGGAAGGTCAACCAGATTCTTTAATAACTTGGATTTTTATAGTCTGAGGTGTCCACTCTAGGGACAATATTGATGAAAGGAATCCACTTATGTTACACTTTTACTCCTGGTTCCCTTCAATTGTAATTGAGACCACGCTGGGTTTTATCTTTGTACTTAAAGTCCTACAAGTTTGTTTAACTCATTCCATTCTGTCTTCTTTAAAGAGCTTATGCATACAGATGGAAACTATGGCATAAAAATCATTCAGAAACGTCTTTACAACCCATGTGATCAGTGGTTGGATTGTAAACTACTGTGGTTAATTTAAACTTCCATGACCAGGACTCATCCTATGTTAGGAATCCTTTTCTAAAGTATACAAGAATGGGTGAAAGATGGGAGATTATTATTCTAGGAAGGTGCCCTGCATTACACCTTAATTTAGAAGAAGTCCATATTTGAAAAAAAGAGAAACAGATTTCTCCTGGTATTTGAGAGAAAGGAGAGAAAGTGAATTTCTCTTTCAGAGCTCGTTCAGATTGTTAGTACTTCACCCTGGCTGTGCCTGTCAAAGCTCCTGCTGCAATATCCCTCAAACTGCACCAAAACTATAACTCCTTTTACGTATTTCTTCAGAATAACCTTGTAGAAATGCTTTTGTTCTACACAGTTGAAGGAAGATTATGAGTCAGTTTGTGTCTTTATGCTATGATAGGGTAGACAGGGTATTTCAAGAATTTCAAATGGCAATAACTTTCAGTCATGGTTGGGTGTGGATTCACAAAGATAATAATCCAGTAAGAGATGTATTCCGGTCCTCTCCTTGCAACAGTAGCAAGGAATCTAACAGATAACCCCATCTGCTTGTGTGCATTCCTTCTGTCATGGAAAAATTGTCAGAAGCCCTGTCCTTCAGCTTTTTTTCATCTTTACTGCCACTAGCTGACTGAGCTCCCAGGAAAGCTATGTAAATGGCAAAACTCTGCAAACTGCCACCTGTACTGTTGTAATTAAGTAAATGATGGGGAAACGGCATGCAGTAGGGAAGTGCACTGGTGGGGTAGTTTGCAAAATACACTAGAATTAGATGATACCGATGCATGTCAGAGCAACACTTGAGGACTGGCATCATCTCTTGAGAAGATTCTGCCCGACCGTAATCCCTGTCTCAGCCCATAAATCGGAATAAGAAATTTTGGCTGGAAAATGAATATCTGAACTTTCTCTTCAGGAGGGATTTTTGGGCTAATCTCTTTTAGACAGGTCACATCAGGCAATGTATTTTCATTCAGAAGTCTGAAATTAATCCATCACAGCTGTCCCGGCTCTAGAGGGCTAGAAATTAAATAGGCGGCCACATCTGGCTCCAGATTATTCAGTGTGCCCTTCTGGTGCTAAAAGTCACTGTTTAAAATGCACACCTTGAAGCCACCTGTGCATGCGGCTGCTTGGATGCCTTTCGGCTCACATCTGCTGAGTACGCTGGTAAAATCCTTGTTGCACTTCAAGGGTTATTTTGAATATCTCATGGTGTTCCAAGAAGATACCTCTACACATGTGCCTTACAGCAAATTTTAAAACTACCTGGGTAGTTTCTCTTTCAAAACTGCCTACGAGTTATGTGTATGCCAATTGGTCATGTACATTTCCAGCTGAGGTTTGTGAAGGGGGCCAGTCAGAGCAAGACAGCATGCACCTAGCATGCTGGACTGTGTAAACCCCCAGTCTAAACACACCCTGTGTTACGATGTTTTATAATCCAACTAAAAGTCTATGCAGTGAGAAAGCGTGTGTAGTTTTGGCTACGATGAGGGAGCGCTGTTCAACCAGGGCAATCTTACCCCCCATGAGATGACAAAATGAGAAGCAGATAAAGAGATTTCTTTAATTAACTCATTTTGATATACTGCCAGACACCACAGGACTCTGGGTAGCATACATAATTAATCATAGAAATATAACTTAAATATGTGACATGGTATACAATAACATACAAGAACCTCCCAGTAAGAGGTTAAAAACTTCAATAAGAAGTCTAAGGGGCCTTTTTACTAAAGTGTGCTAAGCAGTTAGTATGGGATTTAGCATGCACTAACCATGTGTGGGCCCGTGGTAATGGCTAGTGTTTTCTAAAAACAGCCAGCGCAGTACAAATTCCACACTAACTGCTTAACATGTAGTAGGGTGAGAACTGGGTGGGCTATAGATGAAGAATGGGGGTGGACTGCGCATACAGTCAGTGCGCAGTATTTTACCACATGCTAACTGTCACAGCTGCTGATAGCGCAGATGTACTTAATGACTTCTCAAAAGAGCATGCCGCTAGGGCAGATGCACTTAACGCCTCAAAAGGAGGCATTACATGCATCTGTACTAGAGGCATGAACTTAGCATGGCTCTGATTGCCTCTGAAAAGGCATCTGATCTCCCACACACATTCCTACTTACCTACTCATCCCCCATTCCCAGATTCATCTCCTCAATTCCTGATCAAGATCCCCACCGCTCTGACTGACTATCCCAATCCTTTGATCAAGACCCCCAAACTACCCCATCAGCATTCCTCTCATATCAGCATCCTTCCCATCAGCATCCATTCCCACCCCTCAATCCCTCTAGTAGCATCAAGCCCCCACCCCCTGATGAGGTATTTGACCCTCCCCCCATTCTCTGACCACCTCCAGCACCTACTGGGACGTTCCCTGGTGGTATAGTGGAAGGGTAGGAGTGACTCCTGATTCTCCTATCCTTTAGCCACCTTGGTTCAAAATGGCATCTCTGAGCCCTAGCAGTAATAGTTCAATACTACTGCTGGGGGTTAAGTTGCCAAATAAGCAGGATGGATCTTGTTATTGATGAGTTGCTGATATGAGGGAATATGCTGATGGAGTGATCTTGATCAGCAGAGAGTGGGGATCAGCGATATTAAATGGAAAAGTAAAGAATTGGTCAAGTTGTTGAGCAGGGTACTAACGTCATTTAAAACATAGGGCCATGGCAAATGCATTGATGGATGATGCAATAACTCCAGGACAGATGCTTGGCACACACCGAATATTTACAACACAGGTTTTGCACTTACTGCTCATTCTGTGCAAAAACTTACCACACTTTAGTAAACAGGCCCATACATTCCATAAACACTACCCTCCAAAGCATACTGAGAAGCTGCAGTGAACAACCAGACTTTTACTAGTTTCCTAAACCATCAGAAAATGCAATCAACTTGAGAAAGCATTTCACCAAAAGTTATAATTAGAAAGGTTATCTGTAGTCTCTATGATGATATTACATAGGCAGTTATAACTGACTGCCCCCCCCATCCACCCTTTTCTGCTTATCTACTGTTGACCCCACATAATTGCAAACAATATATATGAACACTGTTATATAGAAAACAAGGCCAACCCTGTTCGTGTCATTTGGTCATTTAGTAGCTCTGCCAGTTTTTGGTTGATGGATGTAAATAGTGCTGTGACATCAAACGATACCATCTCATCATATCCGTCAATCCAATGGTCTTTTAGTTGGTTCAGCAGCTGTTGGGCACTATCACAATGCTCAGGTATAGCAACCACACCCCGGCAACCCTCAGTAAAACCAACCAATCTATCCCTGTGGACAAAAGAGCTGAGTCACTACCAACAAGCAACCACACCCCAGCAACCCTCAGGGAAATCTACCAATCAATCCCTACAAACCAAAGTGCTGAGTCACCACCAACCCCGATATAAGTAAAAAGGCAAGCAATCAAGCACATTGCCATCTGGAACCTGCACTGATGATGTCCCCTCGAATGGTGACGAAACATCTGCAATCAAACTATCAAACTCAGTGAACAATCCAACATCATGATCGCCAACCTAAGCTATCCAATATTCACAAACATTTATGTATATAAATGGCCAAATGTATAAATGACCTCTCATAAAATACCACCCAGTGTAAAGATGCATGCATTGTATGGTGCATGCTTTCACTGTGGATATGCACATGCATGGAGTTTGGGCAGAATGTATGCGATGTGAACAAGAACATGAGTTGATAATGCTAGAGCTGGTGTAAGCAATCAAACTTGAATTTAAGGGATGATTTCTACCACTTACACTAATATTGTATAAAAACAAGTAGGTGTCTACTTATATTTATCAAATAGGCTTAATTTAGGCACGTTAAAGCACACTTTGACTAGGCACCCTTTTAGAAAATTACCTTCTAAGAGTCCAATCCAGAAATAAATTTAGCCACAATAATTTCTTCTGTATGTGATTGGTCCAAATAGCAGCAAAAAGTAATTGAAAAATCAGTGTGATATTCTACACAGTAGTCCATCTCATTGCATTAATTTAATCTAACCAGTAGTCTTTATTTCAAAAGATAACAATGACATCAAGTTGGCTGAATTATATAACAAAAGATAGCACTGGTAATTATGTCAAGCCAATCAGATTGACTTCTATGGAGCCCAATATTTCTGCTTGGATTAGACCAAAGGTTTTTTGTTTTTTTTACTGTTTTATCTAACTACTGTAGAAACTCATATTGACTAAGGTCCTTAGGATGTGAAAATGTTAATAAGTCTGACAATTATAAGTCCATTTTTTCCAAGTTTTTCTCAGCACTTCTTAGTAGTTTTGCAATCTTAAGGTTGACTGCATTTCTAATAATTATCTTTACAACTTGGTGCAGTAGTCCCTTGAGACTTAAGTTAATTATCAAGAGCCTTTAGTGACATTTGCAATTTAATACAAGGTTTAATTTTTTTTCCTATAACATTTTTAAATGAAACTTTATGACCTTCACATTTTTTGTCTTGCTTAATAGAAACAGTTAGTCATTTAATATAATTAATGTCCTTATCCATAGAACACATGTGCATGGGAGCTGGGTAACAGATTCTGTAGTCTGATGGCTAAGAACAGTATAATTGCAAACTTTTCTTCTGTAAGAGAGAAAGGCGCCCTGGCTGGTCAAACTATAACCATTGTCTCCATCTAAAGAATTTTGCATTGCCAACTGCATTTCAGTGGATCCTAGAGTACTTACTTGGTGAGATTTGAGGGCAATTAACCCACCGAAGCAGTAAGGACTAGAAATCTACGGAAGTCAGTATTGCAATTATAAATCTAGGGGGTAATTTTCTGCGGTGGTGGTCACCATAGTAATGCAAATGTTGATCGTGACATTTAAATGAATATGTATATTCAGCCCCACTTCATAGACATATACTGAGGTCACATCACTATCCTTTTAGCTTAGACCTGCTATTTGGCAGGCCTAAACTAAATGCGTTAAGGTACATTTTAGAAAGGGTGTTTAGGCAGTGGTTGGGACATGAAAAAGAAAATGATATAGATGTCCGAAAATAAAATGTGCTGTGAAATCTTGCATGTATGCACAGTGAAAGATGGGGTGACACACACATATCCACATAGATCCAGTGGAAGCAGCATCTGTGCGGAAGGGAATCTGCATTCCAAAATAAGGATGGACAGGTGACTGCTGGTCTGAAGAAACAGATGCTGATTTCAGCACTCTGTATGTGCAGTGCCCCCCTCTATCCCCAGTGAGACCTGTATGTAATGACATGCTCTGCATGTGCATTCCCCCCCTGTGGAAGATGTGCACTTGTTTCCTGTCCTATACCAAACAGCTGAGGAAAAGGATGGCAGCCACACCCCAGCCAAACCTCTCCAGAGCAGAATGGCTCATGCTGTCCAGGCTTGTCATGGTCACTGAGGAAGTGCTGCACCATTCAGGATGTCACAGGCTATCCTATACTGCAGCAAGAAAGGTCTCAGAAATGATCTCATAGGGGGACACTTAGTTGCAGGCAGATACCCTGAAAGTATAGTAGTCAAGGCTAGGCCAAACATTAGACAAGATGGGGAAGTCATCTAGAGCACCATCCTGTGAGGGTAAGAAACGAGAAGAAGAAATGCAAGCAATTCAAGAGATGTGTGCAGCCATATACACTCAATCATCCAAAGCAGAATCTGAACCCGCCAGGGAGAGTGAACATACACATCCAAACCAAGCAAACATAGAAATGGCAATGTAATATGCACCATGGTGCCCCGGATAGGGAGGGATTAGGAGGGGTGCTGTGGCAATGACTATGGCCATTGAGTGTACCAGCACATTCACAGGGGAAGGGTTGCGAGGCAGGCGGTTTTCCCAGACCATCCAGCCCCAGCTATGAGGACACTCCTGTGAGAAAATGTATTTCCTGCCAAAGAGAAGGCCCCCATAGATCTACACATACATATAGACACACATGCACAAACATGCACACAAATGCAATACTGGCTTAGCAGGATCATTCAATCAGTAAGGGAGACCAATTGGACAAGGGCACATAGGTGTTGGCATATGGAGATGTGTGTAAATGCTATGGGCCATGGGCACAGAGACAAGGCCATGCCTGCAGGCATGCAACTACTGTATCACCATGTTTAGGATACATACAGATCACAATGACCACAGAGGTGCAGGCTCAATGTGCCACACTAGAATGAATCCAACCAAACCATACCTGCATACCCTCAGAATTGGCCCTGTACGTCCAGGGCCAGTGACCGCCCACTGCCTGCCCACTCTCTGACCCCGTGCCGCCCCTTCCCCACCCCCTCCTAACCGGTGGGGAAGTTATACAGGGGCAGGAGCTGGCATGAATAGCGGGGATGGACGTCCGGTTGGGACGTCCATCCCCACTATTCGTGCCTCAGAATGACCCCCATATAGATTTATCAGATGACCCAACTCAGCCAAGTTTCAGCAATAAGCTTGCATCAGGGATCACTCTTCCATATATGTATTTAGGTATCTGATTTATGGTTCACAAAAGCACAGTTGGGAATTGAAAAGCAAACTGCACTCGCAGAGACTGTTACCATATAGTAGGGCAGGATAGGGATGAGGCAGATGGACAGGCTGAAGAAGCACTGCAGGGACCAGTATGTCTCAATGCTGGACTAGATGTATCATCATGAGGTCCCTAGGGATCTTAAAGATCTCAAGTTCCTGCTGCATCTCATGTCCCTACAACATTAGGTACAACAGGGTGATGATGCAGTCATGAGGTCCCAGGACCTCATGGTGATGCACCTGGAAGGGTTGCAGGCAGAAACATATGCCATCATAGGGGTCTTGAATCATATCATTGCAAGCATCTCTGCTTCAACTCCTCCAGACAAGAGGGTGACAGCAGGTTTACACACTTCTTTTATTTATTTACATTCTCTTATATACCACACTATTCTGCATCAGTGTGGTTTACATTGAACAAACTGAAATTACATTGAACAGGGCATTATAACTTGGAAATAACTATTTTACAGGGAACATGGGCTATGGAGGGTTAACTGGCTTGCCCAAGACCACAAGGAGCACCTGTGGGACTAGAAACCCCAGTCCTTCTGGCCCAAGGTTGATGTCCTCTAGTGGGATTTGAACCCCTGACCTTCTGGCCCAAAGTACCTTGCCCCAACCACTAGGCCACTCCTCCACTCCTCTTTTCTTTCTCCATTGGCTTCTAATTCCTTTCCACATCTGCTTCAAGATACTCACCTTTGTACCCTGTTCACTTCCTGTCTTCCCTATCTTGCCACTCTCATTCCTTTTTAACCTCACCACTCCCTCCGCTCAGCCAATTCTGCTTTCATCTCCCTCCCACCAGCCCCCCAAAATACACACAGTTCTGTGATAGCTCATTGGTCTAAGGGTATGTTTCTTGCCTTGATAGCAAAAGGCCCAGCGTTCAAGACCCAGGCAATTCCAATGCTTTCTGAGGCAGATGTGAGGTACCAAGGTAGTACTAATCAAGGTTGTTTTTTTTAATTTATTTTTTAAGAGAAAATATTTTTTCACTCAACGCATAATCAAACTCGGAAATTTTGAAGCCAAACACATGTGCCATAGGGTCCTGTCCTGGATGCCTATGATGGAAGCCCAGTCTGTGACAAATTCACTGGTCACCCCAATGAACAATGGGAATAACTACCCAAGCTCATATCCAGACAAGATGTATAGACCTCCATCACAGCAGTCCACATGCACACTCAGCTACCTGCCTCTGAAATGCAGGGCAAATGATCAACATATGCATACCCCACAACACCAAAGGTACACATTTCCTGGTGCACAGGATGACTGCCATTATCCACCAGATGGTTGGCAGGGGGGTTGTGGGTATTGCCACAAGTATTCAGATATAGGTCAAGTGACGCAACAGTGACCTTAATGATAGTCTTAACCAGCTAACTACTCTTCTCTCTGCTACATGCTGCAAGTATAGCCACTGCTGTTTGTTTCAATTATTAGTACTTTGCTATTAATAACAACGATACTCTGCTACTAGTTTTGCCAGTAATCTGCTACTATTATTGCCAGTAATCTGCTACTATTGTTGCCAGTAATTTACTACTAGTACTGCAAGTATTCTGCTGCTATTATTGCCAGTACTTTGCTGCTATTGTTACCGGTATTATTGCAGATATTGTTTTTTGCAAGTTCCAACCTCAACCACTAGTTAGACACCACATAACACAGCACACCACATATCTTTCAGTGAGAAGGCCCTACCAGCTCATGCACTCCACTAAAGAATTCCTCCCACTCATAGGAAACTCAGAACCAGCCCAACATGACCATACCCATCATGACCTTATCCAGTTTATACCTTCTCAGCATTTCCCTCATGTGCATTCTATCCTCTGCCACCACGCATAACACGATCCCAATAGTGCAAACACAAGGAAGGAGACAATACAGCAACACACACCATATACTGACAGAACCCCCCCAAAACCCTCACTCACACTTAATCCACATACCACTCCAACACACCACAAAACACAAAGAGGTGAGGACCCCACGCAACCTAAAATGTGCACTCATAAATGCATGGTCAATCCATAAAAAGTGGCCAGCCATAACACCTCATAACACAGCTCAAACTAGACATCCTGCTACTAACAGAATCATGGCTCACTACCTCAGACTCAGTACTTATCAATCAACTCATCCCTCCGGACTTCTCAATGCACTCCTGCCACAGAATGGACCACAGAGGAGGTGGTACCTTCATTCTGGCAAAAGTAGATTTCCAATACCAAACGATCAGCTCTAATAGCTCAACCCATCTTGATGTAATCACTATATCTAACAATCATAGTACTATTAACCTTGTCTACAGATCCCCGACTGCTTCCCCTGAAGATCTTGCAAATATAATTGACCTAGCCTCCAACCCCAAAGACACACGTAAGCCAAACTGTATACTAGGTGATTTCAATCTGCCAGCCCTGCCGGACAATCATGCCAATGCCTTCCTTGAAGCTTTCAACAACCTAGGATACGAACAGATAGTTGATGCCCCCACCCACCGAAAGGGAAACAAACTAGACCTCATTTTCATCCCACAACCTGTTGAGAACTCAAAATACAAGCACAACATAGTTATTTCACCTGTCCCATGGTCGGATCACAACCTAATATAATTCCAAATACCTCTTCAGCAAGATAGTGAACAAACAAAGAGACTAACTGAAAAACCAGCAACACCCACAGGGCGATTCAGACCCCTTGACAAAGAAACAATCATCAAGGAGGTCCTACCTAATATCATATCCGCACCTTCAAACCTCCAAGAGATGATGGCTTCATGGAACAGCTGCCTGAGCTCCTCTGCCCGCAAACCTGCTCAAACTAAACCTCTTGCCCCAGGCAAACGTCCAGGAAGTAGAAAACCTGCACG
This sequence comes from Ichthyophis bannanicus, assembly GCA_033557465.1. Lineage (NCBI taxonomy): Eukaryota > Metazoa > Chordata > Amphibia > Gymnophiona > Ichthyophiidae > Ichthyophis > Ichthyophis bannanicus. Next base: position 1,378,746,528 of record CM066033.1, on the reverse strand, counting down.
CTGGTACACCGCTGAACTAAGAACCTCACTATTACTACTAAGGAAATTAGAAAGAAAATGGCATCATACACGGGCCCCAATGGACCTGACAACATACACCTCCCACCTTAAGAAACATCGGGAATTAATATCAGAGACAATGAGAGAACATCACTCAAATCTCCTGAACCTTGCCTTGAACAAACCCCATGAGATTTTCAACATTGTAAAAACCCTAACGAAGGAGCCCTTGCCCCCCCCCAACTGGACATAATTCATCCACAGGACTATGCAGATTACTTACTGGCCAAAACCAACAACCTCAGCAAAGCCACGCTATCCAACCCCAGCAGCAACTCAGCACAACTCCAACAACTTACCACCATTGTAACACCAACTGCTACACAAGTTGAGGACATCATCACTACCATCAATGCTACCACTGCCCCAAATGACCCCTGTCCAGCATTCTGGATAAGAGCTCTACGAAAGGAAATCAGCCCTATACTGTGGAAGATCATGGACTTATCCTTCTCCATAGGCCTACTTCCATCATGCCTCAAGCAGACATCAATCCGGCCTCTTTTGAAGAACACCAAACTTAATCCACAGAAGGTCGAATCATATCGACCAATATCAAGCATTCCGCTAATAGCAAAGCTAATTGAAAAGGCAGTTCAGTGCCAAATTCAGGACCATATTGACTCCACGGCTCCCCTGGATCCAGCCCAACATGACTTTCGAGAATCACATGGCGTGGAAACTCTCCTAACCACACTAATCAATACACTGATCACAGGAACTGATAACATTAAACAAGGATTTGCATTGATTTTCCTGGACATCGTCGCTGCATTCGATTCCGTAAACCATGAGCAACACCTAAGACGGCTTCAAGATAAGGGAATCAGCGATCTAGCATTGAGCTGGTGCAAATCGTACCTAATGGATAGATGGCAGCAAGTTCGTACAGGTTCTACAACCTCTAAACCTTTCCAACAAAAACATGGTGTACCTCAAGGCTCCTCACTATCTGCCTTATTATTCAACATATACATGCAACCTGTATGCGAAGTAATCCGCTCCTTCAACGTCTCATGTCTAATCTACGCTGACGATGTACTACTCTTCATTCCATTCTCGACTGACAAGCCAGATTTCTCTCCTCTGATAAAATGTTTTGAGGCTGTAACGGACTGGTTCCACACACAAGGCCTTAAGATAAACTTCAGCAAAACAGATGTGCTCTTCACTACAAGAAATCAATCTTTCCCCCCCCCCCACCCCACCGGCGCTAAAGACAAAAGACGCTGAACTCACAAGCAAACCCACTATCTGCTACCTTGGTGTTACATTAGACCAGCAGCTCAATTTCAAAGCACACATCAGTAACATTGTCAAGCAGATCCACCATAAAATACGAACATTGAGACATCTCCGACCTCTACTACAACCAAGTGACTTCAGGACAGTATTTCAGGCCCTCGTGACCCCCCACTTTGACTATGCCAACACGATTCTCCATGGCCTACCCAAGTGCTCATTAAGTCCGCTACAACTAGCAATGAATACCACGGCACGCTTCCTACACGGAGCCTCCAAAGGAGACCATATCACCCCGATCCTAAAGGAATTATACTGGCTACCAATCTATTGTCAGACCACATATAAAGTAGTCATGATAACATTTAAGGCCATCAACAACATGTCCTCCTCCTCCCTAACAGGTCTGCTCCACATTACCCCGGCAAACAGAGCAAGGAGATCATTCGCCATCAACACCCTTCAGACCCCCAACGAAATAACCAAATGCACCCAAGCGACAAAGAGCAGAGCTTTTAAGTTTTATGCGCCCATCTGCTGGAATGCGCTCCCACCCTCCATCCGAGCAATTACCGATATTGCTCAATTCAGAAAGGCACTAAAACACCACCTCTTTCTCTTACACTACTCACAGCCCAATATTATCCACAGTACACCCAGCTAAACAACGATAAGCCACAAAACAATTCATAGCTATAATGTACAAAATTGTAGATATTGTATATACCCCCCCCCCCAGTTAAAATCCAAGTTGTATCCCCCGTTCTCTGTAAATGCATATCTGATATACCGAGATGCATAAATTTTACCTGTAAACCGCACTGATTTTAAAGAGTGTGGTATATAAAAGCAATAAATAAATAAATAAAGTGGGGGCCTATCTGCATAAATACCAGTATGCACAATATGCCTGGCATGGCACACCATGTCCCCAGAATATTGGTTATTATGTGCTATCAGAGAACATATCACATATGACTGCTGTTTGGGGTTGGCCATGCATGTGCATTGCTGATTCTGGCCTTAGTTGCGTTCAACAAGATCTATGCAGGTGTTTTGATTTGAGCATGCTCAAATACTAACAGTGTGGGGTCGTATAATAACTTTTAAATAAACATACTGCCTTTGCCTCACAGTTATTCTCCTTAAAGTGGCCTGAAGATACTGCTGCCATATCGGGCAGTCTGTGGTTCACAGCTATAGGGGAGAGACTGAATGAATTCTTTGCTTCAGTCTTTACTGAGGAAGTTGTAGGGATGTTACCCATGACTGAAGTGCTATTTAAAGGTGATACTACAGAAAAATTGAAAGAAATATCGATACACCAGGAAGATGTATTACAACTATTTGATAAACTGAAGAGTAGCAAATATCTAAGGGTATTAAAAGAACTGAAATATGAGATTGCAGTCCTGCTATTAGTAATCTGTGAACTATCATTAAAATCATCTGTAATATCTGAAGATTGGAGGATTGCCAATGTAAAGCCAATTTTTAAAAAAGGTTCCAGGGAAACTACAGACTGGTGAGCCTGACGTCAGTACCAGGAAAAATGGTAGAAACCATCATAAAGAACAAAATTACTCAACATGTAGATAGTCATGGCTTAATGGGAGACAGCCAACATGGCTTTAGACAAGGAAGATCTTGTCTTACTAATCTGTTATGTTTTTCTGAAGGAGTGAATAAACAGGTGGACAAAGATGAGTCGGTTGATATAGTGTATCTGGACTTTCAGAAAGCCTTTAACAAGGTCCCTCATTAGAGACTTTTGGCAAAACTAAAAAGTCATGGGATAAGAGGCAGTGTACTATTGTGTATCAGGAACTGGTTAAAAGATAGAAAGCAGAGGGTAGGGCTAAATGGCCAATTTTCTCAATGGAGAAAGGTGAATAGTGGAGTACCTCAGGGATCTGTGCTGGGTCTGCTGCTTTTTGACATTTTCATAAATGACCTGGAAAAGGGAATAACGAGTGAGGCTATCAAATTTGCAGATGACACAAAACTATTTAAAGTTGTTAAAGCCCAAGAGGATTGTGGAAAATTGCAAGAGGACCTTGATAAATTGGAAGACTGGGCATCCCAATGGCAGATGAAATTTAATGTAGACAAGTGCATTGGAAAGAACAACCCAAACTATGGTTACACGATGCAAGGTTCCACAATGGAAACCACCACCCAAGAAAAAGATTTAGGTGTCATCGTGGATAACATGTTAAAACCCTCGGCCCAGTGTGCAGCAGCAGCCAAGAGAGCAAATAGAATGCTAGGTATCGTAAGGAAAGGAATGGAAAATAAAACAAAGGATATTATAATGCCTCTGCATCGTTCCATGGTGAATATTGTGTGCAATTCTGGTCATCGTATCTTAAAAAGGATATAGCATTATTAGAAAAGATACAGAGAAGAGCCACCAAAATGGTAAAGGGGATGGAAAGATACTCCTATGAAAAGAGGCTAAAAAGGTTAGGTCTCTTCAACCTGGAAAAAGAGACGGCTGAGGGGAGATATGATAAAGGTCTATTAATTAATGAATGGAGTGGAACGGGTAAACATAGATCGATTGTTTACACCATCAAAACATAGAAAGACTAGGGGGCATGCAATGAAGCTACAGGGTAACCTATTTAAGACTAATTAGAGAAAATATTTTTTCACTCAATGTGTAATCAAACTCTGGAATTAGTTATCGGAGGATGTAGTAAAAGTTGTTAGTGTATCTGTGTTTAAAAAAGGTTTGGACAAGTTCCTGGAAGAAAGGTCCATAAACCATTATTAAAAGGGACCCAGGATATCACTGCTTGACCCAATACAAGCATTGAGGAACCTGTGTCTTTTGGGGAGACTGCTAGGTACTTATGACCTAGATTGGCCACTGTTGGAAACAGGATACTGGGCTTGATGGACCTTGTTCTGACCCAATATGGCATATGTTATGTTCTTATCATGTGTATATCAACACATCGTGGCGATGGGATGCCAACTCACTAGTCACCTCACATGCACCCATTAAGAAGTGAAGTTGGCGGGGGCGGAGCTAGCCGCGAACGGAGATGGCAGCCTAGAATCTCAGCTCTCACCCGGCCATCAGAATCCTGATTCCCTGCACTTTAGAAAGTCCAGTAACAGACTACTTTTTGGAGAGAAAGTATGTCGGAGAAGGCTACTTTAAAGCCAGCTAAGCTAGACTTTGCGCAAGGAGCAGGACACGCCACGAAGCGATTGAAACCGGAGACGGGGTCTCTGCAGAAAATGGCGGCGGGAAAAGACCCAGCCGACGGAATCCGGGAAATTCTACAGGAGCTCAGGTCGGTGAAAGAAATGATAGCATCCAGCAATGAAACGCTAACGCAGTTAAAAGAGGACGTGAGCGAAGTAAAGGAGCAATTGAAAGGGGTCGGAGAGCGTGTTCGCAAAGCGGAAGAGGCGATTGAGCGCCATGAACAGCTCTTAACTCAATTAGGCCCATTAAACAAGAGAATAGCAGCGCTAGAAGACCTCAATGAGGACCAAAGTAATCGCGCCCGAAAGAACAACTTAAGGATCCTGGGCATTCCGGAGGGAAGAGAGGGATCAGACCCACTGGGTTTTTTGCAGAAATTACTACCGGAGCTGCTGCAAATTACCTTCCACAGTCCGTTTGAAATAGAGCGTGCCCACCGCGTGCCGTCGCACGTAGTTGAAAGGCAGAAACACCCGCGACCTCTCATTATCAAGCTGCTTCGCTACCCTCAAGTGCTGCAAATATTGCAAGCAGCCAAGCAAAAATCGGAACTCCGGATGGAAGGCAGCAAGATCCTGATATTTCCGGACCTTTGCAAAAAGACCACTGATAGGCGCCGGGCCCTGCTCGACTGTAGGCCCCTGCTACAAAAACTGAATGCGCGCTATGGCCTTTACTACCCAGCGCGGATGCGAGTGACAATTGGAAACAGTACGCGCGCCTTTGACAATGGGGCAGCACTGCGTTCCTATTTAGAAGATTTCACACATATGGAAGTAGCGACCTGAAAAGAACAAACACGGACATTTCGTTACCTGTTCTACTTCGAGTACTCAGCTCACATAGGGAGACTGCGGGAAGCGCAGACAGGTTCTTGGAACGGTCATGCGGATGGCACAGAGGACTTTAACTACTTCTTCCTTTTTTGTTCAGATAGAGTATATGAATGTGTAGGGAACTAGGAATGATTCCTTATCCTTTATTTGATAATTCTGGCAGATGGGTGAGGTGGGAACTTTAGGTTGGGAGGTGATAAAAGGGCGGAAGAGCTTCACCATATAAGAAATGAAGTTGATTTGTTGTTATAGGATGGTTAGTTTAAGAGTTACTGTAAATGTTATGTTTTCTTTTCATAGGACTCTAGCAACGGCGTGCACCACCACAGGAGCTGACGATAGCAACCACTTCCGGTAGTAGGAATCTCCGAGTGGTATCCCTGAATGTACAAGGAATACATAATCCAGCCAAGCGCACAAAGATACTGAATTATTGTAAGCGACACCGCGCAGATGTAGTATACTTGCAGGAAACACACTTGACACGATCGGAGTCGCTGAAGGTAGCAGGAGCTGGGTATCAAAACATAGTGTCGGCACCGGCGAACCATAGGAGAGGAGGGGTTATACTGTTGCTTCGGGCTACGCTATCGCCAGTGGTAGAAAGTACGGCAATAGACCCACTTGGGCGATGGGCCAGAGCCACGGTCCAAATTTACGCTAAAGTATATACTCTTATGACAGTGTATGGCCCCAGCCAAGATGAGCCCCAGTATTTTGAGGCGGTGGCTCATGAGCTCTTAGAATCGGGAGCCTCTAACGTGATTGTTGGTGGGGACTTTAATTTAATACAGGACCCACTAATGGATCGCACCCCCTATAAACCACAACACAAACCGAAATCTAGTAAGCTGCTCAAGGAAATGACCACCGCACTTGGACTAGTTGACCCGTGGAGACTATTGCATCCCACAGGGAGAGACTACACGTTCCACTCAATACCTCATGACACGCGCACGCGAATTGATTTTTTCCTCATATCTAAATCACTGCTGCCGACGATCACTGCGGTTGACATGCTAGCACAAACAGTGTCGGATCATTCGGGCATAGTTATAGACCTGCATGCGGGATCAACAGAAAGGACAGCCCCACAATGGCGTTTTGATCGAGCGTGGCTGAAGGATAGTGAATTCATAGCAATCATGCGCCAGAAGATCACAGACTATTTTACCTACAACCAACTACATGACACACCAACCTGGGCATGGTGGGAAGCGTTTAAGGCTACGATCCGAGGCGAAATGACAACCTATAGTATCCGTAGGAAAAAGCAGGATAGCCAACGGCTGGTGGAACTGGAACGTGAGATACGGGCGGGAGAACGCCTCCTTTCAAAGCGACATGATCCACCCGTCCTGGTCCGGCTGCAAAGGCTGCGATATCAGTTCAATGCGATTCTTAGCGCGGAAGCTGGTAAACAAGTAGCAGCGCAGAAAGGAGTATACTACCATGAAGGAAACCGAGCTAGTGCGCTGTTGGCCCACACTCTCCGAGCCCGGAAAATAAGCTCGCGAATAGCGGGACTCAGGATGGCGAATTGCGCGTCACGGATAAAGAGATACTACAACAGTGTGAAGCGTTTTATGCACAACTTTATAGCTCTGAAAAGACCTATCATGATGATAAATTCTCTGAGTTTGTGTCGAGATTGAGTGTACCCACACTCTCGGAGCCTCAACAGAAGACCCTGTCGGCTGATATTACCTCCTCTGAGATACAATCGGCCATTAAGCAAATATCAAGGGGAAAAGCTAGTGGGCCAGACGGCCTGCCCATTGAATTTTATTCAACATTCCAGCAAGAACTGCTGCCGGAGCTCCATGTATACTTCACGGAGCTTAGATTGGAGGCCCCGGCAGTGGGATCCCTAGCAGCGGCAACAATTGTAATCCATCCCAAACCAGGTAGAGACGATCAAAAGTTGGAGAACTACCGGCCAATATCACTCCTAAATACCGACTATAAAATTTACGCTAAAGTACTGGCTAACCGACTCAACAAAGTCCTCAGCACCCTAGTGCATGCGGATCAGTGTGGTTTTATGCTGGGTAGAACAACGGCCGACAATGGCCGGATCCTCTTGCATGTACTCCGGGAAGCACAGAGTTCGTCTCAATCAGTGATTGGCCTAGCGCTTGACGCAGAGAAGGCCTTCGATAGAGTGGAACTTCCCTATCTCTTTCGGGTGATGAGATGGATGGGCATATCGGAACCTTTCCTTGATAGCGTCAAACTGCTATACACATGCCCAACTGCGCGAGTATCCGCTAATGGGGGTGTCTCTTCAGAGTTCATACTAACCAGAGGTACGCGGCAAGGCTGCCCCCTCTCCCCTTTACTCTTCAATTTGGCGCTGGAACCACTACTTATAAGCTTGCAACAACATCAGAGAGTGGAAGGAGTGCACTTTGGAGAGCACCAGATCAAATTATCGGCATATGCCGACGACTTATTGCTGTTCTTAAGCCCGTCTGCGCTGGATGCTGCAATGGAGATTATCTCATCCTACTCCGGAGTGTCCGGCTACAAACTCAACCTGTCTAAGACGGTGCTGATACCTATTAACAACCCATTTGATGTCTCATTGACGCAAAAGTACCCCTTCCAGATAAGAACTGAGTCTTTCAAATATCTTGGAGTAGATTATGGGACAACGGTAACGACCACAATGAGACTCGGTCAAGAACAGTGTATGCAAATAGTGAAAGAATCAACTGCTAAATGGACTCCTCTGAACTTGACATGGTGGGGTCGACTAGAGACCATCAAGATGGTAGCTATGCCACGAGTTAATTACGTACTTACCATGATTCCAGTACTGTTTGAGAGGCAGTTCTATAAGAAATTGGAGAAGCTCCTGGTATCCTTTCTGTGGGGAGGCAAGACGCCGCGGATTGCATTATGGAAGCTCAAATCTCCTAAACAGAGGGGGGGTATACACTTCCCGGACTTTTACAACTACCATTTGGCAGCTTTAATGTGACAAGGGGTGCTGTGGAGTGAAGCACAGTCCGCGCCGACCGATCCCGTATGGCTGCAGGTGGAAGACGCTCAGAGCGGCCCTATACTGCTTTGGATGAGACTCGGAGTCAGGAATACTAGTGATGGCTCAGCGCATGCAATTTTGCGCGATACCCAGCACGCATTTAGTATACTGAAACCATATGTGCAAGAAACACAGGCATATACGGCTGCCACAGTGTTATGGCATAATGACGACTTCAAGATTGCGGGCCGGAATTTCCTATGACCTTTGTGGTTAGCCAAGGGTATCTACTGCCTGGGACACCTGATAGCAGCAGGCGCATACAAGTCTTACCAGTCCCTACAGAGTGAATACGATTTGCCTCCGCGATGCATGTACCAGTGGTGCCAGTTGCGTCACTGTTTAAGCCGAGCAGGAGTATCACCGGTAGACCTACTTGCAGCTTACCCTTTCCATCAAGACATCCAAAACTATCAGGCTGAGTCTCGGCTTTTCTCCAAATTTGCGGCCTTATTGCGAGATGGGGAAACGAAACGTTGTGTAGGATTACAGAAGGCCTGGGAGTCCGAAATAGGCGAGCTGCCTGACGAGGACGCTTGGGAGGAGCTATGGAGAACCCAGCGAGGAATAACTAGGGCGGCCTCTCTCAGCCAGACACTATACTTTCTAATGCACAGAGCATACCTGATGCCTGTGCGCACGGCAAAATGGAGTGCTGACAAGGATACGCGGTGTTGGACTTGTGGAGAATCCGCTGGTACTCTCAGCCATATGCTATTCTATTGCCCATTTTTGAAAGACTATTGGCAGGGAGTTTGGAACAGAATTATGCAACTGTTGGATATTCACACTGGACTCACTTACCGCATTGTCATATACAAATCTCTGGCAGAGGAGACAACCCTAGGACGGAAGAGTGCAAGAGTTTTTGACTTATTATTGAGTCTCGCAGTGAAAGCCATATTATGTCACTGGAAAGACTTTCGGGTACTGTGAGTTGCGCACTGGTGGACTCTAGTGATGTATCACCAAGAATGTGAACGCGTATATGCATCCTATAACCCGGCCTTTCGGCCATGCCTTGACAAATTGGGATACCCTCGATATGCTACGAATCCAGTTGAGAGTGGACTATCTGAGTGACTGCCCTGGGTGGTGCCCGCAGCGGAGTTCTTTTCCCTTACTTTTCTTTTCTATCTCTGTCTTACCTCCTAAGATATGTCTATAGCCTTTAGGGTTAGCGAGTCTGATCTACAGTTGATGAAAAGAATCTGCTGTACCCAAAGATCAGGGAGGAGGGATTTTAGGGGGTATGTTTCTGTTACTATTGATCAAGTGTAATAATTTAGTCACACTATCAATGAACGTATCTATTCTGTACATTGGAATATAAAATGCAAAATAAAGACTTTAAAAAAAAAAAAAAAAGAAGTGAAGTTGGATCCCAGTTGTTGGTGTAGGTGACATGTTTATTAAAGGTGTGGTTATTGTGGGACTACACTGCAGAGACAACCAAGTGTATATTACAATGATTGATATGAATGAACAGCATACATGGTAATGCTCAGGCAACTTTCCAGAGACTCTGGCCCCCTGCCCCATGTACATGTTTAAATGAGCTGTGGAGGCTCTAGTGAGCATATATATACATTGCTAAAATGCGCATGCTGTAAAAGCTCTGGCTTTCTTCTCCATGTATATGTTAATATAGGCTGTGGGGCCCTACTGAGTACATATGTACATTGATAAAATCACATAAAATCCTTTTCCCACCCCATCCTAGAGGTTCTCTCTCTCTCCAGTCAGTTTACAGCACCTATAGGGGAAACAGGGGAACCATAGTTAACATGTAGCTTTCAACATAAGAAAACACATAGATGTCTCACCAAACACTTCCCCTTCCTTCCCCAATACACAGCCACCCAATGTAAAGGAGGCAGCTTCCCGTGGATAAATGCAGATGAATCCCATTCAGGTGACAACCCAACCCATACCATGTTTGTCACTTAACTCCTACAGCTAAATGAGGACCAACTCAGGCAGTAGAGGTATCAGCACAATTGCCATCCATAAACTAGCAGTTTTGCATTTGGGCCTTCCCCCATTTCTAGAATGTCTGTTGCACATGCTTATATGTTGTACATGTGCCTACCTGCAGCTCAGTTCAGAAAGAACCATGTGTAAAATGGCATGCAGGTTCTGCCCCATATACATTTTTAAATATGGATCATGCATGTGTGGTGGCTCTGATTTGTGTTGATTTCGATCTGGTTATTTATTTATTTGATTGGTTTTACTATACCGTTTTTCTACCAGTCAAAATGGTTTACATTGAACAACAAAAGCGGTGTACATAGAACAGTGGGTTATAGCATCTATGTGAAAGGAGCTCAATGCGTGAATACAAATAGCACAGAAATAGGGATGCAGAGGCCCTGAAACACAACTTGAGGTAGATGAAGTTGAAAGCCAAGCTGAAGGCCATGGAGTCAGGTTTGGATGGACAGCCGCAGCTCCTCAGCACCCTGGAGCAACAGTTGCTACAAATGATAGATAAGAGACTGTGAGCGGAGTTGGAGATCAGTACTCCTCAATAGCCTCACTAGAACATCGTAGGTGTCTCTAGTACACGTCCCTACGCCCTTCCTACTTTTCCTTGCATGCTCTGCCACCTATTGTTGTTGCCTCCCATCGACCTAAAGTTAGGGACATGCGCTTATCTATCACTTTCCCCTCATAGACCTTACCCATCATGGCATTCTATGCTCACATCTTTCCATGGACTGAGAGGGAGATGAGCTACTGTCTCTAGTAGTGTCTTACTGGCGCCATAATGTTGTCTCGTCTCCCTGCTGCTGTACTGCTGTAATGAGCAGGCTGAATCTCTAGGAATGTACCCTCCATTTCACACTGTGTGTGCAGAGGACGTGACCCACAATATCTATTTAAATTTTTTTTCTATACTGCCTTTCAAGATTTATCAAAGTGGTTTACATTAAACTCAACTTTTTTTTAAACATAAAACAGTATATTCATTTAACAAATAACAATGAAACATCGGGTTGCTATATAAGTGTATGGTATAACAAAGGGTAGGATCAGTGGGACCCCAGGATTTATTACATTACAGTCAATGCATAACATTTTAGCAGGTTCTAGTAGGTCTTGTGCTATCAGATTAGGAGATTAGGTGTCAGCTCCAAAGTATTCAGTGAAAAGTGCCTGATCACTGAAGCAGACACTTCTCTGTTTCAGTGTCGGGCAAGTCACTGTGCTATAAGGGGGCTCCAAGGGGCAGATAGCACACTCCCTGGGCCTTCTTCCATGGGGTTAATGAGCATTATTCACCTCTGTCATAGCATTCGGGCTCTGTTCCTATGCCTTGTACCAGGCCCATAACCGCCATCTTAGGCAGCAGTTGCCCTCCCTCTCCCCCTCCCCCAGATGAGAAGATGGATGCTGGGAATATGGCTCATGGGGACCTTGGGCTGGCTCTGATCACAACATAGTCAGGGTTGGGAGCAGAGAGTGAGAGGTAAGGGGCAGAGAGGCAGGGAAAGGAGAGGGAATATGGTAAGAAATGACCTTTTCTTCATATGGGCAGCCCTAGTGGAAGGGAAGAGGACTGGTTCAGTGGGGGATGGGAAATGGCAGGAAGTTTCCTCATTTGGTTGACTGTGGGCGGTAAGGGTGAAGAGTGCTGGAGTGAGGGGGTTAGTGGTTCTGCAACTTGGCTGGTGATGGGAGATTACACAGGGCAGGTTCTGGGAGGTGGGGATGATTGTGGGGTTGGACATGGAGGTGGGGGGAATGGCGGTGGATGGGGATGCCCATTTGCATAGTCGGTGTGTGAGCAAATGAGCACGTGACGTGACTGTGGATCAGTTCATCTCTTGCAGCCCACCCAGTTGGTAAGGATGAACAGTATCTTTCTGCCTTGGGTCTTCTTCAACTTCTTCTAGATCAGAATCTGTGATGTCTTGTTCTTCATGCAGGACCTTAGTGTCAGGTTGTGGAGCATGCAGAAAGCCATGAATGTCCGATATACCCTGATTGGGCTGTACTGCAGTTCACCCCTGGATCCGTCAAGGCCCCAGAAGCAGCTCTTGATCTGGTCAAATGAACTCTCAATGATGGCATGCGTGTGTCTGTGAGTCCTGTTGTGATGTTTCTCTCCCTCTGTGTGCAGGGCCATGATGGGGATCAGGAGTCACCTTTTGCATGGGTAGAGAAAGACTAGACACAGATTAGTGTATTCCACCATGGTGCTTCATGTGTTGGGTGGGAGCTTCAGCCATGGATTCTGTTTGCCAAGTATTACAGTTACCATGGATCACTGGGATGTGCATGTCTAGCTGATGGAGTGGGCTGTACAAGGTTTACCTAGCAACACTGGTGATTTGTTTACTCCAAACTTCTTGTTGATGCCAGATGGAAAGACATCAGTTACAGTATTTCCCCCTTTGCATTGCACACCACCTGCATGTTCAGTGAGTGTAATAATTTACTGTTGTGATAAGTGGCTTCCCTCTTTCATAGGGGTCTACAGAGACTATCCCATCAACTACACAGCATCTGGACTAGCTTGTCTTGCACACAGGGCTGCATGACCATTAGGCAAGCTAGCCTTCTGTCTAGAGTACCAATGGTCTGGGGCAGCCCGTTGCTGCCACTGCTGCACCTCGCCAGGACTTGCAGCAGTGGCACGGTTTCAGATAGTCTCGCTGTGCTTACCTTAAACGTCCCTCCCAAATGAGGCCCAATGCCGACCTCCTGTGCATCGGGCCTTGGCAGGGGCAAGAGTCAAACAGTCTTGCAGAGACAGAAGTATAAGGTAGGCACTGCGGGGCTGTTTGAGACCTTTGCCATCACTGCAGGTCCCAAAGAGTCGCTGATATAGGTTATCTGGGGTGTCCTGCACAAGCTTCCTCAAATTGGAAAGCTCAGGGTCCTATGTCTGCAGTGCTACAAAGTAATCTGGTGGTATTATCTGATTGTAATCTGTGGGACGTGTAGTAATAGCAACCTAGCGTGTCTGCTCATACCAGGGCCATATGAGGCCTACATGGCATGCTTCCTTGGCTAGTGAGTCTGCTAATGTGTTTCCTTTCACTAAAGGGCCTTTCTTCCTATGTGCCTTTACTTTAACTAAATGTACTCTCTGAAACTTCTCACTCAGTTCTTGTGTCATAGTCCACAGTGATGAATTTTTCACTGTGGACCCATCTGTAGATTTAAATTTATTTGCCAGCCACCAGGGTAACAGGGCAATGGCACTTTTAAAGACATAATCAGAATCTAAAATGATTTGTATTTCTGGGTGTGAATCCTGATATTGTTGCATACAAGCTACAAAAGCAGCCAGGGCGCTTTATAGGGCACCTTATGAAGCACCTTAAGGTTACAACACTGTGAGAGTGTTTTTGCTGGCAGCACTAATTTAAATTAAAAAAGGAAATGCCTCAGATAGCCCTATCAAACAACACCATTGTGGGATCAAACCCATGACCTCTGCCTCCACAGTCAGTGAAGTAACCAGTAGGGTACATCTCTATAGCTACTAACAAATGCCTGGCTGGCTACAGAAGGACTGCAGGTCACCACACAAACTGCCGCTGTGGTTACCAGGATAGGGTTAACCCACCCATACCCATGATGCACTGCACATGCAGATCAGCAGTCTACAGATGATCACAAGATGGGGTATGCACCCCCACAGGACCTCGGCCTGGTAGGGGGAACTGACCGTATGTGTTACTGGCACAGAGTAGCTACAGACCAACACATTGTGGGGGTACTGTGCTCACCCTGAGGGCAAGGTGAGGTGCCCAGCACCAGGTCCGCAGCACCTGGCTTAGCGGAGATAGGCTATACTGCAAGTCGTCATCAATGCCAGTGTGTGATAGGTAGTCCTTGCAGGCACACCTAGAATACACCTGTGTCCATTCATATTTCCCAGTCATGTCTGGCCCTTGTGGACTACGAAGCACCCAGAATAGTGCATATTCTGTGTGGGTGCCATGGTCACATGATTTAAGCAAAGGGAGGGGGGTGTTTGGACCCATAGGTGGATTATGTAACACCACCCAACCTACCCTCTAGGGCTCAGGGTGGGGGGACAGGATCTCCCACCAACAGATCCACATTCTCCATTCCTGCAATGGTGGTAGTAGAGGGGACCATCAACCCTAGTCCTACTGGCGAACAGGCACCCTACAGGGCAGTCAATGCAGGTCTGTACACATCCATAAGGCAATGGCTGGCAGACAAACAGCAGGCCTGGAAATGCTCAGCTGCCCCCCACCACTATCTGACATTCTCCAGCCGCTGCACCCTACAAGGTGTTCCAGCCATACACATACTAACTGCAGACAGTCTGCTAGCAAGTCCATAGTGCATGTTCCTGGAGAAGATGTGTGCACCCAAAACTGGGATGTGGGCGCACACACCAAGCAGATAAGTCAGTGATTGGGCCCCCATAAAAAAAAAACCCACAGATATTACTTGAGAGAAACGCTGTATAGCACTAAGGGGGAACCTATAAACATAAACCTAGCCATGCCATGGTCACTGCTCAGTCAGGGTGAGAGTGACCTCCCAGCAGGACATGCTGTGGCCACCCTGTCTGTGCAGGTGGTGGCCGGGCACTACAATGTCCCAGACATTGCCCTATGCCCTGTGCAGATGCATCCTGTCCCGGCCACCCTGTCCGGGCCATACTCACAGTAACTTGCTCCTCATTATGCACATTGGCAGGCTAACACTGGAAACAGTGCATGCAGTGTGGGCTGAATAAGGTGTAGACAGCCACAACACACTGGATAGACAGACACACACTCCCACACCTATGCCAGCATTGGGCAAATATAGAGACTTTTGGCAGCCCTGGCCACCACACCAGTCCTGGGCACAGTGCAGGCATGGCTATGGTACGCAATACTGTCGGGGTCACTCCCCGGGGTGGTAAACACTGTCAAAAACCAAAACTGAAACACACTCCACAGATATGCGAAAGGTTGCTATGATGCAGCTCTATCAGCAAATTGTGCTTAACTTAGGAATTGCTATCTGTCATTAATCATAGCAACCTTTTGATATATGTGTAACATATTCCCAAGTTTAGGGCGGCATTGCTAAGGCATGCAAGTGCTAGTATTGGGAGATGCTGCTGCGCGCAGGGCCCAACAGCCTGACTCTCCATGAGGCTTTGGATAGTGGAGCCTGTGGGTGTGGGTGTTTATGCCCCTGTTGGCCGCTGCTCTAGGGCAGAGGTTCCCAACTCCGGTCCTGGTGGGCCAAACACTGTTCAGGTTTTCATGCTGTCCCTAATGAATATGCATGAGATACATTTGCATACAATGGGGCAGCGCATACTAATGCAGCACAGGCATATTTATTAGGGACAGCATGAAACCTGAATGGTGTTTGGCCCTCCAGGACTGGAGTTGGGAAACTCTGCTCTAGGAATTGCACAAGTTTATGGTGTCTGTGCTCTGTAGGGTAAAATTTAGGCATTTCAGGCATGTTTATTTTATTTGCAATAAAGGTTCCATCTTTATTACCATGGTTTAGTACTGGGTAAAACATGGGGAAAAGGGTTGGCAGGAGCCACAGCTAGGACTTGAACTTGTGTTCTTCTGCTCTTGAACACACTGGTTGCATGTACTGCACCACACTGTTGCCACAGGGACAGTTCATTCCCTGGGGATACCATGACTGTTCGTCAGACAGACCCTGTCTGTTGCATTGCATTGCACCCACCTAAATGGGGCTAGGCCATGGTCTGCTGTAGGCAGATGCCACTGCCCCCTCCGTCACCAGCACCCCTCCGCCACCATGCTGCCATGCCCTTATGCCGGTGGTGCTGGTGGTGTGCAGTCCCAGGCCATCCAGTATGCCGGTAGGCAGCTGCCTATGGTGTGGGTTCTCGGGTAGGGGTGCCTACATGGACATACGTGCTCCCCCCCACACACACACACACACACCACCTGCTAATGTTCTGTGCCCTTGGGGGTACCTGCTGGGTAATCTCCCCTGTGACACTGTGGGACACACACTCATGCCCATGTTGGACCCTCATCAGTTGCTGTCTTGCTGCTTTACAGTTTTGGTATTCCTATGTGCCACCTAGGCATCTGCCTAGCCCGCACTGTGCCCCAGCTGGACCACAGCATGTGCCTCCTGCAGTCCCCTGTATCCCATTTACAGCATCAGTACAGTTGCCGTTTCCTATGTGCCCACTCTGCTGTTGCTGCACATGTGCATGCCATAACAAGCCTGCCCAATCTAAACGACAGAAACCCTGATCAGCGCTATTTCAATGTGGGATCATTCACTTTGTAGGGGGACAAAGCATAGACCCTTCCAAACATGATATCTTAATTTATACGCTTTGTCAGTAGTGTTGCTTTATGTTTATCATTAATATCACTATTGGCTAGCTTGGTTTTGGGGATTTTAGATGTGGTTCTGGTCCTTTTATATGTTTATTTGCCTCTTTGTTCCCTGCACATGTATCACAACTATCACTTTTTCTGGGTTTCCCTGCCTTTGCTGCACATTGCTGACTTAAATGGTTTCTCTTTCCTGCAAATGTGCCTTAACGCGAGGGTTTCACTGGCGTTAGTGTTCAGACCCGGATTTCACAGCGTTAGTGTGCCTGGAGCCTCTCCCCTCCCACTCTACGCCCATTGACCCCTTCTCTCTGCCCTCTGGGAAGCCTTACTCCACCCTTCAGACCCGAATTTCACAGCATTAGTGTGCCTTAGTGCCGCCGCTGTGTTATCGCGCGATAAGTGACGTTATTGCGCGATAATGTTACTATCGCATGATAACATCACTTATCGCGTGATAATACCACCGCTGTGATGTTAAGACGGTTTAGTAAACTAACCCCTATGTTACTTTGTCCCTAATTCATTGCTGGGACAAAAAGAGGGTTGTGAAGCGCTCCTTTGGAAGCCTCCTAAAATTTTAGATGGGCAGCATATACATTTTAAAATTAAATGTATGCAAATAAGGCCCAGTAGGTATAGGGGGGCACCAGGTTCGCAAGTCACACCGGGTGCAGTTACACCCTGAGGCTCTTTAGAGATTAAAAGCAAAACACACAGGCAGTTAATCTTTTCCACCCACCTTTCCCAGCTATCAGCTACCCCTGACTCATCCCTTAATTTATATTCTGTTTGCAAATAAGGACTGAAATTGATTATCACAGGTTATTTTAATTAGCAGGCGATAAATCCTTAATAGATTAATTCAGTGAGCAGAAATCACATAATATTAACTAAAAAAAAAATAACCCTTTATTCTAGGTATTCCTACTCCCTTAAAAACTCTAAGCAACAGAAAAACTCATCAATACAAAGATGCAGATAGCAGTCCAGCAGCAATATGTTGGCTATTCAGTCTTTTACATTGAGTGCCACATGAATGATTATTACCCAATTGGTGAGAGTTCACATTTGCCCTTGGTGCAAAGAGATTCTGGCTCTCAGAGAATGAGTCTGATTTCTGGTAGATAGACTTGGAGGAGCTGAGGCACAGAAAGAGATATATAAAGAAGACCTTCAGGGACATAATGTTGACTTGGAAGAAGGATTTCACCTGGAAGAAGAACATAACCTTAGAGTGTCAGGTGGTGATCCTGTAGTCAGGACATGCCTTATAAGAGATGCATTATCTTCTCACAGTGAGAATGTGTCTCCAAGGGCTTCTGCTCGGGAGGAAAGGTTAGGACAGCCATCTTAGTTGATTATTCAATAATTAAGCATGTAGATTTCTTGATGGCTGATATGTGTAAGGATCACATGGTGAGAAGATTGAGAACCTCTTTTGTAGCCTAGACAGGATATTACAAAGTGTTGGGCAGGAGCCAGCTGCCCTATTACATGTGGTACCAATGATATAGGAAAGTGTGCGAGGGAGTTTCTGAAAGCCCGTGGTGGTGTGGCATGTGGTTGGAAGGGGACTTCTGTACAACACAGGCCAGACAGCAGTTCAGGGAAAACAAAAGCAGATTTACTTCTGGCCCGGCTCGTTAAAACCTCCCTAAGTTGGTTCTCCCAGTTCTTCCTCTAGCCCCAGTTAACGTTCCTACCTCAAAACTCCTCTGCATGGCTTGCCTTGAAAAGACTTTTGGATTTATGAGCCTCTATCTCCTCTCACTGTGAGCCACTCTCTCCCAGCTCTGAACTCTGGGTGGAAGACTTTCTTAAAGAGGACTGTTGATAATCCCTTTGGAGAGGAATGGTAACATTCTATAGGCTCCATCACACACTCTCTCCCTCAGCTCAACCATGCCCCATTGAGCTCCTGCCTCATCTGGGACCCCCACACAGGGAAAGGAAGTATGTGTTCAGGTGAGTTTGACTAGCTCTATAGCAGACCTGAAACTGATAGGGATAAAGACTCAAAACCACCACATAATACAGCTGTTGGATTCCTTGTGCTGAGACAGCCACTGGAGGGTTTGGTAGTCCATTACCAGCATAAATGGATGGATGAGCAAGCAGTATTTGCCGGTCTCAAGCACCCACTCGACTGCCAATGTTTCTTTTTCAATCACCGCATAATGTTGTTGCTAAGGAAGCAGCTTCTATTTGATAAATGCTGTGGAAAATTCTTCACCCCTGAATTCCTGGACCAGAACGTCTCCTAGGCCTACCACTGAGGCATCAGTTTGCACAGTAAACAATATAGAGAAATCAGGGCTAATCAGGATAGTTCAGAGCACATGGCCTTCTTGAGGTAATGGAAGGCCAGGATCATAGAATCTGTTTGGGAGCTCTTTTCTGGAGGATATTGGTTAACAGCTGCACCACCTCTACAAAATTAAGGATGAACCAGTGGTAATAGTGAATCAATCCAAGGAAGGCACAAAATTCTTTCTTCGACTTTAGGGTGGGGACCTGGACAATGGCATCCATCTTCCATAGTTGAGGTGGTATCTACACATTCCCAATTAAATATCCTAGGTATTAAATATCCCAAACCTCTCAGAAAACATTTCTTGGGGTTGATCATCAACCCAGCATTTCTCAGACTGGTCAACATGGCTTGTACTTGGGTTAGATGGGTTGTGTAGTCTCTGCTGTAGATGACATTGTCATCAAGGTATGCAGCTATATACTCTTTGTGTGTTCTCAGTAGGCAGTCAACTAGGTGTTGAAACATGGCAGGAGCCCTGTATAATCCAGTAGTCGAAAAAGTAGTCAAGGGCATCTGCCAGAATCCCTTCATCAGATCCAAAGCTAATATAAAACACTTTAGAATCTTTATGAATTTATACACTGTAGAATGTATATGGATAGAAATTTCATGTAAAACATGGAAAACAATGACAGTGGGGGTGTACTATCAACCATCTCGCCAGAATGAACAGATGGATGATGAAATGCTAAAAAAAATCAGGGAAGCTAACAAAAGTTGCAGCAGAGTTATAATGGGTGATTTCAATTACCTCGGTATCGACCGGGTCAGTGCTACAGCAATACATGCTAGGGAGATAAAGTTTCTAGATAAAATAAATGACTGCTTCTTGGAGAAGCTTGTTTATGAACCAACAAGAGGGGAGGCTATTGTGGACCTAGGCTATAGAGGAACACAGGATCTGGGGCAAGAGATAAGGGTGTTGGGGCTACTTGGCAATAGTGAGCATAGCATGATCACATTTGATTTAATAAATAGAGGGAGGACAGCAAGGAAATACACAGTACTACCTTTTAACTTTCAAAATGGAGACTATGATAAAATGAGGAAAATAGTTATGAAAAAACTAAAAGGAACAGCTGCAAAGGTTAAAGATTTATATCAAGCACGGGCATTGTTTAAAAATACTATCTTGGAAATCCAGACCAGATGTATTTCACACTTTAAGAAAAGTGGAAGGAAGTCAAAAAAACTGCCAGCATGGTATAAAGGTGAGGTCAGAAAGGCTGTTGTAGTCAAAAAATGCATTTTTCAGGAAATGGAAAAAGGAGCCAAATGTTGCAAACAGGAAGCAACATAAGCACTGGCAAGTTGAGATGCAAGGCATTGATAAGGAAAGAATTTGAAAAAGCTTGTCATGGAAGCAAAAATGCATAATAAAAACTTTTTCAAGTACATTTTTAGCAAAAAACCTGTGAGAGAGTCAGTTGGACAATTAGAGGGGTAAAAGGGGTGCAAAGAGAGGACAAAGCCATAGCGGAGAGACTGAATACATTTTTTGCTTCAGTCTTTACTGAGAAGATGTAGGGAAGTTACCTATCCTGAAAAGGTATTTAAAGGTGATGTATCAGAAGAACTGAAAGAAATATCAATACACTGGAAAAAATGTCTTGCAACAATTTAATAAACTGAAGAGCAGGGCACTGAAAGAACTGAAATATTAGACTGCAGACCTACTATTAGTAATCCGTGAACTATCATTAAAATCACCTGTAGTACCTGAAGACTGGTGAATAGCCAATGTAACACCAGTTTTCAAAAGAGTTCCAGGGGTGATCCTGGCAACTACAGACAGATGACGTCAATACCAGGAAAAATGGTAGAAACCATCATAAAGAATAAAATTACTGAACATGTAAATAGTCATGGCTTAATGCAGAAAGCCAAAATTGTCTTATTAATCTGTTGTATCTTTTTTTGAAGGTGTGAATAAACATATAGTGTGAGAGATAGTGATTGATAGCTACCTCATATAACCCTATTAGGCGGCTGCCTAGGGTGTTAAGATTTAAGTTGCCTTTGATACAAAAAGAGTCTTGTAGTCAAGTGGTAAGACAAAAATAATATTAGGGCTTTATTCCCTGCCCTGATGGGATATTCCTGGGATACAACAAACAATATGAAACAAAAGAACTGTAGCACAGAAAAATATCTTCTTTCCTTTAGGCACGATCAGCTGGCTGCTTTGCACACGTTCAACATAAAGATACAATATCATCAGATAAACAAATTATACAATCCATGGGCACAGGGTCAGAATTATAGCTGCTGTTCTCCCACTGCATTAACTCAGAGTCACTTACGACTGCATATGGGTCACACTTCACAGCTGCTGTCTTCCTTAAAACTCTCCTATGAGTCATGGGCTAGCTTTTCTAGAAAGGGCTCTTTAAATCCAGGGCTCTGAATGCCCGGTATATTAAAAGCTTCCTTCTGACTTTCTCTTCTTCTCCACGCTGGTGGAATTACTGTGTAACTTTCAGTGTCAAAGTTACTTCTGGTGCCACGCCCTTGCCTTTCAAACCAAACAGAACTTCTTGCCTTTTCTTTAGCAAAGCTAGGTTCCCACCTCTTAGCTGTGGTTCTGTCTCTTATATCTGGGCTTCTGGCAGCTCTCTCCTGGGCTCTCCAACTGCCTGGAATCCTAGCAGGGTCCTGGGCACGATGCTGACTGTTTCCTGCTCTGCTGCCACACCTACTGCTTCCTTCCCTCAGTGGATTTCCTCCAGCATGACGTGTGTTCACTTGATGCTGGCTTAGTCCTCCCAGGTCGCTGCCCCTACTGGCCTTCCCTGGTTCTACCCTGCAGCTTTTATCCTTGTTCTCTTTACATGTTGCGTGGGTTTCTGAGCACAGGTGTTCCTGATTAACCTTCCTGCTTCTAGCTACGTCAGGACTAGTGCAAGGACATTTTACTCTAATGCCTTTTTGCTTTTCTTGTGCTGGGTTTGTTTGCTGCTCAGCTAATTCTACTTGTGCTGAGTTTGTCTGCTGCTCAGCTAATTCTGAGGTAAGTTCCTTACTTTCTCCTAACTCCATGGGCTCTGTGCCAGCTGCTGTGTCACAAATCCCCCCTTAAGATATTACGGGATGGGGAACAACAGTTCCCACAGCACATAATCTTTGCTGGACCCTTGACATTCACACTGGACCGGCTAGCTGCTACCGTTTTCTCCTGCCAAGATTTTATAGAGCACGTACTCACTGATCCACTGTTGATATTCACACTCGACCGGCTAACTGCTGCCGTTCTCTCCTGCCAAGGTTTTAGTACATTTATATGGTACACCTGACAACGTCCCCTGTCATTCTCTACCATATAAGATACTGGTCCTTTACGTTCCACTATCGTATAGGGACCTTTCCACTGGGCCTCAAACTTCGGTCCAGGGTCTGCAACCATTACTACAACACGGTCGCCTATGGACAGTTGTCGTGATTTCTTGCCCCTATCATAATACCGCTTCTGGTACCGCTGGCTATTCTGCAAATGCCCTTCTGCGGCTTGAGAAGCCCTCTGTAAGCGACTTCTGAGCTCGCAGAGGAACTGAGGCACTCCCATTACTTCCCCTTCAGGCTCGACCCACTGGTCCCTTAAAATGTCCAGGACTCCCCTTGGGGCACGGCCAAACATCAGTTCATACAGAGAAGCTCCTAGTGAGGCTTGTGTATGTTCTCTACTAGCGTACAAAGCGAACGGGAGCATAATGTCCCAGTCAGTCATTTTCCCATCCAGTCCCCTTCTTAATATCTGTTTTAGGGTCTGGTTGAAGCGTTCCACAAGTCCATTGGTCTGTGGATGATAAGCGGCAGTTTTTATATGGTGGATGCCGAAAGCATCCCATACCTGGGCTAGGTATTTCGATACAAAATTACTCCCCCTGTCAGTCAACATTTCCTTTGGGAATCCCACCTCGCAGAATAGCTTGATCAGTTCTAACGCTATGGACCTAGCAGAGATGTTTCTTAGGGGTATAGCCCAGGGGAACCTGGTGGCATGATCCATTATCACCAGGATATACTGGAATCCCCTAGGGGTCTTTACGAGGGGTCCAACAATGTCCATCGCCATCCGGCGCACGGGTTCAGCTATTGTGGGGGTTGGTATCATAGGGACTCCTAGGGGCTTGGCGGCGCTCACCCGCTGACAGGAGGGACAGGCCTCGCAGAACCGTTTTGTTTCCCTGAACACCCCTGGCCAATAAAAATGGGCCAGGATCTGCTTGAGCGTACCCTGAACTCCCTTATGTCCACCAACGGGGTGGTCGTGGGCCAGTCTCATAACGACTGCTTTAAAAGTTGTAGGAACCACTAATTGTTTCCTAACAGCACCCGTTTGGGGATCGTTGCTCTCCCTGTATAATATGTCTCCTTCCATAAGGACCAAAATGAAAGTTCCCCGGCTCATAAGAAACCGTAAAGGTAAATCAAAATGCAAAACTTGTGCAACAACACATTCTTTTTTGTCGGAATAACCAAGCAAAAGGAAGCAGGAGTTGTACCCACCCCTCTCCGTGGTCGGTCCTTTTTAATAATTTTAAATG
This sequence comes from Ichthyophis bannanicus, assembly GCA_033557465.1. Taxonomy (NCBI): domain Eukaryota; kingdom Metazoa; phylum Chordata; class Amphibia; order Gymnophiona; family Ichthyophiidae; genus Ichthyophis; species Ichthyophis bannanicus. The sequence continues at coordinate 1,378,722,924 of CM066033.1, read as the reverse complement.
CTCAAAAACTTATCTCATTCTCTTTACTCAGCCAGCTTGGAATTCAAAAGACACAACGTGCCACGTTTCGGGCCATCCACATCAACCGTGGCCCTGCATCAGGTGAAGTATATGGAATCCCAGAAAGTCAGCTTTTGAGAAATGTCCAACGGTCAAACTCTTTTATCGAAAACGGCGCATGATGTCACCACAAACACGGAAGGAAAGCTGCCAATAAGCCCCCTACACGTCACAAACCTGGGAAAAGAGAGCATTTAAAGGAAGAAAGGGAAAACCCATTGCAGGGGAGTCCCAATGTAAAATGATGACACATGAAGTAGAATAAAATCACAATAAGGTATGCCACTCCACAGAGGCATTTAATCCATGTGGGGAAACCGTATCCAATTGGAATATCCAACGTTGTTCTGTACGCTGTAGTCTTCCGATTCTATCACCTCCCCGAGGATCAATAGGAATGTGGTCCAGTACTCTCCAGCGTAGCTGACTAAAAAAATGATTTTCTTGAAGGCAATGAGGCACCATAGGCGCTGAAACCATTTTTGATCGCAACCGGGAAGCATGCTCCCCAAGACGGATCTTAACTGGACGAGTAGTACGGCCTATGTAACAAAGTCCACACGGGCAGATGATTAAATAGACCACATAGGATGAAGTGCAGGTAGTGTGCCACCGAGCCTTATATGTGGTGGAAGTAGAAGTTTTCTGCCACGTTGGTCCACTAATTGCCATAGCACAGAAATCACATGAACCACATGGGTAATGTCCAGGGTTAAGATGAAAAACAGGGGGGCGATCCGAAGGCCAAGAAGACTTAACAATCTTATCTCGGAGATTCGGTGCCCTTGAAAAGGCCACCCGTAAATGCTTGCCAGAAAAAAAGGGATGAACTGATAACACCGGCCAGTACCGGTGTAAGAGTGTAATTACTTTCGGAACTCCCATAAGGTACGGAAAAATACCGGTAAAAGCCTCTTCCCCCAAATTGTCAGGTGGAACACGGGGAAGAAACAACCAATCTCGATGCAAAAACCTGGCCCGCTTATAAGCTTTTCTTATTAGGGGGAGAGGATACCCCCGAGTTAACAAACGGGACTTCAGGTCATCAGCATGTTTATAAAAATCTTCCAGAGATGAACAATTTCTACGAAGCCGCAAAAATTGGCCGAATGGGAGGCCCCTCTTTAAAGGTAAGGGATGAAAACTGGAAAACTTTAACAAGGTGTTCCGTTGGACCGGCTTATAAGGAACCTGGGGAGCACGTCCCTACTCGTCTGAGCAAATTCAAAGGCGTGCTTTAACGCTTGATCTGCCTTTTGTTCCTTCGGAAAAGACGGGAACGTTTCCACAAGGTCAGCAGGTACCCAGGGCAACCCCTGTCCATCTTCTACTCTTGCCCTTAGTTGAGCTCTGTGGTGTCTCTCTTGGCGCTTTTTGCCCTTACTCTTCTTCGTACTTTTAGATGGGGCACTGAATAAGTCCTCATGCTGGGGAAGCTCTCCTAGGTTTTCATCTGTAGTCCTACCCTCCTCCTCTAGGCGTTCTTTTTCCTCTTCTAGAGGGTCAAAATCCTCCTCTGGGAGCTCAGCTCATGCCTCCAAGCTTTGGGCCTGTGACCTGGTGGAAACCATGCCTCCCTTTATGTGTCTGCCTTCCTCTATTCCCCTATAGAATGGTGGCCAGTCCTTGCCTAATACAATGTCGTAGGGTAGTCTGAGAATTACGGCCACTGGGATTTCCCTCCGGTTTCCTAAACCCTTGACTTTCACTCTATAGAGAGGGTAATATGTTGATGACCCATGTACACACCTTATCTTGGACGTCCCTTCTGTTTGACTCGGGGTGGAGCCAGTGCGGGCCTGTATGGTTTGCCATAATTTTCCCAAAACCACACTTTGGTCCGGCCTGAGTCAAGTAACGCTTTAGCGGGGACTCCTTGTACTTCAACATCTATACGGAAGCCTGCCTGTATGCTTTTTCTGTCACCTGTTATCAGAGCTGTATGCCATATACAATTTTTTTTTCATGTGACCAATTTTCCCACATTTAAAACATTTTTTCCATGCATTTCTAGCATCCCTCTTAGGCAAACATTCATTCACATTTTGAGTACACATCCTAGGCTTTTTGACTGCCTTTCCAGAATAGACCATACCCCATTTATTCACAGCGCCTCCTTGTGGCCTATTAGCCAATTCGGCTTCCATGAACCGTTCTGTGAGCTGCGCCGCTTCAGCTGAGGTCTGGCAATTCTGCAAGGTTAAAAATGCTTTCACTTCTGCCGGAACTGCTTCCGAGAACTGTTCTAATACAATCATATCCAATATACTTTCCAGAGTTTTCCCCTCTGGAGTCAACCACTTCCAAACCAGGCTGCGCACCCTCTGGCACAGCACCTTAGGTGTTTCACCTGGTTGGAGACGGGTAGACCTTAGCATACGTCGATAGACCATAGGTGTTAGGCCTAGCCTATCCTTTATTGCTTTCTTTACTTCTCCATAGTCAGTTGCCAGGGTAGCTGGTATGGCTTGGTATGCTGACAAGCCTCTCCTGTTAAGGATGTGGCTAACCTGGCTGCCCATTGCTCTTTGGCCCAATGTGCATTGAGGGCTACCCTCTCGAATGCCTCAATAAAATCGTCAAAATTATCAGCCTCAGTCATTTGTCCAAATGCCAATGCCCCACAATCCTGTGGGTCTACCCCACAGAAATGCTGTTGCGGTGGTTTCTCCTTCCTTCGTTCGTCCAGCAGAGTGTGTACCAGTTCGGTCAGGGGCTTCTGTTGGAGTTGCAATGCCGCCATGGCCTGCTCTTGGCTCAGCTGAGCCAACTCCGCTCCAAAAAAAAGATATGAATTTTGGAAGGGTCTATGCTCCGTTTGCATACAAGGTGAATGAGCCCACAGTGTAATTGCACTGAGCAGGGTTTCTGACTCCATCGGCCAGGTTTCCTATGGCATGCACATGTTCCACAACAGCAGGGCGGGCATGTCGGAACGGGCAACTGGACAGATGCTGGAAAATGGGACACAGAGGGCTGCAGGCGGCACATGCTGCGGTGCAGCTGGCCCACAGTGCGGACTAGGGTGATGCCTAGCTGGCCCATAGGAATGCTGAAACAGTAGAGCAGCCAGACAGCAACTTCTGAGGGCCCAACATGTGCACAAGTGTGCTTCCCACAGTGTCACAGGGGATAGTACCCAGCAGGTACCCCGAAGGGCACGGAACATTGGCATGCGGTGCTGGGGGGAAGCGTGGACAGCTATGCAGGCACCCCTACCCCAGAACCCGCACCATAGGCAGCCGCCTACCCAAACACTGGATGGCCTGAGACTGCGCTCCACCAGCACCACCAGCAGAAGGGCATGTCAGGATGGTGGCAGAGGGATACTGGTGGTGGAGGGGGGAGTGGCAGCTGCCCAGAGCAGACCGTGGCCTAGCCCTGTGTAGGTGGGTGCCATGCACTGCAACAAATAGGCCCTGTCTGACGAACAGTCATGGCATCACCAGGGAATGCACTGTTTCTGTGGCAACACAGTGGTGCAGTGCACACAGCCAGTGTGTTCAAAAGCAGAAGGTCACAGGTTCAAGTCCCAGCTGTGGTTCCTGCCAACCCAGTCCCCATATTTTACCCACTACTAAAACATGCTAATACAGACAGAACCTTTAGTGCAGATGACGTAAACATGCCCAAACACCTACATTTTACCCTACAGAGCAAAGACACCATAAACATGCACATACCCTAGAGCAGAGTCTCCCAAATGCAGGCCTGGAGGGCCAAACACCATTCAGGTTCCATGCTGCCTCTAATAAAGATGCCTGTGCTGCATTTCTATGCGCCGCCCCCATGGTATGCAGATGTATCTCATGCATATTCATGAGGGACAGCATGAAAACCCGAACAGTGTTTGGCACACCAGGACTGGAGTTGGGAACCTCTGCCGTAAAGCAGCAGCCAACAAGGGCAGACACACCCGCACCCTCGAGCTCCATTATCCAATGCCTCCTGGAGAGGCAGTACATTGGGCCCTGCATGCATCTCCCAATACTAGCACTTGCATACCTTAGCAATGCCATCCTAAACCTGGGAATACGGTATACAGCTATCAAAAGGTTGCTATGATTACTGGCAGATAGCAATTCCGACGTTAAGTACAATTGTCTGATTGAGCTGCATCATGGCAACCTTTCTGATGTCTGTGGAGTGTGCTACAGGTCTGTGTCTGACAGTGTTTACCACCCTGGGGAGTGACCCCAACAGTATTGCGTACCATAGCCATGCCTGCACTGTGCCCAGGACTGGAGCGGTGGCCAGGGCTGCCAAACACCTCTATAGTTGTACAATGCTGGCATAGGTGTGGGAGTGTGTGTCTGTCTATCCAGTGTGTGGTGGCTGCAAACACCCTCCACAGCCCACACTGCCAGCACTGTTGCCAGTATTGGCCTGCCAATGTGCATAATGAGGAGCAAGGTACCATGGGTATAGCCCGGACAGGGTGGCCTGGCCAGGAAGCATCTGTACAGGGCATAGGGCAATGGCTGGGACATTGTAGTGCCCAGCCACCACCTGCACAGACAGGGTGGCCACAGCATGTCCTGCTGGGAGATCACTCTCACCCTGACTGAGCAGTGACCACGGCATGGCTAGGTTTCCCCATAGTGCTATGTGGTATTTTTTTTGTGTGATATTTCTGGGTTCCCTTTTGGGGCCCAATCCCTGATTTATCTGCTTAGTATGTATGCTGACATCCTAGTTCTGGGTGCATGCATCACCTCCAGGGACATGGACTAGCTAGCAGACTGTCTGCAGCTAGTATGTGTCTTGCTGGAACACCTTGCAGGGTGCAGTGGCTGGAGGCTTGCTGCAGGAGAATATCAGATAGTGGTGGGGTGCAGCTGGGCATTTCCAGGCCTAATGTCTGTCTGCTATTGTATCATGGATGTGTACAGAGCTGCATTGACTGCTCTGTAGGGTGTCTGTTCCCCAGAAGGACTGGGGGTTGATGGTCCCCTTCCACTGCCACCATTGCAGGGAGGTAGAATGTGGATCTGTTGGTGGGAGACCCTGTTTCCCCACCCTCAGCCCCAGACGGTGGGTTGAGTGGTGGTACATAATCTACCTATGAGTCCATAAGGGCCAAACCTGACTGAGAAATACAGATGCAGCCAAGGTGTGTCTGCAAGAACTACCTATCTCACACACTAGCACTGCTGGCAACCTGCAGCATGGCCTATTTCTGCCATGGAAGATGCTGTGGACCTGGTGCTGGGCGCCCCACCTCACCCTCAGGGTGAGCACAGTACCCGCACAATGTGACGGTGTGTAGCTACTCTGTGCCAGTAACACACACGGTCAGTTCCCCCTACCCGGCCGAGGTGCTGTGGGGGTGCATACCCCATCTTGTGATCATCCGTAGACTGCTGATTTGCATGTGCAGTGCATCATGGGTACGGGTGGGTTAACCCTATCCTGATGATCACAGCAAACTGTTTGTGTGGTACCGTGCAGTCCCTCTGCAGCAAGCCAGGGGTGTGTTAGCATCTCTAGAGCTGTAGCCCACTGGTTACTTCACTGCCTGTGGAGCCAGAGATCATGGGTTCATACCCACAGTGGGGTTGTTTGATAGGGCTGTCCAAAGCATTGTCTATTTTTAATGTACATTAGTGCTGCCAGCAGAAACACCCTCAGAGTACTGTACCCATAAGGTGCCTCAGAAGGTGCCCAATAGGGTGCCCTATAAAGCTCCTTCTGAGGCACCTTATGGGTACAGTCCATATAAGGTGCCTTATAAGGTGTCCTATGGAGCGCCTTATAGGGTGCCCTATAGGGGACATTATAGGGTGCTGTGGCGGACAGTGCACTTTATAATGTGCCCTATGGAGTGCCTTATAGGGTGCCTTATGCGGCACCTTAGGTTACGGCATGTGAGGGTGTGTTTGCTGGTAGCAATAATTAAAATACAAATTAAAATGCCTCAGGAAACAATACTTACATGTCAAAGCTGATGCCTCAGCCAGCCTTATGCATTAGGCACACTGGGGGATTGAACTCATGACCCCTGCATCATCACTCAGTGTATTATCCATTGTGCTACACCTCCATTTCTGTGTTTGCATGTCTGGGCGCCTACTTAGGAGTACCGCGCGTTAACGCGCTTAGCGGCGCTTCGCCCAGTAATGTGCACAGCAGAGCGCGTTATTGCGCGATAATCCCGTTTTGCTACTTTAAGACTGCAACGCCCACTCCTTTTATGGCAGCCTGCACACTATCGCCGGGTGCACATTAAGACGGTTTAGTAAACATACCCCTTAGAGAAATTAAAAAGTCATGGGATAGGAGGCAGTGTTCTATTGAGGATCTGGAACTGGTTAAAAGATAGAAGGGCTAAATGGTCAATTATCTCAATGGAATAGGTGAATAGTTGAGTACCCAGATGAAATAAATGACTGCTTCTTGGAGCAGCTGGTTCATAGAAACATAGACACATGAAGGCCGAAAAAGACCACGTGGCCTATCTAGTCTGCCCTTCCATATCAAATACTAAAGTCCCTTCTTTTCCTTTAAAGATCTTCTGTATTGTCCCATGCTTTTTTTTTTAATTCAGATACGACTACACTGGGAGACTATCCCATTCAACTACCGCTCTTTCCATAAAGAAATATTTCCACATATTACTCCTGAGTCTATCCCCTTTCAACTTCATCCTATGTCCCCTCATAGCAGAGCTTGCTTTTAATTTAAAGAGGCTCTCGTGCATTTATGCCACGGAGGTATTTAAACATCTCTATCATATATCCTCTATACCACCTTTCCTGTAACATTTACATATAAAGATCTTTAAGTCTGTCCTCATATGCTTTATAACGAAGACCACTAACTATTTTAGTAGCCACTCTCTACACCATCTCCATCCTGTTTATGTCTTTTTGAAGGTGTGGTCTCCAGAATTGCACACAATGCTCCAAATGGCGTCACACCACTTATACAGAAGAACTATCAACTCCTTTTTTCTGATAGCCATTCCTCTCCATATGCACCCAAGTATCCTTCTGGCTTTTGCTGTTGCCTTTTCTACCTTTCTAGCCACCTTAAGATCATGAGAAATAATCACACCCAAGTACTGCTCTTCTTTCATGGACAGAAGTACTTCGTCACCTACACTGTACTGCTTCCTTGGATTTTTGCAGCCTAAATGCATGACCCTGCATTTTTTAGCATTAAATCTCAGCTGCAAAATTCTTGACCATTCTTCAAGCTTAGCTAGATCCCTTCTCATGCTATCTACTTCTTCCTGGGTGTCTACTATATTGTGGATTTTTGTTATCATCCACAAAGAGTCAAACCTTATCTGACATCCCTTCCGCACTATCACTAACAAAGATGTTATAAAGAATCGGACCAAGGACAGATCCCTTTGGCACACCACTGGTAGCCTCCTTCTCCCCAGAGAGAGCTCCATTTACCTGTACCCTTTGTCGCCTTCCCACTCAACCAATTTCTAACCCAGTCAGTCACTTTAGGATCCACCCCTAGGGTGCTCAGTTTATTTATAAGTTACCTGTGTGGAATGTGACAAAGGCTTTACTGAATTCTAAGTCCTCTGGTAAACCCATGCTGCCTCAGATCCTGCAGTTCATTGCACTCCAGAAACTTCACTATCCTCCCTTTTAGCAGTGTTTCCAATAATTTACTCACCACAGAGGTTAGCTTAACCGGCCTGTAATTTTCAACCTCATCCTTACTTCCACTTTTGTGTAAAGGGACCACATGTGCCTTTCTCCAGTCCTCTGGGACCACTCCCAACTCTAAAGAAGCATTGAAAAAGTCAGTCAGTGAAGCGCCTAGAAGTTCTCTATATTCTTAAATGTATCCCATTTGGTCCCATTGCTTTGTATACTTTTAATTTAGCTAGTTCCTCATGAACACAATCTTCAGAAAATCGTTCCAGATCCCCGTCACTTCTGTTCCTATTTGTGGATGTTTTCTGAGGTCCTGCTCCTGGCCCTTTATCTGTGAAAACAGAACAGAAATATTTTTTAAGCTATTCCGCTTTACCCTCATCAGCTTCTAGATATTACTCCTCTTCACCCTTGAGTCTGACAGTAACACTTTTGCCCTTCCTCCTCTCACTAACATATCTAAAAAATGTATTATCCTCCCATTTTATTGCACTTGTTATTTCTTCTTCTTTTTGTATCTTTGCTTTCCTGGCTTCTTTGCTAGCTTCTCTAAGTTTTTCCAAATATAGATGATTTTCTTAATCTCTGTGCTCTCTTGAATTTTATGAAGGCCGCTCTCTTTTATTTATTTATTTATTTATTTATTTATTTAAAGTCTCTTTTATACCGCGCTATTCAGCATCAGCGCGGTTTACAATAAACAGTGAACATACACATTTCCAATAGTACTTTGTGTTTACATATGAACAGGATAATCAACTTGGCTAACAGGGTAACTATGTACAACCACAAAATATACAATATATACAATTTGTAGGCTGATCATGTGTTTGTATGGTTTTAGACAGTGGTGATTTGGGTGATTTAGTTCATTGGGTGATTTAGTTCATTTGGGTGATTTAGTTCATCTTTTCAGTTACATCTTTTGAGAAACATAGCGGCTTCCTTTTTCTTTTACATTTATTTACCTGTCTAACAAAAGGATTTGTTGCCTTTAAAATATCCCCTTTCAGTCTTGCCCATGCTTTTCTACATTCCCCATCTGTTCCCATCCAGCTAACAACTACTTGAGGTATTATCCCATCTTGGCAAAGTTAGTTTTCCTAAAATCTAAGACTCTCGCTTTTATCAGCCCTAGTCTTAATACTGAACCACACCATCTGGTGATCACTAGATGCGAGATTATCTCCCACTATGACATCAGAAACATTTTCGCCATTGATAAGCACCAAGGGGCATGTTTACTAAACATTCCTAACGTGCGGGGCCGCAGTAGTGTGCGTGTGCCATATAAGGAGTGGGCGGTTCAGGCAGAAAGAAGAAAAAAACCCGACCGTACGTGTGCGTGTCGCGCTAATTTGCGGGGCCCACATTAGCGCGTGGGAAGGCTAAGTGGGGCGCTGCTGAGCACATATCAGAACAGAGCTGTAGCACAACGGTGAACACACTAACCAATAGTGCAGGGGCCACAGGTTCAATCCCCCATTGTGCGCAACAAAAAGGCCAGCTGAGACAACACCTTGAATGTGTAAAAGTGGTTCAGGAGGCAAAGTACTTTTGGATGGCATAAGGCGGCACACTGTTCGTTTTGTACGGCATAAGGCGGCGCACTGTACTATCTGGGCAGCACAAGGTGGCGCACTGTTCTTTTTGGGCGGCACAAGGCGGCGCACTAATTGTGGGCAGCAGGAGGTGGCGCGCTGATGGGCATAAGGCGGCGCGCTGATGCCAAAGCAAAGGAACACAGCCACAGCACAATGGTTAAGACACTGACCAATGATGCAGGGACCAGGGGTTCGATCCTGCATAATGCCCAGTGAAAAAGGCTAGCTGAGGCTATATGTTGTGGAGTGCTGTAGTAGGCTTTTTAATTTTATTTTGTGATAACTACTAGCAAACGCACTCTCACAGCATATTAATATAAGGCGGTCCATAAGGCACATGTTATAGTGCACCATCCGCCAAGGCACCCTAGAATGTCCCCTATAGGGCAGCATGTATGTTGCGACACAGGATAATGTATAGTGCACCCTATATGGCTGGCAACCGTAACGTGCCCTATAGGGCGCCCCATAAAGCACCCTCAGAGGCACCTTATGGGTACAGTACGCTAAGGGTGGTATTGCTGGCAGCAACATATGTACAGTAAATGAAAATAAATCTGTGGACACTCCTATCACATAACCCCACTGTGGGTTTGAACCCATGACATCTGGTTGCACAGGCAGTGACGTAACCATTGGGCTATAGCTCTATAGCTGTAAGCTGCCCCTGGCTAGCTGCAGATAGCCTGTACGTCACCTCACTGACAGTCTGCTGTTGTGAACCACCCGTACCCATGATGCACTGCACATGCAAATCAGCTGTCCACGATTGAACACAGGATGGGAAATGCACCCCTAAAGCTCCCCGGCCTGGTAGGGGGAAGTGTCCGTGTGCACCCACACAGCACCTCGGCCTGGTAGGGTGTCCTGAGTGGGTGGACAAACGGCAAAGAGTAGCTAAACACCATCACATTGTGCGGTTACTTTGCTCACCCTGAGTGTGAGATGTTGCGCCCAGGACCAGGTCCACAACACCAGGCATGGCTGAATGTGGCCATGTCAGAGCTCCAAAGCAACAATAACCTGTGGAATAGGTAGGTGCTGCATAACCATTCTGGAGATCTCTGTCTGGTTCAGTTAGTGGGGACCCCCACCCCATGGATAAAACAGGGCTTCCCCTCAACAGATCCCCACCCTGATGGCAGTAGAGTGGACCATCAACCCCAGCCCTGCTAGGGAACAGACACCCTACAGGGCAGTCCAAGCAGCTCCACACACATCCATAACACAATATCAGACAGACATTAGGCCTGGATATTCAAAGATGCACCCCACCACTATCTGATATTCACCTACAGCAAGCCATCAGCCACTGCACCCTGCAAGGCACTCCATCAGAACACATATCAGCTGTGAACAGTCTGCTGGCTGGTCCTGATGGACATGCATGCACCCACAACTGGGGTGGCAGCACACACAGACAGATAAGTCCATGAAGAGGCCCCCACAGGACACCCATACATATCACATGGGAGAATCACAATATAGCACTATGGGGGTGCCTAGCCATGCTGCCATCACTGCACACTCAGGGTGAGAGTGATCCCCCAGCAGCACATACAGAGGTCACCCTGTCTGTGTAGGTGGTGGACGGGCACTACCATGCCCCTGCCAGTGCCCTATGCCCTGTGCAGCTGCATCCTGGTCAGTCCACTCTGTCTGAGATATACCCATGGTCCCTTGCTACTCATTATGCACATTGGCAGGCCAATACTGGCAACAGTGTTGGCAGTGTGGGCTGTGGAAGGGGCATGCAGCCAACACCCACTGTATAGACAGACACACAATTCCACACCTATGCCATCATGGTGCTACTATTGAGGAGGTAATTAGCCTTGCCCACCAAACCGGTGCTGGGCACGGCAAGGCATGGATATGCTATGCAGTACTGCTGGGGGTCACTCCCCAGGGTGGTAAACACCATCAGAGGCAAGGGCTGGAGCACACACCGCAAACACCAAACAGATTGTTCGGATGGGGTCAACTAGCAGTATGTGCGTAACGTATGGATATCTATCTGCCAGTACTCCTAGCAAGCGTCAGAGCTGTGTACCGTATACCTCAGGTATAGGGTTACATTGCTAGGGTATGCAGGTGCTAGTATTGGGAGATGCACGCAGGATCCAATGTTCTGCCTCTCCAGGAGACATTGGCCAATGGGGCCTGTGGGTGTGGGTGTGTCTGCCCCTGTTGGCTGCTGCTTTACGGCAGAGATTCCCAACTCCAGTCCAGGTTTGCATCACACTGATCGGGTTTACCTGCTGTTCCTCATGAATATGCATGAGCTACATCTACATGCCATGGGGGTGGTGTATAGATATACAGCACAGGCATTTGTATGAGTGGCAGCATGGACCCTGACTGGTGTGTGGCCCACCAGGACTGCATTTGGGAGATTCTGCTCTAGGTACTGCCCCTGTACATGGTGTCTGTGCTCAGTGGGGTAAAAGATAGACGTAGTACCATTGCATATGTCCTCGCCACGAAAGGTTTGTCCTTACTATCACTGTGTAGCTGTGGGAAAAATATGTGGGAAGGATTGGCGGTAGCCCCAGCTGGGCTTTGAACCTGTGACCTTATGTTCTTGTATGCACTGTCTGTGTGCACTGTTCCACCTTGTAGCCACAGATTGGTTGGATTCCCTGGAACGTCCATGCCTGTGGATCCGGCAGGGCCTGTGTGTTGCAGTGGACTGTTCCAGGCTGCACATGGCTTGGCCTCTGTCCTCTGTGGCTAGCTGCCACTGCCCCCTGCACCACATGTACTCGTGCGCCAACATGCTGGCATGAGCTTCTCTCAGAAAAAGCAGATGACCTGATTGCAATGTGGCAGTACGGGACTGCATTTGGGGGACTTGGCTGTAGGTATGCCCATTGTTGTGGTGTGTGTGCAGTGTTGGGTAACATATGGGTGTTTCCCCCATGCTTATGTTCCCTGCAATACAGGGGTGTCTGCTCTATCTTTGTTTAGTGGTGGGTAAAATATATGGACTGGGCTGGCAAGTGCCCCAGCTGGGATTTGAATCTCTGGCCTTCTAGTCCTAGAGGTCATGGCTATGTCCTCTGCACCACACTATGGCCACAGAGACAGTGCAGCCCCTGGAGGTAGTAAACCTGGCAGGATGGAGTCACAAACCCTGCTGTATGCATTTTTACTGTGGGCTCCTTCACCCTGTGTGGTGACAAACGTGCAAATAAAACCCGGGAATGACCACGGAACAAAGGGGTAAAACATATACCCAAGCTGGGCAACAGTGATATTAATGGGCAACCCTAGATAACACTCACAGGACAGCTCCAGAAAAAGGGAAATGTTATTTGGACGAGTCTCCGCTCCGTACACATTTCCATAGATCATTTCTTTTTTATGGAGCTTTCCTGGGTGTGTTATCTAGTTTTGCCCATCCTGATAACTGTTCCCCAACTGAATTACTATTTTTCATATTTTTGTGGTGGTCATTTTCTATTTATAATTGCACTTTTGTGCTGTGCACATGTATCACACTGCACACGTTTTTCAGGTTTCCCCGGTTTTGCTGTACATTGCTGACGTAAATGGTTTCTCTTCCCTTTAAATGCATTCTAACGCGAGTGATTCACTCGCGCTATTTTTTTTTTGGAAATTCAGCCCCGATAATGTGCGGGGCGCCTCTCCCCTCCCCTTCCCCTTCCCCGCCCATTAACCCCTTCTCTCTCCGCCCCTCCGGGGCCTTCCTCCGCCCTCCGTTAGCCTTTCCACGCCTCTATCGGACATTTGCGGGCACGTACTTGTGCGGCACCCGTTACTGTGACGCGCAAGTGTGCGGGGCTTCATCGCACGTTTGCGGGGCGTTTAAGCGCTCTTAAGTACCGCTTTTAGTGCGCTATTTTGTGGCGCGCTAATTAGCGGTTTTTAGTAAACATGCCCCCAAAGTCCAATATGGCCCCTTCATGTGTGGGTTCTGTTAGCAGTTGCCAGGATCTCCTTACTTCTAGATAACACTGCACTTCTTTCTTGTTTAACCCACAGTGCCGCCTCACTCACTTTTAAACCCTGTAATTCTATAGCTTTAATATTATTTTTTACATATAGTGACACTCCTCCTTCGCTTCTTCCTACTCTGTCCTTCCTGAATAAAGATTAGCCCAGTATAATTAAATCCCAGTCATGGTTGTCCATGAACCATGTTTCCATAAACACCTCTAAATCTAAGTCATCCTCTTCCATTAAAGCCTCAACATCTGGGATCTTATTTCCCATGCTAAAGACATTTATACACACCGCTTTGCAGACATTTCCCCTTTTACCCATTTCTACAGAGATATTTAATGTTTCACTTACCTGGGGGTTTTCTTCAACCATCCCCAACAAATCTAGTTTAAAGCCCACTTCACTAGGCTAGCCAGTCTGCTGCGGAAGACACTTTGACCCTTCTTGGACAGATGGATGCCATCTCTGCTCTGCACTCCTTGGAACATCATCCCATGGTGCAGGAAACCAAAACGCTCTCGATGACACCATATGTGCAGCCATGCATTCATCTCCAGGATGCAAGCTTCTCTGCCTTGGCCTTTACCCTCAACAGGGAGGATTGAAGAGAATTCTACCTGCTGCTTCATCCTCTGTCCCAGAACAATGAAGTCACTTTTGATATGCTCAAAGGGATACCTAGCAATATCATTTGTGCTGACATAGATGAATAACACTGGATAATAGTCAGTAGGCTTGTAATATCTCGGATTTTGGCATCTGGCAGACAACATACCTCTTTGGACATCAAGTGTGGTCTGCAGATGGATGTCTCAGTATCCCCCAGAAGAGAGTCACCAACCACCACTATCCTTTGCTTACTTGTGGTCACTGATTCTGCAACTTTAGGATACTTGATCTCACAAGAAGAAGAGGTGGACAGAGAGTTAATTGAAGACATAAGCAGCATTGCTAGGAAAGGGGAAGTGCTACTGATGGGAGATTTCAATATGCCAGATGTTGATTGGCACATTCCTGCTGCAGTATATTCTAGAAGTAAGGAGATCCTGGATTCTCTACAGAGAGAACTATTCAGGCAATTGGTAACAGACCCCACACGTGAAGGAGCCATACTGGACTTGGTGCTTACCAATGGTGAAAGTGTTTCTGATGTTGTAGTGGGAGATCATTTTGCATCCAGTGATCACCAGATGGTGTGATTCAGTATTAGGACTAGGGCTGTTAGAGTCCATTCAAAGGTGAGGATCTTAGACTTTAGGAAGACTAACTTTGCCAAGATGGGCCAATACCTCAGGGAGTCATTAGTGGGATGGGAACAGCTGGGGAATGTAGAAAAACAGTGGGCAAAACTGAAAGGGAATATTTTAAGGGCAACCAACCTTTTTGTTAAAATTGTTAAAAAAGGTAAAAGGAAAAGGAGACCGCTATGGTTTTCTAAAGAAGTAGCTGAAAAAGTGAAGAAAAAGAGGGAGGCCTTCATGAAATACAAGAGATCACAGAGAGAGGAAGACAGGCATCTGTATTTGGAAAAACTTAGAGAAGCTAGCAAAGTAGTCAGGAAGGCAAAGATTCAAAAGGAGGAGGAAATAGCCAATGCAATAAAATGGGGGGATATGACATTTTTCAGATCTATTAGTGAGAAGAGGAAGGGCAAAAGTGGTATTGTCAGACTCTATTTTTCTATGTGTGTGGAGATCACACTCATTGTGCACATGCACTGGGCCATGTATTCACTACTATCACGCTAGTACCACCACTAGTGCAATGGTAGTAGTGTACTGTGCTCATGACCCTTGTGTTTAACGCAACCGCTGTTTGTTAACTGTGCTTCCTACTGCACTTTAGTAAACATGCCCCTAAGTTTGTACCTGAGGCAATGGAGGATTAAGGGACTTGTCCAAGATCATAAGGAGCGACTGTGGGATTCCAATTGGAGTTCCCTGATTCTCAGCCCACTGCTCTCATCATTAGCACTAACACACAGAGCACTAACACGCAGGCCCCAGAAATCACAGCTAATTAGAGAAATTTTGACTTGCTACCCAAACTCAACTAGGTTAACTACATTGCAGAAACAATGAATGAGGACCCTAGCCTCTTCCAGAACCGGAAAATATGAATACGGATACTGCATATTCTTCCTATCTCAGTATTTGATATCTGAGTTTATTTCTCTGAGGTGCCTTCTTAGGGATAGAATTTTTGGAAAAGGCAAACTGTGATTGAGTTATATCTTTAATAAATAAAAAGATTACAGCACAAAACTGAATTATGAAAAGACATACTGTGAGTTAAAAAAAAACACTCTGTATATGCAAACTCAGTTAGGAGCAGGGTTCCCAGCCGTAATGACAAGAAACTTTTTTAAATAATTAGATGCACCTCTCCTGAGGCTGGAATGCTCTCTAAAAGACGTTAGCTGCTTCTAGGCTCCAGGAGCTCATTAAGACTTAAGAGTGTCTCTGTGGAAGATCTTTCCAACTAATACAGCTAACGAACTCATGAAAATAGCAAGACATCTTTATCTCAAATACACACATACTTGAAGACCTTATTACAACTGCCTTCTGCTTTAGCTTATTTGGTTCATGAGTTGCTCAATAGGTAAAGCTATGGATTAAAAAAGCAGTAAGGAACAAGAGAGAGCTGGTCTGTAATAGACTGAGCTGTAGTCTAAACAAGGAGAGAGTGACAGTGGATTATCTTCATGTGAATGGAGAGCCCCAGATTAATGCTTACAGAGGCAAAGGGAGCGGAGCTGGGAAGGGTAGAATAAGACCTTGCCAATGACCACCCATTGTTTAGTTTTTGTCAGGGTTGAAATGAGAGGAGACTGGCTTTTCAGGTCCAGTCTGTCAGAATGGCGAAGTGGAATGTGGCAGGATTCTAGCCAAGTATTTGATGTCTTCATTTTCGAGGCTTATTCTGAAAGAGACCCTGCGGGAAAGTGCAGCCCGTGTTTCCAAAGGGCAAGGTCTGAAATGAGTGGCTTCCCTGGTAATGAGCATGCATCCAGTTTGAGCATATTAATGTGCTTCTATTGCCAAGGCAGAGTTAATAGAGTTACGATGCCTCCACACCTGCTGCAGCCATGAGGAATGAAAAGAATCACCATGACATCTCCCAAAGGGCTACTGCTGTCTTCAGGCAAAAATGCAACAGAAAAATAAAGTGCTTGACAATGGCATATTGCTTCTCTGCAGCCAAGAAATGGCACTAGAGTGTTCAACTACAATATAAAACCTCTGCTTTCTCTCACTTTCTCACACATGTTTCATTGTCAAGATGATTATGAAAGCAAAACAGAGAGCGGGTAATTTTATAAAGTGGTACCTAATTAATACATGTTTTCACCTTCCTAAGTAATGCCCTATTTATAAAGTCGAGTACATGCATTCTTGACTTTATAGAATAGTAGTGAACTGTGAGTGGCAAACAATGCACTTTAACTCACTTATTTATTTATTTAAGTGCTTTTTATGCCGTCTAATCTAAAAGTCTAGGTGGTTTACAGAGAACCAGCATTTACAGGAATTTATAATGTTAATACATGGAACATGGGTGTGACTGAACTGAACAATATATACATTGAACATGTTTTTATTACTTTTTGAGACTGTGGTGGCTACAATGAGTGTATTTTGTGGATTAATGTGTCTATGTTGTCTGAATTCGTGTCCAAGATTGGTAGAAGGTTGTCTAGGAAGGTTTTCTTGCCCAGGTTGAGGAATCTGGGAGACTGAGTAGGATGGTGCTCCTGCTTCTCACTTATGTAGATCCATGGGATGTGGAATGTGATCGTTTTACGGTCTGACCATGGTACAGACTCAATTATTGGTGTTGGATGTTGATGGTTTCTGATCATCATCTGGGGGGCGAAGATAAGACGTGATTGCTTATAGCACTAGAACTGGTGTAATGACCATGCCTACTTTATTCAATTAAGCATGCAAATTATACAATTCTGTAATTGATATGTGTACTTGAATGCACTGTTCTGCTGTGTTCAAATTGCACTCATGTGGACACCCAAAGTGAAACGATACATGATGCAAATCAGACTTTTACATTAGTAGGTACCGTATAAGAAACCACTTACACCCGTAAACAACTAAAATACTGACATGTATGTGCATTGTTGGCTCCTAAAAGTAGAAGCCTAAATTGCCCTCACAAAGCTTCCCATTTTTTTATTGTGGGTAGATTTAGAGGAAAGGTTTGGTGATCCATTTGGCCATGATATGTTGGGATTAGTCTTCCTTCATGGAATCATTAGTGCTCCACTGAAAATGTAGGGGCATAAGTTGATACCTTTTTGTTTACATTGGATCTTTTATGATGCTTTTATTAGGCATGTGCAGTTCCCTAATTATTTCATTTTGTTTGGAATGTTGTACATATTTTTTCATTGCTTCATCTCACAATGAACAGAAATGTGTTGTTTATGCATTTAAAATCAACTTACATAACTAACAAATTTGTGCATACAACATGCATCTATGACATGAAATGAAAAGCACATTCTTAAGGTTCCTTTTACTAAAGTGTTTAAGATTTTTGCATTTAACATGAGTTTAGCATGAAAGCTAGTGTCCATTAAGTATAAAACCTCAACAGTAACTGTCAAGGGCATGGCCAACAGGTTCCTGGCTTTTGACGTACAGATACGGTCCCTAACTCACGGTCCAATCACTGCAGATGCACTTTACACCACCTACTGAGGTGGCATTAGCTGCACCCCCACTAATTGCAACATTGACAGCATTGCAATATGTCCCCCGTGCTAACTACAATGTGCTCACCATGCCCACTATCCATCCCTAACCTGTCCATTCACCACCTAATGTGCAATTTGCAGTTAGCATGCGAATCACTGTGCATCAATTGTCATGCCCCCATAATAACAGTTATTGCAGGCCTTAGGATGTAGTTACTATGCATGAATACATACATTAACTGCTTAGAGGTCAATTTCGCATTGGGCACGTCCGGGCCATCTGGAGGTCCAAAAAATGAATGGAGCTGATTTGTACCCGATTCTGCACTCTGAGCAGGGATACGTCCAAGTGACTGCCTGCCCCCACTGCTAACTGCTCTGGCTGGTGTGCTGGTGCCATGGCGTCCCATCGCCATGGCACCTGCATGTCCAGCAGGAGCAGCACATGCCCGAATGCATGACAGGCCATATTTCCCACTGCCCAACCTTCGGCAGGGGTGGCCAGGGCCAGGACCGTGCAGCAGGACACCTCCCACGGCGCCACAAGGTCTCTGGAGGGGGGGTTGCAGACACCGATCACCCCCATGCCCAGCACTTATTCCACCTTCAGGGTGGAATAAGGCGGGCATCCATAGAAGCTCCGTCAGATGTACAGAAGCCTGACTGGAATGGCCTCTGTACATCCGGATGCCTGGCCACACCCTGGCTCTGCCCTCATACCACCCAGTGCTGCCCCCTCCCATCCCCGTCCAGTGCTCTCTGCATATCGACCCTGTAGGTTGGGGGAGCAAATGGGGCAGAATACAGTCCAGGGTCTGTGCACAAGTTGGACATCCAACCCTGCTATTCTGTGCTCAGAATGCCGGCCTTAGCATACTTTAGTGAAAGGGTACCTTAATTTTCATAGAGTGCATTAGGAAAGTATTTCAAGGCTGAATTATGCAATAGTGCCAAAGCATGTCTCGATATCAATATTATACGCAATCTATGTTTCAAAGTTCTGCTAGGACTCTAAAGGAATATACACTGGGGAGTAATTTTATAAAATCATTAATGCACGGATGTGGTATTATGTATGTTAGGTGTTCTTTAAAAAACTGATCAGCTTAAAAGTATACACTTTTGCCTGAAGGTGCATACTTTGCTGTTACAGCAGGTATAAATGTCCAACCCTGAATTTAAGGTGTAATCTCTGCTACTTATGCTGGTATGTTATTTATTTATTTATTTAGCAAGCATTTGTAGCCCGCTCCTTCCAGCGATCAGAAGCGGGTAGGATTACTATTGTGAAACTGCCGAATCAAGGCAGGTACAAATTTTGTTTACATACAGATTGTCAGAAAAGCACATCATACAGAGTTAACACTTGAACCCCTGATGCACTATACGTTAAGGCACTGACCATTGGTCAGTGCCTTAACCATTGTACTGTGGCTCTGTTCCTGTGCTTGCACATCAGCGCGCCACTTATGCTTCCCGCGCAGCTTTCTCATGCGCTAATGTGCGGGGTGCACTTGAGCGCCACGCACATTAGCGCATGATTAATCCCGGTTTTGCTTTTTTCAGCCTGAAACGCCCACTCCTTATATGGCATCCACACACTAGCGCGGCCCACACATTACCGGGGTTTTAGTAAACATACCCCTTAAAATAGGCATGTTTTGGCTGCCTTAACCTAGGTACCCTTGTATAAACACTGAAACATGACAGCAGAAAAAGACCATATAGCCTATCTAGTCTGCCCTTCCATATCAACTACTGTACATAAAAACAGGATGACAGAAAAAGACCATAAAATTACCCTCTAGATATCCCTAGTCTTCCTTAGAATATAAAAACCTATTTCATCTTAAGACAGGTAGAACAGTAGAATCAGAAATAATGGGTGGAGTCTAAGCTAATAAATTGGAAATACCAAGCCCCAAGTGAGGAGAAGAGGCCAAGACAAGGAGAGGAAGCCTTCAGGAATATCTTTGCACTATGTATTATAAATACAAGCTGGACTACCACAACAACTGCAACTGATAAACTAGGCACTTTACTTAAGAATTAAAGATTTGTTTGACTCGAGGCTCTACTGGTTGGTTGTTCTGTAAATGGCCTCCCCACAGAGGTTGTGATGGTAAAAGTGGGATTGTTTCTTCCCATCTATAGACAACAGACCCACTATCACCTTGCAAGTACGGCTGCCAGCTGACTGGTTTTTAGCTGGCCTGGACATATATTATATGGCCACACCGGCTGCCGGCAGAGCTGTAAAATCCACAATAAATAACGGGAGGGGGGTTGTGACTTGAGGGGCAGTTTGTCAGGAGTTGACTTCAAAAAAACAACATGGCAATAGAATTCAGTTGCTTTGAGTGAGTGATCCATCCTCTGGGCCCTATGTGACAGGCACATGCACATAGGGAACTGGCTGTACCATCGCCTAACTTAACGTGGCAGCAGGCACATGTGTGTGTGTGTGTGTGTGTGTGTGTGTGTGTGTGTGTGTGTGTGTGTGTGTGTGTGTGTGTGTGTGTGTGTGTGCAGTGTGCCATGCGGCAGGTTTCTCAGAGCAGAGTCAGCCAGCCAGAGGTGTGACCCAGCTGGCATTGGTATTTGCAATTGCCCATTGCTGTTGTGCCCTGCTGTGCAAGCATTGGAGTGAGACTGTGGCAAGCAAGCGTGGGTGAGCTGAGCCGCCAGCTGAATTAGCCTGGGTAAGGATGCAAGGCAAGCTGTGGAGTCAAGATGCCTGAGCAATGACTGCATAGCCATCACTGCTGGCTGGCCCAGATGCCATTGAGCACCATATCCTGCCACCACCTAGTGAGGTACCGAAGCTGGGGAGATCCTCTCTTCTCCTTTAGCTTCTCTTGTCTCTATGCAATTGTGCTGCTGCACTGCCTTGTGTGAGTCAACAAACGACTCACTAGTGCTGCGGCCTGTCCGATGCTGTCGACTGTCTCAGCACGCAGCACAACTAAGGCCCCCTCTCCAACTCTTCCTTCCAGTCCTGATTATCTCTCAGGTTCCATGCAGCCACAGTGAGCATCAGTCACTAGATATCAAACAGTGTGAGTGAGTCAGTGGCCAAGGTCAGATGCTCAGATTGAGGGGAGGGAGGAATAGGGATACCTATGAGATGGGAGAGGTACTAGTTGGGCATGATAGGTTCTGGATAAAGGAGGAATAGGGACATAGATTGGACCTAATAAAGTCTGGGGAGAGGGGAATAGGGAAACAGCATGGGAGAGATGTTGGCTAGACACGATGAAGAGGGGCGAACAGAGAGACAGAGACAGATGGGAAAGATGTTAGACATGATGGGGAAGAGGCAATAGGGAGATGGGGGTAGATGATGGAATATCTGGGGAGGGGGTTATAGGAATACAGAGAGAGGATGCTGAGTGTAAGATACTGGATGGGGGGGGGAGAGAGAGGGAGAATGCTTGATCCAGGGAGGAGGAAAGAGGGGAGATGCTAAGCACATGGGAGGAGGAGAGAGAAGGGGATGTTAGTGAAAGACTGGGGAAAAGAGAGCAAATGGGGAATGGGGTGGCTGAGGTAAGGAAAAAGATGGAAAACTGTAGGTAAATGCGGTAAAAAGGGGAAAATTGAAGACTGGTTGGTAAAAGGAAGTTAAGCCTGGATAGAGAAGGAAGAAAAATGAATGAAAGAAAGCAGAAGGGAAGAGATCAATGTTGGAGATGGATGTAGGAAAAGAAATGAAGACAGGACGAGAGAGAGAAATGGGCAGTGGTCAGGCAACTCTGGAGTTAAGAGGAGACAGAGGAAAGCAGAAACCGTGGGGGATCAACACAATAATAAAAAAATAAAATGTCTTGACAGCAAAGGTAGAAAAAAGTATGTTAATTTCTATTTAATGACTGGAATATGTTCATTCTTGGACTGTGTTATCTAGCAGGGCTGGCATTAGACATGGCTGCAGATCAGAGCAGAAATTTGGGAAGGGACTGTCAAAGCTTACTTGCAGGCTCTTCTTCAGTTTTAAGTAGGCTTGAGGGTCCTCTCTGGCCTGGAGGTCTGCGGCAGTTGACCTAGTTTAACTCCCTCCTTTCTCCCCTCCCCCCTACCCTGCAAACGCTTGCCCTAAGATTTGATTTCTTTATATCTAACATTTTACAGGGGAAAATGCATATTTTTCTATTTCTCTGGTGTTACACTCATGCAGCTAGAGTTTCAGTTTAATTTTTATCTACATATTTCTATTTTCAGCTTTTAGTCACTTATTCCATACTAGATGAAGGTCTGCCTGTCCTCAGCATGTGTGACTAAGGCCAGGTATTTTTAGCTTGGATTTCCTATGTAGCGGCCCATACTAATTTGGCATGTTCGGTTTTTCCAGTAGGTGTATCGATATTCTAGGGCTCACTGCAATGTTTAATATGCTGCCTTTTCCTAGGTAGAGACCTTAATGTGTGAGGTTTTGAAGTTAGTATTGACATGGTAGATTTGTTCTAGGTCTTGAGCAACATTTTGGTAGAGTTTTGTATTACTTAACAATATCCTTGGTACTGATAGGGTTTATATTGCTAGTACTCAGATGATATTAAGGGGGAAATGTCCTGACTCTACTCTGTACTCATTTTTGAAGGAGGTGCTTGGGGAGGGGTTCTGAGGATACACAATATATCTTTTGATTTAATATAGTATGGGGGAGAATGTGTGTGTTGGAAGACTGAGGAGAAGATTGCAATTCAGTGGTGGTTGAATATTGCAACCTCTTCTACTCCCCACCTTCTCCCCACCTTGATGTGGCCAGCGAGTGCTGAAGCATATACTGCTGCCATCATTTCAATTATTTTGGAGGGTGGGGCAAGGGGTAGGGCAGGGGATGTGGGAAGGGGAAGGGCAGGGGGGGGGCAGGAGAAGGGCACAGGCGCAACATGTGGCAGGTTTTCTTTTTCAAACAGTTGGCAACCCTACTTACAAGGCTTTTGACCTTGCTATAGCATTGCGCTAAGTGTGACGCTTACCCGATGCGTTGGGCTGAAGAACTTAATGAAAAACGGGGAGCAGCCTTCCATTTGAATCAGTTGCACTGGCTTTATATCTCAAGTCGACCGGAGTTTTAATAGTCAAGATCTTAGATCTGAAGCCCCATACTACATGAAAGACTTGGTGGTTCTTTATGGGCCCCATCATGATCAGACGTCCAATATCTGGACGGGCCGGGTCTGCACCTGATTCTGGTCCCGTGGGAATGTATAGCCCCTGTGGGATCAGAATCGGGTGCAACTGGCCTAGATGGACAGGGTGTGCCCTGATTCTGTGCTGCTGCATGGTCTGCACCCTCCTCGCACAACCCGCCCAAGGCTTCTGCATGGCGGCCGGCGCCGTGGCATCCCATTGCCATGGTACCAGGATACCATGCAGAGGTCCTGATCAGCCGCACAGAAGAAAACTGCTTCTTCCCCACCGCCAAACCCCCAATTGGGCCTTTTGAGACTGGGATTGGGCTGCGGGGAACCCCCTGCGCAGCTCATCTCTTCAGGGGGATCCTGCAGGGTCAGCTACTGATGTTAGGGGGGGGGACTTATTCCACCTCCATGGCTGAATAAGTCCCCCATCTAAATCCCTAAGCCCGGACGTACAGGGCCTTCACTGGAATAGGCCCTGTACATCTGGAGTCAGGGTCCCACCTCCACTCTGCCCTGTCTCATATCCCATCCTGCCCCCTCCTGCCCCTGTCCAGAGCTCCCCGCACATCACTGCTGTACATGCGGGGGGAAGCTTTTGGAGAGAATTGGCCCCCTGGTATTTAGTGGGGATGTACGTCCATACCGGACATACATCCCCACTAAACACTGTTCACAATGACTCCCTATGTGTATGTCCAGGCACTTCGGTTGGTTGGTTGGTTGGTTGTCTGTGACTCCCTCAGTCATTGAGATCAAATTAACAGGGACAAGAGCAAAGGCCTTTTTTGTCATTGTCCCTTTGTTATGAAATTCCCTCCCATATAAACTAGGTAAGGAGCCAGATATAGCCTCGTTTCAAAAGAAAGTTAAGGCCCATCTTTTCATAAAGGCTTCTAGTATTTGTTAAGCACTGGGGTAGATGGTCTTTGTAAGATGATGGAATGTGAGTCCACTTAAAAAAAAAAGGATTCTAAGAATGTTTTAAAAAGCACAAGTTAGCTTGTCTGAGCATATTGTCAGTTTGGAATAGGAGGGGGTGTCTTGTATTTTGTTTTATATGTGGGTCATGTTGGAGCCCTATTTGTGCTTTGGACATTCCAAAGTGGGCATAAAGATGTCCAAAGCATAGAGATGCTTCCAGAGCCGTTTTGCAAGCCGGGTCTGTGGACGTCCCCAGCATCTGAAGGGGAGCATGGTGAAGGCGTGGCTGGGGCGTTCGCAGGAACCTGGACGTCTCTACCTGATCTCAGAAACATCCTGCACGTCTGAAGTCGCATCTAAGTCTAGACATTCTCTAGGTACCTGAAAATTGATTGTTTCGGCAGAAAAGCATTCAGAGGATGTAGAGAAGAAAACACTCCATCATCTCCAGTACTCAGCACAATTTTAATGGTAGCAACAGTGGAATTTGAATCTGGCTGCCCGGTTCCTAGCCCACTACTCTAACCATTAAACTATGTCTAGACATCCAGGATTTGGAATACTATTCTGGAGATGTCATTGTAGAGCCCCTCGCAGATGCCCATATTGGGCACATCCATATTTGGGAAATCATGTCTGCACCTGGACGTGCCTGCTTTATTTTCAGACATTCTGGCTTAGACATCCCAGTTACACTTGGACGTCCCTTCTAAAACTCCCCTCCACATGTCTTATCTGTTTATTTTTGTTTTATGTATATTGTATTTTTACTTGTTTTTAATCATTTTGAAATCCACTTAGATTGCCCTGTGGATTAGTGGAATATAAATATTATTAATACATAAATAAGTGTCACTTCTTCGTAGACTGCCGCTTATGACCTCGTGGGAGTTATGCAGTGGCATTACCTGGACAATATTGTGATTTACAGTGCTGACCGAGGAGCCGATGTAAATCAAATACAAGTTCTCCTGCCAAGTCTGCAAAAGATTGGCTTGACCACAGATCCAAAGATGTACTTCTTATGGGGACAAGATAAGGTATATCATAGGGAAGGGGCAAGTCTATCCAAAGAAATATAAGATAGATGCCATAATGCTAGTGTTAGTTCTCCGCAAAGCCACACATGCCAACATTGTCCTGTCACCTTCTCTCCCTCTCTATCTTCAGCCTCTCATCCCCCTTTGTGTCCCTATTCACCCATATCCAATGTCTTCCCTGTGCTATCCTATCTCCTGTCTGTTCAACATTCTGCACCTAATGGCATCCCTCACTCTCAGTTCCTATATCCATAGTCTCCTCCCTCCCCCATCAAGCCACTGTCAAGCTCCCTCCCCCCCCCCTCGGGTGCCCACCTTTGCAACTCCGCTGTCGAGACTTGGGGCACTTGTCTACCTCCCTTCCCCTGCCAGTGCCTACCTCTGCTGCCACTGCCGGGACTTCAGCAGTGTCAATACAATAGCAAAAACATTGGAGCCTGCAAGTTAGTTCAGGTGTGTCACTCAGGGCTCTGCCGGTCTCTCCGCGTAAAAAAAGGTCATTTTTGTTGGAAGGGGCGGGATCTTCAAACCTTGCAAATGCCTCTAGACGGGATATTCAGTGAAACTAACAAAGTTTCTGCCTCTGAATATCTGTAGGAACACCGCTACATGCCCCGATACTAACCGGTTAGCATCTGTGCGTTCCGGTGCGGCGCCTGGGGATAACTGGTCAGTGGCGATATTCAGCGACTGATGGTTATCCCTCGGCAGTGAAAATTAGGCCCAGAAAAGGTTGTTCTAACTTTTGCCAGAAAAGCTAAGCGGGAAGTGGCTGAATATCACCACTTCTTGGTTAGCTTCCTGCTTCGGCCCCAAACCCATATATTCCATTCCAGTGGCCGGATATGGCCCAAGCATTGAACATCCGGGTTTAGTGTTCAACTGCGGCTGCGGCTAGCTGCTGCAATTGTGCTAGCCACCGCCACCGCTGAATATCAAACCCTGCGACATTAGCTCTTTATGGTTAGTGGCCAAACAGGCTTTGTCATATGAACAGCTTTAATTCAAATTCTTCCTTCAACCCCTGCCGCCCTTTCTTCTTTTTCTAAAATCACTGAGGAAGTAACTGCACATCTTCTCTCCTTCCCCACACTCACTTGATGCTCCTCTATTTCTGTTCCCGCCCTCCTGCTAATCTGTCTGCCCCACTGTTGTCCCTTTCATCTGTCATATCCTCTACCTATCACTTTCCACTGCAACTGGTCCTGCTGCCTTCAAAAATGTTGTGGTCACAGCACTCCCCAAAAACCCTTCAATGATCCCTACCTGCCCTTTTTATTATCTGCTCATCTCCCTCCTCCTTTTCATATCCAAACTAGTTGAACATGCTGTCCGTTGCTGCTGTCATGACTTTCTTTTATTTCAAGCCATTCTAGGTCCATTGCAATCTGGCTTTTGTCCTCTACTTCTACAGTAATGGCCCTTAACAAAGACTCCAGTGACCTATTCCTGGCCAGATCCAAGGGCCGTTTCTGAATCCTCATCCTTCTCGACCTATCTGCAGCTCTTGCCATTGTTGATTACCACCCTCTCCTCGATACTCTGTTCTTGCTTGAAAGTCGGGGCTCTATTCCGTCTTGGTTTTCTTCTAATTTCTCCCATTGCACTTTTTGTGTATGCAGAGGCTGTCAGAGAGACAGAAGCGGAGAAGCGCAGTCACTTCAGGAACCATTACAGGTAGGAATATCCCTACTTTAATTGGCCTGGTGAGCAAAGAGACCAAGATTTGAATTCCAAAGGGACTTCTTGTGGCCTTAGACAAGTCATTTACCCTCCATTGCCTCTGGTACAAACTTAGATTGCAAGTTCTCCGGGGACACGCCTTGAACTACTACTGGAAAGATGTGAGCTAAATACTACTTAATAAATGCATCAATAAATAAATCCCTGTAAGGAATCTTGTAAGCCTTTTTGTTAGGGGTTTTCCAGCTTGAAAAAATTCATTTCAAGTTGCAAAGCCCTTAGCAGAAGGCTCACCAGACTGCTTACTAGGATTTGCACACCTAAAGCGATTCCTGAAGTAGGACATGGTGATTGGTTGCTGCATGGAATTAATGCCAGATCATATTTAATGCTTCTCATAAAGTCCCTGATGCTTCACGGAGTGCAAGTGTGTTGTCATCTGTTAGATATGCCCATGAAGTCAGGCATGTGAAGTTGCTTGGCTGCACATTTGTTTTCAGGTGATCTTGCAGAGATCTGGGGCAGATTATACTGCAAAAATGTCTACTGTCCTTAATTGCTGTGCAAACATTGCTCATAGACGTTATTTTCAGACATTCAAAATATCAAAAACTACAGCTGGATTTTTAAAAGAAAACCTCTCGAAAGGCCTATTGGTCTTCTAAAATTAGATGTGTAAGATTCTTAGATGTCCCACAGACCTCTATCTCATACTGATTCTATATAACTAAATTCTGTGAAATCTTTTGAAAACTTAGCCCTTAATAGAGCAAGAATGTTTTCATGATGTTCTGCTCCGGTTTGAAGAAATGCAATGGTTCAGCTGTGATCTCTTTGAACTTGTCTTGATGGACATACTGCTGAGAAGAGAATGCTTGGCTTGCTGGTACATTGTAACTGCTATATCTTTTTCCTTTTGTCAGCTGTTTTAGACATCTGCCATGCTTTATATAATGTTTGCACAGTAGAAAGATGAGCTTTGCATTGTCTGTCTGAAAGAGCGTATATGCATAAAATGTTAGCCTGTCGTTTTGAGTGCCATGAGCAAGGAGAGAATGAAACACCGAAACCAAGAGTTGTTTGCTAAAGTGTATTTGAGAAAAGAGATTTGAGAGCCGTAACCCTATAATGATATGCATGATAGTTAGTTCGTATTTTTTAAAAATCTGAATCCATCCAAATGCTACAAAAAGCAATCTTGAATAAACAGCAGAGAGAATAAGAGGAGGTCATGAATAGGGGAACTGACGTCCACAGTGGGACATGCACAGTTCGCCCTCTATTTTACAAAAGACTCTGCCAAAAGTAGAGCCTTTTGCAAAATATCTACATGGATGTTGGCAAATACAAGAGTATTTGCCCTCAAGCCCAGAAGATGTAGTAATTTTTAAAAGCTGCATAAATGTGTGGGAGCAGCTGCTTTTGATATCCATGCACCCCTCATCCCCAACCCCTTCAATACTTGACCCCTAGTGGTAGTACCACTAGACGAACATTAGGGGATCAAGGATGCCATCTTCAAACTGAAGCTAAACAAACCAGAAAAGAGTGGGGGATCATACCTTTTCCCTCTAGACCCCTGAGGGTTACAGAAGGGACTTTGATGCTGTTGAGGGTTCGGGGGTGGAGGGGGTGGAGGGGGGGATGGAGGGACAAATTATGCTGTCAAGGAATGAAGGCTGGTGGCAAAACCCTTTGTACCTGCCCTTTTAAGTTGGCACTTTTGCATGACTCAAGAAAGGTGTAACGGCCAACATATAAAATGTTTGGCCACCAAGTGCATTCTCTTTGCAAAATAGGGAAGAAATGTCTAGCTTTTTGGCAAACCCAAACTACATCCTACCACAACCAAATCACAATCCTTTGAAATCCGTGCATGGTATAGATCTGCACATGTAAATAGCAGCTGTTTAAAATTGCTATTTACATATATACATAAGAACATAAGAAATGCCATACTGGATCAGACCAAGGTCCATCAAGTCCATCAAGGTCCATCAAGTCCAGCATCCTGTTTACAATAGTGACCAATCCAGGTCACAAGTATGTGGAAGTTTCCAGAAAGGTGCACAGGTTCCACAATGCTTGTCCTGGGGTAAGCAGTGGATTTCCCGGGTCCTCTTTAATAATAGCTTAAGGACTTTTCCTCCAGGAACTTGTCCAAACCTTTTTAAAACCCAGCTACATTAACATCTTTTACTGCATCCTCCACTAACGAATTCCAGAGTTTGATTACGCGTTGAGTGAAAAAAATATTTTCTCTCATTAGTCTTAAATGGGTTACACTGTAACTTCATTGCGTGTCCCCTAGCCTTTCTACTTTTTGATGAAGTAAACAACCGATCTATGTTTACCTGCTATACTCCATTAATTTATAGACCTCTATCATATCTCCTCTCAGCTCTCTCTTTTCCAAGTTGAAGAGGCCTAACCTTCTAAGCCTTTCCTCATAGGGGTATCCTTCCATCACCTTTACAATTTTGGTGACTCTCTTCTGGACCTCTTCTAATTCCGCTGTATCCTTTTTAAAATATGGCGACCAGAATTGCACACAGTATTCAAGGTGCAGTTGCATCATGGAACAATACAGAGGCATTACATCCTTGGTTTTATTCTCCATTCCTTTCCTTATGAGTCCTAGCATTCTATTTGCCTTCTTGCCGCTGCACACTGGGTGGAGGATTTCAACATGTTATCCATGATGCCGCCTAAATCTTTTTTCTGGGTGGTGGCTCCTAATGTGGAACCTTGCATCATGTAACCATAGTTTGGATTATTCTTTCCTAGGTGCATAACTTTGCACTTATCCACATTAAATTTCATCTGCCATTTAAATGTCCTGTCTTCCAATTTATCAAGGTCTTCTTGTAATTTTTAACAATCCTCTTGTGTTTTACCATCTTTGAATAATTTTATGTTATCTGCAAATCTGATTACCTCACTCGTTATTTCCATTTCCAGGTCATTTACGAATATGTTTAAAAGCACAGATCCCTGGGGTGCTCCACTATTCACCTGTCTCCATTGAGAAAATTGGCCATTTAGCCCTAACCAGATACACTATATCGATTAGCTCACCTTTGTCTACGTGTTTATTCACAGCTCTCTTCTCTCCCGGACCGAGGTCTCATAATTCACGAGACTTCTGCTGGGAGAGAAGAGAAGGCCAGACCTGGAGTGCAGACAGCCACTTTATGGTAAGTCTGTTGTGCTGCCTCCATGTGCCCAGATGGGGTGCGCCCCCCCCTACCAGTCATCACCCATGGCTGCTGCACCCACCACACTGCCCTCAAAAAAATGTGGCAGGCTGTTGAGGCTGCATCTTTTAGAGATCAGGTGGCACCTCAATTCAGATGAAAATGGTCTTAACTTAGGCAATGCAAATCTAAGTAAGATAGGCCCTTAAGATTTTTTTTCTATTCTACATTTATGGAGTGGAGGAATAGCTTACAGAAAAAACAGCGCACTGCTAACCAGGGAAATCCAGTTGAAATCCAACTGCTGTTCCTTGTGATCTTAGGCAAGTCGCTTAGCCCTCCATTACTTCAGGTGCAAACTTAGACTGCAAGTCCTCCAAGGACAGGAAAACACTTATTGTATATGAATGCAACTTGCCTTAAACTTCTGAGAAAGGCATGAGCCAAATTCAGATGCCAGAGCTTCAAGAGTCATGCCCTTCCAGATGCCTCAAAGCAGTTGCACAAGTTGAAATAATGGTGGTTTTCATCCTGTGGGTGCTAGCTGGTAGCATGTGGTCCGGCATGCACTAAAGGCGTGCCAGTTAACACAGGTCATGACAGTGCAACGTGATTCCCATGCTAACTGTGCAATCCTTATTCCAGACATGAGTGGATGGAGTAGGCGTGGAGAGTGAGCGTGGTGAGCTTGGCACAGTTAGCCCTGTGTTCGCACGCAGGGGCGGCCCAAGGGGGGTGCGGGGCCATGTGCGGAGACTCGGTGTGGGGCCTCATTTGCATAAGTGGTCTTATTTGCATAAATATTTGCATAATGTTACCATTCACTAACTTTTAGTAAACATGTCTCTTAATGAGTGTATGGATAAAGAAAGACTAAAAGATTTCTACATTACTATAATCCAGTGCCAACCGCCAGGCACATTAGAATCGCCTGAGGAAGAGCTGCAAAGCTACAACGGCTTGAAACACTGATTGGTGTCGCGTTTTGAATCATACGACTCCTTCACTGAATTTGAAGATCTGGTATAGTTGTCTGGGACAGTTTTGATTATTTCCACGTGGGTTCTGTTATGGTTCCTTTGTTGGGCCATTATCATCACACAGTGGCTGTCTTGAAAGCCTTAAGATGAGTAATTTGGCATCTTCCTTATTCCAGATAATGAATTAAGGGCTCAAGAATAATTTGGGAAACGCCTTTTGAATACACTTTGGTTCTCGCAGTGCAGGAGCAACAGCTGGTTGTGCTGTGCACCTGATATAATGACCTGTGATGGGCCATTTTAATTATATTTTCGAATAAAATGGGGAGCTCACTTCGAGAGTGGTGAAATTTCCATTCATCGGTGAGCAATCCGACAAAAATTAAATATTTCAGTACAGATAGGTTTAGGTGGGCATACACAGTACTGTTCTGGCGTGTTTTTTGGTTATCAAGTAGTTTCATGGCATTTAGAACCCATAGCAAACCCACCGTATCCTGACAGCATTACCAGGACTCACAAAGCACCATACTCTACCTATCAAAAGGCAACACTGCAAATATTAAACCAATACATTTCAGAGAACAACAATACATGACCTACTGGGGAAAGAGAACAAGTGGCAATGTCAAATAGGAATTACATAAACAGAATACCTCAGCTCAGTTACACATGCAGAACATAGACCATCATCAAACAAGGAATCACAATTTAGAAACAGGAAGGCAATAATTAAACTGGGAATCCCAAAAGCCAAACTTGGAATGTACAACAACACTGTAGAAATAAAACTATAAATTAATTTCCTCTTGTACCAAACAAAGCGCAGATGTTAATGATGCACATTTCCCAGAGCTGACATATTCCAGTTAATAAATTCAGAATAAAGAGATATCTTTCTACCTTTTGTGCATTTTTTTCAGTTGCAATTGGTCCAGCCACTTTCTTCTGGTTTCTTCATGTTTTCTGCTAACTCTCCATCGTCTGCTGTCCATTTGTCCTTTCTTCTCTCTTCTAGTTTTTTTTTCCATTCTCTCTCCCTCTACATCTGCTTTAACATACTAATCTCTCTCCTTTTGCTCTTTCCTCATTCCTATTTCATCCATACAAATTTTACCCCTCCATCCTCAATCCCCAATTACTCTCCCAATACCTGGCCAATTGTAGATTTTTCATCCCTCCTACACAAAATATTTTTCCCCTCTCCATTTTAATCTCCCAGCCCCATACCATTCTAATCCTCCCCCAACATCAGCTCCCTTCTAGTTCCAGTCTCACCCAGCATCCATTCCCTTCTAGTCCCTGCATCAGCCCATTTCCAGTCCTAGCCCCCCATCAGCCCATTTCCAGCCCTAGCTCCCCATCCATTTCCAGTCTGAGTCCCTTCATCAGCTCATTTCCAATCCTAGCCCCCCCATCAGCCAATTTCTAGTCATTTCCTAGCCCCACCATCAGCCCATGTCAAATCATAGCTCCCCTCCACTCAGCCCAATTCCAGTCCAAGCCCCCCCATGAGCCTACTTCCAGTTCTAGCCCCTCCATGAGTCCATTTCAATTCAAGCCCCCACCACCGCCCAGATCCACGCGTAGCTCCCCCAACAGCCCATTTCCAGTCCTATCCTAGCTGTTCCATCAGCCCATTTTCAGTCCTAGCTCCCTTCCTTCACAGCCCATTTCCATTCCAAGCCCCCTCCCCATCAGCTATTTGCAGTTCAAGCCTCCCCTTCCACTCAGCCCATTTCCAGTCCTAGCAACCCCCAACCCATTACCAGTCTTAGCCCCCCATCAATCAACTTCCAGTCCTAACCCCCATCACCCCATTTTCAGTTTAAGCCGCCCCTATAACCCATTACCAGTCCTAACCCCCCCCCCATCAGCCCATTTCCAGTCAGCCCCCCATAGCCCATTGCCAGTCCTAACCCCCCCATCAGCCCACAGCCCATTACCAGTCCTAACCACATCAGCCCACCTCAAGTCCTTACCCCTCCCCATCAGCCCATTTCCTGTCCTAGCCCCCCCATAACCCATTATCAGTCCTACCCCCCCATCAGCCCACTACCAGTCTTAACCCCCCCCCATAGCCCATTACCAGTCCTAACCCCCCCATCGCCCATTACCAGTCCTAACCCCCCCCCCCCCATCAGCCCACTACCAGTCTTAACCCCCCATAGCGCATTACCAGTCTTAACCCCCCCATAGCCCAGTGCCAGCCCTCATCAGCCCACAGCCCAGTGCTAGTCTTAACCCCCCCATAGCCCACTGCCAGTCTTAACCCCCCCATAGCCCACTGCCAGTCTTAACCCCCCTCCCCAGCCCATTGCCAGTCTTAACCCCCTCTCCCCAGCCCATTGCCAGTCTTAACCCCCCAGCCCATTGCCAGTCTTAACCCCCTCCCTCCCTAGCCCATTGCCAGTCTTAACCCCCTCCCTCCCTCCCTAGCCCATTGCCAGTCTTAACCCCCCTCCCTCCCTCCCTCCCTCCCTAGCCCATTGCCAGTCTTAACCCCCCTCCTTCCCTCCCTAGCCCACTGCCAGTCTTAACCCCCATAGCCCATTGCCAGTCTTAACCCTACCAACCAAGCCCATTGCCAGTCTTAACCCCCCTCCCTAGCCCACTGCCAGTCTTAACCCCCCCATAGCCCACTGCCAGTCTTAACCCCCCTCCCCAGCCCATTGCCAGTCTCAACCCCCCTCCCTCCCTAGCCCATTGCCAGTCTTAACCCCCTCCCTCCCTCCCTCCCTAGCCCATTGCCAGTCTTAACCCCCTCCCTCCCTCCCTCCCTAGCCCAATGCCAGTATTAACCCCCCCATAGCCCATTGCCAGTCTTAACCCCCCATAGTCCACTGCCAGTCTTAACACCCCCCTCCCTAGCCCATTGCCAGTCTCAACCCCCCTCCCTCCCTAGCCCACTGCCAGTCTTAACCTCCCTCCCTCCCTAGCCCATTGCCCGTCTTAACCCCCCTCCCTCCCTCCCTCCCTCCCTAGCCCATTGCCAGTCTTAACCCCCCTCCCTCCCCAGCCCATTGCCAGTCTTAACCCCCCTCCCTCCCTCCCTAGCCCATTGGCAGTCTTAACCCCCCTCCCTCCCTCCCTAGCCCATTGCCAGTCAACCACCCTCCCTCCGTAGCCCATTGCCAGTCTTAACCCCCTCCCTCCCTCCCTAGCCCATTGACAGTCCTACCCGCCCCCCCTCGGCTCCTGGCAATTAAAAAAAAAAAAAAGAAAGCTGGCCGCTGCCGCCGCTGCGGCATGGAGTGTCCCGCGGGGCTCCCTCTGCCCGGCGGAACTCTCCCGGCGCGGCTGAGCCCCTCTCTGCCGGCTTGCAGATACGCGAAGGGAGAGAGTCTCCCTTGCGTCTCTGTTAAGCCCGCAGGGGCTGATGGGAAGCAGGGGCTGATGGGAAATTTCCCATCTGCCCCTGCGGGCTTAACAGAGACGCGAGGGAGACTCTCTTCCTTCGCGTATCTGCAAGCCGGCAGAGAGGGGCTCAGCCGCGCCAGGAGAGTTCCGCCGGGCAGAGGGAGCCCCGCGGGACACTCCATGCCGCCGCGGCGGCAGCGGCCAGCTTTTTTTTTTTTTTTAAATTCAATTAAGAAAAAGCAGAATGTTCTTTGCGCGGGGCCCCCCGAAGCGCGGGGCCCTGTGCAAAAAACATTCTTGCTCAATGGACGGGCCGGCCCTGTTTGCACTGCACGCCGCTGTAACTGCATTAATGTGGGTTCACCTAATGAACCTCTGCTAATGCAGCACTTGCTATAGGACAGGGCTTAACGTTAGCTGCCAGAGAAAAGCTTCCCACGCCTCCGACAGTTAACTCGAAGGTGTTGCACCTAACGCACCATAGTTTT
Organism: Ichthyophis bannanicus; assembly: GCA_033557465.1. NCBI lineage: Eukaryota > Metazoa > Chordata > Amphibia > Gymnophiona > Ichthyophiidae > Ichthyophis > Ichthyophis bannanicus. The sequence continues at coordinate 1,378,688,136 of CM066033.1, read as the reverse complement.
GGTGCTTTAGATGCAACACCTTATCACCCATTAGTAAAAGACCCCAATGTTTACTAAACGCAACTCAACTTCCTAGAAAGAAAGGGGAGCTAGTATAGTGACCCTAGAATCCTAAACACTAAACCCGCTGAAACCAAATTAACAACCCGAAAAAAGATAGGTCCCAGAACCAACAAACACTCAAGCCCAACCAACCACTAATCTTCTTCTCCACAAATTCAATGCAACACCCACTTACATTAGATTTTTGTACATAGTTTCAAGTTGATATGAATATAGTTTCCCCGGTTTCGATCCCATGTTCAATCCCCTGTTCTTTGTAAACTCAATGTTGCTTGTATGCATTGCGGTACTTTTGTTCGATGTACACCGCGCTGATTTTAATAGCGCGGTACAGAAGAAGTGTTAAATAAATAATAAATAAATAAATAACATGGAAACATGACGACAGAAAAAGGACACATAGGGGTATGTTTACTAAACCGCGCAATTGTGCGGGGCGCACTTGAGCGTTCGCTAAGGTACCTTAGCGCACGCTAATAGTGTGTTTTTGTGCCCCGCACATGTGCACGTCACACTAACGGGCCCGCACAGGTGCGTGGCGCGCTGATGTGCGCTAGGGGCGTGGGAAGGCATTCCGAGGGCGGAGGAAAGCTCCGGAGGGGCGGAGGGACGGGGTCAATGGGTGGAGAGTGGGAGGGGAGAGGCTCCCCGCACAGGAGCGGGGCTGTAAATCAACCTAAAAAATACCACGAGTGAAAACCTCGCGTTAGAGACGATTTAAAGGGAAGAGAAACCATTTCCGTCAGCAATATACAGCAAAACCGGGGAAACCATCAAAACGTGAGCAGTGTGATACATGTGCACAGAACAAACTTTCAAATAAAACTTGAAAATGACCACAAGAAAAATTGTAAAATTTATAATTCAGCTGGGCAACAGTGATAGCAATGGGCAACAATAAAAAACACTCCCAGGAAAGCCCCCAAAAAAAGAAATGATTTTTGGAAGGGTTTACGCTCCGTAGACCCTTTCAAAATTCATTTCATTTTATTGGAGCTTTCCTGGGATTGTTTTTTAATGTTGCCCAGTGATATCACTGTTGCCCAGCTTGGTTATGGGTGTTTGCCCCTTTTTCCGAGGTCATATTTGAGGTTTATTTGCACATTTGTCTCCATATAAGGTAAATGAGCCCACAGTAAAATTGTGCAGAGCAGGGTTTCTGACTCATCAGGCCAGGTTTCCTATCTCCAGGGACTGCACTGTCTTAGTGGCCACAGTGTGGTGCAACAGACACAGCCAGTATTTGTAAGACCAGAGAATCACAGGTTCAAATCCAAGCTGGGGCTCCTGCCAACCCAGTCCCCATAGTTTTACCCACCACTAAACAGTGATAGTAAAGACACTCCTTTATTGCAGAGAACATAAGCATGGTTCAAACACCCATATTTTACCCTACACCGCACACAAACCAAAGCAATGGGCATTACCTACAGCCGAGTCCCCCAACTTCAGTCCTGGAGTGCCACAACTCAATCAGGTCATATGCTTTTTCCCAGATAAGGACATGTCTGCATGTTGGCGGAAGGGTACAGGTGGTGGAGGGGGCAGTGGCTGCAAGCCACAGCAGACAGTGGCCTAGGCCTGTGCAGGCTGGCACCGTCCACCGCAACAGACAGGCTCTGTTGGATGTACAGTCATGGACTCCCCAGGGAATGCAGCACATCTGTGGCAACACGGTAGTGCAGTGCACACAGACAGTGTGTGCAAGAGCAGAAGGTCACATGTTCAAAGGCCAGCTGGGGCTACTGCCTATCCAGTCCACATATTTTTCCCACAACTAAACCGTGATAGTAAGGACAAACCTTTATTGCTGAGAACATACGCATGGTTAATACGCCTATATTTTACCACACCAAACACAGACACCAGAAACAGGCGCATTACCTAGAGCAGAATCTCCCAAATGCAGTCCTGGAGGGCCAAACACCATTCAGGTTCCATGCTGCCTCTAATAAAGATGCCTGTGCTGCATATCTATGCACCACCCCCATGGTATGCAGATGTGGCTCATGCATATTTATGAGGGACAGCATGAAAACCCGACCAGGACTGGAGTTGGGAAACTCTGCCATAAAGCAGCAGCCAACAGGGCCAGACACACCCACACACACACACACAGGCCCCATTGACCAATGCCTCCTGGAGAGGCAGGACATTGGGCCCTGCCTGTATCTCCCAATACTAGAAGATGAATACCTTAGCAATGCCACCCTACACCTGGGTTTATGGTACACAGCTATCAAATGTTTCCTATGATAACTGGCAGATATCGATTCCTACGTTAAGCACATTTTGCTCATTGAGCTCCACCATAACAATCATTCTGATGTCTGCGGTGTGTGCTGCAGGTCTGGTCTCTGACAGTGTTTACCACCCTGGGGAGTGACCCCCAACAGTATTGCGTACCATATCCATGCCTATACTGTGCCCAGGACTGGTGTGGTGGGTATGGCTGCTGAACTCTTCTATAGTAGCACAATGCTGGCATTGGTGTGGGGGTGGCTGTCTGTCTATCCAGTGTGTGATGGCTGCAAACACCTTCCACAGCCCACACTGCCAGCAATGCTGCCAGTATTGAGCTGCCAATGTGCATAATGAGGAGCAAGGTACCATGGGTATAGGCCGGACAGGGTGGCCTGGCCAGGGTGCATCTGTACAGGGCATAGGGCACTGACTGGGACATTTTAGTGCCCGGCCACCATCTACACAGACAGGGTGACCTCAGTATGTCCTGCTGTGGGATGACTCTCACCCTGACTGTGCAGTGACCACAGCATGGCTAGGCACCCCCATAGTGCTATATAGTATTTCTCTCATGTGATAGATATGGGTTTCCTTTTGGGGCCCAGTCACTGATTTATCTGCTTGCTGTGTATGCTGACATCCCAGTTCTGGGTGCATGCATCTCCACTGGGAACATGCACTATGGACTAACAAGCAGACTGTTTGCAGCTGGTATGTGTGTTGATGGAGTGGCATGAAGGGTGCAGTGGCTGATGATTTGCTGCAGGAGAATATCAGATAGTGGTGGGGTGCAGCTTATCATATCCAGGCCTAATGCCTGTCTGCTATTGTGTTATGGATGTGTATAGAGCTGCATTGACTGCCCTGTGGGGTGTTTGTTTCTCAGCAGGACTGGGGTTGATGGTCCCCTCTACTGCCACCTTTGCAGGGAGGTAGAATGTGGATCTATTGATGGGGGACCCTGTTTGCCACCCTCAGCCCTGGAGGAGGGGGGTGATGGTGCATGGCCCACCTAGGGATCCATGGGGGCTACACCTGACTGAAACAGACAGAGATAGCCAAGGTGTTTGTGCAGAAACTACCTATCTCACACATTAACACTGCTTTGGACCTCCGGCATGACCTCTTTCAGCCATGGGAGGTGTTGTGGACCTGGTCCTGGGCGCCTCATTGCTCCTTCAGGGTGAGCACAGTACCCGCACAATGTGCCGGTGTGTAGCTACTCTGTGCCAGTAAAACACACGTTCAGTACCGCCTACCGGGCTGAGGTGCTGTGTGGGTGCACACGGTCACTTCCCCCTACCAGGCCGAGGTGCTGTGGGGGTGCATTCGCCATCTTGTGTTCATCTGTGGACAGTTGATTTGCATGTGCATTGCATCATGGGTACGGGTGGGCTAACCCTATCCTTGTGACCACGGCAGACTGTCTGTGTGGTGACGTGCAGGCTCTCTGCAGCCAGCCAGGTCCTTACTAGTAGCTGTAGAGCTATAGCCCAATGGTTACTTCACTGCATGTGAAGCCAGAGGTCATGGGTTCAAACCCACAGTGGGGCTGTTTGATAGGGTTGTCCAATGCATTATCTGTTTTTTAATGTACATATTTTGATGCCAGCAAAAACACCCTCAGTGTACTGTACCCATAACGTGCCTCTGAGGGTGCCCTATAGGGCAGCTTATGGTTCCCGTCCATATAAGGTGCACTATACATTATCCTGTGATGCAACTTATAGGGTGCCTTATAGGGGACATATTAGGGTGCTGTGGCGGACAGTGCAATTTATAATGTGCCCTATGGAGTGCCTTATAGGATGCCTTCTACGGCACCTTCAATTACGGCACGTGAGGGCGTGTTTGCTGGCAGCAATTAATAAAATAAAAATAAAGTGCTGCAGGAAAAAATATGTACAATGCAAAGCTGATGCCACAGCCAGCCTTACGTATTAGGCACACTGGGGAGCAAACTCATGACCCCTGTATCAGCAGTCAGTGCCTTAACCATTGTGCTCCACTGCTGCTCCTCCTTGTCTGTCAGCGCACCTACTTATGCTTTTCATTCCTTAAACTGCACAGTGCTGCCATAAAAAACAGTACACTGACCTTGCGGTACCTCATACGGCACCCTCTAAAGTGCCCTATAAGCAAGATTCTAGGGTGCCTTGGCTGACAGTGCACTTTAAAATGTGCCTTATAGGGCGCCTTATGTTAACACACTTTGAGAGTGTGTTTGCTAGTAGTGATAATTAAAATAAACATAAAATGACTCCAAAAGCAATCTCCCCATAATATGTAATGTCTCAGCCAGCCTTGTTCATTGGGCACTGTGGGGGATTGAACCCTTGATCCCTGCACCATTGGTCAGTGTTTTACCTATTGTGCTGTGGTTCTGTTCCTGTGTTTGCACATTAGCGTGCCGTCTTATGCCGCCCAATATTAAAAAAGCCTCCTAAATCAATAGTGTGCTGCCTAATAGCACAATATGGGACTAGCTCCTTAAGCAATGCCTCAGCCAGCTGTTTTCATTAAGCACTGTGGAGGATTGAACCCCTGAACCCTGCAGCATTGGTAAGTGCCTTGACCATTGTGCTGTGGCTCTGCTCTTCTGTGTGCACATCAGCGTGCCACTTATGCCTCCCTGTATTAAAATGCCTCCAAAAACATTAGCGTGCTGCCTTATGCCCATCAGTGCGCCGCCTTATGCTGCCCATTATTTAAATGCCTCATAAAGTAAAGCCTCAGCCAGCTGTCTTCATTGGGCACTGTGGGGGATTGAACACCTGATCCCTGCACCATTGATAAGTGCCTTGACCATGGTGCTGTGGCTCTGTTTTTTGGTGTGCACATCAGCGCGCCACTTATGCCTCCCGCGCAGCTTCCTCATGCGCTAATGTGCGGGGCGCACATGGGCGCCACGCACCTTAGCGCATATGTCAATCACGGCTTTTCTTTTTCAGGACGGAATGCCCACTCCTTATATGGCATCCGCACACTACCGCGGCCCGCACATTAGCGGGGTTTTAGTAAACATGCCCCATAGTCTATCTAGTCTGCCCTTCCATATCAAACCACTACAACAGTGCCCTTTATTTCTTTAAAGATCCTCTGTGTTTGTCCCATGCTTCTTTGAATTCAGATACTGTCCTCATCTCTACTACCACGAGTGGGAGACTATTCCATGGATCCACCACTCTTTCCATAAAGAAATATTTCCACATATCAGTCCTGAATCTATCCCCTTTCACGCTCATCCCATGTCCCCTCATAGCAGAGCTTGCTTTCAATCGAAATAGGCTCTCCTCCTGTGCATTTATGCCATGGAGGTATTTAAATGTCTCAATCCCGCCTGTCCTCTAAAGTGTGCATATTAAGATCTTTAAGTCTGTCCTCACGTGCTTTACATTGAAGACCGCTAACAATTTTAGTAGCCATCCACTGTACTGACTCCAGCCTGTTTATATCCTTTTGAAGGTGCAGTCTCCAGAATTGCACACAATACTCCAAATGAGGTCACACCAAAGACAGAGGTACTATCACCTCCTTTCTTCTGCTGGCCATTCCTCTCTGTCACCTTTTAGCTATTGTCCCCCGCAGCCCCCTCTGGTGGCGGCGTAGTGTTTCCACGGGGCTGGGGAGCTCATAAGAATAGGGGTATTAGGGTTGACCTGTTCCGAGGGTCATGAGGTAGTGGCCCTCTGTGTCAGCCTCGTGGTCAACTTCCCAATAAAGCAACATTTAGCCAAGTGTAGGGAAAAAGAAAAGGCATTTATTTCACCTTTACGCAAACGGTTCAAAATATGCGGTTGAGAAAAATAACAGGGCTGTATCCTTTCTTGTATCAAGTGCAATTCCCAAAAACATTCAAAGTAACATTGTTAATCTTCACAAACTCAAAACATAAAGCATCTTGTATTCTCTTCATACATTTGGTGCTCCAAATAACTTAAAACTTTCCTATGGTGCAATAATTACAATCCATGGGTTCCACGGCCTCATTAACCTCAGATTCCCCTGGCATCCACTCCATCTCTGAGGGGTCCGAATCTGAGACCTCAGGAAGGTTGGATTCAGGCTTTCTAAAAGCATGCCATACTGTGTTCCAAGGTTGGCTTGTCAGTTTGGGGCGTCGGCTTTTAGCTATTTTGTAGAACCCTGGATTTTCTTCTGCTACAGGATTAAAAGTACGCTTATCCCAGCCTTTATTACTAGCCTTTTTCCTAGAGAGACTATCTGGTACTTTTGGCATAAAAGTGTCCTTATCATACTGATAAAAGTTATTCCTTTGTTTCTCTCTTGTGCTAGGCTTAGGTAAGCACTTGCAGGCAACCACTGTTTCACCTTTTAACTTCCTGCAGTCTCTTTTGGGAAAGGCTTGAGGCCTAGCCTGAATGTCCTCCACTTCTTGCAGGCTCAAGTGTTCCCTGGGTGTCTTTCCTCCTTTAGAATGGGGAGTAACTCCTCTGAGGCATGGCTGCTGCTGAGGCGCTTGTCCTCCACTTCCACCCCTGTGGCAGTTGGCTACTGGCCACGCCCTCTCAGCACTTCCCTGTTCCCCAGGCCTCTGAGCTTTCCATTCCTCTTTCAGGTTACTTTTATAAAAACTTTTAAAAGTACCTTTTTCTCCTTGGGTATTCCTTGCAACCGGATATCTCTTCCTTAGCTTGTATCCCAGTCCTTCTCCCTGGATAGGGCTTCCTTTCAGGCTGGAAGGGAGAGCACCTCCTTCCTTGGCTGCTCTCTGCAATGCTGCTCCTTCCAGTTGTAGCTGGCCTTCCTCTAGGCCTGCTCTTGGGCCTTCACCTCGGCCTGCTCTATGAGTTATCCCTTGGTCTGCTTCTCGGCCTACTCTCTGGCCTGCTCTCCAAGCTGCTTCAACTCCTTGAGCCGTTCTAGGTCTGACACTGACTCCAACTCTCCGAGCTGCTCTTTCCAGTCCGGCTTTGATGCTCACTCTGGCTCCGTCTCTGTCTCTCCGATCTGCTCTGCTTAACTGAGCTCTGTCCCTGCTTAAATCGGGACTAACTGATTCAAGGTCCTGCCCATAGAGGCGTGGTTCCTCTGCTTCCAGGCTTGCTCTCCTGCTCCCTCTATGTGGACCTTCAGGAAATTGCATGTAAATCTTGTTTTTTTCAAGATTTAAAACTTCTTTTCTTTCTGCCAGAGGGTCCGCAGTATCACACTATTTTATATCTGATGATCTTAAATAGCTGTTTAGCTGTTTAGCTATTTAAGATCATCAGACACAATCACGCCTAGGTCCCGCTCTTCTTTAGTTGACAAAAGTACTTCACCCTCTATACTATATTGCTCCCTTGGCTTGCTGCAGCCCAAATGCATGGCCTTGTATTTTTTAACATTAAATCTCCGATGCCAAATTCTAGACCATTCTTTCAAGGTTAGCTAGATCCCTCCTCATGTTATCTACACCTTCCTGGGTGTCTACTCAATTGTGGATTTTGGTATCATCCGCAAAGAGGCAAACCTTACCCGACAGCCCTTCCGCTATATCACTAACAAAAATGTTAAAAAGAATCAGACCAAGGACAGAACCCTGGGGCACACCACTGGTAACCTCCTTCTCCTCAGAGTGAGCTCCATTTACCTGTATCCTTTGTCGCCTCCCACTCAATCAATTTCTAACCCAAGCAGTAACTTTAGTGTCCATCCCAAGGGTGCTCAGTTTGTTTTTAAGTCACCTGTGAGAAATGGTGTCAAAGGCTTTACTGAAATCTAAATACACCACATCTAGGGCTCTCCCTCAGTCCAACTCCCTGGTAACCCAGTCAAAGAAATCATTCAGATTTGTCTGAAAAGACCTGCCTCTGGTGAATCCATGCTGCCTCAGATCCTGTAATTGGCTGGACTCCAGAAGCCTCACTATTTTCTCTTTCAGCAACGCTTCCAATAATTTACTCACCACCGAAGTTAAACTAACCAGCCTGTAGTTTTCAACCACATACTTACTTCCGCTTTTGTGTAAAGGGACCACATGTGCCTCTTTCCAGTCTTCTGGCACTACTCCCAACTCCAATGAGACATTGAAAATGTCAGTCAGTGGAGCTGCTAGAATGTCACAAAGTTCCCTCAGTATTCTTGGGTATATTCCATCCGGTCCCATTGCATTGTCTACCTTACGTTTAGCTAGTTTCTCGCAAACAGTCTTCTGAAAATCATTCAAGTTGCCCCTCGCTTCTGTTCCTGTGTGAGCATTTTCTGAGGTCCTGCTCCAAATAAAGATACCTGTCTTCCTCTCTCTGTGATCTCTTGTATTTCATGAAGGCCTCCCTCTTTTTCTTCACCTTTTCAGCTACTTCTTTCAAAAACCGTAGTGGTCTCCTTTTCCTTTTACCTGTATTTACCATTTTAACAAAAAGATTGGTTGTCCTTAAAATTTCCCCTTTCAGTTTTGCCTACTGTTTTTCTACATCCCCCAGCTGTTCCAATTCCACTAACGACTCCTTGAGGTATTGGCCCATCTTGGCAAAGTTAGTTTTCCTAAAGTCTAAGACCTTCGCTTTTGAATGGATTTTTTCAGCCATAGTCCTAATACTGAACGACACCATCTGATGATCACTGGATGTGAGAAGATCTCCCACTATAACATCAAAAGTACTTTCACCATTGGTATGCACCAAGTCCAGTATGGCCCCTTCGCATGTGGGTTCTGTTACCAGTTGCCTGAATAGTTTTTCCTGCAGAGAATCCAGGATCTCCTTCCTTCTAGATTATACTGCAGCAGGGATATGCCACTCAACATCTGGCATATTGCAATCCCCTATCAGTAGCACTTTTCCTTTCCTGGCAATGCTGCATATGTCTTCAATTAACTCTCCATCCGCTTCTTCAACCTGTGAGGGAGGTCTGTATATCACACCAATGCAAATAGATTTCCCTTTCCATCTTTCTAGTTTAACCCACAGTGCCTCCTCTTAAGCTCTGTAGTTCCAAAGCTTTAATGTTATTTTTTTACATATAGTGCCACTCCTCCTCCCCTTCTTCCTACCCTGTCTTTTCTGAATAAAGTATAGCCTGGTATAGTTACATCCCAGTCATGGATTTATGTGAACTATGTTTCTGTTACTGCCACTAAATTCAAGTCAGCCTCTCCCATTAAAGTTTCAATATCTGGGATCTTATTTTCCATGCTACGGGCATTTATACACACTGCTTTACATATGTTGCCCCTTTTGCCTATTTCCCTAAAGGTATTTGTGCAAGAATGGGGTAGAAAGGTATTTTGGCACTTCCTGAGGAGGTGGAAGTAATTCAGATTCCATCGTCCCACCTCCTCTCCCTGCTCAGTTCTTCCATGGACATATTAAGTGGAGTAGAGTGGAGGAGTAGCCTAGTGGTTGGGGCAAGGTACTTCAGGCCGGAAAGTCAGGAGTTCAAATCCCACTGGAGGACAGCAACCTTGGGCCAGAAGGACTGGGGTTTCTAGTCCCACAGGTGCTCCTTGTGGTCTTGGGCAAGCCACTTAACCCTCCATAGACCATGTTCCCTGTAAAATAGTTATCTCCAAGTTATAATACAAGGTACCCTGTTCAATGTAAACCACACTGATGCAGAATAGCAGAGAATATAAATAAATTAACACTTAACACAGCCTCAGGAGCATTTTCCTTTCCTCTCGCGACTGTGCTGTACTGAAGCAACCCAGTCATAGCATTTTTAGTAAAACAGGGAGTGCTTATTTTGCTTTACTGCAAATGCCACAGACAGGTTGCTTCAGTACAGCACGGCCGTGGGAGGAAAGGAAAATGCTCCCATGGTTGTGTTAAGCATGGAACAGACAGGGAGAGGAAAAGAAGAGGTAACTTGCTTAGAGTGTTGTGGAAAGGACGTGGACAGATTGAGAGAGTTGGTGGGATTGGGATTCGGGAGCTAATGTAAGGTGAGGAAGAGATGAAATGAAAAGGGGCTGTGTCACTGGAAATGGGCTGAGGTTGGTGGAGAGGATTTGGACTGAAAGAGGGCCAAAGTTGGAAGGCGGGCTGTGACTGGAAATGAGCTGATTCTGGGGTTGGGGGAAGGCTGGAACTGGAAATGTGGTGATACTGGGGCTGGAGGGGAAATGTAATTGGAAATAGATTAATACGGGGATGGGGAAATGAGACTGGGAATGTGCTGATACTGGGCTGCAAGGGGGGATTGAGATGATATAGTCTGATACTGGGGCTGTGAGGTGGACTGGGATTGGAAATGGTCTGATATTGGGGCTGCGGAGAAGAATAGGGACTAGGACTGGGCATAGGCTGATACTGGGGCTGGGGGGGGGGGACTGGGACCGGAAATGGACTGATACTGGGACCAGGAGAGGGCAGGACTGGGACTGGAAATGGGCTGATACTGGGGCTGGAAATAGAAATGAGCTTATGTTGGAGGGGGACTGGGACTGGAAGGGAACTGGGGGAGGTAGTAAAGACGAGGACAGTATCTGAATTCAGAAAAGCATGGGACAACACAGAAGATTTTTAAAGGAAAAGAAAGGATTATAGTATTTGATATAGAAGGGCAGACTAGATAGGCCATGTGGTTTTTTTTCTGCCATCATGTTTCTATGGTGTTGGGATGGGGGTAATTTTAGGGCTGGGGGCCTGGTACTGAAAGCGGGCTACTGCTGACAGATGCTGGGGTCAGTGTGGGAAAAAGAAGGAGATACTGGAGGAGTGAGAAGGGAGAGGTGGACAGATATTGTGAAGGCTGGGAAGAAGTGAAGTCATAACCAGGGTAAGGTTGAGAGGGTGGGGTTGTTGTTGTTAAGTACACGACTACTTTAGGTCCAATTTTCAGAGGGTTAAAGATCCTTTTTTGCGATGAATGCCCTCAAAGAATGTTAAGAAATTCAGCTAAATAGGGATTCTATTGTAATACCACCACCTTCACTTCACGTTTTTTCCTTTATATCCTTTTCTTTGTTATTATTTTTATTTTTTTCTTAAACACCAATACCTATGAATATAGATAAAGTGCAGGTCTCAGACTAACACTGGCAGTACTTTTTGCACGAGTCAAAAGCAACATACCTTCACGCATCAACGACCTTTAAGCACTTATCCATTCATTGAAGAATTACAGTACTTCAGGACTCCCTACTAGACTTTTTCTTCAATTATTAACATATTTTGCTTATCCACGTTGTTATTGATAAAAGATTGTGCTTATCTTATCATGTTCTTGAAAATTGATCTCCCCGACGCCACCAAATGGGTACCGCAAAAATTATAGGGCACCTTATGGTTACCGTCCATATAAGGTGCACTATACGTTATCCTGTGGAGCGACTTATAGGATGCCCTATAGGGGACATTTTAGGGTGCCATGGCGGACAGTGCACTTTATAATGTGCCCTATGGAGTGCCTTATAGGGTGCCTTATGCGGCACCTTCAGTTACGGCACGTGAGGGCGTGTTTGATGGCAGCAATTAAGAAAATACAAATAAAGTGCTGCAGGAAACAAAACACACATGGCAAAGCTGATGCTTCAGCCAGCCTTACGTATTAGGCACACTGGGGAGCAAACTCATGACCCCTGTATCAGCAGTCAGTGCCTTAACCATTGTGCTACACTGCTGTTTCTTCTTGCTTGTCAGCGCACCTACTTCAGATTTCCATGCATTTAAATGCACAGTGCTGCCATCAAACACAGTGCTATGACCTTGCTGTGCCTCATAGGGCACCCTATATGGCGCCCTATAGGCCACCCTTTCAGCAACACTGTAGGGTGCCGTGGCAGACAGTGCACTTTAAAATGTGCCCTCTGGGGTACCCTATGAGGCGCCTTATGCAGCACCTTATGTTACAATACTTTGAGGGTGTGTTTGCTGGCAGCACTAATTAAAATAAAAATAAAAGGCCCCCTACAGCAATATTACCTATAGCAGGTAATGCCTCAGCCAGCCTACTTCATTAGGCTCAGTGGGGGATTGAACCCATGACTCCTGCTTCATTGGTCAGTGTCTTAACCTTTGGGCTACACTGCTGCTCTTCCCTACATGTCAGCACACCTAATTATGATTTTCATTCCTTAAACTGCACAGTGCTGCCATCAAAAACAGTGCTGTGACCTTGCAATACCTCATACGGCACCCTATGAAGCGCCCTATAAGCAACATTCTAGGGTGCCTTGGCGGACAGTGCACTTTAAAATGTGCCTTATGGGGCGCCTTATGTTAACACGCTTTTAGAGTGCGTTTGCTAGTAGAGTTAATTAAAATAAAAATAAAATGCCTCCTAAAGCAATCTTCCCCATAACAGGTAATGCCTCAGCCAGTCTTCTTCATTGGGCACAGTGGGGCATTGAACCCATGATCCATGCACCATCGGTCAGTGTCTTCACCATTGTACTGTGGCTCTGTTCCTGTGCTCACACATCAGCGTGCCACTTATGCTTCCCGTGCAAGTTTCTCATGCTGTAATGTGCGCCGCGCACATGAGCGCAGCGCACATTAGCGCATGATTAATCCCGGTTTTGCTTTTTTATGACTGAAACGCCCACTCCTTATATGGCATCCGCACACTAGCGCGGCGCGCACCTAATGGGGTTTTAGTAAACATACCCTTATGTTCTTTGATTGTGAGAAGCAAATGTTTTAGATCATCTTCACTTTCAGTCAGTAATGTGGTATCATCAGCATAGCGAAGGTTGTTGATGAGTCTTCCACCATTCTTCACACCTCTGTTGTCTTCATACAATCCTGCTTCTCTGATGATTTGTTCTGCATATAAATTAAACAGGTAGGGGGAAAGTTTGCAGCCTTGTCTTACACCTTTGCTTATTTTAAACCATTCTGTTTCTCCTTGTTCCGTTCGAACTGTTGCTTCTTGATCAATGTACAGATTGTTCAAGAGAATGATCAGGTGTTCTGGTATACCCATTCTTCTTAATGTGGCCCAGAGTTTCTCATGATTTACACAGTCAAAAGCCTTGCTATAGTCGATAAAGCACAAATAGATATCCTTTTGGTATTCTTTAGTCTTTTCAAGGATCCATCTCACATCTGCAATGATGTCTCTCGTTCCTCGCCCTTTCCTGAACCCTGCTTGCACTTCAGGTAGTTCTTGTTCCAGGTATGGTTGTAGTCTCTTTTGAATAATCTTCAGTAGAATCTTGCTGGCATTTGGGATCATAGCGATTCTGTGATAATTTCCACAGTCAGTTGGATCACCTTTCTTTTATATTGGTATAAACACAGATCTTTTCCAGTCAGTTGGCCATGATGTTGTCTTCCATATTTCTTGGCAGAGCCTTGTAAGTACGGTAACAGCTGCATCAGATTGCTGTAATACTTCTATAGGAATGCTATCAATGCCTGGTGTTTTGTTCTTTGATAAGGCTTTCAATGCTGCTTCAACTTCTTCTTTCATCACCAATGGTTCTCGATCATAAGGTACAGGTTGAAACGGCTGTTGGTCCACTTGATCTTTATCATATAGATATTGGGGTAAGGAGGAGGAAAGGAAGGGTTAATAAGTATTGGAGAAGGACGTAGATGGGGACATGGGGATGTGGCAGAGCAAGGATTGGATTTAGGTGAAGAATCTCAGACTGGGTGAGAAAAGAAAAAGAAAAGCTAACATAGGATGGGTCTAAGTGGGGACTCAGGGCTTGGGTAGGATTGTGAGGACTCAGGAACTGAGAAAGATTAAAAAATTGGGACTTGAGGTTGCCTAGGGGGATAGAGGAGATGAGAAACTGATCAGAGATTAGGACAGTGGGGACAAGGTGATTGGGTGAGTGGTATGAGTAGGGCTATAAGACCAAGTGCAGAAATATGAAAAGAGGCAAAGGTTTGAAATAATTCCAGACCTGGCCCCACCTCCATATGTCACTTCGAGCCCTGGTCCTGCCCACAGTTCCACTTGTTTTTTTGTTTACAAATTTAGCCCTGGTCATATAAATGCAAAAATTAGTGAAAAAGAAAGACAGGATGAAAATTGATGCTACTACTACTACGGATCATTTGTATAGTGCTACAAGGCATATGCAGCGCTGTACAGACATATGTAAAAGATGGTCCCTGCTCATCAAAGTTTACAGTCTAGTCAAGACAGACAGCACAACAGCTCGGGACAAGGACATGTCTAGGGGAATGGTAAGGAAACACATTGTTTGAGAGCAAGAGGCTAAGCGGAACAGGATCCACAAGCGACCTCAATGAGGTGAGCTTTCAGCCTGAATTTTAAAAGGGACAGAGATGAAGCATGATTTGCAAACTCAGGTAGTTCATTCCAGACATAAGGAGAAGGAAGATGGAAGAATTGAAGTCTGGAGTTGGCAGTAGAAGAGAAGGGCATATATAGAAGTGATCTGCCAGAGGGTCACGTGATGATGGCTGACTGAATGGACACTATCGGGCTGAGCTCCTCTCCCTAAAATGCCTTTAAATTGAAAATCTGCTCAAGCATCATACCCTGGGAGTCCCCCGCCAGAATCCCACCCCACCGGAACACACAGGGTCCCAAACAACAATTTCAAGCCGCGCAGAAACTGTGCAATGCCATTGAAAACAACACGCACTGGCAAGAGCAAAAAAGGAGACCACAAGATGGCTGGGGAACAACATATGCCCATCTATGTGATGCTGGAAGAAGTGGTAAGGGACCTAACTAAAAACATTACTGCTATACTAGATGAAAACCTAACCAGGTTTCAAGCACCCATTGATGATCTGAAAAGCATATTAGAGCGCAGTTGACTAGACTAACAGCTGCAGAAGGGCGGATCACACAACAAGAGGCCCAAACTGAGAACATGGAGGCACAGATCAATGCCTTAGAACATGGCAGACAATCTCTAGTTAATAAAATGGACAACCAAGACAACTGTGGCCACATGAATAACATCTGGTTAATCAGACCCCCGGAGACCATACAAGGCACTGAGCTGTGGGAGCTGGTTGAGCAGCGGCTCCTGAAGCAGCTTGGCCTGGCAATAAATAAATAAATAAAATAACTCCAGATGCCCCAGGCTTGTGATAGCGCGGACACTGAACTTTGCAGACAAGCACAAGCTGATGGGCCTCTACCTCGCCCAGCGCACAGTGGAATATAAGGGCAGCAAGGTGCTTCTATTTAATGATTACTCTGCAGGAGTAGTGGAAAGCAAGTGGGCCATGGCGCTGTTCTGTTTGGAACTGGCAAAAAAAGGGATATGTTTCTCATTCCAATTCTCTGTGAGAGTAAGACTGACTCACAAAAACCGCCAATTTCAGATAGACACTGTGGAAGGCCTCAAAGACTTTGTAACTCGACTCCCACCAACCTAAGTGGTTTGAAGCAAGACACCTTCCACTTCAGTTTTTTACCCGGTTGGTAGTTATTTGTCTGGGCTGCCATTTGTGGCAAGAAGCATGTTAGACGGTATGCTGAGCTCATCAGGGCATAGTGCTGCCAAAGTGGAAACAAGCATAATGACCAACCTCTAACCCCCAGACTTCGAGACAAAATGGGGGAGTACAATTGGAAGATCAGATAGTGGTAACAAATAACTTTGTATGAGGGGTCGTGCCTGGAGAGCTGAAGCATACTGGCACATTTCTCGCTTTCTAAGAGTATTCAGACAATTTGTATCTGACTTAGGTACCTGTGGAGAGAGTGTAAGAGGTATGCTTGGAGTTGGTGTCATTGACATTCGGAATGCACATGTGCCTGGTGGGGGGGAGGGGGATGTGGACAGCCGAGGGAGGGGGCAGGGATGGAGGAAGGCCCAACCTCATAAGGAGGTGGGAGATGATCTGAGTAGGAAGGGGGGTCATATTCAGGGGGAGGGGAGGGAAGGGAGGAATGGGGGGAAGGTGGGAGGGTTGAATGGCCTGAGCTGTCCCCATGTCAAGGAGTGCCCCTAGGAAAGGAAGACGGGGTAGGGAGTGCGCAGCTGGAATGCACTCTCTCCTCACACAGATACGCAGCGTCATCTATGGATAATAAACAAGATATGCTGCGGCATTGGATAGGCTGCGATTCCTCACTCTCAGTGTCAACGGTATTCACTCCCTGATGAAATGCTCCAAAATTTTAGCTTACTTGAGACAGTAGGGAGCAGATATAGCCTTCCTATAGGAAATGCACCTAACAACCTTAGAGCACTGTAAATCACTGTAGGGTTGGGTAGGTGAGATGGGAACAGCCTCTCATAACGGTAGACAGCGGGGAATAGCCATCTTGATTAATTGAAGGGTCCCCTTTACAATGCACAAATGCATAGCTGATCCAGAAGGCCAGTACCACCTTATGGGGGGGGGGGATGTACAGGGAACATGGATAGCCTTCTGTAACGTCTATGCCCCAAACATTTATAAACATGTTTTTTCTCCTTCCTGCTGGCCAAGATCATAGGGTTTGGGGACTACTACTGAGTAGTGGGTGGGGGGGGGGGGTGGACTTTAATTTGCTAAGGGATTCTCTGATTGATTGTAAAACCCCCAAGGAGGGGAATGGGGGGGCATAACAGAGGAAAATGGGAGACCCAGGATGATATCCTATAAGATCAGCACCTTTCAGTTGCCTGTCAGCTACCTCTATGATAGTGTTAACAGTGTTTGATGTATCAGATTGAATTGCTTGATTTAAATGTCCACTGTTGTATTAACTTTTATGGAGAAAGAGTGTTCTTCTTCACCCTGTGGCTCCTAATAAAGATTATATTTAAAGAAAAAAAAGAAGTGATCTGCCAGAAGAGCAGAGTTCCCGAGGTGGGATGTAGGGAGAGATAACAGAGAAAAGGTAGTGAGGAGAAGCAGCATGAGTGCACTTATAGATCAATAGGAGAAGTTTGAACTGGATACGGAAAAGAATGGGGAGCCAACGAAACAACTTGAGAAGAGGGGTTATACTGTATAAGTATATTGCAACTCCACACTACCCTACCCCCCCCCCCCCAAGAAATGCCCAAATGCAGTTTGCATAAAACAAGATAACCGAAAAACTGGTCCAAACCCAACTCCAGAACTATATTGACGAACACTCCCCCCTCGACTTATTCCAGCACGGTTTCAAAAGGAACCATGGAGTCGAAACCCTTCTTACTTCCCTACTAGACTCCTTATACCTCCACATCCAGAACCCTTCTCAAGGATGTCTTCTCATATTCCTTGATCTATCAGCTGCTTTTGACTCCCTCCCTCACCATCTACTCCTAAACAGACTTCATGAAATTGGGCTCAGAGACACAACTCTGAACTGGTTCCATTCGTACCTAGATAACAGAACCCAACAGGTTCGTATTGGAAGTGACACCTCCCTCCCATTCATCTTAAAACAAGGTGTACCCCAAGGATCCAGTCTCTCTGCTCTATTATTTAACATCTTCCTCCAACCGGTATGCAAGATCTTCCAGAACTATGACATTCAGTATCAACTATATGCCGATGACATGATGTGCTTCACCCCTTTTAACCTTTCCAATCCCAACTTCTCTAAACTATCCGAATGCCTGACTAGCCTGAAAACCTGGCTTTCCCAACATAACCTCTTGATTAATCAATCCAAGACTGAGGTTCTCCAGGTTTTCTCCAATCCCACATACAGCCCTCCAACCACCCTTACTATTAGTGATCTAACACTTTCTGTAAAGAACCAAGTTAAATATCTTGGTATTATCCTGGATCAGAACCTTTCATTCACTGACCATATAAAGAGAACCACTAATATAATATACGCAAAGCTCCGCACCCTCCGGAACCTTAAACCCCTTCTAAGCCCTAACTCCTTTCGTACGGTCTGTCAAGCCCTCACTATACCTTTTCTTGATTACTGCAACCTTATCTACCTTGGCCTCCCTAAGATTTCTATCCAACCACTTCAACTTGCTCAAAATACTATTGCTCGACTCATAACCAACCACTCCAGATGTTCCCACATCACACCTGTCCTTTATGATCTCCACTGGCTCCCCATCCAATACAAAGCTAAATTCAAGGTCCTCACCTTGATCCATAAAATATTATCCAATGAATCTGCTCCGTGCCTCTTCCCTCCCCTCTCCTTCCCTCATCCAATTGTAACAGAACACGCCGTTCTATCACCAAAAACTTGCTGGCCATCCCTATAAAAAAGAGACTTTGCAAACAATCTACAAGTAACAGGGCCTTCTCCCTCTATGCCCCATCCCTTTGGAACACCCTTCCTCATGAACTTCGGAACTGCTCCTCCCACGCTGAGTTCCGCAAAAAGTTAAAAACCTACCTTTTCAATGAACATTTCTCCCTTCCACCTTAAATTGAACCACTACACCTCCCTCCTACCCCTTCTGCAACACACATTTACTATTCATATAGCCCACTGTAATTCACGTATAAATAATTGTAAATTTATTGTGTAAATAGTTGATCTTCGATCGATCATTGTAATTAGTTATGTTCAATTACATATATACTCATTGTTATATTGTTCCATGTAAAAGGTTGAAAAATACTGACTGTTATGTTCTCTGTAAACCATCTTGACTGGTAGAAAGACGGTATATAAAACTTGTTAAATAAATAAATAAAAGTAGGTGCAATCTTTTGGTACGTCTACCTTTTATACCAGTATAGTCTTGCACAATTTTGTAAGTACTATATTCCACAACCTTAGGTATGCTGGTGACACCACAATACTGGCTGAAAGTGAAGACGATCTGAAACATTTGCTTCTCAGTATCAAGGAACATAGTCTTAAAATGGGTCTGCACCTTAACGTAAAGAAGACATATATTCTGACAACTGACAAAATCAATAAGTTTATCATTCATGGAGAAAAAATTAAAAGAATAGACAACTTTAACCTGCCTGGATCAATAATCAAAAAAGAAATGACAAGCTTTCAAGAAATCTGATGGTGCATTGCTCTTGGCAGAATTGTTATGAAGGACCTAGACAAGATTCTCAAGATTCTCAAGAGCAGAGATGTCTCTATCCATACAAAGATTCAACTTGTCCAAACCATGGTATTTTCAGTAACATCTTTTGGATTCAAAAGATGGACAGTGAAAAAGATAGACAAGAAGAAAATCAATGACTTTGAATTGTGGTGCTGGTGAAGAAAACTGGGTATACCATGGACTGCCCGAAGAACAAACCAGCAAACCAGTCAGTACTAGAGATCAAACCTAAGCTTTCTTTAGATGCTCAGATGACAAGACACTGACTTGACGGCACTTAACAACAACAACAAGATATTCCACATGTTAAACATGCTTTACACACAGCACAAGCTCATAAATTTACCCCTTGAAATTCCAGCTGATGAAAAGGGAAGAAGTGCAACATGCCAGGCCTATCTGTTCACATTTGTGCAGCTAAGGACTCCCTTATCCAGGCAAACTGGACAATCAAATGGATGTTTTCTTCTGTGCAAGTACAAGGCCAGAGGGAACCTCCTGGAGAGAATATTCTGTTCTTTTGAAACTATGGGGCCCTTTTACTAAATGTTGCTAACATTTAACACATTTTAGCGAGCGGTAACTGGCTGCAATGAACCCAAGTGCATAGGAAGGCCAGCTACCAACTGCTGAAAGACACATTAACTGACACGCCCATGCTACTGTGGACAGCAGGCAGGTAGAGGTGGAGCGTGGATGTGGCCAAAACAATAGGGCATGAGTGCAGTTACCATGGCACTTAGTGTTTATCTAATGGCATCTCTTGAGGCATTAGGTGCCCCTATATTACTGTGCTGTATGTTAGGATACCCCAATGTGCATTAGCTGCTGGGAACATACAGATCATGCCCCTGACACTAACATGGAGGTTTTGAACTTAACATGTGCTAGTAACACACGTTAAGTGCCAACTCTTAGCAGCGTTTAGTAAAAGGGCCCCAAAGGGGTATGTTTACTAAACTGTGCTAATGTGCGCGGCGCACATGAGTGTGCGCTAAGGTACCTTAGCGCACGCTAATGATGTGTTACGGGGCACAAATGTGCTTCGCACAGGTGCGCGGCGCACTAAAGTGCACGCTCATGTGCGCGGCGTGCTAATGTGCGATAAAGGTGTGGAAAGGCTCCCGGAGGGCGGAGGAAGGCTCCCCAGGGGCGGAGAGAAGGGGTCAATGGGTGGAGAGAGAGAGGGGATAGGCTCCCCGCACACAAGCGGGGCTGAAATACAAGGCAAAAAATACCGCGAGTGAAAACCTCGCGGTAGAGCCGATTTAAAGGGAAGAGAAACCATTTCTGTCAGCAATGTACAGCAAAACCAGGGAAACCTACAAAACAGTGATAAGTGTGATACATGTGCAAGGAACAAAAGTGCAAATAAACATTGAAAATGACCCCAACAAAATAAAATAAAATTATACTCAAGCTGGGCAATAGTGATAGTAATGGGAAACATCAAAAAACACTCCCAAGAAAGCCGCAAAAAATAAATATGAATTTTAGAAGGTTCTACGCTCCGTCCCCATACAAGGTGAATGATCCCACAGTGAAACAGCACTGATCAGGGTTTCCCTCTCCATTGGACAAGTTTCCTATGGCATGCACATGTTCCACAACAGCAGGGCGGGCAGGTCGGAATGGGCAACTGGACAGATGCTGGGAAAGGGGATACAGAGGGCTGCAGGCGGCACATGCTGTGGTGCAGCTGGGGCACAGTGCGGACTAGGCAGATGCCTAGATGGCACTTAGGAATGCTGAAACTGAACAGCAGCCAGACAGCAACTGATGAGGGCCCAACATGGGCATGAGAGTGTTTATCATAGTGTCACAGGGGATAGTACCCAGCAGGTACCCCCAAGGGCACAGAACATTGGCAGGCGGTGATTGGGGGACGTGCGGACAGATATGCAGGCACCACTACCCCAGAACCCGCACAATAGGCAGCCGCCTACCCGCACACAGGATGGCCTGAGACTGCGTACCACCAGCACCACCAGCAGAAGGGCATGTCAGCATGGTGGCACAGGGGTACTGGAGGTGGAGGGGGCCAGTGGCAGCTGACAGGCCCTGCCAGACAAACAGTCATGTTATCATCAGGGAATGCACTGTCACTGCGGCAACACAGTGGTGCAGTGCACACAACCAGCATGTTTGGAGACAGAAGGTCACAGGTTTAAGCCCCAGCTGGGGCTCCTGCCAATCCAGTCCCCATATTTTACCCACAACTAAATTGTGATAGTAAAGACGAACCTTTATTGCAGAGAACATAAGCATGGCTCAAACACCTCTATTTTACCCTACAGAGCACAGACACCAGAAACATGCACATTACCTAGAGCAGATTCCCCCAAATGCAGCCCTGGAGGGCCACAAAACCTTCAGGGTTTATGCTTTCTCCAATCTAAAGATGGAGCGGTACTGGTGGTGGAGGTGGCAGCAGCTGGTGGCCACAGCAGACCATGGCCTAGCCCTGTCCAGGTGGGTGCCGTGCACTGCAACAAACAGGCCCTGTCGGATGTACAGTAATGGACTCCCCAGGGAATGCAGCATATCTGTGGCAACACGGTGGTGCAGTGCACACAGACAATGTGTGCAAGAACAGAAGGTCACAGGTTCAAAGCCCAGCTGGGGCTACTGCCAATCCAGTCCACATATTTTTCCCACAACTAAACCGTGATAGTAAGGACAAACCTTTATTGCAGAGAACATACGCATGGTTAATACGCCTCTATTTTACCCTACAGAGCACAGACACCATAAACATGCGCATTACCTAGAGCAGAGTCTCCCAAATGCAGTCCTGGAGGGCCAAACACCATTCAGGTTCCATGCTGCCTCTAATAATGATGCCTGTGCTGCATATCTATGCACCACCCCCATGGTATGCAGATGTATCTCATGCATATTCATGAGGGACAGCATGAAAACCCGAACAGTGTTTGGCACACCAGGACTGGAGTTGGGAACCTCTGCCGTAAAGCAGCAGCCAACCGGGGCAGACACACCCACACCCACAGCCACAGGCCCCATTAGCCAATGCCTCCTGGAGAGGCAGGACATTGGGCCCTGCGTGCATCTCCCAATACTAGCACTTGCATACCTTAGCAATGCCACCCTATACCTGGGTATACGGTACACAGCTATCAAACGTTTCCTATGATTACTGGCAGATAGCAATTCCTACGTTAAGCACAGTTTGCTCATTGAGCTCCATCATAACAATCTTTCTGATGTCTGTGGTGTGTGCTTCAGGTCTGGTCTCTGACAGTGTTTACCACCCTGGAGAGTGACCCCCAACAGTATTGTGTACCATATCCATGCCTGTACTGTGCCCAGGACTGGTGTGGTGGCCAGGGCTGCTAAATTCCTCTATAGTAGCACAATGCTGGCATAGGTGTGGGGGTGTGTGTCTGTCTATCCAGTGTGTGGTGGCTGCAAACACCCTCCACAGCCCACTCTGCCAGCACTGTTGCCAGTATTGGCCTGCCAATGTGCATAATGAGGAGCAAGGTACCATGGGTATAGCCCGGACAGGGTGGCCTGGCCAGGATGCATCTGCACAGGGCATAGGGCACTGGCTGGGACATTTTAGTGCCTGGCCACCACCTACACAGACAGGGTGGCCTCAGCTTGTCCTGCTGGGAGATCACTCTCACCCTGACTGTGCAGTGACCACAGCATGGCTAGGCACCCCCATAGTGCTATATAGTATTTTTTTCATGTGATATTTTTGAGTTTTCTTTTGGAGCCCAGTCACTGATGTATCTGCTTGTTGTGTATGCTGATATCCCAGTTCTGGGTGCATGCATTTCCACCAGGAACATGCACTATGGACTAGCTAGCAGACTGCTTGCAGCTGGTATGTGTCTTGATGGGGTGCCTTGCAGGGTGCAGCGGCTGAAGGCTTGCTGCAGGAGAATATCAGATAGTGGTGGGGTGCAGCTTAGCATGTCCAGGCCTAATGTCTGTCTGCTATTGCATTATGGATGTGTATTGACAGCCCTGTAGGGTGTCTGTTCCACAGCAGGACCGGGGTTGATGGTCCCCTATACTGCCACTATTGCAGGGAGGTAGAATGTGGATCTGCTGATGGGAGACCCTGTTTGCCACCCTCGGCCCTGGTGGAGGAGGAGGAGGAGGAGGAGGGTGGTGGTGGTGGTGGTGGTACATAACACAGGTACGCTAGCAAAAAACTGCCTCTAGTTTTGCAACTGATTCCTATAGATTTTGGGGTGCTGAATCCAGGAAAAATAGCCAAAATGTTCCATCACATCACGTTTTCTTGCAAAATTAGATTTCTTACCCATATAAGGAATATTCACATAATTTCTTTTTAGCCGACTGCAGTTTATTTTCTTGGCCCAAAATAGAGGTTGTAATGGTTAACTAACTAGAAACACTCCCTCATGATATTTTAGAGTGTTTTGTATTCATTTTATACATTAACAGGACAATTGGGAGGTGGGGGGCTAAATCCAGTACTCGCGCTGGCGCATGTTCTTTCCTGCTCGCCTCGCCTCGTTCGCTCGCTCAAACACGGTGGTTGCGACATGAACGTTCCTGTCAAATTTCAGTTTCTTGCAAGTTCATTATTACCTTTTGTTTGCTCAGTCGTAATCCAGCTTTATTCCGAAGTGGTTCACTACAGTTGTAGTTTGCAGTGCTGTGTATTTGTGATGGCTCAGAGAGCCAGAGGTTGCGTCAACTCTCCGGACAGTTTTTGTTTTATTTGTGGGGAATATACCGTGAAAAAGCGGCAGAGGAACATTTTTGCATTTATTAAAAAAGTATATTTCGCCTATTTCGGTTTGAAGTTAGGCGATCAAGACAAACCGTGGGCTCCTCACAAAGTGTGCAAGACATGTGAGGAAGATCTACGCTTATGGATGAAAGGTAAAAAACAACCATTTCGTTTCGGAATACCTATGATGTGGCGTGAACTAAGAGACCACAGCAGTGACTGCTATTTTTGCTCTTGCATTGTGAAGGGATACAACTTAAAAAATAAGAACGTAATAAGTTACCCCAACCTTCCCTCAGCAATTAGGCCTATGCCTCATAGCAACGAAGTACCTGTGCCTGAACCACCAAAATCTTTGGATCATATTTGTGTGGACGGTTCTGATCATGATGAGACTCATCAGATGGCTTTTCCCGATGAGTCCAGTACTTCCGAGTTTGAAACTGAACCAGATCCGAAACCTGAACTTTTCTCTCAAGCTGAATTGAATGATTTAGTCCGGGATTTAGGACTCCCAAAAGATGCTGCCCAACTGCTAGGTTCTCGGCTTAAACAGAAAAATCTATTGTCACCAGGAACAACTTTTTATTGGTACCGCAACCGCGAGACACAATTTTTGAAGTATTTCAGCAAAGAGGAAGATTTGGTATTTTGCAACGATATATACGGAGTGATGGAAAAGTTTAAACTCAAGTATGATCCTGCTGAATGGCGGCTGTTCATTGATTCGTCAAAAGACAGCATAAAAGGTGTTCTTCTTCATAATGGCAACACATTCGCTTCAGTTCCTATTGCTCACTCTGTTATTCTCCAAGAAAAATACGAGAATTTGGCCCTGATTCTTCAGAAGATTTGTTATGATGAGCATAAGTGGATGATTTGTGGAGACTTTAAAATTCTATCCATGCTATTAGGGCAGCAATCCGGTTTCACCAAATATCCCTGCTTCCTTTGCTTGTGGGATAGCCGGGCCCGCGACCTACACTGGGGGAAAAAAGACTGGTCAATTCGGGAGTATTTGAGACCCGGTGAGAAAAATGTTCTTCATGAGAGCTTGGTACCTCGTGATAAAATTCTATTACCACCTCTCCACATTAAGTTGGGTCTCATTAAGCAATTCATCAAGTCCCTTCCTAAAGATGGTGAGTGCTTTCGGTACCTTTGCTCAAAGTTCCCCCGACTTTCTGAAGCAAAGCTAAAGGAAGGAGTGTTTGTTGGCCCTGATATAAGGAAACTCATTTCAGATGGAGCATTCGCTGAAACGATGTCTGAGAAGGAAAAAGAAGCCTGGGATTCCTTCAAGGATGTTGTTCTCAAATTCTTGGGGAACAGGTGGGATGAGAACTATAAGGATATTGTTGCCAGGATGCTCAGTGCCTTCAAAGAACAAGGCTGTAACATGAGCCTGAAAGTCCATTTCTTGCACTCCCATGTGAACTACTTTCCCGAAAACTTGGGGGCGTACAGTGAAGAACAAGGTGAAAGGTTTCACCAGGACATCAAGGACGCAGAGAGAAGGTACCAAGGAAGATGGAACACCACTATGATGGCTGATTTCTGCTGGTTGCTGCTGCGGGAAACCCCAGATGAAAAATACGACAAGCAGCACACCAAGAGAAGCATTCGGGGGAAGAAGAAACGGGCCCACCAGGAGATTGATTGACCCAAGAATGACTTTAAAATCTAAACTGTGTTGACAAATATCGTGTTTTTACTAAACTTTGAAATAAAAATTTGCTAATTATTACCACAGTGTCGGATCTCATTTATTAGAATTTTATTTTCACACCATCGGGTGTTTGTCTTCATGTATTGCAGTGGTGCGGTTTGCGTTTTCTATTCTTACATACATACCTGTACAACATTTTTTGCACATTTCTTTGCTTTGCTTTGTGTCTAACCTCGCTCTTATATGCTCAATGTTTGTGCACATGTATGTGGCTGTTTTAAGTGTAGACAATTTTGCTACCATCACAGTGTGTTTTGTTGACATTACTCTATTCTTATGTGCTGCCTTGTTACAATTTTCTTTATTCTTATTTGAATAACTACTAAACAATTAGTATAAAGAATTCATCCAAGAAACTTTTATCTCGATCGCACTCAATCTGAAATGTTCACCTCAAACTGCTAACCCAATGTAGCAAAAAATCTGTACATAATGGAGCAAATTGGTTACCAGATTTGGATTCAGTGCACCAAAAAAAGTAAAAATCAATTGAAACATTAGAGACAGTTTAAAAAAATTTTTTTTTAGTGTACCTGTATAATTGTCCATGGGGATAACACCTGACTGAGAAAGAGAGATATATCCATGGTGTTTCTGCAGAAACTACCTATCTCACACATTATCACTGCTGAGAATCTGCAGCATGGCTTGTTTCTGTCATGGAAGGTGCTGTGGACCTGGTGCTGGGCGCCCCACCGCACACTCAGGGTGAGCACAGTACCCGCACAATGTGATGGTGTGTAGCTACTCTGTGCCAGTAACACACATGGTCAGTTCCCCCTACCAGGCTGAGGTGCTGTGGGGGTGCATACCCCATCTTGTGTTCCTCTGTAGACAGCTGATTTGCATGTGCAGTGCATCATGGGCACGGGTGGGCTAACCCTATCCTGGTGACCATAGCAGACTGTCTGTGTGGTGACATGCAGTCCCTGTGTAGCCAGCCAGGGACTTGCTAGCAGCTGTCTAGTTGTAGCCCACTGGTTACTTCACTGCCTGTGGAGCCAGAGGTCATGGGTTCAAACCCACAGTGGGGTTATTTGATAGGGCTACCCAAAGCATTATCTATTTTTAATGTACATTATTGCTGCCAACAAAAACACCCTCAGCGTACTGTACCCATAAAGTTCCTCAGAGGGCGCTTTATAGGTGCGCCCTATAGGGCACCTTATGGTTACCGTCCATATAAGGTGCACTATACGTTATCCTGTGGAGCGACTTATAGGGTGCCCTATAGGGGACATTATAGGGTGCAGTGGTGGACAGTGCACTTTATAATGTGCCCTATGGAGTGCCTTTAGGGTGCCTTATGCGGCACCTTCAGTTACGGCACGTGAGGGCGTGTTTGCTGGCAGCAATTAATAAAATACAAATAAAGTGCTGCAGGAAACATGTAAAAGCTGATATCTCAGCCAACCTTACACATTAGGCACACTGGGGATCAAACTCATGACCCCTGTATCAGGGGGTCAGTGCCTTAACCATTGTGCTACACTACTGTTCCTCCTTGTATGTCAGCGCATCTTCTTCAGATTTCCATGTGTTTAAATTCACAGTGCTGCCATCAAACACAGTGCTATGACCTTGCTGTGCCTCATAGGGCACCCTATATGGCGCCCTATAGGCCACCCTTTCAGCAACATTGTAGGGTGCCGTGGCGGACAGTGCACTTTAAAATGTGCCCTCTGGGGTACCCTATGAGGCGCCTTATGCAACACCTTATGTTACAATACTTTGAGGGTGTGTTTGCTGGCAGCACTAATTAAAATAAAAATAAAATGCCTCCTAAAGCAATATTACCTATAACAGGTAATGCCTCAGCCAGCCTTCTTCATTAGGCATAGTGGGGGATTGAACCCATGACTCCTGCATCATTGGTCAGTGTCTTAACCATTGTGCTACACTGCTGCTCCTCCTTGCATGTTAGCGCACCTACTTATGATTTTCATTCCTTAAACTGCACAGTGCTGCCATCACAAACAGTGCTGTGACCTTGCGGTACCTCATACGGCACCCTATAAAGCGCCCTATAAGCAACATTCTAGGGTGCCTTGGCGGACAGTGCACTCTAAAATGTGCCCTCTGGGGTACCTTATGGGGCGCCTTATGTTACAGTGGTTTCAGAGTGCGTTTGCTAGTAGCAGTAATTAAAATAAAATTAATATGCCTCAGACTGCAATATTACCTATAACAGGTAATGCCTCAGCCAGCCTTCTTCATTGGGCACAGTGGGGGATTGAACCCATAATCCCTGCACCATCCATTCACCATTGTACTGTGGCTCTGTTCTTGTGCTTGCACATCAGCGCACCACTTATGCTTCCCGTGCAAGTTTCTCATGCGCTAATGTGTGCGGCGCACATGAGCGCACAGCGCACATTAGCGCATGATTAATGCCGGTTTTCTTTTTCAGACTGAAACGCCGACTCCTTATATGGCATCCCGCACACTAGCGCAGCGCGCACCTAACGGGGTTTTAGTAAACATACCCCTAAGTCTTTCTTCAACAAATCTATTTTCAAAATCCCTTGTTATAAAGATTTTCTTCTACTTCCTTTAAGGCAATTTCTGTAACTTGAACATTTTTAAGAGCTAAGACATTCTGGCAGGCATTCCCTTGTCATTTAACACATCTAGAGCAAGTCTCTGATCAGTGACTATCTTTCCAAACCTGCACAGAGTTTGTCAGAATATATAGTACAGGTGCAGTCAATTTTCCGGTTACGTAAAGGAGATAGCAATTATAGATCAATGATGAATTTAGACAGGACTTTTAAGAACTCCATGGAAGATCAGTTTGTGATTTGTTTTTGTAAAAAAACAATGGTGCCGTTTCCAAGCAGCTTTATAATATGGGGCCTGATTGCCAAAGACCCTAAGCAATGAACACTGGGCGTTGATCATATAAGTGCCCTTTTAAAAAATATTGACATTACTTAAGTGGGTAATTATGTAACAGGAGAAACTATTTTAAGCCAATTGCATAAATGCACAGAGGTGCCTTATAAAATACTAGGGCAAAAGCAGAAGACAGAGTGCTTTGATGGAAACAGCAGTTCTTTATGACAGCTCAGAAGCAGGCATAAATGTTCACATGTAAAGTACGCATGGGCACACATAAATCATGACTCCATCCATGCCTCACCCAAACTCCACCCCAGAACATGCCTTCATGCAGGTCACAAAAATATGCATTTTCATGGGGTAATTTTGCCTTTTACATGCATTGTATAACCTTTGCATACAAAAATCCTTTCTAAAATTAAGCCCTAAATTGATAACATTTGGAGGTATGTTTACTAAGGACCATTAAGGATGCATCCTTTAGCGTGCACAAATGTCAGCTTTAAGGGCCCCAATGGGCATTAAAGTCCTGGGTGGGGAAGAGGTGTTCCCATGTAAAGGGCGCTAGCGGCCGATTACTACAACTACTACTATCAATCATTTATATAGCACTACAAGACATACGCAGTGCTGCACAGACACATATAATAAGACTGTCCCTGCTCATCAGAGCTTACGATCTAAACAAGGCAGACAGAACAATAGATGAGAACAAGGGTAGAATAACGAAGGGTAAGGAGACAAAAGGAGAGCAAAGGATTAAAATCCAAAAGCAGCCTGAAAGAGGTGAGCTTTTAGCATGGATTTGAAAAGAGGCAAAGATGCAGCCAAATGTACAGAGTCTGGTAGTTTTTTCCAGGCATAAGGAGCAGCAAGGTGAAAGGATCAAAGTCTGGAGTTGGCATAGGAAGAGAAGGGCACAGAGAGAAGAAAACCAGAGGAAGAGCGGAGTTCACAAGGAGGGAGAGAGGAGAAAGATAGCGAGGAGCTACATTTGTAAGTCAGAAGGAGAAGTTCATATTGAATACGGAAATGGAAGGTAAGCCAATGAAGTGGTTAGCGGGCGTTAAGTGGACAGTTAAGAGCGCCAAGAATGCAGGTTAACATGTGTTAAGGAGGGTTGCCTTAACATGGGATAAGGGAATCTATGGAGAGGTCAGAAGTGAGGTGCTGGATGGGAACAAAGGGAGAGAGTGAGTGTGCGGATAATGTGGGATACAATTGGACTATATCAGTGAAGGGTGCTCATGTAATCCACTGTGATGTCAATGGATGACATAGGATTGGATAGAAGTGTACCAAAGAGTAACCACCATGGCCATGATGTAGGCATAGAAAGAATGCCTGGGCGCAGTGGCAGCATGAGGATTTCTGCCGCCCTACGCAGACCCTCCATGCCGCTGTCCTCCCCAAAAGATTGTGTCTCCATCCAGCCCGCCATGCCATCTCACCTTGCGCTGAAATGGTGGCGACTGAACTGCCACTTCAGTGCTGTGTCTGGTCTTAAAGTGCCCACACGCATGCATGCTTGCGGCGTGCGGCTCCTGCCCCTCCCTCTAATGCAGCTTTCTTGGAGGGCAGGCAGGAGTGGCAGGCCAGAATTGCATGCATGTGTGTGGTCATCTTAAAGTAGCAGTTCAGCTGTCGTGTCCCGGGGGGGTTGGGGTAGTGATGCCACCCACCAGGGACTGCTGCCCTAGGTGACTGCCTAGTTTGCCTAGTGTATGGACCGGCCCTGCCTGGAACCTCTCTGTCAGGATGCCCTAACATTCTTCTTTTGCTAGTATCCTTCAAAGATACATCCTTCCAAACCATGCACTCTTGGACGACTGTCAGCTTTCCCCTATTAAACTAAATAATAGGCGAAAGCTGACAGTCGCCAAGGGGACTTGAAGGATACTAGAAAAAGAGGGAAGTTAGGGCATCCCGACAGAGAGGTTCCAATAAAGTTAAAAGTAACCTAGATGCCCTTAAGTATAGAGCTTGTTCCTGGAAAAATCCAAGGGCCTTTACTCAGTCCTCATCCTTCTTGACCTCTCTGCTGCTTTTGACACTATTGACCACAACCTTCTCCTTGATACCCTGTCCTCGCTTGGTTTTAAGAGCTCTGTATGTACTATCCTGGTTCTCTTCTTTTCTCTCCCATCACTCTTTCAGTGTGTATTCTGGTGGCTCCTCCTCCTCTGCTGTCCCACTTCCCATTGGTGTACCCCAAGGAGTGGAGGAGTGGCCTAGTGGTTGGGGCAAGATACTTCAGGCCAGAAGGTCAGGGGTTCAAATCCCACTAGAGGACAGCAAACTTGGGCCAGAAGGACTGGGGTTTCTAGTCCCACAGGTGCTCCTTGTGGTCTTGGGCAAGCCACTTAACCCTCCATAGCCCATGTTCCCTGTAAAATAGTTATCTCCAAGTTATAATGCCCTGTTCAATGTAATTTCAGTTTGTTCAATATAAACCACACTGATGCAGAATAGCACAGTATATAAGAGAATGTAAATAAAGGATCTGTCTTGGGTCCACTCCTTTTCTCTCTCAATACCCAGTCCCTTGGTGCGCTTATTTCTTCCCATAGTTTTCAATACCATCTGTATGCTGATGACTCCTAGATCTACCTCTCTATGCCTGAAATCTCTCTGGCAATTCAGACCCGGATCTCTGCCTGCCTTTCTGACATTGCTGCCTGGATTTCTTACCGCCACTTGAAATTGAACATGGCCAAGACTGAACTTCTTATCTTTCCCCCTAAAACCTCTACATTCAAACAATCTGCAACATCATGAAGGAACACAAAATACAATACACAATCTATGCCGACGACATCATGATATATACCCCAGTCAACTTCGACAACCCGGACTACACCAAGATAACAGACTGTCTCAAACACATGTCCAGCTGGTTTCAGGACAACAACCTGACCATAAACTATAATAAGACGGAGGCACTACTAATCACCCAAAACACCAGCTACATTCCTCTACCCTCCATCAAGGTCAACAGCATAACAATACCCCTAAAAGCGGAAGTAAAATACCTTGGAGTGACTCTTGACAAAGAACTAAACCTACAGTCCCACATCAGCAGAACCACTAAAAATGCATACCTCAAGATGAGACTAATTAGACGACTCAAACCCCTCCTTGCTCAAGAACATTTCTGCACAGTCTGTCAAGCTCTAATAACTCCCATCCTAGACTTCTGCAACCCAATCTATCTTGGCCTAACCAAGCAGACACTCAGGCCACTGCAAATGGCTCAAAACACAGCAGCACACATAATATCTGGCTCATCAAAACAAGACCACATCACCCCCATTCTAAAAGACCTCCACTGGCTCCCAATCAGCTCCCGCATCAGGTACGAGACAGTTCTAAACATATTCAAAATCAAACACCAGACCTCAGCACTCAGCCTACAACCACTCATGCAACCAGACACCAGCACAAGACCAAGAAGGAGAGGCACCTCTGACACCATCAACACACCAAAAGACTTCACAAAGGCTTGCAAGAACACCGCAAGAAGAGCTCTATCGATGGCAGCACCTGCAATATGGAATGCCCTCCCTGACGAACTACGATCGACAGAAGATATTAAGGAATTTCGAAAACAACTCAAGACAGTGCTCTTCATCGAGCATTACGGCGATAGCACATAATAGTGCCCGACAGCCCCTGGACTAATACCGGCCCCCACCCTTTATCACTCATGTACATAACAATGTAATGTAGCTCATGCTGTAAATAGCCCACAATGAATCAACGCCAACTTACACACACACACATTCACTGTATAACGCTGCATGATAACACAAATGTCAATATAATTCAATAGGTTGCTGTGTACACCGCCTTGATTAAAGGAGAAGGCAAGATATAAGTCCTTTTAAATAAATAAAACCTCCCCCTCCTCTTCCTCCTTTCTCAGTCTCTGTGGATAACTCTGTACTCCTTCCTATTTCCTTGGCCCACAATCTTGGGGTTGTCTTTGACTCCTCTCTCTCTTTCTCCACACACATCCATCTGATAGCTAAGAACTGCTGTTTCTTTCTCTATAATATCAGCAAAATCTGCCCTTTCCTTTCAGAACACACTACTGAGACACTTATCCACTCCTTAATCACCTCCCATCTTGACTACTGTAACCTACACTCCTTTCTGGTCTCCCTTTGACTCATCTCTCTCCCCTTCAATCTGTTCAACACTCTGCTGTGCGGCTAATTTTACGCCTGCCTCGTCATACCCATATTACTTCTCTTCTCAAGTCACTTCATTGGCTCCCTATCCGTTTCCGCATCCAGTTCAAACTTCTCCTGCTGACCTATAAATGCGTTCACTCTGTGGCTCCTCACTACCTTTCTTGTCTTATCTCTCTTTACAGCCCCCCTTGGGAACTCCGCTCTTCTAGCAAACTGCTTCTATCTGTGCCCTTCTCTTCTACTGCTAACTCCAGACTTCGCTCCTTTCACCTTGCTGCACCTTACGCCTGGAACAAACTACCTGTGTCTGAACGCCAGCCACCCTCTCTAACCCTCTTCAAATCCAGGCTGAAAACTCACCTCTTCTCTGCTGCTTTTGGATCTTGACTCACCTGATCTCCTTTTTCTTTTTCTTTCCCCCTTGTTTTATCCCTGCCTTCACCTTCTGGTGTTGTCTGTCTTGACTCGAATGTAAGCTCTGATGAGCAGGGACTGTCTCTTACATGCCTGTGCAGCACTGTGTACGACTTGTAGCGCTATACAAATGCTCAGTAGTAGTAGTAGTAAAGTGCTGCAGGTAGTGCCAAACACAGGCCCTTTTGCAAAACACATATAAGGACGTCAGCAAGCGCACACATATTTGCCAGCATGTTCAGCTGGAGAATCAATGTTACAAACCCACGCATGCAGAAAAAGAGGGCTTTACCCATGTAAGTGCCGGCAGCTACAAGCATAGATGTTCATTGTACATATATGCATTGTAGAGCTATACAGTAATAAGTAGTAGTAATAGTAGTATTTGTCAGTTTACAAGCATATGTGCCAAATTTTGCAAAGTTGCATATGCAAGAGGAGTCAATCAAAGAACCAAATCAAATAACTCATTTTAATGAATTTTTGAAGTGGTGTTACCAGGACCGTACCTAGCCCTGTGTGAGTGGTGTGGCCATTGCCTGCCGCCGCCACTTTTTCTTCTCTCAGCAGCGGCAGGCAACGGCAGACAGCCAAAATGCGCCCCTTAAGCCTTCTCACGGGAGGGACCAGACCTGCTTAGCATGCCGGCGACTTGCACATCGGGTGCACACCTCTTCTCTCCCGCCCCCATAAAGTGGCTAGATGGAGGTGGGGGGGGGGGCGCGAGCCCGATGTGCAAGTCGCACAGGGCACATTTCATGATCGCTATGGCCCTGGTTGTTACCCACCACAGCCCCTTCAATCCCTGGCATAGAGACCTGGTCCACACAAAAAGGTAGCTGCCATTACATGAGCCTCAGAGCTGGTGCAAAAGGCTGTGCATTGCCATTGTAAATAAAAACTACCCATACAGTTTCTTGGTCCAGCCAGACCATGCCCCCTTGAAATCTCTGCATCTCGGGTTATCTACACATGTAAATAGTGGCTTTCTGAAATTGCCATTTACAGTACATGTGTTTTGAATCTAGACATGTAAATGCCGCTCTTTCCAAATTAGATGTTTTAAAATAACCTCCTTATCGTATGTAGCAAGAATAAGAGAGGAAGAGGTGAAATCAAGATAATACCAGAATCCTTTTCATACTTTTCTTTTCACCTCCTTTCCTCATTCTCACACACACACACACACGCGCACACACAAACCTTGCTTTCAAATTTTGAAATCTTCAGATTGAAATGCTTTTCTCTAGTACTGAGCAATCCAGAATTGTATGCCTCCCACTCCTACACCCTTGTTTTATCTGAAAAAAAAAGAAAGAACAAAAGCATTAATGTGATGGGACGTCACTAATCGGATTCTATTTCCTTTTTCTGATAGCTTTTATCAGCAGGGCATTCATCCTTATCACTGCCACTTCTACCACTCGAAATTAAAGTGCTGAATTCTCCCGTCTAAAATTGAAGTAAATGGCTTGGAAGTGCCTTGTTGTCTCTTTTCTTTCAGTTAAACTTCTTTCAGTTTCTAAAAGTTCATAATTTAGTAATAGAAAATAATTCAGACTTATACAGTATATTATATAGATGGGTTGTATGCTGCAGCTTTATTCAGAAAGGGCCGAATCAGTCCATCCATTTGATTACTTTGCTTTCTATCTAACTAGCTGCCTAATTTGATTCCCCAAAACTAGATAAAATTGGGAAGCTGCTTGGGAGGAGGTAGACATTTTACCACAGAGAACTGCTACAACCCATTCTTCTTTGACCTGGGTAGGTTCTACAGCGGTGGCCTGCAGGCGATGAACAAGCTGAATCCATTTAAAGTATTGATGGTCAAGTTGGCCAAACTCAACATGCCTCTGTTGTAAGGTTTTCAGACCCCCTCTTCTGAAATGAGTAATCCTAGAGTCCAAACCCCTGCCTCCTATAAGAGAGACCACCCAAAGCATGTAAGAATGTTTGGTCATATCGAGAGAATTTCCCTGAAGAACTCCGTTTCTCCGGTGGAACCTTGGCCACAGTTTGAACACAATGTGGAATTGTATTAACAGTGGACTTGAGTGGCTCAGCTGAGCAATGCCTGGACTGATCCATCAACAACAATTCGTATAGTGAACGTGGAAGGTCACAATCATTGGCACATGGTGGCCACTGCCTACATTCATACAGGACCCCCTTCTTCACTTGCTGCATTTGCATTCTATCTCCCATAAACAAGGTCACTATGCATGTGTTTTCAATAGCTCTGAGGTCTGTAGCAGGACATGCCTATTCCTGGGTCAGCCTTCTCTTTCCTTCTCTATACACTTAGGGGTATGTTTACTAAACTGCGTTAGTGCAATTCGCGTTAGGAGCCGCGTTAGTGGAAGGAAAGCCAAAAAAGGACATGGGCGGTACATCGTAACCGATAACACGCAGTTGCACGCGTTATTACGCGCGGCGCAGCAACGATCATTACAGCGCGCGCGCTACTGCGCGCAAGCATAAGACAGCGCGCAGACACCCAAAAACAAAAACAGAGCTGTAGTACATTGGTTACTACACAGACTGATGGTACAAGGGTCATGGGTTTGTTTCCCCAGTGTGCCCAATGAATAAGGCTGGCTGAGGCATCCTGTGTAACCCTTTGAAAGCCGACTATAATATTTTAATCCACAGTCTGCAGGCGGGTTACAGTTTGCATATGTCAGGAAAATTGTATCCGTCCTATGAAATATGTTCCAATAGTGACGTTCTCTCTGACATGGTCATGTATTATATACCAGTTGACAGGAATATTTAGGCGATCCCTATAGGGCGAAGTGTAAGGCGCGCCCTATAGGGCGCGCCTAAATATTCCTTTCAAATGGCATATAATACATATAATATAGGGTGAAGTGTAATGGGCGCCCTATTGGGCGCCGCGTAAATCGCGCCCTATAGGGCACCGCGTAATGGGCGCCCTATTGGGCCCCGCATAAATCGCGCCCTATAGGGTGCCATATAAGGCGCTCTATAGGGCGCCTTTTGAGCTACCCTAAGGTGACAGTACCCTGAGGGTGGTTCTGCTGGCAGCACTAATATACAGTAAAAATAGACAATGCCTAAGACAGCCCTACCAATGAACCCCACTGTGGGTTCTGAACCTATGACCACTGGCTCCATGGGCAGTGAAGCAACCAGTGGGCTAGAGCTGCTAATAAACACATGGCTGGCTACAGGAGGACTGCACGGCCCCACACCCACATTCTGCTGTGGTTACCAGGGAGATTACATGCAACCACCCAACGCACCCTCTAGGGCTCAGGGTGGGGGACAGGATCTCCCGCCCACAGATCCACTTTCAACCCCCTGCAATGGGGACCATCACCCCAGTCTCACTCAGGATCAAACACCCTACAGGGCAGGCAATGCAGAGCAGTACACACCCATACAGCAAGAGCAGACAGAAGGTCTGGAAATGCTCAGCTGCCCCCCCACCATTATCTGATATTCTCCAGCAGCAAGCCTCCAGCCGCTGCACCCTGCACAGTGTTCCAGCAAGACACATACTAGCTGCAGACAGTCCGCCAGCTAGTCCATAGTGCATGGTCCTGGAGGAGATGCATGTACCCAAAACGGGGATATCAGCATACACACCAAGCAGATAAATCCATGATTGAGCCCCAAAAGGAAACCCATAAATATCACATAAGAAAAATACTATACAGCACTATGGTGGAACCTAGCCATGCCATGGTCACTGCTCAGTCAGGGTGAGAGTGACCTCCCAGCAGGACATGCTATGGCCACCCTGTCCGTGCAGGTGGTGTCAGGCACTACAATGTCCGGCCATTGCCCTATGCCCTGTGCAGATGCGGACAGGCCAGGCCACCCTATCCAGGCTATTCCCACAGTACCTTGCTCCTCATTATGCACATTGGCAGGCCAATACTGGCAACAGTGCTAGCAGTGTGGGCTGTGGAGGGTGTTGGACGCCACCACACACTGGATAGACAGACACGCACTCCCCACACCTATGCAAGCACTGTGCAACTCTAGAGGTGTTGGGCAGCCCAGGCCACCACACCAGTTCTGGGCACAGTGCAGGCATGGCTATGGTACGCAATACTGTAGGAGTCACTCCCCAGGTTGGTAAACACTGTTAGACACAGGACCTGTAGCACACTTCACAGACATCAGAAAGGTTGCTATGATGCAGCTCACTCAGGGAATTGTACTTAACCTAGGAATTGCTATCTGCTCATAGCAAACTTCTGATAGCAATGTAACATATTCCTAGGTTCAGGGTGGCATTACTATGGTATGCATGTGCTAGTATTGGGAGATGCACGCAGAGCCCAAAGCCTTGCCTCTCCAGGAGGCTTTGGATAATGGGGCCTGTGGGTGCGGGTGTGTCTGCCCTTGTTGGCTGCTGCTTTACGGCAGAGGTTCCCAACTCCAGTCCTGCGGTGCAAAACACTGTTCGGGTTTTCATGCTGTCCCTCATGAATATGCATGAGATACATCTGCATACCATGGGGGTGGCGCATAGAAATGCAGCACAGGCATCTTTATCAGAGGCAGCATGAAACCAGGATGGTGTTTGGCCCTCCAGGACGGCATTTGGGAGTCTCTGCTCTAGGTAATGTGCATGTTTATGGTGTCTGTGCTCTGTAGGGTAAAATGTGGGTGTTTTGGGCATGTTTACGTCATCTGCATGACCGGTTCTGTCTGCATTAGCACGTTATAGTAGTGGATAAAAGATGAGGACTGGGTTGGCAGAAACCACAGCTGGGACTTGAACCTGTGATCTTCTGCTTCTGAGTACAGTGGTTCTGTGCACTGCACCACCATGTTCTCACAGAAATGGTGCATTCCCTGGTTATATCATGACTGTTGGTCAGACAGGGCCTGTCTGTTGCAGTGCATGGCACCCACCTACAAAGGGCTAGGCCACGGTCTGCTCCGGGCATCTGCCACTGCCCCCTCCACCACTAGTATCCCTCAGCCACCATGCTGACATGCCCTTCTGCTGGTGGAGCTGGTGGTGCACGGTCTCAGGCCATCCAGTGTGCAGGTAGGCGGCCGCCTATGGTGCGTGTTCTGGGGTAGGGGTGCCTGCATAGACATCCACACTCCCCCCCAGCCCCGCCTGCCAGTGTTCCGTGCCCTTGGGGGTTGCTGTTGGGTACTTTCCCCTGTGACGCTTTGGGAGACACACTCGTGCCCATGTTGGGCCCTCATCAGTTGCTGTCTGGCTCTACTGTTTATGCATTCCTATGGGCCAACTGAGCATCACCCTAGTCCCCACTGTGGCCCAGCTGCGCCACTGCATGTGCCTCCTGCAGCCCTCTGTATCCCCTTTTCCAGCATCTGCCCGGTTGCCCGTTCCGACATGCCCACCCTGATGTTGCGGGACATGTGCACGCCATAGGAACCCTGTCCGATGGTGGGGAAACCCCTGAGCAGCGCTATTTCACTGTGGACCCATGCACCTTGTATGGGTCGGAGTATGGACCCTTCCACGAATTATATCTGATATATGGGGCTTACTCCGGGGGGGGGGGGGGTTGATGTTTTTCGTTGC
Organism: Ichthyophis bannanicus; assembly: GCA_033557465.1. NCBI lineage: Eukaryota > Metazoa > Chordata > Amphibia > Gymnophiona > Ichthyophiidae > Ichthyophis > Ichthyophis bannanicus. Next base: position 1,378,649,514 of record CM066033.1, on the reverse strand, counting down.
TACCACTATTGGCCAGCTTGGTTGTTGTTTTTTTTCCAGTTTGTTGGGGTCATTTTCGGTGTTTCTGTGCCCTTTTGTTCTGTGCACATGTATCACACGTATCACCTTTTTTTCGTTTCCCTGCCTAGGCTGTACATTGCTGACACGTAAATGGTTTCTCTCCCCTTTAAAGTGCTTTTACCGGTAGGTTTTCATTCGCGTTGGGATTCAGCTCTGAAAATCAGCGAGTTAGCCTCTCCCCGCCCACTCTCCACCCATTGACCCCTTCTCTCCGCCCTCTCTCCACCTTCTGCGGTGTTTTACCGCGCCGCGGAGCATTACGCGCGTTAGCGCGTGATAGAGCGCGCTATAGCACATTTATGATCGTTAATGCGCTATAGCGCACGCTGTAGCGTGCTAAGATCGTTAGCATCGTACAATGCACGTTATTCATGTTTACCGCAGTTTAGTAAACATACCCCTTAGTGTGTTAGTGGGCCATGCATTGCTATCTGTTCCCTGCAGGGTTTTGATTGTCTGTGCCTGCTACTGCCATTAACATCGCATTGCTAGCATGCAAGGAGAGGGCACACCTAGCACACACAATCACAGCATGCATGCACACTAGCCACGTGTTCTCAATGATGATGCTACTAATAGGGCTAGCACCACATTACCTCCCTACCACAACTGCACCCCATGTATTTGCCACTGCAAAAACTTCCCTCTATGGTAAAATCATGTGCTAACCATGTTAGCCCCACACTACTCGTAGCACTTTAGTAAACATGCCCCAATGTTTCCGAGATGGCCTGGTCAAATTCAACCTCCAGGCCATCTGGTTCTGGTGCTTTCTTGAGAAGAAGGGTATTGACAGTTTTCACCATCTCATCCAGACCTGTTTCCCCTTCCAGTCACTTTCTTAGCAAGGGGGGAAGGAGTACAAAGCTGCAACTTACCCAAAAAATGAGGCAAACCTTCTGCTAAAGGCGGGACCTCAACCAGATACATCTGCTCATAATAATTCTTAAATTGCTGAAGGATTTCAGAGTCTTTTGCATGGACTTAGCCATCAGCTGAACAGCTTACCTGAACCTGTTTTTTGTTTTTCCTCCCTTGCAAATACTAGGCTAGAAGATGACCACACCTATTGTCCTCATCATTTCATCATGCTTTAGCATGAAACACAAACACCCTGACCATCTGACTAAGGATAGAATTGTATTTATATTTTCAGTGATGGAGTGATAGAACCAAGGCTGTGTTGCATTGTCTAATATATCTCCAATCTAGATCTCGTAGTTTTTTGTTCTAACAAGTCCTGCTCTGTGCACTTGGATTTCAATTGAGCTAATGAGTAGCCTATAACAACCCCACAAATGAAGTCTAATAAGCATCCCACCAGTTGCTAACGGTAGTATCTTCTGGCTTGTTGTTCTGAAAGCATTCCTCATTATGCTTAAGCAAGTCCTGAAACTGCAGATCAACAAGTAGGCTAGCACTGAATCACCAAGCCATGCAATGTTGTGGGAACTCAAAATTAAAGTCTAAGGGTACCATTTTTGAAGACATTTACATGGGTAACTGCCCTAGTTACGTGTGTAAATGCCTTATCCGGGATTTTTCAAAAGCACCTACATGGGTAGTGCCTTTGGAGAATCCTGAATAATGCACCCAGATGCTATGCTGTTAGTATCAGGGTGTGTTGGGGGCATTCCGGGTGGAGTGGAGGCAGAGGAAAAGGCTAAACAGGTAGCAGTGACTTTCCTCGCCTATCTTTAAGGGTAAAAATAAAAAATCGCTGCTACCCATTCAGCCTCGACAGCTCTGGGCATGTCCAGCCAAACCCGGATTTTCACTTCCGTCACCACGGGTTAAGAGGGTCAGCAGAGAGGCTATGTGCTGACGTGGCGCATAGCCTGCCGAGATGAAAATCTGGCCCTAAGTGTAATGACTACATGCAAAACTTGGAAATGGTTCATAGAAAGGTGACCAAAGTGATATGGGGCCTGTGCCAAAAGGTGTATGTGAATAGACTTGAAGAGCTACCCTAGAAGAGAGGAGAGACAGGAGAGATATAATGCAGATGTTTAAATAATTAAAGCCTCAAATCACCAACACAACAAAAACAAAATACGTCAAGATCCTCACACTGCAATGGCTATGCACATTACTAGACCCAGACGACTTCCACTCTGCAATGCAAACCTTTACCATCCCCCACATAGACTACTACAACTCCATGTATCACAGTCTACCACAATCAACCCTCCACCCCCTACAAACAGCCCTCCACACCGCTGCCCGCACTAGCTAAGGAACATCCAGATACGACCACATCACGCCCATCCTGAAACAATTCCACCGGCTCCCAGTCCCCTACAGAATACAATACAAGATTCTTCCAATGATCTTCAAAACCATCAACAACCTGCCATCTTTCCACCTCCAAACTCCCTTCCACCCCCCAAAACTCCAACAGACCCAGGAGGCAATCTATCATGAACACCCTAACAATACCGACCAAAAAAACAAGAAGCAACCAACAAGCCTGCTCAAGATCATTCGATTTCTATGCACTCCCCCCCAACCCCCTGGAACTTCTTCCCAGATTAAATCAGAAATTCCAATGATTTCACCAAATTCAGGAAACTACTAAAAACCCACCTGTTTATAAAATACTTTGGGCATGATACCTAACCCCGGCTCAACCTCTCACACAGAAACCTGCCTGTAAATAATTTTAGGGGTATGTTTACTAAGCTGTGATAGCGGCTTCCATGAGATATCAGAGCCACAGCCCCATGGGGCCACAGCTTTGATATCGCACAGAAGCCGCTACCGCAGCTTAGTAGACATACCCCAAAGTTTCCACATACAAGACATCAAGTTAATGTATATAGTTCCATGTTCTATGTAAACCTATATCTATACCTGGTTAAATGTACACGACTTTGACCCGGAGAGTAGCGGTATAAAAGTTCAGCCAAATAAATAAACAAAGGGCATTAATGAACAAACATACCTTTTTCAAAGACAGGGAAGCTATAGTACTAAAAGGCTCAAATTGAAGATGTAAGGAGGTAAACTTAATAGCAACATCAGAAAATTGTTGTGTTTTTTTTTCGTGGAAAGGGTAGGGGATACCTAGAATGTCTTCCTGAAGGAGGTGGTGTTGGGAACTAAAATAGTGGGGAATTCAAAGAGGCATGGGACAGACACGGAGGATCCTTATATGGGAAGAGGATGTTATCAACGCAAACTTAAATAACTTCATAGAAGGAGCAATCTGCATGGAGTGGCAGAAAAAACCTTAACCAAAGACTCGTACAGGGGGAGTAACCTGCCTGGAGCGGGAGGTGCACCTCTACAGCTCTAATCATCTTACTGGGCAGACTAGATGGACCATACTGGTCTTTATCTGCCATCATTTACCATGTTACTATGTTAAGATCTATATGAAAGTACTTTCTTCACTATCACTAGATTTATGTGGGTATTTAGCCACACACTTAACCTGCTGAATATCTGGAAAACGTTAACTGGTTAATTTGTGTGCTTTATCACTGCTCCATATCCACCCTACACATATAAAACTTCAGTATGCAATATTTCTTCCTGTACTAATAATGTAATCAGCATTATGCAAAATGCAATGACTCGTTACTATGAATAGAGACGCGGAAACTGGATAAATGTTGCTTCACTAGCTGATTTATTTTATACAAAATGCACATTTGTTTTCTTCAGGTCAGAAATAATTCCTGACTCGAGAAAAAAACGATCAGGCTTCTTTGTCAGTCTCATCCCTAGCAATGCTCTCTGCAGATTTTCCCTTCAGTTTCTTCAAATTGTAACTTTGATCGAAGACTTTATTGCCCATTTCAGTTCTTGCTTGCATTCAAGTTGAAAAATAAAAAAGCTACTGGTTTTACTGTTTGCATGGGTTATCAGTATTTTCTTCAAAATAGTTTATCAACCTTTGAATCACATTAACACCCAGTGGCCGCTGGCCTGGTCTTAATATCTGGGAAAATGGTTTAGACAGCATTTCTATCACGTCTTATCAGACTCTAGAGCAGCAGGGGAATTCTGTACCAGCCCCGTCCTTCCAAGTAGCCCAATCCAGCCTCCCTTCTCCTGTTGTTCCTGCCTGTGACCAACACACCCTCTGCTCTAGCTCCATAATTCCACTTCCTTTTGATCTAGACTCTAAGCCCTGCGCCACTAACCATCACAATGCTTTGACAAAAAGTCCCCGATGCCTTTCTGGTGCTCATCTCCTTTCCCATTCCCTCAGGCTTTGAGGTTAAAAAGAATTATTTTAAATGATCACTCAATGAGGCATAAATTATCAGTTATTTTTTACATTAGTTCTACCAAGGAATATCATTACATAATGCATAAATACATAAAAGCTTCAGAGCTAGAACCCCTTCAATGTGCTGTTTAATTTGTACATACAACCTTCTGCCACCTACAGCTTGCCACTGTCCAAAAACTAGGGAACCTTTCTAGTCTGCCTCCGAGAATATTTGAATGCTACAAGCAGAAACTGATTGATTGATTGACTATTTATTTACTCATTTGTTTATTTAGGATTTGGTTCACACTTCTTCAGTGATACCTAAAGCAAGTTACATTCAAGAGCAGTAGCTACTGTATTTTCCTACCCCAGAGGGCTTACAGCTTTTGACCCTAACTTTGTCTTTCTTTAAAAAAAAGTCTATACTCTTGATTGCAGCTCAGTCTTCCAGAAAGAGAGTCACTTGGTAGGTTAGGTGACAGCTTAGTGGTTAGATCAGCAGGCTGTGATGCAGGAAACCAGTGTTCATATTCCATTGTTCCCATTCATCTTGTGACTTTGGGCAAGCAACACAGGGTTGGCCCAAGGGTATCTGATGCCCTAGGACAACCTTCAGCCATGACCCCCCTCCCCACCCAGGAGAACACAAGAAGCAAGAGTCGTAGATTGGTGGAACAGGTTAATTGAGGTTTCCACCAATCTACGACTCTTGCTTCTTGTGTTCTCCTGGGATTTACTGCAAGAGCAGGTGCTCCTCTTTGTGTTTCCCCCTCCCCACCCAGCCAGATATACAGCAGCATCTCCTCTTCCCTTGCTTACCCCCTGCTTCCATGTTCAGCGTCTCTTCTACACTATCCTCCCCACACCATGTCTAGCAACCCCCCTCCCCCTCAGCTGCTTCTGCTCTCAGTCTACCTCTATTCTCTGCCTGAGGCCGCATCAGAAGAAAATCCAGTGCAGCGTGGGGAATCTGAGCCCCCTTGCATGCTGAAGTCCTGCTGCATCCTGTCTCGTCTGATGCAAATTTACTGTCAGATGGGGCAGGACACGCAGGCCTTGAGGAGATGCGAGTATTCAAAGGCCCCATACAATGCCTGCAGTGGCAACCAAGTGCCACTCTCTAGCTCTCCAAATTTTGCTGCCCTAGGTGGATGCCTAGTCTACCTAGTGGTAGGGCCAGCCTTATCTTCACCCTCCCATCACTTCAGGTGCAAACCTCATGCTAAGTTCTCTGGGGCAAATAAATAAATATTAAGGGGGTCTTTTAGTTCATGTTTTTGTATGACTGCACTATTGCAAACATGCATTATCTGCCAGACAGCCCATTTTATGCAATGCACCCTGCGGCAGGTAACACACAATAGCAATGTTATCACACGATGACTATTAGTAAATGACACAGTAAGTGTGTTTTCCTGCAAATATAATTAAGCTTTGGAATTTGCAGCTGGGAGGTGTGGTCAAGACATCTAGCATAGCCAGGCTTAAAAGGGTTTTGGACACATTATCCAAGTGGACTTGGGGAAAGCCACTGATCAGTGCTGTCAGAGAACAGCAGGCAATGGGCTCTATGCTTTGAGATCTGCCATGGATTTCCTAGGCACCTGGATTGACCACTGTTAGCAGGGCCAGCATTAGGGAGATGCAAAGCGAGCCATTGCCCCAATCTTCTTGCTACAAGGCCTCCCAAAGCCAACTTGAAGCTGAAGAAGACACAATCTGCTGGTGGACTTTGGGGCCCCCTCCTAAATTTTGGCCCTGGACCCCAGCATGTTTAACACCAGCCCTGACTGTTAGAGATAGGATACTGAGCTCAACAGACCTTGATCTGACCCAGCATGACCTGTTCTATGACCTGAAGGGTGAAATTACTGGAAATTCTTTGATTATTTCTAGAGTGCTTCTTTCTGGAACTTGTGAGAAGTTAAAGAAGCAAAATCTGTAAGTAAAGAACTGATGATAGTAATAATGACCTAATTAGAGAGTCTTGACAGTCATTGGGCCCACTAGGGGGTTAACACCATTGGCTCCTCATTGGGCATTTAACTCATCTAGCTACTTTCTGCATGACTAGTAAATATCTCCAAAGGGCTCATTATTGCTTAGTATTTTACACAAACGTACTGCAACATTGTTTCAGATTGCATAGTCCCTACACTGTGTTAAACAGAACAGAGCATAACAAATTTTGGACATATGGAAGCATGTAAATTGGCTCAAGCTTGAAACCTGTGAGAAATAATGGCCTTATCGAGATTCAAATGATATTTAATGCTTAAATATTATATTCAGATACATTTTAAATTGCTTTCAAATACCACCTTGCTGTGTTATCAAAAGGTGAGCAATCAATTTAAATAAACACAAACATAAACATTTTGTGGGTAATTTTATAGTCTCTACTCTTGAACAACTTCGAGATATTGTAGCTCAGTCTTCAAACAATAGAATAGCTTTGTAGGTAGCTTATTTTATTTATTTATTTAGCAGGGATTTTTTTATACCACCCTATCTTTCATTCAGGGCGGTTTAGATATAACATATGAAATTGGGTGAACTATTATACAGTAGCTTTGTACAGTGGAACATTAGATCTTTTGGGTTAGATCCAAGGGGTAGTGGGAGGGTATGTGGTAGGGACTAGGGTGTACGGTAAATCTAGGTGGTATTCATCAAGTAGTGCTGTCATAGTGCTCTGAGAATAGGAATGTCTTTATGGCTTTGTGGAAATCCTGGAGATCTGTGGTGGCTCTTATGGTATCTTGTAATTTAGTTCCAGAGCAAAGGTGCATAGAGGGAGGGCGCTCTGTTACAGGTTATCTGTTTTTCTTTAGTTTTTGCCTTCATTATGAGCAATAGGTTTTTAGTAGATGCTTGTCTGCAGGAAGCCAGTGTTTGGATCCCATTCACCTTGTGACTCTGTGCATGGTTTAATGTGTGTCGATGCATATTTTGCTTTATAAAATTGGTGCGCAAATGGTAGCCTACATTCAGCTAGTATAAGCATGATCACTTAAATAGTTATCTCCAAGTTATAATGTCCTGTTCAATGTAATTTCAGTTTGTTCAATGTAAACCGCTTTGATATCATAAAAGGCGGTATATAAAAAATGTTAAATAAAATAAATAAAATAAAATAAATAAATAAATACATCAACCTTAAAGTTGAAGGAGTGGAGAAGTAGCCTAGTGGTCGGAGCAGGGGTTTCTAACCAAAAGGACCAGCATTTGAATCCCACTTGTGGCCTTGTGCAAGATGCTTCACTCTCCACTTATTTATTTTATTTTATTTTTTTACACTTGCATGTAACTCACCTTGAACTACTTCTGGTAAGGTGTGAGCTTAATACTATAAGTGTCGATGCCTAGATTTCTCAAGAACACACATAAATCATAGATTTTTATAAATACTATAATTTATGCTCTACCCATGATCCGCCCATGTGCACACCCACAGTGAGAGTGCACAAAATTAACCTGACATGCATAATCATAGACTAGCTAAAGTACACATATAAAGCCCACCCACATGTGTAAATCACTGCAAATTGGTGATTTGCATGTGTTAAGAGCACATCTTTCAGGTGGCTCCTTAGAAACTTACTACCCATGAAGACAATTTTATAAAAAGGGGCACCCAGTTTACAATGTATTTTAAGACATCTATGTTAAGGTTCCTTCTTGTTTTTCTGAAATACTTGGATAAATAGTCTAAGGGGTACTTTTACTAAAGGCCAGTAAGGGCTCAATGGTACCATGTGCATGTACTATCGGCACCCGGTAACGCTTACCACTGCAGGAAGTGCCGATAACATGGGCCATTAAAATGTTATCAGGTGTTAAGTTACAAAGGGGCGGAGAAGGAGTGTTAACTGTGCGGAGTGTAGGCGGGGACAACATGTGTTCCCCTAATGGCCATTCCACTACCATGCATTACAGGCACAGCTGCCGGAACCTTAATGCCAGCTGAAAGTCATTCACATCAATAAAACACACACACACAGAGACTATTCATATGTAGGCAGTATGCAGCAACCAGACTGGATCCCTGAAATTAGTGATGGTAGTAGTCTATTGGCAGTCACAGCATGGTGCCCTTCCCCTAAAGGGCACTATGTTGTTGGTGCCAAAGTGGCAAAGGTGATGCCATGAGAGTGATTCGGTGGGGTTGTTAGCCTGCCAGGTGGACAAGGTGGCCGCCTAGGTTGTATACCCATGATGTCTGTTGCAACTCTGCTGTGACAGCAGTGGCATACATACATGCCACTGCTGTCACAAAGGAGTCATGCCACTGCCATCATGCAGCCATGTTAGCAGTGTGTGGTGGTGGGAGTTGCAGCGGCAGCAGCTTCTGCCTGGTACAGAAGATACCTCGGACCCTGCACTGTGTGTCATATGCAATGCTGCTGTGTCTATAGTCAGGGGCATGGCAAGCATGACACTGGCAGGTAAAGCAGAGCCCATGCTGATTCCCCACTTCCATGGTGGCAAGGCTTAAGGCAGCAGTCTGCGTGCTCACAGCACAGGGTCAGAGGGGGGCAGGAGTGGAATGCCGTGACTAGTAGCATGTGCACCACAGCTTGAAGGATGCCCACAGCACTGAAGTGGCAACTGTGCCATGCTTGCATGGAGGGAAGGATCAACCGGTATGCTGTCCACCATGATCGGTAGGCCTAGGCACCCATTTAGTTCACCTAGTGGATGCACCAGTCCTGGGTAAGAACATAAGATATGCCAAAATGGGTCAGACCAAGGTCCATCAAGCCCAGTATCCTGTTTCAAACAGTGGCCAATCTAGGTCATATGTACCTAGCAGTTTCCCCAAAAGACACAGCATTGATATCCTGGGTCCCCTCTTAATAATGGTTTATGGACCTTTCCTCCAGGAACTTGTCCAAACCTTTTTTAAACCCAGGGTATTGAGAGCCATGAGCAGTTCAGTTAGGACTGACCATACAGTACATTTCCCAATGAGAGACAACAGCGTGTGACCCTTAACCTGCAGTATGAAAGAATGAATGGGTAAGCACAATTAGTGCACCTATACACAGCACACATGTGGCACCTGTAACACCCAGACACTGGGAAGTGGTGTCTGCCAACTGCTATCGCCTTCATGCCCTGATTGTGTATGTGGTGTCTCCTGGCTACCCCATTAGTCCCAAAATGGTGCACAGGTAGCCTGTGTCCATTCATGACCCCTACAGACTGCAGTAATCAGCAGTGTCACAGAACTTTGACAGGGGAGGGTTTGATCAGGATGCCCCCCACATGCACATATTGAGTGAATATGTGAATGAGGAATGAAAAATATGCCACTGAGGCTGGAAGATTTTGTGGCCCCAATGCTTTCCCAGTCCCACCCCCTTGCCAATGTGTGGGAACATGTGTAACCCACCCCCGCCCCTCTCCCCACAGGCCATGCTGGGGAAGCCCCAGGTGGCACAGGGGCACTGCAAGTTCTGCTGCCAAGTGGTCATGTGGCCCCGGACCAGCAGGGCCAACAGGCAACCTCCAGCAGCTCATCCTCCAGTGGTGAGGAGGAGGGGTCCAGCACAATGGAGGAGGAGGACAGCTCCATGGAGGAGGTGGCAGCTGGTGAACAAGTGCCACCAATGGAGGCGGAGGTGGCAGTGGCTGAGTCCACTGTTGCTGCTGTGGAGGTCCCAGATGAGCCAGAGGTGGAGTGGCCTGAGGGAGCAGTGGACTAAGAGCTGGAGGTGGCAGTGGTTCAGGAGGTGGTGGCTGTGGTTGTGGAGGGGATAGCTGTGGGGGTAGGTGTGTAGGCCATGGAGGGGCTGGGTACACTGCAGTGCCAGATGAGGCAGGCATGTCAGCGGAGGTGGAGATGTCAGAGGGTCTGGGCCAGTCAGGGAAGTCAGAGGAGGAGGGGGAGGGGTCCAGGAGTGATGACCAGACAGGGCAGTCAGAGGAGGAGGAGGAGGGCCCAGGAGTGATGGCCAGTCAGGGGGTTCTGGGAGGGAGGAAGGGTTGGAGGGGAAGGGTCATATGGGTCTGGGGTCTGAGGGGAAGGCAGAGGGGATGCAGACACCACCCACCAGGCAACCTATGGCTGGGATGGCAGACACACAACCACCCATCATGCAGACAAAGATAGAACCATTGGAGGAACAGCAGTTGTCTGTGGTATACCACACACCCCAACAGAGCATGCCCATTACACAAGGCCATACCCCAAACACATGAGTTGCCACAGCCCCTGAGGCCACATACCGTAACCATTGATACCCTATGCCACCAATGGATCGATGGGCCCAGCATGTTCTGCCCACAACAAGCAGTGGACCACAACCACCCCTACCAGCAACAAGTGGCACATTCTTGGCCACCCTTGGGGAGGGGATCCATGCCACAGCATTGACACAATGACAACTGTGTTCCTGCACTACAGCCGAGAACACCCAGCACAATAGGCCACCCCCATGGCACAACATGGGCAGCTATGGGTCACCGGCCAGTGATCTGCTCCACCTTGGCCAATGGTGTGCACAGGTGCAGCAGGGGTTGGAGTGGCAGTGTGTAGATCCGGGCACTGTGGACAGCCCACATATGTGATAGCATGTTAGCCACTGTTGTATAGTCTGCTGCTATTGCAGACAATGCTGTGTAGTCTGCTACCATTTTAGCCAATGCTGAATTTGTATGTGCCTGTGTTCCTGATAAAAGGTCTGTTATGCCAGCCAACTGTGTTGTCATTGTAGCTAGGGATGGGGCTGTGTGTATGCCATGGTGGTGGTGGGGCCCCCAGGTGGCAAGGGTGGGCCATAGACATTTCAGGGGTCCACAAGCAATGCTGACACAGTGCACGGGTAACACAGCAACATGCTGGTGTGCCCATGTACTGCACCACGTACTCCACTGCACTGCCATAGTGCCCATGCATACACAGTTGACCCCCAGGCGCCACCGCTGAGTACCTGAGCAACATGTCACTGCTGCAGCACCACAGCAAGCAGGCATATATGGCTCCTGGCCCTGGCCACCTGTCACTTACCCGGGTATCATGGTCCCTGCATATTGAAATCCTTCATCGGCATGATGTATGGCTAGGACGGTGTATGGTGGCATAGCTGGACATGGATTTTTGAAAGTGCAGCAGTTAAAATGCTGCACGGATAGCGGATATGGGTTTGGACAGGGTGTGGTCTGCCTGGGTGTCATAATCGTGCATGTTGAAAAGGGATATGCAGGTAAGCTACCATTGCCATAGCTTTTGAGCAGCACAATGGCTAACCAAGCACCCAAAGCACACCAGGAAGGCCAACTTCACACCCTCAGAGACTTCCATGGCTCTGGGGCTCATAATTCAGTGGTAGGCCACTCTCTTTGCAGCAGAGGATGCCAGCACACAGCAGCTGGCCTTTAGGGACATAGCCAGGAGGGTGAATGCTGTCCACCACCACAACAGGAAAGTGGAGGATATCAAAGAAAAAGTGGCGGGTAGTTTGGCAGGCTGCAAAGAAGAGGGCCAACAACAGCAAGCTGCCACCAGAGCGCCAGCAGAGACTCAGCCTCCTTGAGGAACAGGTCCTCCAGTTCATGGGCGAGATCTCCATCACTGGTCAGCTGCTTTGATAACTCCACTCCCACCTCACAGGAGGGTGAGTGGTGCTTGCCCCATGCCCTGTGCATCATTGTGACAGTGTTGTATGTGGCCCACCCCTGTCTATGCTGAGTCACAGGTGTGCCATTGCCACCATGCCCCTTAGGGTAGCATGGCACAGGCAAGCTGGGTCATGGGTCTCATGCCATCCGCCCTCGCATTCACACTCATGTCTGGCCTCAGTGTCACATGTGTGCAGTAGAGTGTGTGTTGGTGCACTGCCAACCCTGTCCACAATGTAGCTGATGTGGCAATGCTAGGCTGTCTATGACAGTCTTGTTGGTGGTATACCCAGCATGGTTGTGGCAGCTGTATGATGGCTTATTCTTGCACACCTGGTCCTGTGGGGGCAGAGGGACAGCGCAGCTAGAGTGGTGGGCAGTAGCAGAGTTACCTGGACAGTGTGGCTGGTGCTGGGGCCAGGGAGTCCAACATTCTTCAGTCATGGTAGTCAGTTAAGTCAATGGGGATGGGCCCAATGGTTGTGGTGTCTGTTGGCGAATAGTGACAGCCACAGCCTGTTGGTAGCACCTCCTGGACATCACGGTTGCCTGTGGTCCAGTCCGCCATAGCGATGGTGTTGCAGACCTGCACAGGGAGATAGAGTGTTAGTGTGTGCCCCACATACTGTGGTGAACATAGCAGTGTGTGTGTGTATTACAGATGGCGCAAACATCAGGCACATCCACCATAGGTGGGTACCCTGGCCCTGTCACCTATCATATCCCCTGGGGTGCGCACATCTCCGTACCTAGCCCTGTGCGAGTGGGGCAGTCACACAGGGTACAAATGGATTAAGGACGCATGTTGGGCTGCCAGCCAACCCCCCCCCCCCCCCCGCATTGCCCTCCACCACCACCACTTTTTTGTTTTCTCGGAGGTGGCAGTGACAGCAGTAGTGAGGTAGACCCATGTTTGTATGCAAGTCGGGTCCCTTCTTCCCTTCTCTGATGCAGGTCACATATATAATTTTGCATTGCATTCATTGCCCCTGATGCAGACAGATTGTGCCGAAACATGGCCATGACAGGCTGAATAAATTTACCCTGTGGCTATTTATCAGCTCTGTGGCTTTTAAAATCAGCCTTTCCTGTTTTCTTTTTGTCATAGTATTTTATATGAGGTCCTCCATACATATATGTGGCCATATGCACGTGGCAATGGTGTTATAAAATTAGCTCCTATTAGTGATAGACACAAGGAGGGTAATTTTATTACAGGGCACCTAGGTTGAAGCAGCAGGGACACGCTTATTTTAAGTTTATTTTATAAAGCCAAGTAGGTACCTACTTGTCTTTATGAAAAAGTGGTGTAAGTGGCCTAATACATGTCTACATTCCAGGTGTGGACATTTACACCAGCCCGATAGCTGTTGAAAATGTCCCCACCCACGTTGCACAAGTATATGTATAAATTATAGCATTCCATAATCTACGAACATACTTGTGTGCTCTGCCCACACTGCCCAAACTCTGCCCACATGCATGCCCGCATTGAACGCACACACCATAAAAACAAAATGTGCACGTTTAAGCTGCTTAGTTTTTTATAATACGTCAATAGCCCACTTAAATTTCCACTTTTCTTCACATAACTAAAATACCAACATTTAGGCTCATAATTACTGACTAAATCTAGACAGCTCCTTATAAAATTATCCCCCAAGGTGAATTATTGATAAGGAGTTTATAAATCGGAAGCAGTTAGAATACGTATTATTTCCTGTATGTGTAATCAGAATTGTTCATGTTCCAACCTTGCCACTAGCCAAAAGAAAAGTCCACGTGCTGTTTCATCAGAAAGATGACAAAAATAAAAGGAAACTGCTCAAATTTAATTTTGCATTAACCTTTTGCATTAACCCATTTGAATCCAAGAATTTTTGAAAATTCCTAATAACATTATCTTCGGCATTCAGAACTCTACACTCGAGCAAGGAGACAGCAGGCATATCTCCACCTGACTGGGCGAAAGTGGGGATAAGAGAGGCTGGAGAGAGGGACAGTGTCTGACATTGGGAGGGAGAGAGCCATTTGAGTTTACAGGACACCTTTGAGGGAGAGGATATTAGGGTTGAGAGGGACTCAGAACCTGGGACTCAACAAACAGCTTTAAACTCCTGGAAAATGTTTAACGTTTGAATTCATAACTGGGGAAGCCCTACTCAGAAAAGGTACATCAGGGGTTGAAAGATGTTTTGCTAATGTTGCTCTTTCAGCTATGAAATTTTCCTGCTTGCAAATATTGTCTTCCTCTTAGACTATTTAGCTGATGTAGTGACTTGGACTTGGTGCATAATCGAGTGTTCACTTGTAGAATATAACACATTGGGATACAATTACCACTTGCTAAAGTGGAAAACAGCACCATTAAGGGTCTGAACATGCATTAAAGGATGCGGCGGGGAGTAGGTGTTCCAGTGTTCTGGGTGCTAGCGGCTAGTTAGCGGGAGTTAAGTGGACAGTGGGTCTTAAGAGTGCACAGTGTGCACATTTATACCGTCATTTTCCCACAGTCTGTTTTATCTTTCAAGGCGCAAGTGCGGGCATCTTCCGTATAATAGAATATTTTACTTTTGCTGTGCCGCGGCTTATATGGAAGGTGTCCTGCTTTAATTGAGCATTTTTCTTCAGGTACTACACTTCTTTTAAACTATGTAATGTATTTTAAGACAGTATAAATGCACCTTAAAGAATAGCCAAGGATAACAAAAATTTACCCTTTCCATGCAGCAGCTCATACCTGGTGTCTTTAATTGAGCACCACGTTGCTTTAGATAGTATATCCCATTTTGACCCAGGTGTCGTCACACTTTATGCAATGCCCAGGGGACAGTTAGGTTTTTATACATTGCTTTTAATATAGCATACATGGACTTTGACAAACACTCCGTTAAGGTTTTTAATTAGATTATTTTTTGATCAATTGTTTTTTCCCCAAAAAAAGTTTGTAAGTTTTTTCCTTGAATATGGGGTCTGTTTCATTTCATTTTATTTCACAATTTGCGTTTTCAACAACCAACTTCTTTGTTTCACTTCTCATATAGTTTGACATATTTATTAACTATTATATTTAAGTTTTTTATAGTATTGACGTCTGGCTTTATTAGTGCAAGACACCCTTTTCTTAACACTCACTCCTGCTTCAGAAACGATTGTTCTAACAACTCCCTCCCTTTTGTTTTTGCTTTAGTACAAGGTCATTCTAATCGCTTTTGTTTTACAAAAAAAGAGGTATCGTTCATGAAATGTTTATTTGTTCAGCACACCCATATATGTTTTGTTTCATTTTTTTTCTAAGTTTTGATTGATTAATATATATCACTATTCATGTTTTTTATTAGTGTTCATTTTGTTCATTGTATTATTTAATTTGGCTATTCCAACATTTGTTTACCAGTATGTGATGCACTCATTTGATGGTTTTTATTCATTTTATTATTTATTTATTATATATTTATCTATTTATAAGTACAGTATGTTTATCATATATTTTAATGGTATTAGCTAATTATTTTATGGTTATTATTTTATTAATTCATGAAATATTTTTATATGTGTATATTTTTTATATGTGTATATTTATTGTTTGTTCATGTGTTTATGGATGTAGTACGCCAGAATTCCCCTGAGGAAGAAAATTCGAAACACGGCCTGTGTCAGGCGTTTATGGCGTGGTTATTTGATCTGCAATAAAGGTTCCTTCTTTACTACCATAAATTAGTACTGGACATAGAAAGAATGCCAGGGCAGCAGTGGTGACCTGTACATCAGCTGCAGGTGAGGGAGAGTGATACGCCCCAGTGAGTAAAATGCCACACTGTGGGCCAGGGTATAGCAGCTGACAGGAGAATACATAATGAAGGATGGATGGGAGTTGTTCCAATGTGACCTCACAAGTGCAGGTAACCGCAGTTGCAGTATGCGTGAAATATAGTTGCCAGACACAGGGAAGGACTAATACCAGCTATTTAGGTTTCACATCTGTCTCAGCTGTTCTAACCACCATACAATCTTCATGACACATATGCATATGATTACTGCACAGGTAAGGAGGCTATGATCCAAAGACATAAAAGCCATGCATCTGTACAAGCTGCATGAAAATGCAAAGTGCTCTTGGACAGATGGAGCCCAATTCAGGGAGGCAATGTCCAGGCCGTCTGGACATCCACGAGGAAGACAGGCCAGTTAGGACCTGATTCTGGACCACGGAAACAAAATGTTCCTGTGGTGCACAGAATCAGACTTGTGGATGGCCCAGCATGCTCTTGCCGCCTACAGGGACATCCTCCCTGCAGGTGTCCCTGACCCCCTCTTCCCCATCACCCGTTCCACGGCTGGCCTGCCGGGGCCTGGATTGGGTGGCGGAGACCCCCCTGTACCCAACCCTGGCCCCGGGAGGGGATCACCTTGCCTGATCGCCGGGTTGGTGCTGCTTATTCCACCATGAAGATGGAATAAGCAGCATGTCCCCTTTGACTCAGCAGAATATACAAGGCCGTGATCTGAATTGGCCCTGTACATCCTGCCATGCTGGCTCGCCCCCGCTCCACTCCGCCCCGGCCCCACCCCTCCTGCCCTCCACTGACTCTCCCCATCTTGCTACTCAGGGCATATAGGGAGAGCCAGAGGGGGAATCGGGCCTGGACATCTTACAGGGCTGCATGCCCCACTGGGACATGCAGCCCCACAACCCGCATCCCAGAATCAGGCCCATAAGGTCTACACACAAGATCATTTGCATGATGTTACACACCTGGCATCCACTCGTCTCTGAACTGATATGTCTTTAATATTGCCCATATGGAGTAAGTAAGGATGTGGGATGATCTGCGCAGGTTGGTATCCTAGAAGTGTGACGTGCCTGCATGTACTCCATATATGTGATGGAGCAAACAATGTTCATTCAGTTATCATGACAGTCTCCAATCATGTACAACTCATGTGTCATGCATCTACAGGGTCAAGTTGAATGATCCTTTGCAATGTGCTGCAGCAGAGGCAATAAAGTCATGCCCTTCGAATGACTATGATTGCAATATGCATGTTTGCAGAACCAAGGTGCAAAACGTAAAAAAAATGAATAATACTAACAGCAATATGTGCCCTTAAGTTGATGCTTATTCCTGGTGATTTACAGATCCTGGGTTTTCTTGGCAGAGGTAATAGAGGGTGAAGTGACTTTCCCATGTGGGATTTGAACTCTGGTCTGTTCTTTACTGAACCCATGCTCTAGCCATACAGCTACAGCTCCACGTATAGCTCTGTAGTACTTTCCAGAATACACCAGTCTACAGGTCCCTGCCTGCAATGGGTCTAAATCCTGGACTTCATACAGCCTGGCAGGCACATTCTGAGTAAGTTGTAAACTACACCTAGGGGCTGCCTGTAGTGATACATGCAGTACGGATTGCACTGGACACTCAGTACTGCAGCTGCATAGCAGACACACAGCAGCAGTAGTAATCTCCTCTGCAAAGACTGAGCCACATGTGAGGGCAGGATGCCCTTCCCTCCACTATACTGTACCTCCTAAGCCAAACAACCTTTGCATACAGAGGTCTGCTGGGCTGCAGTGTTGCAGTAATCTCTGAGGCAGCACATGTGCAGGGCGTGCATGCCCTTGTGACCTGCTGCATACTATAAGTAGTTTGGCACATTCACCAAATGCAAACCTCAGTCATGACTCATGAGGTCCATCCCAGACCATCCTGCACTCTCCGGGGGGGGGGGGGGGGGCATGCACAATTGCGCCCTCATCATACAAGACATGCAGGTACTGGGCAATGCTCTAGTGATCAGGGTTGCCACTCTGGCTGCAATGTGGTCTATGTGTGTTGGTATTTTATTTTATTTTTTTAAATTTATTTACATTCTCTTATATACCACGCTATTCTGCATCAGTGCGGTTTACATTGAACAAACTGAAATTACATTGAACAGGGCATTATAACTTGGAGATAACTATTTTACAGGGGACATGGGCTATGCAGGGTTAGGTGGCTTGCCCACAACCACAAGGAGCACCTGTGGGACTAGAAACCCAGGTCCTTCCGGCCCAAGGTTGCTGTCCTCAAGTGGGATTTGAACCCCCGACCTTCTGGCCTGAAGTACCTTGCCCCAACCACTAGGCTACTCCTTTATTAAAGGGCCCAACCTGGCCAAGTTTTGGCTAACTAGCCTTCAACAGGGGCATGGTGTTACTACACCCAGCAAGTTTGAAAGCAGCAAAGTATGTTAATAGAAGGTTTTTCTGTGTGGCTGTGGTCTCTCTCTATTCCTTCTTTTGGCTTATGCACTGCATCTTTTGACCGTGCTATTGTGTGCACACATCTCCTAGCAGTGAATGACTTAATAAGGGTTAGGAGATGTGTGCACACATTAGCACGGTCACACCATTTCCCCTTCAGCTGAGGCTCCTTAACCACATCTGAGCATTCAAATGTAGAGTAGAGACAATGTGTTTCGTATTTAGTAAGAGACAAATTATAAGCATTAACTCCTGTTGGAAATTGAGGCTACATAGCAATTCTTGTTTGAGTAGTATCTGATGTGTGTGAGAGTTACAAAGGGGTTCTCAGTCTTGACATCCTATACAAAATTGGGCTATATTTTTCCTATTCTATTTTTCCCTAACGTCCCTCTGCAAAAATGTTTGTGAAAGTGTGGGTATTGTGGAACAACATGTTTAATACAAAATGGACAGCTTTCAAAAAGTGTTTTTAGCCAGGCAAATAGTCACATGTTTAAATGGCTTTGGAAAATTGCCTCTTTAATGATATGTGAAAACTACCATCTACAGAGGAATAACATTAAAGTATGGAACATTTTCGATTGCCTGGGGAAATGGGATGAAAAGGCAACAGAAATACAGCATCTCCTGTCATTAGTCTGGTCTGAAAATTAGCAAGAGAGCATACACATTAGAGAATTTTGACGCACTTTAACACATAACCTAGAGGATGCCATTGTGACCAAGACACACACATTTGTGCTTTTAGAGCAGAAAGGGAAACGTTGAATATTTTCTCACTGTTTATGGGACACTCTCAGTTGAAATCTCTATGAGAGCATGTTGTGATGTCATTGGGTATTGCTTGATGCCTCCGATGTGCTTGGGATGATTTAAAGGATGGCAGCATGTGGGCACATTAAGGAATCTAGTATAACTAAAGGACATCTGCTGATGTCAGTGACTTTTGCTTAATTTTCAGGCATTCACTTTCAATGCAGACATTCCAACATGCCTGACTCAGTTCCAGAGGTGCATTAGAACTGAAGACTGCAATCCTTTTTATACCAATAGCAAGGAAGACAACTTCCAAATGATTTCCCCTGTATAATTAAGTATTACCCAACTACAGCTAGTCTCTGAGAAATGCCTTTCTCCGCATCAGGTAAAATTCTGAGCACTGTTTCACAGTGTGGATACATTTGCCCCTGTTGCATAAGAGCAGTCCTGGAACAGGGACATGCCAGCAATGTGAGAGGGATTTCATTTTGAAATTCTAGAATTTTCTTTACAATGCTGACTTTGCACCTGCAGGAACAAAATATCTCCTGCGAGATGTTTTCCTTTGAAAATTCGCTTGCAACTCCACAGGTCTTCAAGCAACGCGGTATAAAAATTGAACCCTGAAAGTATTTAGTAGAAACGACCAGTGCTTCAGCCTTCTACAGCAGTGGTCCCCAGCCCAGCCATCTGGGCACATCCAGTGAGTCAGGTTTTCAAACTATATCCATAATGAACATAAGAACATAAGATATGCCATACTGGGTCAGACCAAGGTCCATCAAACCCAGTATTGTGTTTCCAACAGTGGCCAATCTAGGTCATATGTACCTAGCAGTTTCTCCAAGGGACACAGGTTCCACAGTGCTTGTATTGGTTCAAGCATTGATATCTTGGGTCCCTTCTTAATAATGGTTTATGGACCTTTCCTCCAGGAACTTGTCCAAACCTTTTTTAAACCCAGCTACACTAACAGCCTTTACTACATCCTCCGGTAACAAATTCCAGAGTTTGATTACACGTTGAGTGAAAAAATATTTTCTTTTATTAGTCTTAAATAGTTTACCCTGTAGCTTCATTGCATGTCCCCTTGTCTTTCTATATTCTGATAAGGTAAATAATCGATCTACGTTTACCTGTTCCACTCCGTTCATTAATTTATAGACTTCTATCATATCTCCCCTCAACCGTCTCTTTTCCAGGTTAAAGAGCCCTAACCTTTTTAGCCTTTCTTCATAGGAGTATCCTTCCATCCCCTTTACCATTTTGGGAATCCTCAAAACCCAACTTGCTAGCATTGGGGCGTTCCGGGGGTGTTCCAGGGGTGCTACCCAGTGCTATCCAGTCAGTGACAATATTGAGCCGCAGCCCAGTTAATGATCCTCAGGTAAAGATAGACGTGATAAAAGCTTTACTAGTGGGAGCTAACCGGGCCGCGGCTCAATATTGCCATTGACCGGTTAGCTTCCAGGTTGTGCGGCAAACCTGGATATTCCATGCCAGTGGCTGGATATGACCATGGTATTGCATATCTGGGTTTAGTATTCAGTGATGATGGTTAGGGGCTGTCGCTGCTGATTATCAGGCCACAAAGTGTGCAGCTGTCCATTTTTTCTCTACCTTTAGAAGACTGTAGAAAATACAAAAGGCAAACCAATTGCTCCAGTGAAAAATACAAGCAAAGACAGTACATATCCCTGACAGCCAGGGGCGGCTCAAAACAATCTGCTGCCTGAAGCAAAGAATGAGATGGCGCCCCCCCCCCCCCCCCACACTTAGAGGGGGGCAGGGCTTTTTCAGAACTCCAATCAGGGACTGAAGCAAACCAAAAAGCCGATTAGATTATATGGAGGGAATGCAAGATGTTTGCACACAGGGCCGTACCGAGCTGCAATCGTGCCCTGTGCGACTTGAAGCTTGGATGCATGTCCCCCTCCTCCCCCCCATACCTCCATTCAGCGCTGCCTGCTCTTTCCCTGCTGCTGCCGCCTTCTGTTTTTTTTCATGGCGGCACAGGCAGCAGGGAAAGAGCAGGCAGTGCTGGATGGAGGTATGGGGAGAAGGATGGGGGCATACGCCCAATCTGAAAGGCACCGGCACTTTAAGCAGATCTGTCCCTCCCTGCTCTGACATTGCGTCAGAGGAGGGAGGGACCAGAGCTGCTTAAAGTGCTGCGAAAAGGCTTGGGGGGCACATTTCAGCTGTCTGCTATTGTCCTGCCAGCAGCGGCAGGGCAACAGCATACAGCCAAAATATGCCCCCCAAGCCTTTGCGCCCTGTGCGACTGCACTGCTTGCACAGGGCTAGGTACGGTCCTATTTGCACACCAAGGAACTAAAAGAGAGCAAGAATCAATAGCACAGTTTATAACACTAAATTATAACTCATTTTTATTTTGTAGTTATAAACTGCGTTATGGTTCTTGCTTTTTCTTTTTCAACATATATTTTTCATCCACAGTAGGTGCAGAGCAGAACCAGGACAGTCACCCACAGAACTCAATATTTAAAAAAAGAAAATCTGATTCTGATCATCTCACTAACAACAACAACAACCACCACTATTCTCCAGTACCAGGCATATTGTGAACTAATTCAAAACCCTATAACAAAGAGCAAACCTACCATACCATACATACCGGCACAAACTTCCAAAACTCACATAAGGAGCCCATCCAAAAAAAGCGTCACTGTAAATACTACAGTGGGCCCTGGAACATCCATACACCTATTTGAAAAGCTGAACAAGTCAAATTAATACAGTACAGTATAGATCTTTATGTACAAACTTCATGTTAACAGAACACCAGTCCTTAGTCACACACTCAAAACATCGACCCTCGCCAAGTACAGAATAAGTAACCACAATCTAAAGTAAAAATAAAAATATGTAGACAAAATTTAAACTGAAACCCCAAGAAGCCAGAATCCACATGCAGTGCAATATCAGATAAATAAGAGATGCAGTTCCCCAATACTGTGTAAAATATAAAAATATGCATGCACTATCCTTGCCCTGGAAAAATGGGAATTCCACTCACCTCTGATAGAGCTCTGGCACAAAATAGAGTTTAGCATGGCCTTTCTGACATCTTGGGCAGCTTGAGTGACCAAGAACGGGAACAGCAGCATGACCACAGCATGGATTGAAACAAGCAATATCTGACTTCTGGGCTCCAGTGCAGTGGTGGGTCCTGTTTGTCGTGCTCTGGAGCAGAGTTCAGTGCAGCCATGGAAGCCTGGATGGGAGCAGCATGTAGACGGCACTAAAGCAGCATGCGGTGGCCAGTTAAGGCCCACTAGGAGAAACTTGACTGCCGCAAGCTTTTTTTGAGTGGTGCTGGCTGCCTCCTTCTCCAACCCCACCTGGAGTGTTACTGATGTACTTGTCTGCACAGGGACATGCTCTTTGAGCTCACAGTCTAAAACTGGGAGATATAGAATGTGAAGGATGCTATTGCCCGCATGCACTTTCCTCACCAGAACTTGAGGGCCTTTGATGGATATGGCTGGAGTGGCAAGTATTTGATCAACGAAGAGCTAGTCTTGCCATCTAGAAGCCAGTTTGCCTCTGTATTTTGGGGGGAGCTGGTGAGGCTGAGTGTTTGTGGTTAAAGCTGAAGAGAGTGCCTTTTTTTTTCCTTGGATGCCTGTGTGCTGAACTGCCTGATTTGTCCTTGTTTTTCCACTTGTGCCTAGGTGCTTTTTTCTCCCAAGGAACATCCTGTGAGTGGCCCCAAGACCCATCCAAAGGATAGGAGGGGGGGGGGGGGAAGAACCTGAGGAGCAGCAGACATTCTTGCTCCATGCGAGTGATCTTCAGATTAAATAAAAATCAAGCTGGTGCAGAGCCTTCCTGCCTCTGAGGAGCCGTCCGTGCAGATGTGTCTCGCCCCCAAAGGAAGTAACATTTACTTCCTTTGGGGACGGGATGCATCTGCATGGGCTCCTTCACAGAGATGGAAGGCTTTGCACCGGTTTAGTTTTTATTTAAATTGAAGATCAGCCGCAGCCGCAACCACCAGAGAGGGTGACTCTGCCGCTGACGAGAAGCGGACTCGGCAGCGGAAGAAACTTGAGCGTTTTAAATTTTTTTTTAACTTTTGAAGGCGGAGTGAGGCAGCTGTTTGGGGGGGCATTTTTGCCGCCTTCAAAACTTGCCACCTGAGGCAACCGCCTCACTCCACCTCATTATAGAGCCACCCCTGCTGACAGCATGTATATTTCTTTCTGTATTCATAACTACATGCTACAGTGGCATTCCAAGCCCCTTCAGCACACAGGGTGGGTGCCCCCCTCCTTTTGGTGGCCAGTGCTCCCAGTGCGGCATGGTGCACCCCTCCATTGGGCCAACACAGCAGAAACATGGATGACTTGCCACACTGCCTCTGCTCCAGGTCTGGTAGCTGTTCTCTCCCGAGCCAAAGTCTTGTGCTTCACTAGAGTCTGGCCAGGAGAGAACATCCACTGGGGCTGGAGAGGAGGCAATGCCACCCATGGCTTTAAGTTTAGTTTGCCACGCTGGCTCCACTGTGGGGGCCTGGCAGGTGTGTACCCCCTCCCAGCCAGCAACCAGGGCAGATCACACCCACTTCTCCACCCTTGGTATGCCACTGACAGGCTATGTGCATTTTTAATGCTTATAGATTCTCTATTGGCTATGCGTGGAATTTTAGAAGCCCTATTTATGCACAGAGACATCTCCAGAGCCATTTGAGAAGCCAAATCTGGGGAATTTCCCAGTGTGAAGACATCCATATCTGAACCAGGACACGGTGGAGGCATGAATGGGGGTTCCCAGGAACCTGGACATCACCACCTTATATCTGCTCCAGGCACAAATAAGTGTTATAGAAGTGCTTGTTGGGTCTGAAAAACACCCAGAGGAGATAGTGCTCTATCATCCCAGTACCTAGCAACAGCAGTGGGATTTTAACCATTGTTTACCTGCTTTTAACCCACTACCCTAACCATTAGGCTATCCTAGAGGTCTGGGTTCCGACTTATGGTTCTGGGGGTGTCTATATCCATGCCCCCCACAGATGTCCATATCAGGCACAGCCATGTTTCTGAAATAACGTCTGCACTTCGATGTGCCTGCATTTTTTTCAGACGTTATGGCTTGGAAGTCCCAGATTGCACTTGGACATCCCTTCTAAACTATATCAGTGTTCATCAAGCTGGTCTTGGAGTACCCCTTAGCCAGTCTTGTCTTCAGGATATCCACATGCATGAGACTCATTTGCATGCAAATCTGTTTCATAAATAGAGTATTCACTGTGGATATCCTAAAACTTGACTGACTAGGGGGTACACCAGGACTGGCTTGAGAAACACAGAGTTATATAATAAACGTTTTCCTACACCTCCCTCTGATCGTTGCTTGCCATAACTAATATTTATGTAAATGTGTAAATTTTCTTGGCCATTTGATAACAGCAAATAGTTTGCTACAACTTATTCTGCATAATTTTTAATACTAAACATATGAGCCAATATCCATAACAAATTTTGTGTTCACGGGCTGTTGATGAATGTATAATTTGCCTATCTGTTGAATTTTTAAAAGGTAAATGGATAATATCAGGCCACTTAAATTGCTAAATAGCCCCTATAACTAATATTATCCATATAAATGTGGCCAGGTTAGATACAGGATGGAAGCGACCCTGAAAATTATCCATTTAGCGGTCATCCACGGTCATCCACTTAAAGGATCATGTTAGAAGCCCTATTTGCACTTTGGACATCTGAAAATGGGTTTAGAGACGTCCAAAGCACAGACACGTCTCCAGAGCTATTTTAGACACCGGCTCTAGGGATGACCCAGCGTGAGGATGTCCAAGTCTGAATGGGAGCATGGAGGAGGCGTGGCCAGGGAGTTCTCAGGAACCTGGAGAACTCTGGCTGTACCAAGGAACTCCCTGACTGTACCAAGCCATAAATGCGTCCTGTGTGACTTGCGCATATGACATGCCCCCCCCCAGTTAGTCATTTCCATTTGCCAGCATCTCTCCATCTTAGCCCATGCCTCCATGTCTACACTGCCTGCCCTTGCCCTGCCACCATCATTTTACATGTCTCATTGATGGCGGCGGCAGCTGAGAGTATCTCTAATTGAGAAAAAACAAACAGGTCTTTCCGACTCTGCGTTTGCATGTTTGCCTGATCACTTCATCCTCTGATATAGGTTTGCATCAGAGGAGGGAGGGACCAGACCAGCCATTCAAACATGAAGTTGCAAAGACCTGCGTTTGAATGGCTGGTCTGGTCTCTCCCTCCTCTGATGCGCATCTACGTCAGAGGAGGGAGGGATCGGGCAAACATGCAAACGCGGAGTCTGGAAGACCCATGTTTTTTTTTTCTTCAATTAGAGATACTCTCCACTGCTGTGACCACCAACATCATGGAGATATGAAAAATGGCAGTGGCAGGACAAGGGCAGTTGGGGGTGGAGCAGAGGCTGACAACCCCAAATGCACCCCTATTTTTTTTGCACCCTATGCGACTGTACCACTCACACAGGGTTAGGTATGGTGCTGCCTGAAGGTGTGGTGAGGCATTCCCAGGATCCTGGATGTCCCTGCCTGATCTCAGAAGTGTCATGGATGTCCAGCATCGAGCCTAAATTTAGACCTGTTCCAGGCACAAACAGGTAACTTAAAAGTGCTTGTTTTAGCTAAAATAAAACATCCAGAGGGTCTAGAGAAGACAACACTCCATCATTCCCAAGACTCAACACAATGTCAACACCAGCAGCAGTGGGCTTTTAATGCTGCCTGCCCTGTTCCAAGCTCACTACTCTAACCATTGGGCTAACCTAGATATCCTGGTTCTGAAATACGGTTCTGGGGGTGGCCCCTGCAGGCACCCATATTGGACACGTCCACATTTCTGAAATAACATCTCCACCTGGACATGCCTGCTTTTTTTTAGACATTCTAGCTTACAAGTCCCAGACTGCAATTGGATGTCTCTTCTAAAATTCCCCTCTAAATGAATAATTTAACCATACTAAACATATAAAGGCACCCTGGGATGTCCAGGTCAAAGCATTTTGGTCGCCATATCTTAAAAAGGATATAGTAGAATTAGAAACATAGAAACATAGAAACATGATGACAGAAAAAGACCACAAGGCCCATCTAGTCTGTCCTTCCATAACAACAACTACAACAGTCCACTTTTTACCTTTAGAGATCCTCTGTGTTGGTCCCATGCTTTTTTGAATTCAGTTACTGTCCTCATCTCTACCACCTCCACTGGGAGACTATTCCACGGATCCACTACTCTTTCCGTAAAGAAATATTTCCGCATATCACTCCTGAATCTATCTCCCTTCACCCTCATCCCATGTCCCCTCGTCGCAGAACTTGCTTTCAATTGAAAGAGGCTCTCTCCCTGAACATTTATGCCACGGAGGTATTTAAACATCTCAATCATATCACCTCTATCCCGCCTTTCCTCTAAGGTGTACATATTAAGATCCTTAAGTCTGTCCTCATATGCTTTATAATGAAGACCACTAATCATCTTAGTAGCAACCCTCTGCACCGACTCCATCCTGTTCACATCCTTTTGAAGGTGCGGTCTCCAGAATTGCACACCATACTCCAAATGAGGTCGCACCAAAGACTTATACAGAGGCATTATCACTCCTTTTTTCTGCTAGCCATTCCTCTCTGTATGCACCCAAGCATCCTTCTAGCTTTTGCCGTCGCCTTTTCTGCCTGTTTAGCTACTTTAAGATCATCGGACACAACTACGCCTAGGTCCCGCTCTTCTTTAGTGGACAAAAGTACTTCACCTCCTATGCTGTATTGCTCCCTTGGATTGCTGCAGCCCAAATGCATGACCTTACATTTTTTAACATTAAATCCCAGCTGCCAAATTCTAGACCATTCTTCAAGCTTAGCTAGATCCCTCCTCATGTTATCTACACCTTCCTGGGTGTCTACTTTATTGCAGATTTTGGTATCATCTGCAAAGAGGCAAACCTTACCCGACAGCCCTTCCGCTATATCACTAACAAAGATGTTAAAAAGAATCGGACCAAGGACAGATCCCTGGGGCACACCACTGGTAACATCCTTCTCCTCAGAGTGAGCTCCATTTACTTGTACTCTTTGTCGCCTCCCACCCAACCAATTTCTAACCCAAGCAGTAACTTTAGGGTCCATCCCTAGGGTGCTCAGTTTGTTTATAAGTCGCCTGTGAGGAACAGTGTCAAAGGCTTTACTGAAATCTAAATACACCACATCTAGAGCTCTCCCTCGGTCCAACTCCCTGGTCACCCAGTCAAAGAAATCACTCAGATTTGTCTGACAAGACCTGCCTCTGGTGAATCCATGCTGCCTCGGATCCTGTAATCCGCTGGACTCCAGAAACCTCACTATTTTCTCTTTCAACAGCGTTTCCATTAATTTACTCACCACTGAAGTTAAACTAACCGGCCTGTAGTTTTCAACCACATCCTTACTTCCGCTTTTGTGTAAAGGCACCACATGAGCCTCTCTCCAGTCCTTTGGCACCACTCCCGACTCCAACGAGGCATTGAAAAGGTCAGTCAGTGGAGTTGCTAGAATGTCCCCAAGTTCCCTCAGTATTCTAGGGTGTATCTAGGGTGAAAAAGTACAGAGAAGAGCGACAAAAATAGTAAAGGGAATGGAAGGATACCCCTATGAAGAGAGGCTTAAAAGGTTGGGGCTCTTCAATTTGGAAAAGAGATGGCTGAGGGGGGATATGATAGAGGTCTATAAATTAATGAATGGAATAGAACAGGTTGTTTGTTGTTAAGTGCCGTCGAGTCGGAGTCGACTCATGGCGACCCTCTGGATAGCTATCCTAAATTGTGTTCGGTCTTGAGTCAGGTGGCTCATTGTTGACAGACTGGTACCCATAGCTGCTGTTATTGTATCTATCCATCTCATTGCTGGCCTTCCTCTTTTGCACTGACCTTCTATCTTGCCAAGCATGATGTCCTTCTCTAATGATCTCTCTCTTCGCATGATGTGTCCAAAGTATGAAAGTCGAAGTCTTGTCATCTGAGCTTATAAAGAAAGCTTAGGTTTGATCTCCTCTAGTACCGAATGGCTTGTTCTTCGGGCAGTCCATGGTATACGAGGTACACAGTATTCGCTGCCAGCACCATAACTCAAAGGCATCAATTTTCTTCCTGTCTATCTTTTTCACTGTCCAGCTTTCACATCCATATGATGTTATTGAAAACACCATAGCTTGAACAAGTCGAATCTTTGAAAGGAGAGAGACATCTCTGCTCTTGAGGATCTTATCTAGGTCTTTCATAGCCATATTTATTTTATTTATTTATTTAGCTGCATTCATATCCCGCTTTTCACCAAGTCAAAGCGGTTGGGGGATACATTTAACACGAGAGGATTTGAGACACATACACTAATACTTACAGGGAACATGGGCAATGGAGGGTTAAGTGGCTTGCCCAAGACCACAAGGAGCACCTGTGGGACTAGAAACCCCAGTCCTTCCAGCCCAAGGTTGCTGTACTCTAGTGGGATTTGAACCACTGACCTCCTGGCCTGTGGTTCCTTGTCCCAACCACTAGGCCACTCCTCCCAGCCATTCTGCCAAGAGCAATGCGTCGTCTGATTTCTTGACTGCTTGTTGCTTCTTTATTGATAGTTGATCCAAGTAGGTTAAAGTTGTTCACGATTTCAATTTCTTCTCCTTCAATGATGAACCTGTTGATTTTGCCAGTTGTCATGATCTTTGTCTTCTTTACATTAATTTGCAGGCCCATTTTGACACTATGTTCTTTGATTGTGAGAAGCAAATGTTTCAGATCATCTTCACTTTCAGCCAGTAATGTGGTATCATCAGCATAGCGAAGGTTGTTGAGGAATCTTCCACCAATCTTCACACCTCTGTTGTCTATATACAATCCTGCTTCTCTGCTGATTTGTTCTGCATATAAATTAAACAGGTAGGGGGAATGTATGCAGCCTTGTCTTACACCTTTGCTTATTTTAAACCATTCTGTTTCTCCTTGTTCCGTTCGAACTGCTGCTTCTTGATCAAAATAGACCGGCTTTCCTAAAGCTACGAGAGTTAAAGAAAAAGTTCCAGCCTCGAATTGGAATGTTACAAGATGCTCAAGGTTCTATGTTGAATGATGCTGAGAAGATCAAGAAAAGGTGGAAGGAATATACAGAGTTTTTATATGATAAAGATCAAGTGGACCAACAGCTGTTTCAACCTGTACCTTATGATCGGGAACCATTGGTGATGAAAGAAGAAGTTAAAGCAGCATTGAAAGCCTTATCAAAGAACAAAGCACCAGGCATTGATAGCATTCCCATAGAAGTATTACAGCAATCTGATGCAGCTGTTACCGTACTTACAAGGCTCTGCCAAGAAATATGGAAGACAACATCATGGCCAACTGACTGGACAAGGTCTGTGTTTATACCAATACTAAAGAAATGTGATCCAACTGACTGTGGAAATTATCGCACAATTGCTCTGATCCCACATGCCAGTAAGAGTCTACTGAAGATTATTCAAAAGAGACTACAACCATACCTGGAACAAGAACTACCTGAAGTGCTTCGGTCTTTACTGAGGAAGATGTAGGGATGATACCCATGACTGAAGTGGTATTTAAAGGTGTGGAAGAATTGAAGGAAATATCGATACATCGGGAAGATGTCTTACAACTATTAGATAAACTGAAGAGTTGCAAATCACCTGGGCCGGATGGTATACATCCAAGGGTGTTGAAAGAACTGAAATTTGAGATTGCAGACCTGCTATCAGTAATCTGTGAACTATCATTAAAATCATCTCTAATACCTGAGGATTGGAGGATCGCCAATGTAACACCAATTTTCAAAAAGGGTTCGAGGGGTGATCCGGGAAACTACAGACCAGTGAGCCTGACGTCAGTACCGGGAAAAATGGTAGAAACCATCATAAAGAATAAAATTACTCAGCATGTAGAAAGTCATAACCTAATGGGAGACAGCCAACATGGCTTTAGACAAGGAAGATCTTGTCTTACTAATCTGTTATGTTTTTTTGAAGGAGTGAATAAACAGGTGGACAAAGGTGAGTCGGTTGATATTGTGTATCTGGACTTTCAGAAAGCCTTTGACAAGGTCCCTCATGAGAGACTTTTGGCAAAACTAAAGAGTCATGGGATAGGAGGCAGTGTACTACTGTGGATCAGGAACTGGTTAAAAGATAGAAAGCAGAGGGTAGGGCTAAATGGCCAATTTTCCCAATGGAGAAAGGTGAATAGTGGTGTACCCCAGGGATCTGTGCTGGGTCCGCTGCTTTTTGACATATTCATAAATGACCTGGAAAGTGGAATAACGAGTGAGGTTATCAAATTTGCTGATGACACAAAACTATTTAGAGTTGTTAAAACCCAGGAGGATTGTGGAAAATTGCAAGAGGATCTTGATAAATTGGAAGACTGGGCATCAAAATGGCAGATGAAATTTAATGTGGAGAAGTGCAAGGTTATGCACCTAGGGAAGAACAACCCAAACTATGGTTACACGATGCAAGGTTCCACATTAGGAACCACCACCCAGGAAAAAGATTTAGGCGTCCTTGTGGATGCCATGTTAAAACCCTCGGCCCAGTGTGCAGCGGCGGCCAAGAGAGCAAATAGAATGCTAGGTATGATAAGGAAAGGAATGGAAAATAAAACAAAAGATATTATAATGCCTCTATATCGTTCCATGGTGAGACCGCACCTTGAATATTGTGTGCAATTCTGGTCGCCGTATCTTAAAAAGGATATAGCGATTTTAGAAAAGGTTCAGAGAAGAGCCACCAAAATGGTAAAGGGGATGGAAGTCTACTCCTATGAAGAAAGGCTAAAAAGGTTGGGGCTCTTTAACCTAGAAAAGAGACAGCTGAGGGGAGATATGATAGAAGTCTATAAATTAATGAACGGAGTGGAACGGGTAAACGTAGATCGATTGTTTACCTTATCAGAATATAGAAAGACTAGGGGACATGCAATGAAGCTACAGGGTAAACTATTTAAGACTAATAAAAGAAAATATTTTTTCACTCAACGTGTAATCAAACTCTGGAATTTGTTACCGGAGGATGTAGTAAAGGCTGTTAGTGTAGCTGGGTTTAAAAAAGGTTTGGACAAGTTCCTGGAGGAAAGGTCCATAAACCATTATTAAGAAGGGACCCAGGATATCAATGCTTGAACCAATACAAGCATTGTGGAACCTGTGTCCCTTGGGGAAACTGCTAGGTACGTATGACCTAGATTGGCCACTGTTGGAAACAGAATACTGGGCTTGATGGACCTTGGTCTGACCCAGTATGGCATATCTTATGTTCTTATGTTCTTATGTTCTTATGCAAGCAGGGTTCAGGAAAGGGCGAGGAACGAGAGACATCATTGCAGATGTGAGATGGATCCTTGAAAAGACTAAAGAATACCAAAATGATATCTATTTGTGCTTTATCGACTATAGCAAGGCTTTTGACTGTGTAAACCATTTGAAACTCTGGGCCACATTAAGAAGCATGGGTATACCAGAACACCTGATTGTACTGTTGCATAATCTGTACATTGATCAAGAAGCTTAGAACAGGTAAATATTGTTTATTTATTTAGACAGTTTTGTATACCACCTTATCCTTCAATCAAATTGGTCAGAACACAATTGGGGGATACATTTAACACAAGGGGATATGAGACACATACACTAATACTTGCAGGGAACGTGGGCAATGGAGGGTTAAGTGGCTTGCCCAAGACCACAAGGAGCACCTGTGGGATCGATTATTCAGGTCTTCCAGGCTACACTCAAAGGCCTCGATCCTCTTGCAGTTCTTCACCATCTGTTTGATGCGTTCCTCCTGTACGGCCACTCTAACCTCTACATTCTCCACTTTATCTTTGAGGTAGGACAGTTGCTCTTTCAATTCCTTTAGCTCCAGGATATCAGCTTGCACACCATTTAGGGTTTCCCCATTAGCAACGACCAACTCCCTCACGGCCCGAATTTCCGACAGGAGTTCTTGCATACCCTCTGGAACCTCCCGCAGGTTCGCCATCTTCTGGGGAGAGGGAGAGTCGGGTTTAGCCCTTTTCGCTCCGGAATTCGAGGCCATTCCAAATGTTAGCCTTGTCTGCTTATTCGCTGCCATTTCCACACTATAGGTATAGCCTCGATAGGGCTAAAAACAGTATCTCTGGCTAAGAGGGCAGGATTTGTACAGGATTCAACGGTGGACACAGATTAAGTGGCCATCTTGACCCGCTGCTGGCTCCGCCTCCCGGGATGTTATGTTCTTAATTTATTTATTTATTTATTTATTTAGAACACATTTATATACCGCTGCTTCCAGCGATCAGCAGCGGTTTGATTCTTCTTTTGGGAGGTGTCAATCAGGACAGGGTGGGGAGTATATACATAAAGGACTGAGGGGGGGGGGCACGGCACACATGGTTAAAGTTTTTGGGTTAAACTTATTTACATTATACAATACATATTTACAGATTTAGGAAATCACATTTTCCATGGCTATACATGGTTACACAGGCGGATTTAAAATGCATATATATTTATGGCTGGTTGTAGTAGTATTTAAATAGGTGGGTTTTTAACTCTTTCCTGAATCTTGTAATGTCCTGGGTTAGACGTAGGTCCACAGGGAGCTGATTCCATATAGTGGGCGCGGCGAAAGAGAAGGCTCTACGACATGTACTCGTTTTCACCGTTCGGATTGCTTTGGGGACCTGCAGGGTGCCCAAGTTGTTAGTTCTTCTGTTCCTATTTGCTGGTTGTGTGCTGATAAGGGATGACAGGTATGAGGGGGCTATGTTGTTGATCAGCTTGAACGTTGTTACTAGCATCTTGTACTGTACCCTAGCTGCAACAGGAAGCCAATGAAGGTCGATCAATATTGGGGTGATGTGGTCAGATACTCTTGTTCCCATTATGATCCTAGCTGCGACATTTTGGGCCATTTGAAGGATACCTAGTGATTTTTTGGGTAGACCTTGGAGGATGGCATTACAGTAGTCGAGGTGCGGCATAACTAGTGCTTGAGCCACTGACCTGAAGTCGCATGGTGCTATTATTTTCCTTAGAGGTTGTATCACCCTAAGTTTATAGAAGATGGCTTTGTTTGTTTTCCGCAGGTGTGTCTCCATTCTTAGGTTGCAGTCGAGTGTGACTCCTAAATATTTGATTTCTTCTTTTGCTTTGTATGTGTTGTTGCACAGGGTGATTGAGTCAGGTGACTTGAAGTTGGGTTTGCTGGACATGTACATTACCTCCGTTTTTTTGTGGTTTATCGCCATGTTATTTTTCTGTAGCCATATCAACATCTCGTCCAGGCAGTTTTCGAGCTGTGTATATTTGGGGTCGGCGACGTCTAGTTGCGTGTAGAGCATAATATCATCTGCATAGATGTGGTAGTTGATGCTATGCTTTCTAAAAATGTCACAGAGGGGTTGCATGTAGATATTGAACAGTAGCACCGAGAGCGCTGAGCCCTGGGGTATGCCCTGCGTTTGAGTGAATGGTTTTGCTTCTTCCCCATTAAATTGTACTTGAGGCCTTCTGTTAGATATATAGGAGGAGAACCATTTGAGGGGGGTTCCCTCAACTCCTATGGATTCTAGTTTACTAAGGAGTATCTCATGATGTACCGTGTCAAAGGCGGCTGAGATGTCAATGAAAATGAGTATAAACATTTTCTTTGTGTCTTCTAGGCCTTTAAGTAGGTTGTTCATTAGTGCTATTAGAAGTGTTTCTACTCCATGGTTTCTTCTGAATCCGTATTGTTGTTTGTCTAGGGTATCATGATCGTCGAGGTGGTCTTGAAGTTGCATTAGTACTGCCTTTTCTATGATTTTTGCCAGGAATGCGATGCTTTATATAGGGCGGTATGATGATGGGTCCTCTTTGTTGAGGGAATTGTTCTTTAGGATCGGCCTTATTATAGATTGTTTTAGTTTCTCAGGCATTTCTCCTTGGCTTAGTGATTGATTAACAATGTGGGCTATTTGTTGGTTTATCTCTTTTTTTGCTGCTTTGATCCAGGCAGTTGGGCAGGGGTCAAGTGGTGAGGTGGTGGTGTTTATGGAGGTTAAGATGTTGGTGATTTGTTGTTCATCAATGTTGTGGAATTTGCTCCATGTAGGTTCCTGCTTCATCTTCGTTCGTTGGTGTGGAGTTTCTACGGCAAACGTGGGGGTGGTAGTATTCAGTTTGCTTGCGTAGTGGTTTGCTAGTGTTTGTGGGTGTATTGGGCTATCCTGAGGTCCAGGGAGGGCTGTCTTTGTAAGTGATTTTACTAGTGCAAAAAGCTCCCGTGGTTTGTTAATGGCTTTGTTCAGAATGTTGGTATGGTGTAACCTTTTTGCTGTGTTTATTTCCTCTTTGTAGTTTGTGAGGAGATTGAGGTACACTGTCCTGAGTTCGGTGGATTTGGTGTGTCTCCACTTTCTTTCATGCTTCCTGAGCTCTCTCTTCATTTTGGTCAATGTTGTGGTGTACCAAGGTTCGTTTTGTTGTTTTGATGTGTTTGGCGTCTGAGTCCTTTTGGGAGTTGCTATGGTCCGGATTCCGGTGTCCCATTCATTTGCTAAGTCATCGAGGTTTGTTTTGCCGAGGTCTATATGTGATTTGATGGACTCAATCAGACCTTCCATGTTTGGTTTGTTGAATCGTCTTTGTTGGTGTGATGTTCTTTTTGCTTTGGTGTCTTTAGACAGGTTCGGCAATTTCAACTGTATATTGATTTGGTGGTGGTCTGACCAGGGTAGTGGGTTGATCTCTATCCTGGGCTTTTCGTCCTTGTCCTGAACATTTTTGGGTGTGAAAACCATGTCTAGTGTATGACCTTTATCATGGGTGGGTTCTGTGATTTGTTGCTGGTAGCCTAGTTGGGTCATGGCTTCCAGGAAGGTGTTTGTATTCGTGGCAGATGTTGACGCTAAGTTTAGGTCCCCTAGTACAATCTGGAATTTTCTAGGTTGCGTTGATGTAATCGTTTCCAATGCTGATGCTAGTATCTCATATTGCGGTGTGGGGGGTCTGTATATCAAGCAGATGGATAAAGCGGAGTTTTCGATCTTGAGTATGTCTATGTCTGAGTTCGAGCTCTGATACGTGCTGGAGAGTTTCAGGTTGTCTTTTGCTATTATGAGTACACCTCCACCCTTTTTATGGGATCGTGGACAGTTATAGACGTTATATCCAGGTTTGCTAAGTTGATTCAATATGGCTGAGTCTGTTTCCGTGACCCATGTTTCGGTTATACATAGGATGTCTGGTTTCTCATCTGTGATGATGTCGTAGATTATGTGGGTTTTATTCCTGATTGAGCGGGCATTGATGAGTATGATTTTGCAGGTTTCGTATGGGGGTGTTGTTGCCTGGTTGGTGGTGGTTTCGGACGTCGCCTGGTTGTGTGAGCGTGTTTGTGTTATATTTGGCTTGTGTTTTTTCCGATTTTTAGTTGAGTTTCTTTCGTGGAGCTTATGAACGTGTGCGTGTGACACAATTTTTCCTGTGAAGTAGTATGGTGTGAGACGTAGTGGTTGTGGTGTTTGGATGGTGTAGGGGTTGTAGAATGGGGTGTAGAGATGTGGGAGGGGTTGGTATAGGTTGTGGTGTAATGCATAAGCAGGTATTAGTGTGAGCAGGTATATCGGCACGTACCAGATTGGGAACTTCATTTTTAGTTGGTCTAGCAGTTCTGCAAGTGTCCCTTGGTCTGAACAGCTTAGGTTTCGTATCTTATGATTGGTTTTGTAATCTCGGATTTGTATTCTTAACAATCGTGGGTAGTAGCAATATTCCTTATAAGCGGCAGTTTGTAACAGCAAGTATCAATAATATTACTTATAAGTGTTAGATAGTAGCAGCAAGCATCAACAGCATCAAGTGTGAGCAGTGCCTAGACTACATGACAGAGATCTGGGTAAGTAAAATGGCCATCCATGGCCATCCATGTGCAAGTTTTGTCCTGATTTTAGAAGCTCCCATGTACCCAAAATGAACATGAGTGGCCCCATCTACATACAGTAGACGTCTCTGTGATAAAATGATAGGATGGGGATGTCTATCCCATGTTTTATTTTATTTTATTTATTTATATTTCTTTTATACCGCACTCATTTTCATCAGCGCGGTTTACATTAAACAGGAATACTCATTGCAATCAACAGACTGTGGTGAGTTTACATATAACAGGAGAATACAACTGGGATTTTAACTTAGGGAAACTTTGTACATATTTGTAACATGTAAGAGCCTATATACACAGGATAGAATTTCTTATTATCAACTTGAGTAAATAAGGCATTTACACTTTTACTGTAAGTGTTAGAGGGTTGATGATGTGCTTTGGAAATGTAAAATGAAGAGGTGGTGCTTTATGGCTTTTCTGAATTGCTTGAGGTCAGTAATCGCTCTAATGTTGGAAGGTAGGTTGTTCCAACATCTGGGTGCATAGTACGCGAAAGCCCTGTCTGTTGTTGAAGGTTTGTATTTTGTGGCCTCAGGTGGTGTAACTAGGGTATTAGCCACTGCTGACCTCCTAGCTCTGATGTTGGGAGTGTGATGGAGGAGTTTTGAAATTGATGAAGGAGCGATAGTATTTATCGCTTATGTTGAATGCACATCCCTGCCTGCTATTTTGTAAGAAGAGATGTGCATTGGTGTGCTGACCAGAAAATAAGTGCCTGTGTTTTCCTTTCATTTTTTTGGTTGTGAAAAGCAAAGCAGATATCAGAGTACCCTCTTCTCTACTCCCTCCAGGTATTTTGATGGCAGAATGAGAGCTTTTCTGATACCTATTCGTGCCCTGGAGCAGGAATGGACATGGATGTTTCTGCTGTTGGATTAAGACATGATCGCTGTTTTTGAAATCAAGCACACATGTATATCCTTTCCAGAATGTCACAGACACACGTCAACCACACCCCTATGTACGCTGATGTGTTCATCTTGGAGACATTGACATACCCGGCTTTGTAAAATGGTTCTGAGGGTGTCTTCAGGATTTGCTTGTCTACGTGTCCATTTTAAAACATCCAACTTAGGACTGGGGCTTCAAAAATGACTACCATAGTGTTAGCACATTCACCCTTGCTACTACCTACAGTTTATGCATAGCGGCGATGAATATACGGATTAAGTTAAGCACTGATGATCACACTGGCTGAAAACTGCCTTCCCATTGCAATGCTGCAAAATCTACTTGGGCTCTAAGTTTACCTTAACTTCTAAAGAACTTAAGATCCATTGTGTTCACCCTATGCTTTCTGGAATTTACTTTCCTTCCTTCGCTTTTTACTTCTACAATGGTAACCTCCTCTTTCAGAGCTCCCTAGAACTGATATGTGTGCTGATGAACAATATTTCTTATTGGAATTAAAATCTGGCAGGCAATGACTACAGCAGTCCACTGTCATGTACTGTGTTCTCGGACAAAATATGGCTGGCATTCTTCTAATTAGAACTCCACTTGTTATTACACTCATTATCTTACTCAAAAATAAGCAGCTTCAGTTCTCTCTGCTTCAAGCAGCAGTGGTGGTGGGAACCATTCCTGCAAGGGAGTTCATTTAAACTGGCAAGAGCTAATAGTTGCCATCAGGCTGAAGCGCTTATTTGACTGTCAAAAGCTTTGGCACATTAATTAAGGGAAAGATTATAGAAATGTAATTTATTCCTGTCTACCAGATGCACTGTCAAGCAATGTTAGCTCACCGCAAGAATGCACTTGATGTCCATTGAAAAGTAGGAAAAATGACATCTAGATTTGATACTATGGCATCTCATTGTGTTTCTTTTCTTTGGGGGAAACAGTGCAATATTCCTTTTAAGGCAGCCCCCTGAATGCCTTGCTTCCATTGAAATGCAGGATTAGTTGATCCATGCATGAGGTATCCACTCCAATTTACATTTAGTTTTAGGAACAGCATTTAATGTTTGCAGGCTCAATCTCAATGACGTTATGAGCACCTCAGCAGTGTTGTATATTGAGCTTTAATTAATTCTTAATGATCTTAGGCCATCAGAATTCAAACGCACAGTTCTATTGTACTGAAGACTGAAACAGACTGCTTCTTTTCCCTCTGTGAATTCTTTTGGCTTGAATCGACATTGCTTCACATTCAGATTATTCTATGAATATCCACTTACTGGCAAGACATTTTCTAGAGAGAGCTTGTCTTCAAAATGAACGCTGAATGTTCCATTTTTCATAAACATTGTAGAGTTTGGCTTTTGCAGAAGGGTTTTTTGTTTTTTTTGCTTAATGGACTAGAGCTGGATATGTTAATTTTATGTATGTTATTTTACAGAGTTGTAGTGCTCTAAATTGTTGTTCTGATTTTACAAGCCCAATTTTCTACACATCATTTGGGTAGAAAAAAACATCCAAGAAAAGTTCACAATTGTAGCTTTTACAAAAGGCTCATTGAATGCAAATTCTTCTGTTAAATATCTATGACATGGGGGGAAAATGACTTATTTGGCACCCTGTGCAGAGTTACAGAATAGCATGGAGGGGAAGTGTAGCTTAGTGCTTAGAGCACTAACTTGGTGTCTAAAGGAGCACAGTTCATTGCTTGCTAGTACTCCCTGTGGTACTGGGCAAGTTACTTAACAATCCACTGTCTCAGAAGAAAGGCTTAGAAATTTACTTCTGTTCACAACACCAAGAAAATCCAGGGACTGCTGAGTCAGCACTGATTCAAAGCTGTACATTGTATTAAAGCAAAAAAAGCCATAATGCAAAGAAACACATGCAGGGCTTGCAGCATCATTTACATATGTAAGCAAACAATGGGAGTAATTTTGTAAATGTTTTTTCACACTTATATGCCAATATACACTCACAAAATGCCACTTACAAAATCACCCTGCACTTATATGTGAGGATAAGAACAAGCATAGTTTATGGGACTCTGGTTTAGGCATGCTCAGGGATGACATTCAGCTGGCAAGAGGGTAGGCCTAGCCTAGTGGTTAGAACATTGGCTTAAAAACCACAAGACCAGGGTTCAAGTCCCACCAGCACTCCCTGTGGCTTTGGGCAAATCATTTAACCCTCCATTGCCTCAGAAGAAAGGCCTGGCAATCAACCTCTGGTGATGCATTGCCAAGAAAATCCAGAAGTTCCTAGAGGTCAACACTGACTTGAAGACACACATTGCACTGAGGGTAAGCCCAGTTCAAAAGGGCAAGTGTGCACCTACTTAAGTGCTATATTCTGAACACACATAGGCATCTATGGGGTATGCTTACTAAATGGCACAGTTGTGATGTTTTGTACAATAATGGCACATTACTGTGCAAGAACATCACATATCACACAATAACGTCTCTGGTGGCAGTAAGGCATGCAGAGGGTGCAGTAAGGCTCCCAGGGGCAGAGATAAGGGGTCAATGGGCAGGGAGAGGCTCCATGCACACTAACGCCATGAAATGAAGGTCTGAAAAGTAGCACCAGTGAAAACCTTGCGCTAGAGGCACATTTGCAGGGGAGAGAGACCATTTCAGTCAGCAATGTGCAACAAAGGCAGGAAAACCAATAAAAGTGATAGTAGTGATACATGTGCAGCAACATCATAGTGCCAACTACGAGAGGGCACTACTGTGAGGCTGCAAATGGGGCTGCAGGTGGGACATGCAGTGGGGCAGCTGGGGGACAGGGTGGTCTAGGCAGATGCCTAGGTGACACATAGGAATGTAGAAGCATAAAACCAGCAAGACAGCAACTGACCAAGGGCAAACATGACCACAAGTGTGTGTCCCACAGTGTCCCAGGGGACAGTACCCAACA
The DNA here is from genome assembly GCA_033557465.1 of Ichthyophis bannanicus. Lineage (NCBI taxonomy): Eukaryota > Metazoa > Chordata > Amphibia > Gymnophiona > Ichthyophiidae > Ichthyophis > Ichthyophis bannanicus. The sequence goes on along the minus strand of CM066033.1, from coordinate 1,378,609,766 downwards.
AGTACCCCAAAGGGCACATAATATTAGAAACATAGAAACATGATGACAGAAAAAGACCACATGGCCTATCTAGTTTGTCCTTCCATAACAACAACTTCAACAGTCCACTTTTTACCTTTAGAGATCCTCTGTGTTGGTCCCATGCTTTTTTGAATTCAGTTACTGTCCTCATCTCTACCACCTCCACTGGGAGACTATTCCATGGATCCACTACTCTTTCTGTAAAGAAATATTTCCGCATATCACTCCTGAATCTATCTCCCTTCACCCTCATTCAGTTATTGTCCTCATCTCTACCACCTCCACTGGGAGACTATTCCATGGATCCACTACTATTTCTGTAAAGAAATATTTCCGCATATCACTCCTGAATCTATCTCCCATCACCCTCATCCCATGTCCCCTCGTAGCAGAACTTGCTTTCAATTGAAAGAGGCTCTCTCCCTGAACATTTATGCCACGGAGGTATTTAAACATCTCAATCATATCACCTCTATCCCGCCTTTCCTCTAAGGTGTACATATTAAGATCCTTAAGTCTGTCCTCATATGCTTTATAATGAAGCCCATTAATCATTTTAGTAGCAACCCTCTGCACCGACTCCATCCTGTTCACATCCTTTTGAAGGTGCGGTCTCCAGAATTGCACACCATACTCCAAATGAGGTCGCACCAAAGACTTATACAGAGGGATTATCACCTCCTTTTTTCTGCTAGCCATTCCTCTCCGTATGCACCCAAGCATCCTTCTAGCTTTTGCCGTCGCCTTTTCTACCTGTTTAGCTACTTTAAGATCATCAGACACAACCACGCCTAGGTCCCGCTCTTCTTTAGTGGACAAAAGTACTTCACCTCCTATACTGTATTGCTCCCTTGGATTGCTGCAGCCCAAATGCATGACCTTACATTTTTTAACATTAAATCCCAACTGCCAAATTCTAGACCATTCTTCAAGCTTAGCTAGATCCCTCCTCATGTTATCTACACCTTCCTGGGTGTCTACTCTATTGCAGATTTTGGTATCATCTGCAAAGAGGCAAACCTTACCCGACAGACCTTCCGCTATATCACTAACAAAGATGTTAAAAAGAATCGGACCAAGGACAGATCCCTGGGGCACACCACTGGTAACATCCTTCTCCTCAGAGTGAGCTCCATTTACTTGTACTCTTTGTCGCCTCCCACCCAACCAATTTCTAACCCCAGCAGTAACTTTAGGGTCCATCCCTAGGGTGCTCAGTTTGTTTATAAGTCGCCTGTGAGGAACAGTGCAAAGGCTTTACTGAAATCTAAATACACCACATCTAGAGCTCTCCCTCGGTCCAACTCCCTGGTCACCCAGTCAAAGAAATCAATTAGATTTGTCTGACAAGACCTGCCTCTGGTGAATCCATGCTGCCTCGGATCCTGTAATCTGCTGGACTCCAGAAACCTCACTATTTTCTCTTTCAGCAGCGTTTCCAATAATTTACACACCACCGAAGTTAAACTAACCGGCCTGTAGTTGTTAACCATATCCTTACTTCCGCTTTTGTGTAAAGGCACCACATGAGCCTCTCTCCAGTCATTTGGCACCACTCCCGACTCCAACGAGGCATTGAAAAGGTCAGTCAGTGGAGTTGCTAGAACGTCCCCAAGTTCCCTCAGTATTCTAGGGTGTATCCCATCCGGTCCCATTGCTTTGTCTACTTTAAGTTGGGCTAGTTTCTCACGAACACAGTCTTCTGAAAATTGTTCAAGATTTCCCTTGCTTCTGTTCTTATTTGTGGGTGTTTTCTGAGGTCCTGCTCCTGGTTCTTCATCTGTGAACACAGAACAAAAATATTTGTTAAGCAATTCCGCTTTATCCTTATCAGCTTCTACATATTCCACCCCTGCACCCTTGAGTCTGACAATACCACTTTTGCCCTTCCTCTTCTCACTAATATATCTGAAAAAAGTCTTATCCCCCCATTTTATTGCATTGGCTATTTCCTCCTCCTTTTGAATCTTTGCCTTCTTGACTACTTTGCTAGCTTCTCTAAGTTTTTCCAAATACAGATGCCTGTCTTCCTCTCTCTGTGATCTCTTGTATTTCATGAAGGCCTCCCTCTTTTTCTTCACTTTTTCAGCTAATTCCTTCAAAAACCATAGCAGTCTCCTGTTCCTTTTGCCTTTATTTACCATTTTAACAAAAAGGTTGGCAGGCGGTGCCAGGGGGAAGCATGGATGTCTAGGCAGGCACACCTATCCCATATCATACACCATAGGCAGCCACCTACCAGCACACTGGATGGCCTGGGACTGTGCACCACTGGCACAAGGGCATGGCAGAGGGGTGCTGGTGGTGGAGGGGGCAGTGGCATCTGCCCACAGCAGACCATGGCCAAGCCCTGTTTAGGTGGGTGCCGTGCACTGCAACAGTCAGTCTGTCTGACAAACAGTCATGGTATCTCCAGGGAATGCTTTGCTTCTGTGGCAACAGCTTGGTGCAGTACACACAGCCAGTGTGTTCAAGGTTCAAACCCCAGCTGTGACTCCTGCAAACCATGTCCCTATATTTTACCCGGTACTAAACCGTGGTAATAAAGACAGAACCTTTATTGCAGATTAAATAAGCATGCCATAAATGCCTATATTTTACCCTACAGGGCACAGACACCATAAACATGTGCAATCCCTAGAGCAGAGTTTCCCAACTGCAGTCCTGGAGGGCCAAACACCATTCAAGTTTCATGCTGTCCCTAATAAATATGCCTGTGCTGCATTTTTATGCACTGCCCCCATTATATGCAAATGTTCTCATGCATATTCATTAGGGACAGCATGAAAACCTGAACCGTGTTTGGCCCACCCGGACCAGAGTTGGGAACCTCTGCCCTAGAGCAGCGGCCAACAGGCGCACAAAGACCCACACCCACAGGCTCCACTATCCAAAGCCTCATGGAGAGTCAGGCTGTTGGGCCCTGCGCGGAGCAGCATCTCCCAATACTAGCACCTGCATACCTTAGCAATGCCGTCCTAAACTTGGGATCAAACAAGAACTCAGGCTCCTCTCCTCAAATGATCAAAACAAGTTTTCAACAGCATAGAAAAAATATTTTTTTGTTTTGTATTTTGTTTTTTGTCGGACAAGGAACCCCAGGCAAGAACTTCTTAACTGGAGGTTCACGTCCCTTTTATTCAAAATGCAGTAAAAGCTTTCAAACTGCCAAAAATCATTTCAAGAAGAAAGTACTTAACTGAAATCACAGTGCTTCAACACAGTTCATCGGTGAAGGTGGAAAATGAAACAGTCCTGCGTTTCGGGTTAACAACTTTTGGTGCAATTGGTGGACGTTAACCTGAAGCAGGGTTTTAAAGTTGTGGTGTGGTGTGGTGGCCAGGGCTACCAAAAACCTCCATATTTTCACAATGCTGGCATAGGTGTGGGAGTGTGTGTATGTCTATCCAGTGTTTTGTGGCTGCCTACACCTTACTGAGCCCACACTGCTTGCATTGTTTCCAGTGTTAGCCTGACAATGTGCCTAATGAGGAGTAAGGTACTGTGGGTATGGCCGGGACAAGGTGGCCTGGGCAGGATGTATCTGCACAGGGCATAGGGCAATGGCTGGGACACTGTAGTGCCTGACCACTACCTGCATGGACAGGGTGGCCACAGCATGTCATGCTGAAGGGTCACTCTCACCCTGACTGAGTAGTGACCATGGCATGGCTAGGTTCCCCCATAGTGCTATATAGTATTTCTCTCAAGTGATATCTATGAGTTCCCTTTTCTGGGGCCCAATCACTGACATACCTGCTTGGTGTGTATACTCACATCCCATTTTTTGGTGCACACAGTTCCTCCAGGAACATGCACTATGTACTAGCTAGCAGACTGTCTGCAGTTAGCATGTGTATGGCTGGAACACCTTGCAGGGTGCAGCGGGTGGAGACTGACTGTGCTCTCTGCTGGTGAATGTCAGATAGTGGTGGGGGGCAGCTGAGCTTCCCCAGGCCTACTGCCTGTCTGCCATTGCCTTATGTGATGCGTACAGATCTGCATTGACTGCCCTGTAGGGTTCCTATTCCTCAGCGGAACTGGGGTTGATGGTCCCTTCTACTGCCACCATTGCAGAGATGTAGAATGTGGATCTGTTGATGGGAGATCCTGTCCCCCACCCTGACCCACAGAGGGTGGGTTGGGTGTTGCTACATAATCCACTTTTGTGTCCAACCACCACCCTTCTCTTATAACATGTGACCATGGCAACCACACAGGATATGCACTATTCTGGGTGCATCATAGTCCACAAGGGCTAGATGTGACTGGGAAATACAGATGGACACAAGTGTATCCTAGGTGTGTCTGCAGGGACTACCCATCACACACTGGCACTGATGGGGACCTGCAGCGCAGCCTACCTCAGCCAAGCCAGGTGCTGCGGACCTGGTGCTGGGCGCCCCACCTCGCCCTCAGGGTGAGCACAGGAACTGCACAATGTCACGGTCTGTAGCTACCCTATGCCAGTAACACACACGGTCAGTTCCCCCTACCAGGCCAGGGTGCTATAGAGGCACATACCCCATACGGGTGGGTTTACCCTATCCTATCTGTGACCTCATCCACTCTTTTAACATCAACTGCCTGGTCTATGCTGATGATGTCCTTATGTATATGCCATTCTCAACAGAACTCCTTGACCTCTCCCCACTAATCAAGTGCTTTGACGCGGTCACAGACTGGTTAAAATCACAAATGCTTAAGATAAATTTAAAAAAGACAGAAGTCCTCTTCGTGACCAGAAACCCTGCATTCACCTCACCAGGGTCCATCAAGGTGCGTGACGCCGAGCTCCTCTGCAAGTCTACAGTTAGATACCTAGGGGTTACGCTCGACCAACATCTCAATATGAAGGCTCATATCAGCAACGTAGCAAAATCTGTCTATCATAAAATCCGGACCCTTCGTCATTTGCGTCAGCTGCTAGAACCAGATGACTTTCGATCAGTCTTTCAGGCCTTAATAATGCCCCACCTGGACTACGCCAATGCTATCCTACATGGCCTACCAAAGAGCACGATCAACCCCTTACAATTGGCCATGAACTCAGCTGCAAGAATCCTTTATGGAGCCTCCAAGAGAACCCACATCACTCCAATACTGAAACAGCTACATTGGCTTCCTATGCAGTCCAGGATCTCTTTCAAGATCCTAACTATGACTCACAAAGCGATCAATAACAACTCTGCATCTTCTATCACTGACCTGATTTCAATTACACCCCCTAATCGAGCAAGGAGATCGACTGCCTCCAACTCTCTTGTACTACCTAAGGCAATCACGAAGTGCTCTCAAGTCACCAGATCCAGAGCCTTCTCCTACTTTGCACCATCATGTTGGAATGCCCTACCAACAGGCATCAGAACCATCAGTGACCTCTCCCAGTTCAGGAAGGCACTGAAGCATCACCTGTTCTTGCAGCACTACGATGTTTCAGACACCTTCTCACACCAACCCACCTCTACACCCCAGGCCAATACATTAAACTCATGCACTCCATAGTCTTAACGCGCAGAGCTGCAATCTCACCTTGCTTCTCCTCTCATCAAGAAACATTAGCTGCATTTAGTTGCTTTGTACATAGTTGCTTTTTGTACATAGTTTTATTATGTTCTCTGTTTATGAAACCTGTTTAATGTATACCCAGTTCATTGTCCTGTTCATTGTAAGCACTGATCAATTTTGTGACATGTAGCCATTTTGAATTAATCTCTCTCCCCAGAGCCTGCTGTTAAGCTTTTCCTGTCCTTGCCTGCCTGAGTGACTCCTCCCCCTGTGTGTGTGGTAGCCATTTTGAATTAATCTCTCTCCCCAGAGCCTGCTGTTGTTAAGCTTTTTCCTGTCCTTGCCTGCCTGAGTGACTCCTCCCCCTGACCCCCTCCCCCTGAGGTATCCTGTAACCTTGTTCCTGTTTTCTCCACGTGTGCATAGGCTGTTTTAGTTTGCTTTTCTCTGATCAGAGAAAGGCTGAACTTTTACAGAGCTCTGCTAGTGAGTGGATTTTTGCCTCCTGGGACATCTTACTGTGAGTTCTAGCTGTTTATTTAATTATTTACTGTTTGTCTAACTGTTGTTTGTTTAATTATTTAGTGTTTGTCTTAGTGGTGTGCTAATTCAGCCTTCTCAGCTGTACTTACCTTGCCTCTCTCAATTAACTGGGCCTTGTGTGGTAGCCATTTTGAATTAATCTCTCTCCCCAGAGCCTGCTGTTAAGCTTTTCCTGTCCTTGCCTGCCTGAGTGACTCCTCCCCCTGTGTGTGTGGTAGCCATTTTGAATTAATCTCTCTCCCCAGAGCCTGCTGTTGTTAAGCTTTTTCCTGTCCTTGCCTGCCTGAGTGACTCCTCCCCCTGACCCCCTCCCCCTGAGGTATCCTGTAACCTTGTTCCTGTTTTCTCCACGTGTGCATAGGCTGTTTTAGTTTGCTTTTCTCTGATCAGAGAAAGGCTGAACTTTTACAGAGCTCTGCTAGTGAGTGGATTTTTGCCTCCTGGGACATCTTACTGTGAGTTCTAGCTGTTTATTTAATTATTTACTGTTTGTCTAACTGTTGTTTGTTTAATTATTTAGTGTTTGTCTTAGTGGTGTGCTAATTCAGCCTTCTCAGCTGTACTTACCTTGCCTCTCTCAATTAACTGGGCCTTGTGTGGTACCCCCATCCCCCTGCTGAGGGTTCAGGACAGGGTACCTTGTAACTGCCCTCTTTAATAGGACTTATCTCCCCCCCTCCCTCCCCAGCACCCACCCACCCCTGGGGAAATTGTAGTTTTATAGGTACTTGGACATCTTAGAGGAAAGTGGCTGCTCTCAGGTGCAGCTCTTAATCCAAATCAGTCATACACAGAGGACCTGTGATTAATTAGTTTCAGGTACACAGGGTGTATTAGGGGTATTAGATACACTTTTATTAGTATAAGCATCTACACCAATCCTTATTATATACCGCTTTAAAAGACCTAAACACAAGCTTTAAACTAAGATGCAGTCAGAGGTCCAGCAACGAGATGGGGGTTCTCCAGTCTTTTGCATCGAGTGTCACATGTATGATTATCTCCCAGTTGGTGAGAGGTCCTACATATGCACTAAGTGCAGGGAGCTCTTTGCTCTCAGGGAACGAGTCCGTTCTCTAGAGGCTAGAGTAGCAGACCTGGAAGACATAAGAAAGACAGAGAAGTACATGGACGAGACCTACAGGGATATAGTCCTGAAGTCCCACCTCCAGTCTGGCAGCATCCCTGTTGCCATGGAGGAGAGAGGTCACGTGACAGGAGAGCATCACCCTGGTGTGGCAGGAAGTGATCCTGTAACTAGGACCTGTCCTCCAGGTGATGTAAAACCCTCTCGCACCGAGGACGTTTCTCCAGGGCCATGTCCCCATGAGGGGAGGGTCAGGACAGCTGTTATAGTTGGTGATTCAATCATTAGGAATGTAGATAGCTGGGTGGCTGGTGGACGTGAGGATCGCCTGGTAACATGCCTGCCTGGTGCGAAGGTAGCAGATCTCACGCACTGCCTAGATAGGATCATAGATAGTGCTGGGGGGGAGTCTGCTGTCTTGGTACATGTTGGTACCAATGACATAGGAAAATGTGGTAGGGAAGTTCTGGAGGCTAAATTTAAGCTTTTAGGTAGGAAGTTGAAATCCAGAACTTCCAGGATAGCGTTCTCCGAAATGCTTCCTGTTCCACGTGCAGGACCCAAAAGACAGGCAGAGCTCCGGAGTCTCAATGCGTGGATGAGACAATGGTGCAAGGATGAGGGTTTTGGATTTGTTAGGAACTGGGGAACATTCTGGGGAAAGGGGGGGCTCTTCCGAAGGGATGGGCTTCACCTTAATCAGGATGGGACCAGACTGCTGGCATTAACCTTTAAAAAAGAGATAGAGAAGCTTTTAAACTAGAAAATAGGGGAAAGCCGACAGTCACCCAGGAGCGCACGGTTCGGACAAAGGTATCCTTGAAGGATACTACCAAAAGCAGTGAGGTTCCAAAAGGGAGTATAGTAGCCCAAATGCCCTTGAGTAAGGAGCAGACAGAGCATAAAGATTCCCAATTACCCATGCCTACCAATAGCCAGATTAATATTAATAAAATGCAGTCTCTAAAATGCTTGTATGCCAATGCTAGAAGTCTAAACAATAAGATGGGAGAATTAGAATATATAGCATTAAATGAGAGGTTAGATATGATTGCACTCTCAGAGACATGGTGGAAGGAGGATAACCAGTGGGACACTGTGATACCTGGATACAAACTATATCGTAATGATAGAGCTGAACAAATTGGTGGAGGGGTTGCGCTCTATGTTAGAGAGGGCATTGAGTCAGAAAGGATTAAAGTTTTGCAGGGAACAAAATATGCTGTAGAATCTCTATGGATTGAAATTCCATTTATGAAGGGGAAGGTGATGGCAGTGGGAGTATACTATCGACCACCTGGCCAGAATGAACAAATGGATGATGAAATGCTCAAAGAAATCAAGGAAGCTAACAAAAGCCACAACAGAGTAGTAATAATGGGTGATTTCAATTACCCCGGTATCGACTGGGACAGTGTCACAGCAGGACAAGCTAAAGAGATAAAGTTTCTAGATGAAATAAATGACTGCTTCTTGGAGCAGCTGGTTCATGAACCGACCAGAGGGGAAGCCATACTGGACCTAGTCCTTAGTGGAACGCCAGATCTGGTGCAAGAAATAAGGGTGTTGGGACCACTTGGCAATAGTGATCATAGTATGATCATGTTTGATTTAATCAGTGGAGGACAGATAGTAAAGGAATCCACAGTACTACCTTTTAACTTTCAAAAGGGTGACTATGATAGAATGAGGAATATAGTTCGGAAAAAACTAAAAGGAGCGGTTCCAAAGGTTAAAGACTTACAGCAAGCTTGGGTGTTATTTAAAAATACTATCCTCGAAGCCCAGACCAGCTGTATTCCACGCATTAAGAAAAGTGGAAGAAAGTCCAAAAAACTGCCAGCATGGTTTAAAGGTGAGGTCAGAGAGGCTGTTGCTGCCAAAAGAGCAACCTTCAGAAAATGGAAAAAAGAGCCAAATGATGAAAACTGGAAACAGCACAAGCACTGGCAAGTTAAATGCAAAGCATTGATAAGGCAGGCAAAGCGGGAATTTGAGAAGAAACTTGCTACGGAAGCAAAAACACGAAATAAAGACTTTTTCAAGTACATTCGTAGCAAAAGGCCTGTGAGAGAGTCAATTGGACCATTAGATGATAGAGGGGTAAAAGGGGCAGTAAGAGGAGACAAGGCTATAGCAGAGAGACTGAATGAATTCTTTGCTTCGGTCTTTACTGAGGAAGATGTAGGGGTGTTACCCAAGACTGAAGTGGTATTTAAAGGTGATACTGCAGAGGAATTGAGAGAAATATCGCTACACCGGGAAGATATATTACAACTATTTGATAAACTGAATAGTAGCAAATCACCTGGACCGGATGGTATACATCCCAGAGTGTTGAAAGAACTGAAATATGAGATTGCAGACCTGTTATTGGTAATCTGTGAACTTTCATTAAAATCATCTGTAATACCTGAAGATTGGAGGGTCGCCAACGTAACACCAATTTTTAAAAAGGGTTCCAGGGGTGACCCGGGAAATTACAGACCGGTGAGCCTGACGTCAGTACCAGGGAAAATGGTAGAAGCCATCATAAAGAACAAAATTACACAGCATGTAGATAGTCATGGCCTAATGGGAGACAGCCAACATGGCTTTAGACAAGGCAGATCTTGTCTTACTAATCTGATCTGTTTTTTTGAAGGTGTGCATAAACAGGTAGACAAAGGTGAGTCGGTTGATATAGTGTATCTGGACTTTCAGAAAGCTTTTGACAAGGTCCCCCATCAGAGACTTTTGGCGAAGCTAAAAAGTCATGGGATAGGAGGCAGTGTACTATTGTGGATCGGGAACTGGTTAAAAGATAGAAAGCAGAGGGTAGGGCTAAATGGCCAATATTCCCAATGGAAAAAGGTGAATAGTGGAGTACCCCAGGGATCTGTACTGGGTCCGCTACTTTTTGACATATTCATAAATGACCTGGAAAAGGGAATAACTAGTGAGGTAATCAAATTTGCAGATGACACAAAACTGTTTAAAGTTGTTAAAACCCAAGAGGATTGTGGAAAACTGCAGGAGGATCTGGATAAATTGGAAGACTGGGCATCCAAATGGCAGATGAAATTTAATGTGGACAAGTGCAAAGTTATGCACCTAGGAAAGAACAACCCACACTATAGTTACAAGATGCAAGGCTCCACATTAGAAACCACCACCCAGGAAAAAGATTTAGGAGTCATCGTGGATAACATGTTAAAACCCTCCGCCCAGTGTGCAGCGGCGGCCAAGAAAGCAAATAGAATGCTAGGTATCCTAAGGAAAGGGATGGAGAATAAAACAAAGGATATTATAATGCCTCTGTATCGCTCCATGGTACGACCGCACCTTGAATATTGTGTGCAATTCTGGTCACCGTATCTTAAAAAGGACATAGAGTTATTAGAAAAAGTACAGAGAAGAGCCACCAAATTGGTGAAGGGGATGGAAGGCTACTCCTATGAAGAGAGGCTAAAAAGGTTAGGGCTCTTTAACCTAGAAAAGAGGCGGCTGAGGGGAGATATGATAGAGGTGTATAAATTAATGAATGGAGTGGAACGGATAAACGTGGATAAATTGTTTACGCTATCAGAATATAGAAGGACTAGGGGGCATGTAATGAAGCTACAGGGTAAACTATTTAAGACAAATAGGAGAAAATATTTCTTCTCTCAACGTGTAATCAAACTCTGGAATCTGTTACCAGAGGATGTAGTAAGGGCTGTTAGTATAGCTGGGTTAAAAAAGGTTTGGACAAGTTCCTGGAGGAAAGGTCCATAAACCACTATTAAAAAGGGACCCAGGATATCAATGCTTGGCCTAGTACAAGCACTGCAGAACCTGTGTCTTTTGGGGAAACTGCTAGGTACGTATGACCTAGATTGGCCACTGTTGGAAACAGGATACTGGGCTTGATGGACCTCGGTCTGACCCAGTATGGCATTTCTTATGTTCTTATGTTCTTAGTTTCTGTTCATTGTAAACCGCACTGATGTCAAATAGCGCGGTATAAAAGAAACTGTAAATAAATAAATAAATAAATAAATAAATCCTGGTAACCACAGCAGACAGTTTGTGTGGTGACCTGCAGTCTTTCTGTAGCCAGTGTGTTAGATGTTATAGAGATGTAGCCCTCTAGTAACTTCAATGACTGCAGAGGCAGAGGTCTTGGGTTTGATCCCACAGTGGTGTTATTTAATAAGGCTGTTTGAGGCATTTCCTTTTAATTTAAATCAGTGCTGCCAGCAAAAACACCCTCACAGTGCCATAGCCTAAGGTGCCTCATAAGGCACCCTATAAAGCGCCCTATAATGTGCCCTATAAAGCGCCCTATAATGTGCCCTATAAAGCGCCCTATAAGGCACCCTATAAAGCACCCTATAGGGCAAATCATAAGGTGCTTTGGCGGACAGGGCACTTTATAATGTGCCCTATGGAGTGCCTTGATCTATTCATCTATTCAAATTCTTTCGTAGAATTTGTATTAAACATTTTTTCAATGAACATCAGACCTTGAGTGAAGACATTTCTATTATCAAAAATAAGTCTAAGTGGGTTCCACCATCCAATACCGATCCTTTAATAGAAGCATTCGAGAAAATTGTTTTAAAAGAAGTGAATAAATTTAATAACAAAGTTAGGACTCCATATCATAATCTTTCTAAAGATGAATTAAAAGCTATCAAATCATTACAATGCAATAGTGAGATTATTATAAAACCTGCGGATAAGGGTGGAGCTGTAGTTATTCTGGACAAGTTGGATTACATCGAAGAGATCAATAGACAGCTCCGTGACACCACATTTTATTTACGATTAGACACAGATCCCACTCTCTCTTTAAAAAATCCAGAGAATTTAGTCCTGAATGCATATGAATCTGGTCATCTTACAGCCAAAGAACGGGACTTTCTTATTGTGAATTTCCCTATTATCCCCACCATTTATGTGCTTCCCAAGATCCACAAGTCCTTGGAACACCCACCAGGCAGACCCATTGTTTCGGCCATAGGGTCTGTTTTGGAACCGATTTCACAATTATTAGACATTTTATTGCGTCCTTTTATTACACAAATGTGGTCTTACGTTAGAGACTCATCTCACGTTATCAATATTTTAACATCTCTGTGGGATATTGGTACAGATGTAATTTTGGTTACTTTAGATATTGAATCTTTGTATACCAATATCCCTCAGATGGAAGCTCTACAGATTATTGAGTCCTATTTGTATAAAAGAGAGATGCATAAGAGGATACCTACGATATTCTTGTTAAATTTAGCGCGATATGCTCTATGTGAGAATTATTTTTGTTTTCGGGAATTATTTTTTAAACAGATTAAGGGTGTAGCAATGGGCTCATCAATGGCTCCAGATGTGGCCAATTTATATGTAGCTGAATTTGAGGATAGATTTATTAAAGATAGTCCTTTTAAAGCTCATATCAAGTTGTGGATCAGATACATAGATGATATTTTAATTCTTTGGGAAGGTTCCATTGATCTCTTGGCTGATTTCAATGTGTGGATCAATCAGTGTGACAATAATTTACGATTTCAAGTTACCTTTGATTATACCCAAATTTCATTTTTAGACCTTCTGACGGACAATGGGTTACATACCACTCTTTATAGAAAATCCACCGACAGGAACCATCTCTTGCATTATTCCAGTTTTCACAATTTATCGCTTAGAAATAATCTTCCCACCAGTCAGTTCTTAAGGACTAAGAGACTCTGCACCATGGATCAGGATTTTGAATACCATGCATCTTTGATGAGGGATAGATTTAGTGAAAGAGGTTATCCTCAATGCCAAATTAACAAAGCTCATCGGAGAGCTCGGGATTCTTCACGTGAAGAGTTGCTCACATTACGAGAAAGACAGCCACAAAATGGGATTGTATGTTCTCTTCTTTATTCTTACCACTCCCACAAGATTAGCAATCTGTTAAGGAAACATTGGTATTTAATACAATCTATATCAGGGTTTCATGATGTTCCTCTGATCACAGCACATAGAAGAAATGTTAACTCTTCCTCTAATTTTACATTTCATTTGCATGTTTTCCTTGATTGTTTTTAATGTATTTAATATATATACCTATATGCTCTTAGTATGTTTTTTTTTTTTTTATAAATTATAAGTATAAAAACATGTATATAAAAATACAATAGATTAGTATGGTTTTATTATTAATTAATCTATTGTATTTTTTATATACATGTTTTTATACTTATAATTTATATTTGCTTGGTTCTAATGTATTTGCTTGTTTTTTAAATATGCTTATTATGAATACTTCTTAAAAATTTACATTGTTTTACACTTCATTCTCAGTCCTGTTTTATGATTGATATTATGTTAATGTATTTTGTCTTTTATTTATTTTGTGTTTAGCCATTTAGCCCCTGAAGAAGGTGTTTGCGAATCACGGCCTGTGTCAGGCCTTGGCTGATTTTAATTTATTGAATAAACCAATTCCTTCCATTGCTATCCACGGTTTTGTTTGGGGGGGGTTTTATTCTTACTCCAGGACATGAATAGGCATCAGAAAAGCACTTGTTCTGTCATCCAAGCCCCTGGAAGGTATGCAGGCGAAGGCAAATGTCTCCTATGCTTTCCATGACGATAATGCAAATGGCAGGGAAATGAGGGCACTTGTTTTCATCTGGCACACCAATGCATTTATTTATTTACATTCTCTTATATACCGCGCTATTCTGCATCAGTGTGGTTTACATTGAACAAACTGAAATTACATTGAACAGGGCATTATAACTTGGAGATAACTATTTTACAGGGAACATGGGCTATGGAGGGTTAAGTGGCTTGCCCAAGACCACAAGGAGCACCTGTGGGACTAGAAACCCCAGTCCTTCCAGCCCAAGGTTGCTGTCCTCTAATGGGATTTGAACCCCAGACCTTCTGGCCTGAAGTACCATACCCCAACCACTAGGCCACTAGACTATGTCCCCACATAAAAAATAGCTTGCATGGATGTGTATTTCAGCATAGGATAGATATACCCACCCCAAGTGTTTCAAGCAGGGATGTCTATGTGGCCACTTCGGGGATGTCCAAGTTGCTAACTTTGGCCAAAATGTCCCTGATGCTTTTTTGGACATTTTATCCTGGATACCCCAGATTGCACCAGGACATCCTTTCTAAAATGCCACTTCAAGTGTGTACGTCAACCACTTACACAGTGCTGGATTTTTTAAAACTGGACATCAAAAGGTGAGGCAATTAAGGAGTTGAGCAACAAAAGTCAATATTTGGCTTTTTCAAGTGGCTTTGCACACCAAAGAGCTAAGCCCAGTTGCATCCTTAATGACTCTTCTAAAGCCTAAAGCCTAAGTCCAAAAGAGCCATTAGCTGGTACTCCGAGCGGTAGGGATGTGAATTTGTTAGTGCTCATTTGATAAGTGTGGTAAATCAATTTAACTTGTATTAAATCTATAAATTCATGTGTGTCAAGTTGATTACATTGCTAAAATATTTTAAGGTACATTATAACATTTTTATTAAAGTGAATGTGCAGAACAAACGGAAAAAAAATGAAAAACTGAAAAAAAGTTAAACTAAAAAAAAAATGGAGCAGGTGTAAAGCTGATAGGAAAAATCTTAAAATATCCTTGTATTGACTTTACAAAAGAGTCAAGATATGCTTATATTTCGTCTTGTCCATATCCCTCTCAGACATACCCCCTCCAAACTGCATGTTACAGATATCCAGAAAAAATCTGTATTTAGTTGTGCCAGGACATGTATATGTGTAAAGCTGTTATTTACACATGAAATGCCACCTGCTCTTCCAAAATGATCTCTTATATGTTAAAAACCACTCTGTTGAGTCTGTAGAAGAGGTGATCTATAAAATGGACACTAAAGAAAAACACTATAAATTAGAAAAGGGGGAAAACAGGATTGACACCAGAATATTGGAGGGCAGGCACAAAAATTGTGATGGATACACTCGTACAGTTCCCTGCTCTCAAAATGAACATCTATGTCTAATAATGACAGAATATAGGGGAGACTGTGTACAATTAGCTTTTTAATAACCAAAAGCCCATCCCTCAAAGGCTTGTTTGGCAATGGCAATGGCAAGCCAGTAGCACCAATGGCAATGGTCCAGTAGAAATCCAATAGCTAAGAGCAAAGTGCAGTGTTTTCTATTTGTGGTTCACTCTGTGGTGTTCTCAGATTTTGATGTCTATTGGCATCCTTAAATATAAAAGAATAAATAGGAAACTTTGTTACATGAGAGCTTGTAGCTTCTCAAGACAAAGATTCCAACAAAAAAAATGCGTCCACTATCTTTTTGAAGTGTGGTGGCTCTATTTTTGTCTATATATTCTGGCCTTATTTTTTGTGGGATTTGTGTTGCAAGCTGGAATTTCTGGTGATTATTGTGCTTGTTGATTTCTGCAAATGTAGCAATGCTTTCCCCATGAAATGGGCTTTTAGAAAACTTCCCATCCGCTACTAGTCATACGCCGCATTGTACACATACATATACACACAAGAGACAATCCATGCTCCACAGAACTTATAATCTAGTCAAGTCAGACAAATGAACAGGGGGCTAGGGTGGAAATGATTAAAACACACATGGCTGTTAAGCAGAGGAGTAAGGAGCTCAGGATCCAAAAGCAGCCTCAAAGGGTGGATTTTTAGCCTGGATTTCAATAAGACCGATGGAGAGGTGACCAAGAAGACAAAAGTAAGTGAGTCCCTGGTGGTGTGTGAGGCAGCACTAGGTCTTGATGCTTCCTGGGCTGAGTGGTGAAAAGGCAGAGACGGTTCTGTGGAAAGAAAAGAGGAGTATTAGTTTGTATAATGAGTTTGAGAGATGTTTGCTTACATGGCAGATTTTCGCCGTGGTGTTGCTGCTCTCAAAATGAACGTCTATGCCTAATAATGAGAGAATATAGGGGAGACTGGGAAGCATGGGCACACATCAGGGATGATGTTGGAGGCTTGCGGACCACTTACAGGTTTACGATATAAAGGACTTTCTATTCCCGCATGTGCTCTCTGTCTCTTTAAGTGGTCAGTAGCTATGTAGATGCAATCATTAGTCCCCAACAGAGATAGAAAGTTTGTCAGCTCATAAGAATCTGCCATTTGCTCAGGAAAAGTAATGTATGAATTGGTACTCCTGAGGAAAACACTCAGAAACTGAGCTATGTACAGTAGTGAGCTGATTCAATAACTTTTGCCATCCCTGGCCCACAGAGGTGTCTGGAAGCCCCAAATGGTGAGGAAGGTGAGTGTTGTAGTGGCCTGCAGTTGCAATGTCATGGCATGTACAGTACCTTTCAATTAGCAGTCTGTAGCTGCACTCCTAGCTGGTGCCATAAGTGGAAAATGATACCCTTGTCAGATCTAACTCTTTGTAGGCACTGGGCCTCTGACATGTCCAGAAACTCTATCTGTAGCCTGTATATCCTTAAGAACATAAGATATGCCCATACCAAGGGTCCGTCAAGCCCAGTATCCTATTTCCAACAGTGGCCATTCCAGGTCACAAGCGCCGAAAGCCCGACAGTGCCCCAAACATCATTTCCCCACATCCCAACCATCGGCAAGGTTGGCCAGACCCAGGATTGAGCTGCGGAAGCTTACCTGCCATGGTTCCATCATCCGGGGGGGGGGGGAGGGGGGGAAGACTCCAATCGCTAGGGCGCCCAGTGCTTATTCCATCTCTGAGATGGTATAAGCTGGGTGTCCTGCATGAGACCGCCAGACGTACAGGGCCCTGACCTGAATAGGCCCTGAAAGTCCGGGTGTTTCAGACCACCCCTGCTCTAACCACTCACTGTATCTGGCCCTCCCCTTCCCTCCCCTTAAGTCCGGGTGCTTCAGACCACCCCTGCTCTAACCACTCACTGTTTCCAGCCCTCCCCTTCCCTCCCCTGTACAGCACTCCCCGCACTAACCCTCTGTATGAGCAGGGAGGCTGGACTCAAAATTGAATGCCAGGCCAAAACAGGGGTTGGACGTCCAATCAAGCCCCTAACCTTTTAAGCCTCTTCTCATAGGGCTATCCTTCCATCCTCTTTACCATTTTTATTGTTCTTCTCTGTACCTTTTCTAATTCTGCTATATCTTTTTTTAAGATACGGCAACCAGAATTGCACACAGTATTCAAGGTGCAGTCGCACCATGGAATGATACAGAGGCATTATAATATCCTTGGTTTTGTTCTCCATTCCTTCCTTATGATACCTAGCATTCTATTTGCTTTCTTGGCCACCGCTGCACACTGGGCCGAGGGTTTCAATGTATTATCCATGATGACGCCTAAATCTTTTTCCTGGCTGGTGGTTCCTAATGTGGAACCTTGCATTGTATAACCGTAGTTTGGGTTGTTCTTTTCTAGGTTCACAACTTTGCTCTTGTTCACATTAAATTTCATCTGCCATTTGGACATCCAGTCTTCTAATTTATCAAGGTCCTTTTGCAATTATTCACAATCCTCTAGTGTTTTAACAATTTTGAATAATTTTGTGTCATCTGCAAATTTGATCAACTCACTCATTATTTCTATTCCCACAGATCATTTATTAATGTGTTATAAGGCAGCAGGCCGAACACAGATCCCTGGGGTACTCCACTAGCCACCTGTCTCCATTGAGAAAATTGGCTATTTAGCCCTACTCTCTGCTTTCTTTTAACCAGTTCCTGATTCACAGTAGTGCACTGCCTCCAAGACCATGACTTTTTAATTTCGTCAAGAGTATCTCATGAGGGACCTTGTCAAAGACTTTCTGAAAATCCAGATACACTATGGGGGGCATTATAAACTGCATTTAGCATGTCTGGACATCTGGCTCACATCCTGGAAATAGAGTTCCTCACATCTAGATGTGAGCTGTGCGGGGAGCTCTGTTTGTGGGCAGGAGGGGGTGGGCTGCAGGCAGAGCAAGGGTGGGCTGTGGGCAACACCAGGACCCTGGATGTACAGGGCCAATTCTGAGGTTGGCCTTATACGTCCAGGGTCGGCCATTTGTACAGGGGACTTATTACACCTCGGAGGTGGAATAAGTCCCTCTAGTTGGAGCCTGATTGGGGAGCCAGGCAGCAGACCAGAGATGTTGGGGGCACAGGGTATTCCCCGCAGCCCAGTCCTGGCCATGACAGGGTCGATCAGGGGTCCGGCTGTGGGGAAAAGCACTGGGTCTGCTGGGGATCATGACTCCTGCATGGAACAGTGGTGCCATGGCATCGCGGCCCCATGCAGGAGCCAGACTGGGCTAGCCAGGGAGTTCATTGGACATCCGGGCAGCCAGAATCAGACCATGGCCTGTACATCTAGGCCCGTAGACCCGATTCTGATCCCACAGGCACATCTAGCCTCTACGGGATCTAGATCAGGTGCAACCAGAACAACTCCCAATTTTGACCAGCTGGAGAAGCAGGAGATGCACAGAACAGTATTGGCCTCCTCCTTTATCTACCTGTTTATTCACACCTTCAAAAAAACATAAGTTTAATAAGACAAGCATCTAAATTGTGGGCACTGAGGTTTACGCCTGCTTGGAAGATGGCGTAAATGTTATCATATACAGTAAATTAAGAGTGCATAATAAATCAGATGGCCCTCATTCAGAAACTTTGTAGAAAAATATCATTGTAGAAAAAATCCAGATATTTCTAGATTTGAATTTATAAGATGTGAGAAATATTTGTGGAGTTTGGGGATAGCCACATTTAAAGCTTATATCAACAGGCTTTCTAGCAAGGAAGAATAAAACAGATGGAAAAGCCCAAAGGAAGCTGGAATCCAAGCTGGCAAGACTAGAAGATAGGTATAGTATTTCCTTCTAGAGACATGCTGGTTTAATTGATAGCAGCAAAAACAGCATTAAACAGACTGCTGGAACAGTGTTCTAAGAAGCAATATCTTCACTTCAAATATAAATATTTGGAGGCTTCCAATAAATCAAGAAAACTGTTAATGAGCTCCTAAGCCTTAGAGAGACAAACCACTTGTGACCCAATTATGTTTGCAGGGTTGTAGAAAGATTAATAGAAGACCAGAGACTGTAGAAGCAATGTCTTTGATTTCAGCACATTCGAACCTCTGTGGTTGATCAGATAAAAGCTTTCTTAACCATGATAAGGGGTAATGTTATAATGTCTTTTTTATGCATTTGTGGACACATATGTGTATAAATGGTCTATATGTACTTTGCTGGGAGGTGTCTACAGGGACAGAGCTCGGATGGAGTATGGGTGGAATTCACAAGTACACCCATAGATTATAAAATACATTAATCGCAGTGCAAACTTAAATAATCTAGATGTGGTCATTTGCACCTGCTCTTGAGCAGGTGCAAATGTCCACACCTGCACTATATGTGCAATTTCTGTCACCTCCACTAGTATTTTATAAAGGCATATAGGTGCCTATGTATCTTGCTAACCTACTTGCCCTCTAAACTAGGTGCCCCTTTATAAAATTATTCTCCACTAGTCCAATTTTCAGGTGGCAAAATGACCACAATTAGTTAAATGCTGGCCTTTGGCGTGACTGTATTTCCAAATCTACTCAAATTAGAAGATGAAGAATCCACCTTACCTCTAGTAGAAGTCCTTAATGCTATAAAGTTAGTGAAGAAGTGAAGGAAGCATGGAATTGATGACACGTCATTAATCTATGGAGATGGAGGAAAGGGTGTTGAGTTGGCTATTTGCTTTTTTACGTGGATGCCGGTTTGGGGTATGTTGGGGTGGTGAGAGGTTGACTGTTGGCATGCGGGGTTCCGCAGGGCTCAGTATTATCCCCCTGTCTCTTTAACATCTTAATGAGCCCTGTGGGGAAGATCGTGAAGAATCATGGTTTCCAATGTTGTCTGCAGATATGTATTTATTTATTTAACAAAGTTTTATATACCGCTTCTTCCCGTGATCAGAAGCGGTTTACATCGAACAACATTATAGCTATTACATTAAACAGTGGAACATTATACATTGAACATATAACATATGCAAAGTATATACAGATAACTATATACAATTTCATTGCATTGTTGGTATTTTGTAACATTACATATTTGGTTTATTGAATTAGCTGATGGAAGTATTTGATAGTTCAATAGCTTTCTTGTGAATTAGTGTGATTGTCTGATTCACCAAAATGATCTATGAAAAGATATGTTTTTAGGTCCTTACGGAATTGCAGAAGGTCTTTTGTTGCTTTTAGTTGGTCGGGGAGTGAGTTCCACAGTACTGGTGCCACATAAGTGAAGGCTCTGGTGCTACTGCATTGTTTTGTGTAGCAGATGTGTGATGGTATTATATAAGTGTTTTGGGAACAATTTCTCCTTATTCTAGAGTTGTTAGGTGTTATGAGGAGAGAGGTTAAGATTGTAGATGCAATGTTGTGATAATGTTTAAAGATAATCATTATGTATTTGTATTTCACCCTTGAGGTTATTGGTAACCAATGGAGGTCATGCAAAATCGGGGTAATGTGGTTTGTGTATCCTGAGTTTGTAACTACACATGCTGCAAGGTTTTGAGCTAGCTGGAGCTGGTGTGTGGTTTTTTTTAGGGAGCCCCTGGAGGATACTGTTACAATAGTCCATGAGAGTGGTTATGAGCGATTGAACAACATTCCTAAAGTCGTGGGCTTTCAATAGTGGTCTAAGGCGTTGAATAGCTTTGAGTTTGAAATATATACTTTTTGTGGCTGATTTTATGTGTGGGATCGTGCGAAAAGGAAAATGTTTCATTACATTTGCTGCCATAGGCCACCAAGAATAATGAAGAAAACTTTGCATAAACCAAAAAGGGCGGGTGGATTAGCAGTCCCAAATTTATGGTGGTATTTTAAGGCAGCACAGGTAACCAATATTATAGGTTGGCAAGAGGGCTCTAAAAGAAAATGGGTAAAGTTATTACAAGAGATAGAAGGAGAGGAATTTCTTAGGGGTTTGCAGTGGTTAAATCAGTGTTCAAAAGAGGTTTTTAATCCATATACATGGCACGTGTTGAAAACATGGAGGGCAACTATGGAGTGGAAGAATTTTGGGAGCACAGATTCCTTGTTGCAGTCAATTTGCCACAACCCGAACTTTCCTCCGGGAATGCAAGATTCTCTGTTTAAGAGATGGGAAGAGAAAGGATTACTAGCTCCCATTCAGCTGATAGAGAAGGGAGTGTTGGTAGATTATTCCAAATTACAGGAGATGTTTGGGTTGACCCGCTCAGACGTTTATGGATTTTTGCAGTTAAGGCACTGGCTATCCAGCAAAAAATGTGTAGAGAGTATTGAAAGAAGTTTGAGAGATTTTGAAAGAGTGCGCTGGGATAAAACCTCCAGCAAGGGGGAATTATCAAAGATATATCGCCTAATCATGGAAGAACATGAAACAGGGAGACTACCATGGCAGCAGCAGTGGGAAAGGGGCATAGGGGCATTAATGGGTAACAGTGAGTGGAAAAAAATATATAAAACAATGGCAAAAGGATTTATAGCATCCAGGCAAGTTGAGCATATATATAAAATGCTGGATAGATGGCATATTACACCAGCTCGTTTAGCGGTAATAGTGCAGAATCAAACAGGAGAGTGTTGGAGAGGACGTAAAGAGAGAGGAGGATATGTACATATGTGGTGGGGGTGCCCTAAATTGCAGGAGTTTTGGGACAATGTATACTGGGGAATTTCAGAAATGGTGGGGCGGGTAGTTGAGTGAAACATGGAAAATGTGTTGTTAACCTTAAGGGGAGGTGGTTGGGGAGGGAGAGAAGGAGCATTAATATGTTAGGGGGTGATTGCAGCAAGATGTGTCTTAGCGAAACAGTGGAACAAAGAGGATGCCCCAGGAAAATCTGATTGGTATCAATGTCTGCATGAAATTTTTAGGCCAGAGTGACTAACAGCTATTCATAGGGATAAGCTGGAGGCCTTTGAAGAGAGTTTCTGCAAGCAGTACATCAGTAAAGAAGACCCACGTTCATGAGGAACTTGGAGGATTAGGTAATGCAAAAGGGAATTGATATAAGAGATAAGGGTGGCCCAAGTAGCAACAATAAGAAGGAGGATGGGAGAGGGATGGGAAGGGGGAGGGAATTGTAGAGTTAACTGTATATTGAAATGTAAAACCATCAGGTGTGACAAGATGGTAGCAGAATGTGGAGTAACTAATAATGCAGTATGTCTAAGAAACAAGAATTTGGAATTGTAAGTTGTGATGGTTAATAAAAATTGTCAAATTTAAAAAAAAATGCATACAATAAGGGGTATGTTTACTAAAAGCCCGGTAAAGTGCGTGCCGCGGTAGAGTGCGTGTGCCGTATAAGGAGTGGGCGTTCCGTCCTGAAGAAGAAAAGCCGTGATTGACAGATGCGCTAAGGTGCGTGGCGCCCGTGTGCGCCCCGCACCTTACCGCAACTGAGAGCTGAACGGGAGGCATATGTGTCGCGCTGATCTGTAAACAGAAGAACAGAGACACAGCGCAATGGTTAAAGCACTGACCAATGGTGCAGGGATCAGGGGTTCAAACCCACACAATGGCTTGCTGAGGTGTTAGTTTATGAGGCAGAGAAATACTGGGCCGAATAAAACAGCATGCTGTCTATTTTTGGTGGCACATCAATACTGGACGGCATAAGGCGGCGCGCTGATGTTTTTATGCGGCATATTAATACTGGGCGGCATAAAGCGGCACGCTGATGTTTTTATGCGGCATATTAATACTGGGCGGCATAAAGCGGCGCGCTGATGTTTCTGGCAGCATATTACTACTGGGCGGCATAAGGCGGCGCGCCAGTTTCGGCAGGAATCGCATACTGCAAGGTATAAGTGGGGCGCTGATGTGCAAACAAAAACACAGAGCCACAGCACAATGGTTAAAGCACTTACCAATGGTGCAGGGATCAGGGGTTCTATCCCCCCCTGTGCTCAATGAACAGGGCTTGGTGAGGTGATATTTTAGGAGGCATACAAATAATGGGCGGCATAAGGCGGCACGCAGATGGGCATTAGGCTATTGCTTAAGGAGGCTATTTAATAATAGGAGGGATAACGCGGCGCGCTGATGTGCAAATACAGGAATAGAACCACAGCACAATGGTTATGACACTGACCAATGGTGCAGGGAGCAAGGGTTCCATTCCTCACAGTGCCCAATGAACAGGGCTAGCTGAAGCATTATGTATTATGGGGAAGGTTGCTTTAGGAGTCAATTTATGTTTATTTTAATTTACAGTACTAGCAAACGCACCCTTAAAGCGTGTGAACATAATGCGCCCCATAAGGCACATTGTAAAGTGCACTGTCTGCCCCGCACCCTAGAATGTTGCTCACAGGGCGCTGTAGAGGGTGTCGTATGAGGTACCGCAAGGTCAGAGTACTGTTTTCGATGGCAGCACTGTGCAGTTTAAGGAATGAAAAGCATAGGTAGGTGCGTTGACATGCAAGGGAGAGCAGCAGTGGAGCATAATGGTTAAGGCACTGACTGCTGACACAGGGGTCATGGGTTTGCTCCCCATGGTGCCTAATACAGAAGGCTGGCTGTGGCAGCAGGTTTGCAATGTACATATTTTGTCCTGCAGCACCGTATGTTTATTTTATTAATTTCTGCCAGCAAACACGCCCTCACGTGCCGTAATTGAAGGTGCCGTATAAGGCACCCTATACGGCACTCCATAGGGCACATTATAAAGTGCACTATCCGCCACGGCACCCTAATATGTCCCCCATAGGGAACCCTATAAGTTGTGTCACAGGATAATGTATAGTGCACCTTATATGGACGGAAACCATAGGGTGCCCGATAGGGTGCCATATAAAGCGGTACCCTATGGGTACAGTACGCTGAGGGTTTGTTTGCTGGCAACAAAATATGTACATTAAAGACAAATAATGCTTTGGACAACCCTAACAAATAACCCCAATGTAGGTTTGAACCCATGATCTCTGGCTTCACAGGCTGGGACATAACCATTAGGCTACAGCTCTATAGCTGCTAGCAAGCCCCTGGCTGGCTGCAGAAAGCCTGCATGTCACCACACAGACAGTCTGCTGTGGTCACCAGGATAGGGTTAGCCCACCCGTACCCATGATGCACTGCACATGCAAATCAGCTGTCCACAGATGGACACAAGATGGGGAATGGCACCCCCACAGTACCTCGGCCTGGTTGGGGGAAGTGACCGGGTGCACCCACACAGCACCTCGGCCTGGTAGGGGGGTACTGACTGGGTGTTTTACTGGCACAGAGTAGCTACACACCATCACATCGTGCGGGTACTGTGCTCACCCTGAGTGTGCAATGAGGCACCCAGGACCAGGTCCACAACACCTTCCATGGCTGATGGAGGCCATGTGGGAGGTCCAGAGGGAGGTCCAGAGTAGTGACAATGTGCAAGATAGGTAGTGTCTGCACAAACACCATGGATATCTCTGTCTGCCTCAGTCAGGTGCAGCCCCCATTGGGGGGACACCCATCTCCCCACCCCCATCACACATGAGCACCCCACAAATGTGTGTGTTTTCAGCACACACACACATACAGGGCACTTAAATGCATCATTTTAGGGCACACAAGTGCACCATTTAGTAAACATACCCCTAAATATAAAAATAGGTTCACAATCTTGACATTCTTCTTCAAGGTCATTATTGTTCTATCCAAATAAGGGACCTTTCTGAATTAATGAATGCAGCATTATGACTATTACTCCAGACACTGGAAATTACAAGCATTATTTCACATATCTAAAAAGGGATAATATGATTCATGAATATTTTGATCACTAATGTTTTATGAGAGTCAGAGCAGAAGCCTGTCTAAAAAAGTATGAAGCAGAGGAATGAAAGACTGTCTGGATAGTCAAAATATTTCACTTGGATGGAAGTTTTGCATGCATATTTCTGCATACATCTAGCAATCCTATATAAATAACTCCTATTTAAAAACATAAATAAAAACAGGAAATAAAGAGGGTAATACAGATGATAAATAGCAGGTGATAATGGCTGATGACGTCCTTTGCCAACCCCCACAGGAGGAAGGACAGGAGTGCTACAATATGGTTCCCAGACAGACAAGGGCAGTCAAAGGACCTTTCCCTGTTTAAGACACACTTTAGGTGTCTGGGCAGGATGGGGAGAGAGTGACTGTATAACCCTTTAAAGACATATGACATTTCCATGGCCTTCTGTATGCCTCATTCGCCCTCACCCACAGGATGCCTCTACCAGAGGGCTTTCGGTCAGAACCTCTAGAACATGATGAGGAGAGGACAGCAAGGACCCCCACCATCGGGCTGTGGCAGCAAGGAATTACCTCATTTCCAGACATTTCTCACATGTATGTGCTCTTTCTAGAGTTAATTTTTGTAAAGGGTTTTTCGTACATATATGGCAGAACACATACGTAAAATGCCTCATGTACAAATGTACACAACTGTACATTAGGTGTGTGCAGGGGAGCATTTTGGGGAAAGCATGGGCAGAGTCATGATTTACATGCTTATTTCATAAACTATGACAGTATGCACATATTTTATGTGCTAACATTTATACCTCCTTCCAAGCAGGCTTAAAGGTCCACAGCTGCTATCCAGCTGCTATTTCTACTATTTATGCTAGTAATTTTTAAAGAGACAAACTATCTATATAAATCAAAGCAACAAGCCTTTTGCAGGTATGTCCGGGAAAGGAGAAAAGTCAGAGATGGAATTCTAAGACAGAAAGGTACCAAGGACCAATGTGTGGAGAGTGATGAGGAAATGGCAGAATTGCTGAACAAATATTTGTTCAGTGTTCACAGAAGAAAACGTCAGAAAAGAACTGCAAAGGTAAGCATGAGAGTGAGGTAGATGCCTCATCATTCACTGAGAGACAGTTCATGAACAATTTGTTAAACTGAAGGTACACAAAGTCATGGGGCAGGATGAGATCCATCCCATGAGTCTAAGGTAGCTCAGAGAAGTACTGAAGGGTCTGCTGAAGGATGTATTTGATAAATACATGGGGACAGGAGAGGTTCCATGGGAATGGAAAAGGGTGAAAAAGGTCTCTCTTCATAAAAGGGACAATAAACAAGAAATGGGGAAACTGCAGAACAGTAAGCCTTACGCTGGTGGTGGGAAAAGTAATTGAGATTCTGCTGAATAAAAGGATGAGGAACTATCTACAAAACAGTAAGGGGCATGTTTACTAAAAAAACCGCACATTTGCGCATCCGCACAATAGCACACTAAAAGCGGTACTTAAGTGCTCTCAAGCGCCCCGCACACGTGCGTGTCACCACCGCACAGGTGCGCGGCACACTAACGGGCCCCGCACAACTATGGGCCCGCAAATGTCCGATAGAGGCGTGGAAAGGCTAACGGAGGGCGGAGGAAGGCTCCTGAGGGGCGGAGAGATGGGGTTAATGGGCGGGGAAGGGGAGGGGAGAGGCTCCCCGCACATTATCGGGGCCGAATTTCCATGTAAAAACTACCGCGGTAGAGGGCATTTAAAGGGAAGAGAAACCATTTCCGTCAGCAATGTACAGCAAAACCGGGGAAACCTGCAAAACGTGAGCAGTGTGATACATGTGCACAGAACAAAATAGCAAATATAAATTGATAAAGACCACAACAAAATTCTAAAAACCTATAACCAGCTTGGCAACAGTGATATTAATGGGCAACAATAAAAAACACTCACAGGAAAGCCCCAAAAAAAAGAAATGATTTCTTTTTTTTTTTTTTTAATGGTAGTTTTTATTCAGTTTAAACATATAAAATAACAGTACAAACGATCATGATATAGAAGGATACAAGCAGATGCTATTGATCAAAATAGCAAAAGAATATAATAACTTGAACAAGACAGTACAATAACTTTAACAAGAACTAGTATCAGTCCATGCCAGCACGCCACCCTCCCTCTCTCCGTTCAATGTGGTTACAGCAGAGACCATTCCACAAGGCAGCCTCCATCAATCACTTTCATCAAACATAATTTTGTAAAGCTGACCATTTCTTACTTAGTTTACCAGACCATGGGTTCTTGGCTATATAGATCTCTTCGTAGGTCTTATGTAGGATTAAGAGACTCCACCAATGCTCGAAACAAGCTTTGTCGAGATTCTTCCAGTGTATTAGAACTATTTTAAGCGCTATCCCGAGCATTAAGTCCAGCAGTTTACTATCCCATTTCATCAGAGTAGGTTCCAGAGCTATGGATTTATATATTACTATCCGATAAGTGATAGGAGTTTGTAAGTTGAGGATTTGTGATATGCGTTCCCACACTCTGTTCCAATATATTTCCAGGGATTTACAATGGAACAACATATGTGCCAGTGTCCCAATTTCCATGTTACAGGACCAACATCGATTTCCCTCCTGTAGTGTCCATTTCATTTTCTTAGCCGGTGTAATATGCGCTCTATGTGCTATAAAGTACATAGATTGTGTGAGAGACGCTGCTCTCGTGGCACGTATTTGAGTTCCCCAAAAAGTGTCCCAATTTTCCGGAGGTATATCTTGACCGGTTTCAGTAGCCCACACCGACTGTATCTTAAAACATGTCTTGTCACTTTTGGATCGGAGAATCGCAACACATCTCGAAACAGCTTTGGCATCTGTTTGTAATTCTTGAAGTTTCTGTCGCAGTGGCCATCCAGTACGTATCAAGACAGGTGACACACCCGCTTTGCTCATGCAGTATCGGAGCTGACACCATTGGAAATAGCATGTATTAGGCAATCGGAATTCCGTTCTTAATCTGTCAAAGGTTTTAAATGCACTTCCATTGATCAGTTGTCCAATGGTTATAAGATCATGTTCCACCCATTTTTTCCATAAGACAGGCTTCCCTCCGATGATAAGGCGCGGGTTCAGCCATAAGGGCATATCTGCGGCGAAGTCATCCCCTCCATCGATACATGATGCCAATAATCGACAGGCATGCTGTGTTTCTCGGATAATAGCATTATGTGGTACAGTCTGGTCTACTACTGTGCCAACCATTAGCCATGTAGGTAGGGGGGAATGTATGGCCCGCTCCACACTCAACCATCTAGGTCCTTTATCCGTGTCGTCAGAGTCGACCCATTGAGCACCCTGCTTTAAAAGAGAGGCAGTGTGCAGCCAGCCGAGATCTGGGAAATGGACACCTCCTTGTGCATTAGGTAACTTCAGTTTCCAGGCAGCTATTCTAGGTACTCGGTTGTTCCATAAAAAGGCTATCAGTTGACTATTCATTTTCTTATAGAAGGCTGACGGGAAGCGTAAGGGAATCATACTTAATATATAGCTGAGTTTTGGTACCAACATCATTTTTATCGTTTCTAGCCTGCCCCACCAACTCAAATGAAGGGGGGTCCATCTGCAGACGTTATCATGTACAATTTCTTGACACATCTTAATGTTGATTGCGACAGTCTCTTCCAAGGTGGTGCCATAGGTCACGCCCAGGTATCTAAAGGATGACTTCTCATATTGAAAGGGGTATCCACGCATCATTTCTTCGCTGACCTGTTCATTCAGAGGAATAATTGTTGTTTTATTCAGATTTACTTTATATCCGGATATCGCTGAATATGCATCTATGAGTTGCAGTGTTTCAGGCAGGTCTGATGGTTGTAGAAAAATGAGCAGGTCATCTGCATATGCTGACAATTTACAGGGACCATCAGCTAACTCAATTCCTTTTATGTTTTCCTTCTGTCGGATCGCTATTAATAAGGGTTCCAGGGCTAAATTAAAAAGCATCGGTGACAGGGGCAACCCTGTCTGGTCCCTCTTTGCAACTGAAAAGGGGCTGAGAGGTGTGAGTTGACCGCTATTCGAGCTGTGGGTTTGGTATATAACAATTCAACGCATTTTAGGAACTTTTCTCCTATCCCAAACCACCGTAGGGATCGAAATAGAAAGGACCATTCCAGTCGATCGAAGGCTTTTTCGGCATCCAATGCTAGCCCTATCAGGGGCTCGGCCTTAGTCTTGGCAGATGCCAGTACATGTGCCAATAATCTTCCATTATCTGTAGTGGATCTGTTTTGTATAAATCCACATTGATCCTCATGTATCAAATCTTTTAAGATCCGTCCTAATCGGTTAGCAAGCACTTTAGCATAGATTTTATAATCAGAGTTTAGGAGAGAGATGGGTCTGTAATTCTCTATCTTTTGTGTATCCCTGCCCGGTTTCGGGTGAATTACCACCACAGCCTCTGCCAGGGCTCCAATCTCTGGAGATTCATCTTGCAGGCCACTGTAGTAGATCTGTAGCATGGGAGCCAATTGAATGCAATATTTATTATAGAATTCCAGTGGGATACCATCTGGACCGGCGGCTTTGCCACGAGCCATCTGTTTGATCGCATCTTGTATTTCAGTTACAGAGATCTCTTGTTCCAGCGTTCGACTTTGATGACTGGTTAATGTGGGTCCTACTATCTTGGAGACAAAATCTTCAAAGGCTCTGTCACTACATTGGGTATCTGAGCGATATAGTTCCTCATAGAATTCTTTGCAGCGGTCTAGTATTTTGTCAGATCTCAGGAGAAGGCCCCCGGAATTGTCTTGCAACGCCGCTATAGCGGTCTTGCTGGTCTTTGGTTTGAGCTGCCGAGCTAAGAGGGATCCAGAGCGGTTGCTTTCATAATAGTATGTACTACGTTGTAGCTGGATACTACTCAGTGCTTCTTTGTTGAGGAGAGCATTATATTGGTATCGCAATTTTTGGAGTCTAATCAATATCATTGAGTCAGCTCTTTTGGCTAGTAACCTTTCCCCAGCTTTTATTTGGAGTTCCAGTTCATCTTTTTCTTTTTTCCTGGCTTTACGCCGTCTAATGGTGTAGGTGGTAATATGAGCTCGTATTGTCGCTTTAAAACCTTCCCACCAGCTCCAGATGGAGGTATCAGTGGGTGTATTATATTTAAAATAGGTCTCAATTTCCCCTGACAGTAGCTGTACAAAGGAGTCATCTGCTAGTAGGGATTTATCAAATGTCCATCTTGGCGGAACATGTTGTGTAACGTTGGTATCCAGCACTAGGGAGACAGCGGCGTGATCCGATACCGTTGTAGCATATATCTCTGCGGACAACACTTGAGGCATCAGCTCTGTGGACAGTAGGAAGAAATCGATCCTTGTTTGGGTATTATGTGGGATGGAATAAAATGTGTAGTCTCTTTCTTGGGGATGAAGTAGGCGCCATGGGTCTACCAAGTGTAGCTCTGTTATGATTCCTTTAAGAATCGCCTGCGATTTGACTTTGTCTACAGCCCGATAGGGCGTGCGATCTAACAGTGGATCCAAGATGACATTGAAATCGCCCCCTAAGATGATATTGGTGTGAGCTGCGGCTGTAACTTCTTTAGCTATCAGTTTGAAAAAGTTAGGGTCATCGAGGTTGGGTGCGTAAATATTGAAGAATGTGTAAAGCTGTTGATTTATTTTCATCGTCACTCTGGCCCATCGACCTAGCGGATCAATCTGTGTGCCGGTAATGGCGGATTGCAGGAATTTGCGCACTAATATTATTACCCCCCCTTTGCGTTGAGTGGCAGAGGCCGAGGCCGCCACCAGGAAATATTTAGAGGTTACTTTCTGCGATTCAGTATCTGTTAAATGTGTCTCTTGTAAGAGGGCAATATCTGCTTTTTTTGTTGGCAGTACGCTAAAATCTTCTTTCGCTTGACAGGGCCAGTAATACCTTTTACATTTAACGAAAGCATTAGGAGATCACTAGACATCAATGTTGGAATAAGCTGCCTTATAGGTGAAAGCTATCCTATGGATAGGTCTGCCGCGTACTTGCATTTTGCGTGTATGTGGAGGGTTTTGCACTGGACTGGACTGACACAAATAACTGCATAACTGGCAAACATTGTATCGCTAAGGTGAACACAATCCACTGAAACAGTAACCAACCCCGACCTCCCGTTGCCACCCCTACATTTCAAGCAGAAATATCTGGTTAATTAAAACTATTTAGAACAACAGAAATACAGTCAATGAGGTGTTTAACAAGGCTTAAGGCGTTCTAAAATTTGTGAGAACGCATGGCCGCACCCCCTGAGTATATGCTGAGTTCTCTACACTGCGTGAGAGATCAGAATATTGACCTCAGGTTTCCATACCGCATTTTTCTTGTAGGAAAGTTTTCAGTTTTTCAGCTTCAACAAAATTCCTCGTTTCATTATGCAGCGTGACCCGCATGGTTCCTGGGTAGTATAGCCCGTATCTTGCCTGTGCACTTTGTAGCATGGGTCTACAGGCCAGCAACGCTTTTCTCCGATCTACCGTTTGCTTGCTCAAATCTGGATAGAGTGCCACTTTGTGTCCCTGGATTTGCAGTGATCCGGCTTTCCGTGCAGCTTGAAAGATCTGTAGGACCTGTGGGTAT
This sequence comes from Ichthyophis bannanicus, assembly GCA_033557465.1. Taxonomy (NCBI): domain Eukaryota; kingdom Metazoa; phylum Chordata; class Amphibia; order Gymnophiona; family Ichthyophiidae; genus Ichthyophis; species Ichthyophis bannanicus. Next base: position 1,378,578,253 of record CM066033.1, on the reverse strand, counting down.
CTCAGTACCTTCATTATGAGTGGGCGCGGGTATCGTGTGTTTTCAGCTTTGTGTGTTGGGATTCGATGGGCCCTTTCTAGTTCAAAAGGCCTTGCAAAGACAAGCTGCAGCATCTCCGGCATGGTTTTTTCCAGAAATCCAATCGGATCGGTGCCTTCAGCGCCTTCAGGGACTCCAACAAGGCGGATATTATTTCTACGGGCATGGTTGTTTTGATCTTCAATCTGACTTTCTATGTGCCGGACTCGTTTGACCAAAGGGCCCAGCTGTTCTAATGCAACGCCATGCTTCTGGGTTTGTAATTCAACTGCACTAAGTCGAGTGGTGATGGTGAGGAGTTTCTCTTTTACCTCCAGTAAGTCTTCTTGAATCATGTTCAGTGAACTAGAATTGGCTGCGATCATTTCTTTAACGCATTTCAATTCCTGTAGCACTTCACGTAGGCCACCGGCAGTCACTCCCTCCTTCTCTCCCGCGGCCATTTTCTGTGGGGAACCCACTTCGAGTTTGGATCGTTTCGCTGCTGAGCCGGATCCCTGCGGAAATTCCAGCCGGGCAGGCTTCAGGGATGCCATCCAGCTATATTTCGGCGTTATTGATGTAGGTAGGGGGTACAAACTTCAATTTAATACCGGGATATGTTCAGGATTCTTGGGCAGCAACGGGAGCAAAAATTCAGGCGTCCATTCTGTTCAGTGGCTAGCTCCGCCCCCCAAAAGAAATGATTTCTGAAAGGGTCTACGGAGCGGAGACCCTTCCAAAAATCATTTCCTTTTTGGGAGCTGTGCTGGGAGTGTTTTCTATGGTCGCCCATTAATACCACTGTTGCCCAGCTTGGTTATATTTTTCCCCCTTTTTTCACGGTCATTTGCGGGGTGTATTTGCACGTTTGCCCCCAGACAAGGTGAATGGGGAGAACTATTCAGGCAATTGGTAACAGACCCCACACGTGAAGGGGCCATACTGGACTTGGTGCTTACCAATGGTGAGAGTGTTTCTGATGTTGTAGTGGGAGATCATTTTGCATCCAATGACCACCAGATGGTGTGGTTCAGTATTAGGACTAGGGCTGTTAGAATCCATTCCAAGGTGAAGATCTTAGACTTTAGGAAGACTAACTTTGCGAAGATGGGCCAATACCTCAGGGAGTCGTTAGTGGGATGGGAACAGCTGGGGGATGTAGAAAAACAGTGGGCAAAACTGAAAGGGGGTATTTTAAAGGCAACCAACCTTTTTGTTAAAATGGTAAATAAAGGCAAAAGGAACAGGAGACCGCTATGGTTTTCGAAGGAAGTAGCTGAAAAAGTGAAGAAAAAGAGGGAGGCCTTCATGAAATACAAGAGATCACAGAGAGAGGAAGACAGGCATCTGTATTTGGAAAAACTTAGAGAAGCTAGCAAAGTAGTCAAGAAGGCAAAGATTCAAAAGGAGGAGGAAATAGCCAATGCAATAAAATGGGGGGATAAGACATTTTTCAGATATATTAGTGAGAAGAGGAAGGGCAAAAGTGGTATTGTCAGACTCAAGGGTGCAGGGGGGGGAATATGTAGAAGCTGATAAGGATAAAGCGGAATTGCTTAACAAATATTTTTGTTCTGTGTTCACAGATGAAGAACCAGGAGCAGGACCTCAGAAAACACCCACAAATAAGAACAGAAGCGAGGGACATCTTGAACAATTTTCAGAAGACTGTGTTCGTGAGAAACTAGCTCAACTTAAAGTAGACAAAGCGATGGGACCGGATGGGATACACCCTAGAATACTGAGGGAACTTGGGGACGTTCTAGCAACTCCACTGACTGACCTTTTCAATGCCTCGTTGGAGTCGGGAGTGGTGCCAAAGGACTGGAGAGAGGCTCATGTGGTGCCTTTACACAAAAGCGGAAGTAAGGATGTGGTTGAAAACTACAGGCCGGTTAGTTTAACTTCAGTGGTGAGTAAATTATTGGAAACGCTGCTGAAAGAGAAAATAGTGAGGTTTCTGGAGTCCGGCGGATTACAGGATCCGAGGCAGCATGGATTCACCAGAGGCAGGTCTTGTCAGACAAATCTGATCGATTTCTTTGACTGGGTGACCAGGGAGTTGGACTGAGGGAGAGCTCTAGATGTGGTGTATTTAGATTTCAGTAAAGCCTTTGACACTGTTCCTCACAGGCGACTTATAAACAAACTGAGCACCCTAGGGATGGACCCTAAAGTTACTGCTTGGGTTAGAAATTGGTTGGGTGGGAGGCGACAAAGAGTACAAGTAAATGGAGCTCACTCTGAGGAGAAGGATGTTACCAGTGGTGTGCCCCAGGGATCTGTCCTTGGTCCGATTCTTTTTAACATCTTTGTTAGTGATATAGCGGAAGGGCTGTCGGGTAAGGTTTGCCTCTTTGCGGATGATACCAAAATCTGTAATAGAGTAGACACCCAGGAAGGTGTAGATAACATGAGGAGGGATCTAGCTAAGCTTGAAGAATGGTCTAGAATTTGGCCGCTGGGATTTAATGTTAAAAAATGTAAGGTCATGCATTTGGGCTGCAGCAATCCAAGGGAGCAATACAGTATAGGAGGTGAAGTACTTTTGTCCACTAAAGAAGAGCGGGACCTAGGCGTGGTTGTGTCTGATGATCTTAAAGTAGCTAAACAGGTAGAAAAGCCGACGGCAAAAGCTAGAAGGATGCTTGGGTGCATACGGAGAGGAATGGCTAGCAGAAAAAAGGAGGTGATAATACCTCTGTATAAGTCTTTGGTGCGACCTCATTTGGAGTATGGTGTGCAATTCTGGAGACCGCACCTTCAAAAGGATGTGAACAGGATGGAGTCGGTGCAGAGGGTTGCTACTAAAATGATTAATGGGCTTCATTATAAAGCATATGAGGACAGACTTAAGGATCTTAATATGTACACCTTTGAGGAAAGGCGGGATAGAGGTGATATGATTGAGATGTTTAAATACCTCCGTGGCATAAATGTTCAGGGAGAGAGCCTCTTTCAATTGAAAGCAAGTTCTGCTATGAGGGGACATGGGATGAGGGTGAAGGGAGATAGATTCAGGAGTGATATGCGGAAATATTTCTTTACAGAAAGAGTAGTGGATCCGTGGAATAGTCTCCCAGTGGAGGTGGTAGAGATGAGGACAGTAACTGAATTCAAAAAAGCATGGGACCAACACAGAGGATCTCTAAAGGTAGAAAGTGGACTGTTGTAGTTGTTGTTATGGAAGGACAGACTAGATGGGCCTTGTGGTCTTTTTCTGTCATCATGTTTCTATGTTTCTATGAATGAGCCCACAGTACATATGTGCAGAGCAGGGTTTAGGATTCCACCGGCCAGGTTTTCCATCCCCAGGGACAGCACTGTTTCTGTGGCCACAGTGTGGTGCAGCAGACAAAGCCAGTACCCCTAGGACCAGAGGGATACAGGTTCAAATCCCAGCTGAGGCTCCTGCCAACCCAGTCCCCATATTTTACCCACCACCAAACAGAGATAGTAAAGACACCCCTTTATTGGAGAGCACATAAGCATGGTTCACACACACATTTTGTACCCAACACCGCACACACACCATAACAATGGGCATTACCGACGGCCGAGTCCCCCAAATGCAGTCCTGGAGTGCCACATGTCAATCAGGTCATATGCTTTTCCAAGATAAGGCCATGCCAGCATGTTGGAGGAAGGGTACAGGTGGTGGAGGGGGCAGTGGCTGCTAGCCACAGAAGACAGTGGCCTAGCCATGTGCAGGCTGGCACCGTCCACTGCAACAGATAGGCCCTGTCGGATGTACAGTCATGAACCTCCCAGGGAATCCAGCATATATGTGGCAACACAGTGGTGCAGTGCACACAGACAGTGTATGCAAGAACAGAAGGTCACAGGTTCAAAGCCCTGCCAGTCATGTCCACATATTTTTCCCACAACTAAACCGTGATAGTAAGGACAATCCTTTATTGCTGGGGTCATACGCCTTCCTTTTACCCCACGGAGCACAGACACCATGACCAGGGGCATTACCTAGAGCAAAGTCTCACAGATGCAGTCCTGTAGGACCACACACCATTCAGGTTCCATGCTGCCACTCATACAAATGCCTGTGCTGTATATCTATGCACCACCCCCATGGCATGTAGATGTAGCTCATGCATATCCATGAGGGACAGCAGGAAAACCCGAACAGTGTGTGGCAAACCTGGACTGGATTTGTGAACCTCTGCCGTAAAGCAGCAGCCAATAGGGGCAGACACACCCACACCCACACCCACAGGCCCCATTGGCCAATGCCTCCTGGAGAGGCAGGACATTGGGCCCTGCGTGCACCTCCCAATACTAGCACCTGCATACCTCAGCAATGTCACCCTACACCTGGGTAAACGGTACACAGCTCTCAAACGTGTGCTATTAGTACTGGCAGATAGATATACCTACGTTACGCACATTCTGCTCTTTGAGCTCCATCATAACAATCTTTCTGCTGTCTGCTGTGGGTGCTTCAGGTCTGGTCTCTGACAGTGTTAACCACCCTGGGGAGTGTCCCCCAACAGTATTGCATACCATATCCATGCCTGTACTGTGCCCAGGACTGGTGTGGTGGGCAATGCTGCTAAACTCCTCTATAGTAGCACAATGCTGGCATACGTGTGGGAGTGTGTGTCTGTCTATACAGTGTGTGTTGGCTGCAAACACCTTCCACAGCCCACACTGCCAGCACTATTGCCCGTATTGGCCTGCCAATGTGCATAATGAGCAGCAAGGTACCATGGGTATAGCTCAGACAGGGTGGGCTGGCCAGGATGCATCTGCACAGGACATAGGGCACTGGCTGGGACATTGTAGTGGCTGGCCACCACCTACACAGACAGGGTGACCTCTGTATGTGCCTCTGGGGTTTCACTTCACCCTGACTGTGTAGTGATGACAGCATGGCTAGGCATCCCCATAGTGCTATATAGCATTTCTCCCATGTGATATATATGGGTTTCTGTTTGGGGCCCAGACACTGACTTATCTGCTGGTGTGCACTGCCATCCCAGTTATGGGTGCATGCATTTCCACCTGGACTAACTAGCAGACTGTTTCCAGCTGTGCTGTGCTGTGGCTGATGGCTTGCTGCAGGAGAATAGCAGCTAGTGGTAGGGTGCAACTTAGCATATCCAGGCCTAATGTCTGTCAGACATTGTGTTATGGATGTGTAAAGAGCTGCTTTGACTGCCCTGTAGTGTGTCTGTTCCATGGCAGGACTTGGGTTGATGGTCCACACTACTGCCACCAATGCAGGGAGGTAGCATGTTGATGGGAGCCAATGTTATTCCACAGGGGGGGGGGGGGGAGAAGAATGGTGGTGCATAGCTCACCTAGGTGGCCATAAGGGGTTCCCCTGACTCAGACAGACAGAGATATTCAAGGTGTTTCTGCAGAAACAACCTCTCTCACAGAATAACAGTGCTTTGGAGCTCTGGCATGGCCTTATTCAGCCATGGAGGGTGTTGTGGACCTGGTCCTGGGTGCCTCATTGCACCCTCAGGGTGAGCGCAGTACCCGCACAGTGTGACAGTGTGTAGCTACTATGTGCCAGTCAGTACAACACCCGCTCAGTACACCCTACCAGGCCGAGGTGCTGTGTGGGTGCACACGGCCACATCCCACTACCAGGCCGAGAGCTGTGGGGGTGCATTCCCCATCTTGTGTGCATCTGTGGACAGCTGATTTGCATGTGCAGTGCATCATGAGTGCGGGTGGCCTAACCCTATCCTGTTTACAACAGCAGACTGTCTGTGAGGTGATATGCCAGCTCTCTGCAGCCAGCCAGGGGCTTGCTGACAGCTATAGTGCTGTAGCCCAATGGTTACGTCACTGCCTGTGCAGCCAGAGGTCATGGATTCAAACCCACAGTGGGGTTCTTTGTTAGGGCTGTCCACAGCTTTATTTTTATTTACTGTACATATGTCTATGCCGGCAAAACCACCCTCAGCTTATTATACCCATTAGGTGCCTCTGAGGGTGCTTTATAGGGCGCCCTATAGGCCACCTTATGGTTGCCATCCATATAAGGTGCACTGTACATTATCCTGTGTCGCAACATATATGGTGCCCTATAGGGGACATTCTAGGGTGCCTTGGCGGACAGTGCACTGTGACATGTGCCTTATGGGCCACTGTATGTGTACACGCTGTGTGAGTGCGTTTGCTAGTAGTGATAGCAAAATAAAATTAAAAAGCCTCCTACAGCACTCCTCACCATAATACATACTGCCTCAGCCAGCCTTGTTCACTGGGCATTGTGAGGGATTGAACCCCTGATCTCTGCACCATTGGTCAGTGTTTTAACCATTGTGCTGTGGCTCTGTTCCTGTGCTTGTGCATCAGCGCGCCGCCTTGTGCCCATCAGCGCGCCGCCTTCTGCCGCCCAAGAGGACCAGTGCGCCGCCTTATGCTGCCCAAAAAGAACTGTGCGCCGCCTTATGCCGCCCAAAATGTACAGTGCGCCGCCTTATGCCACCCAAAAAGAACTGTGCGCCGCCTTATGCCGTTCAAAATTAATTTGCCTCCTAAGCCACTTTTACCCATTACATTTGCTGCCTCATCTGGCCTTTTTCGTTGCGCTCAATGGGGGATTGAACCCATGGCCCCTACACCATTGGTCAGTGTCTTCACTGTTGTACTACAGCTCTGTTGTTTTGTATACCCAGTAGCGCGCCACTTTGCCTTTCCACGCGCTAATGTCGACCCCCGCACATTAGCGCGACGCGCACAGGTCCGGTCGCTTACTCCCGTTTTTTTGCTATTTTCTGCCTGAACCGCCCACTCCTTATATGGCACACGTACACTAACGGGGACCCACACAATTTCGGAGTTTAGTAAACATGCCCCTAAGTTATAAGAATCCAAGCAACATTGGATTTACCAGAGTCACATCATGCTAAATGAATTTGATTGATTTCTTCAATTGAGTAACTAATTTATTTATTTATTTATTTATTTAGCTGTATTTATATCCCGCTTTTCACCGGGTCAAAGTGGTCAATTGGGGGATACATTTAACACGAGGGGATATGAGACACATATGCTAATACTTACAGGGAACATGGGCAATGGAGGGTTAAGTGGCTTGCCCAAGACCACAAGGAGTGCCTGTAGGATTGTAAAGAACTATATTGAGGCCAGGCACTTGATATAGTCTGCTTGAATGTCAGCAAAGGTGGCTCACAAATAGTTGCCTAGTGGTGTTGCCCCGCAAGCTGTCCTGCCCCTATTCCCCCTCCAATACTCCCCGCACAGCTAGAGCAGCAGGACAGGGAGAGCCGGCAGGGGGATGGGAGGGGGCAGAGTCTGGGCAAAGCGGTAGTGGACTGAAGAAGCAAGACTTACAGGGCCAATTCAGATCATGGCCCTGTATGTCCTGCATGGTCAGGAGGAACATGCAGATTATTCCCCCTCGAAGGTGGAATAAGCAGCACTAAAGAGGAGATCGGGGCTGGACATCCCCCCCAGGGCCGGGTGCAGGGAGGTCCCTGCCACCCGATCCAGGTCCCAGCTGGGCAGCCATGGGTCAGGTGGCAGGGAAGAAGAGGGTCAGCAACACGGGAGTCAGAGGTGCCTGCGGGGATGATGTCCCCGCAGGCATACAGGGGCACGCCGGGCCGTCCTCAGGCCTGATTCTGTATAACACAGGAACATCTTGCTCCCATGGATCAGGACATCTTGCTCCCATGGGCCCATCCTGATCAGGGCTGTCCGGACATGCCCCTTTCAGAATCGGGCTCCACGTGTTGATAAGTGCAAAATTCTGCACTTATGAGGCACCTTAGGTTACGGCACTGTGAGGGTGTTTTTGCTGGCAGCACTGATTTAAATTAAAAGGAAATCCCTCAGACAGCCTTATTAAATAACACCACTGCAGGATCAAACTCATGATCTCTGCCTCCACAGTCATTGCAATAACCAGTGGGCTACATCTTTACAGCTTCTAACACTGTGCTGGCATGAACTTAGGGTTAACGCATGTTAACGTGCCACAGCGCACACTATCGCACAATACCGATTCCTTGCAACCTTCCCTCCGGAATGCCCACTACCTTATATGGCATTCTTCACATTAACGCTGCAACTAGCGCTGGTAACATTAAGACGGTTTAGTAAACATACCCCTTAGCATGGAATCTGTATATTTATTTATTGTTTCTTATATACCGCACTCTTAGAAATCAGCGCGGGTCACATATAACAAAGGTTGTACCAGGGCACTTACATTGAACTGGAAGCTTAACTTGGATATCAACTGGGATTAGCTATGTACAACAAAACATTCGATTACAAGTAGTATCACAATATTACATACATTAATGGTGTTCATGTGTTCGCAAGGGGTGTCAGGTTGGAGGGTTGAGAGTAGTGTAAGAGAAAGAGGTGGTGCTTAAGCGCTTTTCTGAATTGTGCTAAGTCCTTTATGGCTCTGAGAGCTGCTGGAAGAGCGTTCCAGCAGCTGGGGGCATAGAACTGAAAGGCTCTATTCCTTGTTCGCTCTGTACATTTAGTTATTTCCTTAGGGATCAGTAGTGTGTTAATGGTGTGTGATCTCCTTTCTCTATTGGCTGTAACAGGGTGAATCAGGTCTGTTAAGGCTAGAGGGGCTAACTTATTGATGATCTTGAAAGTGATAATGGTTACCTTGTAGGTTAAGCGGCAGTGTATTGGTAACCAATGTAGGTTCTTAAGGACCGGAGTAATGTGATCACCTCTGACCGCTCCACTCAGTAGACATGCAGCAGCGTTCATAGCTAGCTGTAAGGGGTTTAAGGTACTTTTGGGAACCTGATGGGTACTTGTGGCCTGGACTGGCCACTGTTGGAAACAGGATACTGGGCTTGATAGACCCTTTATCTGACCCAGTATGGCATCTCTTATTTATTTACAGGAAAAGTAAAACTTGGAACCTATTGTGATGCAGCAAGGGGCACACAGCCCAGGGAAACTAAGATAAAAGAAAGACTTACCTCAGAGTCAGCTTTAGAAAGCAGCACTAGGCACCATGATTCACTGCAGCAAGGGAAATTCTTGCTACGTAGCAAACAAAAGTCCCATCAGGAACACCTGAGTGAGAGTCCCCAGGTCACGTGTAGAGCTAGGGATTATTTAGGGCAGGGTTCCAGTCAGTTAGAGAGGAGAGTCAGAAGCAGGATCACCACGGGAAGCAGTAGGAGAGAGAGGAGCAGGAGGTGTGTCCCAGGTCAGCTGAACAGAAGCCCCAGGGGATTGCTGGGAGGAAATTCTTCTCACGAGGAGTCAGGAAGTGAGTCTGTCTCCAGCTCTCGAGAAGGAAGGTTCAAGGCAAGCTGCACTAAGGGAAGACCTGCTACCAAGAATAGCTTTGGAGAGAAGCCAGGATTACCCCACTACCCCGGAGGCCAGTATTTGCCAGCTCAAGGCAGAGGTCACGGTGAGAGAGAAGTGTTGGGGGATGGGCACTCCATGCATGACTACAGCTTAAGAAATAGGTGTAAAGTTAGGAACAAATATATTCCTGTTCAACCAGCCCGGGAGGCTAGAAGCAAAGGCTATAGAGAGCCAAGCATAAAGACAAGCCCTGCAGAGAGAAGGAAACTTCCCTATAGTAACAAAGAGAAGTTTAAAGCTTATAACTGCAAAGGGCAGAGTTCTGATTACAGACATAAGAAGCAAGATGTTTCAGAGCTAATGTTCTGGGAGGCAAGCCCAGGCAGAACCAGCTACAGAGAGAGATATAGACACAAAGGGGGAAAAGCCTCCCGTGACTGTTATAGTGAAGTGTCACAAGACGCTATAGCTGAATACCGTTCTCAAGAAGGGTCTGATACCAGCAGTGTGAGTAATGCTGGGGAAATGATATGGGAAGACGCTGCTAGTCTGCAAGAGGATATTCCTATGGATTGCAGTGTCTGTGTTAAATGCAACCGTATGATGTAAATACTGGATGAAGAGAACTCTGTGAATATAACAAGAGAATATACGTGTGTCACCACTTTTGTTGCTAAGCTTATCTGATTTAAAGTTTCTGTTTCCTTTGACAATGTCCGAGCGGGACGGGGAATAAAACCCACTTTTCATTTCAAGTTGCTCTGAAAGACTTTTTATTTACAAGGCCAGAGCAATTACTTGTGCATACGCCCTAGGCAACCACCTATATAGGGCTAAATAGGCCTCTAACCACAGGCCCCATCACACTATATTACAGAATGCTTAAGATGTAGTGAGGGATTGGGGGGGAGAGTATTGTATCTTCTTATATAGTGATCATCCGTTTTTGTCCCATGCCTTTTTGAATTCCATCACTGTTTTTGCCTACTCCACCTCCTTTGGGAGAGCATTCCAGGCATCCACCACCCTTTCCATGAAAAAGAATTTCATGATGTTCCTTTAAATTTACCTCCTTGCAACTTCGTTTCAGGTCTCCTAGTTCTACAGCGTACTAGTCTTTGAAAAAGGTTTGTTTTATCATTGACATCCTTAAAGTATTTAAATGTTTGTATCATTAATGGTCTAATTCTTGACAGTTTAGATTTAATATGAAGAAGTGCAGTGTTATTCATTTGGGATACAGCAATCCAAGGGAATTGTATGCTATAGGGGGTGAGAGGTTGGTGCGCACGGACCAGGAGAAGGATCTCAGAATAATTGTTTCTGAGGATCTCAAAGTGGCAAAACAGTGTGACAAGGCGATGGTCAAAGCCAGAAGGATGCTGGGTTGCATGCAGAGAGGAGTTACCAGCAGAAAGGAAGAGAGACTTATGCCACTGTACAAGTCGCCGGTGAGGCCTCACTTGGAATATTGTGTTCAGTTTTGGAGACCGTATTTCGCAAAGGACATAAAAAGACTGGAAATGGTTCAGAGGAAGGTGACCAAAATGATTTGGAGCCTGCGCCAGAAGACATTTGAGAAGAGATTTGAAGACCTAAATATGTACACTCTAGAGGAGAGGAGGGACGGGGAGATATGATTCAGACCTTTAAATACTTAAGGAGTATCAATGAACAAACAAACCTCTTCCAAAGGTGAGGAAGATGCAAAACTAGAGGGCATAACATGAAGCTGCAAGGGGGTAAACTGAAAAGCAATGTCAGGAAATACTTTTTCACTGAAAGGGTGGTGGTTGCTTGGAATGTCCTCCCAATGGAAGTGGTGGGGGAAATACAGTGACAGAATTCAAAAGGGCATGGGACAGACACAGTGGGTCCTTTTATAACAACAAGGTATAATCAAAATAAACATAACTGGGGGCGCTAGTGAGCCCGTGAAGAAATGGCCACACTTTAGATCAGCTCTGCCCGGGTGCTCCCCTTACATAAGCTAACACCTGCATATTTTTAGCATAATTCCCCATACTTAACCGGATTTGGCTGCTGGAGGTCTCCCGATCAGATCTGAGACTTGGAGGGGTGATCGGCGGTGCGTGACGGTGCTTGGAGCCCAGCGGCATTACAATCCGCGGCTGGAGCCGCTGTCCCGCTGCCAGCTTCCGACGCTGCTTGGAGAGGGGCTCCTTCTTTGCTTCTTCAAGTGGAGAAATCTTCTGGCGCTGCTACATCGGGAACCGCAGGCTGGAAAGAGGAGAAGAGACTGAGCGGGGCTGTGGGGCTGACTGATCCGCTGCAGGGACTTGATGCGGTGAGCGAACTCTGCTTGCTGGTGGATCCTGCGCTTTGCCCCATCGCATTGCCCGGCTTAGGCAGCAGCAAGCACATTTTGCAGAGGTGAGAGTGTCGCGGTCTTCGGTGAGCCCGGGCGGAGTGACTGCCGGCTCCTTGATAGTGTGCCTCGGAGGCCATAACCGCGTGCCCCTGGAACGCATAGCCCTGTCTGCGTTCCAGACGCCTTTGGGGGGAAGAATCACATGGGCAGCAGCCAATAAGCCCACCTCTGGCTTTGAGTGGATCGATGCTTCCGGACATGTGATGAGTGCATCGGGGACAGCTCCTCTTTCTGCTTCCTGGGCCCTGCCGGTTCCAGTGATCCTTGAGCGCCACCTGCTGCTCCAAAGTGGGACTTTGCCACAATTTTTGTTTTCTCTGTGGTTTTTGCTCCTTCTATTGATAACTGCCACTATCCTCCTCACAGCTGATCTCTGCATATTTATTTTTGGCTTAGAGGATTATCAACTTTACCCATGGCTGCCAAGACCAAGGGGCTTGAGGTCTGAGAGGGAATGAGGGCCTTCCAGCGTCTTCTGGGTAAGAGTGGATCCCAGCCCAGCCCACCCAGTAAGCAGCCTTCGGAGGGCTCTGGCAATGAGACTGTGAGTGAAAATGATCTGGGCCCTGGGGCGCTATCCTCGCACGCCCTCCTCCAGCGTGAGCTTTGGAGGGGCTTTGAGGATCTGGCTGGCGAATTCCGCTCCATGAGCGAGGAGGTGATGAGCACTATTGCAGATCTCCGAGGGGACATAAAAGACCTCGGCACCCGAGTGGAAGAGGTCGAGACAAAAGTTGAAGATCACGATGGTGCTCTGGTGGATTTACAATGTGCTGTAGATAGGCACAGCTCGCAAGCGATGGAGCTGACCTATAAAATTGATGACATTGAAAACCGGTCCCGTCGCAACAATGTCAGTTATCGAGGAGTCCTGGAGGCTGTGGGGGGCGCAGAGGACCTGACAGTGGTGCTCAAAACCTTGATGGGCGCCTTGCTCACAGCAGAGGAACTTGCAACCCATGGGCCTGAAATGGAAATTGAACGAGTGCATCGTGCCCTGGGAAAACCTCCTAACAATCAACCACGGGATGTTATTGCCAGATTCCTGCGCTATACCGATGCGGCGCTTCTTCTACGACGGGGTCGGGAGAAAAAAACAATTCAGTACCAAGAAGCAGCGGTAACCGTGTACCAGGATCTCTCAGCTTTTACGCTGGCTCGCCGGAGGGAGATGAAGCCCATCACAGCGGTCCTGAACAGTAAAGGGATTCGATACTCCTGGTCTTTTCCGTTCCGGATGAATTTCCTCTTGGGAAACAAAAAGATCTCTGCAAAGGACCATACCGAGGAGTGGAGAGCACTCCACCAGGCGGGTCTAGTGGAATATAATGTGTTGCCCGCACCCCCGGCCTCTAAGCCTCAACACTCGAAATGGACTCGGGTGGGAAGACCCGCCTGAATCTTCTTGGCTCCTGTGTTTCTGACTTCCTGTTCTTGGGACTGTCCTCAGGGGTCCTTTGGTTCTGAGACTGACCTTGTTTGATCTGTCTTGTGCAATTTCCCTCTCCCACTCTTGTTCTGATTGTGCTAAATGTTTCTGCTTGTATGGGGATTTAGGTACTTGCTTTTTGCAATAAAGTCCGGGGGGGATAGGAACTTTTCTATGACGTGGGGCATAGCAGGAACATTACCCTACTGATGGATGGTAAAAAGGGGAAACGATTTTGTGCTACATTATCATGTTTTTTTCTGTATGGGGGTCCAGAAAGAGCTGGGTTTGGGGTCAGTTTAACCGTGTCCTGCTTCTTTCTTGGCAGGCAGGTGGTACTGATGGGGAGGGGGGTGGGTGATGATGGGGGGCGTTTATTGCTGGAGGTGGGTAGGGGGGGTGGAGTGGGAACAGGGATTTCTGGGTACTTTCATGGGGCGGGGAGCGTTGGTGGATGTGGGGTGAACCTCCGAAAACCTGTAGGCAGGTGAAGGGTGTAGGGCTGTTTTTCCTGCTAAAAGTATGTGGCCTTGCAGGCGACAGGGGGGGGGGGGGCTGACTCATATGGGCTGGAGGGTAAGAGGGGCGGTGGTGGTAAGGTGATTGACTACCTATGTTGAAAGTGATTTCTCTGAATGTGAAGGGTCTTAATTCTCCTAGAAAGCGTTCTTTGCTGTTTTCGGAATTGAGATCCTTGAAAGGAGATATTGTGTTCTTACAGGAGACACATCTTCGTAATAGCACTCAGGGGTGGTTAAAACGTAATCCTTACACTGAGGTATGGGTAGCATCTGACTCGAACGGCCGGAAGAAACGTGGCGTGGCCTTACTGTTTCATCAATACTTGTCCCTCAGGGTGGAGGAGATCAAGAAAGACTCTTTGGGACGGTGGCTTTTTATGAATGTGCGATTGGAGGGCCATTTATTAACGTTAGCTAATATTTACGCCCCTAATGAAGGCCAAGTAGCCTTTTTTGCGTGACTGAAAGCCTTGTTAGCTGATTTTGCAAAAGGCCCTATTATACTGGGCGGGGATTGCAATGCCCACATGGTACCGCATCTGGATTCGACGGGTAGCGCTGGGAGGGTGGCGGGTGGCCCCAGCAAGGCATTGAGGAACCTTATGCTGGCATTCGGTTTGCGTGATGTTTGGAGAGAAACACATGAAGGGGAGAAATCTACACATACTACTCGCCTGTTCATCAGGTGCATACCCGCATAGATTATTTTCTGTTGGATCAGCACCTGATGGATGAGAGAGTGGAGGTTGGGCATGGTGCATTGACCTGGTCGGACCATGCCCCGTGTTGGATTACTCTCCCGGCGGATTTTTCCACTGCACGGCACTGGCTTTGGGGACTAGATGCACAATTTTTTCGGCGACAATGCGCTGTTCAGGAGCACGGCCGCTTTATAACTGATTTTTTTGAGTTAAATGACTCTGGGGAGGTCCCGCTTCCCATGGTTTGGGACGCCTTCAAGGCCACAGCTAGGGGCCGTCTCATAGCGGAGGCGGCCCGTACTCGGAGAGCTTGGAGACGGGAACACTGCCAACTGTTAGGGGAAACTTCCCGTCTCCAGGAGGAACACGCTCGGATCGCCTCTAAGCGGACCCTGCGTCAATGGCGGACGGCCCGCACCAACTTGGATGCGTGTTTACAGAGAGAATTGGATAATAAACGTCGGAAATTACGGCAAACTTTTTATGAGCGGGGGAATAAGCCAGGTCGTTTTCTTGCATTGCGACTTCGGCAGCAGCAAACTATGAGAGTGGTTCGTGAAATTCGAGACTCTGGAGGGGAGAGGAGAGTGGTCTCCCGGGAGATACACGATGTCTTTGCCACGTTTCTGGAAGGCTATATAAAGCTGAGCCTTTTGATTTGACCCGTGTGCAGGACTTTCTGCGAACTGTAGCTTTGCCGCGGTTGCCAGACTCGGATAGAGACCAAATAGATGCGTATCTTAAAGTGGAAGAGGTGGAAATCGCAATCCGCCGGCTAAAAACTGGGGGGGCGCCGGATAGTGATGGCTTTCCTACAGAGTACTATAAAAAATTTCGTGCTCAACTAGCTCCAACCTTGGTAGTAATCTTTAATGAGGTTCTGCGGGAAGAGCCGCTACCCCCCTCTCAACAGGAGGCTCTTATAG
Organism: Ichthyophis bannanicus; assembly: GCA_033557465.1. Lineage (NCBI taxonomy): Eukaryota > Metazoa > Chordata > Amphibia > Gymnophiona > Ichthyophiidae > Ichthyophis > Ichthyophis bannanicus. The sequence continues at coordinate 1,378,562,966 of CM066033.1, read as the reverse complement.
CGATGATTCCTAAGCCGGGTAAGCCCTTGCATGACGCTGCCTCATACCGCCCCATCTCCCTTCTAAACACGGATGTTAAAATCTTGGCTTCAGTACTGGCCGCCTGATTAAACCGGGTTCTCCCAGCTTTGGTACATCCAGATCAAGTCGGGTTCGTGCCAGGTCGCCAGGCGGCGGACAATATTAGGCGAATGCTACAGGTTGTCCATATTGCTCGACAGGATTCTCAGCCGATGCTCCTGCTGGGAGTTGATGCCGAGAAGGCCTTTGACCGTGTTAGCTGGGGCTATCTCTGGTGCATGCTAAAAACGATGGGGTTCGGCCCTAACTTTATCCGTTGGATCCATAGCTTATATCAGAACCCTACGGCCTGTGTCTGGGTTAACGGGGGTCACTCAAGGCGTTTTCAGTTGGAAAGGGGTACCCGCCAGGGCTGTCCTTTGTCGCTGTTGTTGTTCGCGCTGGTGATGGAACCTTTGACACAAAGCTTTCACGAGCACCCAGACATTATGGGCGTCTGAGTGGGCTCTACTGATTACAGAATTGCACTCTTTGCGGATGATATCATATTATCATTGGTAAACCCAGCTGTGTCCCTCTCTGCTGCTATGAAGCTCTTTGAGACCTTCTCCCAGGTCTCTGGATTCAAAATTAACTATACTAAATCTTAGATTCTTAATGTTGGGGTTCCGGAAGCGGTCTGTGGGGAATTGAGGGCTGCCTACCCCTTTCGGTGGGTGATAGGTGCTCTTCGCTATTTAGGGGTGAATCTGATGGTGGAGCGGACGGCGCTTTTTAAGGCTAATTATGTTCCACTTCTCCAGCAGGTTCGGCGCGACTTGGCATACTGGGCTGACTTGATGCTATCCTGGTTTGGACGTATAGCGGTGGTTAAGATGGTGGTCATCCCGAGGTTCTTGTACCTCTTTCAAGTACTTCCTATACAGCTGTCTCGGGGAACATTGGCTAGCTGGCAAACTATACTCATGAAGTTTATCTGGCAGTATCGTCGGCCGCGTATAGCGTGTCAAATCTTTTATATGCGCACGCGCTCTGGGGGCATGGGGCACCTAACCTCTCTTGGTATTACGCGGCGGCGCAGTGTCGCGCCGGGGTGGAATGGATGAACCCGGCTAGCCCCAAGCGTTGGATACAACTGGAAATGCATATTGCGGGGGGAGCGGGACTGGGAGACCGGTTGTGGCTTGGTCCCAAGTCGCGAGGTGGCTTACGTTTAAGCAATCCATATATCTTGCATACCCTTCGCTGCTGGGACCAATCATTTCGGCCCCGGGGGGTGGATTAACTCCGCTGGCACCTATTGTGGATAATGCTATGTTTCCCCAGGGATGATGGATCCGGTTTTCCGGCTGTGGGGACACAAGGGACTTAGTCGTGCTGGCCAATTATTTGAGGAGTGTAGGTTGCGGTCCTTTACTGCACTCCAAGAGGAATTTGACCTTCCCGATTGTCACGTTTTTCAATACATGCAAGCGGCCCACTGGGTTCAGGCTCGTAGTGTGCGGTCTCAAGTGGTCCGTGATTTGTCTGATCTAGAGCGTTACTGCGCGGAGTGTACGACTACGAAGGGTCTTATAGCTACCCTATATGCCCATCTGCAGGCGCAGCAGTCGAGATTGGGTAAGCATAGAGAGCAATGGAATTCTGATCTGAGTCTCCATTTTTCTGAGCAGCAATGGGAACTGGTAGAGGGCAGACTGTGGAAGAGTTCCGTGGTGATTAATGCCCGCAAAACTAACTATAAGCTATTATACAGATGGTATATGATGCCTGAGCGGATTGCTCGAGTGTACCCGGGGGGTTCAGATCTGTGCTGGCGGAAATGTGGATAGAAAGGTACTTTGGTGCATGTCTGGTGGTCTTGTCCCCACCTCCGAACTTTCTGGAGGGGGATTCAATACCGTTTAAAACAATTAGTTGGGTTGGCCATTCCCTGGGACCCAGGCATTTTTCTTTTTGGTGTTCGGGTGCCTGGGGCACGCAGTCCTCAGCTGGCCCTAATTCGGCATGGTCTGAATGCGCCGCGGCTCTTGGTGGCAGCGGCGTGGAAGCAGGACCAGCCACCGCCCTTATCGGCCTGGTTGGAACAGATGTGGGATACCTGGAGTGGAGGAGTGGCCTAGTGGTTGGGGCAAGGTACTTCAGGCCGGAAGGTCGGTGGTTCAAATCCCAGTAGAGGACAGCAACCTTGGGCTGGAAGGACTGGGGTTTCTAGTCCCATAGGTGCTCCTTGTGGTCTTGGGCAAGCCACTTAACCCTCCATAGCCCATGTTCCCTGTAAAATAGTTATCTCCAAGTTATAATGCCCTGTTCAATGTAATTTCAGTTTGTTCAATGTAAACTGCACTGATGCAGAATAGCACAGTATATAAGAGAATGTAAATAAATAAAATATATAATGGAACGTGGGGTGGCAGCTAGCAGGTTATGACTGTCCTGCTTTGAGCAGGTGTGGGAAGCCTTTGTCCTACACTATGGTTCATGAGGACTTGAGGGCCTTGTGTCTCCAGTAAGGGGGCTGGCTCCATGCTCTCTTGTGAGGTGGAGTTATAGAGTTTTCCCCCCTTTTTTTTGTCTTGCATACACTGCCTGGCTGGTCCGCTCCCTACACTTGTAGCTGGCATGGAGGTTTGGGGGGGGGGAGCTGGGATACTAGGGAGGAGCTGGGGGGTAGGCAAAGTGGTATGGGGTTCTCCTCGCTGATAGATGGTGAGCTAGAGAGCGGGGGGGGGGGTAACACATAAAAAAATAGGGGGGGGGAATGGGAGGGGGAAAAAAAAGGGGGCGTTTTGTTGGTTTCTTATTGGCTGTTGCCGCTTTCTGCCTTGTTGTTTTCTCCAATTGTATTATGCATATAGTGTATGTGACTTTGGTGTGCTTTGTGTTTATTTGCTGCCTTTCAATAAAAAAATAAATAAATAAATAAACATAACTATCTCTTATATCTGAACAAATAGGGTTGACCTGCATGGAGCACTGGGTACACCCCTAAACAAAGGCATGGGGGGGGGGTGACCTGCATGGAGCAGTGGGCGCACCTATTCTTGCTGCCTTGTTGGGCAGACTAGATGGACCATACTGGTCTTTATCTGCCATCATATACTATGTTATTATGTTACTATGTAAGTACCAGGCAGGTATTTTCAGTACCATCTTTACACTGATGACTGATCTACCTCGCTACATCTGAAATCTCTCTGGCAATCCAGGCCCCAATCTCTGCCTGCCTTTCTGACATTGCTGCTTAGATGTCTCACCACTGCTTGAAATTGAACATGGCTTCTTATTTTTCCCCTAAACTCTCCTTTCCCCTTCCTCTTTTCTCTGTCTCTGTGGATAACGCTCTACTCCTTCCTGTCTCCTCAGCTCGCAACCTTGGGATTGTCTTTGATTCCTCTCTCTCCTTTCCATACAGATCCAACTGATAGCTAAAACCTGCTGTTTCTTTCTCTACAACCAACAAAATTCGCCCATTCCTTTCTGACTAATGGAGGAAATCTCTTCTTCTGAGATTTTCAAATCTTTTATTTCTATGTTTTCAAGAGTTCTAATGAAGCGAAATGGGAGGGTTTGAGGAAATTCAAGAGCCACAGTTTTAACAACCTGTGATCGTTTTTTACCTGTGATAGGTAACTTTCTTGTCTTGTAGACTTGACTGCACCGCAGTTATCTGAGTATTGTAGTTCTCCATTATCTGAATATATCCCCGCCTGGGAAGCTAGACTACTTTCTTGAGCCTGCATCCTGATTTCATATCAACTGTAAGACCTACGAAAGACGTAACTGTTTCCAGTGAAGACATACCATGCTTGATGCTATCTGATGTGAAAATACATGGCTTAACAAAATAAGTTTTTTTCTTTAATCCCATAATGACCACCTTTACCTCCAGAGCGGTGACATACCTTTTCCTATGTTTTCCAGGAAAGATTGCAACATTCATGCCTGCCCCTTCAGACTCAGAGCTATTCCTCAGAGCTCAATTAAATTTTAAAGAACAATTTGAGATTTTTTATTTGAACTCAGTTAATCCTTATGGTTTTAATTGACAGATTGAATGGAGTATGTTGAATTGACTTTCCTATTGGATATGTTGAGTTTGAATTTACCCAATGAAGACTGAATGCTCTGGCCTCCCATTAGCATATAAAGGCATGCCGGAACCCCGATAACTATTATCCAAGGAAGCTCACTAAGAATAAATTCATTAAAACCGGACATGAGTTTTGAATGAAATCTTTTGAAGGAAGCTTGACAGCTTCACAAACGCATTTAAGATACATAACAAAACTTCATTTTCTAAGAGTGATCATTCATACTCTGATGTAGAAATAAGTATAACTGTTTCAAAATACGACAGTTGTAGTCAGCATAGTATGAATGAATCTCTTTGAAGAAAGCTTTGACTTCATTGACTTGAAAGCTGACAATTTTTTTATTTTGGTATATTCTAATCACTTAAAAAGAAAAAAAATGAACTAATATGATAAAGAGCAGCTTTTTGAATTATATTAGTCCAACAAAAAGACATTTTTGTAGGGGTAAGCTGTCTTTCAAAGCAGGATTTTGTGAGAGTCACTTGTGGAACGGTTTAGTCCTGTATAGATCCAATTTGTATTACAATTGTGAAAGTAGATGGACCAGGGCATAATAAGCCCCATCTAGGGCATTTTAAAACAGACAGTATTTCAAAAAAGCATTTCTCAGATCAAAACATTCCAGAGAGGATGTGCCTAGCATTTAAACCTCTGAAAAGACAAAGAAAGTGTAAAAGTTCATGACAGATCTGTGATAAGCATGAGAATGAATATCAGGAAGTAGAGCCTGAAAACCTCTAAGGGTGAAATTTTATAAGAAGGTGCCTACCCTTATGCATGAAAGTAGGCATCTAAAAAGGATCTTGCAGTCATTAACCGGGTAGCCAGACCCGGCGCTCACCCTTACCTTATACCTTGCTTCCCCCCACCCCCGTCTCTTGCCCCAACAATCAATAGCATTTCTCTTTCTTTCACACAAATTACTCAGACAGCCAAGTATGGTAACAACTGGTCGCAGCTTTATTTCCCATAACAAAAAAACCATAACAGGAACAATGCACTTCCAACTCCCTCCCCCCCCAGCGGAGCGCTGCGTCACCAGCCATGCGACTAGCAAAGCGACCTCGCCTCCGCTGCAACCATGGTCCGACCACCGGCAACATTCCGACCACCCCTATCCGACTTCGCCATATTACTAGCAAAAGTCTTCCAGGGGTAGTCCGGGTCGAGGGCACCCCGCCCCGTCCCGAGTCGCCTAAGGCTCCGGACCCCGGAAACCTCCGGGATCCCGCACACACCCCCCCCCGCTGCGACACCCCTACACCAGCCCCGCAAACCGCGAAGGCTGGGCGGGCGGGTGGGCTGCCGCGCCTCCCGCCTAACAGCCTGTGCTCTGGAGAGTCACCGACACGCCAGAGCACATGGCTGCCTGTACCCTGATTGGCTCCGCTCGCCCGACACCACGAGCGGAGCCAATCATTTCAAATAATGCCCCGCGCGCACGGCCCTGCGCGGCCCCGACCTTCACCCCCTCCTCCCTGTGCACGAGCAGGGTCCCGCGCCGGGCAAGCACCCGGTTATGCGCAGGCGCCGGGACCCTGCCCGCGCCTTTATTTTAACCGGGTAGCCAGACCCGGCGCTCACCCTTACCTTATACCTTGCTTCCCCCCACCCCCGTCTCTTGCCCCAACAATCAATAGCATTTCTCTTTCTTTCCCACAAATTACTCAGACAGCCAAGTATGGTAACAACTGGTCGCAGCTTTATTTCCCATAACAACAAAACCATAACAGGAACAATGCACTTCCAACTCCCTCCCCCCCAGCGGAGCGCTGCGTCACCAACCATGCGACTAGCAAAGCGACCTCGCCTCCGCTGCAACCATGGTCCGAACACCGGCAACATTCCGACCACCCCTATCCGACTTCCCCATATTACTAGCAAAAGTCTTCCAGGGGTAGTCCGGGTCGAGGGCACCCCGCCCCGTCCCGAGTCGCCTAAGTCTCCGGACCCCGGAAACCTCCGGGATCCCGCCACCGGCACAGCGAAAATTTAGCTGTGCCGCCCCCCCAAGCACCCCAAGCTGCGACCAGTGCTGCCACCCTGAACGACACGTTCCAATACCTCCTGCCAGTCGTTCAATAGCAAGTCCATCCCTACTTCCGAAAGATGAACACCATCCGCCCTATACAACCCTGTACAGGCTACATCAACCCACCCATGCTGCACCTGAAACCCCCCTCTTTCACAAACCCATCTCCCAATCTGACGATTTATCTTGGTAAGTTCGCGGGACCATCTCCTCTGGCCCCAGGAAGCCGGACGCGGAATGATGTCTGACCAAATCAAGATGACTCTGTTCAGCAAACGTAGCAGAGTCGAAAAGTCCTTCTTTGCCGCCCGTATAAGCTGCTTGCAGGACCACTCCGACAAATCGTTGCCTCCAAGATGGACCAGCACGACCGCTGGTCGTCCTCGAACCCGCAGATGATGACGAAGCAAGGGCAGCAATTGAGTCCACCTCAGCCCCCGCTCGCCCAGCCATGAAAGCGTCAATGCCGCAGGGTCGAGGCCAAGATTAATCCCGATGGGCCGCACCGCAGCTCTCTGACCAGCCCAGAATACAAAAGAGTGTCCCATCAGCCAACAGCCCCTCTCCAGAAGACCCCCTCCTGTAAAAGAAAATAACAGCATTAGTAAACCCCCCCCCAACCCTAACAGGGCTCCTCAGAGCCTCACATAACCACGAAAGGCCTTGGAGCGCCAGCGGCCAATGCCCTGGATCTGAGCCCCCGACATACCCGCCGCAGCTGCACTAGTGGCCGCCCCAATGCGAAAAGAGTGAGCCGAAAACAATGCCGGATCCCTGCCGATCCTACGCAAGGCCAGGCGTAACACCGCCGTCACTTGATACCTAGTCAAATACGAAGAATCCCTATGCACAAACAACGCTTCACCACCACCCGGGCGTACCCGCAAGTAGTCCTCAAGAGCCGCTACCGGGCAAGTGAGGCCACCAATACTCCCCAGCACCACCCACAAACCTTTTCCCCGCTGATCCGTTTTGGACTTAGATAAAAGTACGCGCACCCGTCCCGGCTCCTTCCACACATGCTGTAAGCGCAAACAATTACCTAAAGCCAACTTCCCCGAATCAGCCGCCAGCTCGCCGACCCGAAAAGCCCCAAAAAACGCTAAACAAAACACAGCCCGAAATAAAACACCCTCGTAAGGCGACGATGCCACCTCCGACAACACAGAACACAAACTCTGCAACAAATCATGGGTAATCGGGAGCCTGCGATCCCACCGGAATGGCAGCGCCCGTTCCCACCCTTGCAGTAAACGCCGAGCCAGGCGCCCCTGCACTATGCCCGGCCACCCCACCGCCCAGGCAAAAAATTCAAACCCCGCCAGATGGCACCGAACCGCCGTTCTCAAGAACCCTTTTTCCTTTGCCCACCCCACATAGCTCCCAAGCAGATACTCAGACACCTCGCTTCCATCACTCCCCGCCCCATGCAGATACTCCCACACTCGCGCACAGCCTCGCCGATAAGAATCCCACGTGCGCTCAGCTACTGAATTCTTTAACAGGTTCTTCATCGCGGTAGGCCACAGCTCCACAAGTTCCAAGGGACCCCGAGCCCCTCCACGTCTGCCTCCGGCACCAGCTGCCGAAACCGCTCCCACTGCAAATGAGAAACAGCATCAGCGATGGCATTAGTACGACCAGGAATATGTCGGGCCTTTAAGTCGACGTTCAAACGCAAACAGGCTAGAACGACTTGGCGTATCCAAGCCGCAACCGTACTGCAGCGTGGAGTATAACGATTCACAACGGCCACCACCGCCTCGTTATCACACCACCACACCACCCTACGGTTGGACAAGCGCTCCGGCCATAACGCAAGCGCCACCAAGATGGGAAACAATTCAAGAAAGGTAACATTCCGCAGAAGCCCGGCATCCTCCCATTCCCGCGGCCACCGCTCAGCACACCAGGCCCCGCCGAAATATATGCCCAGCCCAACCCCACCCGCAGCATCCAAATACAGCTGCAAATCCTCACTGGAGATCTCGGCATCCCGCAACACCGACGTGCCATTAAAGTCGCTCCAAAAGAGCGCCCAAATTCTCAAATCCTCTCGCATAACCTTAGACACCCGGATCCGATGGTGAGGCTTCCGAGCCCCCGCCGTCACTGCCGCCAAGCGCCGAAGGAAGACCCTACCCATGGGAATGACCTTACACGCAAAGTTAAGGGACCCTATTAAAGCCTGCAGCTCCCGCAGAGTCAATCTGGAAGATGCCAAGGCATTCGCCACCAGCACTCTCAATCTCTCCACCTTATCTGAGGGCAATCGGGCCTCGAAACTTTGCGAATCTAATTCCACACCTAAGAAGGTCAACCGTGTTGTCGGACCTACCGTCTTACCCTCAGCCAACGGCACCCCCAACTCACAAGCCAGACTACCAAAACCAGCCAACAGCTCACTGCACCCTAAGGACTCTGCTGCGCCTACAAAGAAAAAATCATCCAAATAGTGGACAACCTCCCTTCTGCCCACGCGCCGCACCAAACACCAGTGCAAAAAAGAGCTGAACTTTTCAAAATACGCGCAAGACACCGCACACCCCATGGGCATGCACTTGTCAAAATAAAAGGCGTCCTCAAACCGAAAAACCCAACAACCTGAAGGAAGACGGATGAACCGGCAACAAACGAAAAGCCGACTCGATATCCACCTTCGCCATCAATGCCCCCCTCCCTGCTCTCCTGACCAACTCCATGGTCATGTCAAAAGACTGATAACGCACGGTGCACAAATCCCGCGGAATCAAATCGTTCACGGACGACCCCGCCGGGGAAGAGAGATTGTGAATTAGCCGAAACTTCCCCGGCTCCTTCTTGGAAATAATACCTAACGGTGAGACAACAAAATCACGGAACGGCGGCTGCTGAAAAGGCCCCGCTATCCTCCCTAACCGTAATTCGTCCTCGATCTTCCCCCGAGCGATCGCCCCCCACCGCCGGACACTAGGGGAATTGCACGGCGACGCAACCACGACCACGCCATGCACTGGAACCACAAAACCCGAAGTAAAGCCCAACTGTAAGACTAACCTATCCCGCCTCCGCGGATAAGAACACAACAAAGAAGACAAACACGGAACCCAAATAGGCGAAGGGGCCAGATCAAAAAGCCCCCCCCCTATTTGAGGACGGACGGCGGCTGAGGCCCGGACGCTTTTTTAACACATTTTGCTGCTGGATGCGGACCTCCACAGCTTGAGCAGGCATGCCGGAATTTACAATCCGGAAAGGGACACATTGATCGATTAAACCGCCAGCACACATCACTCCCGCCTCCAGGGGCCGGGCGAGCCTGACCTGTGGCGACTGCCCCCGAAAGGAACGAGCCGCCCCCCCCAACCACTACCGCCCCCATCTTCCCTCTGCTACCTCCGAACCCCCCTCCCTTGACTGACATCTGTGTTAGCCACAGGTTGATGTCTTGGGTGCCCCAGGTTAAAAATTTATTCTCCTCCATTTTATCCCTGAATTTTTCGTCGTAGTTAAGCCACGACCAGCCTTCATGCATTTGAGACGCTTCAAGAATCGAGTCGGCATAGGATAACAACATCCCGGACTGTTGAGGAAAATGATGCCCCCACACGCTCGCCAACCACAAGAAAGATCGTACCCAATTAATGACATTGCGCGACACCTTCCGTAACCGACCCGCCTTTTCGTCCTCCTTTCGCTTCTTCTTGCTGTCCCCCGAACGTTTCCTCCCTTCTAACAATCGAAAAATATCGATATATTTGCGCTTCCGAATCTTTCGCCGCAGCTTCCTGGGGACACCTTCCCACAACTCCGACAAGGGAACCAAAGATGCCGCAGCCCCACCAGCCGAACTCGCCGCGACCCCCCCACTCATGGTTGCCCCCGGCCCACCACCAGCAGCCACCGAGGCGCCAGACGAATCCGAAGACGATGAGGAGGAGGAAGAAGAAGAGGTACGTCGATAACGACACCCCCGCTTCCGCTTTCCGCGCGCCTTGCCTGGCCGATCGGACCGCTCCGGCAATGCGCCACTGTCAACCGCGGTCGACTCACCTGGGGTGCCGTCGCTGCCATGAGTCCTGGATGAAAGCAGGTCATCGCCCCTCGGCTCCGCCAACCGCTGAAGATCCGCCGCTCCTGACACCTGGCCGCCAACTCCAGCTGCACGCACTTCCACACTGCCGGACACCACCGCAGACGTGGCAGGGCCCGTCTCCGCCATATGGGGCACCTGTGAAGACAAAAAAGGAAAACCCAACGAAGACAAGCCCAGCGCACTTCTGGAAGGCCATGCCCCAGACCAATCCGCCCTCGAGGAACCTTGACCCCCCCAACCAATGCTCCCATCCCGACCGCTGCCCTGACGATCCTGACCAGCCTGTAGGCGAGAAACCCACTGCAGGAGGAACAAAACCCCACCCGCACGCATCCCCCCCCAAGTACCTGCCCGGGACCCTCCCGCCCCCCATTGGCCCAAGGGGTTAACTCCCCACCCCTGCCCCAGCTCCCCAACCATCCCGCGAAGCCCTCCCCCTGCCCCCCCATGGAACCCGACGCCCTATCCGGGGTCTCATTATTGCCAGCCGCAGGGGGCAAGGACGACTGCGGAGGCCCACGACAATCTGCCTGCCCCGCGGACCTTCCACGAAGCCCCGCTCGCGTCCGTGTCCCCCTACGCCCCCTAACCAAACCCCCACCACCTCTCGCCCCTTTATCCCTGACCCCGCGCTCAGGAGCACTCTCTGACCGTGACCCCGCCGCATTTGCCACCCCTTTTTCTTCTGCCCTCGTTTTTGCCTACCCCGGGCCGCCTGCCCCCCCCCTTTTCCACCCCCACCACTTGCCCGCTTCTGACCTGCCATTCCAAAATGTTGGCAGTCCACCTTCGTTAATTTAAGCACTTTAAGTAGCAATTTGATTTTTATGTTAGTTGGTGTTAAAGCAAGCACACACAGCAGGCACCCACACAGCCTCAAATGCACAGCGCAGTGCACCGCAAACCTCCACACACCCGCTCACCCGTGCCAGCCCCCCCCCCCCGATGCAGAGCGCTGCCCCCCAGGCCCACCTCGCCGTTTCCAGAAGGCTGAGGCCGGCAGACGCGAGTCTACCCTGCCAATTAAGGAACTTGCCTGTCGGTCAGTTGCGCCCCGATCCTTGCCGCGGACCCGCTCTTCACCCGTGCACACGAGGCCCGACTCCCGCCGCCGCTGAACGCCGCGCTGATCCCCCACCGACCGACCAAAGCTTGCTGCCGTCCTGCCGCGCCTCCCGCCTAACAGCCTGTGCTCTGGAGAGTCACCGACACGCCAGAGCACATGGCTGCCTGCACCCTGATTGGCTCCGCTCGCCCGACTCCATGAGCGGAGCCAATCATTTCAAATAATGCCCCGCGCGCACGGCCCTGCGCGGCCCCGACCTTCACCCCCTCCCCCCTGTGCACAAGCAGGGTCCCGCGCCGGGCAAGCACCCGGTTATGCGCAGGCGCCGGGACCCTGCCCGCGCCTTTATTTTTATATGGATAAATGTTCCCTGACAGAATCACACCCAGCATAAATGCATACATCTTAATTTCCTGGCATGTACTTTCACTGTTGTTGTTGTTGTTGTTAAGTGCCATTGTAGGCAGGGTCAGACCTACAAAAGGATCCCTAAATTTTCATCAAGATTGCCTGAGTACATGGGAGCCGTACCCCAGGATTTTTAAAAGCAAAACTCAGATCACAGTCACTTGTCATCAAAATTCCTTTATTCAGTACAAGCAAAAACTGCAAGCACAGATACACAAGTGTCTGTCTGAGGGATCTGAGGATGGGTAGCCCTCCCCCTCCTCATCGGAGAGAGAAGGCCCCCGCACTGAGCTCTGCAGTTGCCTCTTATATACCTGTTCTCTGTCACAAACTCTGTCCCACAGTTCCAGTGAATTCTGCTTGAATTACTGACGTCATTGGCCAAACTTGCAAAAAAACAGCAAAACCTGCTGAGTCAGAGAACTTCGGCCAGTGAGACCCCACCTATGTTTATCACCAAGTAACAGGTTACTAAACAGTTGGTATTTACTGGACACAGCCCCTCTTATCTCTGCCTGCGTCCTGTATGATCTGACACTGTGCTCTCCAGGGTTCAGAGTAGGGCTCAACTGACAGTTTTTTCTCTCTCAATTTGTCAGCTTCTGGGCCTGTATTTTCTCTTAGCCTGTATTTTCCTGGGTCCATATTCTTTGTACACTTCTGTGCAAAGTGTGGTTCCCTAGGCTGTCTTATACAAGGCCACAAAATACTCTGTTTCATAACCCACATGCGTGTCTTCTTGTGTCAATCATATGTTGCTGTGTATATTTTTCAGGCAGGTAAGGGTGCAATCATACAAAGCAAACCTATAGAGCAGGCTTGAAATCCAGATTTGGACTGATTATCCCTTCACCATCGAGTCAGAGTCAACTCAGGGCGACCCTCTGGATAGTTGTCCTAAACTGTGTTCACTCTTCAGTCAGGCGGTTCATTGTTGATAGAGTGGTATCCATAGCTGCTGTTAGTGTATCGATCCATCTCATTGCTGGCTTTCCTTTTTTTTGCATTGACCTTCAAACTTGTCAAGCATGATGTCTTTTTCTAATGATCTCTCTCTTCGCATGATGTATCCAAAATATGAAAGTCAAAGTCTTATCATCTGAGCTTCTAAAACTTGGGTTTGATCTCCTCTAGTAATGATTGATTTGTTCTTTGGGCAGCCCATAGTATTTCCAGTATTCTTCGCCAGCACCATAATTTGAAGGCATCAATTTTCTTCCTGTCTATCATTTTCACTGTCTAACCTTCAAAGCCATATGATGTTATTGAAAATACCATGGCTTGGACAAGTCAAATATTTGTATGGAGAGAGACATCTTTGTTCTTTAGATCTTGTCTAGGTCCTTCATAGCCATTCTGCCAACAGCAATGCATCATCAGATTTATTATTTTTTTTTAATTTATTTATGAATTTTCAAACAAAAAAAAATCAAGCAAACTGCTTGTACAGAAAAGATGCATACTTTCACAATTTTTAGAGGCAACATTCTACTAAACACAAATACAATCAGAAGCATCAATAGTCCTCAAAATGAGGGAGAAAGCATAGGAAATAACACTGAAGGTAGGAGGACCCGACAGTGATAAAATAAAGCAAATAAACTACAAATTTAACGCCTGGTGGCAAAAGACGAGAAACACTAATTAATGATGAAGGAGCCCCCTCATAAAGGTGAAGATGTTACCAAATGGGTACTAACAAAAGAAGACAGATCCCCTGGCTGAAAGAATACATATTTCTGAGATTTGTAAACCACAATACATTTACACGGAAATCTCAAAAGAAAAGAAGCACCCAACTGAAGCACCCCAGACCTCAACAGAAGAAAACATTTACACCTTTTCTAGGTGTCTCTGGCAACATCCGGGAATATGGAAATCTTTTTCCCCATAAATAAATTAGCTCTCTTTTTATAGTATACTTTAAGGAGCCAGTCTCTATCGGAGGACAACATAGTAGAACATGTGAGTATCAGATGCAAAGTGCCCAATGCCAGTCCATTTCAGTTTGCTGAAATCCAGCAGATCGAATTGTACATAGTAACATAGTAAATGATGGCAGATAAAGACCAGTATGGTCCATCTAGTCTGCCCAGCAATATGGCAGGAGTAGGTGCACTCCTTCCCATGTCTTTTAGGGAGTAGGTGCACCCCTACCTATGTCTTTGCTTAGTGGTGCACCCACCTGGAGCAGGTGCACCCCTCCCCATGTCTTCACCCCTCCCCATATCTTTGTTTCTTTGTTTAGGGGTGAACCCACCGCTCCTCCCCCCCATTGCTCCATGTGGGACACCCCTATTTGATGAGAAATTAGATGGTTCAGTTTATTTTGATTTAATCTTGTTGCTGTAAAGTGATCCACTGTGTCTGTCCCAGGCCACTTTGAATTCCATCACTGTGTTTGCCCCCACCACCTCCATCGGGAGGGCATTCCATTTCCATTCCATGTTCCATTTCATTCTTGACCACCTCCAACTTCCCTTGGTTCATGCTTCATACTCAAACTAGGTGACTTGTTATAAAATTACTTTTAAATATTGATCTGAATATGTTTATTTCTTTTTATTCTTGGACATGATACATTGCTTTTCTCAAAGGCCCAAAACAGTATGTGTTGATACATCTTCACTCCTCTGCTATGAACATGGTGAAACAGTGCATTCACCTTGAATCCCTTCTATCGTAACATTTTTGTTAGTGATATTGTGAAAGGGCTGTCAGGTAACGGCCACTTTGCAGATTATATCAAAGTCTGCAATAGAGTAGAGAAGTAGTAGATAACATGAGGAGGAATCCAGGTAGCTTGAATAATGATCGAGAATTTGGCAGCAGAGATTTAACGCTAAAAAATGTGGGGTCATGCATTTGGGCTGAAAAAATCCAAGGGAGCAGTACAGTATAGGGGGTGAAGTACTTCTTTCCATGAAAGAAGAGCGGGACCTGGGCATGATTATCTTAAGGTGGCTAAATAGGTAGAAAAGGCAATGGCAAAAGTCAGAAGAATGCTTGGGTGCATAGGGAAAGGAATGGCCAGCAGGAAGAAGGAGGTGATAGTGCCCATGTATAAGTCTTTGGTGAGGCCTCACTTGGAGTATTGTGTGCAATTCAGGAGACCACACCTTCAAAAGAACATAAACAGGTAGGAGCCGGTGCAGCGGGTGGCTACTAAAATGATCACTGGGCTTTTTCATAAGGCATATGGGAATAGACTTAAAGATCTCAATACTGTATGTATACTTTGGAGGAAAGGCGGGAGAGAGAAGTTATGATAAAGACTTTTAAATACCTCCATGACATAAATGCACAAGAAGAGAACCTCTTTCAGTTGAAAGAAAGGTCTGCAACAGGGGGGCATAGGATGAAGGTGAAATGGGATAGACTCAGGAGTAATATGCAGAAATATTTCTTTATGGAAAGAATGGTAAATGTGTGGAATAGTCTCCCAGTGGAGGTAGTAGAGACGAGGACTGTATCCGAATTCAGGTAAAGAATGGAAGAAACACAGAAGATCTCTGGAGGAAAATAAGGGACTATAGTAGTTGGTAACAAAGAGCAGAATGGATAGATCATATGGTCTTTTTCTGCCATCATGTTTCTATATAATTTCTTGTCCAATTCTTCTGCATTTCCTGGAAAAAAAAAAAAAAACAATTTAAGAACTGTATTACACTTCCATTGGAGTTCTTTCCTATTCTGTCACTTTAAAATTAGACTCGGATATTTAGTACTGGGTTCCTTTCTGTTCAGGGGCATTAAATATCTGGATGCCCATATAGCATTTTAGCTAACCGGGCTGCAAAATTTATTCAGCCACTGCATGGTTAGCTAAACCAGACAAACTTAGGTCAACTTTTTATGTGCCCAATGTTAGCTGGTTGAAGTTAACTGGCCAGCGACTGAATATCTCTGCTGCATTGTTAACTACAACACACCCCCAGAATACTCCAAAGCTATGCGGTTAGTATTTCGGAGTGCAGCATCATTATAAGTAGATATTCAATAGTACAAAGCAGATATGTGCCATTGAATATACCACTCACCGGATTAACTCGGTTAGCTGGTCTAACCGCATTAATTCTTTTGATTATGCCATCCAAGCTGTGTATTTTTGTTTAGATTGTGTGAACAGCGCTACCACCACAAAGCACTTTCAGTTATGTTAAAAAAAATAATAAAATCAGCAAATGGTGGATACCAGGCTGGTGTTACAAGATATGTTTACGTTCTCCTGCCAATTCAGTATATGGACAATTTTTTGCGT
Organism: Ichthyophis bannanicus; assembly: GCA_033557465.1. NCBI lineage: Eukaryota > Metazoa > Chordata > Amphibia > Gymnophiona > Ichthyophiidae > Ichthyophis > Ichthyophis bannanicus. Next base: position 1,378,547,006 of record CM066033.1, on the reverse strand, counting down.
GGTCGGAGTTCCTGGGTACGGGAGACATTTTATTTTGATTGTTTGGATGGAAGGGGGATTGGAGATGGGATGGCTGATTATGCGACAGGCGCATAGGAGTTTGGATAGTTTGGAGGACGGTGCAAAAGACAGACAGAATTTTTAGAATGTGGCGTTTGAGGGTAGGCTGAGGTCATGGTTGACTGATGCTCTAATAGTTTATTACTGGCCTCTGAAAGAATTTTCCTAATGGTCACTAACTGGCAGCACTTGTTCTTACATGCGTTGGGACTTGCATTGCCAGCTAGTGTGGGGCCATGAATTGTGGGATGATTCCCACATTGACTGTGCAATCTGCATTAGGGTTGTGAGTGGGCAGACTGAGGGCAGAGAATGGGCAAGGTTAGCTCAGCACAGTTAGCGCTGGGTTGACACCACACGCTAGCATGGGATCACCTAACACCGCGTCAATAGGTGGGTTAGGGTGAAGTGTTCCAGGTTAACTGCTGGGGAAATGCTTTTCAACATCCCAACAGGTAGCGTGATGACATTGTACCTAATGTGCCATAGTTTCAGTGGTTTTGACGCGTTAGGTGCAACACAGTAGCGCCTTTATAAAAGAGCCCCTAAGTTTGAAGCAATAACACCACTATAAATGTGGGTTCTGCTCTAGGGGCCTTTGCAGATATTACGATAATCACTGAGGTTGTTAGTATGTTCTATCCTGTTTAGAACATGCTGGTGTGATAAATGTTAATGCACCAGCTAAACAGTAGAGATGTGCAGGGCCAAAAATAAGTTTGGTTAGTCTTTGTTTTAAACAATGTTTAATGATTTTTGTATGGGGGGGGGGGTTGTCATTTTTTGCACATATTCATCTTAATTGTGCACCTTCTATGCATGCTACAACTTTTTTGCATGTGCATATCAATTGTATACATACATGCTATTGATTTGTGCACACTTATAATTTTTAGGAACCCAAACAAATGCCCAAGCAAGCCCAAAATGCAGATTTCTTCTAAACAGTACCTTCTTATCCAGCACTGAAGGGCCTTTGTACATAGTGTGCAAACGCATACACTCGAAGGGTTAGAAACTGCATTAAGCTGGAGGCGGAGCCTGCGAGGAACCAACATGGCCGCATAAGAGTTTCTCTCCCGGCCCCCTAGGTCTTGATTCCTGATTTTCAATACTCTTACCCGCCCAAATCACCGAAGTTCGAGGCATCGGAGATCGCACATGGCAGCTGGCAAGCAGACCCGGCTCGACTTTGCTGCTGCGGCGTCGACTGGCACTAAAAGATCTAAATCTGACCCTCTCTCTCCCCACAAGATGGCGGCGTCGTCTGAGGCCGCAGAGGGGCTGAAGGAAGTTTTAAAGGAGGTGCGGGCAGTTCGCTGCCGTGTCGATGCTAATGGCGAATCCCTGGATGTCATGCAAGCGAGCTTGAAGGAGCTGACAACGCAGATGCAACAGCTCACGCAAAGAATTGAGCGGGTGGAAAAGGTAGCGGCGGAACATGAGGAGCGCCTAGCTCTTGTACCACGGATGATTCGAAAGCTGGAGGGGCTTGAGAAAAACTTCGAGGATGCGAATAATAGGGCCCGCCGAAATAATATTAGAGTTCTGGGAATCCCGGAGGGAGCTGAGGGGAGTGATCCCATAAGTTATCTAGAATCCCTGATCCCAAAGCTCCTGAAGGTGGAATTTTCCCGCCCGTTTGAAATAGAACGGGCTCACCGGCTCTCAAATCCTGCTAATCTGCGCTCCAAATTTCCACGCCCGATGATATTCTGTGTTCTTCGGCATCAGCATGCCCTTCAAATCTTGCTGGCAGCTAAGGCCTCTCAGCCGCTATTACCGGGTGGCCAGCGTGTGGCCTTCTACCCCGATTTCAGCAAGCCCACCGCTATGCGACGCAAGCAGTTCCTGGCATTCCGGTCTCGGCTCCAGCGCCTACAAGCACGGTATGGCCTTTTCAGTCCTGCCCGGTTCAAGGTGACCTTAAACAACGAGACCAAGACCTTCGAGGACCCTGCCGAACTGGCGGTTTACATTGAGGGCCAAGAGGCCTTGCAAATGCAGTCGAGTTAATGGCGACGCTTACTTGAGGATAATTTTTCTCCTAGGTCGGTCCGTGGGTCCGTTGACTTGAGATACCCACGCGGTCTCCACTTCCAGTGGCATCGGACCTGAGTTTCCTGTGGCGCAGAGCCGGGTCGGACAGCTTAAAAGTCACTTGGCTGTCCGGTTGGCCTTTATGGGCTGCCGAGCTGACTGCAGGAGATGGGGATGATTGTGCTCTCAGATACAGGGGAGTTCCCCCGTTGTGTCCTACAGCTGTACTTGTGTGACCTTGTTATTTTTTTGTTTTAACTCTTCATTTTTTTTTCTCTTTATTTTATATTACTATGTTTTCCTTTCTTCCTTTGATATTGATAAATGGGGGTGGCGGGTAACAGTAATAGTTTTGGGGGCCAGGCTGCGTAATGTTGGATGCCTTTGCCGGCTCACCCTAGTTTTAATTGTTCTCAGGGGGGTTTTGTTGGGGAGGTTTGGTAGGCTCTCAGGGAAGGATCTCAAAGGTTATTTGTGGGGAAAGTCAATCTCAAGTTACCTTTATGAAAATGTATAGTTGTATTCTGTCATTTGGAGTATGCTGTTATCTGGATGGTAATGGCTAACTGGCTAAATGTTTTGTCTCTGAATGTGAAAGGTATTAAGACCCCCATGAAAAGGAAAAAAATCCTAGCCTACTGTGCCCGCAATCAGGCAGATGTAGTACTCTTGCAGGAGACCCATCTTACCACTCAGGAAACAATGAAACTTGAGGGCAAGCGATTTTTTTTGGCAGGTTCTTCCCCAGCGGACCATAAAAAAAATGGTGTTGCCATACTTGTCCGGAAGGCACTGGGAGCGAAAGTAGTTCATGCCCATAATGATGCTTATGGGAGGTGGGCATGGTCCCTGATAGAAATAGGGGGAACTCAGTTCACCCTGGTGACTGTGTATGGGCCGAATAAAGATGACCCTGATTTTTTCAGAGACTTGAGTTGTACCCTACAGAAGAACTATACTGCCCCAATAATTGCTGGGGGGGATTATAATTTGGTCAACGAACCCCTGATAGATCGCTGCCCCGCGAGAATAAACCGCTCCTCTCGGGCTGATTGTGCCTTTCTGGCCCTTAAGGAGAACTGTGGGCTGGTTGATGTCTGGAGACTGCTTCATCCTACTGAAAAGGATTATACGTTTCATTCGCCAGTCCACAATTCTCTCTCCCGGATAGATTTTTTCCTAGTCTCTCGGTCCCTGGTCTCGAGCTGCTGTTCGGCGGACATTTTGGGAGGGACTGTATCTGACCACTCCGCTATCACGCTTAAGATCCCATTGCAGGTGGATGCTGGGGGGAGTCCCGTATGGTCCTTCAATAGGGCCTGGCTTGCAGAGCCTTCCTTTCAATCTGAGCTAAAGGCTACGACTCAGTTATATTTTTTGCACAATAAGTTAGGGGACACTGCCAGCTGGGCCTGGTGGGAGGCCTTTAAAGCTTCCCTACGGGCTACTATTACAAGTTACAAGATCAAGGAGGCCAAGAGGAGGAGGGAACAGTTAGCTGCCCTGGAAAGCCAGATTAGAGCGGGGGAGCGCCTATGGATTCGGCAGCCTGCTCCGGAGATTTTGATCCAGTTGCAGCGGTTACGGTTCCAATACAACGAGTTGTTGAGTTCCGAGATAGAGCAAGTAATGCTGAAACAAGCGGCCAGATATCACGTTGAGCAAAATAGGTCTAGTAAACTTCTGGCGAGTGCTCTGCGTGGGAGAAGGGAAAAGTCTAGAATTGTTTCTCTTGTGGATGATAACCAGGCTAGATTGGTTGACGATATTCAAATTTTAGAAGAGTTTACATCATTTTATAATAAGTTGTACACCTCGGAGGCCGCCGAAGATCCGGTAGCGATAGCGCACTTCCTCGACCTGCTTCGACACCCCACATTAGGTGACCAGCCAGCCGAGCAGCTTGGCAGGCCTTTCTCCTCTAAAGAGATCTCCACGGCTATTAAAGCTATGATGGGGGGGAAAGCTGCGGGCCCTGATGGGATACCTGCAGAGCTCTATAAAGTTCTTAATGTTGAGCTGGTTCCCTATCTAATGCTGTATTTTGGGGAGTTGGAAAAGGACTCTGCTTATCCCGGTAACTTCTCAGAAGCCACTATAGTGGTCTTGGAGAAACCTGGGAAACCTCCAGAGAATGTCAGGAACTATCGACCTATATCTTTACTAAATGCCGATTATAAAATCTATGCGAGCGTTTTGGCTCTAAACGGCTTGCCCTAGTAATTGGGGACCTTGTTCATCCTGACCAGTGTGGTTTTATACCTGGCAGGTCCACTTTTGATAACGCTCGGCTATTGTGCAATCTGATAGATAGGGCAGCAATAGGCTCGTCTCCTTATGTAGCCCTCTCCCTAGATGCCGAAAAGGCATTTGATAGATTGGAGTGGCCCTTTCTTTTCGCTGTGCTAAATTGGTTTGGCCTCGGGGAAGGGTTTATAAGAAAGGTTAAGCTGCTCTATGTTAGGACCAGAGCGAGGGTTTTTGCCAACGGCAGCCTGCATAGACCCTTTTCTCTCCATCGGGGCACTCGCCAGGGCTGCCCTCTATCCCCGTTACTTTTTGATCTTGCCCTCGAACCCTTAGCTATCGCTGTTAGGGAATGTGAAGCTATTAAGGGTTTTAATTTTGCTGGGATGAATGTGAAACTTTCCGCCTATGCAGATGACTTGTTGTTATTCACGCAACCTGAGGAGATCCCACAGATTTTAAATGTAATTAATAATTACTCCAGTATCTCAGGCTACAAGATAAACTGGGATAAGTCAGTGGCCTTCCCACTAATCAACTGCGCAACGGCTGCAATGATGACCCCCTTTCCGTTCAGGTGGGAGCCGTCTGGCATAAAATATTTAGGGGCCTGGTATAGTGCTTCTGTAGCGGACACTTTACGGGTGAACATGGAGGAGCTCACCCGGTTTATCCGTGGCAAAATCCTTGCATGGTCCCCTTTGTATCTCACTTGGTGGGGCAGACTGGAAGTTATCAAAATGGTGCTGGTCCCCAAGATTAACTATGTGTTGGGCATGCTCCCTTTTGCAATGCCAGTAGAGGTGTATACTAAGTTAGAGAGGAGTCTCTTGGGGTTCCTTTGGAAGGGTACCCAGCCCCGTATCGCTCTCAAGAAGCTTAAAGCCCCTAAGGACAAGGGGGGCGTTCACTTCCCCGATTTTCAGTGGTATCATCATGCACACCTTCTCAAACAGGGACTAGCGTGGTTGGATGCTGAGGGAGAGACCATGGGTCCCAGATGGCTCCAAGTCGAGGCCCACATGGTGAGTCCCTACCCCCTGAGGCATCTGTTAGGGATGTTATATCCTGAGGAAGGGTTGCAGGGAAGGGCAGTACGGGCTACGCAAGCTGCTTTCATGCAGCTGCTCCTATTGGCAGGTAAAGACGGGCGGCCTTCCAAATGGGCACCGCTTTGGTGGAATCCACTTTTCAAGATCAGTGGGAGGAGATTTGCATGGCGCAGTTGGCAGGACAGGGGAATCTGGACCTTGGGGCAACTAGTTGGGAATTCTTGTTGGAAAGACTTTAATACCCTTAGAAGAGAATTCTCCTTGCCCCTGAGTAGCTATTTTAGGTGGTTGCAACTTAAGCATACTGTTGAGGCGGCCCAGATTTCAGTTTGTGATTTAGCTGAGGAGGGCACATTGTTTCAAAATCTTAAAGGCCTGTGTGGGCAAAAGGGCATGATCTCCGGTATATATGCCTTGCTCAGGGACTATGCCTTTGGTGTCCCGATGGGGTTATGCAAGGTTTGGGAATCTGAATTGTCTTTAGCGCAGGCACAAGATCTGTGGCCGCCGCTATGGAGTATTATATCTAGGGCCTCTCGCTCGGCATCCATCACACAGTCCCTGTACTTCCTGTTGCATAGGGCCCATCTCACACCTGTGAAGGTTGCTAAATGGGATCGGTCATCCACAGGGTCTTGCTGGTCCTGCCAGGCTGCGAAGGGTACCTTCTTACATATGTTTTATGAGTGTCCCTATGTTCACCGGTTTTGGATAGCGGTCTGGAGCACCATCCAAGTGATTCTGGACATTCCTGACCAGCTCTCCAAGAAGGTTGTTTTCCTCCGGTCCTTGGGGTTAGCCCGAGGTGGATGTAAAGCCAAGGACTTCCTTTTAAATTTCATGGTGGCTGTTGCTTTCAAGCTGATTCTGGTTCATTGGAAATCCTTGGCGGGGTTACGGCAGGGCGAATGGTGGAGCTTGGTGTGTCAATATGCTAAGTATGAAAGGTTATACGACAAGCTCCATCACCCTGACAGAGGTGAGCTCTGTCATGGCAAGTGGTCTCTCCTTGACCAATATGTCGCCCGTTCAGCTGTGACTCCATTATAATAGCTTGTCCTCATGCTGTTCTGATGTTTCGCAGTGGGGGTGTATTCGTAAGGCAGGTATTCCGGTTGCTGGAGATCGCCTTCCCCTGACATTGCTGAGTTCTCTTTTCCTTTTTTTTTTATTTTCTTTGTCTCCTTTACCTGAGAGCCTGGGGGGGTGGGGGGTGGGGAATGCTTTGTAGTGTTTTAGTGGCTTTAGGTTATGTGTCTGTATATTGCTTATTGTGTGTTTGTTTTGGAAAACTTAATAAAGAATTTACAGAAACTGCATTAAGCTGAACACATATGTAATATACTGACCTCATAGCATGGGGAACAAAAATAGTATACATTTTTCAGTGGACTATAAGATCTTAATTGCATATTTTGTTTTCTGTTTTCTTGTCCAAATGGAGAAAAAACAAAGACTTGTGGCTAATTATCCTGAACTGACTTTATTTTTATGGAGACCTGCTCTCTCCTCTGATTTCCAAACATTTTCCATTTCTAGATGGTCAGATATATGGGTTAAGATAAGTCGTCTTTTAATTCACTACTCAGTGCATTCGGTTCTCATCCAGAGCTTAACAATCATCGCCCACACACAGCGGCAGAGCTTGATAAGGTCATGTTATCAGGATGGACCACAGAAATGATCACATCCCAGTATGTTACTTATTCATTTTGATGCGGTGCAGTATCATTTTTACAGTCCTTTCAAGTAGTGAGAAGTTTGTTCTGACAATGATTTTCCTAGGATCCAACCCAGACAGACATTTGCAGAGTCGCATTCTGAAAAAAAAACATAAGGACAGCTTAATCTTCTAATAAGCACTGAGTTGCTTTGCAACATTATGGGTCAAATCTAAAAGAAAACACTACCAGGAGAGTGGAAAAAAAACTACCTAAGTAACTCACAGATCTTCACATACTTTGGCTTAGATATGAGGTTCATTGCTGTCATGGTATGGGCATAACTAACCCATTTGGAGATAATGTCTCTGAAAAAAGCTACTCTAACAATGAGATGGAATTTGACCCAAAAATATTTTGATACAGGAAAGAAAAAACTCAGAAAATGTCAGTATGCAAAAAACGATTGTGCCGATAGTCAACCCACAACAATCAGTGGTTTCTTCAACCAGTATCCAGATAATAGCTGCCGCTGGCTACCCGGTATCTGTGATAGCTGTAATATTCAGCCACTATCCGGCTAGCCTTTGAAGATAAAGCTAGGAATGCCTTTTCGCTGTGCTAACTTTTATATGAAAACTTATCCAGAGAATGACTGGAAATCTCCAGCTTCTTCCAGCTCTAGCCATGGATTGTCCCAGCCTGATCCAGTTAGAGCCACAGGGGTCAGAGGGAATAATCAGTAGCAACAGCACTTGAGGGTTTATCTGGTTAGCAGGTCCTTTCGTGCAACAAACAACATTCCTCTGAAAATTATAAATTACATGGATCAACATTCAGACCCTGTGGCATGCATTTTTTTAGAATTTGGTTGTGATGTTTAAAAACTAAACATATATTCAAGGCCATCATACAGATAAATGGCAGCATTGAATGTTCATAGAAAGTGTTATCCACTGGTTGGTCAGTCTTTCTCTCTTGATCTTCATGTGTATATATATATATACATGAAGATCAAGAGAGAAAGACTGACCAACCAGTGGATAACACTTTCTATGAACATTCAATGCTGCCATTTATCTGTATGATGGCCTTGAATACACATATACACATATATATTTGTTTTTATTTATTTAACACGTTCCGCTTATTCCGCTTTTTCTTATAATATCAAAGCGGTTTACAGTATAACTCAAAACAATTACAGAGAACTCATGTTGTGAACGTGGGTTGGGAGAGACATGACGGAGATGCTCTGAGCATACCTTATTTACAGTTATATGAAGGCACAGTTTACAATGGGACATTCTAGTACAATCTGGGACGTCAAAGCCAGAACATCTGAAAAAAAGGAGGCATGTGCAAATTCAGGCATAATTTCAGAAACGTGGATGAGCCCAATATGGACATGGACATCTAATAGCATAATGGTTAAAGTAATGGGTTAGGAGCAGTTTGGCCAGGATTTAAATCCCAGTTTGGGCCTTCGTGATCTTAGGTTAGTCACTTAATTCTCCAGCTTCTCTATACCCTTTGGATGTATTAAAGCCACAACAAACACTGAATGTGTGCGTGCCTGCAGACTTCCCTGACGTTTCTGAAATCGAACAGGGATGTCTAAGTTCATGGCACCTCCCCAGACAAGTCGCAGTGTGCAATCTGAGGGACTCTTTGCTCCATGTAGCATATTACATAAAGGCAGGTCCATATCAGGCAAATCTGCGCACAATAAACACCATCTCAACACTGTCTACAGATCATTGGCCAATGTATTCAGCTGTTCACTACCTATCATCCCAAATGAGAGTCCAGATGCACCTGACCTCTGAATGGTGGGTGCACACTTCCAGCTACTGAAATATGGCGCAGGATCTCATGTTGGTCACTGCATCGCCTGCCACCATATGAGAAGGCAGTGCCTGGAGGTGAATGTTGGAGTCGGGATCGGGGTCAGGGTCAGGGTAGGGGTAGGGGAACAGTACCATACATGTTTCGAATGTGCCCTTCATAGGTGGCACTGCTGGCCAAAGCCCAGGTTCACATGGCCAGAAGCTATGCAGGCCTACTCAGTGTCTACATATGTTACATCAGAGGGGCTGCTTGACAGCCTCACTGGCTCCCTACGGGCACTGAGTGTGACAGTCACAAGGATGTTGTTAGAATACAAAGAGGCAGGATTTGGTGACGTATGTGTCAAAAGCAACTGTTCCATCATCCAACCCCATGTCCATCCTGCCCTGCTTCCATGCGCTCTTGGGGGGGGGGGGATGCACTGCATCTGCAGCATGGGATGATGCATGTGCTACACTGTCCAGTTTTGCAGTGTCCATGGCTAGGGACATGACATTTGTCATGAGGTAGCGCTGTCAGAATCCAGGAAACTGGGGAACTGTGAGCAGAATATAGCTGAAACTGACAGCTTAGGCTCACACGTGGAGAAAGGTTGCCATAAGCAACCGATACAAACAGAGTCACGAGGTGTAAGGGAACGCCCAAACCCGAGACCAGCTCAAAACTCATTAGGAAAGGGGAGGCAGCTGCGTAAGGGTGGAGCCCAAATTAACACCAAGACAAACATATTTAAAACTCACTTACCTGAGGGTAGGGTAAACTCAGGAAAAGACATGGTCTCAGACACGAAGAGAGACACAGAGAGAGAGACAGAGAGGAGAAGGACTCTCGTGGATGGAGCTGGGAGAGCTGCAAGGAGAGAAAGCAGAACCAGTAGGACTGGGAGGATGGAGAGAGAGAGATTGCCAGGGGCATACGAGGCTGGTGACTGTGAGAGGGTCCCTTGTGAGGAGCAGTGCACAGCCGTCCAAATCCCCCAAGAACCTTGCTGTGGAGTAAGCAGAGGTGGCAGTCCAGGGTCCAAGTCCAGGAGGTACAAAGTATCCAGCTCCAGGTATTCAGCCAGGGATAGTTTTTACCCTGATGGAAGTTTTATAAAGGGAAAGAAGCCTGGTGAGGAAAACCGGAGAAAGTGTTTTTACCAACAGAGTTTTGCTCAGATGAGAGACCAGGAAGTGGAGGTGCCAGAAGGTAGGCGTATTAACCCTAGTAGAAGAGGTTTAAGATACCCAGAAAGACCTTGCACTTACCAAGAATTGTGTAGCTCTCAGGAGCCTGATTACATTGAATACGGTAATCACCCACGGGGCTCTAGTTCAGTGGAGGAGAGGAATGCTCTGATTCACCAGCAAGCACGTTGCAAGTATAACGGGAGTTTGACTCCAAGAGAAGTTTATTCTAACTGTGAAGAAAGGCAGTTTGGGTCATATGAAGAATCTCTAGAAGGGAGTGATATGAACTGTGCATACACTGTGGCTGATTGTATATCTGCTCTGCGGTAGAGAGCAGGAAGAATTATATACAAGAGAAAGCAGGAAGAAAAGTGTTTGCAAGGTAAAAGGACTGTTTCTTTTTCTCTGATGTTTTGTTGCCTATGTTGAAGTAAGCCAAGTTTAGTTTAAGTACTTCTTTAATTTTGTTATCAGACGAATGGTCTGCATTCCTTTTGTTCCAATGTTTATGAATCCTAATCCAGACGGGGAATAAAGCCTGTACATAAACCTTACACTTGGTCTACAACTACACTTCTTTGGCTGGTGTTTGAGAAACTACAGGTCCCAGAAGGCCTTTCAAAAGCCTTCCAAGAACATTCCACAGCTAGTAGAAGATTGCCCCACTGAAATACCCAAGCCTTTTGGCCTCTGGGGACCTTGGTGGTGACACATTATATGGGAGTACAAGCATGGCATTATGTTCAATGCTCACTGCCAAAAGCTGTGTAGGAGAATATCCTATTTGGGTATGTGCCAGACATAGGCCACTGCGGCCTGCATGCACTCACAGTCTGTCTCTGGCCCACTCCTCTGTGCCTCACATTGCATAAGCTTCCACCCAGTCCAAAATAAAATGCATAAATGAGGAGCAGAGGATTCTGGGTATTGCCTAAAACAGAGCAGTTTGCACAGGATGAATATGACTCAGAGGTAAGGTCAATGGCTGAGTCTGAGTGCATACATCTGTTCATATTGAGAGGCCACTCTCATTCTGACTGAGCTGTAACCATGTCACAGCTATGCATCCACATGGTGCTATATAGGCTCAAGCTACAGTGATATGGGTGCTGTTTTTTTATATGGCAGTCTAGTCACCAGACAGGCTGCTGGATGTCCATGCTGTTTGTGCAAAGCCAATGTGTCTGTGGTGGCTATGTGCACATGCAGTACGTGATGACTAGCAAACTGGGCTGGGGTTAAGGGCTTGTTTTGGAGAGAGAAAGTCTTTTTCACCAGTGTAACACTACAAAGGGAGCTCATTCGCATGTATGCAATGTGTACCTCCCGGATTGGAGCTCTAAAATTAGTGATTGTAGTTGTCCGTTGCTGGTCACAGCATGATGCCTTTGTAATAAAAGATACTATGTTGGTGTCAAAGCGGGTGCCATGTGATTCAGCAGGGCTGGTTAGTCTGCTAGGCGGCTCCCTGGGGTGTAAATCCACAATGTACGTTGTGACTGCTGTGACAGCGGTGACACATATACATTCTGCTGTTGTCACAAAGGAGTCATACCACCGCCACCACACAGCCATGTTAGTAGTGTTTAGGGATGGGAAGTGGCAGCGGCAGCAGCTTCTGTCTGCTACAGAAGATACCATTGCCCCTGCCATGTGTGCAGGTGCAATACTGCTACATATACTGTCAGGGCCAGGTCAAGGGTTTCTGCTACCATAAGCAAAGCCCTCCTGTGCAACCCACCCCCACTGCCACCTTGAGTATCTCTGCAGCATCAAAGGGAGTATTCCCTTTGCTACCCCCCCCCCCCCCCCCGCTCCCAGCATTGTCTCACCTAAGGGAGGAGGGCAACATGGCAATTGCTCCCTGTTGTGTGGTGTCGAGGCTTGAAGCAGCATCATGCATGCTGAAGTCATGCCACTCCTGGCCCCTCTGATACATCCTCTCAGAGGGAGGCAGGAGTGGCATGCCAGGACTAACCGCATGTGCTCTGCTGCTTCAAGGCTACCCACAGCACTGAAGCAGCGGTGCCATGCTTTCAGGGAGGGAAAGATCAAACCTACTCTCTGTGGTCTGCCAACTATGAGATTATTCCAGGACTGACACACAAACACCCATCAGGAAATGGTTGCATTGGTCACTCTACTAGGTTACCCATGACCTGGAATGTGTGTGTACATGTATCCTGGCCTACCCCTCTGGCAGGACAGATCCCGTATGTAACACATGAATGTCAGCTGAATCAGAAGCATATCAATGCAGTGATACATACATTCCTAACAAACTGTTCCTCTCCCACACCTGCCTAACATACCCTGTCAGACAGGTATGATACAGAGCCTGAAGAGGTACACAGACAGAGGCATGCCCACAGCTTATACCCTCAAAAGTAAGAGCAAGCCAGGTTCCCATGGCAACAGGAAGCTTTCAGACAGAACGGAGCTCAGCCATAGCCATGACGTAAGAGCTGAAGGCAGCTCTAATGATTTGCACCTGAGTAACCAGAGGGGTGTGGCTGCAGGAGGAAGCCATTTTAAACTGGCTTCAGAGTCAGTCTTTAGAAGAGAGGAGGACCAGCACAGGAACAAGAAGGAGATCAGGCACAGCCAGGAGGGAGAGAAGCCTCTGCAATTGTCCAAGCTACTTCAACAAGGAAGGCATGCAGAAAGGCAGCAATCAAGGAAACCTTGGAACCCAGCTCCAGGCAAGAGGGATACTGGAGGGTCCATTCCCTGTACCTTTAAAGCAAAACCAGAGCCTCGGTGGGAGCTAGCCGAGGACAAGGCCAAGCAGTTTGCCTGCACAAGGGGAGAAAGCCCTGAGCACAGACAAGATATTGCTAATAAAGAAGGTACGTCAGAATTACTTCCTAGCCAGAGACTTGTTGAAGATATTGTGCAACAATTGAATGCTAGTGCTAATAAGTGCCGAGATAGCACGGCTGTAAAAGTATCTCCTAACAGAAACACTTTCAGTAAATGGTTTGAAGCAGATATAAAAGCCATAGGGAAGAGCTTACGTAATAACCCATCTCCTACACTGGAGAAGGTCACGGCTAATGAGAGAGGAAGCTTTCTAGAGCAGCTGCAAGAGGTTATCCAAGGTTTGCAGTGCAAGAGTTCCCCTAAGCAGAGCTGTGATGAAGAGAGTGAGGATATGTTTATCGACGTAGCCAATATTCCTGAAACACCTGAATGCTATGAGATGGACTGTTCTCTGTGTAACATTGATCACTTAGATTTACATTAAACAAGCTTTGTAGGAGAAGAATACAAAGTTGTTTTGGTTGTGTTGCTGTGAAGAAACAGTTTTTGTACTTTATTTCTACCTTTCATTTGCTCATGTTTCCTATTATTTTGGAAAGAAATTCTTTGCTTTGCCTAAGTCTGTTGAACCCTTGTGAAAGGAAAAACCCCTAAATAAATTTATCTGTTCAAAAGACCCTCGTGCCACAACACATTTTATTGAAGAGTGAAACTTAAAAACTACAAGTCCCAGCAACCCTTGCTGCTACATAGTAAAAGGACACTTGGAAACAAGATTGCGGTCACCCTTGCTATAGAGCCCTCGGCCCTAGGCAGGGGAAGCGTGACAGTGCACACTCAGAGCAGGTGTTAGCAAAGTCCAGGCATTTAAGGAGTCCAAAGGGCCAACTTACACCTCTTTTGGACAGTGGGGTCATGGGTGTGGATGTGTGTCTAGAGGACTATGAGCTTTAGCAATGCACTGTGCATGCATGTGATGCCTAACATGCTGCACGCCAGTTATTCTGCAACTCTACAAAGATAGTTATCACTAAGAAGGATAGTTTTCAGTAAGAATTTGCAACCTCTGGGAGTCAATGGCTCACTAGTTGTGCCTATACACATCTTGTCCCCAAAGTTGTGAAACTCAAGTGCATTCCCAGTTAAACCATCATCAAGGCCCATCCCCACAGCATGCCCCTACACTTACCTCCCAACATGATACTGTTGTACAGCTCCTGTATCGCCTGTCGATTTCACTGGATTGAACTGGGGGGCAAACGATCTTACCAGAGAGAGCTCCATCACATGTGTATGTGCAGCAATCTCTTCCTCTGATTGAGTCTCCAGACCTCAAGACACACGTGGCTGCACAGTTGAAAATACTGATTAATGGTAAATGCCATAATAGCTGTATCCGCAGCAACACTGTCAGCCCCCTTGAGGCAGCTGCAGCCTATTGGGAGCTAGGCTGTCATAGAGAGCTGGCCTCTATGAATGTCCAATGGAGTCACTGAGTTGGTTAGACAGGAAAGATTCTGCCATGTAGCTGCATACACCTTGCTCTTGTCCTAAGCTGCAGTCACAGAATGCAATGTGTTAAGCATTCAACACTGTCTACTAATCATTGACCACAGCCGTCAGCATGACATCATATATTACTCCATAACCACAACCAGCCTTATGTTTACAGAGATGACATGCATTGCTTTGCCTAATGTGACAGTGGGACACTGACCTCTGAATGGTGCTGCACAGTTCCAGCAGGAGGAATGTGCCACAAGGTGTCATGTTGGTCCTTGAATCACCTGGCACCATGTGGGAAAGCATTGCCTGGAGGTGAATATTGGGGTGAAGGTGGGGAGGGAACAGTCCTATACCTGTTTTGAATGTGCCCTGGTAGGTAGCATTGCCATAAAGAGGCTCTGTTCAGATACATAGAAGCTCTGAGGGTCTACCCATTCTCTGCATGTTTCACATCAGAGGCCCTGCATGACAACATCACCCACTCTCCACAGGTGCAGAATGGGACAGCCACAAGGACATTGTTGGAGTATAAAGAGGCTGTGGATGGCAGAGTATATGTAGCCAGCAACTGTACCAACATCTAACCCCATGTCCAACCTGCCATGCTTCCACATGCTCTTGGTGGGGGGGGGGGGGGGGTGGAACTGTGTACGAAGTGTGGGAGAGCATATATGCTGCACTAGCCATTTTTGCAGTGTTCAAGGCCAGGGATACAATATAATATGGGAGTATGAGCATAGCACTATGTTTAATGCTCACTGCCAAAAGCTCTGTAGGTGGAAAAAGTTGTCTGGTATGTGACAGACATACGTAGGCCACTGTTGAACAACATACACTCGCAGCCTGTCTCTGGGTCAGTTTCTAGTTGTCCCTAAGTTCAAACAAAAAGGGTACACAAATGAGCAGCAGAGGATTCTGGGTATTGTCTATAAAAGAGCAGTTTGCAGTGGATGTACATGAGTCAGAGGTTAGGTAAACTGCCAAGCTATCAAAACATGGGTTCAACACAAGCATGGCTTGACTGCACACAGCTGTTCATGCTGAGAAGCCACTCTCACTGTGACCATGGTAACATAGTAACATATAGTAACATATAATATGACAGCAGATAAAGACCAGTATGGTCCATCTAATCTGCTCAGCAAGGCGGCAAGAGTAGGTGCACTTGCTGCTCTGTGCAGGTCACCTCTTCCCATGCCCTTGTTTAGGGGTGTACCCACCGTTCCATATAGGTCATCCCTATTTGTTCAGATAAAAGAGATAGTTATGCTTGTTTTGATTTTATCCTGTTGCTATTTTGAATTTTGTCACTGTTTGCCCCAACCACTTCCATTGGGAGGGCATTTCAAACATCCACCACCCTTTCAGTGAAAGTGACTGCGACTGCTGATACTGTAGCACTGTGAAAGTGACTGCTGATACTGTAGTTTACAGGTCTAGCTCCGTTACAGCCTTCCACCAAACTGCTGAAGAATGGAAACCCGCAACCTTTTTATAAGCATATGTCTGCTCACACTGTTCCACGCATACGCCTTCAACTCAAACCTCTACTACTCACTACCTCACATATTCAGTCCGATCTACGTTCTCTACCCCACACAAACACCTTCACTGCCTACGCTCACCCCTTACCACATGTCCACCAGTGCTCCAACGCTCGCCCCTTCTCCGAGGCCCCCTGCTACCAGCAGGGGCGGCCCAAGGGGGGTGCGGGGCCATGTGCGGAGACTCGGTACGGGGCCTCATTTGCATAAGTGGCCTTATTTGCATAAATATTTGCATAATGTTACCATACACTAACTTTTAGTAAACATGTCTCTTAATGAGTGTATGGATAAAGAAAGACTAAAAGATTTCTACATTAATATAATCCAGTGCCAACCGCCAGGCACATTAGGAACTACTACAAACGCTGCCCATTTAGAACCCATAGCAAACCCACCATATCCTGACAGCATTACCAGGACTCACAAAGCACCATACCCTACCTATCAAAAGGCAACACTGCAAATATTAAACCAATACATTTCAGAGAATACTGGGGAAAGAGAACAAGTGGCAATGTCAAATAGGAATTACAAAAACAGAATACCTCAGCTCAGTTACACATGCAGAACATAGACCATCACCAAACAAGGAATCACAATTTAGAAACAGGAAGGCAATAATTAAACTGGGAACCCCAAAAGCCAAACTTGGAATGTACAACAACACTGTAGAAATAAAACTATAAATTAATTTCCTCTTGTACCAAACAAAGCGCAGACGTTAATGATGCACATTTCCCAGAGCTTTCATATTCCAGTTAATAAATTCAAAATAAAGAGATATCTTTCTACCTTTTGTGCATTTTTTTTCAGTTGCAATTGCTCCAGCCACTTTCTTCTGGTTTCTTCATGTTTTCTGCTAACTCTCCATCGTCTGCTGTCCATTTGTCCTTTCTTCTCTCTTCTAGTTTTCTTTCCATCCTCTCTCTCTACATCTGCTTTAACATACTAATCTTTCTCCTTTTGCTCTTTCCTCATTCTTATTTCATCCACACAAATTTTACCCCTCCATCCTCAATCCCCACTTACTCTCCCAATACCCGGCCAATTGTAGATTTTTCATCCCTCCCACACAAAATATTTTTCCCCTCTCCACTTTACTCTCCCAGCCCCATCCCATTCTAATCCTCCCCCAACATCAGCTCCCTTCTAGTTCCAGTCTCACCCAGCATCCATTCCCTTCTAGTCCCTGCACCAGCCCATTTCCAGTCCTAGCCCCCATCAACCCACTTCCAGTCCTAGCTCCCCCATCCATTTTCAGTCTGAGTCCCTTCATCAGCTCATTTCCAATCCTAGCCCCCCATCAGCCCATTTCTAGTCATTTCCTAGCCCCACCATCAGCCCATGTCAAATCCTAGCTCCCCTCCACTCAGCCCAATTCCAGTCCAAGCCCCCCCATGAGCCTACTTCCAGTTCTAGCCCCTCCATGAGTCCATTTCAATTCAAGCCCCCACCACAGCCCATTTCCAATCTTAGCTCCCCCCAACAGCCCATTTCCAGTCCTATCCTAGCTGCTCCATCAGCCCATTTCCAGTCCTAGCTCCATTCCCTCACAGCCCATTTCCATTCCAAGCTCCCTCCCCATCAGCTATTTGCAGTTCAAGCCTCCCCGTCCACTCAGTCCATTTCCAGTCATAGCAATCCCCCAACCCATTACCAGTCCTAGCCCCCCATCAACCCATTACCAGTCCTAACCCCCCATCAGCCCACTTCCAGTCTTAACCCCATCAGCCCATTTCCAGTCAGCCCCCCATAGCCCATTGCCAGTCCTAACCCCCCCCATCAGCCCACAGCCCATTATCAGTCCTAACCACATCAGCCCACCTCAAGTCCTAACCCCTCCCCATCAGCCCATTTCCTGTCCTAGCGCCCCCATAGCCCATTAGCAGTCCTAACCCCCCATAGCCCATTAGCAATCCTAACCCCCCATCACCCTATTTCCAGACAGCCCCCATCAGCCCACAGCCCATTACCAGTCTTAACCACCCCCCCAGCCCATTTCCAGTCCTAACCCCCCATCACCCCATTTCCAGTCAGCCTCCATCAACCCCCAGCCCATTACCAGTCTTAACCCCCCCAGTCCATTTCCAGTCCTAACCCCCCCCCAGCCCATTTCCAGACAGCCTCCATCAGCCCCAGCCCATTACCAGTCTTTTCCCCCCCCATCGCATTTCCAGTCCTTACCCCCCCATCACCCCATTTCCAGACAGCCTCCATCAGCCCCCAGCCCATTACCAGTCTTAACCCCCCCAGCCCATTTCCAGTCCTACCCCCCTCACCCCATTTCCAGTCAGCCTCCATCAGCCCCAGCCCATTAGCAGTCTTAACCCCCCCTAGCCCATTTCCAGTCCTAACCCCCCCCCAGCCCAGTTCCAGTCCTAACCCCCCAGCACCCCATTTCCAGACAGCCTCCATCAGCCCCCCAGCCCATTACCAGTCTTAACCCCCTCCCCTCCCCTCCCCTTCCCTTCCCTTCTGGCAAATTTAAAAAAAAAAACCTGGCTCTAGCTGCTGCCGCTGCCGCTGCCGCGTCCGTCGCAGCAGCGGCAGAATGGAGTGTCCCGCGGGGCCCCTTCTCCTCATTGAGCCCTCTGCAAAGGCTTTCAGATTCGCGAAGGGAGAGAGCTCCCTCGCGTCTCTGTAAAGCCCGCAGGGGCTAATGGGAAATTTCCCATCTGCCCCTTTAGACGCGAGGGGCTGATGGGAAATTTCCCATTAGCCCCTGCGGGCTTTACAGAGACGCGAGGGAGCACTCTCCCTTCGCGAATCTGAAAGCCCTTGCAGAGGGCTCAACGAGGAGAAGGGGCCCCGCGGGACACTCCATTCTGCCGCTGCTGCGACGGACGCGGCAGCGGCAGCAGCCAGAGACAGGTTTTTTTTTTTTATGTAATTTTTAAAAAAAAAGCAGAATGTTCTTTGCGCGGGGCCCCCTGAAACGCGGGGCCCTGTGCAAAAAACATTCTTGCTCAATGGACGGGCCGGCCCTGGCTACCAGGAATAGGAGAGCACAGAGGCACCGCAAACCTAAATCACTAAGGATGCATGTAAACAAGCCCGTGCCAACCCAGACCATACACAATCGGTCTCCACAAACATCTCAGGATCCTTGTAACATCATCCTCATCAATGCAAGATCAATCAGGAACAAGACCCACATCATCCACGACATCATCAATGATGAACAGCCTGACGTTCTCTGTATAACGGAAACTTGGATCTCGGAAACCGACTCAGCAATTTTAAACCAGATTCACAAACCCGGCTACAACCTATTCAACTGCCCACGCACCAACAAAAGAGGTGGAGCAGTGCTCATCGTAGCCAAGACCAACCTGCAACTCTCAAGCACGTACCTGAATTCAAGTATAGACATCGACTTGCTTAAAGTGGAAAACACAGCTTTATCCATCTGCCTGATATACAGATCCCCCTCGTCACACCATGAAGCACTTGCCACGGCGCTAGAGAACATCTCCTCCATGCAAATCAAGAAATTCCAAATCGTCTTGGGTGATCTAAACCTAGCTTCAATGCCACCTACCCATGCGAATACCTTCTTAGAAGCCATGACCCAACTAGGGTACCAACAACTAATAAATGACCCCACCCACAACAAGGGGCATACTCTTGACATGGTCTTTACACCCACGAATCAACAGGGCAACGAAGAGAACCCTCTGACAAGGATAACTCCAGTACCATGGTCTGACCACCACCAAATAGATATCCGGATAAAACTGCCCACCGTACCCAAAGACGCGAAAGCTCAGAGGGTGATACACCAACAAAGAAAATTCAACAAACTCAACTTGGAAAATCTCATAAGTACCATCACGGCCCACATAGATTTGGAAAACATGGACCTTGATGTTCTAACAAACAGCTGGGACACCGGAATTCAGACTGCAGCGCGCCCAACATGGAGCACCCCCCCGAACCCAACTAAACTCAGATCTGAACCCTGGTACACAGAAACACTGACAAAAATGAAGAGGGAACTCAGGAAACTTGAAAGAAAATGGAGACGAACCAAATCCATAGAACTCAAGACTGAATACCTCAATCACCTCGCAAAGTACAAAGAAGAGGTCAACTCCGCCAAAAGGACACATCACACCAACCTATTAAACAAAGCTATCAATAAGCCTCGTGAACTCTTCGAACTAGTGAAATCACTAACCAAAACACCCCAGGCAGTCAACTATGATAACGTAATCAAACCCCAAACACTGGCAGCCCACTACGCAAGCAAACTTACTGTGACCACGCCCACTCACCGTTCGAACACAACATACAGGACAAACAGTGTGGAACGGGAACAGGCATGGAGCAACTTTTACAACATTGATGATCGGCAAATGATCAACATAATATCAAACATCAACACCACCACCTCCCCGCTAGATCCCTGCCCAGCTGCCTGGGTTAAGGCGGCAAAACATGATATTGTGCACCAAGTCTCGCACATTGTGAACCAATCCCTACAGCAAGGAATCATGCCCGCTCAACTCAAGAAATCTATAATAAGGCCGATTCTAAAGAACAACGCACTCAACAAGGAAGACCCAGCATCCTACCGCCCCATCTCCAGCATATCTTTCCTAGCAAAGATCATTGAAAAGGTGGTCCTCCTACAACTACAAGACCATCTGGATGAACATGAAACCCTGGATGAGAACCAATACGGTTTCAGACAACATCACGGGGTTGAAACACTTCTAATAGCACTACTTAACAACCTCCTCAAAGGCCTTGAGGACAAAAAGAAAATGTTTATACTCATTTTCATTGACATCTCTGCAGCCTTTGATACAGTCCATCATGGAATCCTCCTAAATAGGATTGAATCAATAGGAATATTGGGAACCCCCTTAAAATGGTTCTCTTCTTACATATCAAACAGAATGCCACAGGTTCTATTCAATGGCGAAAAGTCGGAAGTTTTCCATCAAACGCAAGGCATACCTCAGGGCTCGGCTCTCTCAGCGCTACTCTTCAACGTTTATATGGAGCCCCTCTGTGATATTTTCAAACATCACAATATCAACTACCACATTTATGCAGATGATATCATGCTATACACACAATTGGATACCGTTAACCCTAACTATAATCAGCTTGAAACATGCCTTAACGAGATGGCACAATGGTTACAGCAAAACAACATGACGAGAAAACTGAGGTGATGTATATCTCCAGTAAACCAAACTTTGAACCTCCTGCAACAAACACCCTGTGTAATAACACATACAACACCAAGAATGAAATAAAATATCTAGGGGTCACGTTCGACAGCAACCTAAAGATGGAAAAGCACCTACGCAAAACCAATAAGGCCATTTTCCACAAACTTAGAGTACTACAACCTCTACGGAGCATCATTGAACCACACGATTTCAGGACTGTTGCACAAGCACTCATTATGCCACACTTAGACTATTGCAACGCCATCCTACAAGGGCTTCCAAAGAAAACCCTAAACATTCTGTAAATGGCCCAGAATGTGGCGGCTAGGATCATCATGCGAAAAAACTTTACTGAACACATCACACCTGTATTGATCAAGCTGCACTGGCTCCCCATTTCTGCTCGGATAAAATATAAAACACTGATAACCACATTCAAACTCATCATAACATAGCGCCATCCTTTCTCTCCACCCTTATCAGAACACAAACCCCAAACAGAGACAGAAGAACCGTCACCTCAGACACTCTCCACGTTCCAACCAATATCAGATCTGTCAAATCCAGTACTAGCCACCGCGCATACTCATACTCTGCCCCGACCCTCTGGAACCAACTACCACCTGAGTTACGAGTGATCAAAGATCTTATGGCTTTCAGAAAAAAACTCAAGACGCATTTATTCCAGTGTCAATACAATTTGATGTAAACCCCAGGTGGTTCCAAGCTACCACACTATGAAACATGGACACTGTTATGTAAAAATGTATATATGTAAATGCTGAATCCCCCCCTTAAGACCTTTTTCCTGTGTGCTGTGTTTTTCCCTTCAAATCAATGTGTTTATACGCCAAAATTGCTGTATTGATTTGACAAACTACACTCTGTAATCAAACCGCTACTGATCGCTGGAAGTAGCGGTATACAAATGTATACTAAATAAATAAATAAATAGCATTTCCTGACATTGCATTTCAGTTTACCCCCTTGCAGCTTCATGTTATGCCCTCTAGTTTTACAGCTTCCCCATCTTTGGAAGAGGTTTGATTGTCCATTAATACTCTTTAAGTATTTAAAGATCTGAATCATATCTCCTCTGTCCCTCCTCTGCTCCAGAGTGTACATATTTAGGTCTTATAAGTCTCTTCTCATAAGTCTTCTGATGCAGGCTCCAAGTCCTCTGAACCACTTCCAGCCTTTTTATATCCTTTGCAAGATACGGTCTCCAAAACTGAACACAATATTCCAAGTGAGGCCTCACCAGTGACTTGTACAGTGGCATTAGTACCTCTTTCTTTCTGCTGGTAATTCCTCTCTGTATGCAACCCAGCATCCTTCTGGCTTTTGTCACCGCCTTGTCACATTGTTTTGCCACCTTGAGAGCATCAGAAACAAATCACACCGAGGTCTTTCTCCTGGTCCGTGCACATCAATCTCTCGCCCCCTATCACATACAATTCCCTTGGATTTCTGCTTCCCAAGTGCATGGCAATGCACTTCTTTGCATTAAATCTTAACTGCCAAGCATTAGACCATTTGTCCAGATTTTATAGATCTTTTCTCATGCTCTCCACTCCCTGAGGGGAGTCCACTCTGTTGCAAATTTTGGTGTCATCTGCAAAAATACAGAGTTTTCCATTTAACCCTTTGGCAATAACACTCACGAATATATTGAACAGTACTGGTCCCAAGTCCGAACCCTGGGGCAAACCGCTAATCACCCTCCTTTCATCCGAGTGAATTCCATTTACCGTCACCCACTGTTGTCTGTCAGTTAACCGGTTTTTAATCCAGTTCACCATCTTGGGACCCATCCCCAAGCTGTTGAGTTTATTGATAAGCCTATGAGGAACAGTATCAAAAGCTTTGCTGAAATCTAGGTAGACCACATCCATCACATGCCCTTGATCTAGTTCTCTGGTCATCCAGTCAAAGAACTCAATCAGATTTGTTTGGTAAGATCGTCCTTTGGTAAAACCATATTTCCTTGGATCATGCAACCTGTTTGTTTTGAGGAAGTCCATTATTCGCTCTTTCAGGAGCACCTCCATTACTTTTCCCGCCACCGAGGTAAGGCTTACTGGCCTGTAGTTTGTCACTTTCTTCCCTATTACCACTTTTGTGGAGAGGTACCACATCAACCCTTCTCCAGTCCTGTGGAATTTCTCCTGTCTCCAAGGATCTATTAAAAACATCCTTTAACGGCCCTGCAAGAACTTCTCTGAGCTCTTTCAGTATCCTGTGGTGTATCCCATCTAGTCCCATAGATTTGTCCACTTTCAGTTTTGCAAGCTGTTCTAGCATATCATCTTTTGTGAATGGTATGGCATCTACTCCATTCCCATTTGTATTTTCGTCAATCACAGGTGATCCTTCTCCAGGATTTTCTCTAGTGAAAACAGAGCAGAAGTATTTGATTAGCATTGTCGCTTTTTCAATGTCACTTTCCACGAGTCCATTCCAAGCACTTTTAAGTCCTGCAATTCCACCTCTGATTTTCCTCCTCTCCCAAATATACCTGAAAAAAGTCTTGTTGCCACACTTCACATCTTTAGCCATCTTTTCTTGTGCCTTTGATTTTGCTATCCTTATTTCTCTTTTTGTCTCTTTCCATTTGATCTTGTATTCTTTTCTGTGTTGCTCTGTTTGCGAGCTTTTGAATTTTGTGAAAGTTGTGGTTTTTGCCTTTATTTGTACAACCACTTATTTGGAGAGCCATGTAGGTTTCCTTTTCCTCTTGTTTTTATTTACTTTCCTTACATATGTATCTGTTGCACCTTTTATTGCTTTCTTTAGTTTAGGCCATTGCAATTCCACTTCCCTTAACCCCTCCCACCCTACCAACTCCTCCTTCAGGTACTTGGCCATTTTACTGGTCAGCATTTTTGAAGTCTAAGACTTTGAACATAAGAACATAAGCACATAAGATATGCCATACTGGATCAGACCAAGGTCCATCAAGCCAAGTATCCTGTTTCCAACAGTGGCCAATCTAGGTCATACGTACCTAGCAGTTTCCCCAAAAGACACAGGTTCCATAATGCTTGTACTGGGTCAAGCATTGATATCCTGGGTCCCTTCTTAATAATGGTTTATGGACCTTTCCTCCAGGAACTTGTCCAAACCTTTTTTAAACCCAGCTACACTAACAGCCTTTACTACATCCTCTGGTAACAAATTCCAGAGTGTGATTACATGTTGAGTGAAAAAATATTTTCTTTTATTAGTCTTAAATAGTTTACCCTGTAGCTTCATTGCATGTCCCCTAGTCTTTCTATATTCTGATAACTATGCTATGATTGGATTCCATCTTGCTATGACTGGATTCCATCTTGGCTTTTATCTCAAACCACACCGTGAGATGATTGATGATGCTCATAAGGGCACCCACCTGAATATTCGACACGCTATCTCTGTTGGTGAGCACTAAATCCAGCACGGAGCTCTCCCTGGTCAGTTCCATCACCAATTGTTTAAATTATGCATCTTGGAAGGCATCCACAATTTTTTACTTCTTTCCAGATTTGCAGAAGGAACACTCCAATCCACATTGGGTAGATTAAAATCAACCAATATGATCACTTCCCCCTTCATGGCTATCTTTGCAATATCAACAATCAATTCGCTATCCATTTCTTCAGTTTGAGTTGGAGGCCTGTAGACCACACCAGTATGGATGACAGTGCCATCTACTCTTTCCAACACAATCCACAGCACTTCTGATTTTCCCCACATCCCCTACATTTCATCAGCTTTAATCTTGCTTTTGACATACAGGGCTACTATTCCTCCTTTTCTACCCTCTCTATCTCTTCTAAATAGATTATAGCCAGCTATGGCTATATCCCATTCATGTGACTCGTTAAACCATATTTCTGTAATGGCAACAATGTCTACGTCCATTTCCACCATTAGGGCTTCCAGATCAGGAACTTTGTTGGCTAGGCTTTGTGCATTTGTATTCATTGATTTCCAGAATTTGTTGAATGGCTTGCCTGCCTTTGGCATGGGTTTTGTTCTACATGCCCCTTCCCGCTTGCCATTGATGTGTTGTTCAAGTGTGTGGCTGCTTCCAATGTTGTTTTTCCTTTGCTGGGAGTGATGTACTGAACTTGTCATTCTCCATCCGTCACCCTTTCCCTAGTTTAAATGCCTGTCAACATAATGCCTGAATTTTTCACTTAGGATCATTTTCCCTGCAGCGGAGAGAGGTCACAGCTATGTATTTATATAGTGCTATAGAGAATTAGGCTACAGTAGCAAGAATGTTCTTTTTAATTGTAATGGTACTCCAGTCATTGGCCAATCTTTTGCTTGTCTGTACAGATCCAAGATTCTCATCATGGTTATGTGTACTTGCAGTGGATAGTAACTAGCATAGACAACATAAAAAATGGATTCCTGCTAGTTTTCATGGACATCTCAGTGGCCTTCGACACAGAGTCCCACACCATACTGCTACAATGTCTACAAGAGATCAGACTACGCAAAAACACTCTAAAATGGTTTACCTCTTATCTGAGCAATCAAAAGCAGCAAGTCAAATGCAGTGAGACGAGATCAACACAGTTCCCCATCACACAAGGAATACCTCAAGGATTAGCATTCTCATCTATACTCTTCAATATATATATTCAACCCATATGCAACATCATCAAATGGCACAAGATATATTACCACCTTTATGCCGACGATATCATGGTGTATGCCCCAATTAACCTGCTTTCACCTGACCTGACTCCAGTAACCAAGGGCCTCGAAGACATGAACACCTGGCTCGCCAAAAATAACCTGATGGTCAACTTTGACAAGACAGAGGCAATGTTCATTTCTAGAAACTCCACATTCAACCCACCCCTAGCAATCAGTATCCTAAACAAGATGATAGCACTAAAGGCCGAAGTAAAGTACTTAGGCATCACCCTGGATCAAAATCGAAACCTACAATCGCACATCAACAAAGCCGCGGTGAAAGCCTACCACCAATTAAAGCTCATCAGGAGACTCATCCAAGAATATTTCCACACCATATGCCAAGCAGTTATCGCCTCAATATTGGACTATGGAAACTCATTATACCAAGATCTACCCAAGCTGACTATCCACCCACTTCAACTGGTGCAGAATACTGCAGCGCACATTATCACAGGCAATGCCAAGTCTAAACACATCACACCCATACTACAACAGCTGCACTGGCTGCCAATAATTGCACTGGCAAGATTCAAAGCAACCCTGAACATATTAAAAGTCATCCACCACTCCTCAGCAGACGTGCTCCAGGACATAATAATCAAGGACATAAGTAGCAGGCCTAGGTGAATCAACAATAGTAACAAACTCAACAGCAAGCAACATCTAATAGAGCACTTTCACTCTCGGCACCTGCCCTATGGAACTCCTTCCCTGAAGAATTAAGAGCTCTAAATGACATCAAGGACTCCTGTAAGTCTCTCAAGACCCTCCTGTTCATGGTTTCCTATGGACAAGTAACATAAAATTGTCAAACACCAGAATTCTGCTACAAATGGCCCACCGACAACCCGCACGCTCAAATGAGAACTAAATACAGATAGTCTTATGTATGTCCTATCATACTCCTCCCCTCCTGTTAAATGTATCCTACAATTTGCGTTGTTAACCACTTTGATTTAAGGATAAAGTAGTATACAAAACTGGTTAAATAAATAAATACTAGCCAACCTAGCACAGATAGTGACTCAGTCCAGTGTTGTGCAACATCTGCAGGCTGAGTGTGATGGACCTAGCTGAAATGATTTTGCTAGAAAGAGGGGAGAGCTGCTTTTCTGCACTGCCTGAAACCTGAAGGTGGTTATGTTTTGTGAAACTGTGCTGGCTGGTGTCAGAACCCCCTTCCTGCCTCTGTAGCACGCACTGCATTCAGGTCCTTTGGAAACAGCTCATTGAGAGTCCCTAACCAGCAGGTATAGGACACCAGGATTAGATGGGACATATTGCTCCAACATGCTGCAATTGTATGGCATATAAAGAGTTTAGCATAATATACCTAACTCAACACCTGCCCTATTCCGGCAGTAGGATAGTATAGTACAGTATAGTAGTATTCATGAATTGTTCCTCATGTGATCATAAGCACAGTGTTTTCCCAGAGGTACCAAATGGCAGAAAGCCCTGTGGCAAGATGAATTCTTAGGTTAGGAAGCAGATTGTTTTAGTTCTTTGGGACATATTTCCCATGTTGCAGCCTTGGATGCTGTAAAAATACAAGGAAGCTATTTCAACACCTGACACAGATGGCTTCAAGGGTTATCCAAGGCAGCAAATGCACAAGTAGAAAGAAGACCAGGATGCTAAGAGAGCGGGACAGTGAATAGCCCGCTGATACGCCCACTGCTTTATCTTCTGTTCAATCAGCCTCATGCTGATTTCTGGAAAAGTTTTAGATGCTTGGCAGGATGTGAAACCTCTTGAGTTCAAGAGTGTCTGTAGCAAAATGAAATCCCTTTGTTCGTACAGTATATTAGAACAGAAGGTTGACAAGATACCTGCAGTTCCAGGACAGTATGGACTTCCTCCCCGCTCCCTTCCTCCCTCCCGCCCAAGACAAGTGTCTGTTGGTTCCAGTTGTGTTCTGGTACTACAATGTGCTTAACAAAAAAGATCCAAAGTCTGTATTAATACATTATTTATTTATTTATTTTATTTATTTGCAGTCTCTTTTATACCGCGCTATTCAACATCAGTGCGGTTTACAATGAACTTAAGAGTTGCACATCTCAATTTCGTGATTTGTGCTTACAGTGAAACAGGTATAATAACTTGGGTATACATTAAACAGGAAAATTAAACTTGGGTATGCATTAAGCAGGTATAACAGGTAAAATAGGGTATAAATAACCAGTCCCTTAACAAGGAGACACGATGAATAAATACAGTCTACTTTATGCAACAATATAATGAGTTATGCGGCACTGCATAAGTTTCTCATGGTGGTTGGAGGGGAAGGTGTGATTGCGAGTGATCAGTCTGGGAATGTGACGTGCATGAGTTTGAGGTGCTGCATTGAGATGTGAGAGTGGGTGAGTGTGGGGAGAAGACTGCATCATCGTAGTGATGAAGAAAGAGGTGCCGTTTCAGTGCCTTCCTAAATTGGGAGAGTTCACTGATGGTTCTGATAGTTGCTGGTAGTGCGTTCCAGCAGGATGGAGCAAAGAAGGAGAAGGCTCTGGATCTAGTGAATTGAGAACACTTCATGCTTGCCTTAGTTAATATGAGAGTATTTGCGGCATTCGATCTCCTTGCTCGAATGGGAGGTGTGATTGAAATTAGATCAGTAATGGCAGTAGCAGGGTATTTATTGATGGCTTTATGGGTCATAATTAGGATCTTGAATGAGATCCTGGCTTGTATGGGTAGCCAGTGCAATTGTTTTAGTATTGGGGTAATATGAGAACTTCTTGAGGCTCCATGAAGGATTCTTGCAGCTGAATTCATTGCAAGTTGTAAGGGGTTAGTCGTGCACTTAGGTAGACCATACAAGATCGCATTGGCATAGTCAAAGTGAGGCATTATTAGGGCCTGAAAGACAGTTCGGAAGTCATCAGGTTCTAACAGTTGACGCAAATTGCGGAGGGTCCGGATTTTATGGTACACCGACTTTGTTATGTTTTTGATATGAGCCTTCATATTAAGTTGCTGATCAAGCGTTACACCTAGGTATCTTACTGTAGTCTTGCATATGATCTCTGCGTCGCGAACCTTGATAGACAGGGGTGGAGTAAAAGCCGGATTCCTGGTTACGAAGAGGGCTTCTGTCTTTTTGAAATTTAACTTAAGCATTTGTGCATTTAGCCAGTCTGTGACAGCGTCAAAGCACCTGTTAAGTGGGGATAGTTCAAGATGTTCTGTCGAAATTGGCATGTACATCAAGACGTCGTCAGCATAGACCAGGCAGTTGATATTAAATGATTGGATGAGATCACAAATGGGTTGCATATAGACATTGAACAGCAAGGCGGATAGAGATGAGCCCTGTGGAACACCTTTAGTTTGGGGGAAGGAATCGGAGTTGGAGGGGCCAGAACGGACATGTTGCCAGCGATCAGTGAGGTATGAAGCGCACCATGACAAAGCTGAAGCTTGAACTCCCTTCTCTCTGAGGCGTAGCAGGAGAACTTCGTGGTCTACGGTGTCGAATGCGGCAGCAATGTCCATGAAGATCAGTGCAAAGCCTTGTCTGATGTTATCGAGACCTAAGGTTATGGTGTTGAATAAGGTTGTGAGTAATGTTTCAACACCATGTGCTTCGCGAAATCCATGCTGGCAGGGATGCAAGGGTGCATTAGTATCTATGTGATCTTGTAATTGGCGTTGGGTAATCTTTTCAATGATTTTTGATAGGAGAGGTATGCTGGAGATAGGCCTGTAGGATTCCATCATCGAAGGGTCCAACTTACTGTTTTTTAGGAGTGGTCTGATAGCCGTCTGCTTCAGGCTTCGAGGAAATGTTCCAGTAGAGAATGATACATCAATCAATTTGGATAGGAATGGGCTGAGCTCGGCATGAAGGGCCTTTATCCAGGGAGCTGGACACGGATCGGAGGGTGCTGTTGTAGTGTTTATGTTTAGGATAGTGTCTTGAATGACTCTGTCAGATGGAGTAGAAAATGATGTGATAGTGTGTTGGGACCCACTCAAGAAATGACTAAGAGGAGGTTGTGGGATGGAGAAAGGTAGGCTGGCTGGTATGGGGGGGCTTAGCAGTGTGGGCAAGCTGATTACTTTTCTTACGCAAGTAATAAGCATATTCTTGTGAGTCTGGGTAGGGTAAGTTCTCTTGAGATGGCTCCTTTGCTAGAGATTTCACAATTTGGAAAAGCTCGTGGGGTTTGTTCAAGGAGCGTTGTAGTCTTTTTGCATGATATTGTTTCATACTTGATGCTATTAGTACATTATATTACATAAAGAGGGTAATTTAATGACAAATCAACAGGTGAAGTAGGTATCTATTTTAAATCTATTTCATAAAGACATGTAGTTGTCTATGAGTTCTTTTACTAAAGTATGTTATGGTTTCACATATATCGTGCCAATAATGTGCAAAACCATTGGCACGTTAGATGCACCACCACTTGATTAACTGTCGAGGCATGGACAGCATCTTCCCATCAGTTAACGGGCTGCACTGTGCCCAGATTGAGCATGAGTGCATTACCCAGACATGCTGACTACAAGGCATTCCTTATGCCCACTCTCCGCCAATAACCCGCTACTTACTTCAATGCATGAAGCATAGCTAGTGCAGAAATCGGGCCACACTGTGTTGCTCCTCCTCCCGTGCTCACAATTATTGCAGGTCACCGCATGGGGTTAATGAGTACTATAATGCATGTTAACTGCTTAGGACCCTTTAGTAAAAGACCCCTTATACCTCTTTATAAACTGCTAGCATAAAACCGGCCAAAACTGCAGCTATAACTTGGCTGCATACACTTAGACCAGCTCAGAGCTGAGGTAAATTTATGTGACTGAAGCATGTGTGCCTTCTAGGCAATGTTGCCTCCTGGTGACCCAGCAGCCCCTGGGTTTTCTTGGCTAGGTGTGACTGAAGTAGATTACCAGGCATTTCTTCATAGGCAATGGAGGGATAAGTGACTTGCCCAAGATGTCAGTGGGAACTGAACGCTGGTCTTTTGGTTACAAGACTGTTGCATTAATCCACCAGCTTACTCCTCCACTCCAAGCAGTGACCACCTACAAACCACCCAAACCACAGTAAAACATGTTATATGTATGTATATAGTTTCCCCAGTTAACCCAAGTTTAAAACTCCTGTTTTATGTAACGTAGGACCAGGGCCGGCCCGTCCATTGAGCAAGAATGTTTTTTGCACAGGGCCCCGCGTTTCAGGGGGCCCCGCGCAAAGAACATTCTGATTTTTTTCAAAATTAAATAATAAAAAAAAAAGCTGGCTGCTACCGCTACCGCTGCCGCCGCCACCGCAGCAGCTGTAGCAGCCAGCTTTTTTTTTTTTTTTTAAATTTTACTTGAGCCGATGGGGGGGGGGTTAGGACTGTTAATGGGCTATGGGGGGGCTAGGACTGGAAATGGACTGGGGGGGTTAAGACTGGAGGTGGGCTGATGGGGTTAGGACTGGTAATGGGCTGTGGGCTGATGGGTTAGGACTGGTAATGGGCTATGGGGGGGTTAGGACTGAAAATGGGCTATGGGGGGGCTATGACAGGAAATGGGCTGATGGGGAGGGGTTAGGACTTGAGGTGATCTGATGGGGTTAGGACTGGTCATGGGCTGTGAGCTGTTGGGGGGGGTTAGAACTGGTAATGGGCTATGGGGGGTCAAGACTGGTAATGGGCTGTGGGCTGCTGGGGGCTGTCTGGTAATGGGCTATGGGGGGTTAGGACTGATAATGGGCTATGGGGGGCTAGGACCGGACATGGGCGGATGGGGAGGGGTTAGGACTTGCGGGGGGCTGATGGGGTTAGGACTGGTAATGGGCTGTGGGCTGATGGGGGGGTTAGGACTGGCAATGGGCTATGGGGGGCTGACTGGAAATGGGTTGATGGGGTTAGGACTGGAAGTGGGCTGATGGGGTTTAGGACTTGTAATGGGTTATAGGGGGGGCTTAAACTGAAAATGGGGTGATGGGGGGTTAGGACTGGAAGTGGGTTGATGGGGGGGCTAGGACTGGTATTGGGTTGGGGGGTTGCTAGGACTGGAAATGGGCTGATGGGGGGCTAGGACTGGAAATGGGCTGATGCAGGGACTAGAAGGGAATGGATGCTGGGTGAGGCTGGAACTAGAAGGGAGCTGATGTTGGGGGAGGATTAGAATGGGATGGGGCTGGGAGAGTAAAATAGAGAGTGGAAAAATATTTTGTGTGGGAGGGATAAAAAATCTACAATTGGCCGGGTATTGGGAGAGTAAGTGGGGATTGAGGATGGAGGGGTAAAATTTGAGTGGATGAAATAGGAATGAGGAAAGAGCAAAAGGAGAAAGATTAGTATGTTAAAGCAGATGTAGAGAGAGAATGGAAAAAAAACTAGAAGAGAGTAGAAAGGACAAATGGACAGCAGACGATGGAGAGTTAGCAGAAGACACGAAGAAACCAGAAGAAAGTGGCTGGAGCAATTGCAGCTGAAAAAAATGCACAAAAGGTAGAAAAATATCTCTTTATTTTGAATTTATTAATTGGAATATGTCAGCTCTGGTAAATGTGCATCATTAACGTCTGCGCTTTGTTTAGTACAAGAGCAAATTAATGTATAGTTTTATTTCTACAGTGTTGTACATTCCAAGTTCGGCTTTTGGGATTCCCAGTTTAATTATTGTCTTCCTGTTTCTAAATTGTGATTACTTGTTTGGTGATGGTCTATGTTCTGCATGTGTAACTGAGCTGAGGTGTTCTGTTTATATAATTCCTATTTGACATTGCCACTTGTTCTCTTTCCCCAGTAGGTCATGTATTGTTGTTCTCTGAAATGTATTGGTTTAATATTTGCAGTGTTGCCTTTTGATAGGTAGGGTATGGTGCTTTGTGAGTCCTGGTAATGCTGTCAGGATACGGCGGGTTTACTATGGGTTCTAAATGGTCAGTGTTTGTAGTAGTTCCTAATGTGTCTGGCAGTTGGCACTGGATTATAGTAATGTAGAAATCTTTTAGTCTTTCTTTATCCATACACTCATTAAGAGGCACGTTTACTAAAAGTTAGTATATGGTAACATTATGCAAATATTTATGCAAATGAGGCCCCTTATGCAAATGAGGCCCCGCACCCCCCTTGGGCCGCCCCTGCTGGGGGCCCACAATTTTTGTTGGCGTAGGGCCTCACTCAAGGTAAATCCGGCCCTGCATGTATGGTAATTTTATGACTATTGTATGCATATATGTTAGCATATACATGCAAATATTCTTTAGTAAAATCACCCCCCAAAATGTGCATTTTGGGAGTTATTTTCAAACTACCCCCACTGATGCAAAGTTTGTGGGTGGTACTTTCCTTCTGAAAATTTCCATGGGAAAAGTATCTGCAGACATTTGCACCTGCTTTTTCCGTGCATACCTTTTCCATAGGTTTGGAAATGTATTTATTTATAGCCCACCCATCTGGAAAGGACCTTCCTTTGAACTGGGTCTGAGGGAATTTGCAA
This sequence comes from Ichthyophis bannanicus, assembly GCA_033557465.1. NCBI lineage: Eukaryota > Metazoa > Chordata > Amphibia > Gymnophiona > Ichthyophiidae > Ichthyophis > Ichthyophis bannanicus. Next base: position 1,378,513,771 of record CM066033.1, on the reverse strand, counting down.
TATCTTGGGATACGACTTAGTAACAACTTTTCCTCTATGTATAAGAAAAAGGTAGTAGAGAAATTGAATCACGTTAAAGTATTATGCGAGAAATGGAGAGAGCTCCTCCCCCCACCCCTCCCCTCCTCCCTCTCCCCCTGCAAACATAAAAATTAGAAGCAAATTAGGAGTGTGGTTAAGAAATGCATATGGGTCATTAAAGAAAAGGTGAATTGGTCATTATAAGTTGGTCCTAGAAAAAGGTAAGGGGAGGTAGGGTTGCAGATTGAAAGACTGTACAATGGGGCCGCCTTGATGAAGTGGCTACATGAAGCCTACTGAGACCCAAGTTTGCTCCAGGAAAACCTTTGCAGAGCTGTTGTGAAACGTATAGGTTTTTTTTATAATATCTTGCCCATGAGGAAGGTAGCACTAAAACAGAAGGGTTTCAAGCAGCTGATAATGCCCTTCAGAAAGGCATGGAGGTGGTGGTGAGGTACGAAGAAGGCAATCTGCTGCTACACTCTGTCATTTCTTTCTTTTCTCGACATTAAAACAAGATACAGTTATGTCCCCTATTTAAATGGCCATGGTGTTCTTCCACCAACTTACCACTCCCTTTTCACAAACCAATCAGATCACTGTATACCAATCAATTCAAGCTTCGTGGATGTACTGCTTGTAAAGAGTATATCCAGAATTGCTCCAGATAAGTCAGACGCTGCTGGCAATCACCCCCTCACCAATCCTTTGGGACTACATCAATTATATGCCAACGCAGGTCTCAAAACACATGTGCCTTTTGTCGACACCTCCAACTTATTATAATTCAATCTTGAACGGCATTCACGTAATTGTTGAATCATTGTTCTACTAGTTCGTCCAACATAAACCAGTCTGCAAGGGCATTCAATGATATTGACTACAAATGATGTCATGCAATTAGAAAATTGATGGGATTTAATAGTTTTATTTTAAGGGTATGCTGTCCAACTATCTCCAGTAATGGTGGAACTACAAAATTCACATTGATTATATGGATAATGCTCAAAAAACACTCTTCTTCCTCCAGCTGGTATTTCCATATAACCAATTTGCGCACATAATTTCCAATGTTTTTGCCCCACTGAATTATCAGTAAAACAATAATGTAACTGTAAAACTGACCAGTGTTTAAATATCAATGATGCTTGTCACCCTGCACCCACTCCCTAACCTTGAGGGTTAAGGAGGGATGGGCCTTGTGTAGTTGTGGGGGCCAATGAAAGTCGGGAACAAGACATTTATATTTACAAGGATTTTATTTTCCCCGCTCCTTGGTGGACAGGAACAGGTGAGAAGAATAACCATCACTATAACTTTTTCTCCAATCAGAAGCTGTCTTTCCTTAGTGTTCCTATCATAATAGGATTTTTGCTTGCCCTGACTTCTTTGTAAATTTTCCACCGCAACCTTTGAGGTTCGGCGCAGCCGCTTTTTCAAGTCCCTTAGGAACTCGGGGATCTCTACCTCCCTGGCGCCTGGTTCTACCCACTGTTCCTTTAGGATGTCCAGAACCCCCCGGGGAGACCTCCCATATAACAGCTCATAGGGTGCTGTTCCCAATGAAGCTTGTTTCCTTTCCCTACAGGCGTAGAGAACAAAAGGGAGCATTATATCCCACTGGTCCAACTCACCCTCCAGACTCCTACGTAGCATTTGTTTAAGTGTTTGGTTTTGTCTTTCAACTAAACCGTTCGTCTGGGGGTGGTATGCGGCTGTCTTAATATGTTGGATGCCGAAGGCATCCCATACTTGCATGAGGTACTTCGAGAGGAAGTTACTCCCCCTATCGGTGAGGACTTCCCTTGGAAACCCGACTTCGCAAAATAGCTTGACCAGCTCAATAGCTATTATTTTTGCCGAAGTGGAGCGGAGTGGCATGGCCCACGGGAATCGTGTGGCGTGGTCCACTACTACCAAGATGTAACGAAAACCTCTCGGAGTTTTGATCAATGGTCCCACTATATCTACCCCTATCCTCTGGATGGGGTCTTTGATCACCGGTGACGGTATCATTGGGACATCCCTGGGATGGATTGCGGAGACACGTTGGCAAGTGGGGCAAGCCTCACAGAACCGGGTCGTCTCTTTAAAAACCCCCGGCCAGTAGAATCGGGCCAGAATTTGATCAAGGGTCCCCTGACTGCCCTTGTGTCCCCCTACCGGATGGTCATGGGCCAACCGTAGTACTATATTCTTGAAGGTAGTAGGTACTACCAACTGTTTTCTACTGTCCCCCGTAAAAGGATTCTTACTTTCTCTATAAAGGATCCCTGACGTGAGGAGAAATCTAGGCAGTGTATCCCTAGGGTCCTGGGCCCACTTAAAAGCGTGTGTGAGAGCGGGGTCTGCTTGCTGCTCTTTCGGAAATGATGGAAATTTTTTCATCAATTCTTCCGGTACCCATGGCAGCTCTTGCCCTGCCTGCACTTCAGACCTGTTTTTAGAGCGGGACTGTTTTTCTTTACGCTTCTCCGCTTAGCCCTTCTTCACCTTGGGATCAGGAGGGGTCACTAACGCATCATCAGAGGGAAGGGCTTCTCCCGTATCCTCTGATGTACCTTCCTGCGGATCTAGGGCTGAGGTCTGGGCTCTTGTGGAGACCATGGCTCCCTTCTCCTGTAACTCTCTCTTTATTTCTCTATAAAACTGGGGCCAGTTTCTGCCTAGAATCACTGCATGTGGGAGGCGTGGGACAACTGCTAGCGGGATATCTCTTTGTGCCCCTAAGCCTGCTATATGTAGGTTGTAGACGGGGTAGGAAGATGTTCCCCCGTGAACGCATCTTATCTTTACCTCTGGCCTTCCAGAATTCCTCAGATATCATGCTCAACTCAGCACCCGAGTCCAGCTAAGCTTGAGTGGTTATACCTTGCACGCAGACGGCTAACAGAAAACCTGGTCTGTCCTCCACATACGTATCAGCTACTAAGGCATTCTTTATCAAGCATTGCTTTTGCACATGGCCTACTTGCCCACACTTAAAACATCTCATTTTACCTATAGAACTTTTTCTACCAGGCATGGACATTTTTACTGGATCCTCTTGGACCCTCCGCCGCCTTTCTGATCCGCTGCTGCCATATTCAGAGAATGGGGTGCTAGCTCTCTGGGCCATTAACTCTGCCTCTATATATCTCTCTGAGAGAGCAACCGCTTCCTGGGGGTTCTTGCAGTTCTGCAGGATCAGGAAGGTGTGAATCTCCTGTGGCAATGCTTCCATATATTGTTCTAATATCAAATCATCTAGGATAGATTCCACAGATCTCCCTTCGGGGGTCAACCACTTATACAATAAAGCTCTTATTCGGTGGTATAGAGACTTGGGAGTTTCACTCGGCCCGAGTCTCACATTCCTTAGACGAGTGTGATATACGAGTGGAGTGAGACCCAATCTCTCCCGAATGGCCTTTTTTAACTCCTCAAAGCTTCCAGCTAGGTCTGGAGGCATGGCTCGGTATGCTGCTCTCGCTTTCCCTGTAAGGGATGCAGCTAGCCTTAAGGCCCAATGTTCCCTTGGCCATAAGCTCAGGCGTGCCACCCTCTCAAAACTCTCAAAGTAGTCATCTATGTCATCCTGACTAGTTAAAGGTCCAAAGTTGAACAAAGTCCCTGTCGGCATGTTAACAGATGGTATCATGTTAGCGACTAAGGAACCTGCTTCCGACGCTGGAACAGTGTCCGGCTTCTTTCCTTTCACATACTCTTCCAAAAGAGCTAGAAGCGGTTGTTGCTGCTCCTTTAAAGACGCGTTGGCTCTCTGCTGCGCCTCCAGCGCTAGCTCGGCTTGGCGTTCAAATTGCGTCGCCATCCACTGGATGATGTCCTTCGGGTCCATCGCCATCCTTGGGTTTCACTGAAATGCAAACAAAAACAAACAGGAACCCAAGTGCGGTATCTCTGACTATATCTCTGGGGTTCCTCCAGAAACAAACTTTTTTTTCTTTTTTCTTTTTTTCCTCCCCAGCTACCACTAGGGGACACCCTCTGCCTTGGTATCCACACAACCCAGGGTGTGTACCCGTTACCTGGCTTAGGTGTGTAACAAGCACTTCAGGAAATGGCTCCTGCAGCCCTCTGCGATCCCTCCTCCTCTCCTGGGCTTCGTCAGCTCTTCAGCCAGGGTCCACTTTGAAGAAGAGGTTCTCTGCAGCTCCTGATGCGGCTTCTTCTGCGCCTGCGCTGAATCCTCAGTGCTACGCCACTTGTCACCCTGCACCCACTCCCTAACCTTGAGGGTTAAGGAGGGATGGGCCTTGTGTAGTTGTGGGGGCCAATGAAAGTCGGGAACAAGACATTTATATTTACAAGGATTTTATTTTCCCTGCTCCTTGGTGGACAGGAACAGGTGAGAAGAATAACCAAATCAGGAACAATGCAAATTACAGGCTTTCAATACTGTGCTTCAGCCTAATCTTCACTGAGGAAGCACATTACACCATGTGTCTTCTCTGTGCTGTATTTACAAATACTCCGGTAAGAAATAATATTGTTTTCTCTTGCAATCAGGTTACAGTCCAGCTTATTTCAGTGCTTCAATAAGCTTTCCTTTCAGTTGCTCAAACAGTATTCATTTCATAAGCTTTTCACATATCCTTGGTTAACATAACCAGAATAAAATATCAGGTATAATCATTCAAGCTTGGCTCTTCTCAGCTCTATCTATTAGACCAATCGAGCAGTCCATCGGCTGGTTAACTTCAATCATGGGAACTGGAGCCGATGTGGGAAATCCTATCTCAGGATTACTTCCTGCTTGAATGCTAGTCTGTTCTGAAACAGCTCTTCTATTTAGGAATTGTTTGAATTCATTCAGGAGTAGTTCTGCCTGTCTTCTAGCAGGACTACTGGGAGAACCTTCTCCTTGCTTGGGCAGGTAATTATCTGCTTCTGGTGAACAAACAATGCTCTCCCTGTTTAGACACTCTGTGCCCGTGGTGGAGTTACCCCTCCCCCACTTATCTCTGTTAGTGAGTGTTGGAATCACACGTTCCTCTGCACGAGCTCTGCTCTTAAAGAATGCTTTAAAGGTAGGACCTTCTGTATCAGTGTAGCCTAATTCTCTTGTAAACAGTTTAGCTGAGTTCCTCTCGTCAGCTTGCTTGTTAAAAGCAGGAACTGCTGGCTGAGAAAAGCTACGCTTAGTTAGAGAGCTTTCAGGCTGTAACCAACGTCTCTCACATTGCCTGAAACTATCCTGTACTTTAAAATCAGGATTCCCTCTTTCTGGCTCATAAAACTTGTTAAAGGAATTAAGTGCAGCAGGTACCTTAAAATGAGGCTTGTCAGAAAATGCCTTGCCAGCGTGCCTTTCTCTCCAAGGGTAAATGCTGTCTCCCAACAACCTAGGCTTTACTCCTGGTTCTGAATCAGTTTCCCTTCTGTTGCAGCTGGGCAGTATTTCTGTAGCAGGGTCAAAGGGTTCTGCATTCAAGAGAGCTTCTTGCCTTCCCAATGCCTTTTGCCTTCTCTCTTGTGGATTCAAACCACCTTCACTTCTCATTCCATTTGTAGTGCTCACTTCTCCATTCCTTCTCATCACCGTCCTACTCCTTCTCCTTCTCATCATACTACTGTCTTCCCTCTCTCTGCTTAACAAGGGGCTCCTGCTCTGGGAAGCCCGCCTCCTACTAGGGCGTGCCCAATCCACAGCTCTGGTTCTCTCCTCCCCTGAGGTGAGCTGATTAGTTGCCTGTAGGTTATGCTGAGAATGGAAAAACCTGCCTTTTCTTGCTATACCTGAACCAACCAGAGGGTCAGTATCAGTTTCCATGGCTTCTGAGGTTGCCACTGCGTCACATGCTATAGTAGACGCACTTATCGAAAAAGGAAGAACACATACCGGTTGGGGCATTTTTTCCTTCTGCATTGATCCTGCTTACTAAGAGATCACGTTGAGCATATAAACCTATCAAATATGCTCATTTTATAATGGATCTAGGATATCCCCTCTGAAGAAATTGCTGTGTCAACTTACTGGCTTGTCATTTATATTCATCTGTATCAAAACATATTCTACGCAAATGAAAGAACTGGTTATCCCTCCTTTAATTTGTATGAATGATGACTCGTAAAGTAGAGAAGGTTATTTTTTGCCACTTCTTAACCGGGTAAGGCGGACGACGCCTCTCGCCCCTCCCCAAGCCCCACCCCCACTTTCCTTCCCCCAAGAGAGCAATTCAAAACAAACACATGACAACAAGTTGGGACTTAAACTGGTCGCAGCTTTAATAACCTTTTCAACACACATAATCCAACATCAACATATTTTTAACCCCCCCCCCCCCCAAGCAGAGCGAGCTCTCACCCGCCGTGTTAGTAGCAAGGTGACGCCGCATCCGCTTCCCCCGGGCACAGGCCCGACATTTTCCACTCCCTCCCTCTTCCGGCTTCGCCATGCTATTAGCAAAAGCCTGAGGGATTAACCGGGTCGGGGGTACCCCACCCCCGCCCTCATGCTTGCCACCGGCTCCGGACCCCGGAAACCTCCGGGATCCCGCCAAAGCCCCCCCTCCAGCTGCAACAACCCAAACACCCCCCCCCCAAAGCCTCCCCCAGCCGGGGTGGGCGGGCGGGACAACAGGAGCCGCCAGCCTGGACCCAGCAACTGCCGATGCAGAGCTGGGTCCCCGCGACACTTACTCCCCCCCCCCCCCGGCTGCCGCGGCCCAGCCTCCCATTGGCTCCCGGGCGTTTAAAACGCCACGGGGAGCCAATGAGGCGCCCGGCCGCGCGGGCAGTAACAGCCGCGCGCCGCCGCACCCGAGAGGGGGCGGGGCGAACGGCCCGCCACCCCCCCGGTTAGTAGCGGCCGCGCGGACGGGACCCGCGGCCTTGCTGTAACCGGGTAAGGCGGACGACGCCTCTCGCCCCTGACCTAGCCCCACCCCCACTTTCCTTCCCCCAAGAGAGCTATTCTAATATAACTCATGACAACATGTTGGGACTTATACTGGTCGCTTCTTTAATAACCTTTTCAACACACATAATCCAACATCAACATATTTTTAACCCCCCCCCCCCCCAAGCAGAGCGAGCTCTCACCCGCCGTGTTAGTAGCAAGGTGACGCCGCATCCGCTTCCCCCGGGCACAGGCCCGACATTTTCCACTCCCTCCCTCTTCCGGCTTCGCCATGCTATTAGCAAAAGCCTGAGGGATTAACCGGGTCGGGGGTACCCCACCCCCGCCCTCATGCTTGCCACCGGCTCCGGACCCCGGAAACCTCCGGGATCCCGCCACCGGCTCAGGTCAGCCACGACCAGAGCCGCCCCCCAAAGGTAAGCTGCGACCAGCCCTCGCCCCCAAAGGCATACCTTCCAAGGCCTCCTGCCAATCGTTCAGCAGTAAATCTAGCCCTATCGGGGACAAGTGCACCCCATCCGGCCCATAGAGGCCCGGGCAGTCCACGTCCACCCAAGGGTGAAAAATTTGACAGCCCCCGTGCTGTCCCACCCACCGGCCAATTTGACGGTTAATTTTGGTCACACCCCGTGACCACCGTCGCTGAGCCCTACAGGACGGCCTTGGAATGATATCCGACCATAGCAATAGTACATCCGGAAACATCCCCAACACCACCCCAAAGTCCTTGATAGCTGCTCGAATCAACTGCCGGCAGGTCCATGAAGCGAGATCGTTGCCACCCAAGTGGAGCAGTAACACATCCGGGGTGCCTCGGGAACGCTGGAGGTGCCGAAGCAAAGGCAGGAGTTGGATCCACCGGAGTCCGCGTTCGCCCAGCCATGTGATCGTCACCGCCCGCTCAGGAAGTCCCAAATTCAGCCCCACTGGGCGCATCGCTGCTCGCCGACCCGCCCAGAAGACAAAGGAGTGGCCCAAAATCCAACAGCATCGCTGCCCCACACCTGAAAGACAAAGAACAGCCCCGTTAATGCCCCCCCCCACCCACTCCCCTACAAACGCACATAGCTCTGGAAGGCTCCCGACCGCCATCGCCCAATGCGCTGTATCTCCTGATCGGGCAGTCCAGCCACCGCTGCACTGGTTGCCGCTCCGATCCGGAAGGAATGAGGGGCAAAGGCACCAGGATCTTCGCCTATCTGTCGTAAAGCCAGGCGCAGCACTGCGGTAAATTGGAAGCGCGTAAGAACCCGCCCGTCCAGATGGATAAAAAGGCTACCATCCCCTTCTGGACGAAGGCGTAAATACGCCTGCAGTAACGCGACCGGACACGAGGGGGAACCCTGAACCGCTGCCAAGTCCACCCACACCCCCCTACCCGCCTGATCCGTCTTAGAACGGGCAAGGCGGATACGAACCCTACTCCCGATCAAGTGCACGTGACGCACTTGCACCGCCCTCCCATTGTGAAGCCGCCCCGACTCCGAAACCAGCTCGCCCACCCGAAATGCGCCGAAAAAGGCTAACGAAAAAACGGCCCGGAAAAGCACCCCTTCATAGCAGGAGGACACTACCTGCGGCAAAGCCCCGCACAACCGACACAGTAGGTCATGCGTAATAGGACGCCGCCAATCCCCGGGCGAGGGACTGGACCGCTCCCAACCCCGCAACAACGTACGCGTTAGAAATCCCCCTCCCGCCCACCCCCACCCGAAAGCCCGTGCGAAAAAGGCGAAGCCTGCCACGTTCCGTCGGGTAGTGGCCCGAGAGAAGCCCTGTTCTTTAGCCGCCGCCACATACTGACCCATCAGCAAATCCGAGGCCAGCCCGGGCCGCCATCCATGGAGTAGCAAGAAGGACACCACACTGCAGTAGCCACGTTGATACGTGACCCATGTCGCTGAGGATACAGACTTCCGCAACAGCTCGATCATTCCTGGAGGCCAATCCGCCATAAATGCTCCGGGACCACCGATCCCACGTCGTCCGCATCTGGGGCCAATGTCCGAAACAGCGCCCACTTGAAACGGGAAAGAGCATCAGCAATCTGGTTATGACTCCCAGGGATATGACGAGCCTTAATTACTAAATTCAACCGCAAACATGAAAACACCACCTGCCGCATCAGGTCAGCTACTGGCTGACATCTTGGGGAATAGTTATTAATCACCGAAACTACCGCCTCGTTGTCGCACCACCAGCGTACTCTGCGATCGCGTAGTCTATCCGGCCACAACGACAGTACCACCAAAATGGGAAACAACTCGAGGAAGGTAATATTCTTCGTAAGCCCCACCGCTCGCCAGGATGGATGCCAGCCTTCCGCACACCATGCGCCCCCAAAATAAATCCCCAAACCCGAACTCCCCGCTGCATCCGTATACAACTGCAAATCTGCAGAAGTCACCTCCGGGTCTCTCAGCACCGTGGTACCATTGAAGTCACGAAGAAAATCATCCCAAATCCGCAGGTCTGCCCGCAAGCTGCCGGACAGCCGGATCCGATGATGCGGCCTAGAGACGCCCGAAGTAGCAGCGGACAATCGGCGCAAGAATACTCGCCCCATCGGGATCACCCGACACGCAAAATTCAGGGACCCCACTAAAGACTGCATCTCCCGCAGCGTTAGCTTACTAGAGCCCAGCGCATTGGCGACCAACACCCGCAGGCTCGCCACTTTCTCTTGCGGCAAGCGAGCCACCAACGCCACAGAATCCAATTCCACCCCCAGGAAGGTAAGTGTAGTCGCCGGACCCGCCGTCTTTTCGGATGCTAATGGAACACCCCAGACTTGGGCCAACTGGACAAAACCCTCCAACAAAGCCTTGCACTGCCCTGACTGCGCTGGCCCCACGAAGAGGAAGTCATCTAAGTAATGCACTACCGAACCGCATCCCACCCAGTCCACGAATGCCCAGTGCAAAAAGGAGCTAAACTGTTCGAAATACGCACAGGAAATCGAACAGCCCATAGGCATGCATTTATCGAAGAAAAATTGCCCTTCGAAGCAAAACCCCAACAAATGGAAAGCAGAAGGGTGCACCGGCAATAAACGGAAGGCAGATTCAATATCCACTTTTGACATCAAGCACCCCGGCCCACAGGCTCGTACCAGCTCCACAGCCTCATCAAAGGATGCATACCGTACCGCACACAAAACTTTAGGAATGTGATCATTCACTGAGGAACCAATCGGAAACGAGAGATTATGTATCAGGCGATACTTCCCCGGCTCTTTCTTCGGAATGATGCCCAGCGGAGAAACCACGAATTCTGCAAAAGGGGGCTCTGTGAAAGGACCCGCCACCCTACCTAATGCCAGCTCAGTAGCCAACTTATCACGTACCAGCGGCGCGAAGCGCCGGACCGAAGGCGAATTCCTCGCCTTGTGTACCCCTACACAGCCCACCACCGGTATGGGAAACCCCTCCCTGAACCCAAATTCCAAAAGACTGCTGACCTGTCGCTTCGGATACTTCTTAAGCCAGGGGCCTAACACCGCAATCGCAACCGGGGTGGGGGCCAAGCTCCAGACGTCCCCGTTACTTGTGGCCGGGGGCTGACCCGCTCCCGCCATTCTTCCTAACACACTTGAGAGCTGAATGACCCCCATTACAGACGGAGCAGGCGTGCCGGAATTTGCAATCCGGAAAGGGGCAGGAAGACTTGTTGAAGCGCCAGCACAGGTCCCCCGCTCCTCCCCCCCCTGGAGTTCTCTGCAAAACAGGGGGCACGCCCGATCGAAAGGGCCGATCCGCCCGCGCAGGGGTGGCTACTCCACTTCTCTGCCCACCCATACTTCCCCCGCCCGGTCTGATGGCCATCTGCGTCAGCCAAAGATTAATATCCTGGGTTCCCCACGACAATAGGCGATTCTCCTCCATCTTATCACGGAATTTCTCATCATAGTTGAGCCAAGCCCAACCGTCATGAGTCTGTGAGGCCTCTAGTATAGAGTCCGCGTAAGCCAACAGCAAACCGTACTGCTCTGGATGGGAATGACCCCATACACTCGCCAACCTCAAGAAAGACCGAGTCCAATTAACGACATTCCGAGCCACTCTCTTGACCCTACCCGCCTTCTCGTCCTCCTTACGCTTCCGTCGGCTATCCCCCGACCGTTTACGACCCTCGAGTAAGCGGAAAATATCTACGTAACGACGTTTTACAATCTTTTTTCCGCAGCTTCTTCGGTACCCCTTCCCATAACTCAGAGAAAAACGCCACCGAAGGCACCGAACCCACCTGCCCCACGCCGACCCCCGAACCCACCTGTCCCACGCCGACCTCCCCGCCAGTGGCCCCCGGACTCCCGGCCAAGTCGTCTGACACCGAGTCGGACGAAGACTCCGAATAGGAAGAAGAGGAGGACCCCGAACGCCGCCGCCGGCGACCGGAACCCCGCTTGCGCTTGGTCGCTCGCTTCTTACCCCCCTCCCCAGCCCTTTCCCCAGCCGCCAACTCACCTGCCGCCGGTGCTGCCACCGCAGAAGACGCACCCGTCTCCGGTGTTGTCAACGATGAGGCTGACGCTCCTCCTCCACTTCCCGAAGACGCGGGGCCTCCACTGGTGCTCGCCCTTCCACCGTCCGTCTGTCCAGCAGGAACCCCACACGGTTGCCCCCAGTAGTGCCAGCCGGGCGAAACCTGCGGAGAAAAAACAGGGAAAGGCGAAGGCGAACCCACCCCAGGCCAAGGCGGCTGCCACGCCCCTAGCCAGTCCGAACTGGAAGGGCCTTGACCCCCGCTCTGCCAATGCGCCCAGGCAGGGGAATAGGCCGCCCCAGCGGGAGCAGATGGACCCCCCGGACTCGCAGCGTCCATACCCACGTTGTCCGACGGAGGAGCGACCCCTTCGCTCCCCCCCCTGGGACCATTAGCCCCCCCCGGGCCATCAGGGGCCGCTCCCCGCCCCAAAGCACCTCTAGCCGGGGCAGGTGACCGGCCTCGCCGGCCCCCAGCTGCCCGACCAGCCGAAACCCCCTTACGTGCGTGCCTGCGGACCGGGATAGACCCCTGGTCGGACGTCGGACCACGGCTCGGAGCCCTGCCCCTTGTCCCTCTGCTAAGAAGAGCCGTGCGCCCCGCAGGGACAGGCTCTCCTCTCCCCGGACCAGCAGGCTTGGCTTTCCCAGTCCCGTGGCGCTTACTGGCACCCCCCTTTTTGCCCCCGCCAGCCATTGCCAATAATAGGCTGGAGGCAAGAAGCAGAGAAATTTCTTTTTTTTTTTTTTTTTTTAGTTAAGAGACTTGCCTAAGGCAACGAGGAGTGCTAGGGGAAATGAACCCTGGACTCCTGACTCCTAAGGCAGTGCTATAACCACCAGGCTAGTCCTCCGTCGCCAAAGCACTTGCCTGGAGAGCCACGAGCCTCCGTGTCCCCCGACGCTGAATCACTGCTTCCCGGAGCCCCGAAGACAGCGCTGAGCACGTGCTGCTTCCCGCAGCAGCCACGGGCCCTCCACAGCCAGCAGAATCCGGGGCAGCCAGCCACAACAGGAGCCTCCAGCCTGGACCCAGCAACTGCCGATGCAGAGCTGGGTCCCGGCGACACTTACTCCCCCCCCCCCTGCTGCCGCGGCCCAGCCTCCCATTGGCTCCCGGGCGTTTAAAACGCCACGGGGAGCCAATGAGGCGCCCGGCCGCGCGGGCAGTAACAGCCGCGCGCCGCCGCAACCGAGAGGGGGCGGGGCGAACGGCCCGCCACCCCCCCGGTTAGTAGCGGCCGCGCGGACGGGACCCGCGGCCTTGCTGTTCTGATATAAAGTGGTATACAACATATTATCCTGCTTTATAATAGTGAGATCCAAAAAAGGAATGGCTTGAGGAATACTCTTGCCTTCAAATTGCTAATTGCTTTTACACGCATTTATCCACTGCTGGTGAGGATCCATATTAAGAGCAGGCTATTTTATTATGGGCAATTGCATTTTGCAGCTACCTGGAGAGCTACAGCTGCTGGTGCTATCAGCCTCTTCCTCCGGAGATGGCTTCAGCAGGAGTGGGGGGGGATCTGGGATATTTGCCTAGGGTGCCAGAACCCTTGGACAGCCCCATGCGACACATCACCTTTCCGCAGGCGCAGCATGTCTGTGTGCCGTCACTGTGGGATCATGCCGAACATCATGGATGGTAATGGGGATGACGGATACCCCTGTGAGGAGAGGCTAAAAGGGTTAGAGCTCTTCAGCCTGGAGAGGAGATGGCTGAGGGGAGATATGATAGAGGTCTATAAATAATAAATGGAGTGGAATGGATAAACATAGGTCAATTCTTTACGTCATCAAAAAGTAGAAAGACTAGGGTACATGCAATGAAGCTACAATGTAACCCACTGAAGACTAATAAGAGAACATATTTTTACAGTCAATGTGTCATCAAACTCTGGAATTCATTACCGGAGGATGTAGTAAAGGCTGTTATTGTAGAAGGGCTTCCTGGGGGAAAGGTCCATTAACCATTATTAAATGGGACCCAGGAAATCCACTGCTTGCCCCAATACAGGCATTGTGGAACCGGTGTCTCTTTTGGGGAAACTGCTAGGTACCTGTGACCTAGATTGGCCACTCTTGGACACAGGATACTGGGTTTGATGGACCTTGTTCTGACCCAATATGGCATATCTTATGTTCTTATGTGCCACATGGGCAGCTGCCTGGTCCACCTTGTGCATCAACAATCCCCACTGCATGACCCACATGCCACCTCCTTTGCCCCATTTGCACTATCAACATAGTGCCCTTTCATACTTGGGCACTATGCTGTTGCTGCTAATGGAGCACTACTATCACTGGCTGATGCTCGCCTGTGTGTGGATCACATCGCAGACAATAAAATAGGCTCTGTCCCCTCTAAATGCACCCATTCCGTGAGGTTTTACTTGGCGTTAGGGTTACCAGCATTAAGGGGCTTTTAAAAACATTGTGCAACCGGTGTTAAGGGAGCACACGTTGTTGACACCTACTTTCTGCCCCGTTAATGCCCACTCTTTGCCTACTGTGAACTTAGCGCTGCTGAAGCCTTTAATGCTTGGTAATGCAGCTTTTTAGCAGCATTAAGGGTGCAAGTGTGCTAATAATGGGCATTAAAGGCACACATGTTTCCTTACCACCTTTTAGTAAACATACCTTTGAGTCTTGCCTGGAAGGTGGCAGTTATTCATCCTCTGTTGAAAAAAACTTTTGTTGGATCCTCTGAAGTCTGAGAATTATCAGTCAGTCTCGAATTTGTCATTCTTGTCAAAGATAGAGCTGAAGTTGACAAAAGGGGTTGGCTTCATGATCACCAATCAAGCCTTCGCTCTTCCTGTAGTATGGAGAGAGCTTTGATGGCAGCGCATGTGGACTTGCTTTTGTATTTGGATAAGGGGGATGATGCGTTGTTTTTGCTACTGGATCTTTCACCAGCGTTTGATATTTTGGATCATGGCATTTTGTTGCAGTTGTTGGCATTGTTTGGAGTTGGAGGTGTGCCTCTGCTGTGGTTTGAATCCTTTCTGTCAGAATGTAGTCAGTATATAGGCACACGGTCATCTGCATCTCTCCCAGTGCATTTTGGAATCTCCCAGAGGGCATTATTGTTTAATTTCAACCCATCTTATTGAGGAGCATACTATTCAATTCCAGATGCTTGCTGATGATATTCAGCTGTACCTTCCATTGGATAAGGATCAGACTGACTATCTGCGGAAGTCGGAGGCCTGCTTAGTGGCTATTGATGGGTGGATGAGCGAGAATAAATTGCTGTTGAACTGCCAGAAGACTGAAGTCCTTTGGCTTCGATCTCTGCACTTCTGTTATAGTCCACAAAGTCTGTCATGGCAGGGGATTCAGTTGGAAGTAAAGGAGCAAATACAAAGTTTGGGAGTTGTTTTCAATAGTGCCCTAACTTTGGAGCTGCAGGTCTCTAAGGTTGTGAAAGTCTGTTTCTTTTGTCTCTGCCAGCTGCAGAGGGTGTGGCAGTTACTTGGTCAATGGGATATGATTACGCTTATCCAGTCACTGATTTTTTCAAGGCTGGATTATTGCAATGTGCTATATTCTGGCCTCCCTGCAAAGACCTTAGGGTGCTTTCAGAAGGTCCAGAATGTGATGGCCAAGTTAATGTTCAGGGCTAGGGTTAGGGATCATGGACGCCTATATTGGAGGCCCTGCATTGGTTGCCTGTTGTTCTACATGTTAAATTGAAGCTGTTGGTCACTGCTTTTAGAATATTATAGAATATTTCACTCATTGGGTCAAAATTATTTGCTAGTCTGTTTTCAGGTGTATAATCTTTCCCAAGTTACTTGGTCTCAGGGTACACGTTTATTGGTTCTTCCCAGTGCAAGATTGTTCTGCTCAGTTTGGTTGCGGGCCAGGGCACTGGTTATACTCGTTCCTCTTTTAAGGAATGGGTTGGCAGTTGACATCTTATTCCTGGATGATCTTATGGGGTTTAAGAAGTTGGTGAAGTCGTTTCTATACCCTCAGGGTGGCTGAGCAATTGGTGGATGATTTGAGGGTGCTTCTACCGTTGCTGTTGTGATGTTATTAATATATTGATCTGTTTGTATTTTTTTTACTCTTGTACGTTTTTTTTTATATATATGCTGTATGTGTGGGGGGGTTTGTATCCTGTTGGGCTTATTGTAAGAGCAGATAAAATATCTAATCAAATGAAATGAAATAACCTGTTTGTAGAGCAGGAACTGTCTCTCTTTGTGTACTTGTATAGCACTGTGTATGCTTAGTAGCACTATATAAATGCTAGGTTGCAGGAGCAGTAGTAGTAGCAGTCAGGGAGGACAGTGTACCAATGAGAGGAAGATGCAAAGGGCAGAGTGTAAATTTATAGAGGTGGCAATTTTGCTGATGAAGAAGCTAATTTAAAAATAATGGATGAATGAGGAAAACCCTCCATTTCAGCACTGGGTGAATGTAATGCATGAGATGGCTGTTTTGGGGTTGCAATTGTACAAGAATAATAATCAGCCAGACTGGAAAAGGTAGAAGACACCCAAAGGTGCAAGCATTCAGGGAAGAATCTGTAGGGAGTGGATGAGAGAGGGGAAGTCAGCTGGGGGGATTCAGGAAACAAGCTTGGAGTGATTGGTGTAGAATTTGGGAGGGCTTGAGTGAGGGTGCGAGTGGGACAAAAAATATCCAAGGGTGGGGGGGGGGGGTGTTGGCATTAATGCTTTTTGAACTGATAGCATATAATTATGCTGTTAACGTTTTAGTAAGAGTATTTGGATGTTATGTACCCATATAAACTGCTGTGGCTCTTGTGGTGTTGCTGTACTTTTCTTTGCTGACAATAAAAAAGAACTTGAAAGTTACTTCCCCATGCCTTTAGTTTTTAACAGTCTTCAAATATATTGCACTTAATTATGTCCCCAGCCTTCTGTGTGTCCAGCACGAATGTCATTCTTACTGCAACCAGTCCAGAGCCTACTCCATGCCCCCCCGCCCCCCTGCCATATAGCTAAGGAATCCCTCCACAGGCACAACTAGCTTGGCTGTACGACATAATATCCTTCTGCAACCTGCCCAGTGCCCCCTCCCCAGCCATTCAGCCAGGAAACCCAACCACAGCCAACTTCATCTTGATGCCATCCTTTTTCTGATAGGGATCCTCTCTGTTTTGAATTACATCACCGATTTTGCTCCCACCACTGCTACGCAAGATCATTCCAGGCATCCATCACCCTTTCTGTGAAAAAGTATTTCCTGATCTTGCTTTTCAGTTTCCTATGCTTACAGTTTCATTTCATGTCCTTGTTCTATAGCTTCTCCATCTCTGAAAAAAGTTTGTGTGCTAGCTCATAATATATTTTTACATATCCTAATAGTTTTTCTTTAAATTACAGGCTATTATATACAGTAATCCAGAAGTCCAATAATTTATAGAAAAGCAAAGCTGGATTGTTCATATTTTTAGGAGGCCCCAAGTGAGACTGGATCATAACCGGCCTTGTAGCTGTGGGATCAATCAACGGGGAAGAGATGACAGGTGAGCAGCCGGGTTAAGACATCAGAGAGAAGTGACAGAAGAAGCATGAAAAGAAAAAAGAAACAGAGAAATCAAAGGCAAAACAACAAAGCAATGAAACTATTTTATTTCTGTGTGGAATATATCACTTTAATCGCATATGAAGTGAACTGTATCACTGGACTTCATATAGAAAAACATATCTGGAATACATTTGCTTCAGTTGAAGTGCTTTCAATTAAAATTAGAACATAGGCTATATTTTCTTTCGCTCAGGTTGTAATAATAAAAATAAGAATTAGAATGGAGTCTCTCATTTTACCTATGTCACATTCTGCCAAACCTCAATCATAATCAAAAACCTTCCATGCTTGAGTCCTTATCAGAAATGTATTAGAGTGTTTGTCGCTTGACATTGGTAGCGCAGGTGCAACTAACGCCACATCAATGAATGGTATTAGTTGTGCCCGCGTGTCGGTTTGCATGGTACCAGCATGCTAGGTCCACTTGAACTGCAAGGGGACAGAAGCACATGCCCCTGCAATTACCACTGACCTCCCACACTAGTAACATAGCCCACACATGCGTTATCAGTGTAGGGGTTAGTAGACATACCCCTAAGTGTCCAAGATTTATATACGTACAGCAGTGTGGGCAATACTACTGAGTGAGATGCTTTGATTTTAGTCGCAAATCTCACCCCTCTCTCATTCCATAGATGATGATGGAATCTGGCAAAGGAAGAGCTTGCCTTGGCAAATCATTGTATAATTTCACAGTTGACATTAGCAGATAATAGAATTTGCCAGTTGCTCAATATAGGGCTTAGATAAAACTGATACATAGCCTTCATCTTCTTGCTGCTAGTAGTGAGCCCAAAACATTCAGCAGCCTGGACAACCCATTCCAGTAATCTGAGTATCTGCTACTGGTGCACAGTCATCTGCCAACAGCAAATTTATGACCATTGCAAGGCTGTAGGTCTTTCGGATTGAATATTCCTCTACCTAAACATGATGGAATGCAAATTCCCTGATCCCTGTCTTGGAAGCCACTCTGGCGCATCACATAAAAGACAATAGACTGTTAGCACTAATAGGCTGTCTTGTTTTGTGCTACTGGAGATTAAGAAAGGATAAAAGAAGTCACTTTTCTATATGTTGGATGCTGCACATGAAATGAGAGACAAAAGCTGCAAAGATGTCTTACATATTGGAACATGGAACTTATGAAGCATGAACCAAGGGAAGTTGGAGGTGGCAGGAATGAAATGGAACGTGTACAACTTGATCTGTTGGGTGTCAGTGAACTGAAATGGACTGGCATTGGGCACTTTGCATCTGATGATCTCTTGGTCTACTATGCTAGAAATGAAAGACAAAGAAGAAATGGTGCTGAATTTATAATTAGGAAGACACTTGCAAGAACTGTAATGAACTACAATGCAATCAGTAAACACTTAATTTCTATTCGTTTATGAGGAATGCCTATCAACACAACTACAATTCAAGTATATGCCATCGTCACAAGCATACATACCCCAATCGCACTCTACACATACTATCTGCTTAAACATAGGTCTGATAAATGCGAGATCAATATACAACAAAACAAACACCATTACCAACTACATCTATGAAAACATTGACATCCTATGCATTACTGAGTCATGGCTCAAGAATACAGACCAGGTAATACTGAATCAAATAACACCACAAGCATTCACAGCCTACAACTGCCCCAGAACCCACAAATGAGGAGGCGGAGTTTTAATCCTTACCCGAACAGAATTAAGGCTCAAGACATCATCCACCAAACGTTCCAAATACTGTGAATTCATCAACACAGGAAACAAACACCTATCAATCTGCTTAATATACCAACCCCCCAATGCACCATCAGAGGACACATCCAACATCCTGGACATGATATATGCAGCTAACACGCCACACAAGACTCTTATTGTTCTAGGAGACCTAAACCTCATATCTGCCTCAACAACAACTGACCTCGCATTTCACAAAGCAATGGAATCCATTCAACTGAAGCAAATCTTAGAGGGTCCATCACATCGCTCTGGCTCCACACTAGACCGCATATTCGTTCCAACCAACACCCTAGATAAGGATCTCATAACATCACCTAAAACTACGCCAATACCATGGTCAGATCACCATGCCATATCATTTGAACTCCACCTCAACACTGATCAGGCAGCCAAGAAAAAGGAACAGCAAACAAGACACTTAAAAGCCTTTAATAAAGAGCAATTCATCAACGATACCATGCAGTCCCTATCTCATGATTTTATAGACCTGGACGAAGCCATCAATTCATGGAATACCGCCATATCTGCTGCATCTCAACTAACACCTCGTATGAACTCAAACCACAACATAAACAGATCCAGTTCTGCACCATGGTACTCTAACATAATAAGACAATCCAAACGAAAACTAAGGCAACTGGAACATCGATGGAGATGCAACAAATCAGAAATTACACTGAAACAATACCAGCAGATGCAAAAAGATTACAACAACCTAATAAACAAGCATAAATAACAATACCAAACAAACCTTGTACTAAAAGCCTGTAATAAACCTAAAAAACTCTTCAACATTATTTGAAACCTAACAAATGACCAAACAATGAAAGATGAAAGTAAAATATACCCACAAACCTTTGCAGACTACCTAACAGCCAAGAACAGCACGGTAACTTGGATTAAATCCACCAAAGAAGAACTCAGCACATTCATAGAAAAGATAGTAAGCACCTCTCTTACCCAGGGCTACATGCCAAAGGCCCTCAAACAATCAACCATCTGCCTCATCCCTAAATCTACTTCATCCAATATTACCGACCCATCAACCTACCGACCAATATCCAGCCTCCCATTCCTGGCAAAAGTAACCGAAAAAATTGTACAGAGACAGCTCCAAGATCACATTGATGAGTTTGCCCCACTAGATCCCCACCAGCACGGATTCTATCCACAACATGGAGTTGAGACACTACTCATACATCTATTTGATAACATAATCAAAGGAATAGACAAGATGAAGCAGGGCTTCCTACTAATATTTACTGATATATCAGCAGCATTCGACACAGTTTCCCATTACATCCTACTGAAGCGACTAACGAAGATCGGATTACAAGATACTACAATAAAATGGTTCAAATCATATCTTGAAGATAGACACCAGAGAGTAAAATCTGGAAACCTCACCTCAGAACCCTTCAAGACCACACAAGGAGTTCCCCAAGGCTGAGCATTGTCAGCTCTCCTCTTCAACATCTATATTCAACCTATATGCAAAATATTTAACAAACACAAGATACAATATGCCATATATGCTGACGACATCATGGCATATACCCCGATTCAACTGGACTCACCAGACTGTATCAAAATATCAACATGCATTCAAGAAATAACAACCTCGCTAATTAACAACAACCTAAAAATCAACATTAAAAAAACTGAAGCAATTATCGTCACCAGAGACTCCTTATTCATTCCTCCTACTACTATCAACATATCCGATACATCAATTACAATAAAATACGAAGTCAGATACCTTGGAGTGATCCTAGACAAACAACTCACCCTCCAACCACATATCAACAAGATATCCAGAACAGCCTTCTTCAAACTCGCAACACTTAGGAGACTAAAACCCCTCCTCAATCAAGAGCATTTCCATACAGTATGACAAGCCATCATTACACTGCTAGACTACTGTAACATACTAAGAACATAAGATATGCCAGAATGGGTTAGACCAAGGTCCATCAAACACAGTATCCTGTTTCCAACAGTGGCCAATCTAGGTCACACGTACCTAGCAGTTTCCCCAAAAGACACAGGTTTCACAATGCTTGTATTGGATCAAGCACTGATATCCTGGGTCCCTTCTTAATAATGGTTTATGGACCTTTCCTCCACGAACTTGTCCAAACCTTTTTAAACCCAGCTACACTAACAGCCCTTACCACATCCTCAGGTAACAAATTCCGGAATTTGATTACACGTTGAGTGAAAAAATATTTTCTTTTATTAGTCTTAAATAGTTTACCCTGTAGCTTCATTGCATGTCCCCTAGTCTTTCTATATTCCGATAACGTAAACAATCAATCTACGTTTACCTGTTCCACTCCGTTCATTAATTTATAGACTTCTATCATATCTCCCCTCAGCCGTCTCTTTTCCAGGTTAAAGAGCCCTAACCTTTTTAGCCTTTCTTCATAGGAGTATACTTCCATCCCCTTTACCATTTTGGTGGCTCTTCTCTGAACCTTTTCTGATAATGCTATATCCTTTTTAAGATACGGCGACCAGAACTGCACACAATATTCAAGGTGCGGTCTCACCATGGAACGATATAGAGGCATTATAATATCCTTTGTTTTATTTTCCATTCCTTTCCTTATGATAACTACCATTCCAAGGTCTACCTAAACAACTACCCATCCTCTACAAATAGTCCAGAACACTGCTGCCCGCATTATCACTAATGCTTCAATATAAGACCACATAACTCCAATACTACAAGATCTACACTGGCTACCAATCTCTTCACGAGCAAAATATAAATCAGCGCTTACCATCTTCAAAATTAAAAGCAACATCTCAGCAGGTATACTACAGGAACTCAATGAAACCAAAACAAGCAAAAGACCAGACAGAAACAGCACCAAAAACAATATACCAACACCTAATCTATTCATAAGAACAAACAAATCCACATCCATGCAAGCCTTTTCTCTGGCAGCCCCTGCCATCTGGAATGTCCTCCCAGATAACCTAAAAGCAACAGCAGATATAAATAATTTCCAGAAACTACTAAAAACTACCCGTTTTCATTGAACAATTCAATTAAGACCACCAATCCACCCTAACCACACTACAAAACAAGTTACACAAGAAATGACATCCACAACTTCAAAACACCCAACCACTCTAAGAAAACTGAATATAGCCCAATATAGATAGCACAAACTGTTTATATTGTACCCCAAATCAAAACCCACCTATTCATACACTCATGAACACTTAACTTACAGCCACTGCATGCTAACACCCCCGCACTACCCTACTTGATTGTTTGCAGTGAAATCCGCTTTGATTCAAGGATAAAGTGGGATATAAATACTTTTAAATAAAATAAAAATGCCCAAACAACAGCTGAAAAACAGGATGAAATTGATGAGTTCTATGAACAGGTACAAGTTGAAATTGACAGAACATGCCAACAGGATATTCTGATAATCATGGGCAAAGTTGGCAACAAAGAAGAAGGCAAAATGGTTGGAATATATGGACTTGGCAACAGAAATGAAGCTGGAGAAAGACTGATAGAATTCTGCAAGACCAATGATCTATTCATCTCAAATACCTTCTTCCAGCAATACAAGCAGTGACTGTACACATTGACTTCACCCAATGGTTTGGACAAAAATCAAATTAACTGCATCTGAGGAAGTCAACAATGAAAAGCTCTATAACATCAACAAAGACAAAACCTAGAGCTGGCTGTGGTACAGATCACCAACTACTAGTATGCAAACTCAAGCTAAAGTTAAAAAGAGCAAGTTACTCATGAATGTAGCAAAATATGACCTTGAGAATATACCACCGGAATTTAAAGACTGCCTACAAAATCAATTTGCTGCTTTAGATACAAATGACAGAGCCCCAGAAGAGTTATGGGATAACATCAAGAAGGCTGTGTTGGAAGAAAGTGAGAAATCTCTACAAAAGGTAAAAAAGCTAAAACAACCAAAACGACCGAACAAACTCTGAAAACTGCCAAGAAATGCAGAGAAGCTAAAGCCAGAGGAGAAAGAGAGGCAATCACAGAATTCAACAGAGATTTTCAATATGCAGCAAGACAAGACAAGGAGACGTACTACATGATGCATGCAAGGAAATAGAATCAGAAACTATTAGAGGAAGAACAAGATCAGCTTTCCTAAAACTATGAGAGCTAAAGAAAAAATTCCAGCCTTGATTTGGAATGTTACAAGATGCTCATGGATCCATGTTGAATGATGCTGAGAAGATCAAGAAAAAGTGGAAAGAATATACAGAGTTATTATATGATAAACATCAAGTGGACCAACAGCCGTTTCAACCTGCTAAACTGAAATATATATTGTTTTGAACCCTCCCTATTGATGCACATATATTTGTACCCCCCCCCCCCCCAGGTGATGATCCCACCTTTTTGTTACTATGTTATAACTTGTCTGACTGTATTCCGCCCCTGCTTTTGAAAAGTGCTTTGACCCGGTGAAAAGCGGTGTATAAGTATAGCTAAATAAATAAATCCGGAAGCATTGCTGATGAAAGAAGTTGAAGCAGCATTGCAAGCCTTATCAAAAAACAAAGCACCAGGCATTGATGGTATTCCCATAGAAGTATTACAGCAATCTGATGCAGCTGTTACCATACTTACAAAGCTCTGCCAGGAAATTTGGAAAACAACATCATGGCCAACTAACTGGAAAAGATCTGTATATTTACCAATACTAAAGAAAGGTGATCCAACTGACTGAGGAAATTATCACATAATCGCTCTGATCCCACATGCCAGCAAGATTCTACTGAAGATTATTCAGCAGAGACTACAACCATACACGAAACGAGAACTAACTGAAGTGCAAGTAGGGTTCAGGAAAGGGCAAGGAACGAAAAACATTATTGCGGATAGGATATCTATGTGTTTTATTGACTATAGCAAGGCTTTTGACTATATAAATAATGAGAAACTCTGGGCCACATTAAGAAGCATGGTTATACCAGAATACCTGATTGTTCTCTTGCACAACCATTGATCAAGAAGCAACAGTTTGAACAGAACAAGGAGAAACAGAATGTTTTAAAATCAGCAGAGGTGTATGACAAGGCTGCATACTTTCTCTCCTACCTGTATAATTTATGTGCAGAACAAATCATCAGAGAAGCAGGACTATATAAAGACAACAGAGGTGTGAAGATTGGTGGAACACTCATCAACAACCTTCGCTATGCCGATGATACCACATTACTGGCTGAAAGTAAAGACGGTCTGAAACATTTGCTTCTCAAGATCAAGGAGCATAGTCTAAAAAATGGGCCTGCACCTTAATGTAAAGAAGAGAAAGATCCTGACCAAAATCAATAAGCTAATTGTTAATGGAGAAGAAATTGAAATAGTGGACACTTTAACCTACTTGGATCAACTATCAATAAAGAAGCAACAAGCAGTCAAGAAATCAGTCGACACATTGCTCTTTGCAGAATGGCTATGAAGGACCTAAACAAGATTCTCAAGAGCAGAGATGTCTCTCTCCATACAAAAATTTAACTTGTACAAGCCATGGTATTTTCAGTAGCATCATATGGATGTGAAAGTTGGACAGTGAAAAAGATAGGAAGAAAATTGATGCCTTTGAATTATGGTGCTGGCGATGAATACTGTGTATTGGTAGAGGAGATCAAACCTAAGCTTTCTTTAGAAGTTCAGATGTCAAGACTTCGACCTTCATACTTTGCACATATCATATGAAGAGAGAGAGATCATTAGAGAAAGACATCATGCTTGGTAAGGTAGAAGGTCAACGCAAAAGAGGAAGGCCAACAATGAAATGGATCGATACAATAACAGCGGTTATGGGTGCCAGTCTGTCAACACTAAAGCCGCCTGGCTGAAGACGGAACACAGTTTAGGACAACTATTGAGAGGATCACCATGAGTCAACACCTTCTCAACGGCACTTAACAACAACAATATGTTGGACACCACCCCTTCCTAGAAAGATTTATAATAGAAATGAATTGCCCTGGAAAATTTTTCATAAGCCATTTGATTGTAACAAAAACCTTTATCAGGTCAATAAAGGTCATATATAGATCTAAAGGCACATTTCTTTAATCTGTCTGGCCTACAATAGCAGGTCTATTGTCCCTCTACCAGGTTTGAATCAGCATCAACATTCCCAAAAGATGCTTTGTTAATGCTCTGTTTTCTCTATGATTTCTTGAGGATTCCCCACTCTAGGTTCGAGGACTGAAAGAGAGCTATATAAGTAGTTTTCCACTGTGGATGTTTATTTCTTGTTGTGTATTGTTATTTTCTTTACATATTGCTTGCTTTGTTGTTGTCAATTGTATTGGGTTATTTGTGATTTTAAATTGTATAAATAAATTTTTTTAAACCCATGAGGTATATTTACTAATATACTCTAACCATTGGCACAGGGTTAAGCATGTAGTGGGGCATGCTTACTAAAGTGTAGCAAGTAGTGTGGGAGAAAGGTAAGTTTGGTGTGCATCTTTACCTTGGTGGGGATGTAGCAGCTGTGGTAGATACAGAATACGCGGCCATGGTAGGGATGTACTGCCGTGCTAAGTGCATGACCCATGTTACCCATGTTCTCCAAGTTCTATTCCCTGTTATAATGTAAATTCAATCATTCTTCTCTGATCTGAGTGTTCTTTGTTAAATGTAAACCGCACTGATAACAAATAGTGCGGTATATAAGAATTGTTAAATAAATAAATGACTACCGCAGCAGTTATGAGCATGTGGCCATAGCATATGCACGCATTAAACACTCTGGCAGCATCCTCCAACAAAGAAAGCCCATGTTCAGTGCTAGAAGCGTTAGATGCCTGCGCACAGCCAGTAGGCCTCAGTCATATCCTCCCATGGTAAGGTTGAGGGACTATCTGCCCATGGCAGTGGCATAAGCCCACAGGTGCACATATGGAATACTACATTCCCGCCATGCAGGGGGCCAAACCATCATGTTGTCAGTATATTAAGCACCTCATTTTCATGCCCCACCCTCTGCTGTACACTGCTGGCTCCAATTCTGGCTACATGGCCAGTACTGGCTGGAGCATACAGGCCTTATCTCCTGACATGTCCGCACCACACACACCAGCAGCAGCCCTCTGACAATTATCCAGTGCATATGCAGACATCAACAGCAGTCACTAAAGACAGCTGTTGAGATTTCTGTGGACGTTTGGCCACTGTCCCAGCAGGGTCATTCCTGACCTGCAGGCCTTGGTTTTATGGCTGTCTGGCAGTTGTGGGCCACTGCCATGGTAGCTGCACCATGCAGTCCCTCCAAATAGGTAGCCTAAGCAGGTGCCTAGGTAATCAGCTAACATTGTCTATTTGCCCTTTTTCCCTTCTCTGTGTTGGCCCTGTTTCTATCCTTCATACATACTAACATTCATGTACAAACCACGCAGTCAAGATGCACTAGCAAAGTGGGTGGAATTACCACCTGTTCAGAGGCAAGTAGTAGTAGCACCCATGCTAGTGGCATCTTCATGCCACTTGCCTGTGACTAGCGCAGCCGCCCCAGTCACACACCGCATTGCCACCCACTCTCCACTCATTCTCCACCTTTCCCCCACCTAGTCGCACCCTGCTTGGGTAGCATGGCATTTTGTGTGCAGTTATTATTTTATTTAACTAGGCTTATACCGCTTTTTCTTCTAGTCAAAGCGGTATACATTCAGGTACTATATATATTTTTTCCCTTGTCCCCGAAGGGCTCACAATCTATGTGTTTATACCTGAGACAACAGAGGATTAAATGGCCTGCCCAAGACCAAAAGGAGCACCTGTGGGACTAGGATTCCCCTCCCTCCCCCCCCCCCCCCGGCGGTCCTTCGGATGTGGTCAATCACTCTCCAATTGAATTGTCTAAAAGAATGACCTGATAGACAGCAATGTTCCATCATGGAAGCCGACCGTGTCAAATCCAGATGTGAGTTGTGCCAAAATTCCCTTGGTAACGTCAGGTCACAATATCAGCAAGCGCTGCAAGCATAATGGCCTGGAGATGCATGAAATCTGGGGGGATGGTCAATGACCAACAATGAATGAATGAAGCAATTTGTCCTGTAGATTAGCACCCCTTGAAAAAGCCAACATTAATGGTTTTTTGAAACAGTCATGCAGGCTTAAAATATGCCAATGCTGGTGCAGAAGATGAGTAATCTGCGGAATTTGTTGCATATAAGGCAAAACCCCTACTATTCTGTCAGATTGTCTTTAAGATTAAAAGAGGATCCAGTAACCATTCTTTATGTGTGTACTTCACCCTCTTAAAAGCCTGTCGGATGATTCTATTAGGATATCCCCAGTCTGCCAATCAAATGCTCAGCTCCTGAGCATGTATATTAAACTTAGATAATGTTGAGCAAATTCACCATAAACATAAAAACTGCCCATCTGGGAGACCTTTCTTCAAAGAATTTGGATAAAAGCTGTCATACCGCAAAAGTGTATCACGTTGCACTGCCTTACAGTACAAAGGCGTTGTAAAGCCTTCTGGTGTCAAACTGTCTACAAGATCCAAAAATTCAATGGACTCAGGAGCTGTGCATTGGATGTTAGGCTTCACAGTACTGAGCCATTGAATAAATTGTAAAAGAAATGCTTTAGGCCCTGTTCATAGGAAAAAAAATGCCATCTAAAAATTTACGCCAAAAAGGGCATAAACCACATAGATGTATAAATGTGCTCTTCCTCAAAAATGGCCATGTAATCATTGCCAAAGAAGGCACCACTGTTGCCCCATGGCAATGCCAAAATGTTGTAAATAAAAATTGCCATGATATAGAAAATAATTATTAAATTAAACCAAGTGTAACAAATCCAGCACAAATGATCTAGGAAGTTGAGGAGGCAAAGTGAAAGGGAACGTATTCAAACACAGTAACACCTTCCGCTGATCAACGTTTGTATAAACAGCTTGAACATATATGTGCAACTGCTGAAATCAGTAAATGCTGACAAAAGCACAAGAAAATGAGGTGTCCTTTAAATAGGATGTAGCAGTGGCTGCAGCTGGTTTGAGAAAGCAGAGAACTTTGATAGAGGTTCCAAAATGGATCCCCTACATGACACAATGGGGCATCCAGGTGGGTTCACAAGGGATTTATGAATTTTGGGGACTGAATACATCACGAAAATTTTTGGTGTAGAATTATACAAATAATCCCCTTCTTGTCTAGTAATCCAACCTCCTATAATGCCAAAGTCACCTTAAAATTGATAGATGTTGGGATTGTGATCCATGAGTCAGATAATTGGGCCAGTAAAGCTGTGTGATAAGGCTGCCAAGAGTGAATGACCAGAGTTTGATTTGATTCATATTAAAAGTCATCCCAATCAGTGGAGGCCTTTCCTTTCAAAGTGGAATTTTCCCTTCTTATTGATTGGTGGAGTACGAGCTCTGTAAATAGTTTCATATGTAAATAGTTCTGTATAATGTGTACAGATCATCAACTACTAGTATGCAAACTCAAGCTAAAGTTGAAAAAGAGCAAACCATTCATGAATGAAGCAAAATATGACCTTGAGAATATACCACTGGAATTTAAAGACTGCCTGCAAAATCGATTTGCTGCTTTAGATACAAATGACAGAACTCCGGAAGAATTATGGAATGACATCAAGAAGGTTGTGTTGGAAGAAAGCGAGAAGTCTCTACAAAAGGTGAAAAAGCAAAAACGGCCAAAATGGATGATGGAAGAAACTCTGAAAATTGCCCAGAAACGCAGAGAAGCTAAAGCCAGAGGAGAAAGAAAGACAATCGCAGAACTCCACAGAGATTTCCAACGTGCAGCAAGAAAGGACAAGGAAAAGCACTACAACGATGCATGCAAGGAAATAAAAGCAGAAACTATTAGAGGAAGAACAAGATCGGCTTTCCTAAAGTTACGAGATTTAAAGAAAAAGTTACAGCCTCGAATTGGAATGTTACAAGATGCTCAAGGTTCTATGTTGAATGATGCTGAGAAGATCAAGAAAAGGTGGAAGGAATATACAGAGTTTTTATATGATAAAGATCAAGTGGACCAACAGCTGTTTCAACCTGTACCTTATGATCGGGAACCATTGGTGATGAAAGAAGAAGTTGAAGCAGCATTGAAAGCCTTATCAAAGAACAAAGCACCAGGCATTGATGGCATTCCTATAGAAGTATTGCAGCAATCTGATGCAGCTGTTACCATACTTACAAGGCTCTGCCAAGAAATATGGAAGACATCATCATGGCCAACTGACTGGAAAAGATCTGTGTTTATACCAATACTAAAGAAAGGTGATCCAACTGACTGGAAATTATCAAACAATCGCTCTGATCCCACATGCCAGCAAGATTCTACTGAAGATTATTCAAAAGAGACTACAACCATACCTGGAACAAGAACTACCTGAAGTGCAAGCAGGGTTCAGAAAAGGGCGAGGAACGAGAGACATCATTGCGGATGTGAGATGGATCCTTGAAAAGACTAAAGAATACCAAAAGGATATCTATTTGTGCTTTATCGACTATAGCAAGGCTTTTGACTGTGTAAACCATGAGAAACTCTGGGCCACATTAAGAAGCATGGGTATACCAGGACACCTGATCGTTCTCTTGCGCAATCTGTACATTGATCAAGAAGCAACAGTTTGAACGGAACAAGGAGAAACAGAATGGTTTAAAATAAGCAAAGGTCTAAGAGAAGGCTGCATACTTTCCCCCTACCTGTTTAATTTATATGCAGAACAAATCATCAGAGAAGCAGGATTGTATGAAGAGAACAGAGGTGTGAAGATTGGTGGAAGACTCATCAACAACCTTCGCTATGCTGATGATACTACATTGCTGGATGAAAGTGAAGATGATCTGAAACATTTGCTTTTCACAGTCAAAGAACATAGTCTCAAAATGGGCCTGCACCTTAATGTAAAGAAGACAAAGATCATGACAACTGGCATAATCAACAAGTTCATCATTGAAGGAGAAGAAATTGAAATTGTGAACAACTTTAACCTACTTGAATCAACTATCAATAAAGAAGCAACAAGCAGTCAAGAAATCAAACGACGCATTGCTCTTGGCAGAATGGCTATGAAAGACCTAGATAAGATTCTCAAGAGCAGAGATGTCTCTCTCCATACAAAGATTCGACTTGTTCAAGCCATGGTATTTTCAATAACATCATATGGATGTGAAAGCTGGACAGTGAAAAAGACAGACAGGAAGAAAATTGATGCCTTTGAATTATGGTGCTGGCGGCGAATACTGTGTATACCATGGACTGCCCGAAGAACAAACCAGTCGGTCCTAGAGGAGATCAAACCTAAGCTTTCTTTAGAAGCTCAGATGACAAGACTTTGACTTTCATACTTTGGACACATCATGCGAAGAGAGAGATCATTAGAGAAAGACATCATGCTTGGCAAGATAGAAGGTCAACGCAAAAGAGGAAGGCCAGCAATGAGATGGATCGATACAATAACAGCAGCTATGGGTACCAGTCTGTCAACAATGAGCCGCCTGACTGAAGACCGAACACAATTTAGGATAGCTATCCAGAGGGTCGCCATGAGTCGACTCCGACTCGACGGCACTTAACAACAACAACAACATAATGTGTAATGTTTAATGTTCCTTCTACAACATTGTTCTATGTAACTTGTTCGTTTATTGTAAACCATCCTTGATCTTGGGAAGGGGTGGTATAGAAAAACCACTGAAATAAAGCAATAAAAATAAATCATTACATCAGACGCTATCTTGCATAAAACTGGCGGGGTTTAGCCCTTTGTGCACAAGCGCTGGACATTTAATTCTAGAAATTCTGCAAAAATCTGAGGCACAGCCCTGTTTATGGGCTCGAAACGTGGCAGGTCATGAGGATTCCTGCTTTATTCACTCAGTTGGTCTTGCGTGAACTAAGTACCACATTTATATGAATAAAAAGGACTTGCTACCTTTGGGGGAGAGGTTCCCTTTCTTCCTCGGCGGTGTTTTCAACAAAAAGATTTTCCTTTGTTCCAGTTTGGTGGATCTCTTTGTACATGGTTATTAGTTTGATCACCAAGCTGAGTTTCTTGTTATACTTTTAAAAAAAGGACAACAAAGACAAGAAAAAGAAGGGCATTTCTGAACACAGTCACAGGCATAAATGTCCCGGTATACTGCCTGTATTTAGCAGCACAATTTTCAAAATGATTTCAGTGGGTAAAAATTGTTTTATATGTGTTAAGCAGCTGTCTGAAAACTGCCCTCGCCCAAGATGTCTGGAAGTGCTCTCTGTGTCATTTCCAGTAAGAGCAGGTAGACATGATCGTACATAGTTTGCACCCATGACAAGTCTGAAAATGAAAGTATGTGCCTACTTTCATTTTGAAAATTTGCGAAGCCCACGAGTAACATATATGCATTGTCTTTGTCCCAGTGTAGACGATTTGAAAATCGATCCTTAAATTCTAAGCTGAAATAATTGGTAAAAGGAGAGTTGGGCAGGCTTTGCGCCCCTATGGCACATAGCCCTGCCTGCCGACCTTTAACCCCGGATATTCAATGTCGAGGTCATATGCGACGCAGGTATTAAATATCCAGGGATCGCCGCACATGCCGGAAGCCGCAGTAGCAAACTGGGCAGCATGCAAAATCACTGCTGGCCGGTTAGTGACAGTCTCTGCCTCCACTCCGCCCCAGAACGCCCCCGGCGCCTTCCATTGCTAACCGGATAGCATCTGGACACTAGGGGAGTTAGAAGGGGATATTCAACGGCACTAACCATGCAAGTGCTGTTTGATATCCCGTAAGGCATTTACACAGTTTACTGGGCTATAAACCATGTAAATACCTTTTGAAAATCGGGCCCTTGTTTTTCACTAAACAATTATTATTATTATTATTATTTTTTATGAATTTCACTTCACTCCAAGTTAACTAATTTGCTTACCAGAATGAAAATTTTGAACAGCTTCTGCCCTGGTCTCTTCTAAGAACTTGACAAGTATACAATGTGAAAAAATAAGGAAGGTCTCCAGCCGCGTTCCTGGCACCTTTCTGTAGGTTTTCGGAAGCTGTCTGTTTCTGCCTGCTTATAGAATGCTGTGCCTTACTCAAATTGACTTCTCTGACCTGATGGCAATCACATGGACCCCATCCAAGATTCATAACCATGCATCTGCTTGCTTAACACTGAGGCGGGTTTGTGATCAAAATATCAATATACTTACACATGCATCTGAAGTGATCACTGGAACTAAATGAGGTTAACTTTGTAATTACAGTAAACAGCCCTTTTACAAGTCATCTGTGGCTCCTGTAGTGATGCTTCTTATTCTACCGCCATCGTCCAAATGCCCATCATAGCAGAGGATGAGATACAGAAGGCCCATCAATTTTTCTTGTGATCCCTGTTAACTATTGGTTATAATCCCTTTTATTGTTTGCTTTATAGGCATCCTGCAAAACTGCAAAAGAAAATAAAAAATATCTAAAAATGTCACAGTGACTTCATTAGAAACAAATGTATTAGTGTAATTTAAATGAATTGACGTATATGTGTGGACATTATCAAATCTTACAGTTATGGTGAACATCTTGTAAATGCAAGCTAAAAATGGGAGGGGGCATTCAGCAGCAGCAGCTAACACAGTTTCAGCAGCTATCCATCACCGCTGAAATGCAAGCCCAGATAGTCAAGGCTTGGGTCATATACAGCCCCTGTCATTGAATATCCAGGGCAGCTGGAGAGTATAGAAGCTAACCAGGCAGAAGCAATATTCCCTGCTGCTCGGTTAGCTTCTGCGGCGAAAGTTGGGCTCGCCTTTAATGTGCCAGTAATCTGTTTTGCAATAACCGGGCAGCGGCTCAATATCACCGCTGCCCGGTTATTGCCGGGCGCTGCCCTCGGAATGCCCCCATGATAGTGCCACTGAATATCCTGGCCAAGGTGATATCCACAGTATGCCAAGCAGTTATCGCCCCAGTATTGGACTATGGAAACTCATTACCAAGGTCTACCCAAGCGGACTATCCACCCACTTCAACTGGTGTAGAATACTTCAGCGCGCATCATCACGGGCACTGCCAAGTCTGAGCACATCACGCTCATACTACAGCAACTGCATTGGCTGCCAATAATTGCACGGGCAAGATTCAAAGCAACCCTTTACATATTCAATGTCATCCACCACTGCTCAGCAGATGCGCTCCAGGACTCGATAACCAAGGACATAAGTAGCAGACCTAAGTGAATTAACAACAGTAACTGACTCAGCACACCCGCAGGATATCATTAAAAAAACAAAGCAAACTAGACCCAAAAGAGCTCTTTCACTCTTGGCACTTGCCCTATGGAATTCCCTCCCTGAAGAATTAAGAGCCCTAGATGACCTCAAGGACTTCCGCAAGGCTCTCAAGACCATCCTGTTCATGGATTCCTATGGACAAGTAACATAAATGGCAAAGCACCGGAATTCTGCTACAAATGGCCCACCCACAACCCGCACGATTAAATGAGAACTGAATGCAGATAGTCTATATGCATGTCCTGTCATATCCTTCCCTCCTGTTAAATGTAAATCTCCAATTTGCGTTGTTAACCACTTTGATTGAAGGATAAGGTGGTATACAAAACTGGTTAAATAAATAAATAAATAATTGCTTTGAATGCCCCTCCTAGGATTAAGACATTTTTAGAAAACTTTATAGAGAAACTGTGTGCAATGTGAAGACACATTTTAGAGGGTATGTGAAGATTGGAATTTTGATGCTGAGGTTGTGACACACACAATTCTAACAGTATTTTAGAAAAGGCATTGCTAAACGTGGATTCTGTTCTAAAACACTGCAGAAGTGCATACTTACTTACCAATGTGTAAAGCCAGAGGGTCCATTTTCCAAATATACACATGGGGGAAATTCATCAGCTTCCGTGGGTTCGCATCGGCATACATGTGTGTACAACAGGCATTTTTCAAACCTACATGTATAAAAGCCACCGTTAACTACAGATTCTGCTATTTATATCAAATTTCAAATTGGATGGAGAAATAAATAACGGCAGATGAAAGAAGATGACTCTCTTAATCCCTCCTGTAAAGGGCCAGCCAAAACCAGCACGTCTTAACCCGTTAATGCGTGATTTTTTGTTTTCACATGAAACTCCATAATATGTTAGTCAATACCAAACTAATAAGTGATAATTTTGGTCAAAACAAATATTTTGACTGCTATTTTGCACAATATTTCAGCGTCCCTATTTGGGGGATGCTATGCAGGAAAGGACGGGTGAAGTGGCTGTTATATAAAACAACTGCAAATAATGTCAAACAACTGCAAATAAATTTCCAAAACTTACTATAAATGAAATGTAATTAGTATTATTTGGAAATGATCTTTATGTATCAAAATTGTGTAGCCAGCCACATCACATATGACAGTGGTGCGTGACATGTACAGGAATGACCCAGAGTAGGCCATGGATGTGGCAGACTCAAGTCAAGTAGGTGGCCCAGATGTGTGGGTATGCCCAAGAAAGGATGTGGAGGGACCCATGGCAGGGTGGGTGGGCTGGAGGAAGGGGCCACATGCTGCCACAGACACCTGTCCTATGCATGGGGCTACCTGTGCGGCAGCCTTACCACCCCATGGTGACGGAAACAGGCCTGGGACTGCATCCGCAGTGCTCGATAGCTGACATGCATGCCCTGTGTAGCTAGACGGTGATGTGCTGGGGGTACCATGTGTATGCAACACACCATGCACATGTCCCACCCCCCATGACAGCCACCATGTGTGCGACACTGGCATCGTGCAATGGGTAGGTGACACTGCACCCTTGGCATATCTCAGCAAAAATATTGGTGGAGTGGGCCTCGAACCCCTGGACCCAGAGGCAGTCCCCATACCAGCAGCCCATGATGGAACACTGCTGTGACCAATGTCCCAGGCAGGCAATGTACATGATGCACAGAGGCATGGGCCAGACACACATAGAGGTATGTTTACTAAACCGGGCTAACGGTTAACCCGGGCTATCTGCCACTAGGTTCCATATTATTCAATGGGACCTAGTTGCAGTTAGCCCGGGTTAACCGTTAGCCCAGTTTAGTAAACATACCCCATAGAGCTTTTTCAATTTATGCCCCGACAGCCTGGAATGAACTTCCGGCTAGTATTCGTTCCATAACCAGCCTCACCGCCTTCAGAAAGGCAATAAAACACCACCTGTTTCTAATGCACTATCCTGAAACCAGGCCCGAAAAACATAAGTCTTGTACACTCACACCGCACATTTACTGCCCTATCACACAACATGAAAACGGCTAGGTACTCCTCTCTCCTAGATCTACACACTCCCCCACCTGACCTATAATTGCCCACGGTTTACTGGAATACTTAACTCTATGTAAATAATTGTATATACCATGTGAATAGTTCCATATATATACCATGTAAATAGTTTTCCCTGTTATCCCAGTTTGATTATGCCTTGTTCTATGTAAGCACATTGTAATATTTAATGCATTGTTGCTCTGTTCAGTTTTACTGTAAACCGCGCTGATCTCAATAGCGCGGTATATAAAAAATAAAAATAAATAAATAAATAAATAAATAGTGTGGACATGCACAGGCCCGTGGCAGCTGTTGCACATACCGCAGCCCCTCCCCAGGTGCTGACATGTGCATTGAGTGGTATGGGCATATGGCTCAGGCAGTCATGCAAAGTAATGTATATTTCGGCTGCTATCCATTCATCATCATCCTCCAGCATTGAAATAACTTCATGTAATTTGTAATGCCTTGACATTCTAAAGTTGAAAAATGTGAAAAATCATAAACAGACAACACAAAAACACCAAATAGCACAGTTTGTGGAATAATTGCATACTGCACATGCTCTGTTACACTTAATTGCTCATATTATCACTCATCGCAAATGCCCTACCCATTCATGCATAGCGTCCCCATAACGGGGACGGCAGAAATATGTATCGTACTCAGAATGGAATTACTGTAAATTCTACATACAAATATATTTTATTTAAAACAATATATGAAACAAAAATCAAGCTTACTTGAGAGAATGACTGATTGCGTTCTTGTCGAAAAAAACGCTACTTTTCAAGTGTACATGTGGATGTCATTTCCACATGTAAATGCTGATTTTTACATGTGGAAATCATAAATAAGGCTTCTAAAATAACTCTCCACTGGCATGCCGTTAAAGTGGAGGAGTAGCTTGGTGGTTAGTACAACAGTCTAGTACCCAGCAGATTGGGGTACAATTCCCACTGGTGCTTTTTGTGACCTTGGGCAAATCACTTTATCTTCTCTTGCCTCTGAAAAAAAAAGGACTGGCAATCTACTTCTGGTCATACCTTGTCAAGAAGACCCAGGGGCTGCTAGGAGTCAGCATTGACTTGACGGCACAAAAAAAAATAAAGAATGCCACCTTGGATCTGTATTGTTTTAACATGACTTTTTTATTTCAAATATTGCTGTCCCTCACTGAGAGTATCAATAGACAATCAATTGGCATATTGATCTCATAGTTCTCAAAACTGTCCTGGGGGACCACCAGCCAGTTCTGTTTTCAGATTATCCACAATGACTATGCATGAGAGAGATTTGCATACAATGGAGGCAAGTCATTGTGTGGATATCCTGAAAACCAAACTGGCTGGTGGTCTCCCAGGACAGGTTTGAGAACCATTGCATTAAACTGACTAAAGAAATAAAGTACAGAACATTCCTTAAGTATGGAATCAAAACTAGGATACAGAACACAAGCATATGAGAATAAAAGACAGAAAAGAAAAGAAAACCCATAGAGTGCAAAGCTGGACCTGTGTCAGTCGCAAATAAAACACCACAAGAGAAAGGACACATAGAAAATGGCATAATTGCGTCTCATCTGACACACAGAAGGTTTCCTGCTCTTTCACATCTATTGTATTCTGTAGAAGCCCATAGTAGACATCCCCAGCCTTTTATCAAATTGTATAAGGATGGTGTAACATCTTACACCACCCTTACGCTTGGAGTACAATTTCAGAGCAGGTATAAACGTCTTCATCGGCATTTGCATTCTACAAGGATTTGCTTTGCTGCCTATTTTATAAAGGCACATAAGAAATCAAGTGCCAACTGGGTAAATAAATCCAAGAGTATTTGCTGGCAGATGAAGAGCTTTCAACCCACCTATTTTTCCCTACTGCTCTTACATACGTCTCTGCAAGTTCTACCAAGTCTCCAGTCATGTGCCTTCTCTGCTCTTGCCGCTATCCTTTTGTGAAAGAAGCTATGTCAAATCCAAAAATAAATTTATAAATAGACACCAGGGGTGATTAAATTCTGTAACTTTTTTTTATACCATCTCTTCTGAGATTTGGCTCCTTTCCTTCTAACTTACGTAATATCATTACCTTTGTCCCTGACCTTCTTTTCTTATGGAAAATGATACTGCCTCATAGCTCATGGAAGATTGCTACATATTGAAACGTTTCTATCTTGCTCACCCTTTGCTCGAATAGCAAACATATTTTTAAAAACCCCATTTTGAAAAGGGTTCCACATGGGAAATGGGACAGTCAGATCAGGACATTCACGTTTCCCTGTTTTTTACAAAATGATGTATTATATGCGGATCCTTTTGTAAAATAGGTGTAAGAATGCAATCAAATACACAGGTATTTGCCAGCAAGTACAGTGGACAAGCGACTTTAAATGAAACCATGCCTAGAAAGAGAATAACTACAATACTTGAAGCTTGGAGGATAGTCAATGGAACGCCAATTTTTAAAAAGGATTCCAGAGATGATCCAGGAAACTACAGACCGGTAAGCATGATATCAGTTGAGGTCAAAATGGTACAAAGTATAAACAACCAAATTGCGGAACATATAGATAGTCAAGGTTTAATAGAACAAAGTCAACATGGATTTAGCCAAGGGAAGTTTTGCCTCCCCAGTGTGCTACATTTTTTGAAGGGATGAATAAACAGGGGCTGCTGGGTCAACATTGACTTGATGGTACATATGTTCACTGGTATATCAGAGGGCTAGAATGTGATCATTCCTTAATTACTGCAAAGAGCAATAATAATTTCCCCCACAAATCAGCAGGACAAGATAGATGGAATATGTGCTTGCTTGGGATCTAATCAAACAATCTAAGAATGTCCTTTAAGGGGCAAATACAGTGACAGAATTCAAAATGGCATGGGACAGACACAGTGGATCCCTTTACAGCAACAGGATAAAATCAAAATAAACTTTACTATCTAATTTCTCAGCAAATAGGGGTGTCCTACATGGAGCGGTGGGTTCACCCCTAAATAAAGATGTGGGGAGGGGTGGCCTGCATGGAGTGGCAGGTGCACCTACTCTTGCCATCTTACTGGGCAGACTAGATGGACCATACTGTTCTTTATCTGCCGTCATTTACTATGTTACTATGTATGTTACTATGACCTGCACCTAAACCATTAAATAATCACACATACGTTTGTATCTCTGTCACCATCTGATGACAAAGACCAGCCATGAACTACAGATTCTTCTGAGTTTTGGGTTGAACTTCAGTCTTCTCCTACTGCTTGCAGAACTATTTACATTTTACTCAGA
Organism: Ichthyophis bannanicus; assembly: GCA_033557465.1. NCBI lineage: Eukaryota > Metazoa > Chordata > Amphibia > Gymnophiona > Ichthyophiidae > Ichthyophis > Ichthyophis bannanicus. The sequence continues at coordinate 1,378,475,473 of CM066033.1, read as the reverse complement.
ACCCCAAGTCATTGCTGATCTGTAGCCTAAATGATTTATGATATTTGGTATACACATCACAGGCAAGCAGAGGGGGTTCAGGAAGTATGATAAACCAGCATGCCTCTACTTGCTGGCTAACAGAAACGGACACAGTAATAATGAACCAGCTGACACCAACCGGATACAGTTTCCATCACTGTTCCCGAACGCATACGAAAGGCGGAGGAGTAGCCATCATTGCAAAGAACAACCTCCACCTGCGGACCCACACCTCTGAAACCTCCGACGAAGCAGACATCCTCACCCTCACTAACAAAAACATCACAATATGCCTGGTCTACAGAACACCCGCTACAAACTCTGACTTACCAAGGATACTGCACCTGATCTCCGAGAGCATCAATCCATCAAAGGAACCAATTATACTGGGAGACTTCAATCTCCCATCCCTCCAGGACGCACAAACGGAAACATTCCTCAACGCCATGACAGCAATGAACCTATCGCAGATCATAACTGAACCGACACACGAAAAAGGAAACACACTGGACCTCATATTTCTGAACTCCCAGACATCCACCCCATGCAGCAGTCCAACAATCTCACCAGTCCCATGGTCAGATCACTACCTCATACACCTCTCCCACACATATCAACTGAATACAAACAGAGGAATCACGCCACACACACGGAGATTCAAAGCATTCAACAAAGAAGACTTCCTGACACTGACCCTACCTAATTTACTTAAGAGTTCAAACAACCTTGATGACCTCATGGACAACTGGAACGCCACAATATCCTCGGCATCCAGAGCAACTATAAACAAAACCGGCAACAAACCCATCTCATCAAGGGCCCGCTGGTTCACCCCCGTCCTCCGAAAACTGAAAACAAAACTTAGAAGAGCAGAAAGAAAATGGAGGAAGACCAAAAATGACGAAGACAAAAAGCAATACCTACATGAACTCACTGCCTTCCACTCAGAAACCGACAATGCAAAGAGAAATTATCACACCAAAATCATCACGACCGCTGCGAACAAACCTCGAGAACTCTTCCAAATTGCCAAAAAGCTGACAAAGGCACCAACCACCTCCGATCAACTCCCAAATATCCCCGCAGATATCTTGGCTCGACAATACAAACAATTCCAGCAACCTCAACAACCTCACCGATGCGCTACAACCACAAGAACAAACTTCGGAATCGCCATAAATACTGACTGGAACACATTCAATGAAACCTCAAAGGAAGAGATATCCTCCACCATCTCCTGTCTGAACACCACCACCTCCCCACTAGACCCCTGCCCCACCGAATGGATAAAGAAAACCAAGGAAGAACTAAGTGTCCCACTGACTCACATTCTAAATGAATCCTTTCAACAAGGATACATACCTGATGCCCTCAAAACATCAACCATTCGACCAACCATAAAGAAGAACAACCTGGACCCCACGGACCCCACCTCATACAGACCAGTGGCAAGCCTCCCCCTCGCCACCAAGATAATAGAAAAGATAGTCCAACACCAGCTTCAAGATCATCTAGACACCAACGACATACTTGACCCGCAGCAATACGGTTTCCGACCACTACATGGAGTTGAGACCCTCATGACCATCCTAATGAACACACTCATCATCGGAACCCAAGAGAAAAACTCTGGATACATCCTGATCTTCCTAGACATATCAGCGGCCTTCGACACAATCTCACACGAAATCCTCATACACAGACTACAAGCAATTGGAATCAAAGACACTGTACTCCAATGGTTCAGATCCTACTTAACTAACAGACAGCAAACGGATCCGCACCCTCTCCACAACTTCGCCCCCCTACCAACAACTACAAGGAGTGCCCCAAGGATCCACCCTGTCCGCCATGTTGTTCAACATATATCTCCGTCCACTATGCTCAATCATACGCACCCACGACATCAACTTCCACATCTACGCGGACGACATAATGCTCTACGCACCAATTACAACCACCAACCCGAAAAAACGAACAGCTGTCTGCCTGCTTCAATGACGTAGCCAACTGGCTGCAGGAGAACAATCTATCCATCAACATAAAGAAAACCGAAGCCATAATAGTAACAAAAGAACCTGATTTCAAACCACCTACCCACCTCAACATGGGAACCACACAAATCCAAGTCCAGCCTCAAATAAGATATCTAGGGGTCATCATCGACCAAGCTCTCACCCTCAAACAACAAATCAGCAAAACTGCTGGGATGATATTCCACAAAGCCAAAACTATTCAACACCTCCGGCCCCTCCTAGAACCTCACGACTTCAGGACCGTGATGCAAGCTGTGACACTCCCTCATCTGGATTTCTGCAACATAATCTATCATGGACTTCCTGCCTCGCACACCAGCTCCCTCCGTACTGCCTTAAACACTACAGCAAGGATCATTCAGAATGCAAAAAAACGGGACCACATAACTCCAATCCTAAGAAACCTTCACCTCCTTCCAGTGCAAGCAAGAATCAAGTACAAAGCTATCTTACTCACCCACAAAACTATCCACCAAAAACAGATCACCTCCCTACACTCATTACTGCCTCGACCATCCCACAACAGATCAACCAGACATTCCTGCAATAACTCTATCGTTGTCCCTTACAAAAGAACCAAATCCACACAACGGACCTGCAACAGAGCATTCGAACTCTATGCTCCATCCCTCTGGAACTCTCTACCAAAACACATCAGGAGCAACGCTGACATCACATCATTTAAGAAACAGCTAAAGACAATCCTATTCCGTGAACATCTCTGAACGGAAACAACACCATGACCTAAACACTTAGAAGTAAACATGTCCATGTCTACCCAAATCATTAAATGTTGACCCTGGTGATGGCCCCACCCTAAAAAAAATTTACCCCCCCGATGTTACATGTTACACCGCTTTGACCCGGTGAAAAGCGGGATATAAATGCAGTTAAATAAATAAATAAATAAATAAATACTTCATTTACAGCCATTTATTTATTTGCTAATATATTTTTTAAAAAAGCAAAAAAACAAAAACAAATACTTATGCTAAGGAAAGTCACTGTGATCCTAAAAATCATTAAAATATTATAGCTTACTCTTTGAAGACAGAGGTTCATTCAATTGCATTTGATTCAAGTGGCCAGATGGTTGCCCTACTTTCTTTGCCACTGATTAAACAGATTTGTAAATAATTGAATTTTTCACAGAAGAATGATCTTGCAAAGACAATGTGGTTAAATCCTTATCACCAGTTTGTTATTCTAAAATATATTTTGATGTATTCAGGAAGTTATAAGTAGGCCGTTTTCTGTGGAAACACTTTACTTATCTATTAGTATTTACTTCACACCTTTCCAGTGGTAATTTAAGGCAAGTTACATTCAGGTACCTAGGTATTCCCTGCCCCCAGGCTGATGCAGAAAGCCAGTGCTAGACCCACGCTGTATCGATTGTGTAATGTTCCTGACAATGCACACCTTTTAACGGGCGATGCAGGAAGGTTAGGGTATGCAAATGCCCACTACGGTAACCCTGCGCATGCAAATGAGCCACCGCAGCGTCAAACTGGGAGAGCAAGCCAAACACATGCGCACAAGAAGTCTGCACTAGTTTGGCTTGCTCTCCAAGCACCGGTGGCTAATTTTCATTTTTTTCCTTTGGTCTCCACTCTGCTTCCTGGCTATTTAGATAGAATATGAAAACAGTAGGGTTATCCGCACACAGCAACGTCTTATCTAACCGGACAACAGACTGAAGAATGGCAACGGTAATGGGACACCAGAAAACCAGTTTCACTTTGGCTTTATTTTATTTTTTTTGGCAGCACGGCCCAACAGTGTTTTGATGGCATCAGTGGCTTTGCCCGATGCCTGATCATCTTGGGAGACGATGATCTAGGCATCATGCAAAGCACCCGGTGCCATCAAAATCCTGTTGGGGGCAGGGTTAGAGGTTTACTTCTACTCAGATCCTGCAGTTAAAATTTTGTCGCTATGGCTCGTTGCGAAATCATCTACGACTGTCTCTGCACCAGGCGCAGCCATGATTTGCATACCAGCCCAGCAGATTAAAATACATTTAAATAATGAGTATTCATTTAAATAAGCGTGGTGTTAACTGGGTGCTAGTTTTTCCGCTGGTGTTTAAATCTATTTCCTGCATAGAGAGGATCGTGAAAATGTGCTTAAACGTGGCGTTATAGGCTCGTAAAGCCCACGCTACTTTCTGTATCAGCCTACTAGTTTGTACCTGAGGCAATGGAGGGCTGAAGGAATTGCCCAAGATCACAAGGAGTGCCAGTATGATTCAAATGCTGGGGTTTTTGTGGTTACTAAGCTGCTGTTTTAACCACTAAGCTAATCCTCTGCATAATCTTTGACACTGACGTGCGATGCTTAATTCCTAATGTCCTCAAACGAGCAAGGTTTTTCTTCCAACATTCCATGATAAGACTACTAGGAAGCGAGATCTTTAAGAACTTGAAAGACCATTTGGCTTGTACTCACAATTCTTCCTTTTCATAAGCTGTCCAACATGCTTATTTATCACACCCATAAATCCCTCTGTCTATTAGAAAAATCAAAGTACAGTATTGAACTGCAGACATGTAATGCTGATGATGATAAATGGATTTCATTAAATGTGCGGACACTTCAGACTTTTTCATATTGTTTGCAAAAAAAGATTAAAATCACATTACGCCATTTTGCGAGATTTAACTTTGTAAGGTTGATGAGGTCAGCCACCTAACACGATTAATCGCCAATTAGTCAAGAGCATAGTATTGGTGCCAGTTATTGAGATACTGAGCTTGACCTTGAGATTTCATTTCACTTAGTCGCCTAATAGCAGTTGATACAGTCAGTAGTGCCTAATTGTTTCTCCCAAGGCTGTTTACAATTGGCAGGAAGAGCAGGGAAGAAAATATCTGACATGCAACCTCGGCGTGGTATTTCCCCTTTGTTCTAATTCACTGAAACAAAACCACAATCAGCCTGAAATTTAAAGGGAGTTAGGAGGTGGCTAGCACATACTGTAACTCCCCCGTCCATAGATTTACAGAAATTTATTGAAATAACGGGTAGGGGTGTGCACGGCCAGAAAAGGGTTTGCTTTATGCTTGCTTTAAATGGGGTTTTTTTCTGATTTGGGGGGCATGCATACTAAAACGTTTTAAAAACTTTTTTAAAGCACACAAATCAGTTGTACATCCATGAATTCATAGGTCTATGTACCTACAGTGCAAGCCATTTGCATCTGCTTTAAGGGACTGCTATTTAGACCTGCTAACCACATTAATCGCAGCAGTTAGTGCCCCTGAATATCCCAGAGCGCCACGGCTAAATGCCCCATTGCTAGCCAGCTAGTATCAGGGCATTATGTGGGCAGAGTAGAGGTGGCAGCTGAAGATGACCGGGTAGTGGCAATATTCAGCCACCGCCTAGTTATAAGAACATAAGAACATAAGACATGCCATACTGGGTCAGACCGAGGTCCATCAAGCCCAGTATCCTGTTTCCAACAGTGGCCAATCTAGGTCATACATACCTAGCAATATCCCCAAAAGACACAGGTTCCACAATGCTTGTACTGGGTCAAGCATTGATTATCCTGGGTCCCTTTTTAATAGTGGTTTATGGACCTTTCCTCCAGGAACTTGTCCAAACCTTTTTTAAACCCAGCTACACTAACAGCCCTTACTACATCCTCCGGTAACAAATTCCAGAGTTTGATTACACGTTGAGTGAAAAAAAAATTATCTTATTTGTCTTAAATAGTTTACCCTGTAGCTTCATTACATGTCCCCTAGTCTTCCTATATTCTGATAGTGTAAACAATTGATCCACGTTTATCCGTTCCACTCCATTCATTAATTTATAGACCTCTATCATATCTCCCCTCAGCCGTCTCTTTTCCAGGTTAAAGAGCCCTAACCTTCTTAGCCTCTCTTCATAGGAGTAGCCTTCCATCCCCTTCACCAATTTGGATGCTCTTCTCTGTACTTTTTCTAATAACGCTATGTCCTTTTTAAGATACGGTGACCAGAATTGCACACAATATTCAAGGTGCGGTCGTACCATGGAGCGATACAGAGGCATTATAATATCCTTTGTTTTATTCTCCATCCCTTTCCTTATGATACCTAGCATTCTATTTGCTTTCTTGGCCGCTGCTACACACTGGGCGGAGGGTTTTAACATGTTATCCACGATGACTCCTAAATCTTTTTCCTGGGTGGTGGTTTCTAATGTGGAGCCTTGCATCGTGTAACTATAGTGTGGGTTGTTCTTTCCTAGGTGCATAACTTTGTTCACCTTAAATTTCATCTGCCATTTGGATGCCCAGTCTTCCAATTTATCCAGATCCTCCTGCAGTTTTCCACAATCCACTTGGGTTTTAACAACTTTAAACAGTTTTGTGTCATCTGCAAATTTGATAACCTCACTAGTTATTCCCTCTTCCAGGTCATTTATGAATATGTCAAAAAGTAGCGGACCCAGTACAGATCCCTGGGGTACTCCACTATTCACCTTTTTCCATTGGGAATATTGGCCATTTAGCCCTACCCTCTGCTTTCTATCTTTTAACCAGTTCCCGATCCACAATAGTACACTGCCTCCTATCCCATGACTTTTTAGCTTCGCCAAAAGTCTCTGATGGGGGACCTTGTCAAAAGCTTTCTGAAAGTCCAGATACACTATATCAACCGACTCACCTTTGTCTACCTGTTTATGCACACCTTCAAAAAAACATATCAGATTAGTAAGACAAGATCTTCCTTGTCTAAAGCCATGTTGGCTGTCTCCCATTAGGCCATGACTATCTACATGCTGTGTAATTTTGTTCTTTATGATGGTTTCTACCATTTTCCCTGGTACTGACGTCAGGCTCACCGGTCTGTAATTTCCCGGGTCACCCCTGGAACCCTTTTTAAAAATTGGTGTTACGTTGGCGACCCTCCAATCTTCAGGTATTACAGATGATTTTAATGAAAGTTCACAGATTACCAATAGCAGGTCTGCAATCTCATATTTCAGTTCTTTCAACACTCTGGGATGTATACCATCCGGTCCAGGTGATTTGCTACTATTCATTTTATCAAATAGTTGTAATATATCTTCCCGGTGTAGCGATATTTCTCTCAATTCCTCTGCAGTATCACCTTTAAATACCACTTCAGTCTTGGGTAACATCCCTACATCTTCCTCAGTAAAGACCGAAGCAAAGAATTCATTCAGTCTCTCTGCTATAGCCTTGTCTCCTCTTACTGCCCCTTTTACCCCTCTATCATCTAATGGTCCAATTGACTCTCTCACAGGCCTTTTGCTACGAATGTACTTGAAAAAGTCTTTATTTCGTGTTTTTGCTTCCGTAGCAAGTTTCTTCTCAAATTCCCGCTTTGCCTGCCTTATCAATGCTTTGCATTTAACTTGCCAGTGCTTGTGCTGTTTCCAGTTTTCATCATTTGGCTCTTTTTTCCATTTCTTGAAGGTTGCTTTTTTGGCAGCAACAGCCTCTCTGACCTCACCTTTAAACCATGCTGGCAGTTTTTTGGACTTTCTTCCACTTTTCTTAATGCGTGGAATACAGCTGGTCTGGGCTTCGAGGATAGTATTTTTAAATAACACCCAAGCTTGCTGTAAGTCTTTAACCTTTGGAACCGCTCCTTTTAGTTTTTTCCTAACTATATTCCTCATTCTATCATAGTCTCCCTTTCGAAAGTTAAAAGGTAGTACTGTGGATTCCTTTACTATCTGTCCTCCACTAATTAAATCAAACATGATCATGCTATGATCACTATTGCCAAGTGGTCCCAACACCCATATTTCTTGCACCAGATCTGGCGTTCCACTAAGGACTAGGTCCAGTATGGCTTCCCCTCTGGTCGGTTCATGAACCAGCTGCTCCAAGAAGCAGTCATTTATTTCATCTAGAAACTTTATCTCTTTAGCTTGTCCTGCTGTGACACTGACCCAGTCGATACCGGGGTAATTGAAATCACCCATTATTACTACTCTGTTGTGACTTTTGTTAGCTTCCTTGATTTCTTTGAGCATTTCATCATCCATTTGTTCATTCTGGCCAGGCGGTCGATAGTATACTCCCACTGCCATCACCTTCCCCTTCATAAATGGAATTTCAATCCATAGAGATTCTACAGCAAATTTTGTTCCCTGCAAAACTTTAATCCTTTCTGACTCAATGTCCTCTCTAACATAGAGCGCAACCCCTCCACCAATTTGATCAGCTCTATCCTCAAGTGACAAAACCTAGGCACCTTAAAGGCTGTCCTCTTTCACCGTAGCGCCTAACCAGACTTCGCCACTATCCAGCCGATCTGGATATTCAGTGCCCGGCATTGAATATCTGGGTTTAAGGATCAGCAGCGATGGCTACTGAAAATCACACCCCTAAGTATTTAGGTTTCCAAATGAACTTATTGCGTGCTTGAGAATGCACACCCCTAGTAGCTGGCCTTTTAAGGAATTAGGGCCCCACATTGAGTTGAATAGTCTATGCATCTCTATGGCGCATAGCCCTGCCCGCCGACCCTTAACCCTGGATATTCAATGCTGGATTATCGCCGCAAAAGTCAAAAGCTGCAGTAGTTAACTGGACAGCAGGGATATTGCATGCTGCCCGCTTAGCTCTTGCGCCTTAAAGATAGGCAAGGATGCAAATCACTAACTGTGCTGCATGCAATATTGCTGCTGCTGCCTGGTTAGCGCTTGTTGCCATCTCTGCTCTGTCCCAGAACGTCTCCGACATGCCCTGATGCTGACCAGATAGCATCGGGGCGCATAGGAGAGTTAGGAGGGGATATTCAATGACGCCAAGCATGTTAAGTGTCAATGACTATCCCCATTTAAGGCATTTACGTGGTTTACTGGGCTGTAAACCATGTAAATGCCTTTCAAATATCGGGCCCATAGTTACTAAGGAGAGTTACCAAATAGCATGCATTAACCTGGTTTATCACAAGTCCCATTTTATGCAATGGGACCCAGCTATTAATAATGCAGGTTAACCATGTTAAGACACACAAAAGTGGTAGCACACCTTAGTAACTATGGGGGGGCATATTCAAAGCTATTAATGCAGTGAGCAGACCTGCTAACTGTGCTAATTGTCATGAGCGAGATCTTCAGCAACACATAGCCACTGAATATCCCCCTCTAAAGCCACTAGACACCGCAATGTTAACCGCTTAGCATCGGAATGTTCTGGGGGCGGTGCCGAAGATAACCAGGCCACTGCCCAGTTAGCTTAAAGTAGCTAAAGTTAGGCAGCATAAAGGCTGTCCTAACTTTAGCCGCTTTAGCTAACTGGGCAGCGTTTGAATCTCGCCAGTGCCTGGTTAGCTGCAGCGCTACATGGCCAACATAGCTGTTCAATGCCGATGGCCAGGTAGGACCACGGCATTGAATATCCAGGTCTTCATTAAAGCGCCGATGGCCAGCCACTTTAATAGCGATAGCCGCCACTCCCACTGGTCAACACTGAAATCATTACTGACTTTAAAAGGCCCTAATCTGTAGTATCTTGGTGAGCTGAACACGAATATAGCATTAAAAAAATGTTATTGGCTCTCGTTTTGAAGATATTGCATGTAATTAATTTTTGACATTTCACCGTGTAAATTTATCCAGTAGGACATCAACAGCATCCCAAATAAGCCTTGAATGATGTAATATTGCATCACATTGCATAATACCAGCATGTACACATCATCCAGAGTTGATTGCATCATTTTCTGATGCAATGCAATACTACTGCCAGACGGCTGCTGAAGCCATCTGACGTCAGCAGTATACTATACGCAGTTGGAAAGGAAACTAATCTGGTATTCTGTTCCAATATTGAAAGCCTCATGAATGCCTTAAAAATCACTCATGACCCACAAGACTGGAGACTATTTATAGACTCTTTGAAACTGAGTCTGAAGGCTGTGCTTTTGAACAATGGAAACTGTCTTCCATCTATTCCAGTAGCGCATGCCGTCCACATGAAAGAGACATACTTAAAGCATCTACTGACTTCCATTAACTATAACAAGTACAGCTGGCACCTCTGTGGTGACTTGAAGGTAGTTGCCCTTTTAATGGGACTGCAGTAGGGATATATAAAATACATGTGTTTCTTATGTGAGTGGGATAGCCGAGCAAGGGATTGGCACTACTTGCGGAAGGAATGGAATCACAAACAAAATATAACAGTTGGAGAGAAGAATATCCAGCACCCAGCTCTGGTTGAGGCTCACAAAATCCTGCTACCACCCCTTCACATCAAGCTAGGTTTGATGAAAACCTTTGTGAAAGCCATGGACCAGACTTCGCCAGCTTTCCAATACCTGCATGAAAAATTCCCTCGACTCAGCGAAGCAGATTAAAGAGGGAGTTTTTGTGGGTCCTCAGATTCGACAGCTCTTCAAAGATGACCGGTTCAACAACTTGCTGCAGGGTGATGCGAAACAAGCATGGAATGCTTTTCGTCTAGTGTCAACAAACTTTCTCGGGAATGTTAGGGCAGAAAACTACAAGGAACTAGTAGAAGACATGCTGATGCAGTATCAGAAACTTGGCTGCAATATGTCTCTAAAGATCCATTTCCTTGATTCCCATCTCGATTTCTTTCCTGACAACTGTGGTATGGTTAGTGATGAACAGGGTGAATGTTTTCACCAGGATATCGCAACGATGGAGCAAAGATACCAGGGAAAATGGTCCACTATAATGCTGGCTGACTACTGATGGATACTCCCCAGAGAAGCTCCCGAATAGCTGTACAAGAGACAGGCGAAAAAATCTAAGAAGTAGTCTATGACTTGTTTTTTTACAGGTATTAACCAAAGGCCTATTATATTTACTATTGACATGCATTTCGTGATGTAAACATTAATTCTTGTAAATTACAAAAAAACTAGAGCCAACTTTGCAATTTCACTGTCATATTTGTGTTCAGCATATAAAAATTGATAAGAAATGACTATTTTTATTTCAGTAACATGACTTTTGTAAAGATTTGTTGACCAGTGATATATCAGCCCCTATGCACCTAACTAATTAAATGGCTTGATATTATCCCTGTAATTGCGGGCCAGGTTATGGACGGAGTGAAAGAAGTGCCACAAATTATCCATTCAGAGGGTAATTTTATAAGTCACAGCTGGATTAATACACCTTGTTATGCACAGATTTCACACTGTTTTATGAAGTCAAGTGCATGCATACTGTAGCTTATAAACTAGGGGCTGAAAACATACATTAATTCAAGGTGTTAGCACTGATGCCAGCCTAGAGCTGGTATAAACGCCCATACCCAGAGTTTTCAAATACACACATACATTATAGTATAATATTTCGCCTGCACAAATTTTTATACCCTGGCCATGATCCACCCAAACTCTACCCATGTACATGCCCATAGCATTAAGCACAGGTAGGCAGCAAAACACACATATGTACTCATGTAAGTGGCCAGAGATTTGCATGTATTGATTGTGTGTAAATCTAGGCAGAGTGATGCCCCTTGGCAGTGATATTTAGCTGCTAAATGGATAGTACCAGTGACAAATCCATTCATTCGGTGCCATGACCTATATGATGGAGTGGAGGAGTGGCCTAGTGGTTGGGACAAGGTACTTCAGGCCAGAAGGTCGGGGGGTTCAAATCCCACTAGAGGACAGCAACCTTGGGCTGGAAGGATTGGGGTTTCTAGTCCCACAGGTGCTCCTTGTGGGCTTGGGCAAGCCACTTAACCCTCCATAGCCCATGTTCCCCGTAAAATAGTTATCTCCGGGGGGGGCGGAGCCTGATGCCGAGCAGAGCAGACGTCTAGTGCGGTGGCTCTGAGGAGACCTTGCAAAAACCCGAACAAAAGTGCCGCTGAAATTTTATTACGTCCCCTGGAATTCTCTCTGGTACCTTCCTGATGGCGGGCCCCAAGCCGCAGCGATTGGATTTTGCCGGCGCTGTAAATAGCAGCGCTAAAAGGACTAAAACTGAGCCCATCTCTCCAGGAAAAACAATGGCGGCCACACGTGAAGGGCCGGATGCCCACCTCGAATTACTTACTGAGATCCGGGGGGTAAGAGAGCTTGTCAAAGCTAACGGGGCGGCGCTGAGCTCAGTGCACGAAGAACTCGCTGGGCTCAACACCAAGTTTGAGGGCCTCTCAGTGAGGCAGGACAAGGCGGAGGCAGCACTTGCTAACCATGAGGCCCGTCTGGAAACGGTCACTAAGTTGGAAAGGCAACTCACAGTGCTGCAGCGGGAAGTGGAGGACAGTAATAATCGTGCACGTCGTAACAACGTGTGGGTGATAGGCCTTCCGGAGGGAGCGGAGGGGAAAGATATGCGGGCCTTCCTATACAAGGCGATCCCCGAGATCCTGCACTGCACCTTTGACAAGGACTTTGAAATTGATCGCGCTCATCGCATCCCCTCCAACACGATGCCGCACAACTCTAAACCACGACCCATCATTTTCCGCACCCTACGCTATCAGCAGGCAGCGCAGATTCTGGAGCTGGCGCGTACAAGGGCACCGGTGGAATTCGAGGGGCGCCGACTCTCCTTCTTTCCGGACTTAGCCAAGCACACTGTGAACAGGCGCAAAAGACTCCTGGAATACCGTCCTCGGCTCCAGCAGCTCCAGGCCCGGTTCGGCCTCCTCTACCCCGCGCGAATGAGGGTCACCTTGCATAATCACACTCGCACCTTTGAAGATCCAGAAGCGCTTGATCGGTTCCTGGAGGAGAAGGAAGCTATGCAGATGCGTTGAGCTGCGGATAGCTATTGTCCTGTCATTGTATAGTAGGCTTTGCCTCCTGAACAACGCTGTGAGCTTAACAGCGTGTCCATATGCTTTTCCAGGCTGTGTGCTTTTCTAAGTTTTGACGCTTTTGTCGCAAGAATTGCTGTTGGTATGGATGGGGGGATGGGGCCATATATGTATCGCTGTTTCTCCATCTTCTTATGATATATTATAATACTGTTTGTTCAACATAACCTGGTGTAGATTATCATATGTTTCTCTTTCCACACCTCTATATTCTATCTTTTCAGAGAGATTAAGATTGCCTGCGGAGTCCACTTGTCTGCGGTGCGGGCCCACCGAGGCTTATCTGGGTCTCCCGAGCCAGCCCTGCCGGCCTGAGCTCACCAGTGATTTTTCAGGGTTTAGCCTCTCCTCCAGGGTCCTATTATCTCACAATGTTTGTCAGGTTAACAGTACTCCGTTATTGCAGTATTGCCAAGACAGGTTGTCTCGTTATACCGATTGTCCCCTATGCAATGTCATGCCTTCCACTCAGGCCCAGTGGGGTCTCTTTCGTACCCAGTTTTAATGGCTCCGTGTAAAATTGTATCTCTCAATGTACAAGGTATCAACAGCCCGATCAAGAGGCGGAAAATTCTCGACTACTATGCACGCCGAGAACGGGCTGATATACTGCTACTTCAAGAGACGCATTTAAACTCGCTGGAGTCCTTGAAACTTGGTCAGCGACCCTATCAAGTTATAGCGTTTTCTCCGGCCATTAGGAAACATAATGGTGTTGCCATTCTCGCCAAAAAGTCCCTTAAGCTCACAGTGTTAAGCCACTGTTCAGATGCAGATGGTCGATGGACAAAAGCTGAAATGACATTAGGCGGGATTGAGCTGGTCCTTATGTGTCTATATGCCCCCTCCATGGACAATATAGATTTTTTTCTCGCAGTTGCGAAAGAGCTACAGGGGGATTGCGGGAAGGCGATTATAGTAGGTGGAGATTTTAACCAAACACTAGACCCCCTCATTGATCGCCAACCTCCCCGATCGATTAGGCGGTCTAAGGGGCAACTTTTTCTTGCCTCCATGATCCAAGAACTAGCTTTAGTGGACATCTGGCGCTTACAGCATCCACAGGAGTTGGAATTTACTTATTTTTCAGCGCCGCATGCGTCGCAATCTCGCATTGATTTTTTCCTAGTTTCCAAAGCTCTAGTCCCCAATATGGGCCCTGCTACCCTTCACTCAATTCACATCTCGGACCATGCTCCAATTTCGATGACCATGCAAGATGACTCCCTACGACGCCCGACTCTGGATTGGACTTTAGACAGATCTCTCTTAGATATTCCCGAATTCCACATAGAGCTAAAAGCTGCTATCTCTGAATATTTTCAGTTCAACTCTTCACAGGCCACCTCCACCTGGGCTTGGTGGGAGGGTTTTAAGGCCACGGTCAGGGCGGTCATTACTAGCTTTAATATACGAATGAAAAAGCAAAGGAAACAGCGGCTGCAAGACCTTGAGCAGCAGATTAAAGCGGGGGAAAGGGTCCTGACACGGCGCACTGACCCCTGTATTTTAGTGAGGCTTCGGCGCTTAAGATTTCAATACAATACTCTTATGACTACGGCGGCCTCTCAGAGTGTGCGGCGGCTGCAAGGAAGTTATTACCGTGAGAGTAATAAAGCCGGTAAGCACTTAGCGACCACATTAAAGGGTAAGAGGGAGACCAAACGTGTTTGTGCCATTAAGAACTTGCAGGGATCAGACCTGGTTGTCCAAGACTCCCTGATAGCCGAGGCATTCCGGGATTATTATTCACACTTATATCGCTCGGAGCGGGAGTTTTCGCAGGAGGGCTTCGAGCAATTGGTTGCCACTCTTCAGCGACCTACTCTCTCTGAGGAACATCGAAAGGCACTAGATGCTCCCATAACAGCGGAGGAGATAAGGCGGGCAATAGCATCTATGGCCTCGGGCAAGGCTGCTGGGCCGATGGGCTACCTGTTGAATTCTTTAAGAGCTTCGACGCAGTCCTTGCCTCCTCTCTGGAGCAGTATTTCCGACTCCTATCTGCCGCGGGACAGCAAACTGGCACTTTTGCGACGGCTAATTTAGTGGTGTTTGAGAAACCGGGTCGTGACCCTCAATTGGTCACCAATTATCGCCCCATCTCGCTGCTTAACGCTGATTATAAGATTTATGCCACTGTTTTATCTGCTCGGCTCTCTGGGATACTACCGACCCTAATCCACCCTGATCAATGCGGCTTCACTGAAGGCCATTCGACTGCTGATAATGCACGTCTCTTATGTCATGTATTGTTGGGAGCCGACGAGATGGCGAAGCCGTTAATTGGCCTCTCACTAGATGCAGAGAAGGCCTTCGACCGATTAGAATGGCCTTTTCTTTTTGCGTCCCTTCGTTGGTTCGGCTTCGGCGATGTTTTTTTGAGAGCCTTGGAGGTGCTATATACTTCTCCTACCGCGCGGATTTGTGTCAATGGGGTTGCTTCAGCCCCTCTCGCTTTGAGGCGGGGTACCCGTCAAGGATGCCCGCTATCCCCCATGCTTTTTAATCTTGCAATGGAGCCCTTAGCCCTTCTTATTCGCCAAACTCCGGTTATCCGGGGTGCTTTGGTCGCGGGGCAGGAAGTCAAGCTCTCTGCTTACGCGGATGATCTTCTCCTCTTCGCCACGCCTGATTCAATTCCCAAGATTTTGGAGCAAATTGAGAATTATTCGCAATATTCAGGTTATAAAATTAACTGGTCCAAATCGGTCATGTTCCCGCTAAATAAATGGGTCTTTAAAGGCGATCTCTGTGATTATCCTTTTCTGTGGGAATCGGGCGCGGTGAAGTATCTAGGTGTCCGTTACCGTTACCCTTTCGAAGAAACGATGAAGTGTAACGCTGACACGATCCTTGCCCTGACTCGAGAGTTAACTACGCGGTGGTCTCCCCTCACGCTCTCTTGGTGGGGTCGGCTAGAAACTATTAAAATGATGATTGTCCCCAAAATCAATTACTTTCTGGAGATGCTTCCCTGCTATTTCCCCGTGCATATTTACCAGTGTCTGGAACGGATGCTTTTGCAGTTTTTGTGGAAAAATAAGACGTCGAGGATCGCGAAGGGAAAACTAAAACTCTCCCGTGAGCAGGGTGGTGTAAATTTCCCCAGTTTCAAAGATTATCATCACGCTTTCCTGCTCAAGCAAGGATCTCGCTGGCTGTACTCTTCCACTTTTGAGAGGCCGGTTTGGGTTGCCCTGGAGGAAAAGCTATTGGCTCCTATCCCGCTGGAGTATGCCCCGGGGATGCAATTTCCTAGTACTTCCCCGATTCCTGTAGTTATCCTAGATACCCTCAAGGCTTTTCAATCCTTTATCAAACTGAGTGATCCCGCAGGCAGCTCTCACGCCCAACTCCCCATATGGAATAATCCTTTGTTTAAAATTCAGAAAAAGAGCTTTGCTTGGCGCACTTGGTATTCCCGGGGAGTGTGGAGAGTGTGTCAATTACAAGCTGTTAGCAAGTGGAAGACCTTTGAGGAGATTAGTCAGGAATTTGGTCTCCCCCTAACTTGCCAATTTCAGTGGATCCAGCTGCGACACTGTCTAGTAGGAGTGGGGCTAAAGCCGGGGCAAAACTCTGGCACCGAGGGTGCCCTTGATATCCTCTGTGCATTTAGTCAAGCGAAGGGAGTAGTATCTCAGATTTATAAGAGGCTGACGCGATCCCCGTCCCAATTGATGGAGAAAGTTCAAAAGAGATGGGAACGAGAGACTGGGAGGGGGCTCTCTGACCTCCAGTGGAGGAAGTTCTGGCGCAAGCAAGTCAGAGTGACCAGATCCGCCTCCATGACCCAGACACTGTTTTACTTTGCTCATCAGTGCTTTTATACACCAGCTAAGCTGGCACGCTGGGGTGGCACTTGCAGCCCACTCTGTTGGACTTGCGGAGCCGAGGTTGGCACTCTAAGGCATATTGTATATGAGTGCAGGGGGGTGAAGACCTTCTGGGAATCCGTTTGGGAGCAAGTCCAATTTATTTTGCGATTCAGGGAGCCCCTCTCCTGGCAGGTAATAGGCCTACGGTCCGCAGCCGATTTACCTTCATTACCTAAGGACGGTACTTTTCTGCTGGATTTCATGATCGGCATAGCGATCTGTCTGATTATTGGCCGCTGGAAAGATACCGCCCATATTACTGTCCATGAATGGTGGAATCGCGTCAGCCTTTATAGTCAATTTGAGCAGCCCTCTTGTAAGTCTAAGCAGATGCTTGGGAAGCATGCTCTCAAATGGCAACTCTTAAATGATTATATTGCATCAGCCAAATTAAGCAGATAACTTGGACTTGGTTTGGCAGACTCCTCCTTAAGGAATCTCGCTACTTTGAACCCTGGAGGGGAGCGCTGGGGAGGGATATGGGGAGGGGGGGGGCTGTCAGGGTTTTTTTTTTTTTTTCATCTTTTGAATTGTTGTTTAGTGATAGGTTTATCTGTATTTAGGATGTAGATGTATGTTTTGTGTGTACTGTTTTGTTTTCTAAAAACGAAAATAAAGATTTAAAAAAAAAAAAAAAGTTATCTCCAAGTTATATTATATTGCCCTGTTCAATGTAATTTCAGTTTGTTCAATATAAACCACACTGATGCAGAATAGCACAGTATATAGGAGAATGTAAATAAATGATAACTGCACTGAATACACTTGCAGATGGATTCAATTTTGACTCCTTATTCTTCAGTTAGTCATTTTAGCCGTTTCCCATAATAAACGCAAATCCCTAATTCTTATTAGTCCTATTTGTCTTGAATAGATTGTAGAAACATAGAAACATGATGACATAAAAAGACCACAAGGCCCATCTAGTCTGTCCTTCCATAACAACAACTACAACAGTCCCCTTTCTACCTTTAGAGATCCTCTGTGTTGGTCCCATTCTTTTTTGAATTCAGTTACTGTCCTCATCTCTACCACCTCCACTGGGAGACTATTCCATGGATCCACTACTCTTTCCGTAAAGAAATATTTCCGCATATCACTCCTGAATCTATCTCCCTTCACCCTCATCCCATGTCCCCTCGTAGCAGAACTTGCTTTCAATTGAAAGAGGCTCTCTCCCTGAACATTTATGCCACGGAGGTATTTAAACATCTCAATCATATCACCTCTATCCCGCCTTTCCTCTAAGGTGTACATTGTATGTGGGATCTCTCTTCGGTGTATGGGTGCAGCACTGCACATGCCAAGGAGCACTACAGAAAGAATAAATAATAATATTCATTGTAGTCGAGTCCACTTTCCAGTTGGTTAGAAAAGTTCTAGCCTACTAGTTAGAGCAGTGGCCTGGTGCCCAAAAAGAACAGTTTGAATCATGCTGGAACTCCTTTCAGCCTTGGACAAGTCACTCAACCCTCCATTGTCTCAGGTGCAAACTTCAGGGCCCTTTTGATAATGAGCACTAGGATGTTGCACCAAAACTGTAGCACATTAGGTGTAACACCATTGCGTTAACTCTCAGGGATGTGGAAAGCAGAGCCCTGCACATTAGCACAGATGCACTTAACTCCACCTATTGAGATGGTGTTAGATGATCCCTCACTAATGCAGTTAGCGTGAGGTGTGAACCTGGTGCTAACTATACAGAACACACTAGGCCCACTCTCCGCGCCCACTTACGACCCTAATGTGGGTTACATAGCACGGGAATCGTCCTGTGCTGCCATGGCCCTGAATTAGTTGACAAAGTATGTCCCAACACGCATTCAGCACATGCCAGAACATGCATTGTCAGCTAATGCCCTTTAGGCAAAGAACCCCTAAGAATTCAAGACTTCTGGGGATAGGGACTTCTGTAAAATAGTTATCTCCAAGTTATAATGCCCTGTTCAATGTAATTTCAGTTTGTTCAATGTAAACCGCTTTGATATCATGAAAGGCGGTATATAAGAAATGTTAAATAAATAAATAAATAAATACCCATCGTAAGTCACCTTGAACCGCTTGAGAGATGTGAGCTAAAGAAATATTAATATCTTATACCTACTGTCATGTTACATGTTTATGAGTCTCATAATGTTCAGTCCAGCAATGCCCTGTTTAGCTTGAATTCATGATAATGAGCATAGCTGAAAAGTAGAAGCTCTCCTCAGCTTCAAAGTATAGTGGGCTCGATATTCAGTGGCAGTGGCTAGCACTGCTAGCTGCCATCTCTGAAACTTAAAGCCAGAAATTCAACACCAGGGCCATATCTAGGCCCCAGCATTGAATACCCAGGTTGCCCATTTAGCTTCTGTGATGAAAGTTAGGCCAGCCTTTACTGTGCCTGTCAATGACCAGGTAGCAGCTCTATTTATTTAACATTTCTTATATACTGCCTTTCATGATATCAAGGCAGTTTACATTGAACAAACTGAAATTACATTGAAGGGGGCATTATAACTTGGAGATAACTATTTACAGGGAACATGGACAATGGAGGGTTAAGTGGCTTCCCAAGACCACAAGGAGCACCTGTGGGACTAGAAACCCCAGTCCTTCTGGCCTAAGGCTATTGTCCTCTAGTGGGATTTGAACCCTGGATCTTCCAGCCTGAGGCAACTTGCCCCAACCACTAGGCCACTCCTCCCTTGCGAAGGGTTGGACATGTTCACCCTGCAGATGTATGACACATGAGTTGTACATGATTGGACTTTCATCATGACTGTGACTGAACATCTTTGGGTCCATCACATATATGCAGTACATGCAGTCATATCTTACTCCTGGGATGGTCACCTGCAGGGATCATCACACATCCTTACTTGCTCCATACGGCCAATATGAGAGACACCTGTCCGGTTGTAATATGCACATTTGTCAGGAACATTGTATGGTGGTTAGAAAAGCTGAGACAGCTGTCACACCCAAGTACCTTTCCTTCCATCTATCACCTAAAATGTGACTTTCACAGGATTACCTTATCCAGCGTTAAAGTGACTGCCATTTTCAGGCATTAAGATGCATGCTTAGCATCTTAATGCCCGGTGTCCTGTTAGCACCCTGTACGTAGAGCCAAGCACCCTTACCTCTAATTCCCTGCCCCGGCCTTTGCCACATGATAATACCCTGCCGTTATCGCTTGCTAACCAGTGCGCTCTTAACGCTCTTTTGTAAACATTCCCCTTAAGGTGGGTTTGATCC
This sequence comes from Ichthyophis bannanicus, assembly GCA_033557465.1. Taxonomy (NCBI): domain Eukaryota; kingdom Metazoa; phylum Chordata; class Amphibia; order Gymnophiona; family Ichthyophiidae; genus Ichthyophis; species Ichthyophis bannanicus. The sequence goes on along the minus strand of CM066033.1, from coordinate 1,378,455,506 downwards.
ATCTTGACACTTTTCAGATACTGAAGGTAAATGTATCCTTTGTGTGCATCAAAATCTCAACTTGAATTCTGTCATATGATAGTGCTTACCTATCTACAGTATGTAGTGTGGTTCTTAATCAGTCTTTCAGGAGAATGAGTTCAGAAACAAGAGCTCCAGCTTTGAAATGGAAAAAGCTGACATCATCCACCATCAGGAAATTCATTTAGAACTGGTTCCAAAACCGGTTTTGAATGCATTACTTGTAAGGTACATGAGACAGCAGTGTGAATATGTACATAGAGAATCTTGCTGTTTAAAACTGTTCAGCGGATTGTTTTCTCTTAGAAAGTGCAGACATTTGAGAAATGTCATTGTCCCATTAATCTGCCAAGTAGATTTTGCTAAAGAAACAAGAGACACCAGTGTTTGGTTAGTTCTTATCACTTCCTGAAGAATCTTACGGTGTAGGGTGACACTTCCCAGTAGATGACATTATAGAATGTAGGCATGATAAAAGACGCTCTGTTCTAGGCCCATACATTAGTGGAGACCTTGAAAAACTCCAGAAAGAGAGAAACCCTCCCCAAACCCCAAGGTATATCTATTTGACTTTTGTTTCCAAAACAGCAACCATAGTAAGGTTTTTACATAAGCCAGCTGTCTGAGAAAGGAAATGCAACAAAATTCTGCCCTGATTTTCATTTGATACGAGCAAGACATAGGGGGGGATATTCAAAGGGATTAACACAGCGGACCCGCCAGCCATGTTAATAGCTTTGTCCAGAATATTCAGTAGCACCAGCAAGGTTAATGCCACTGAATATCCGTGGGAGTGCCGACGCGTGCCCCAGTGCTAACTGGTTAGTATCAGGGCAAGCCAAAGGCGTTCTGGGGGTGGTACCCATCAATAACAAGGAAGCGGTGATATAGATGATTGCAATGTGCATGTTTGCAGACCCAATGTGCTATTGTAACACATAAAGAAGTATAGGAAAGCATATCCTCCAGTCAATGCAGACCCTGGACTGTTTTTGACAGTATTTTGAAGTAAGTTTCCCACAGCCACAAAGAGAATAAGGGGGATTCAAACCCTGGCCTGATGCTTATTGAGCCAGAGCTCTAACCATTAGGCTGCACTCCCATGCTTTTCTGCAATGCAATGTCTAGAATCAAAGAGACTGCAGGTCCCTGCCTGCACTTGGCGAAAGCTGGGACGTGAAACAACGTGGCTGGCACATTCTGAGACAGTGGTATACCACAGCTAGGGCCTGCCTACAGCGGCATACTGCACTGCACACTCGGTACTGTAGCTGCATAACAGGCCCACAGCTGCAGAATATATGTCTTGTTCAAAGGCCAAGCCACATGTGAGATCAAAATGGCCGTCCCTCCATTGTACCTCTAATGCCAAATAACAGTCACATGCAGAGGCACGCTGCATTGCAGTGTGGCACTACCCCCTGAGGCAGAACATGTGCAGAGTGTGCAGTCCCTAGTCACCTACTTTTCACTGCAAGATAGGTGTATGTGCAGGTGTATCTAACTCAAAGCACATTCATGACCCCTGCGGTCCATCACAGACCATCCTGCCCTCCTCGGGGGACCAGGAACACATCTCCCACCATCATAGAACACAAGCAGGTACTGGTCAATGCTCCGGTGATCAAAGCTGCCACTATGGCAGCAAATGGTGTTCTGGTATCAGTTAGCACCTCCATTACACCTCCATTACACCTCCATTACACGTGATGTACCTGCCAATCTCAACAGATATATGCAACAAATACCCATACAAAGAATGCAATGATCCATCACATCAGCTCTGTAACATGCAGGGACATTGTGTGCTTCCTGCACATAACAGCTGCCATATATGCAAATGACCTGTTTCAGCAGTCGCCCTGAATGTGAGGAGGGGCACACATCACCTGATCCCCAGAGCAAGCCCTGCAAAAGATATAAATCTCTAACCCTGTGCTACAGGTATTGCCTGCAGTGTGTAATGCTAGTCACTTGGTATTCTGTACAATTAAGAACATAAGATATGCCATACTGGGTCAGACCAAGGTTCATCAAGCACAGTATCCTGTTTCCAACAGTGGCCAATCTAGGTCATACGTACCTAGTACTTTCCCCAAAAGACACAGGTTCCACAATGCTTGTATTGGGTCAAGCATTGATATCCTGGGTCCCTTCTTAATAATGGTTTATGGACTTTTCCTCCAGGAACTTGTCCAAACCTTTTATAAATCCAGCTACACTAATAGCCTTTAATACATCCTCCGGTAGCAAATTTCAGAGTTTGATTACACATTGAGTGAAAAAATATTTTCTTTTATTAGTCTTAAATAGTTTACCTTGTAGCTTCATTGCATGTCCTCTAGTCTTTCTATATTCTGATAACGTAAACAATCGATCTACGTTTACCCGTTCCACTCCATTCATTAATTTATAGACTTCTATCATATCTCCCCTCAGCCGTTAAAGGTTAAAGAGCCCTAACCTTTTTAGCCTTTCTTCATAGGGGTATCCTTTCATCCCCTTTACCATTCTGGTAGCTCTTCTCTGAACCTTTTCTAATAATGCTATATACTTTTTAAGATACGGTGACCAAAATTGCACATAATATTCAAGATGCGGTCTCACCATGGAACGATATAGAGGCATTATAATATCCTTTGTTTTATTTTGAATTCCTTTCCTTATGATACCTAGCATTCTATTTGCTCTCTTGGCCACCACTGCACACTGGGCAGAGGGTTTTAACATGTTATCCACAATGACGCCTAAATCTTTTTCCTGGGTGGTGGTTCCTAATGTGGAACCTTGAATCGTGTAAGCATAGATTGGGTTGTTCTTCCCTAGGTGCATAACTTTGCACTTGTTCACATTAAATTTCATCTGCCACTTTTTTGCTCAGTCTTCCAATTTATCAAGATCCTCTTGCAAGTTTCCACAATCCTCTTGGGTTTTAACAGTGAAGTCCATGTTACAGGCTAAAATCTATTCAGATTTGTAAATAAAATGTAGATATGTTTCCCCAGTTAACTCCAAGTTCTACATCCAGTTCAATGTAAATACCATGCGGTCTTACTGCACGGTAGAAGGTTTCTGTTTTATTGTACACTGCGGTATATAAGAAATGTTAAATAAATAAACAACTTTAAATAGTTTTGTGTCATCTGCAAATCTGATAACCTCACTCGTTATTTCCTTTTCCAGGTCATTTATTAATACGTCAAAAAGCAGCGGACCCAGCGCAGATCCCTGGGGTACACGACGATTCACCTTTCTCCAGTGGGAAAATTGGCCATTTAGCCCTACCCTCTGCTTTCTATCTTTTAACCAGTTCCTGATCCACAATAGTACACTGCCTTCTATCCCATGACTCTTTAGTTTTGCCAAAAGTCTCTGATGAGGGCTTCCAAGATAGTAGTCTTCAACAACACCCAAGCATTGATGTAAGTCTTTAACCTTTGCAACTGCTCCTTTTAGTTTTTTCTTAACTATATTCCTCATTTTATCATAGTCTCCCTTTCGAAAGTTAAAAGGTAGCACTGTGGATTTCCTTACTATCCCTCCTCCACTAATTTATTTATATTCTCTTATATACCGCGCTATTCTGCATCAGTACGGTTTACATTGAACAAACTGAAATTACATTGAACAGGGCATTATAACTTGGAGATAACTATATTACAGGGAACATGGGCTATGGAGGGTTAAGTGGCTTGCCCAAGACCACAAGGAGTACCTGTGGGACTAGAAACCCCAGTCCTTCCGGCCCAAGGTTGCTGTCCTCTAGTGGGATTTGAACCCCCGACCTTCCGTGCTATGATCACTATTGCCAAGTGGCCCCAACACCCTTATCTCTTGCACCAGATCTGGTGTTCCACTAAGGACTAGATCCAATAAGGCTTCCCCCCTGGTCAGTTCATGAACCAGCTGCTCCAAGAAGCAGTCATTTATTTCATCTAGGAACTTTATCTCCCTAGCATGTCCTGCCGTGACACTGACCCAGTCGATACCGGGGTAATTGAAAACACCCATTATTATTACTGTGCAGTACCTTTTGTTAGCTTCCTTGATTTCTTTGAGCATTTCATCATCCATTTGTTCATTCTGGCCAGGCGGTCGATAACACACCCCCACTGCCATCGCCTTCCCCTTTTTACATGGAATTTTAATCCATAGAGATTTTACAGCAAATTTGGTTTCCTGCAAAACTTTAATCCTTTCTGACTCAATGCCCTCTCTAACAAAAAGCGCAACCCCTCCACCAAGTTGGTCAGCTCTATCATTACGATATAGTTTGTACCCAGGTATCACAGTGTCCCACTGGTTGTCCTCCTTCCACCATGTCTCTGAGATTCCAGTCATACCTAACCTCTCATTTAGTGTTATATATTCTAACTCTCCCATCTTATTTTTTAGACTTCTAGCATTTGCATACAAGCATTTTAGAGACTGTATTTTATTCATATTAAATTGGCTATTGGTAGGCATGGGTAATTTGGGATCTTTAAGCTCTGTCTGCTCCATACTCGAGGGCATTTGGATACTTTACTCTTTTTTTGGAACCTCTCTGCTTTTGGTAGTATCCTTCAAGGATACATTCTTCTGAACTATGCGCTCTTGGGTGACTGTCAGGCTCCCTCCACGGGACAGGCTCCCGCACCGCAACAGATACAGCTTCACATCCAAGGGACAGGCTCCCTCCACGGGACAGGCTCCCGCACCGCAACAGATACAACTTCACATCCCCAGGACAAGCCCCTGCAACAAGTACAGCTCTCCTCAAAAAAGCAAACAACAGACGAAAACCTAAGGACACAGGCGTCGCCCTATCAGAACATCACAAGCTATCAACATGCACACCACATACTTCCTCCCACTATACCTACTAGTCACACAACTCCTCCCACCAACTACACACCCCCACTACCCCCAAACAAACACACCATGGTACCCACCAACTGCACTGCCATATCTCGGTCCACAACACACACACAAAGAGACACTCGCAACCTCCCAAACAAAGAGACAAAACAGACACAAATCAAACCCCAACACCGGCCCTAAGGAAGCACACGTCGCAACAACCTCTTCCACAAAGAAAACATCAATTGAGCTCATAAACGCCAGATCCATCTGCAACAAGATACACACTCTGGTAGACCACATTGAAGAGCGACAGCCAGACATAATATGCATCACAGAGACATGGCTCAACCCTACCGACAGTGTACTACTCAACCAACTAGTACCGAACAACTACTCAGCATACAACTGCCCACGCATCCACAAGCGTGGAGGAGGAGTCCTAATAATAGCAAAAACAGAACTCAAGTTCAAGACACTGAATCTCACAGATACAAAGCAGTGTAACACAATTAGCATCAAGAACAAGAATATTGCAATCTGCCTAACCTACAGAGCACCCCGTGCTCCACCCGACGAACTAGCCTTCATACTCGAAGAAGCCTGTGCCATAACGTCAAACAACAAACCAGCACTACTAATCGGAGACTTCAACCTCAAGTCCGCCAATACAAAAGATGCAGAGGCCTTCCTTCAGGCAATGTCATCACTTCAATTCACACAGATAGTCAATGCACCAACACACAGACTAGGATCATCCCCAGACCTCATCTTCGCATCAAACTACCTAACTTCAAGAGACCTAATCTCTACACCCACCATCACCCCAGTACCATGGTCTGACCATTACTTAATCGAGACAAATCTGCAATCACAAGAAAACTGGACAAGCGAAAGAGCGAACTTCCCACACACAAAGACGATTCAAGTCCTTTGACAAGGACGAATTCATCCAGGACACAATACAACACTTGAACATTGACTCAGAGGACCTGGAGGAACAAGTTTCCAACTGGAACAATGTCCTAGCTAACGCCGCCAAACCATCCGTTGACAGGACCAAGAAACAACACCACAACAAGAGACAAAACAAACCATGGTACTCAGCAAAAATACGACAGGAAAAGAGGGAGCTCAGGAAAATTGAACGGAGATGGAGAAAAAACAAAACTACTTCCGACCAACATCTTTACCTAACAAAGCAAAAACAATACAATGAACACATCAACCAATCAAAGAGAGAATTCCACACAAACCTGATAAATTCTTCCATCAACAAACCCAGAGAACTTTTCGAAATAGTAAAAACCCTGACAAAAGAGCAAGCAGCAGAAAGAGAAATACAAGTGGATCCACAGATATTCGCCGACCACATCAAAGACAAATTTCACTCCACAGAGCGCACAACACCCAGTAGAACCAACAGAACGAACGTCCACCCCAAAACCTGGGGCACATTCCACTCAACCTCAAAAGAGCAGATATCAGACATCATCTCCACAATCAACACAAGCACTGCTCCTACAGACCCTTGCCCAGTGTCATGGGTCAAAGCCACCAAAGCAAGCCTCATACCAAACATTCATAAAATGGTACACAACTCACTCACTCAAGGACTCATGCCACAGCAATTAAAGCTTGCCTCAGTAAGACCAATCACAAAGAAAACTTCTCTCGACAAAAAGGACCCAGCAGCATACCGACCAATCTCCAGCATACCCTTCCTCGCAAAAATAATCGAAAAGACGGTTCAACTACAACTTCAGGAACACATTGACGAACACGGAACTCTCGACGACAACCAACACGGATTTCGTCCCAACCATGGAGTCGAAACTCTCCTGATCTACCTCTTCGACAGCATCATAAGAATAATTGACGACATCAGGAATGGAATTATAATGATCTTCATCGACATCTCCTCAGCGTTCGACACAGTTGATCACAATATACTCCTGGAGAGACTGAAGAACACTGGTATACACGGTACCACTCTAAAATGGTTCCACTCGTACCTAACAGAAAGACAGCTACAGGTCAAGGTGGGACAGGACACCTCCCGGCCCATAAACGTCCAACAAGGAGTACCACAAGGATCCGCACTCTCAGCACTCCTTTTTAACATCTACATCCAACCAATATGCAACATTATGAAAGAGAACAACATCCAATACACAATATACGCAGACGATATAATGGTATACTCCCCGATATCAATCGAAAACCCGGACTTCTCTAAGATAGCAGACTGCCTTACCCAAATGGCGAAGTGGTGCCAAAACAACAATCTAGCTATAAACTACAACAAGACTGAAGCTTTAATCATCACTCGAAACCAAAGCTTCACACACCCACCAAACATAAAGATACAAAGCACCACGATACCGATAAGATCGGAGGTGAGATACCTTGGGGTTACTCTGGACAGTAAACTCAACCTCAAACCACACATAGACAAAACAATCCAAAAAGCATATTACAGGATGCGAATCATCAGGAGACTGAAACCACTCCTCGCTCCAGAACACTTCCGTACAGTCTGTCAAGCACTGATAACCCCAATACTGGACTTCTGCAATCCGATATACCTCGGACTACCAAAACAAGCTCTCAAACCACTACAGCTGGCACAAAACACTGCAGCTCGAATCATATCCGGAGCCGCAAGGCAGGAGCACATCACACCTACACTAAAGGACTTACACTGGCTCCCAATCATTGCTCGCATCAGATACAAGACTATCATAAACCTATTTAAGATAAAAGAACACACATCAGCCAACAGCCTCCACCTGCTCATACAACCGGAAACCAGCGCACGTCCCAGAAGAAGTCAAACACGCAACCGAGTCAGCACCCCAAATGAGTACAAGCACACACGCAAGGACACAACAGACAGAGCTCTCTCCATGGCTGCTCCAACAATATGGAACAATCTACCGGACGATCTAAGGGCAACTCCAGACCTCAAAGACTTCAGAAAACAACTGAAAACCATGCTGTTCATAGAGCACTATGGTCACATCACATAACCTAAGAGAATGGATAACAGCACTCCAATCCTCCCAAACAACTGAATATATATAAAATATGATTCTAGCACCACTGTAAATAGCCCACCCTGTATATAGCTCAAACAAATCAAGCACCCAACACATCCCTCACACAACTAAGTTTTATCCTCACTGCATGTACAACACACACACTTTACCTGATTGCTTGCTGTGATACCACCTTGATTATTAAGATAAGGCGGTTTAGAAATACTGTTAAATAAATAAATAAAAATAAATAAATCTAGTTTAAAAGCTGCTCTATCTCCTTTTTAAAGGTTAATGCCAGCAGCCTGGTTCCATCCCGGTTAAGGTGAAGCCCATCCCTTCGGAAGAACCCCTCCTTTCCCCAGAATATTCCCCAGTTCCTAACAAATCCCAAACCCTCATCCTTGCACCATCGTCTCATCCACACATTGAGACTCCGGCGTTCTGCCTGCCTTTTGGGTCCTGTGCGTGGAACGGGAAGCATTTCAGAGAACGCTACCCTGGAAGTTCTGGATTTCAATGCCGACATGTACCAAGACAGCAGACTCCTCCCCAGCACCATCTAAGACCTTATCTAGGTGGCGCGTGAGGTCCACTACCTTCGCACCAGGCAGGCATGTTACCAGGAGATCCTCACATCCACCAGCCACCCAGCTATCTACATGCCTAATGATCGAATCACCAACTATAACGTCTGTCCTAACCATTCCCTCATGGGCACATGGTGCTGGAGAAACTTCCTCGATGTGAGAAGGTTTTACATCACCTGGAGGACAGGTCCTAGTTATAGGATCACTTCCTGCCACACCAGGGTGATGCTCTCCTGTCACGTTACCTCTCTCCTCTATGGCAACAGGGATGCTGCCAGACTGGAGGTGGGACTTCAGGACTTTATCCCTGTAGGTCTTGTCTATGTACCTCTCTGTCTTTCTTATGTCTTCCAAGTCTGCTACTCTAGCCTCTAGAGAACGGACTCATTCCTTGAGAGAAAAGAGCTCCTTGCACCTAGTGCACGCATAAGACCTCTCACCAAATGGGAGAAAATCATACATGTGACACTCAATGCAAAAGACTGGAAAGCCCCCATCTTGCTGCTGGACTGCTATCTGCATCTTAGTTTTAAGCTTGTGTTTAGATCTTTAAGTTCTTTTCTTACTAAGGGTTGCTATGGATATTTATACTAATAAAATTGTACCTAATACGTTTAATATACCTTGTTCACCTGAAGCTTAATTAATCTCAGGTCCTTAGTGTATGACTGATTTGGATAATGAGCTGCACCTGAGAGCACCTCCTTTCCTTTAAGATGTGTAAGTACCTATAAAGCTACAATTATCACAGGGGTGGGTGGGTGTTGGGGAGGGAGGGAGGCAAATAACACTTATTAAAAGAGGGCTGCTACACAGTACCCTGTCCTGTGCTTCTGAGGTAAGCTGTGACCAACCTCTTGGGTGATTAACAGTCCTTGCTTGGATAGAAGGAATCTTTTAAAATGGCCTTTTGACCTGCCACCTGGCTTGAACACCTATTGAAAAAGTTTCACAGGTCTCTTGCCCCCTAGGTAGAAGGCCTCTTTGTAAAGGTCTCTAGAAGACTTTGTCACTCAAAGAATACTGACCCTGTTTTGCCTTTTATGCTAAGTTATATTTTCATTTGATGCTGGAGTGGCCTGTCTTATCTGGGCCTTGTATCCTGCCCTTGTTGGCCAGGAACTCTCATATAACAGCTCACGTTAGTCCCTAAGGTTGCAGCAGCAGTTGCCATGGAATCCAAATGCAGTGAGTGCTGTCTAAACATGAAGTAGAGATGCTGACACCAGGCAGAGGGGTTTGCCAAAGCCATGTGCAGAGGAGTAGCCGAATGGTTAGAGCACTGGTTTGAGAACTAACATACCAGTGTTTGATTCCCACTAGCACTTCTTGTGGCCTTGGGTAAGTCACTTATTCCTCTATTGCCTCAGAGGAATCCAAGTTATCAATGTCCCTGTTTTAATGTACATTACAAAGGTTAAGTTACAATATAAACTTCTCGGAGTTTCTGGGCAATTTTCAGAGTTTCTTCCGTCATCCATTTTGGCCGTTTTTGCTTTTTCACCTTTTGTAGAGACTTCTCGCTTTCTTCCAACACAACCTTCTTGATGTCATTCCATAACTCTTCCGGAGCTCTGTCATTTGTATCTAAAGCAGCAAATCGATTTTGCAGGCAGTCTTTAAATTCCAGTGGTATATTCTCAAGGTCATATTTTGCTGCATTCATGAGTGGTTTGCTCTTTTTCAACTTTAGCTTAAGTTTGCATACTAGTAGTTGATGATCTGTACCACAGTCAGCTCCAGGTTTTGTCTTTGTTGATGTTACAGAGCTTTTCCATCGCTGACTTCCGCATATGTAGTCAATTTGATTTTTATATAATCCATTCGGTGAAGTCCATGTGTACAGTTGCTGCTTGTGTTGCTGGAAGAAGGTGTTTGAGATGAATAGATCATTGGTCTTGCAGAATTCTATCAGTCTTTCTCCAGCTTCATTTCTGTTGCCAAGTCCATATTTTCCAACTACTTTGCCTTCTGCTTTGTTGCCAACTTTTGCGTTCTAGTCACCCATGACTATCAGGATATCCTGTTTGCATGTTCTGTCAATTTCAGCTTGTACTTGTTCATAGAACTCTTCAATTTCATTCTCTTCTGCAGCTGTTGTTGGGGCATATACTTGAATTATAGTTGTGTTGATAGGCAATCCTCGTAGACGAATAGAGATTAAGCGTTTGCTGACTGCATTGTATTTCATTACAGTTCTTGCAAGTTTCTTCTTTATTATAAATGCAACACCATTTCTTCTTTGTCTTTCATTTCCAGCATAGTAGACCATGTGATCATCTGATGCAAAGTGCCCCATGCCAGTCCATTTCAGTTCGCTGACACCCAACAGATCAAGTTGTACACGTTCCATTTCATTCTTGACCCCCTCCAACTTCCCTTGGTTCATGCTTCGTACGTTCCATGTTCCAATGTGTAAGACATCTTTACAGCTTCTGACTCTCATTTCATGCGCAGCTACATCAGCAGTCAGACTTCCCGAGGGCTTTGATCCAACCACATCATAAATGCTGGCTTTACTCTGAAAAGTCTTCACCTCTTCCCCAGTAGCTAATTGAGTGCCTTCTGACCTGGGGGTCTCATCTTCCAGCACCATAGCACAATTTGTTTTGTTGTAACTATCCATTGGGTTTTCATGGCAAGATACAGAAGTAGATTGCCGGGCCTTTCTTCCGCGCAGTTTAAGTTTGGTGTTGTTGCCGTTGTCACAAAAATATGATCCTCCACCGTCAACACTGTCCCATTCTGCTGCTGCCCAGATGGGTGGTTTGTCTTGGTCTGGCACCTCAGCTGAGACCTGTCCATCTTGGGAGACCCTGCCAGTAGTTAAACTACCGATAGTTTAGCTCTCAGCATCACTGATGCACGCAAGCCCTCACAGCACGACAAGCTGCAAACCAAGTGAGGGCCACATCCTGATACAGTTCAAGAAAAATAGGATGAATATACCACTTCTGCTCCACAGATTGGTCTTGAACTAATGATCTTTCTCACACACACACACACACACTAACCATGTGCTTGGAGCCATATATGACCTTCAAGTCATGGATATATACTGTATTTGGTTATTGTCTGGATGCACGAGGGCATGAGTTGGGGTATACCTATGTCTGCTTAGATCTCTGCAAGCTCTGTGCCATACTTGTTTGACAAGGTATGTTCAGCGGGTATGGGAAAGGGACATCTTGTAAGGTCTGTGTGTTGCACTGCCTTGCTATGCTGCTGGTTCACCTGACATTCATGTTTTACATATGGGATCTGTCCAGTCAAAGGGCCAGGCCATGATACATGAACACACATATTCCAGACCATGAGTGTCCTAGCAGAATTACCAACGTACATATTTCCTTGTGTGTGTGCTTGTGGGGCAGTCATGGAATAATCTCATATTTTGCAGGCCACCATAACTCAGATGGTTGTAACTGACTTACTTATGGAGGGCTCACAGGTTATGGTCATCATTTGGCAGGTGAAGGGGCAGGGTGGTCATTTTGCCTCTGACACAGTCTGTTATCATCTTGCATAGTCTTCCTGCCTCAGTGGCATATTTTTCCCCCACATGCACATATTCACTCAATATGTACAAGTCGTGGGCATCCTGATCCCAGGGCCAGCCCATCAACTCAGCAAACTAGCCCAATGCCAGGGTCCACTGATTATGGTGAACAGCATGCCCACCAATCCCTCCCTCCCTGCCATCATGGCAGAGCTGCCGCTTCAGTGCTGCAGGTGGCCTTATTGAAGTTGCACACATGCAGTTTGTTATACCATGCCCCTCCTGCCCCCCTCCACCGGGGATGTGGGCACACGTGTGACTGCCTTAGACCTCGGAATGGAGGGATCACCATGTGTTCCACTGTACCTGCTGCTGACATGCTTGCCATCCCACTGACAGTGGAAACTGCAGTGTTGCACCTGACTCACAGGGCTGGGACAGAGATTTTGTCTGCAGCAGGCCACAGCCGCTGTGACTGCCACCCCCACCCTCAAGCAATGCTGACATGGCGGCATAGTGGCACTGGAGGTGGCGTGACTCCTATTTTGACTGCGGCAGCATGTATGTGTGCTGCCAATGTCACAGTAGAGTCCTACCAAACATCACAGATGTATACCCTAGACAACAGCCTTGTCAGTTTAGTGAACCAGCCAGTACCACTGCATCACCCATGTGACACTTCCTTTGCAAATTTGGCACCAACAACATTGTGCCCTTTATTAATGGGGCACCATGCTGTTGCTGCCTATGATGCACTGCTATCACTATTTTGAGAACTATAGTGGGTGAAGCACATTGCATGCATGAAAATATCCTCTCTCCCCTCAGAAATAGCCCTTACTGTGAGCTTTCAGATGGCGTTAGATTTCCCAGTGTTGGGATCTCTAACGCGCGGTACCACAAACCAGTGTTAAAGGAGCACATGCTATCCCCGCCCAGTCTCCGTCCCATTAACGCCCACTCTCCACCCCTTTTTGACCTTAGCGCTAGGGGACCTGTTTCCACACATTAATCCACTGTTATTGGTGCTTTCCGCAGCGTTACCTGCGATAACACCCATTAATGGTGCCTTTGCTCCCTTAATGCTCCTTAGTCAACATATCCCTTAGGGGTATGTTTACTAAACTGCGCTAATGTGCGCTACTGTGCGCTAATGTCGCGTTATGGGACATTATTGTGCAAGCTCAGGTGCGCGGCGCACTATTGTTCATGCTCATGTGCGCGGCGCGCTAATGTGCGATGAAGGCGGGGAAAGGCTCCCGTAGGGCGGAGGAAGGCTCCCCAGGGGTGGAGAGAAGGGGTCAATGGGTGGAGAGTGGGAGGGGAGAGGCTCCCCGCACATTAGCGAGGTTGAAATCCGAGGCAAAAAATACCGCGAGTGAAAACCTCGCATTAGGGCCGATTTAAAGGGAAGAGAAACCATTTCTGTCAGCAATGTACAGCAAAACCAGGGAAACCTACAAAAAGTGATAAGTGTGATACATGTGCAAGGTACAAAAGTACAAATAAACATTGATAAGGACCCCAACAAAATTTTAAAAAATTATAATCAAGCTGGGCAATAGTGATAGTAATGGGAAACATCAAAAAACACTCCCAAGAAAGCCCCAAAAAATAAATATGAATTTTGGAAGGGTGATCCCACAGTGAAATAGCACTAATCAGGGTTTCCCTCTCCATTGGATAGGTTTTCTATGGCATGCACATGTTCCACAACAGCAGGGCGGGCATGTCGGAATGGGCAACTGGACAGATGCTGGGAAAGGGGATACAGAGGGCTGCAGGCGGCACATGCTGTGGTGCAGCTGGGGCACAGTGCGGACTAGGCAGATGCCTAGGTGGCACTTAGGAATGCTGAAACTGAACAGCAGCCAGACAGCAACTGATGAGGGCCCAACATGGGCACGAGAGTGTTTATCACAGTGTCACAAGGGATAGTACCCAGCAGCCCAGCAGGTACCCCCAAGGGCACAGAACATTGGCAGGCGGAGTTGGGGGGAAGCGTGGACGCCTATGCAGGCACCCCTACCCCAGCACACGCACCATAGGCAGCCGCCTACCTGCACACTGGATGGCTTAAGACTGCACACCACCAGCACCACCAGCAGAAGGGCATGTCAGCATGATGGCAGAGGGGTATTGGTGGTGGAGGGGGGCAGTGGCAGCTGCCCAGAGCTGACCATGGCCTAGCCCTGTGTAGGTGGGTGCCATGCACTGCAACAGACAGGCTGGGTCTGACAAACAACCATGGTATCTCCAGGGACTGCACTGTCACTGTGAGCACAGTGTGGTGCGGTGAACACAGACAGTGTGTTCTGGAGCCAAAGATCACCAGTTCAAGTCCCAGCTGGGGCTACTGCCAATCCAATCCCCATATTTTACCCGCTACTAAACCGTGATAGTAAGGACAAACCTTTATTGCAGAGAACATACGCATGGTTCAAATGCCTATATTTTACCACACCGAGCACAGACACCAGAAACATGCGCATTACCTGGAGCAGAGTCCCCCAAATTCAGTCCTGGAGGCCCACAAATCAGTCAGGTTTTATGCTGTCTCCACTATAAGGCCATGTCAGCATGGTGGCGGAGGGGTACTGTTGGTGGAGGGGGCAGTGGCAGCTGCCCGGAGCAGACCATGGCCTAGCCCTGTGTAGGAGGGTGCCATGCACTGCAACAGACAGGCCCTGCCGGACAAACAGTCATGGTATCACCAGGGAATGCACTGTCTCTGTGGCAACATGTTGATGCAGTGCACACAACCAGTGTGTATGGAGGCAGAAGGTCACAGGTTCAAGGCACAGCTATGGTGTCTGCCAACCCAGTCCCCATATTTTACCCACTACTACAAAGTGCTAATACAGACAGAACCTTTATTGCAGATGACGTAAACATGCCCAAAACATCTACATTTTACCCCACAGAGCAAAGACACCATAAACAGGCATATTACCTAGAGCAGAGTCTCGCAAATGCAGTCCTGGAGGGCCAAACACCATTCAGGTTCCATGCTGCCTCTAATAAAGATGCCTGTGCTACATATCTATGCACCACCCCCATGGTATGCAGATATATCTCATGCATATTCATGAGGGACAGCATGAAAACCCGAACAGTGTTTGGCACACCAGGACTGGAGTTGGGAACCTCTAGCCGTAAAGCAGCAGCCAACAGGGGCAGACACACCCACAGCCACAGGCTCCATTAGCCAATGCCTCCTGGAGAGGCAGGATATTGGGCCCTGCGTGCATCTCCCAATACTAGCCCTTGCATACCTTAGCAATGCCACCCTTCACCTGGGAATATGGTACACAGCTATCAAATGTTTGCTATGATTACTGGCAGATACCAATTCCTACGTTAAGCACAGTTTGCTGATTGAGCTCCATCATAGCAACCTTTCTGCTGTCTGTGGAGTGTGCTTCGGGTCTGGTCTCTGACAGTGTTTACCACCCTGGGGAGTGACCCCGAACAGTATTGCGTACCATATCCGTGCCTGCACTGTGCCCAGGACTGGTGTGGTGGCCAGGGCTGCTAAACTCCTCTAGAGTGGCACAATGCTGGCATAGGTGAGGGAGTGTGTGTCTGTCTATCCAGTGTGTGGTGGCTGCAAACACCCTCCACAGCCCACACTGCCAGCACTGTTGCCAGTATTGGCCTGCCAATGTGCATAATGAGGAGCAAGGTACCATGGGTATAGCCCGGACAGGATGGCCTGGCCAGGATGCATCTGCACAGGGCATAGGGCACTGACTGGGACATTGTAGTGCCCGGCCACCACCTGCACAGACAGGTTGGCCACAGCATGTCCTGCTGGGAGATCACTCTCACCCTGACTGTGCAGTGACCACAGCATGGCTAGGCACCCCTATAGTGCTATATAGTATTTTTCTTATGTGATATTTATGAGTTTCCCTTTGGGGCCCAGTCACTGACTTATCTGCTTGGTGTGTATGCTGATATCCCAGTTCGGGGTGCATGCATTTCCACCAGGAACATGCACTATGGACTAGCTGCCAGACTGTCTGCAGCTGGTATGTGTCCTGATGGAGCGCCTTGCAGGGTGCAGTGGCTGAAGGCTTGCTGCAGGAGAATATCAGATGGTGGTGGGGTGCAGCTTAGCATATCCAGGCCTAATGTCTGTCTGCTATTGCGTTATGGATGTGTACAGAGCTGCATTGACTGCCCTGTAGGGTGTCTGTTCCCCAGCAGGACTGGGGTTGATGGTCCCCTCTACTGCCACCATTGCAGGGAGGTAGAATGTGGATTTGTTGGTGGGAGACCCTGTTTACCACCCTTAGCCCTGGAGGAGGAGGAGGGTGGTGGTACATAATCCTCCTAGGGGTCCATAGGGGCTACTCCTTCTGACTGAGACATACAGATATAGCCAAGGTGTGTCTGCAAAAACTACCTATCTCACACATTAGCACTGCTGGGGACCTGCAGCATGGCCTATCTCTGCTGTGGACCTGGTGCTGGGCACCCCACCTCACCCTCAGGGTGAATGCCGTACCTACACAATGTGACGGTGTGTAGCTACTCTGTGCCAGTACCACACACGGTCAGTTCCCCCTACCAGGCCGAGGTGCCGTGGGGGTGCATACCCCATCTTGTGATCATCTGTAGACTGCTGATTTGCATGTGCAGTGCATCATGGGTATGGGTGGGTTAACCCTATCCTGGTGACCACAGAAGACTGTTTGTGTGGTGATTTGCAGTCCTTCTGCAGACAGCCAGGGGATTGTTAGCAGCTATAGAGCTGTAGCCCACTGGTTACTTTGCTATCAGTTGAGCTAGAGGTTATGGGTTCAAACCCACAGTGGGGTTATTTGATAGGGCTGTCCAAAGCATTATCTATTTTTAAAGTACATTAGTGCTGCCAGCAATAACACCTTCAGCGTACTGTAACCATAAGGTGCCTCAGAGGGTGCTTTATAAGGCGCCCTATAGGGCACCTTATGGTTACCGTCCATATAAGGTGCACTATACAGTATGCTATGGCGCGACTGATAGGGTGCCAGTCCGTATAAGGTGCCTTATAAGGTGTCCTATGGAGCGCCTTATAGGGTGCCCTATAGGGGACATTATAGGGTGCCGTGGCGGACAGTGCACTTTATAATGTGCCCTATGGAGTGCCTTATAGGGTGCCTTATGCGGCACCTTAGGTTACAGCAAGTGAGGGTGTGTTTGCTGGCAGCAATAATTAAAATGCCTCAGGAAACAATACTTACATATCAAAGCTGATGCTTCAACCAGCCTTACGCATTGGGCACACTGGGGATGGAACTCATGACCTCTGTATCATCAGTCAGTGCCTTAACCATTGTGCTACACTGCTGTTTTTCCTTGCATTTCAGCGCACCTACTTATGCTTTTCATGCATTTAAATGCACAGTGCTGCCATCAAAAACAGTGCTATGACCTTGCTGTGCCTCATAGGGCACCCTATATGGCGCCCTATATGCCACCATTTATGCAACATTGTAGGGTGCCGTGGCGGACAGTGCACTTTAAAATGTGCCCTCTGGGGTACCTTACTGGGCACCTTATGTTACAGTGCTTTCAGAGTGCATTTGCTAGTAGCAGTAATTAAAATAAAATTAATATGCCTCAGACTGCAATATTACACATAACAGGTAGTGCCTCAGCCAGCCTTATTCATTGGGCACAGTGGGGGATTGAACCCATGGTCCCTGCACCATCGGTCAGTGCCTTAACCATTGTACTGTGGCTCTGTTCCTGTGCTTGTACATCAGCACGCCACTTATGCTTCCCGCGCGCGTTTCTCATGCGCTAATGTGCACGGCGCACATTAGTGCGCCGTGCACATTAACGCATGAATAATCCCGGTTTGCTTTTTTCAAACTGACAAACCCACTCCTTTTATGGCATCCCGCACAATAGCGCGGCGCGCACCTAACGGGGTTTTAGTAAACATACTCCTTAGTGTGTTATTTTGCTTGCAAAATACTCCAGCTCCAGAATCCACACAAATTTCCTTCTAGAATTTAAAAAAAAGTCTTTTTTTTCACTGCTTTTCCTGCTATCAAGGATATAACCTCTGTGGGGTAAATTTTCACTAGCCTATTCAGTGACTTGATGGATGGTTCAGTCTTCAGTCACAGCCTAGTCAGCTAAGCTGTGTCTGAAAATTTGCCCATTTTAACTTATTTCCAGCTAATGGGTTGCTGAGTAGCTCACTGAAGATGTATTCTGCAATCTCCCTCCCTGCTTTGTACCCATAGAAGGTAATTTTATAACAGGGCGCCAAGTTAAAGTCAGTTTTAGCATGGCTAAATTAAACATATTTTATAAAGACAAATAGGCACTAGGGTTGCCAACTGGCTCCAGATGCTCCCGTCAGGCTTGATCCAGTCCTGGACTTACCCCATTGCATGCAGGGACTTGTAGTCTTGCTTCTCTTATGGAATACAATAGAGAAATCAGAATGCATATCTCTGCATATCAGAATACATATCCCTAACACTATTCTTGTTGCCTTCCCCACACCTCTTCCCCAGCATACTCTTTCCCCTCCCTTTCTCTTCTCACTTCTCTCTCCCCCAAGTTTCTTTTTTAGTTTTATTATAGAGCCTAGCTCCAGTCTTCAGTAGGCCACCATCTCTAGTGCCATGGGTCTTAGGCTCCCCACAACACTGTTTTTTTTCCTTTGCTTTGGCTCCAGCTGCCATAGAGCATGGGCCCCCCATAGCACAGTTCTCCATTTTTTTGCTGCAACTAAGAACCTGGGCATCCTTGCCTGATCTCAGAAATGCCCTGGACACCCCGAGTCTCATCTACAATTAAACCTGCTTCAGGCACAAAGAGGCATTTGATAAGTGCCTGTTTTGGCAGGCAAATGTCTAGAAGGTGTGGAGAAGGAGCTACACCAATACCTCCTTTATTTTACAATGTCAACATTGACAGGGAACGGAGTCTGATATTTTCACTTTGCTATGCCACTGGACATCCCCTTATGTTAGCTTGCGTGAGATGGATGTCCTTGACCAAAGTTTTCCTAATGGAGATGTCTATATGGTTGCCTGAATGCACATCTACATTGAAGACATCTATGTTCCTGAAGTTGGAAAGAGACATACAGTAGACTTCCCTGGCATTTTTCTGCACGTTCTGCCCTGGATATCCCTAATTTGACTTGGACATCCTTTCTAAAATGCCACTCCATCTTTGCAAAAATTTGGAGTAGCCATGGTGGCATCGGTCTCAGCAAGATGCCTCCTCTGAGCCAGATGGTTTCAGTTTCCACAACACTAATTTCATATGTTACCCTGACAAGCCATTTCATCTTGTTCCTTCTGGCAGAGCTTGAGCTTCCCGCCACTGTGCTTTTTCTTGCCTACTTCTCATCTGCTAATTCATAGGTTTGTTTGCTCATAAACAAACAAACCTATGTGTACGGGTGACCTGTTGTGATAAACAATAAAAAACTGTGCTATGGAAGCTGTTCTAACCTTAGTTGGTTTAGGATAACCAGATAGTGGCTGAATATCAACGCTAGATGGTTTCTTTGGGTGCCACCTCTGCTCCGCCCTTGGAACACCCTGACATAGCTAGCTAGCAGTTCAAAAGAGTGGTCCAATGGACATGTAACATGTCCAAATTGCACAGCCTTGAGGAGATAGCATCTCACTGGACTCGGCGACAGAATGCAGTTTGTCATCACTGAGTCATGATCTTGAAGCAACTGGAAGCCCTGTCTTGTTGATTCTACCCCCTAGGCCACGGGAGTGGTGAGTAGGAACTAGTACAGCTGAAGAGGGCCCGTTGACAACCTTAGGGTCTGTTGGTGGTTTCAGCCCGGTAACAGTGCAGCAGGAGCTGGCAGAGAAGAAGGCGATTACATTGGGAGCTCTTCAGGAGATATTAACTCATTTGCCAAGGCCTCAGAAGGAGTCAGGAAAAGATTGTGGGTCAGGGTGAAACTACTTATCTTAAGTTCTTTGACAGCATTTACCATTCCTTCTAAACTGACTGTGATCAACCTTAAAGTCATTTGGGAAACTCTGATGACTGTTTCTTCATAAATAGTTATTGTGTTCCCAAACTGAATCTCACTGGGGGGCTGTGAAGGTGCAACAAGATGAGGCTAACTAAGACCAGCCTGTCCACTAGGCAAACTAGGCAGGTGGGTGGCATCTGCCTCCCCCCCTCCTCCCAGAGAAGTAGCAGCTCATTGCCACCCAGCCTGCTATTCTGCCCCTTTCCAGCATCCATCTTCTCAGGGAGGGTGGCACAGCGATGCCCCTGTTGCCTCTGGCTTTAAAGTGCCCACACTAGCACACTCATGTTCTGCCACCCTTTAACGCAACTTCCTGTGTTCCTTCCACCGCCAACAGGATGTTGCGTCGGAGAGGCCTAGAGCAGCAGGCTGTGAGCACGCGAGCATGGGCACTTTAAAGATCAACACAGCGGAGGCATCACTGTATCACCCTCATCCCAAGGTGAGAAGATGGATGTCAGGGGTGTCTTGGCAGGCTGGGCGGCATCGTAATCTTTGGGGGGTGGTATGGAGGGACTGCCTAGGGTGGCAGAAAGCCTTGGGCCAACCCTAAGGTTAACAAACTGAGAAGTTGCAACCTCTTCTTCAACAGTTAACAAAGATCATAATGTAGTATTGTCCTTGATTAAATGCAATTTGTATGTGCAAAATAAGACTGAAGCCTTGAGAAACACTATTACAAAAAGGAATCTTTGAAAAATTTGCCCAAATCCAAGTTTACTTCTTACACGGAGCCGGGGCTACCTTTTTTGCTGCCCTGTGCAAGTGATTAGTGTGCTGTGCCCCCCTCCCCCACCACCCTACCAGTTAATTCTACTGGAGCCCTTCATAAGCCTCTCTGTTGTCCCAACATGATGAAAATTTTCTGAAAGGTAACTGTGTTAATCCGGAGATTTGCTTACACTGCCTCTATTGTATGCATATCTCTCTTTGTGGTTATCCTGAAAACCAGATTGGTCAGGTTTGTCCCAAGGACTGGGCTGATAACCTCTGGTCTGGAGTGATAAAAATGGCAGAGGCCTCAATAAATTAGTAAGCCTATAAAGTATCACTTGCCTTTATCATGTTTGTTCCAGTGTACTGAATATAATTTACATGCAATGGGGTTAAATAAATGCTATCAGATTTCTACATGTCTTCCCTCCAGTTCCAACTACAATATACATAAAACCCTGCAAAAAAATCACTCAGCCCAAAGGAAATCTGCAGTAACAACAATAATGCCAAGACACACGCAGTACCAACCCTACCTATGAAAAGGCAGCAATACAAATATTAAACCAATACATCTTATAAAAACACTAATACCTCTCCTACTGGGAAAAGACAAAACTGAATTGCTACAAAGCTCTACACAGAAACTATATGCTAACAGAATGTCACACCTCAGTCATGCATGCAAAACACAGACAACCCCTCGCCAAGAAGAGAATAAAGGTCCACTAATGAGAAATAGCAAATATAAAGGCACTGATTAAACTGGGGACCCCAAAAGCCAAACTGCAAGAGAAGTAAAAACAGAAATGCATTTCCTCTTGTTCTGAACAAAACACAAATACGTTAGCAATGTACATTTCTCAAAGCTAATATATCCCAGTTAATAAATTCAAAATAAAATGCGTTTTTTTCTCTCCTTGTTGTCTGGTATTTGTTTTTTCCTCTGTCTTCTCCTAACTCTCTGGCCAGTGCCTGCTGTCCATTTACCATTTCTCTTTGCTCCTTCTCTCTTTTTCCATTCCCTCTCTATATCTGTTTCTGACATTCTGATCTTTCCTTTTTAGCTCTTGCCTCCATATCTTTCTTCACACCATCTCTGTCCAGTCAAATTTCACCCTCCCTCCAGTCCTCAATCTCCTTTTGATTCCCTAGCTCCCCTATTTCCTATGGATCACTCCTTCCTTAGCCTCTTCTTATTTTCTTCTGTCTTTCACCGACTCTCCATTATCACATTTCTACTCTTTGTATTCACCATCCTACTCGCCAGCCCGTCATGCCCTCTCCCACATAGTTTCACCGTGCCCAGCATCATCCTGCTCTCTCTCCTCGGGCCTCACTTCCCACACTCCAGCATCTCTCCATCCCCTCATCTTTCCCCTTATCCCTGTGGTCGAGAATCTCCCCTCTCTCATTTCTACTGTCTACTTATTCTCCCTCCTCCCTCCAAAACCCAGCATCTTCCAGTGAGTGGATTAGCTGTATATCCATCTCCATTTTCAATGCATTGCGTATGGGTGCATGTACTGTATATGTATGGCTGGGGGGGGGCTGAGTGCATGGACACAAATGTGGAGGGACAAATTGAAGAGCTCAATGTGCATCTGCACACGTGTTGTGAAGTGGAGTGAGAGGCTGGGGGGTGCACTTGTATGAGAGCATGTGGAGTAGACTGAGGCAGGTTGAGGGGCTCAGTGTTTGTATGCATGCATGGCGGAGTGGGGTGAGGGACTGTGTCTGTGTGTATGTGTGTGTGTATGCACATGCACATGTGGAAGGGTGAGAGGTGAGATGAACAACTAACTATGCATGTGTGCAAGGAGCTGTGTGTATGTATATGCAAATGTATGAGAGAGTGAAGCGGGGATGGATGAGGACTGAGTGGCTGCTTTGTCAGAGGATATGTGATGGGCTGGACTGGAATGGGTTGATGGGATCCCAGTGTGTATATGCATGCGTGCATAAGAGGGTGGAGAGTGGAGTGAGGGGCTCCATGAGTGTGTGTATGGGGGTGGGATGAGAGGCTGGTTCTGTCTGTGCAAATCTGTGGTAAGGGGTGGGAGAGTGTAGAGGGTGGGGTGAACAACTGCACATGCATGCATGGGGGGTGGGAATCAATGCTTATCTGTGTGTGTATGGATGACAGATGTAGGGTTGGACATCTGTGTATGCATGCAAGCATGGGGTGGGGTTGGGTGAGGATGGTGGGATGAGAGGCTGGATATGTGTATGTGTGCGTGCATGAGGGAAGGTGAGGAGCTGTGTGCGTGTGTGTTTGACAGCATCCAAGGGGGAATGAAGAGCATGGTATGCATATGGGTTCACACTTGCATGCATTTATGGGGGTGACGGTTGGGGCCAGTGTATAGTGTGTGTTCCTGATGGCACACCTGCATTTTAGCCCCTCCCCCCACCCATTCAGATTCTCAGCTCACTCTTGTACAATCTAATCTACCTTCCATTCTGTCTCCCTCTCTTCTCTAACCCAGGACTCCCCACTCACCCCATATTATTCCTCCTTCCACTCTGGCCCCCTTCCCATTACATTCTTTCCACTATGGCCTCTCAACCACCCTAATTTAGACTCTAAGTACAAGGACAATTGCCTCCTCCCCTTGAATTTCCATCTCTATAGCATGAAAAAAACCCTTACTGCTTAGGTGTCCTCTCCTCACTGCATGGGCAGTCTTGCTGGCCAACGAATGCGCCAGACCATGACCCCTGCTTGCCAGCAAGGATCCCCCTGCTGGCTAAAGAGCGCCTGAGTTCTGCCACCTTCTAGCAGGGACCTGAAATGAAGCTACAATGTAGCACATTTAAGACTAATCAGAGAAAATATTTTTTTACTCAACACGTAATCAAATTCTGGAATTTGTTACCAGAGGATGTAGTATAAGCTGTTAGTGAGGCTGGATTTGAAAGAGGTTTGGACAAGTTTCTGGAGGCAAAGCCCATAAACCATTATTTAAGAGTACCGGGGAAATCAACTGCTTACCCATTGGATATGCCGCATGGAATCTGTATGGGACCTTTTGGGAACATGACAGTTACTTGTGACCTGGATTAGTCACTGTTGGAAACAGGATAATGGGCTTGATGGACCCTTGATGTGACCCAGTATGGCACATCTTATGTTCTTATGTAAGAGAGCTCAAGGTCGCGGCTGCGGCAAAACTAATGTCAGTCTGCCAGCCAAAGAGCGCCCTAGACAGCCGCTGCCTGTCCGTAAAAACACCATCCCTTGCTGCACTGCTGAAGAGTACCACAGCCTGCAGATTGCGCCTTAGTCTGGATGGCTAGCGGCAGGCAGGATCCGCAGGCTGCAGCACTGTTCACCATTGCAGCGAGGGAGGTTGTCTTTACTGGCAGGCAGCAGTGGAAGCCAAGGGCACTCTTTGGCCAATAGGAACTGATCTTTCTGCTGGCAGACTGACGTTAGTTTCACCGTGGCCATGACCTGGAGCTCTCTTCAGCCAGAGGGTAATGGGGTCCCTGTTGGAAGGTGGTGGCTGTGGCCTGGGGTGTTTTTCGGCCAGCAGGGGATGCCACGATCAGCATGGCCACGATCTGGTGGATTCCCTTCCAGCAAACTCTTCAGTCTTCGTGGCAACATTATTGCATGGAGCTCTTCAGAGTTCATGCGTATGCTGCATCTCTGATGCATCCATTTCCCTCGGTATCAGAAAGTTGCATCGGAAGTGGTGGGGGTGCATTGGACATGCAGCGTGCTCATGGGCTCCAAATCCCCATTCTGAGTTTTGTACTTTTTTTCTACCCACCATTCATCATCCATCAACTAGGCCTGACTGGCTCACTGTGCCAACTGTGCCACCCTCATGTGGCTGCCACCCACTGCAAGCACACAGTTTGCAACAGTGGGTCACGCTGGCCCTGTTCTCGCAAGGACTTGTTTGGGAAGTTTATGAATGACGTTTTTGAAAATTCCTGAAGAAGTCTATCCTTGAATTTCAGTGGCATATTATTTACCATTACCTAAAGATATAGGGGGGATATTCAGCACTGGCGGCTAGAGCCAGGGCCGGATTTGCCTATACGCCACGTACGCCGTGGCGTAGGGCCCACAGCTGGCAAGGGCCCACCGGGAATGTTTTTTGCACAGGGCCCCGCGTTTCAGGGGGCCCCGCGCAAAAAACATTCTGATCCATCATTAAAATTAAAACAAAAAAAAAAAGCTGTCACTGCCTCTGCCGGGGCCGGGGCCGCCGCGGCAGAATCGAGTGTGCCGCGGGGCCCCCCCTGCCCAGCAGAGCCTGGCCTGCCCTCCCCGGTATCACCTCTCGAGTCTCAGCTGCCTCCCTCCAGTCACACGCGCCGGCTTTCAGAGCGCGAGGTGAGTTTCTCCCTCGCTGCTCTGTTAAGCCCGCGGGGGCTGATGGGAAGTCCCATCAGCCCCCGCGGGCTTAAAAAGAGCAGCGAGGGAAAAACTATTCCCTAGCGCTCTGAAAGCCGGCGCGTGTGACTGGAGGGAGGCAGCTGAGAGAGGTGATACCGGGGAGGGCAGGCTCTGCTGGGCAGGGGGGGCCCCGCGGCACACTCGATTCTGCCGCGGCGGCCCCGGCCCCGGCAGAGGCAGCGACAGCTCTTTTTGTAAAAAAAAATTCGCTGGGCTGGGGTGGGCTGGGGGGGTTAGGACTGGTGATGGGCTGGGGGGGGTAGGAGTGGTAATGGCTGTGGGCTGGTGGGGGGGTTAGGACTGGTTATGGGGAGGGGGGGGTATGAGTGGTAATGGCTGTGGGCTGTTGGGGGGTTAGGAGAGGTGATGGGCTGGGGGGGGTAGGAGTGGTAATGGCTGTGGGCTGCTGGGGGGTTAGGACTGGTGATGGGCTGGGGGGGTTAGGAGTGGTAATGGCTGTGGGCTGTTGGGGGGGTTAGGACTGGTGACGGGCTGGGGGGTTAGGAGTGGTAATGGCTGTGGGCTGTTGGGGGGTTAGGACTGGTAATGGGCTATGGGGGGGTTAGGAGTGGTGATGGGCTATGGGGGGGGGCTATGGGCTATGGGGGAGCTAAGTCTATATGGGCTGATGGGATTAGGACTGGAAGTGGGTTGATGGGGGCTTAGGACTGGTAATGGGCTATGGGGGGGGGCTTAAACTAAAAATTGGGTGATGGGGATTAGGACTGGAAATGGGCTGGTGGGATTAGGACTGGGAGTGGGCTATGGGGGGCTAGGACTGGTAATGGGTTGGGGGATTAAGACTGAAGGTGGGCTGATGGGGTTAGGACTGGTAATGGACTGTGGGCTGATGGGGGGGTTAGTACTGGCAATGGGCTATGGGGGGGTTAAGACTGGTAATTGGCTGGTGGCTGATGGGGGATGTCTGATAATGTGCTCTGGGGGGTTAGTACTGGTAATGGACTATGGGGGGGGGCTAGGACAGGAAATGGGCTGATGGGGAGGGGTTAGGACTTCAGGTGGGCTGATGGGGTTAGGACTGGTAATGGACTGTGGGCTGATGGGGGGGGTTAGGACTGGCAATGGGCTATGGGGGGCTGACTGGAAATGGGTTGATGGGGGTTAGGACTGGAAGTGGGCTGATGGGGGGTTAGGACTGGAAGTGGGCTGATGGGGGGTTAGGACTGGTAATGGGTTATAGGGGGGGCTTAAACTGAAAATGGGGTGATGGGGGGTTAGGACTGGAAGTGGGTTGATGGGGGGGCTAGGACTGGTATTGGGTTGATGGAAGGGGCTAGGACTGGAAATGGGCTAATGGGGGGCTAGGACTGGAAATGGGCTGATGCAGGGACTAGAAGGGAATGGATGCTGGGTGAGGCTGGAACTAGAAGGGAGCTGGTGTTGGGGGAGGATTAGAATGGGATGGTGCTGGGAGAGTAAAATGGAGAGGGGAAAAATATTTTGTGTGGGAGGGATAAAAAATCTACAATTGGCCGGGTATTGGGAGAGTAAGTGGGGATTGAGGATGGAGGGGTAAATTTTGAGTAGATGAAATAGGAATGAGGAAAGAGCAAAAGGAGAAAGATTAGTATGTTAAAGCAGATGTAGAGAGAGAATGGAAAAAAAACCCAAGAAGACAGAAGAAAGGACAAATGGACAGCAGATGGAGAGTTAGCAGAAGACACGAAGAAACCAGAAGAAAGTGGCTGGAACAATTGCAACTGAAAAAAAATGCACAAAAGGTAGAAAAATATCTCTTTATTTTGAATTTATTAACTGGAATATGTCAGCTCTGGGAAATGTGCATCATTAATTTTTGCGCTTTGTTTAGTACAAGAGGAAATTAATTTATAGTTTTATTTCTACAGTGTTGTTGTATATTCCAAGTTTGGCTTTTGGGGTTCCCAGTTTAATTATTGTCTTCCTGTTTCTAAATTGTGATTCTTTGTTTGGTGATGGTCTATGTTGTGCATGTTTAACTGAGCTGAGGTATTCTGTTTATATAATTCCTATTTGACATTGCCACTTGTTCTTTCCCCAGTAGGTCATGTATTGTTGTTCTCTGAAATGTATTGGTTTAATATTTGCAGTGTTGCCTTTTGATAGTTAGGGTATGGTGCTTTGTGAGTCCTGGTAGTGCTGTTAGGATATGGCGGGTTTGCTATGGGTTCTAAATGGGCAGTGTTTGTAGTAGTTCCTAATGTGCCTGGCGGTTGGTACTGGATTATAGTAATGTAGAAACCTTTTAGTCTTTCTTTATCCATATACTCATTAAGAGGCATGTTTACTAAAAGTTAGTGTATGGCAGAGCTACTCAATTCCAGTCCTGGTGGTCCACAATCCTGCAGGTTTTCAGGATATCCCTAATAAATATGCATGAGATATATATGCATTGGAGATATCCTGCCAACCTGACTGGTTTGTGGCCCTCCAGGGCTGGATTTGGAGACCCCTGCCTTACATCTCTGTCATTTACGATTGTGAGTGGGCAAGGTGCAGATGTCCAAGACATCGAAAGGGTATATAGCATTTGTCACATTCCTCCTTGCTTCTCACCACCACCAAAATATTATCTATTAGACAACTTTTTGGTGGTGGTGAGAATCGAGGAGGAATGTGACACATTCTATCTACCCTTTTGATGTCTAGGATATCTGTACCTTGTTCACTCACAATCTTAAATGACAGAGATGTAAAGCAGGAGTCTCCAAATCCAGCCCTGGAGGGCCACAAACCAGTCAGGTTGGCAGGATACCTCCAATGCATATATATCTCATGCATATTTATTAGGGATATCCCGAAAACCTGCAGGATTGTGGACCACCAGGACTGGAATTGAGTAGCTCTGGTGTATGGTAACATTATGCAAATATTTATGCAAATGAGACACCTTATGCAAATGAGGCCCCGCACCGAGTCTCCGCACATGGCCCCGCACCCCCCTTGGGCTGCCCCTGGGCCCACCGGAGGGCTTTAGAGGGAGCCGGGGAAGCCCGCGCGAGGCCCCGGCTCCCTCTGTACAGCCGCCAGCGTGAAGAGCCTTTTCCTTCACGCTGGCAGCTGTTTCTGTGAAGCCGCGAATGCTGGGAAAGGTTAAAGGTTGCCCTTTAACCTTTCCCAGCATTCCCGGCTTCACAGAAACAGCCGCCAGCGTGAAGGAAAAGGCTCTTCACGCTGGCGGCTGTACAGAGGGAGCCGGGGCCTCGCGCGGGCTTCCCCGGCTCCCTCTGAAGCCCCTCAGACAGCCGCGATGCTGTCCGGGGGGCCAGGACTGCATGGGGGGGCCCAGGACTGCACGGGGCGGGCCAGGACTGCACGGGGGCACGGGGGGGGGGCCAGGACTGCACGGGGGCGGGCCCAGGACTGCACGGAGGCACGGGGGGGGACACGGGGGGGCCCAGGACTGCACAGGGGGGGCCCAGGACTGCACGGGGACATGGGGGGGGCCCACAATTTTTCTTGGCGTAGGGCCTCACTCTAGCTAAATCCGGCCCTGGCTAGAGCTGCTACCACGACTAGCTGCCGGCACTGAACGTAAATGCCAAATATACAATGCCAGTGTCATCTCTGGCCCTGGCATTGAATATCCGGGTTCACTGGATTGCCACAAGGCTGACCATGCAGCAGTGATATTGAGCCACTGCCTGGTTAGCTAACGTAGCAAAAGTTGGGCTAGGGTTACCTGCGCCTGACATTTGCCACCTATTGCTAACTGGGCAGCAGCTCAATAGCGCTATTCCCTGATTAGTGATAGGTGCTGCTTCTTCTCTGCCCTGGAACACCCCCAGAATGCTTCGATGCTAACTATTTAACATTGGGGCATGTAGCAGCAGGACCCAGAGATATTCAACAGAACTAACCATCTTAGGGGGATGTTTACTAAACCGTCCTAATGTTACCGGCGCTAATTGCAGCGTTAATGTGAGGAATGCCATATAAGGTAGTGGGTGTTCCAGGGGCAAGGTAGCAATGAATCTGTATCACGCGATAGAGGGCGCCTTGGCTCGTTAACGCACGTTAACCTTAAGTGTATGCCAGCATTGTGTTAGACGCTATAGAGATGTAGCTCACTGGTTACTACAATGACTGCAGAGGCAGAGGTTATGAGTTCAATCCTGCAGTGCCTGTTATTTAATAAGCCTGTCCGAGGCATTTCCTTTTAATTTAAATCTGTGCAGCCGGGGGGGCGGAGCCTGATGTCCAGCGGGTAAGACGCTTCGCGCTGAAGCTCCCGAGAGGCCTACTTAGAATCCTGACTTAATACCTATACAAACTTACTATTTCGCTCCGGGCTGACCGGGGTACCTCGGGGGGGATGGCGGCCCATAAACCAGCGCGCTTGGACTTCGGGTCTCCTTCTTCTTCTCACGGAAAACGCTCCAAAACAGAAGTGTCCTCCCCACAGAAGATGGTTCCATTTCGGGAAAACCCCGAAATGCACCTGGAGATTTTAGAGGAAATACGCGGCGTGAAGGAATTGGTGCAGTCCAATGGAGAAGCGCTTCGAGCCATGCGAGAGGACTTTGGAGTGCTCCAGGACCGACTTGAAAGTCTCTCATCACGGCAGGACAATATGGCGGGGGTCCTCGACTCGCACGCGGTGCGCTTGGGCAAACTAGACAAGGCTGAGCGCCAGATACAGAATCTTCAAAAGGAGTTAGAAGATAGCAATAATCGAGCCCGTCGCAACAATGTGAGGCTCATTGGAATACCGGAGGGGGTGGAAGCAGGAGAT
Organism: Ichthyophis bannanicus; assembly: GCA_033557465.1. Classification (NCBI taxonomy): domain Eukaryota; kingdom Metazoa; phylum Chordata; class Amphibia; order Gymnophiona; family Ichthyophiidae; genus Ichthyophis; species Ichthyophis bannanicus. The sequence goes on along the minus strand of CM066033.1, from coordinate 1,378,425,630 downwards.
ATGAGAGAATTCCTGCTCAAAACTCTTCCCTCCTTGCTGAAGATCACTTTTCATAGAGAACTGGAAATCGATCGTGCACACCGTGTTCCTACCCACATGGCGCTCAACCGAACGGCCCCCCGGCCTATTATCTTTCGCTTGCTACGATATCAACAAGTGGAACAAATTTTAAATGCTGCCCGGGCGAATCATCATCTGGAATTTGAAGGTCATAAAGTCTCCTTCTTCCCTGATTTGGCGAAGCCCACCGTTGACCGTCGGAAGAGACTCCTTGCTTTTCGCCCTCGACTTCAACAACTACAGGCTCGCTTTGGCCTGTTGTATCCAGCGAAGCTCCGAGTGACTCTCCACAACCAAACCAGGACATTCGAAGATCCTGATCTACTATCAACATTTTTGGACTCCAAAGAAGCAGAGCAGATGCGCTAATCCAAAGACTTGGACTTTTATTTGCCGGCTCTGTCCGCCATTTTGAAGGGCCCGATGCGGCGGTCATAGTCAAGCACAGAGACTACCTGGACTTTCTTTCTTTCTCTATATGACCTTTTGTTTTTTGGTCTCCTATCCCTCCATGATGTGTGCCTCGGTCGGATTCGGAGCACGCACAGTCCTACAGGTTATGTGTTTTTTCAATTTCGGCCTTCTCTGGGGTTTCTCCCCGCAGACACATGGTCGCCAGTAATTTCTGGGGTTCTGCTTCTTCTCTACCGCACTGCGGTCTTTCTTTTTTAATGTGGGGCGCTTCACTGTATTATATTAGCTTATTTTCTTTTATGCCATGTGTACAGCCAGATACAGTCAATATGAGGGACATTGTGAAATTATGTGCGCTATCATGCTCAGAATTTTTAACTTTTCTGAATGGCCTTATGTAAAATCTTATCACTCAACGTAAAAGGCATTAATAGTCCAATCAAAAGAAAGAAAATCCTTAGCTATCTTAGCCATGAGCATGCTGATTTAGCGTTTCTTCAGGAAACGCACCTAAACTCTGCTGAAACACTGAAACTCAATGCTAAGCCTTACATGGTGGCTGCCTATTCTCCCGCCATTTCCAAACGGTGCGGGGTAGCCATTCTGGTTAAGAAATCTTTGCAAGCTACTGTAATTGATACTAGCGCTGACAAGGAGGGTAGATGGGCCCGTGTACACCTTAAGGTTGGAGATAGTGAATTCACGTGTATTTGCATTTATGCCCCGAATGTGGACAACCCTGCTTACTATGCAAGTATTGCGCAGTTGGCACAGGCCTCTGCCAATGCTCCATTAATACTTGGTGGTGATTTTAATCAAGTGTTAGACCCTCTGATAGATAGACAGCCGCCTAGAACGAGTAGTCCACCCAAGAGTCTTGCTACTCTTACAGCTCTGATGCAAGATCTTGCGCTGGTAGATATATGGAGGCTGCTTCACCCCTCCGACTTAGAGTTTACGTTCTTTTCTGCCCCCCATCACTCCCAATCTAGAATAGATTTCTTTCTCATCTCCAAAGCACTGATTTCTCAAGTGGACACGGCTAGGACTCATCCTCTTCATATTTCAGATCATGCTGCCATATCTTTATCATTACATGTCACTGCGCGGGACGATTCTCCCCGAGCTTGGTTTTTTGATAGATCCCTACTAGGTCAGAAAGATTTTCAGGTTGATATAAAGGCCGCTATCCAAGATTATTTTCATTTTAACTCACCCCATGACACAGCGAGCTGGGCTTGGTGGGAGGGTTTTAAAGCATCTATTCGCGCAACTATAACTAGCTATCAAATTCGGCAGGGGAAACAAAGAAAGCAGCACTTACTGATTCTAGAGCAGCAGATACAAGCTGGGGAGCGTCTCCTCACGTCCCGTACTGACCCATGTATTTTACTCCGTTTACAACGCTTGCGTTTTCAATACAATCAGCTTTTGTACACTGCTGCTGTTAAAAATATTGAATCACAACAAGGGCTATATTATCGGGAAAATAACCGTGCTGGCAAATTATTAGCTAATGCCCTAAAAGGTCAAAAAGAAGCCAAGCGTGTTACCGCCCTCCGTAATCCGTCGGGGGGGGCTTGGTCACTAAAGATACAGAAATCTTAGAACTCTTTCGTGATTTTTATACTCGGCTTTATCAATCTGAATGTGATTTTGAGCCAGAAGTATTTGAACGCTTACTTTCAGGGGTACAAAGGCCGACCCTATCTGACGAAGATAGAGTGGCCATGGACACACCATTTGCTGTCTCAGAAATTCATTCTGCTATCAAGAAATGTGCCTCAGGTCGAGCCGCAGGCCCAGACGGTCTCCCTGCTGAATTCTACAAAACCTTTCACGCTGACTTAGCTCCAGTTTTGAAACTTTATTTTTCTGCTCTGGCCGAGGAGGGTTCTCCTTCTGGGTCCTTTTCAATGGCAAATGTAGTAGTTTTTGAGAAAGAGGGGAGAGACCCGCAACTAACAGCTAATTATCGTCCAATTTCCCTCCTAAACGCGGACTATAAAATATTTGCCACCATTCTCTCCACCCGGCTCTCTGATAGGATGTCTACCTTAATACACCCAGATCAATGCGGTTTCATTCCTGGTAGATCAACTGCTGACAATGCTCGGACTCTATGCCATGTACTGACTACCGCAGTTAATCTTGATCGCCCATTTGTTGGCCTCTCACTTGATGCTGAGAAGGCCTTTGATCGTTTAGAGTGGCCCTTCCTGTTTGCTGTCCTCCGCTGGTACGGATTCGGGGAAGGTTTTCTCCGTTGTCTTCGCACCATGTACGCACAGCCTACAGCCAGTATATGTGCCAATGCTTTAAAGTCTCAGCCTTTTCCCCTTCAACGCGGTACCCGCCAGGGATGCCCACTGTCTCCACTTCTTTTCGATCTTGCACTCGAACCCTTGGCTTTACTAATCCGGCAATCGGAGGAGATTCATGGAGTCCCCTTCTCCCATAGGGAAATCAAAATTTCAGCGTATGCTGATGACCTTATGCTTTTTGTCTCTATAGACTCAGTACCGGCTGTCCTAGAGCAAATTGGTAAATACTCACAACTGTCCGGTTATAAGATAAATTGGACCAAGTCGGTAGCCTTTCCATTAAATCCTTTGCTTCATCAGGCAGATATGCAACCCTTCCCCTTTTTATGGCAACCTCGCATGGTCAAATACCTTGGGGTTCACTATTGTTCTCCTTTGGAAGACACTATCTCCTTCAATGCCAAAGACTTAACCTCTAAAGTCCGGGCGCTTACTCACAGTTGGACTCCTTTAACACTCACTTGGTGGGGTCGCTTAGAAACCATAAAAATGATGATTGTTCCGAAAGTGAATTATATTTTAGAAATGTTGCCCTGTCTCTTACCTCAACGTACATATAAAGATATAGAGGGCCTTCTGACTAGATACTTGTGGCAAAACAAGACACCTAGGATAGCGAAACATAAGCTGCAAGCAGATAAGGAAAATGGGGGTGTCAGATTCCCTGATTTCCTGAAGTACCATCAATCTTTTCTTCTCAAACAAGGCGCTCGTTGGCTGGAAGATCCAGTACCGAGTAGACCTGTGTGGCTAGACATAGAAGAGGACCTTTGCAAACCGATTCCTCTTACTTTTCTCCCTGGTATGACTCTCCCATCAGACTCCCACTATCCACCAATGCTTTTAGACACTTTAGGTGCCTTTAATACTCTTATGCAATCTTTAGACTCCCGACTCTGTCCGTTAGACAGGCTCCCGCTTTGGTACAATACTCGATTTCAAATACAAAATAAGCCGATGGCGTGGAGCCCCTGGTACACTAGGGGCATTTGGATTCCTAGCCAGTTGTTCCATGAAGGTCGCTGGAAAACTTTTAGTGAATTGCAAATTGAATTTGGTCTCCCAGCGAAACACTATTTTCAGTTGGTGCAACTTCAGCATTGCCTTCGGAGTGCTAAGGTGCTCCCGCCATCGGCATCCCCTACACAAGGTTGGTCGGAGACTATCCGATCTATCGGTAGTTCACCGGGTGTAGCATCCAATTTTTACAAAACCTTATGTAATGCTATAACTAGAGATACCCCTATAGCGCAGAAAGCATGGGAGAGAGAATTGCATGTGACTTTGACCCCGGAGCAATGGAGCCTTGTCTGGAGTAGAGTGACACGGGTCTCCCGATCCGCCTCACTCACTCAGACACTCTTCTTTCTAGCCCACCGGTGTTTTTACACTCCTGACAGATTAGCCAAATGGAACACTACTCAGGGCAATAGTTGTTGGACATGCCATGCGGCCATTGGTTCACTACCTCATGTTATGTATGAATGTCCCGCACTACAGTATTACTGGCGTCGGGTCTGGGGTCGTATCCAGTCTATTTTGCACTTTCAAGAGCCCCTTTCTTGGAGGATAGTGGGACTTCGCTCAGCTGCGGGGATCCCCTCTCTTCCAAAAACGGCTTACTTCCTTTTGGACTTTATGCTTGGCATTGCTATTTCCCTGATTACGAAATACTGGAAAAATAGCTCTCATCTGAGCCCCAATGAGTGGTGGAATCATGTCTGTCTTTACAGTAAATATGAACAAATACCTCGTATGTTTGCTTCCCCCATTCAGACTCCTCATCATCGGTCTAAATGGAAGATGCTCAATGACTATGTACATTCTGCTAAATGCTCTCATCTGACTGTCTAAATTTGTATATATCTCTGTCTCATGATCATTCTGTATCGTAGATACTCTTTTGATCGTTTTGATGTATAATCATTGTTGTTTGGAAGCGCTCACATGCTGACATAATCAGCTAGAGAAGAAGCATGGGGGTGGGGGGTAATTGGGTTTACTTTTCCTTATTGTATACTTGTTTTGTCTCCTTTGGTGTGTTGTTTCTTTTGTTTGTTGCAAAATGAAAATAAAAGTTTAAAAAAAAATAAATCTGTGCAGCCAGCAAAAACACCCTCACAGTGCCGTAACCTAAGGTGCCCCATAGGGCGCCCTATAAGATGCATTATAAAGTGCCCTGTCCACCAAGGCACCTTATAATGTGCCCTATAGGGCGCTTTATAGGGTGCCTTAAAGGGCACGCTATAGGGCACCTTATGAGGCACCTTAGGTTAGGGCACTGAGGTGAGGGTGTTTTTGCTGGCAACACAGATTGTAGAGATGTGTCTGACTGTTACACAAATTAAAAGGAAACACCTCAGAAAGGCTTATTAAATAGCTCCACTGCAGGATCAAACTCTGCTCCTCTGCTTCAGCAGTCATTGTAGCAACCAGTGGGCTACACCTCTATAGCTTCTAACACAGCGCTGGCTGGCTACAGAAGGACTGCAGGTCACCACACAACCTGTCGGCTGTGGTTACCAGAATAGGGTAAACCCACCCGTACCCATGATGCACTGCACATGCAGTGCATGTGCCGATCAGCAGTCTACATCTGAGCACAAGAAGGGGTATGCGCCTCTACGGAACCTCAGCCTGGCAGTGTGTGCTACTGGCACAGAGTAGCTACAGACCGTGACATTGTGCGGTTCCTGTGCTCACCCTGTGGGTGAGGCGGGGCGCCCAGCACCAGGTCCCCAGCACATGGCTTGGCTGAAATAGACTGTGCTGCAGGTCCCTATCAGTGCCAGTGTGTGACAGGTAGTCCTTGCAGACACATCTAGGATACACCTGTGTCCAACTGTATTTCCCAGTCACCTCTAGCCCTTGTGGACTATGATGCACCCAGAATAGTGCATATCCTGTGTAGTTGCCATGGTCACATGTTAGAAGGGTGGTTTTTGGACCCACATGCAGATTATGTAGCACCACCCAATCCGCTCTCGCTGGGTCAGGGTGGGGGACAGGATCTCCCACCACTAGAACCACACTCTACATCTCTGCAATGAAGGCAGTAGAGGGGACCATCAACCCCACTCCTGCTGGGGAATGGGCACCCTCCTGTGCAGGAAATGCAGATCTGTACATATCACATAGGGCACTGGCAGACAGGCAGTAGGCCTGGAAAGCTCAGCTGACCCCAACCACAATCTGACATTCACCCACAGCACCCTGCCAGGGGGTTCCAGCCATACAGGGAGGGAGGAGTGGTCTAGTGGTTAGGACAAGGTACTTCAGGCCTGAGGGCCGGGGGTTCAAGTCCCCCCCGGGGACAGCAATCTCAGGTCGGAGGGAATGGGATTTCTAGTCCTACAGGCACTCCTTGTGGTCTTGGGCAAGCCACTTAACCCTCCATTGCCCATGTTCCCTGTAAGTATTAGCATGTGTGTCTCATATCCCCTCGTGCTAAATGTATCCCCCAATTGACCACTTTGACCCAGTGAAAAGCGGGATATAAATACAGCTAAATAAATAAACATATGCTAATTGCAGACAGTCTGCTACCTAGTACATAGTGCATGTTCCTGGAGAAACTGTGTGCACCCAAAAGTGGGATGCAAGCATACACACCAAACAAGTATGTCAGTGATTGAGCCCCAAAAAAGGAATCTCACAGATAACACTTGAGAGAAACATTGTATAGCACTATGTGGGAACCTAGCCATGCCATGGTCATTGCTCAGTCAAGGTGAGAGTGACCTCCCAGCATGACATGCTGTGACCACCCTGTCCATGCAGGTAGTGGTCAGGCACTACAATGTCCCAGCCATTGCCCTATGCCCTGTGCAGATGCATCCTGCTCAGACCGCCATGTCCGGACCATACTCACAACACCGTGCTCCTCATTATGGACATTGGCAGGCTAATACTGGAAACAGTACAAGCATTGGGGGCTCAGTAAGGTGTAGGAAGTCACAAAACGCTGGATAGACATACATACACTCCCACACCTATTTCAGCATTGTGCAAAGATAGAGGTGGTTGGCAGCCCTGGCCGCCACACCAGTCCTGGGCATAGTGCAGGCATTGCTAAGGTATGCAGGTGCTAGTATTGGTAGCTGCTGCTTCGTGCAGGGCCCAACAGCCTGACCCTCCATGAGGCTTTGGATAGTGGAGCCTGTGGGTGTGGGTGTTTGTGCCCCTGTTGGCCCATGCACTAGGGCAGAGGTTCCCAACTCCGGTCCTGGTGGGCCAAACACGATTCAGGTTTTCAGGCTGTCCCTAATGAATATGCATGAGATACATTTGCATACAATGGGGGCACTACATACAAATGCATCTCATGCATATGTATTAGGGACAGCATGAAAACCTGAATGGCATTTGGCCCTCCGGGACTGCATTTGAGAACCTCTGCTCTAGGGACTGCACATGTTTATGGTGTACGTGCGCTGTAGGGTAAAATATAGGGACATGGTCTGCAGGAGACACAGCTGGGACTATGAAGCTGTGACCTTCTGCCTCTGAACACACTGGCTGTGTGTACTACACCAAACTGTTAACACAGAGGCAGGTCATTCCCTGGGGATAGCATTACTGTTCGTCAGACAGAACTTGTATGTTGCACTGCACGCCACCCACCTGAACAGGGCATGGCCTTGGTCTGCTGTGAGCAGATGCTACTGCCCCCTCCACTACCAGCACCCCTCCGCCACCATGCTGACATGCCCTTATGCCTGTGGTGCTGGTGGTGCGCAGTCCCAGGCCATCCAGTGTGCCGGTAGGCAGCTGCCTATGGTGTGGGATCTGGGGTAGGAGTGCCTACATAGACATCCACGCTTCCCGACACTGCCTGCCAATGTTATGTGCCATTTGTGGTACCTGCTGGTAATGTCCATTGGGGCACTGTGGGACACACACTCGTGGACATGTTTGCCCTTGGTCAGTTGCTGTCATGCTGGTTTTTCATTTCTACCTTCCTATGTGGCACCTAGGCATCTGCCTAGCTCACCCTGTGCCCCAGCTGCCCCACTGCATGTCCCACCTGCAGCCCCCTGTGCCCCATTTGCAGACTCACCATAGTGCCCTTTCATAACTGGGCACTATGCTGTTGCTGCACATGTATCACTACTATCACTTTTCTGGGTCTCCCTGCCTTTGCTGTACATTACTGACTGAAATGGTTCCTCTCTCCTGCAAATCTGCCTCTAACATGAGGTTTTCATTGGCGTTAATTTTCGGACCTTCATTTCACAGCATTAGTGTGCCTGGAGCCTCTCCCCGCCCACTCTCCACCCATTGACCCCTTCTCTCCACCCTCTGGAAAGACTTACTCCACCCTCTGTGTACCTTAACGCTGCCAGAGATGTTATCGCGCCAAACGTAATGTTATCATCCGATAACATTATGTATAGCACGATAACGTCGCCGCTGCGACGTTAGTGCTGTTTAGTAAACATACCCGTTAGTGATGCTGAATACTCGACAGGTCTGCAAACCGTGTAAATGCCTTTGAAAACACTCCCCTTAAATACTGGACCGCTGCAAGTTCCTGAGTCTTCTGGTTTGATTACCATTCTGGAAACCTCTGCAGAAGAAAAGTGCATGTCTGCCACTTTATACGCGGCATTGCTCCTTGATTCAGACCTGAACTTTCCTTTGCACCTTTACTTTTGCCACTGATCTAAGAGTTTCTTTGGGTGTATAGTTTCTAAGACCACGCAGCCAAAAAGAAGTTTTCTTTCAAAGCACCCAGGTGTGCTTCAGCTGGGGACATTATTTTGACTTCATCTTCCACACTGATATCATTAAATATCGTAATGTTAAATCTTTTTTGACCCTCCTCAGTTGACACAGTTTTTGGCCAGATTAGGGGTCCTTTTACTAAAAGGTGTTTTGGTGTTGCACCTAACGCAGCAAAAGCTCTAAAACGATGGTACGTTAGGTGCAACACCTCTGCTTTAACAGTCAGGGGCATGAAAAGCATTTCACTGAGAGTTAACATGGAGCCCTATCCCATAACATGTGGACACTGTTCCCTCTAAGCTGTGCACGTGTGCGCGTGCACACACCTCAACGAGCAAGCGCACATACTTTACAACAGAGCGCACAAAAATTACGGTTCTGATTCTGATAGAAAACAACACAGACGTCTTAAAATTTAAAAGTTGTTATGTATTTATGATTTTCACAAGTTCTACAATGTTTTCTAGTGCAATCAATGTGGTTTACATACTGTATTCTGATGTGTAGTCAAATTCTAAAGTATATAACTCTGAGTGTTGTTATGTGGCGCACAAAAATGTAACCTTCCTTCAAAAGCTGCACAGCTGATATTTAATGCGCACACAGCCTACAGAAAATTAGAGGGAACATTGCATGTGGAGTGTTAGTGCGAGTGCACCTAATGCCTTTTGAGGTGGTGTTAGATGATCCCACACTAATGCATTTAGTGTGCGATGTGTACCTTGCACTAACTACACTGAGCATACCACACCCACTCTCTGCCCCTACCCCGCCCACTTGTAACCCTAAACCAAAGTTATATAGCACAGGAATCATCCTGTGCTATCACGGCCCTGCGCTAGTTGGCAACACGTCTCACAAAGCGCATTCAGCTCATGCCACACAATGTCAGCTAACGTCTTTTAGTAAGAGGTGGAGCTTCTCTAACTGCTTCTATTCCTCTTTAAGATTAGACTTGACAAGAATCGTCAGAATAATTTTTTATTTGCTTTTTTTTCCTATTTTAAAGAGAGCAGTTTATGCTTTCTGTAAATTTCTTTTGAATAATGCGCTTTGCCCCTCTCACAATATTGGGAACTTTATAAATGTGCTATACTGTGTGTTCCGTGGACTGCCCGAAGAACAAACCAGTCAGTACTAGAGGAGATCAAATCTAAGCTTTCTTTAGAAGCTCAGATGACAAGCCTTCGACTTTCATACTTTGGACATATCATGCGAAGAGAGAGATCGTTAGAGAAAGACATCATGTTTGGCAAGGTAGAAGGTCAACGCAAAAGAGGAAGGTCAGCAATGAGATGGATCGATACAATAACAGCAGCTATGGGTGCCACTCTGTCAACAATGAGCCGCCTGACTGAAGACCAAACACACTTTAGGACAACTATCCAGAGGGTCGCCATGAGTTGACACCAACTCGACAGCACTTAAGAACAACAGTATGATAAAATATGCTTTTTTATTTTTCCTGCTTGTTTGATTGAATCTATGGCACATTTTTTTTCTGTACAGGATTTTTTTTTCTTGGATTGCATTTTAGAGTTCTGGATTTTATGTGTAGATTCTGACAGAGGGAATATTCCTTTGATAATATTCAGTGAGCTGCATGCCCAGAGAATAAGGATTCTGAGGAGAGATCTGTATCCATTATTCCCTATTCTACTAGGGTAAGCAGGTGTTGCAAATTATACAAAATCATTGGTATGTCTTAAGCATTCATAAATGCTTTTTCATAAAAGTGATGGTAAATGCATATGAGGGAGGAATGTTAGGGATCTAGCATGATTACAGTGCCCGCTGATCACTAAGGGGGTCATTCTGAATCCCGAATAGTGGGGGTGGACTGCAGGCCCCCGACTAACCTCCCTGATGGTTTTGCAGGGAAGTTAGTTGGTGGCAGGGAAGAGGTGTCCTGGGGGAAGAGAGTGGGCGGACAGTGGGCGATCGCCAACCCTGGATGTACAGGGCCGATTCTAATGTCTGCCCTGTATGTCCAGGGCCAGCAAAACGGCCGTGGAAGTTATTCCACACCCGGGGTGAAATAACTTCCCTGGATATTCCGTTTCAGCAGCTCTGGGACTCAGAAGGGGCTGGGGGGGGGGGGAAAAGTTAAATTCCTGCAGCCCGACCCTGGCCTTAGGAGGCCGGTTCGGGGGTTGAGCTGCGGGGAATTAACTTTTTCATTGGCGGCCGGCATCACGGTATTTAAATAGAGCCATGGCGCCGTGGCAACATGATGCCATGGCGGCGTGGCTCCATTTAAATGCCTTGACTGAGTTAGTCAGGCTTCGCTGTACGTGCAGGCTGTGACTGAATCGCAGTCCTGGCCTGCACATACAGTGGTGTTCACTATTCTGATCCCACAGGGCTAGACATGCCTCGCAGGATCAGAATCACAATCTCTTTTGTACGTCCAGGTCAGCCTGGACGTAAAAAGATCGACATTGAGAACGGAATCTGGCTGTAAACCTGCAAATGCAATGCCAGGACTATATCCGGCCACCGGCACTGAATATCTGTCAGCCACAGAAGCAGGAAGCTAACCATGCAGTGGTGATATTTAGTCGTTGCCCGGTTAGATTTGGCGGCAAACGTTAGGACCTTACTTTCACAGCCAAAGGATAACCAGACAACGTCTGACTATCACTTCTGATTGGCTATCCCCAGGTACTGTCCACAGAACGCCCCCTGCTGAAAAGTATGATCACTTACTCCTCATCCAGAGCAGGGTTATTTTTACTCTCTCACTTGTGTTGCTCTTTCCTCTTGGGCAAAAAGGTATATAAAATTCCAATTTCATCAAACCTTACACTCCTCATCACATGTCATATCTCAAAACCTTATAATGGAAGTCCCAGGAGTTACTTTGAACACAGAACAGAAGATTAAAATGATGTGAAGAGATATCTTATATAAAAGACCAATTTAAAAAATATTTTGAAATAAGACCTCATATATGCCCCATTAAAACAGGCTATGTAACCCCTGCGCCCCTGCCTTAGGACTGTTCTTATTGAACAGGGCACATTTAAGTCTTCCATCCCTGCTCTCTCACAGAGTCCTTTCTAGCTCAAACGGCTGATTCTCTAAATAGCTGCACTGTTAGATCGCCTTTCTTTGCTGCACCTATTTATATCACAAATTCTTCCTCATGTGTAAATTTTTTGGACTGTCATGGCTGGTCTTGGCATCAGTGTAAGGGAAAAGGCAGAGACTATGCATATGGAGTTTTGCAAATCTGGGCAAATATTCAGGCTGCACTTTTCCTAGCCATCTGGCTGTTCTGACAGTGCCATTTGCTGTTAGCTCTCAGATATGAACAAAGCAGTTAAAGGCATGAGATTGGACATCAAAAAGAAAGTTGAAAAGTACAGTACACACTAGCAATGTGCAAAATGGCTCATGTGGGTGGTTCATATGCGTGTCTTAAAGGAAGTGTCAAGGGATGAGTGCATGTGTGTGTGTATGTCCAAGGGTCTCAAGAAATAAGTTGGGGAGTGTGTGTGTGTTTGTGTGTGTGTACGCGTGTGTACACGTGTGTGTACGCGTGTGTCATGGGAAATGTCACGGGCTTCATGCATGCATGTGTGTATGTATCTCATGGGAAGTGTCTTTGCCTTTGTGCGTGTGCATGTGTGTTTCTCATGGGAGGTGTGGGGGACTGTGTGCATTTATGTGTGTGTCTCTCTCATACACCCCCCCCCCCCCAGGCTTCCTCCAGTCTCTCTCTCTCTCTCTCTCTCTCTTTCATTCCACCTTTTCATACAGTCCTGATTTCACTTACCTTTTCTTGTGCCTAGCTGCAGGTCCTCAGAAATGCTGCAATTTGTACTTCTACCATAATTGGCTCGCTGCCTGAAGGAGCCCCGTGGTTGAGGAAGTTCGGGTTGATCTCCCAGCTTGAAGTCTCACAAGACGCCAAAACTCAAAATAAGCCAAACTTCCTCCGTCGCAGGACTCCACCATTCAAGAGAGACGATCATTGTGGGGGAGAAGCTTAAGCTGTGGCATTTCATAGTAACATGGTAACATAACATAGCATATGACGGCAGATAAAGACCAGCATGGTCCATCTAGCTGCCCAGCGAGGTGGCAAGATTAAGTGCACCCACTGCTTCGTGCAGGTCACCTTTACTTGTTGAGATATCAGAACAGTTAAGTTTATTTTGATTTTATCCTGTTGCTATAAAGGGATCCACTGTGTCTGTCCCATGCCATTTTGAATTCTGTCACGGTATTTGCCCCCACCACTTTCAGTACGTAGTTTCAGTATTTAGCTTCCCATATGCATGTTAGTTTGTGCGTGCTTTCACATGTGTAAACCAACATGCACATGGACAATTTCCCTGCTGCTGAACCCTTGACAATAGGTGCTTGCACATAAGCGAAACATACCTAAAAAAAATAATCTGCCCAACAGAGCCTTAAACTAGATATTTGCTATGTTCTCCTGTTACTCCTTGTTCTCCTTCCATTTTCATAACGGCCCATTTTCATCTCCTTCTCTGACTCATCAGCTGCTTTCACCTGGCTTTTACATGTATCCGTGGGATGTTTACATAGACTGGTGATCAGAGGAGCACACCACATTCTCACAGATTTATAATGGAAGGAGCAGCTAAACAGGAGAATATGTTACAAACAATTAAGGCAACAAGTAGTAAGCGGTAAAAGAAACCTAATTTGTGCACACCGTGAAGAGAGATAGGACTGTAGTTACTGCTGCTGAGTGATAGACACTTCCAGGCAGATATGTGTCTCCTGTGGGCAGCCCCTAAGGAAAGAGATCTAGGAATTGCTGGCATACAGGCTCAGTGCTCTCCATTATTATGATTATTATTATTATTAAAGACTTATAAAACGCCGCAACATACGAAGCGCTGTACAAACATAGAAGAGAGGCAGTCCCTGCTCATCAGAGCTCCCAATCTAATAAGACAGAAAACAAAATAAGTTACATAATACAAATAACAAAAATTTACAGGACAAAGTAAGCGAATGTTGATAGAGAGATCAAGATAGGGTAAGACAGGAACAGAAAGCAATAGTGAAGAGGTGGGATTTTAGTCTGGACTTGAAAATGGCCAGGGAGGACGCCTGGCGCACAGAGATAGGAAGACTATTCCAAGCAAAGGGTGCTGCCAGTTGGAAGGAGCGAAGTCTGGAATTGGCAGTACGAGTAAAGGGCACAGATAAACGAAGACTGTTAGAAGAGCGAAGCAACCGGGAGGGGGTGTAAGGAGAGATAAGAGATGAAAGGTACTGGGGGGCAGAAGAGTGAATACATTTATAGGTCAAGAGGAGAAGTTTAAATTGGATATGGAGACGGATGGGAAGCCAATGAAGCGACATGAGGAGAGGAGTGATGTGGAAAAAATGAGACTGGCGGAAAATGAGTTGAGCAGCGGAGTGTTGAATTGACTGAAGAGGAAAGAGGTGGCTTGCAGGGAGGCTGGCAAGGAGAACTTTACAATAATCAAGATGGGAGATAATTAAGGAGTGGACAATCAATTTAGTGGTGTCAACAGAGAGGAAGGGGTGAATTTTGGAAATATTGTATAGAAAGAAACGACAAGTTTTAGCAATGAGCTGGATATGTGAAAAGAAAGAGAGACAGGAATCAAAAATAACAACAAGGTTACATGCTGAAGAAACAAGGAGGAGTACAGAGTTATCAACAGAGAGAGAGAAAGGGGAAAGAGGAGGGGAAGCATTCAGGGGAAAGATAAGAAGCTCAGTTTTGGCCATGTTCAGTTTTAGGCAGTGGTGGGACATCCAGGCAGCAATGTCAGAGAGGCCGAGTGAGATTTTAGACTGGATATCAGGAGAAATAACAGGTGCAGAAAGATAGATTTGAGAGTCGTCGGCATAGAGATGATAGTGAAAGCCATGGGAAGAGATAAGGGTGCCAAGGGATTGGGTATAGAGAGAGAAGAGGAGTGGACCTAAGACGGAACCCTGAGGAACTCCTACAGGTAGTGGGGTTGAAGAGGAGGAGGAGCCATCGAAGCACACACTGAAAGAGCGATGAGATAGATAGAAAGAGAGCCAAGATAGTACAGAGTCTTTGAATCCAAGTGAGGATAGGGTGATAAGAAGAAGGTTATGGTCAACAGTGTCGAAGGCAGCAGAGAGATCAAGAAGAATGAGGACAGAGTAAAAGCCTTTGGACTTTGCCAAGAACAAATCATTCAAGACCTTAGTAAGAGCAGTTTCAGTGGAGTGTAGGGGATGGAAGCCAGATTGTAAAGGATCCAAGAGGGTATGAGAGGAGAGGAAAGCAAGACAACGGTGATAGACTGCATGCTCAAGTAGTTTAGAGAAAGGAAGGAGAGAGATGGGACGATAGTTAGAAGGACAAGTGGGATCAAGTGAAGGTTGTTTGAGGAGGGGTGTAACCACAGCATGCTTGAAAACAGAAGGGAAGGTTGCAGTGGAGAGAGAGAGGTTAAGAATATGAGAAATAGAAGGGACGAGAGATGAAAAGATGGAGCTAAGGAGGTGGGTGGGGAAGGAGTCAGAAGAGCAGGTAGTAGGTTTGGAGGAAGAGAGAAGGAGCGACGTTTCCTTGTCAGAGACCATAGGGAAGGAAGAAAGGGTGGCAGAAGTTTGGGGAGGGGAGAAATGGGAAATAGGGGGGGAAGAGGGGGAGGAGGGGAACTGGAGGGTGATTGTGTGGATTTTGTCATGGAAGTAGTTAGCCAAGGTTTGGGCAGAAAGGGAGGGAGGAATCAGGGGTGGAGGCACACTGAGAAGAGAATTGAGTGTGCTAAAGGGACAACAAGGATTAGAGGAAAGAGAGTTAGATTGAGGAAGTAAATTTGTTTGAAAAGCGCAATGGCTGATTGGAAGGAGGAGAGCATGAATTTAAAGTGGAGAAAGTCAGGATAAGAGCGGGATTTGAGCCAGGCACGCTCAGCAGAGCGGGCAAAAGAGCGCAGAAAGCGGGCAATAGGGGAGAGCCAGGTCTGAGGAGAAGAACGCCTAACAGGACGGGGGATGAGGGGGCAAAAGTATCAAGGGTGGAGGAGAGTGCAGTATTATAAGAGGTCCCAGCCTTATCAATAGAATTGGAAAGCAGAGTGGATGAAAGAGATAAGGAGAGAGAGGAGGAGAGAGCTAAAGGATCAATGGCAAGAAGGTTTCTAAATAGGTTAGTGCAGACAGGACGAGGCTGGGGTGGGGGATGATGAATAGTAATGCTTAAAAGGTGGTGGTCAGATAAGGGAAGGACAGAGTTGCAGAAATTGGAAGGAGAGCAGTAAGAGAAGAAAATTAAGTCAAGGCAGTGACCATGTCGGTGAGTGGGGGCAGTGGAACAGAGTTGAAGGTTATGTGAGGAGGTAAGGGAGAGAAGCTTTAAAGCTCCATTTCCCAAAATGTGTGAGCTTCTTGTCTATATTTCAGCAATATATTTCAGGCATATTTTCTCACCCAATTGTCACTTGGTTAGTGCTATTTCAGTACCATGTAGCCCCTGGGCTATACAATCCTTCTAGAGCAGTGGTTTTAACCTTATTTCCATAAGGACACATCTGACAGATGACCTCACATGTACACACTGAACACATGATCGTAAATGTAAACCTATGCTCTACCTCCAAAAGAAGTCCTTCTTCCAACATTGGGTGCAGAGCAGAACTAGAACATTTTTCCATAAAATACACCAGACAAAAAATGTTTTTCTTTGATTCTGGTGTCATCTCAGTAACAGCAACATAAACTCACTCTACTACCAGGTACATTGTGAAATACAAAATCTACAAAAATATCAAAAATACTCATTACATCTGTAGCAAACCTGTAATTCCCATAGCCGCACTTATTCCCAAAACTCAAATAGCAACAACCCTACCTATGAAAAGGAAGCATTGCAGTAGCGATGCACATTCTATTGGGAAAACACAGCAGAAAGAAATGCCATTAATCCCTACTTTGGTCACACAAACAGAACACAGACACCAAATATACAATAGCTGACCACAAATTACTACTACTACTTATTATTGTATAGTGTTACAAGGCATATGCAGGGCTGTACGGAGACATGTAAGAGACAGTCCCTGTTCATAAGAGCTTAGTGCATTCAAGACAGACAATGCAATAGTCAAGACAGACAATACAAGTGAGAACTAAGATATACAGTATCTAGGGAAATGCTAGGGAAACACTCGTACATGCCCACAGGAAACACATGTAAGAGATGAACATGAGACATGGAGGAATTAGAACCCAAAAACAGTCTCAAAGAAGTGAATTTTTAGCCTGGATTTGATCAGGGCCACCGATGTAGCTTGGCATACCAACTCATTAGTTTTTTTCCAAGAATATTACAAATCAAAAAATAAAACTGAAATGGAAAAGCAAGTAATCCTCTCTATAATAAAAAAAAATGTGCTATCAAGTCAGTGCTGACTCCTAGAGACCCAGATGCCTCTGGGTATTCTTGGCAATGTATCACCAGAGGTAGTTTGCTAGGCCTTTTCTTCCAAGGTAATGGAGGGTAAAGTGACTTACCTAAGGTCAGAAGGAGTACAAGTGGGAATTAAACCCTGAGTCTTCTAGCTAGTAGACAGCTGCTCTACCCACTAGGCTACTCCTCCACATCAATTGTCTCTGTAAGCAGTGCAAAACTGGAGAATTACAAACAGGTCAACTAAAGCTACTCCTGTTACTCCTGGGCAAGGGTGGGGGAGGAGAGGAGGAGATGACAATGTGGGAGAGGAGGAGGTGACAATGTGCTGCTTGGATCTCACTAGAAGAGAAGAGAACAGCCTCCCATCACATAGAATGAGGCAGCTCAGGCAAATTTACTGCCTGAGGAAAGGGATGAGAAGTCACCTCCCTGCCCCCAAGGAGCTGGGAGACAGAGGCCTCCTTCTCAGAGGTCCAATCAAGGAGCTAACATTGTGTGAAAGTATATTTGAGGTGGAGGCATGCCATGCTGGGTCATGCCAAAGGTCTATCAAGCCCACTATGCTGTTTCCAACAGTGGCCAATCCAGATCAGGTTCCTGAAAAGGTTGATAGGTTCCACAATGCTTGTCCCGGGGGAAGCAGTGAATCAACAGGGTCCACTTTAATAATAGTTTATGGGCCTTTCCTCTAGTAACTTGCCCAAATCTTTTTTAAACCTAGCTACACTAGCAGCTTTTACTACATCTTCTAGTAATGAATTCCAGAGTTTATGTGTTGAGTGAAAAAATATTTTCTCTTATTAGTCTTGAATGGGTTACCTTGTAGCTTCATTGTGTGTCCTTTAGTCTTTCCCTTAACTGTATCAGCTAGGGAATGCTTTATTCTTTTAATCCAGGAAGGAGACTATCTTCTCAGGCCCATTAAGGGTCAGTCTCAATTAACTGTTTAAGCTCTGTGTTCTGCTTCAGTTGCACACAAACAGTTCAGTCACAGCTTAGGTTTTTAATTTCCCCTTCTTTTCTCAAGGAACTGGTCAGTCACTTGTGCACACAAGCAGTTCAGTCACTTCAGCAAGAAATTACCCACTTCTGGAAATTCAGAGGTTTTTTTCCCCTCTATTCCAAGAGGATATTTTTTATAAAATCAATCCTCTCATCCACTCTCAAGAGCTAAAATTCAGATTCAGAATTACAGTTCAAGGTCAATAGTTCTCTAAACCTTAGAGAGGATTCCAAGGAGAATTTAATTTCCTTTAAGAAATATTCTTTACTCAGTAGGACTCTCTACTAGTCATTTAGTATTTCTCTCAGAGCCACTCACCCAAAGTTCCAAATGGTCACCAAATTCAGTTTCCAGAGAAATAAACCACACTTCCACAGTCACCAATCACCAGTTCAACCCTTTTCTTTACTCAGCACCCTTCAAAAACACTCCTCTCAGCCCTCTTTTCACTCAGAAATCTCTCATAGCTCTCACCTTTTCCATGAACCAAGCCCAATTGCTGCTTTCAGTTTCATTTTCCTGTTTTTGCTTCTGCCATTTCTCTCCAGAAAGGCTGCTCACTCAAGAGATTCCTGCACCTCCCCCATATAAACATATAGCCCTTGAGGCTGCAAAACCTCCCTGGAGTGGAAATAAATTTTTCTAGCTGCCACAGATAGCCCTGGACAGCACTTCCCCAACCTAACCAGGCAAAATTTATTTTATGTTAACCCTCAGGTTATACTAGGTTAAAGAGGAAAGAAGATGGAGTCTAAACTTTGGTGTAGGCCCAAATCCTAGTTGAAGAATCTGGTTTTGGGTAACTCGTATCCCATACCTGGGCAGATAATTCCCTTTGTAAAGTGTTTCTTTTTGTTTTTGAAAGGAAGGTTTATCCACCCTTCCTTTCCAAGAGAAGACTGCGAGCAGTTCTGTAAGAAGTTTCCAAGGACATTTGCTTCTTGGGAGAAAACTCCTGTTTGCATTTTGTTTTTGGAAGTAAGGAGTTTTATTTTTATGCCTGGAGTTTGTTATGAGCTTATTGAAAACTAGGCTTGATGGACCTTAGTCTGACCCAGTATGGCATTTCTTATGTTCTTTTTATGAGATTGTTGCATGTGGGTGTGGTTGGGTTGCACTCCAGAGTGTGGAGGTGTGGAGTGGATGTATTCAAAGAAACAAAGGAAGATAGGGTGTATCAATTATTCTTTTATTTAATTAGATAGGGAAAGTGTTATAGTTGCTGAAAAAAAAACAATATTCTTTCTTAAGGAGAAAGGCATTTTGCCACAACTTATAAGATAGACAGGGTTTTCCCTTGTGGATTTGTTAAAGGTAGGGAGTAGGATCCAGCATAGAAGAGGACATCTGAAGAATTTGGGAAGATCTTCAATCCAGTAGGAGAAGGGTCCAGAGTCCTGGGCCCCTTCACAAGAAAGAGAACTGGAAGAGGTACTGGTGCACACTACACAGAGACAAACAGGGAAAATATATTTGAATTCAAATAAAACAGACACTGGGGAAAAAACATATTCCAGAAAGGAAACTTACCTGTTAGAGGGGAAAGGTTTGAAGGTTTGAAAAGGAAAATAAGAATTCCTTAGTAGGAATTGGTCTGGAAATTTTTGTGTACAGTAAAAGTTCCATCAGCAGATCTAAAGAATAACCTGACTTGCCTGTTACTTGATGTGACTGAATCCACTTACCTGAGTTATTGTTATGTTGATGTGAGCAAAATGTTACTGTGAGTTAAGAAGAATATTTTGGATGGTTACACTGTTGTAATATTTAATAAATTGCACTAAAAGTCCTATTCCTGAAAGTAAATGTCATCTATATAGTCCATTATCACAAACCACTATCTAGCTACCATTAATACCTGTAACAGTGGCTTTCCTCTTGCTGTCTACTTGCCTCATAGTAAAGGGAGAGTAAGGCGAGATTAGTGAAATATGTCAGCTTCCATCCAAAGAAACCGCTAGACTCCGACCACTCGGGTCATCCGACTACATTTAAACATCATTGGTGCTGTTGTAAGTGAGGCTGACGTTAAGCTTTTGGGGTAAGGGGGGGCTATACTAGTCAGTCATTGCAGTAGCAGTTCTTAAGGGGGGGGGGCAGAGACTGCACCTTCTTGTGAAACCCAGTATACATGTATCTATTGGTACTGCTGGTATGCAGTGGCTGATAATTCTTTCTCTACAGATACTGAGTATTGAGCCTCTCAGACTAATGAGTAGAAGGTTGTTCTGTGAATTGAATGCCAGTCACCTGAATGTAGAGTTGTCAACATTTCCATGCCTTTAGGAACAAGCAAACCCGACCCTTGTTTTACTCCAATGCAGGGACAGATTACCGCAAACACTTTGCTTGGATGGGGACCCTGAGAATGTCAGAGAGACAGCAGTCTCTCACCAACCAGTCACTCATCTTCCTATTTCTGGGTCTGTGGGTCCTGTACCTGACACTGCTGTTAGTTAAAGTCCTTTGCATAACAGACTTCTTTCCTCATACATTCAGCTGGCCCACTCACCTACTTGTTTATTTAACTTGAACACGTTTCTGTGCTTAGCGTTTGTATGTAGTCTGAAACAACAAATCTTCCCTGAAACCCATGCCATCACCCAGACACCTCTATGCAAGTCATCTACCTGGAACCTTTGAGTTATGGTCATTCTGAGATTCATTGTAGATGGGGGTGTGCACAAATCAACTTTCTCTCTTCCACTCATCCAAAGCCTTTCTTACATACACATTCACTTTGTGCATCTATCATCTTCATTTCTCTGGGGAAGATCCCAGCACACTTCTCTCTACTGATCCCAGCACTTTCTTCCTCCGTTAGGCAGATATTCTGCAAAGAATTTCACTCAGTGGAAAACAACCATCTGCTTTCTTCTCCAATACCTCCTCTCTCAAGCAACATGCAGGAAGCAGGCGGGTAGGGGTGAGGCAGAGGCTGGAGTAATATAGCCGAGTCGCCCTGCTCCTTCATTCAGCCCTCCCCATCTGTCTTGCCAGGAACAGGAAGGGAGGTGTGATTTTTTTACGAGACAAAGAAGTGCTACTCTGCTCTCTTTGTTCCTTCCCCTTCCTGGACAATCCCTTCCTGCATCAGTGCATGTGTGCAGACGTAGTGCTGCTTGAAATGAGAACTCAAAATCTATGGATGCACTGAGGCAACATTTGGACTGGATTAGTCTGCTTCTTATGACATGAAACCCTATCTGCTTGGCAGCGTACAGAACTGCCACTGAGCCACAAGGCAAGCTAAATTTTGACTATTTTAAGAATTCGGGAGCCATGCAGTCACTCAAGAATGAAAATAACCTGCCCTTGGCCGGGACTGATGCATCCAAAATCGTGTTTGTCACTTTAAGCTTTTGATTCATATCTTCATCAATGATCTTGTATTATGACAAGTGCCTAAATTTGTGGTATATTGATATTTCTGCTTTGCAGCATCTGTCCATGGTCTGTGCTTAACTCAAAGATGCATTGTGACCTTGTACTTGTTTCATGTGCCAAGGTGTCATCTTGAAATTAAGTCGCACCTGGCATGTTTCTGAAAATCTTATACATCAGCCCTTTGGAAGACAGATGTTAGAAATGCAAGGTCAAGTGTAATGCTTGAAAACTAGCAGAAAAAATGCTTTAAGCCTGTCCAATAAATATCCCCTACTGTTCATTAGTTGGATTTCACTTCTATACATTTTTCCTCATAACTAAGAATCGCACAAGGCAGGTGGCAAAGGCAATCTGCAAAAGGCATATTTCACAATATTGATGTAACCAATAGCTGCAAAAAACCGCACTATATTCTATCACATTTGCAATGATCGCTCTAAGAAATTGCTGGTGCTTTTACAGCAAAAGGGGCATATTCAGAAACATTAAATAGCTACCTGTCCACTGCACATTTCAGGGATGTTGGCTAAAATCAGATACATCTTCCAGCCTGAGTAACTGGCTTGGAGCATTTCCAGCAAATATCGCCAAGTTGCCTTACCGATATATGGCCATGCCAAGAGTATAAATGGGCATACGTGAGGGGCATACCTGTGGCAAGTGTTGTACTGACCACTTAAAGGTCTGGGATTTTCCAGAGCACAGCCTGACAGTCCTGTTGTTAGTTTTGTTCTGTGCACATATCTTCAGTAGATCGCAACATTAGAGTATCTATTTCTGATTATTTGTGTCAAGCATCTTTCAGTTTATTTATTTATTTATTTACATTCTCTTATATACCGCGCTATTCTGCATCAGTGCCGTTTACATTGAACAAACTGAAATTACATTGAACAGGGCATTATAACTTGGAGATAACTATTTTACAGGGGACAGGGGCAATGGAGGGTTAAGTGGCTTGCCCAAGACCACAAGGAGCACCTGTGGGACTAGAAACCCCAGTCCTTCCGGCCCAAGGTTGCTGTCCTCTAGTGGGATTTGAACCCCCCAGTTAAGCTCTCGAGGGTTTAATATGCAGTGTAGTTTCTCTATCCCAGTAGCAGACATTACCTACTTTTTCCATTTAGCTATACTGGGGACACTGTCTGCTTTTTATTCTCTGTGTTCCTTATCTTTTTTCTGATTTATTCTGAATATATCAAAAACAGAGTGATTCTTACATATAGTCAGCTAATTCACAATTGATTTGTGGCAAATAAGGAACTGTCGGCAATTTGCACCTGACCACACTGCTGTGATGTTATATATCTTAAAAAGTGCTCAGGTCCAAGCAGTATCTCAAAATGCACCTGAAATTACATTCATTTAGCTGGTAAAATCTTGTGTAAACATAGCCTTTCTCTTTTGCTGCATCTGACATACTCGAAAAAGCACAGAAAAATACAGGTACTGAAAGGGCTCTCAGATGGCTATAAGGCCTGATACTCAAGGGAATACAATACGATTATCCTCTTGGAAAAGGAATGAAGGGCACAGTGTATGATTAATAGCTGTTCCTTTTATATTCTGTTCGGGGGGAAGGGTGGCTGTTACTAAACAAGGAAAAGAAGTTAGGCAAAGTATGCTGGCACCTCAAGGAGGGAAGCGAGCATTGCACCCTGCAACTGGAAAGAGAGAGAGCATGACGTCTTCTACTGGTGGTCTCTTTCCCTAGGGCCTCCTAGCATCTGGCCGCTTAGCTGAGTATCTTTATGTATTTCCCCCCTGCCCTGCTCTTCATCTTCCCTTTCACCTCATACTCCGCTCTCCCTCTCTCCCTGGCCCCTGTTCTTTGTCTCCTGATCACGATCGTCTTGCTCTTTCTTTTTCCAGTTGCAGGGTGAGAAGAAGCAGAGAGTAGTGAGATACCTTGTGCATGCATTGGCTCCTCCTCCTTTATGCTCTGCCTGCCAAAATCCAAAGGACCTTATGGTGTGGATTGGCTGTTTGCCATGGTACAAGGTGCTGCTCCTCTGAAACGTTCCACCTGAGTGACCACCTCAGGCAGCCTAATGACAGAATTCATACCCCTCACACACATACAGGTAGGGCTCTTTGCAGTGTTGCCAATGTTAGTGCCAGGGCTGGCACTTCCAGGGGCACTGGCCCTCCAGGGGCACCCATTGCCACTGCTAACGCCTGTCTCTGGGACAGACAGCCACAGCAAAGGCTTGAAACAGCCCCACGATGCTCACCTTCAAGCTTCAGCACCTCAGGGCTCTTTGCTTCCACCCCTCTCCGATAATGCCAACTTCCGGTTTGCACAGGCAGTCACTATTTGGCATCAGAGAACAGCAGAAGCAAACACTCCCATGGGGCCAAAGCTTGAAGGTAAGTGCCACAGGGCTGTTTCAAGCCATTGCTGAGGCGTTGGCCCTGGAAAGGGTTGGCAACAATGGCAATGGACTCCGCGAGGGGAGGCACTAGGAACGAGGTTCACCTAGGGCACCTCATCTCCTTGGCCTGGCCTTGGTTGCTGTTATTTCTGCTGCTGCTGCATCTGCTTCTGAGTTCTGCTGCTGCTGCCGCCGTGTTATTGATGCTGCCACTGCCTCTGTTTACATTTTAGCCTCAGCTGCTACTACTACTACTTGAGACCCTTTTGATTTAATTGTTCCTGAGACCGCTCTCCCCCGCCCCGCACTTCCCCTCTCCCCCGCTTCCCTCCTCCTACCCTAGCCTACCCCCACCTCCACATTGTACATAGCACATTGTAGATAGCTCATCTTGTATATATTGCATCTGTTAATTAAGCTACACCTGTATTACAGCCACACGAACATTACTATACAACCACTGCATGCCGACACCCCTGCACTATACAATCTGATTTGTTTGAAGTGAAAACCACTCTGATTTTAGGATAAAGCAGGATATAAATCCTTTTAAATAAATAAATAAAATAATTACATAAAATAAATACTCCTGCTGCCCCACCCCCACCTCCGCTTGGCCTGCCGCAGAACCCTGTCCCTTCTCCGTGCACAGAAGCAGAGCTTCTCCTGCCTTCCTCACTTCCTATCACTGTTAGCCTAGGAGAATGGTTCAATCCTCTGGCAGCACTAGGTACCTTTGTCTTCTCCTGGTGGCCTCTTTCCCTAGGGCCCCCTAGCATCTGGCCGCTTTTAGCTAAGTATCTCTATGTATTTCACAAAGTAGTATATGCTTATGTTTCCTCCTGCTCTCAAATCTTCTCGTTCACCTTACACTCCCCTCTCTCTCTGCCTGGCCCCTGCTCTTAGTCTCCTGAGTTGGGAGGGGGGTGGGGCACAGAAAGGGGTGTATGAGAAGGGCTGGAAGGCAGACATCAGAGCACAGCAGGAGAGGAAAGACAACCTTTCACCCTGCCTGCCCCCCCTCTCTGTGCTGACTCCCACTATGGGAGACAAACGAGTACAGAGCAGGACAAAGAGCAGGATGGGTCAGAGGGAGACGGAGGGATTGTGAAGTAAAGGGGTGAGGCGCATAGAGTGGAGAGCAGGACAGAAGTGAGGGGCCATGCACCTCTTCACCCTACGCTCCTGTTTCCCCCTAAGGACTTTGCCCAACCACCTGCCTGCTCTCTCTTGCTCTCTTTTCTCTTCTTTGCTCTCTACCTTCTACCCTTTCATACTGCACGTCCCTCTCTCTACACCCCTACTACAGTGGAAGACAGAGGAGAATAGAGAGAGAGGGGGAGGGCAGAAAGAGAAGAGCGCAAGGTTAAGTGGTGAGAGGCAGAGGGAAGGGTGGCAAGGCAGGGGGCAAGAAATTGTGGCAAAGCTGTTAGGCAAACTCTTCGGGAGGAAAGAAGACTTAGACGCATAGGCAGCAGAATGGGGTGATCCACAGGGGCCATGGACCCACCAATCCTTTATCCAACACAGCATCAGCAACTAGAGAGCTTGGAGGAGGGGTTAGAGATTGATTTGTTTGGCCCTTCCATCCAAAAAAGACGTTCCGCTGCCCCTGTTTAGAAGAGATCCTTTGTGCTTTTGTAGAAGATGGAATGTGGTATGATGGGGTCGCTGAGCCCCTTTTGTTGTATGAAGATGTCACTTTTAATCTGGTTTTGTATTTTATATTCACAAATAACCTAAGTCAAATTTGTTCCATATTCTCAGTCTGCTGAAAGTACATCAGACAGAAGAAAACATCTATCTGGGAGCAAAAAAAGTCTGCTCTATTCAAACAAAACAGGAACCATACTGAAATTTATAAAAATAAATAAACAAATATGATAACAGGAGCAACTGATACCCCTTGTGAAGGATCTTCTGGACAGAAACCCTTAGCTATGAGAATACAAATAGATTAGCTCTTGCAGATATCCCGATATTACACCAGAGGTGATGGCTACTACAGATACATTGACATTTCAGATGAATAAAGAGGTGACTATGCCCGATGTAGAAACTGTGAATGTGGTGAAATTTAAGCTTGCCATTTCCTCAAAATTGAATCCCTCCTTCATAGAAAATCCAAAGTTGTGGCCAGAAATAACCAGTAAGCTGAGCGATGACTTCCTTGTACTGAATGGTTCAAAGCATGTGAAAATGTTGACATTTCCAAAGATGCTATACGCAGAAGAGGCTTTCATCGTATTTGTTATTGGTTTGAAAAACTCAATGGTAAGAAAGTGGAGAGACAATGGCTCATATACTCAAAGAGCCAGGATGCTGCCTACTGCTTTTGCTGCAAACTGTTCCAAGCTAGCACCACTACATTGAGTTCTACTGTGACAAAGGGCTGGAAAACCCATGTTAGAACACTGGCAACCATATCATTACAGATAATTCTTGATCGAGAAAGAGCTAAAGTGAAGACTGTGGTTAAAGGCAACCACAGATGAAAGCAATCAACAAAAGACTGATTCTGAAACTCATCAC
This sequence comes from Ichthyophis bannanicus, assembly GCA_033557465.1. Classification (NCBI taxonomy): domain Eukaryota; kingdom Metazoa; phylum Chordata; class Amphibia; order Gymnophiona; family Ichthyophiidae; genus Ichthyophis; species Ichthyophis bannanicus. The sequence goes on along the minus strand of CM066033.1, from coordinate 1,378,399,395 downwards.
TGAGGAAATATTCTAAAATACCAAGGAGTCGTTTTAGAAGCCTTATTCATGGTTTACATGTATATAATCAGGTATATACATGTGGCTTGCAGCTTGTTGTGTTTGAGGGCTTGTGTGCATCAGTGATGCTGAGAGCTAAGCCATCAGTAGCTTAACTATTGGCAAGGTCTGCCAAGATGTACACGTCTCAGCTGAGGTGCCAGACTAAGACAAACCACACATCTGGGCAGCAGCAGAATGGGACAGCTTTGGCAGCGGAGGATCAAATTTCTGTGACAACGGCAACAACACTAGAATTACCTGTGCAGAACAAAGACCTGGCAATCTTCTTCCATATCTTGGTATGAAAAGCCAGTGGATAGTCACAGCAAAACAAATTGCACTATAGGGCTGGAAGATGAGACCCCTCAGGTCAGAAGGCACTCAACTGGCTACTGGGGATGAGCTGAAGACTTCTAAGAGTAAATCCAGCATTTATGATGTGATTGGATCAAAGCCCTCGGGACATCTGACTGTTGATGTAGCTGCACATGAAATGAGAGTCAGAAGCTGCAAAGATGTTTTACATATTGGGACATGGAATGTACGAAGCATGAACCAAGGGATGTTAAGAATGAAATGGAACATGTACAGCTCGATCTGTTGGGTGTCAGCGAACTGAAATGGACTGGCATCGGGCACTTTGCATCTGATGGTCACATGGTCTACTATGCTGGAGATGAAAGACGAAGAAGGAATGGTGTTGCATTTTTTTTTTTTATTTATGAATTTTTAATCATATTACAAAGAAACAATCATGCAGCAAGCACATAATAAGTAATAAAGAAAAACTTAAAGAAATCCACCATATGAAAACCACTTCAAGAAGAAGTTCTGCAAATTTATAAAGAAAACAGAAATGGCCCCCAGAGAAGTCTAAATCAATACTCCTGAAAGAGACTTTACTCAACCCTTATCTTTTAAAAAATCAATCAACTGCATAGGATCAAAAAATAGATACCGTTTACCCTGAGAGATAATAAGACATTTACATGGGAACCGAAGGTGAAAAACAGCACCAGCGGCCAACACGCGTGGACGCAAGTCTAAAAAATCTTTGCACCGTAGCTGAGTGGCCCTGGATACATCAGGGAAAATTTGAATTGTATGACCACAAAACTTTTCCGATATTTTAGGAAAATAAGCCCGCAATATTTTGTCTTTATCCAATTCAGAGGTAAAGGAGACCAATAAGGTAGTCCTAGAGGGAATATCATCTGAAGTAGTTTCTAAGAAAGCTGAGATATCTAAAGTGGAAGAAAGGACTTTATCAGTGGTAACGGTCTGGTATGGAAAGAGCTTCTCCTACCCCCTCAGCTTGTTGATTTAAACTCCTCAAAGGCAAATAATACATTTTGGAAATTGAAGAAACCTGAAAATCAGTGATCAGCAAAATCTCTTTTAAATATTTTTGGAAAAGGATCATAGGAGATAGATAATGTGTGCGGGGAAAGTTCAATAAACGAAGATTCCTAGAACGCAACACATTTTCTAAGACCTCGTCTTGTCGATGTAAAGAAATACAATCTTGAGCAAGGGAGGCTAGCACATCTTTGTTAGCTAAAACATCCGTCTCTAAGAAAACAGCTCCTTGCTCAAGAGACGACATCCGTTTGTCATGATCTGCAAGTTTCTGAACAGTAGCCTTGGAGAATTCAGAAACACGCTGCAGCGAAGACCCCAAAGCTGATTTGATACGAGAAATAACCATCCAAATATCTTTTAGGGATAGGTCTGCAGGCGGCGTTTGGGGTTCCCCAGGCAATGTAAAAGTCACCACTGAAGGTAAAGGGGGAGGAAGCTCATTTCCAAGAGCACATCGGTCTCCTCAACCGGGCAGATCTTTTGCGTTGATGACGACTCTAAAACGGACAACTGCTTAGCCTCTTGAATGGGAGGAGTCAACCCCATTCCTCGGGATGGTGTTGCATTTATAATTAAGAAGAAATTTGCAAGAACTGAAATGAAATACAATGCAATCAGTGAATGCTTAATTTTATATTTATCTATGAGGAATGCCCATTAAAACAACTATAATTCAAGTATATGCCCCAACAACAGCTGCAGAAGAGGATGAAGTTGATGAATTCTATAAACAGGTACAAGCTGAAACTGACAGAACATGCAAACAGGATATCCTGATAGTCATAGGTGGCTGGAACACAAAAGCTGGCAACAGGAGTGGAGGAGTAGCCTAGTGGTTGGGGGCAAGGTTCTTCAGGCAGGAAGGTTGGGGCAACCTTGGACTGGAAGGACTGGGGTTTCTAGTCCCACAGGTGCTCCTTGTGGTCTTGGGCAAGCCACTTAACCCTCCATAGCCCATGTTCCCTGTAAAATAGTTATCTCCAAGTTATAATACCCTGTTCAATGTAATTTCAGTTTGTTCAATGTAAACTGCACTGATGCAGAATAGCGCGGTATATAAGAGAATGTAAATAAAATAAACAAAGGAGAAAAATGACCAACAAACCAAGCTTTCTCACACTTCTCCCCTGTCCTCTGGAACAACTTCTCAGATAACTTAAGATCCATAGATGACTTCTCCACCTTCCAAAAGAAACTAAAAACCCACCTGTTTACCCTACACTTTGGAAACACAAACAATGCCAAAAATCAAAATACAAGTGCAGATGACTCCCCCCCCCATCTGACTACTCCTCTTCCCTCATCTAAGAAAAGAAAAGAAAATCAAGATGCTGTAACCCACGCTGAAATGAAATGAAGAAACAGAACTACCTATAGTTATTTTGTTACCTTTTGTTATACTAATGTGTATAGTTATCTGTTCAATGTAATTGAATATGTACCGTTCTGTACAATTCAAGTTTTTGTTCACTGTAAACCATATTTGATCTCATGGAAAATGTGGTATAGAAATTTATTATAAATAAATAAATAAAAATAAAATAAGGCAAAGGGCCCGATTCCGTTCTAGACATCGATCCCCTCTGTATTTCTGGTCTGAACTAGACGTACAGAGGGGAACGCGATTCTGATCCCACAGGGAATGTCTAGCCCCGCGGGATCAGAATCAAGAACAGTCCTGCACATGCAGGCCAGGACTGCGATTCAGTCCGACCTGCATGTGCAGGTCTGTCCCCAGCTAACTCATTGAAGAGCCGCAATGCCAGCCGCCAGACTGCAGGACCTCATTCCCCACAGCCTGACCCCCAATCTGGCTCCAAAGGCCAGGGTCAGGCTGTAGGAACTACCTTCGGGCCCCCCCTGCCCACTGCAAGCCCCGGGCCCACCGCAAAATGACATACGGGGAAGTTATTCCACCTCAGAGGTGGAATAACTTCCCCATATAAGTCACTGGCCCTGGACATTCAGGGCTGACATTAGAATCGGCCCTGTATGTCCAGGGCTGGTGACGGCCCAGATTCCACACAGACTCCACCCCAAACTGCCTCTTCCCTACCCCCATCTAACTTTACCGCACAACTGGTGGGGAAGCTAGTCATGGCTGGTTGAAGGCACAAATAGCAAGGATGGACATCCTGTTGGGCCGTCCATCCCCGCTATTCACGGCACAGAATAACCCACAAAGTGCTTGGAAACTATGGACATGGAAACAGAAATGAAGCTGGAGAAAGACTGATAGAATTCTGCAAGACCTATAGTTAACTGTACAGTGAACTATGGCTGCACAGTTCATAGCCTATGTTTACTCTTTATGCTTGCGTTAAAAATGTTCTCAAACTATTTTAAAGACAGTTACACAGAACTAATGATCATGATATCCAACTCCACCCAATAGGAAGTAGGTGAAAGGACAAATCCTTGAGTGACGGTCACCGCTAGCAAAGTTTCTCCATCAGCACATCCCAGAGATCTGCATCAAGAAATTCATCCATCTTCAATTACATATTGGGGATTCTGGTATCCCCTTTACCTGTCTATTCCTACACTATTCATCTCAAATACCTTCTTCCAGCAACACAAGCGCCAACTGTAAACATGGACTTCACCCAGTGGATTGTATAAAAATCAAATTTACTACATCTGTGGAAGTCAACAATGGAAAAGCTCTATAACATCAACAGACAAAACCTGGAGCTGAGTATGGTACAGATCTCCAATTACTAGTATGCAAACTCAAGCTAAAGTTGAAAAAGAGCAAGCCACTCATGAATGTAGCAAAACATGACTTTGAGAATATACCACTGGAATTTAAAGACTGCTTGCAAAATCCCTGATTTGCTGATTTAGATACAAATGACAGAACTTCAGAAAAGTTATGGGATGAAATCAAGAAGGTTGTGTTGGAAGAGGAAACTCTGAAAATTGCCCAGAAACGCAGGAAAGCTAAAGCCAGAGGAGAAAGAGAGGCAATCAGAGAATTCAACAGAGATTTCCAACATGCAGGAAGAAAAGACAAGGAGAAGTACTACAGTGATGCATGCAAGGAAATAGAATCAGAATTATTAGAGTGGAGAAGCTACTTTGCCACACTCTACAACTGGCTCAAAAGTCAGAACCTGAACATAAACCTAAAGAAGACGGAGGCCATGTTCATCTCCAGAGACACTAGCTTCACACCACCTGCCACAATACCTATTGATGGAACACTTATTCAAGTGAAACAATACGTATGATACCTTGGAGTTACCATAGATCAGCAACTCACCTTCAAAACACACATACAAAACATAAGCTAAAAACAATCAAGAATCTTAAGCCACTTCTATCAGACCATGACTTCCTATCTGTCCTTCAAGCAACTATATCCCCCCACTTTGATTACTGTAATATCATCTTCCCAAGACACACCAAACTCAACCGTCCTCCATTGCCAACTTTCACTTAACACGGCTGAACAAATTCTCTTCAATTCAAAAAGAACAGAGCACATCACACCTCTCCTCATGCAACTACATTGGCTCCCCATGACTGAGCGTATTAAGTTCAAATCCATACTCACAACATTCAAAATCCTCAACGACTTTGCTCCAGCGCACCTACAAACGCTGATCCCAATCACACCTGACAACAGAGGGCAACAAAGAAACATAAGGAACATGCTACAGACACCGTTGATGATCCAAAAAACCAACACCACTACATCTAAGAGAGCCTTCTCTCTCTACACACTGCTACTCTGGAACTCTATCCCAGAAAATCTAAGGACTAAAACAAATTAGCTTCCATCAGGAAAGCCCTCAAAATCCACATATTCAAAGAATGCTACCGATTAGCATAACCCCCAACAGCTTTCCCCCACCGCCCCCAACCTCACCCCTTGAAAATCTCTAAATCCCCTACCCCATCCCCCATAATGTATAAATGTAAATAGTTACCCTTCATTTACATGCCTCAGAGTTCTTCAAGTTGACTGACCTGTTTACTGTAACTGTTCTGTTTCAATGTAAATCACTTTGACCGAAGGATAAAGTGCTATAAAAAAGCTGTTAAATAAAATAAATAAATGATACCAAAATCTGCAATATAGACATTCAGGAATAAGTAGATAACATGAGGAGGGACCTAGCTAAGTTTGAAGAATGGTCGAGAATTAGGCAGCTGAGATTTAATGCTAAAAAATGCAGGGCCATGCATTTGGGCTGCAATAATCCAAGGGAGCGGTACAGTGTAGGGGGCGATGAACTTCTGTCCACAAAAGAAGAGCGGGACCTGGGTGTGATTGTGTCTGATGATCTTAAAGTAGCTAAAGAAGTAGAAAAGGCAACAGCAAAAGCTAGAAGGATGCTTGGGTGCATAGGGAGAGGAATGGCCAGCAGAAAAAATATATACACTCTTCACTGGCTCCCTGTTGCCAGTAGGATTCAACATAAATCCAGAGTGACCACTTTCCAGCTACCCCAACAAAATAGCCCCTTCTCATCTCTCAATCTTAATCCAAAACCCCCGGAAAACTGATTGAGAAGAAGAATGAACCTTAACATGATGCTAATCCCTGACTCTATAGGAAAACGAAGCAGATAACAAGCAATTCTGCTTTTTCATACTTTGCACCCAGTCTATGGAACAATCTACCAACCAACCTAAGAGAGATTAAGGACCCCCTAACCTTCAGAAAAGAGCTGAAAACATAACTTTTCATCGAGCATTTCCATAATCTACAGCACACCTTTGATCAGGTATCACAAGAGCATGCTGTTCATCAATTCCAAGTTGACCCTACCTAATACACGTCTCAATATCCCCTGTCTCCAGCCTAGTCATTTCCGTAGTCCATACCATTTTAGTAACACAATGTACTTGAAATCAAAGCTATAATATGCAAGCTGTAATATACAAATCTGTAAATAGCTGATATATATCTGTTTGGTGTAAATAGTTATTATGTTTTTCAAAGAACTATAGGCTTTTGTTGTTCATTGTAAATAGTTAGTATGTTTCAAAATGTTCAATGTCATTATTATGTTTCTGTTCCCTGTAAACCACCCCTGATCTCTGGAAGGGGCGGTATAGAAAAGCGTACAAATAAATAAATAAATAAAAGGAGGTGATAGTGCCTTTGTATAAGTCTTTGGTGCAACCGCATTTAGAGTATTGTGTGAAATTATGGAGGCCACACCTTCAAAAGAATATAAACAGGTCGGATTCGGTGCAGAGGGTGGCTACTAAAATGGTTAGTCTTCTTTATAAAGCATATGAGGATAGACTTAAGGATCTTTCCGACCCCGTCATCTTTTCGAAAATGCACCCTTAATTGTAATTGTTAGAGTACTCGCTCCGTGGAACCTTGCTCTTTGGGAGAAGTCAGATCATCTATGTCAAACAATGGTTTCTTTCCTAAAATAGTGGAGCTTGCACTACCTACCTTGGAATAATAATCCATAATGATGTTATCCAGTTCTCGGCCACACAAATCAAAAAGAAGTTATTAGAAAAGTTGAAGTCTGCAAAATTTTACTCCATCATTCTGGACTGTACCCCTGACAACAGCCATGCTGAACAAATGATTTCCATGGTGTGTTTTATAGCAGCAGAAGAACTTTTAAAAACTGAAATGTCTGTAGGAAGTGACAGAGAGCATTTCCTGGAATTCATTGACATAAATGACAGTATGGGAGAACGGATGAAATATGTGCTGCTTCAAAAGTTAAGAGAAATGGACATTAACATTAACATAAATCTGAGAGGACAGGGCTATGCTAATTGAGTCTACATGAAAGGAAAAAGAGCAGCAAACAGACAGGGATGCAGGAAATAAATCCACTAGCTTCTCTTTGTCCCTTGTAGTTCTCATTGATCATGGTAGTTAGTGATGCTGCCTGTGCTTGGGTTGAAGCTATTATGTTCTTCAGCACTAACATATTAGGGCTGTGCACAGCCAAAACAGAATTCAGTTCATGCACATTTAAAATGGAATTTTTCCAATTTTGAAGCATTTTGCCTATTCTTTAGGTATGCACTTTTCTGCACTAGAACTCTTTTAAGCATGTAAATTGATTTAGGGTGTGTTGAATTTTAGGTATAAGTATGTACAAGCAATTTGTGTGTTTATGTTTATGCAATTTCTTGATATACTGCCCAGGCTGAAGGACATCAGAGAGGTTTACAATCACTACAAGCAGGTACTGGATACATTCCCTTGTCCCCAAAGGTGCATGCAGTCTATGTGTTCCTGAGGCAACAAAGGGTTAAGTGGCTTGCCCAAGGCCACAACCAGTGCCTATAGGACTAGAAACCTCAGTCCTTCCAGACAGAGATTGCTGTCCCCAGGTGGGGATTGAATGGCTGGTCCTCAGGTCTGAGGTACCTTGTCATAACCACTAGGCCACTCCTCCCTCCCTCCCACTTAGTTTTTCATTATCCAAACTAACCAAATGAGGGCTCAAGACCACATCTCTAATATGCATTTCTTTCTGCATCCACTCACCCACAGCAAGTTTTAAGCAACATCTAGGAATATCACATCTGATACTAAAACCACTGAGTACCACAAGATGAGAAAGTCATGTAAAGGCAGCAATGGGGCAAATTCCTCCCCAGAAGCCCCCACAATCCAGGAGTGGCCCAGGAAGGATGGGAGCCCACATGACAGAAGTAAAGTCAGAGCAGCAAACTTGCTTTAAAATGTCTGCCGCACTGTCCCTGCTCTTCTAGGTTTAAGGCCCGGCAGCCGTCATCTCCTGGCCGCTGCTGGGCCGAAATCTTGTGGTGTGGCTGTTGTTGTGAGATTTATGCCTGGCAGTGGGATGTGATGGCTGCTAGGCCTCAAAACTTTAAAGAAGAGTGGAGGCAGCATGGCAAACATTTGAAAGTAAATTTGCCCACAATGAGGGAAGGCTGCGCCACTGTTGCTTCTGCGACAATGGGGAGCCCTCTGCAAAATTTTGCTTGGGGCCCCTCGTTAGTACTTATGCGACTTGGGGTGAGTATAGGCTCTCTAGTAGGGTTGCCAACTGGCCGGTTTTCAGCCGGCCTGGCCGGTTTTTCCACGGCCAGGCCGGCTGCCGGCGCAGAGGCAAAACCGGCCCTTTAAAAGCCGGTTTTTTTGCTCTGGCCGCAAGATCGGGAGCGGCCAGAGCAAAAAAACTGGCTTTTCTCCGCTTCAGAGGGAGCCGGGGAAGCCCGCGCGAGGCCCCGGCTCCCTCTGAACAGCCACCAGCGTGAAGAGCCTTTACCTTCACGTTGGCGGCTGTTCCTGTGAAGCCGCGAATGCTGGGAAAGGTTAAAGGTTGCCTTTTAACCTTTCCCAGCATTCGCGGCTTCACAGGAACAGCCGCCAGCGTGAAGGAAAAGGCTCTTCACACTGGTGGCTGTACAGAGGGAGCCGGGGCCTCGCGCGGGCTTCCCCGGCTCCCTCTGAAGCCTCAGACAGCCGCGATGCTGGTCGGGGGGGGGCAAGGACTGCATTGGCTGTGATGGGGGGGACCTGGACTGGAAAAGGGCTAAGGGGGGGGGACTTGGACTGGAAAAGGGCTAAGGGGGGGAATTGGACTGGAAAAGGGCTAAGGGTGGGGTACTTTGACAGGAAAAGGACAAAGGGGGGGACTTGGACTGGAAAAGGGCTAAGGGGTGGGACTTGGACTGGAAAAGGGCTAAAGGGGGGGGACTTGGACTGGAAAGGGCTAAGGGGGGGACTTGGACTGGAAAAGGGCTAAGGGGGGGGGACTTGGACTGGAAAAGGGCTAAAGGGGGGACTTGGACGGGAAAAGGGCTAACGGGGGGGACTTGGACTGGAAAAGGGCTAAGGGGGGGACTTGGACTGGAAAAGGGCTAAGGGGGGGGGGACGGACTGGAAAAGGGCTAAGGGGGTGGGACTTGGACTGGAAAAGGGCTAAAGGGGGGGGGACTTGGACTGGAAAAGGGCTAAGGGGGGGACTTGGACTGGAAAAGGGCTAAGGGGGGGGGGGACTTGGACTGGAAATAGGCTGTGATGGGGGGGGACCTGGACTGTAAAAGGGTTATGGGGGGGACATGGACTGGAAATGGGTTGTGATGGGGGTGGAGGGGACCTGGACCAGAAAAGGGCTATGGGGGGGGGGAAACTTGGACTGGAAATAGGCTGTGATGGGGGGGGACCTGGACTGAAAAAGGGTTATGGGGGGGGGACATGGACTGGAAAAGGGTTTAGATGGGGGTGGAGGGGACCTGGACAGGAAATGGGCTATGGTGGAGGAAGGGGGATCTTGGACTGGAAATAGGCTGTGATTAGGGGGGCTAGGACCGCAAATGGGCTGTGATGGTGCGGGGGGACTCGGACTGCAAATGGGCTGTGATGGTGCGGGGGGACTCGGACTGCAAATGGGCTGTGATGGTGGGGGGGCCTAGGACTGGAAATAGGCTGTGATGGGGGACTTGGACTGGAAATGGGCTGTGATTGGGGGGGGGAGCTAGGACTGGAAATGGCCTGTGATGTGAGGGCTAGCACTGGAAATGGGCTGATGAAGAGCTGGAATAGGACTGGAAATGGGCTGATGTGGGGCATGGGAGATTGGGACTAGAAGGGAGTGGATGCTGGGTGGGCCTAGAACTATAAGGGAATTGATTTGGGGGGAGGACTAGAATGGATGGGGAATGAGAATGGAGAGGGAAAAAATATTTTGTGTGGAAGAAAAGTCTATGATGGGCCGGTATTGGGAGAGTAAGAGGGGCTTGAGAATGGAAGGGTGAAATTTAAACGGATGATAAAGGAATAAGGAAAGAATTGGGGGAAAGAGCAAAAGGGAAACAATCAGTATGTTAAAGCAGAAATAGAGAGAGAATGGAAAACATCTAAAAGAGAAGAAAGGACAAATGGATAGCTCGCAGAAGACACGAAGAAGAAACCAGAAGAAAGTGACTGGAGCAATTGCAACTGAAAAATAAAATGCCCAAACAGAAGGTAGAAAAATACTTTTTATTTTGAATTTATTAACTGGAATATGTCTGGTCTGGGAAGTGTGTATTGCTAACATCTTTGCGTTTTTGTTTAGTGCAAGAGGAAATTACTTTATAGTTTTATTTCTCCAGTGTTGTACATTTCATGTTTGGATTTTGGCGTTCCCAGTTTAATTATTATCTGACCAAGGAAGTTAGCCTACACGTATCCTCGGTAAGTTTTGTGGGTGGGGCTGGGGGCGGGGCAGGGGTGGGACTAGGGGCGGAGAATGGGTGGAGCATGGCAAGCCACAGGTGTCGGGTTTTTCTCGGTGAAAAAGTTGGCAACCCTACTCTCTAGACAAACTGGGAAAGTGGATGATGCCATAACTGGAGCCATGGAAGAGGATGCATTGTCAGGAGCCGCTTAGGCCAAAACAATAGCAGGAGGAAGAATGGCTTGATAGTCCAGGGGCAATTAACAAGCAAGGTGCTCCAAAGGGTTGTGATTGACATTTATGGAGCAATAACACAACTGGAGACTGAAAAATCAATCCTCCAAAATTACCGTTCTGAAGAAGAATTGGAAAATGTTCTGAAAAATCTCGAGAAGTTGGCAGAGGAACTGGCTGAGATAGGAAGGTCATAAAAAGGCACGTTTTGAATATGAGAAATAAGATACTCCTATCACCAGCTATAAGCATCAGTTCAAAGTACATTTCTTTCAGAGATTTCTTGCAACCGTAGGATGTTTCAGATACTATTCCAAAACTCCAAGAGAATGTACCTGAAGTCCTTCAGTAAGTGTGGTAAACTTGAGAAAGTACTCGCCAGCGGTGAACTACATGATATTGATGCAACTGACAATAGCATTGCCATTCGCACCCACAAGCATTCAAACCATTCCTATTCCACCCTCCGCAACTTACTTTTACAGTATATATGTAACACACAACAAACCAGGATAGTGGCAAAAAACGTATTAACACCTCATAACTTTACAAATCCCAATTAAACAGTAGTAAGAGAACAATGACCTACAACAGGGTTTCAGCATGGCTAGACAGTAACATCCTAGTCTTTTCACCTGTGTATGCAATATCCTTATATCCCTCAGCCTGCGGTGCTGCCTGTCTGAGTCCATTTCAAGCGCCAAGGGACCTTTCATAACCTACTCCGCACACAGCAGTGGTCCTCTGTGCCCCTGTGTCAATGTGGACCCATGCACTCTTGAATGGATGGATATATTTATTTATTCATTTATTTAAACATTTGCATATGCCATGATTATAACATGTTATTCAAAACAGTTTACACAGAAACATAGAAACATGATGGCAGAAAAAGACCAAATGGCCTATCTAGTCTGCCCTTCCATATCAACCACTACAACAGTCCCCTTCTTTCCTTAAGAGATCCTCTGTGTTTGCCTCATGCTTTTTTGAATTCAGATACTGACCTCTTGTCTACCACCTCTACTGGGACACTATTCCACGCATCTAGCACTCTTTCCGTCCTCATTCTGTGTCCCCTCATAGCAGAGCTTGCTTTCAATTGAAAGAGGCTCTCCCCCTGTGCATTTATGCCATGGAGGTATTTAAATGTCTCAGTCATATCGCCTCTATCCCGCCTTTCCTCTAAGGTGTACATATTAAGCTCCCTAAGTCTGTCCTCATGCTTTATAATGAAGACCACTAACCATTTTAGCAGCCACCCTCTGTATTGACTCCAACCTGTTTATATCCTTTTGAAGGGGCAGTCTCCAGAATTGCACACAATACTCCAAATGAGGTCACACGAAAGACTTATACAGAGGTACTATTACCTCCTTTTTTCTGCTGGCCATTCCTCTTTGTATGCACCCTTTCACCATCACCTTCTTTTATGAACAAAAGTGTTTTACCCCTATACTATATCGTTCCCTTGGATTGCTGTAGCCCAAATGCATGACCTTGCATTTTTTAACATTAAATCCCGGCTGCCAAATTCTAGACCATTCTTCAAGCTTAGCTAGATCCCTCCTCATGTTATCTACACTTTCCTAGGTGTCTACGCTTTTGCAATTTTGGTATCATCTGCAAAGAGGCAAACCTTATCCGACAGCCCTTCCACAATATCACTAACAAAGATGTTAAAAATAATCAGACCAAGGATTGATCCCTGGGGCACACCACAGGTAACCTCCTTCTCCTCAGAGTGAGCCCCATTTACCTGTACCTTTGTTGCCTCCAACTCAACCAATTTCTAACCCAAGCATTAACTTTAGGGTCCATCCCTAGGGTTCTCAATTTGTTTATAAGTCGTCTGTGTGAAACGGTGTCAAAGGCTTGGCTGAAATCTAAATACACCACATCTCTGGCTCTCCCTCGGTCCAACTCCCTGGTAACCCAGTCAATCAGATTTGTCTGACAAGACCTGACTCTGGTGAATCCATGCTATCTCGGATCTGGTAATCCATTGGACTCCAGAAACCTCACTATTTTCTCTTTCAGCAGCGCTTCTAATAATTTTCTCACCACTGAGGTTAAACTAATCAGCCTGTAGTTTTCAACTACATCTTCTTCTGCTTTTAAGTAAAGGAACCCCATTTGCCTCTCTCCAGTCCTCTAGTACCACTCTTGACTCCAGCAAGGCATTGAAAAGGTCGGTCAGTGGAGCTGCTCGAACGTCACCAAGTTCCCTCAGTATTCTCGGGTGTATCCCATTTAGCTAGTTTCTCATGAACACAGTTTTCTGAAAATTGTCCAAGATGTCCCTTGCTTCTCTTCCTGTTTGTGGGTGTTTTCTGAGGTCCAGCTCCTAGTTCTTCATCTATAAACACAGAAAAGAGATATTTGTTAATCAATTTCGTTTTATCCTCATCAGCTTCTACATATTCCTCCTCTTCACCTTTGAGTCTGACAATACCACTTTTGCCTTCCCTCCTCTCACTAACATATCTGAAAAATGTCGTATCCCCCCATTTTATTGCATTGGCTATTTCATCCTCTTTATTAATCTTTGCTTTCCTGACTACTTTGCTAGCTTCTCTAAGATTTTCCAAATATAGATCTTCTCTCTGTGATCTCTTGTGTTTCATGAAGGCCTCCCTCTTTTTCTTCACCTTTTCAGCTACTTCTTTTGAAAACCATGGTGGTCTCCTTTTCTTTTTACCTTTATTTACCATTTTAATAAAAAGGTTGATTGCCCTTAAAATATCCCTTTCAGTTTTGCCCATGTTTTTTGTACATCCTCTAGCTGCTCCCATCCTGTTAATTGCTCCCTGAGGTATTGTCCCATCTTTGCAAAGTTAGTTGCCCTTGCTTTTGAATGGATTCTAACAGCCCTAGTCCTAATACTGAACCACAGCATCTGGTAATCACTGGATGCAAAATGATTTCCTAGTATAACATCAGAAACACTTTCACCATTGGTAAGCACTAAGTCCAGAAGGCCCTTTCACATATGGGTTCTGTTACCAGTTGCCTGAATAGTTCTCCCTGTAGAGAATCCAGGATCTCCTTACCTCTAGATGACACTGCAGCAGGGATGTGCCAATCAACATCTGGCATATTGAAATCCCCTATCAGTAGTACTTCCCCTTTCCTGGCAATGCTGCGTATGTCTTCAATTAACTCTCTGTAGTCTTCTCCCTGTGAGGGAAATCTATATATCATTCCAATACAAATAGATTTCTCTTTCCCTCTTTCTAGTTTAACCTACAATGCCTCCTCTCTCCCTTTTAAGCCCTGTATTTCCATAGCTTTAATATTATTTTTTCCATATAGTGTCACTCCTCCTCCCCTTCTTCCTACCCTATCCTTTCTGAATAAAGTATAGCCTGGTATAGTTACATCCAAGTCATGGTTGTCCGTGAACCATGTCTGTTACTTCCGCTAAATCCAAGTCGGCCTCTCCCATTAAAACCTCAACATCTGGGATCTTATTTCCTATGCTACGGGCATTTATGCACACTGCTTTCCATTTGTTACCCTTTTACCCCTTTCCATAAAGGTATTTAATGTTTCACTTACCTGGGGGCTTTCACTTACCTGGGGGCTTTCTTCACCCATCTCCAATGAATCTAGTTTATAGCCCTCTTCGGAAGGTTAGCAAGTCTGCTACTGAAGACACTCCGACCCTTCTTGGACAGATGGATGCCATCTCTGCTCTGAAACCCTTGGAACAGCATCCATGATCCAAGAAACCAAAATGCTCTTGATGACACCATCCATTCAGCTAGGCATTTATCTCCAGGATGTGAGCTTCTCTGCTTTGGTCTTTTCCTTCAACAGGGAGGATTGAAGAGAACACCACCTGCGCACCTGTCTGCTAACCCTCTGTCCCAGAAACATAAAGTCACTTTTGATATACTCAGAGGGATACCTGGCAGTATCATTTGTGCGGACATAGATGAGCAACATTGGGTAATAGTCACTGGGCTTGATGACTCTTGGCAAACTTCCATAACATCTCGGATTTTGGCACCTGGCAGACAGTATACCTCTCTGGACATCAAGAGAGAGAGTCACCAACCACCACTAACTTTCGCTTCTTGTGGTCACTGATTCTGCAACTTTGGGGTGCTTGAGCTCTGGTTCTTCCCTTTCCAGGGATGCTTTCACCTCCTCTACTTCCAGGACTGCATAATGGTTCTTCAATTCAAGGGCTGGAGGAGCTGGACTGGTGATTCTGCAGGCCCTGGTGACTCATGTCCAAACTTCATCTTCCTGTAGGTTCTCATCTTCTCCTCTGCTGGAGAGCTTGGATGTTGCAAGAAGTATCTCATCAATGTACTTCTCACTGTCTTGAATGCCCCTCAGCCTCATCACTTCTTCTCTGAGCTCCTCTACTTGTTTCCTGAGAGCTTGAGTTCCTAAGTTAAGCACAATTTGCTGATAGAGCTGCATCATAGCAACCTTTCTGATATCTGTGGAGTGTGTTTCAGTTTTGGTTTCTGACAGTGTTTACCACCCCGGGGAGTGACCCCAACAGTATTGCATACCATAGCCATGCCTGCACTGTCCCCAGGACTGGTGTGGTGGACAGAGCTGCCAAAAGCCTCAATATTTGCACAATTCTGGCATAGGTGTGGGAGTGTGTGTCTGTCTATCCAGTGTGTTGTGGCTGCCTACACTTTACTCAGCCCACACTGCACTGTTTCCAGTGCTAGCCTGCCAATGTGCATAATGAGGAGCAAGGTACTGTGGGTATGGCCCAGACAGGGTGGCCTGGGCAGGAAGCATCTGCACAGGGCATAGGGCAATGTCTGGAACATTGTAGTGCCTGGCCACCACCTGCATAGACAGGGTGGCCACAGCATGTCCTGCTGGGAGGTCACTCTCATCCTGACTGAGCAGTGACCACGGCATGGCTAGGTTCCCTCATAGTGCTATATACTATTTCTCTCAAATGATATTTATGAGTTCTGTTTTTTGGGGTCCAATCACTGATTTATTTGCTTGGTGTGTGCGCTCACATCCCAATTTTGGGTGCATGCATCTCCTCCAGGAACATGCACTATGGACTAGCTAGCAGACTGTCTGCAGTTATATGTGTATGGCTGGAACACCTTGCAGGCTGCAGTGTCTAGAGGCTCACTATGCTTGCTGCTGGAGAATGTCAGATAGTGGTGGGGGGCAGCTGAGCATTTCCAGGCCTACTGTCTGTCTGCCATTGTCTTATGGATGTGTACAGATCTGCATTGACTGCCCTGTAGGGTGCCTGTTGATGGTCCCCTCTACTGCCACCATTGCAGGGATGTAGAATGTGGATCTGTCCCCCACCCTGAGCCCCAGAGGGTGGGGTTGGGTGGTGCTACATAATCCGCCTATGGGTCCAAACACCCCCCTTCACTTAAATCATGTGACCATAGCACCCACACAGGATATGCACTATTCTGGGTACATCATAGTCCACAAGGGATAGACATGACTGGGAAATACAGATGGACACGTGTGTATCCTAGGTGTGTCTACAAGGACTACCTATCATACACTAGCACTGATGGTGACCTGCAGCATAGCCTATCTCAGCTAAGCCAGGTGCTGCGGACCTAGTGCTGGGCGCCCCACCTCGACCTCAGGGTGAGCACAGTACCCCCACAATATGTCAGTCTGTAGCTACTCTGTGCCAGTAACACACACGGTCAGTTCCCCCTACCAGGCCGAGGTGCTGTGGGGGTACATACCCCATCTTGTGATCATCTGTAGACTGCTGATCTGCATGTGCAGTGCATCATGGGTACGGGTGGGTTAACCCTATCCTGGTAACCACAGCAGACAGTTTGTGTGGTGACCTGCAGTCCTTCTGTAGCCAGCCAGGGGTTTGTCAGTAGCTATAGAGATGTAGCTCGCTGGTTACTTCACTAACTGTGATGGCAGAGGTCATGGGTTTGATCCCACAGTGGTGTTGTTTAATAGGGCTGTCTGAGGCAATTCCTTTTTTAATTTAAATTAGTGCTGCCATCAAAAACACCCTCACAGTGCTGTACCCTTAAGATGCCTCATAAGGCGCCCTATAAAGCGCCTTATAAGGCGCCCTATAGGGAACATTATAAGGTGCCTGGCAGACAGTGCACTTTATAATTTGCCCTCTGGAGTGCCTTATATGCACCTTAGGTTATGGCACTGTGAGGGTGTGTTTTCTTGCAGCACTAATTTAACTTAAAAAAGTAAATGCCTCAGACAGCACTGATTTAAAGCAAAGGGTAATGCCTCAGACAGCCTTGCTCATTAAGCCCACTGAGGAATTGAACTCATGACCCCTGTTTCATCAGTCATTGTATTAACCAGTGTGCTACACCTCTGTTGCTGTGCTTGTAGGTCAGTGCGCCTAATTAAGGCTAACGTGTGTTAATGTGCCACGGCTCCCTCTATCGCACGTTAACGGACTTTATCGCGCGCTAACCCAAAATGCTACCTTAAGACCGGAATGCCCACTACCTTATATGGCATTCGTCACAGTAAGACTGCAACTAACGCCGGTAACATTAAGATGGTTTAGTAAACGTACCCCTAAAATGCATTCCTATCCTGCTTTTAAAGAGAATGCAAATTCCTCCCAAACCTTTGATCTTAAGGATTATTTTGGATCTTTGCAACCCAAAAAGCAAGGAAAACCCGCATCTGATTTTGTGATGATGCACTAATGCAAAGAAAGTCTCGATGTAAAAAGACACGCTATGATTTATGAGACAGAAGATGCCCCCATCACAGATCCGAAACAACAATCCAAAGTTTTTTCTTTTTGTCAGAGTTTTTATGCTGCAATCAAGCTAGCTGATGAACAATTATTGCAGCTCAGAGAATACTGCAAGATGTTATGAATTGTTTCATAACATTCCAAAACTCAAAAAGACTAAATCTAAACCTAAACTCCTGCAATAAAAGTATAAAGAACTTGAGAAAATGGAACACAGGATCTGGTGCAAGAGATAAGGGGTTTGGGACCATTTGGCAAAAGTGATCATAGCATGATCACATTTGATTTAATAAATGGAAGAAAGACGGCAAGGAAATCCACAGTAATACCTTTTAACTTTCAAAAGGGAGACTATGATAAAATGAGGAAAATTGGAAAAAACTAAAAGGAGCAGCTGCAAAGGTTAAAGATTTACATCAAGCATAGGCATTGTTTAAAAGTACTATCTTGGAAGCCCAGAACAGATATATTCCACACTTTAAGAAAAATGGAAGGCCAAAAAACTGCCAGCATTTAAAGGTGAGGTCAGAGAGGCTGTTGTGGTCAAAAAAAGCATCCTTCAGGAAATGGAAAAAGGAACCTAATGATGTACACTGGAGGCAACATAAGCATTGGCAAGCTAGATGCAGGCAGGCAGGCAAAGAGAGAATTTGAAAAGAAGCTTGCTGTGGAAGCAAAAATGCATAATAAAAACTTTTTCAGGTAAAAACAAAAACCTGTGGATGACAGAAGGGTAAAAAGGGCACTATGGAAGGACATGCCCATAGTGGAGAGACTGAATTCTTTACTTTGTTCTCTACTGAAGAAAATGCAGAAAAGTTACTCGTGCCTGAAATGGCATATAAAGGTGATGTAGTGGAAGAACTGAAAGAAATAACGATAAACCAGGAAGATGTATTACAGCTGTTTGAGAAACTGAAGAGTAACAAATCACCTGGACCGGATGGTATACATCCAAGGGTGTTGAAAGAACTGAAATATGAGATGGCAGACATACTATTAGTAATCTGTGAACTATCATTAAAATCATTTGCAGTACCTGAGGATTGGACAGTGGCCAATGTAACTCCAATTGTAAAAAGGGACCAGGAGTGACCCGAGAAGCTACAGACCAGTGATCCTGACATCAGTGCTGAGCAAAATGGTAGAAACCATTTAAAGAATAAAATTACTGAACATGTAGATAGCCATGGTTTAATGGGAGAAAATCAACATGGATTTAGCCAAGGAAAGTCTTGTCTTACTAATCTGTAATATTTTTGAATATGTGAATAAACAGGTAGACAAAGGTGAGCTGGTTGATACAGAGCCTGATTCTCATAGGGGCACAACTGGGCTGTCCGCACTGCCCCAGGCAAGACAGGTCTGTTTGGATCCGATTCTGGTCCGCAGGAACAAAATGTTCCCATGGCAGCCAGAATTGGGACCAAAGATGGCCCGGCATGCCCGTGGATGGCCCAGTATGCCCCTGCCACCTGCAGAAACAACCGCCCTGCAGGTGCCCTGACATCTGTGGCTCCAGCCTCCCTTATCCCCGCCGCCCAACCCATGGCTGTCCTGCCGTGGCCTGGGTCAGATGTCAGGGACCCACCATACCCGGCACCAGCATCAGGGATTGGTTCCCCGAGCCCAATCACCAGGTTATCGCTGCTTATACCACCTTTGAGGTGGTATAAGCAGTGCGTCCCAACAGGCCTGGCAGTACAAACATGCCATGACCTGAATCGGCCATCTACATGCTGCTGGGATGGCCCGGCCCTGCTCTGCCCAGACCCCGCCCTCTCCCGCCCCCTGCTGGCTCTCCCTGTCTTACAGCACAAAACATGTGGGAGGGCAGGAGGGGGAATAGTATCCAGGAGACTTGAGGGGTTGCATGTCCCACTGGAACGTGCAGCCCCGCAAACCATGTTCATGAATGGGGCCTATAGTGTATATGGATTTTCAGAAAGCCTTTAACAATGACCCTCATGAGAGACTCTTGTTGAAATTAAAATGTCATCGGATTGGACGTAGTGTAGTATTGTGGTTCAGGAACTGGTTAAAGATAGCAAGCAGAGAGTAGGACTAAATGACCAATTTTCTCTATGGAGAAATGTAAATAGTGGAATATCCAAGGAATCTGTGCTGGGCCCACCGCTTTTTAACATATTTAAAAATGGCCTCGAAATAGGAATAACAAGTGAAGTGATCAAATTCGCAGATGACACAAAATTAGTCAAAGTTGTTAAAACACAAGACGATTGTGAAAAATTGCAAGAGAACCTTTAAGAAATTTGAAGACTGGATGTCCAAATGACAGATGAAATTTAATGTGGATAAGCGCAAAGTTATGCACCTAGGAAAGAACAATCCAAACTGTGGTTACACGATGCAAGATACCACCTTAGAAACCACCATCCAGGAAAAAGATTTAAGCATCATCCTGGATAATATGTTGAAACCCTCCGCTTAGTGTACAGCAGTGTCCAAGAAAGCAAATAGTATGCTAGGAATCATAAGGAAAAGAATGGAGAATAAAACCAAGGATATTATAATGCCTTTGTATTGTTCCATGGTGCGACTGCATCTTGAATATTGTGTGCAGTTCTGGTCGCCATATCTTAAAAAAGATATAGCTGAATAGAAAAGGTACAAAGGAAAGCGACAAAAATGGTAAAGGGAATGAAAGGATACCCCTATGAGGAGAGGCTTAAAAGGTTGGGGCTTTTCAACTTGGAAAAGAGATGGCTGCGGGGCAATATGATAGAGGTCTATAAATTAATGAATAGAGTGAAAGGGATAAGCGCAGATCAGTTGTTTGCACCATCAAAAAGTAGAAAGACTAGAGGACAGACAATGAAGCTACAATACAACCCATTTAAGATTAATAAGAGAAAATATTTTTTTACTCAACACGTAATCAAACTGGAATTCATTACTGGAGGATGTAGTAAAAGTTGTTAGTGAGCTGGGTTTAGAAAAGGTTTGGATAAGTTCCTGGAGGAAATGTCCATAAACCATTATTAAAGAGGACCGGGGAAATCCACTGCTTACTCAGGGACAAGCATTGTGGAACCTGTGTGCCTCTTTGGGAACCTCCCAGGTACTTGTGACCTGGATTGGCCACTTTTGGAAACAGAATTCTGGGCTTGATGGCATTTTTTATGTTCTTATGTTCTTAAATGCTCTCCAGTGGTGAACCATATGACATCAGTGCAACTGACTTGTATGAAATAAGGACATTTTTCTAGGTATGAATAGATGGACTCATTGGTGAAGTATATTGTGGAACACATACGAGTTGCCCATACTGAGAATGCTTTTCCGTGTATGTTTTTGCAGGTTCAGTGCCAAAGGATATTGTGCTTATGCCTCGGTGAGCGTATCCCTTTCAGGTGTCTTTTTGGGGTAGGAGACACCAGAAGAAATATATATATTTTTTACTTTTAATTTTGCCTCAGAAGTGAGGGGGAACAAGTGAAACAGAAATACTAACACTGTGGGACAAGAGGGGGACAAGAGAAAAGAGGGAACTCTCTTCACTCCGCCTTATCTCTCTGACTCGAATTCTGAGGGGATCCTTCATGGTCCCTGGTGCCTTGAAGAGATAAAATAAATAAATTGCAGGAAGAACTGAAAGAAAGATGGAATCATCTCCTCTAGGTTTGTCATGATAGAGAGACAGAAGAAAATAATACAGTGTAAGGGGAAACAATGAAGGCAACAGAATCAACGTGGAATCATCAAGGGGTCAAAAGGATGTTGTCTGAGGAAAAGCTAGGACATTATTATCAATTATTATCCTTACAGGGTCGCAGGCAAAAGGCATTGAAATATTATACATGAGGGGTGAACATCTTTTGTAAAACAGTATGTGATCTCAGGGGCATTTTTCGAGTGGCACAAATGTCAGTATTGTCCTTCACTGGGAGCAGGACATAATGCAACAATCCCTGCATACACCGAGTCCCTGGATCTAAGGGTCAATGAGTAATGTTCATCCACATTTTTCCCTATCTATCACTTCCACTGCTGCTGATACTGTAGCTAGTGTCTCTGCTTCTGCTTCTAGTCCCATGGTTACTCAAAACCACACATGAATAATAATGTTTTCCTCTTCAAGGAGTACAGCTAATTTTCTGTTGTTTATGCCTCCACATGGACACTATCTCATGATGCTTAACAAGAAAGGTTAAGGATAAACTCAATACAGGAAGCCAACTTGAAATCAAAACACTGGCTTTTTCTAATGAATGAATTTATACTTTTATGGTGTGCTTGGTTTTTTTGCTTTCTCTGTTTGGCTCGGGTTGTTAGAATAAAAGTCTTTCTTCAAGAAGTTTTGCTACTGTTCATTTTCTTTCCTGAAAGACATTTAAAAGTGAATGCCACAGATGCTGTTTTTCTGATTTCTGTAATATACAGTCTTGACACGAGTTCCATTTTCTGAAACTAGATGCAAGGACATACAGCATGTTAGAATGTATGACATGACTTTTTCTGGAAAGTTCTGCCACCTCAAGCTTACTAAATTTCAGTTCAGTTCGAGACATGCAAGGATAACATTATGTGGATAAGTTGTGCTTTGCATTTCCTTAGGGGTTTGCATTTGGTTTGCCAGTTTCAGTTTGAAAATGTTATACACGCATAGAATGTGCCTTATGTTGACCTTATGGACATATACATATCTGAATTAGTATGTGTAAAGTTTTCAAAAATATACATAATATTTTTCCAGCAACCCTTCGACCTTTACTTACGATGAGACCTAACAATAGACTGAGAAGATCTTCTTATGAGAATTTAATATCTATACCTAAGTAACATACAAGTGCAAAGCAAACAGCTTGTAACCATGCCTTATCATTATACGCTTCATCTCTTTAGAACTTTTTGTCAGGGGAATTAAGATCCATATCTGATATCAACGATTTCAGGAAAGCGCTGAAGACTCAGTTCTTCGGGGAGCATTTTGGTTCTGATATGTTAACCTAGTCTGCATTTGATATCTCCATATTTTATGTTTTTTGTAGCACTCCAAGTTAACATTCTCTGTTTAATGTATCCATTTGCGTTTGAATTTTAAAAATGCGCTATAGAAGACCTGCCAAATAAATAAATTTTTGTTGATGTTCTTGAACTTTTCCATCCCTGACTTCCACAGATGTAGTCAATCTAATTTTTTGTCCAATCCACTGGGTAAAGTCCACATGTACATTCACAACTTCTGTTGCTGGAGGAAGGTTTTTGAGATGAATAGATTGTTGGTCTTCCAGATCTCTATCATCTTTCACCTGCTTAGTTTCCAATCACGTTGCCTTCTTCTCTTTTCCCAACATTTACGTTCCAGTCACCCATGACTATCAGTACATTTTGTTTGCATGTTCTGTCAGTTTCAGCTTGTACTTGTTCATAGAACTGATCACTTCCTCTCCTGAATCTATTTTGTCTCATATATCAGAATAATGGTTGTATTGAAAGGCATTTGTCATAGTTAAGTAGAAATTAAGCATTCACTGATTGCACTGTTTCATCGTACTTCTTGCAAGTTTTTTTCCTTAATTATAAATTCAACACCATTTCTTTTTTGTCTTTCTTTTCTAGTGTAATATACCATATGATCATCAGATTCCAAGTGCTCAATGCCAGTCCATTTCATTTCACTGACGCCCAGCAAATTGAGTTGTGTACATTCTATTTCATTCTTGACCACCTCCAGTTTTTCCCATGGTTCATACTTTGTATATTCTATGTCCCATATGTAAGACGTCTTTGCAGCTTCTGACTCTCATTTCATGTGCAACTATATCAGCAGTCAGGCATCTTGAGGGCTTTGTTACAATCACATCATAAATGCTGCCTTTACTCTAAAGAGCTTTCAGTTCTTCCCTATTATTTACTTAACAGCTTTTTTTATACCACTTAATCATTTCATTCAAACTTGGTAATGCACACTAAACAGGGACATTGATAACTTGGATTTTTCTGAGGCAATGGAGGATTAAGTGACTTGCCCAAAGCCACAAGGAGTGCCAGTGGGAAACTAATCCTGGTCTCTTGCTCCCAAGCCAGTGCTCTAACCATTAGGCTACTTCTTCACTATTACTCCCCATCGAGTTCCTTCTGATCTGGGGAGCTGATCTTCCAGGACTATTAGTTTTGTTGTGACTATCCATTGGGTTTTTGTAACAAGATATTTATTTATTTATTTATTTGATTTAGTTATTTATTTAACAGCTTTTATATACTGCGCTCTTTAGTATCAGTGCGGTTTACATTTAACAATTCTTGCTCAATTCAGTCAAATCTACATTGCGCTTACATTGAACAGGGTCGGTAACTTGGAGCAGTAACTGGGTAAACTATTTACACAATAGACATCTGAGAAGTAACGGGGTGGTTATTTACATATTAGATGCTGGACACAAACTGCATGACTAGGAATGGGTCTTCTCATTATTTACATTAATCCTATAGTCTATAACAACATGTGTTAATTGTAACAGTATCGGTATTGGCATAAAATATGGTATTCTGTCATCGATCCATATATATATCTTAGGGGTATGTTTACTAAGCAGTCTTAACGTGCGCCCAGCGATAGTGTGCAGGATGCCATAAAAGGAGTGGGCGTTTCGGTCTTAACGTAGCAAAATGGGATTATCGCGCGATAACGCGCGCTGCGCACATTATCGGGTGAAACGCCGCTAAGCACGTTAACGCACGTTAATCTTAAGTAGGCACGCAGACATGCAGACATAGAAGCAGAGGTGTAGCACAATGGTTAATACACTGACTGATGGTACAGGGGTCATGAGTTTGATCCCCCAGTATGCATAAGGCTGGCTGAGGCATCACCCTTTTCATTTAAGTAGTGCTTTTTGAGGCATTTTACTTTTATTTTAATTAGTGCTGCCAGCAAACACACCCTCACGGTGGCGTAACGTAAGGTGCCGCATAAGGCACCCCATAATGCATTCCATAGGGCACTGTCCACCAAGGCACCCTGTAATGTCCCCTATAGGACACCTAAGGTTACAGTACTCTGAGGGTATTTTTACTGGCAGCACTAATGTACATTAAAAATGGACAATACCTCAGACAGCCCTATCAAATAACCCCATCATGGGTTTGAACCCATGACTTCTGGCTTCATAGGCAGTGAAGCAACCAGTGGGCTACAGCTCTATAGCTACTAACAAACCCCTGATTGGCTGCAGAAGGACTGCACGTCACCACACAAACTGTCTGCTGTGGTTACCAGGATAGGGTTAACCCACCCATACACATGATGCACTGCACATGCAAATCAGCAGTCGACAGATGGGCACAAGATGGGGTATACACCCCCACAGCACCTCGGCCTGGTAGGGGGAACTGACCGTGTGTGGTACTGGCACAGAGTAGCCACAGACCATCACATTGTGCGGGTACTGTGCTCACCCTGAGGGTGAGGTTGGGCGCCCAGCACCAGGTCCACAGCACCTTTCATGGCTGAAATACGCCATGCTGCAGGTCCCCATCAGTGCTACCATGTGTGATAGGTAGTTCCTGCAGACACACCTAGGTTACATCTGTGTCCTTCTGTATTTCTCAGTCATGTCTAGCCCTTATGGGCTATGATGCACCCAGAATAGTGCATATCCTGTGTTGGTGCCATGGTTACATGATGTAGGTGAAAAGGGGGGGGGGCAAAAGCAGACCGACAGTAGGCTTGGAAATGCTCAGCTGCCCCGTCTCCACCCCGATAAATGAACGTCCCCATAACCATTTATGGAGGTGGGCTGAATGCAGCTTTCAAGGCTGGCTATGTGCATGAGAGTAGGCAATTTCAGAAATGTGGGCATTCCCAACTTGCATGGCCTCAGAACCAGTTACTTGGATGTGCAGGCAGGGGTATCCTACAAGGGGACATCTATGCAATGAGACCTGCACTTCCCAGTCTGCCATATTAGATACTCAGATGTTCGGCAGCAGGCCAGAAAAACGTTTGGAGTATGTATTGATATTCAGGCTTCTTCAGGCAGGAATTAATATTTTTGGCGATGTAAACATATTTTGTACTTCCCCCTGGAAACATTGCATCCATGAAACGAGCATTTTTTTTACCTTATTCATGGTCAGGAGCAGGGATATGCATGGGCTTATCACCAACCAGGGCAGATGTGCTTGTTCTGTTCCAAAATCACAATGCAACGTGCATCTCCCTTGTTCCTCCCAGATCATGACTCCACCACCATCCCTTGCTCTATGACATTCCTGCGCTGGGGACATCTAAACACCAGGCTTCCAAAATGGCACCAGAGATATCTCTATGATTTGCATGTCTAACGGCCCATTTTCAGCTGTCCAACTCACAAATAGGGCTTCAAAAATACTCTCTATGGCGTATTGTAGATTGGTAATGAAATATTTTCCTAAATATGTTTTCAGACATAAATAGAGCCAGTTTAACAATCCTTTGGCATGTGTAAGACCCAACTTTTATTTAGTAGGTGTAGTTCCTTTCTTTAAACCTCTTCTATCATTTGAATGCACTTTTTGTGAACAGATGATCGAAACTGAAACCTATACACCAAGGGGGTCATGTACTAACTGTTAGTGCACAAATGTCTTTAGTACGTGCTATCTGTAGCATGGTCTATTTGAT
This sequence comes from Ichthyophis bannanicus, assembly GCA_033557465.1. Classification (NCBI taxonomy): domain Eukaryota; kingdom Metazoa; phylum Chordata; class Amphibia; order Gymnophiona; family Ichthyophiidae; genus Ichthyophis; species Ichthyophis bannanicus. The sequence goes on along the minus strand of CM066033.1, from coordinate 1,378,373,270 downwards.
TCTTAGCTTGCTAAAAGTTAGTTAATGACTCCCCAGATGAGGTCTGACAAATGCATTCTGAAATAAAAGGATGATATTCTCTTTCCTTCTTTTCTCAGCCTTTCCTGTTGGCATTCCATTTGCATTCACATTGTGGGGGTGATTGCATAAACAATTTGAGCATGTACAACAGTGTTTTATACTAATACTACAACTACTACTACTAGTGAGAATTTGTATAGTGCTACAAGTCATACAGAGTGCTGCACAGACATGTAACAGACAGTCCCTGCTCATCAGAGCTTAAAATCTAATCAAGACATACAACACAGAAGGTGTAGACAGGGATAAAAATAAGGGGGAGCGGTAAAGGAACAAGGAGATCAGTTGAGTCAAGATCCAAGAGCTGCAGCGAAGAGGTGAGTTTTCAGCCTGGATTTGAAAAGGGTCAGAGAAGGTGCCTGGCGTTCAGACACAGGTAGTTTGTTCCAGGCGTAAGGTGCAGCAAGATGAAATGAGCAAAGTCTGGAGTTAGCAGTAGAAGAGAAGGGCACAGATAGAAGCAAATTGCCAGAAGAGCGGAGTTCCCGAGGGGGGGGGTGTAAGTAGAGATAAGAGAAGAAAGGTAGTGAGGAGCTGCAGAGTGAATGCATTTATAGGTCAGCAGGAGAAGTTTGAACTGGGTGCGGAAATGGATAGGGAGCCATTGAAGTGACTTGAGAAGAGGAGTAATATGGGCATGATGAGGCTGGCAGAAGATTAGCCGTGCAGCAGAGTGTTGAACAGATTGAAGGGGAGAGAGATTCAAAGGGAGACCAGCAAGGAGTAGGTTACAGTAATCAAGACGGGAGGTGATTAAGGAGAGGATACGTGTCTTAGTAGTGTGTTCAGAAAAGAATGGGCAGATTTTGTTGATGTTATAGAGAAAGAAATGGCAGGTCTTAGCTATCAGATGAATGTGTGTGGAGAAGGAGAGAGAGGAGTCAAAGACAATCCCAAGATTGTGAGCCGAGGAAACAGGAAGGAGTAGACAGCTATCCACAGAGACTGAGAAAGGAGGAAGAGGAGAGGAGGTTTTAGGGGGAAAGATAAAAAGTTCAGTCTTGGCCATGTTCAATTTCAAGCGACGGTGAGACATCCAAGCAGCAATACCAGAAAGGCAGGCAGAGATCCGGGTCTGGATTGCTGGAAAGATTTCAGGCGTAGAGAGGTAGATCTGGGAGTCATTGGCATAAAGATGGTACTGAAGCCATGGGAAGAGATGAGCACACCAAGGGACTGGGTGCACTTAAGTACATAGCCTAGTGGTTGGGGCAAGGTACTTCAGGCCGGAAGGTCGGAGGTTCAAATCCCACTAGAGGACAGCAACCTTGGGCCGGAAGGACTGGGGTTTCTAGTCCCACAGATGCTCCTTGTGGTCTTGGGCAAGCCACTTAACCCTCCATTGCCCATGTTCCCAGTAAGTATTAGTGTATGTGTCTCATATCCCTGCGTGTTAAATGTATCCCCCAATTGTGTTGTGACCGCTTTGATTGAAGGATAAGGCGGTATACAAAACTGTCTAAATAAATAAATAAACATAGGATATGCTCTACTGAGTCAGACCAAGGTTGATCAATCCAGCTCACAAGTACCTGGCAGTTTCCCTAAAAGGGTAACAAATTCCAGAGTTTGATTATGCGTTGAGTGAAAAAAAAAATGTATTAGTCCAAAATGGATTACATTGTAACTTTAGTGTGTATCCCCTAGTCTTTCTACTTTTTTATGGAGTAAACAACTGATCTACTTTTACCCATTCTACTCCATTCATTAATTTATAGACCTCTATCATATCTACCCCAAGGTTGTCTCTTTTTGAAGTTGAAGAGCGCTAACCTTATAAGCCATTCCTCATAGGGGTATCCTTCCATCCCCTTTACCGTTTTGGTGGTTCTTCTCTGTACCTTTTGTAATTCTGCTATGTCCTTTTTAAGATATGGTAACCAGAATTGCACACAATATTCAAGGTGTGGTCGCACCATGGAACAATACAGAGGCATTAGAATATCTTTGGTTTTGTTCTCCATTCCTCTCCTTATGATACCTAGCATTCTATTTGCTTTCTTGACTGCCACTGCACACTGGGCAGAAGGTTTCAATGTATTATCCACAATCACACCTAAATCATTTTCCTGGGTGGTGGTTCCTAATGTGGAACTTTGCATTGTGTAACCATAAGTGGCCATTTAAGTGCATAAGTGACCTCATAAAATACTGACTAGCAAAACAGGACACGCGCATGGATGGATGGAGTTTAGGCAGAGCATGTGCATCCTAAACAATTACAAATGTAGGGACCTGTCTAATAAGCTTTTTCCCTATAGGTACAAAATGCTTTAGTAGACAGGCCCCATAGATTATAAAATTCCTAATTCACATGCTTACTCACTAATAGTAGGCACTGTTATTTACATCAGCTCTAGGGCTGGTGTAAGTGAATGTGCCTTAATGTATAAACTTAGGTCTTATTTTAAAAAGTCAAGTTTGCGTGTTGTTGTTATTAAGTGCCTTTGAGTCAGTGTCAACTCCTGGCGACCCTCTGGATAGCTATCCTAAACTGTGTTTGGTCTTCAATCAGGCGATTCATTGTTGATAGCGTGGCATCCATAGCTGCTGCTATTGTATCGATCCATCTCATTGCCGGTCTTCCTCTTTTGCGTTGACCTTCTACCTTGTCAAGCATGATGTCTTTCTCCAGCAATCTCTCTCTTTGCATGACGTGTCCAAAGTTTGAAAGTCAAAGTCTTGTCATCTGAGCTTCTAAAGAAAGCTTAGCTTTGATCTCCTGTAGTACTGACTGGTTTGTTCTTCAGGCAGTTTGCGTGTCCTTCAATTTGAAAAATAGGCATAAAGTACGCACGTGAAAATATGGATAAAGCAGGATCAGGTTTACATTACCCTCAGTATGTGCAGTGGCATGGACACACGTACCTTTACTGTAGGCATTGTCAGGAGCGTGGTCTAGTCCTTCCCCACTGGCATGCCCCCGTGTCAGCATTCCTGGCTGCCAGTTGCCTCTCATTAAAATGCACATTAACCGGTTACCGGATTTTAGGAAAGAGTCCCCTTGGTTTGGTTTGGTACTGTTTCCCAAGTCGTTTCCAGCTTTTGCCATTTGTTTTGTTTTCCTTGAACAGAAATTTCATTTTGGGTTTAAGTAGTTTCAGTTGCGTGCAGTATTTTTCAGTAATGAGCACTATTTCTCATTAGCACACACTGTTAAAGATTAGTGCACGCTACAGAGAAATAGTGCTCACTATTCAAGAAACAAGATATGAAAAACAATCTGAAAGTTTGGGGGTTTCCTATTGTTTTCTTTCAAAAACAATATGAAATAATATAAGATATGTCATCAATATTTCCTCTGTTATTTTAAATGAATGTTTATTCCTAGTAAATTCCTGTTTTACTATCATGACCTCACACCTCAAAACACATTTAATGCCTTAGCACAGTTGAGGAAGCGAAATGTACTGTCTTCTTTCCCATGGAAAGGCCCTAGCTCTGTATCACCAACTCTGCAAGATTCTGCACACAGCATCCCAAGGATGCAAAGGCTACCGCTGGCAGGTCATTCTACCAGTTCTGGGAAATATCCATTTTCACCACCTTAGCGTGTGTGTTCACACATATTCTCACGCTTTTGATAGGTCAAATGCGTGCTGCATGGATCAGTATGACCAGTATTAGTTAATTTGTAATAGTATGGTCTTGTAATAGTATGATCCAAGTTCAATGGCATTGAATCAATCTGGACTCATAACTACCATCATCCCATTTATGAGTAAAATTTAGTAATTTCCTTTCTATTTATAGGCAGGGAGACTTCCTGGAATCCATTGTCCCCAGTGACTCATGGAGGACCCAGAGGGGTATGAGCGATTCTATATTTGGGTAATCCTTAATGGCAATTCTTGATTATCTGACTTTGCAGGGGTAATTTCATAATGATTTTTAACAGGGGTTTTTGTGAGGTGGGTATGTGGTGGTATGGAATACTGGAACTTTATTCACAGCCTGCTAAAAGAGCCCTGCATATGAGTACCGGCACCTTTTTTCTAATAAAAATAAAGGACCCAATATTTAAAGAGATTAATGCAGTTAGGAGACCTGCTTAGAAACATAGAAACATAGAAACATAGAAACATGATGACAGAAAAAGACCACAAGGCCCATCTAGTCTGTCCTTCCATAACAACAACTACAACAGTCCACTTTTTACCTTTAGAGATCCTCTGTGTTGGTCCCATGCTTTTTTGAATTCAGTTACTGTCCTCATCTCTACCACCTCCACTGGGAGACTATTCCACGGATCCACTACTCTTTCCGTAAAGAAATATTTCCGCATATCACTCCTGAATCTATCTCCCTTCACACTCATCCCATGTCCCCTCGTCGCAGAACTTGCTTTCAATTGAAAGAGGCTCTCTCCCTGAACATTTATGCCACGGAGGTATTTAAACATCTCAATCATATCACCTCTATCCCGCCTTTCCTCTAAGGTGTACATATTAAGATCCTTAAGTCTGTCCTCATATGCTTTATAATGAAGACTACTAATCATCTTAGTAGCAACCCTCTGCACCGACTCCATCCTGTTCACATCCTTTTGAAGGTGCGGTCTCCAGAATTGCACACCATACTCCAAATGAGGTCGCACCAAAGACTTATACAGAGGCATTATCACCTCCTTTTTTCTGCTAGCCATTCCTCTCCGTATGCACCCAAGCATCCTTCTAGCTTTTGCCGTCGCCTTTTCTACCTGTTTAGCTACTTTAAGATCATCGGACACAACTACGCCTAGGTCCTGCTCTTCTTTAGTGGACAAAAGTACTTCATCTCCTATGCTGTATTGCTCCCTAGGATTGCTGCAGCCCAAATGCATGACCTTACATTTTTTAACATTAAATCCCAGCTGCCAAATTCTAGACCATTCTTCAAGCTTAGCTAGATCCCTCCTCATGTTATCTACACCTTCCTGGGTGTGTACTTTATTGCAGATTTTGGTATCATCCGCAAAGAGGCAAACCTTACCCGACAGCCCTTCCGCTATATCACTAACAAAGATGTTAAAAAGAATCGGACCAAGGACAGATCCCTGGGGCACACCACTGGTAACATCCTTCTCCTCAGAGTGAGCTCCATTTACTTGTACTCTTAACTTAGCTTGTTAATCCCCCTCAGCGGCACTAACACGGGTGCGGCCGCTGCATCCCTGATGCTAACCGGCTAGCATTGGGGCATTGCAGGGACTGGACCCACTGATAACCGGACAGTGGCGATACTTAGTCGCTACTCGGTTATCACAATGCAGTGAACGTCAGAATCAGTTAAGGCTGGCCTAACGTTCGCTACAGAAGCTAACCAGACAGAGACTGAATATCACCGCTATCCAGTTAGCTTCATCGCAGTCCAGGCAACCCAGATATGGTCTCAGCATTGAATATCAGGGTTTAAAGTTCAGCGGTGGCGGCTAGTCACTGCCGCTGAATATCAGGCCTACACTGATTTTTAGGCATGTAAAACCTGATGATATGCAGAAAAGGCCTTTTATTAAATTGTGTGGCTGAATACATGTGTAAAAAGTATGCCCCCCAAAAGATATGAATATTTTTAGACTGATCATGTGTTAGGAAGGAAATACGTTTTCACTGACAGGGTGGTAGATGCTTGGAATGCTCTCCTGATGGACGTGGTGGGGGCAAAGACAGTGACGGAATTCAAAATGCATGGGACAGACACAGTGGATCCCTTTACAGCAACAGGATAAAATCAAAATAACCTTAACTGTCTCTTCTATCTCAACAAATAGAGGTGGCCTACACGGAGCGGTGGGTACATCCCAAACAAAGGCTCGGGGAGGGGTGACCTGTACGGAGCGGCAGGTGCACCTACTCTTGCCACCTTGCTGGGCAGACTAGATGGACCATGATGTTCTTTATCTGCTGTCATGTACTATGTTACTATGTTAGGAATCCCAGGGTGCAGCTTAATTGGACCAAAAGCAGAACTGTGATATAGGTATAGGATTTTTTTTTATAAAATATGCAGACACACACATAGAATGCACATACAAATCTTCAGAGCAGGTATAAATTTGTACTTTTGAATTTGTACTAATTGGGCTGGTTCTGGGTTCCTATTTTATAAAGGCTGCAAATAATTACAAGATCTTACTGTATATTCGCTGCAATATCATAGGTAGCTAAATATACAAGCTGCCCTTAGTATACAGTATATCAGATAGTAACATAGTCAATCTCATCATTCGCTGTATTTATTAGAGAAATGTTATATTAAAAAGACTTTCTTAGGGCCGTCATAAAGGTGCTTTGAGTTTGTATTTCATTCCCTCTTCATCTCTTATATTTTAATCATCGGTCCTTTGATATTCAGTCCTTAGTTCATTACAAAATTCTGAAGTGGTCAGTACTCTTACTTATCTGCAATGTTCAACCCCTGTAATGTTCAATCCAACATGAATTCATGTTTTGAATAATCCATTGTGTATCAGGGGATAGGGCAGTCAAACAGTTTTCATCTCATCATTCATCAGCCTCCTGCTGCCAGCTTTACATGTTGCTGTTTGACTGCTTGGCTCTTTCCACCTTCAGCACTCCCTCATCGATCACCTCTGCAAAATATCATTCCTTTCAAGAGCCCTGGTCAGTAATTCTCTTCCCTTGGAGATAAATTCCATTCTACAGAGGGAAAAACAGCCCTGACGAAGGTGGCAGGAATTAAACAGTCGCAATATCAGGCCATAGGTGTAAATGCACTATATCTGCGCTCTAATGCACTATATCTGACTCTAAGGGGCATGTTTACTAAACCGTCTTAATGTGCACTCTGCCACGTTATCGCATAATAAGGTACCTTATCGCACAATAATGGCGCTTTATCGGGCGCAGAGGTACCTTAGCGCGCGATAACGCGCACAGCGGCGCAAATGAGTGCTGAGGGTGGAGAAAGGCTCCCGGAGGGCGGAGTAAGGCTCCCCAGGGACGGAGAGAAAGGGTCAATGGGCGGAAAGTGGGAGGGGAGAGGCTCCCTGAACACTAACGCTGTGAAATTCGAGGCTGAAAACTAACACCAGTGAAACCCTGGCGTTAGAGCTGATTTAAAGGGAAAAGAAACCATTTCCGTCAGCAATGTACAGCAAAACAAGGGAAAACTATAAAAAAGTGATGTGTGATACATGCGCACGGAACAAAAGGACAAATAAACAGTGAACATGAACAGCAGAAAATGTGATAAAAACATAACCACGCTGGCCAGTAGTGATTTTAATGGGAAATATCAAAAAACACTCCCAAGAAAGCTCCAAAAAAAGATATGAATTTTGGAAGGGTATATGCTCCGTCCCCATACAAGGTGAATGAGCCCACAGTGAAATTACGCTGAGCAGGGTTTTCTCTCTCCATTGGGCAGGTTCCCTATGGCATGCACATGTTCTGCAACAGCAGGGTGGGCATGTTGGAACGGGCAACTGGACAGATGCTGGAAAAGGGGACACAGAGGGCTGCAGGGGGCACATGCTGTGGTGCAGCTGGGCCACAGTGCGGACTAGGGTGATGCCTAGGTGGCCCATAGGAATGCTGAAACAGTAGTGCACTCAGACAGCAACTGATGAGGGCCCAACATGGGCATGAGTGTGCTTCCCACAGTGTCACAGGGGATAGTACCCAGCAGGTACCCCAAGGGCACAGAACATTGGCAGGCGGTGCTGGGGGGAAGCGTGGACACCAATGCAGGCACCCCTACCCCAGAACCCGCACCATAGGCAGCCACCTACCCACACACAATATGGCCTGAGACTGCGCTCCACCAGCACCACCAGCATAAGGGGAGGCAGCAGGGTGGCAGAGGGGTACTGGTGGTGGAGGGGGCAGTGGCAGCTGCCCAGAGCAGACCGTGGCCTAGCCCTGTGAAGGTGGGTGCCATGCACTGCAACAGACAGGCCCTGTCTGACGAACAGTCATGGTATCCCCAGAGAATGCACTGTCTCTGTGGCAACACAGTGATGCAGTGCACACAGCCAGTGTATTCAGGAGCAGAAGGTCACAGGTTCAAGTCCCAGCTATGGTTCCTGCCAACCCAGTTCCCATATTTTACCCACTACTAAAACGTGCTAATACAGACAGAACCTTTATTGCAGATGACGTAGACATGCCCAAAACACCTACATTTTACCCTACAGAGCACAGACACCATAAACACGTGCATTACCTAGAGCAGAGTCTCGCAAATGCAGTCCTGGAGGGCCAAACACCATTCAGGTTCCATGCTGCCTCTAATAAATATCAAAATAAATGCCAGAATCGTGATCCGCACACAAAAATTCAAAAAGTCAGTCAGACCACAAAAAAAAGGGGGACAAGTACATAGACAAACAAACAAAAAAGAATGTTAATGTTAAATATAGGAATGTCCGCCAGGTCAGAGGACCAAAACCCCGTCGAATAACGGCCTCTCCCTTTGGATTGGATTGGTGGAGCATTTTACCCACCTGATGTCGTCAGTTGTCTTTTACACTTTTACACTTTTTCAGTTCTATGATTCGCTATAAAACTTTCAGCTAGTAGGGCTGACGTCAGACGCCTTCAAAGAGGAGACTGTTTTCTCTGAAGTATGCAACGTCGGTTTTGAGCAGGAAAGGACATATAATATCTTGATATTTCCATCTGAGGCAGGATCGATAGATCCGAAACACAGCGCTGGGTCATGGTTTTTTGAAAACTTTATGATAAGCACTTTCCTTTCTGTATTGAGAACTGTGTTTCTTTATTTTACTATCGCAGAAGAGTGGAGACGTCCTCCCGTTTGACCTGCTGGACTCTAACACGGGACCCAACTGCCAGCTAAGTAGAGAATTATTTGTCAAATTCATGAAGTTGATTTTGATACTTGGCATTGTGGCTTTGGGGGTCTTTTTATTGATTTTGATTTTGGACAGTTGCATATTGTGAATTAAAAAGATTAAAGGGAGAGGTCCGTTATTCAACGGGGTTTTTGGTCCCCTGACCTGGCGGACATTCCTACATTTAACATTAACATTATTTTTTGTTTGTTTGTCTATGTACTTGTCCCCCTTTTTTCTGTGGTCTGACAGACTTTTTGCCTCTAATAAATATGGCTGTGCTGCATTTCTATGCACCGCCCCCATGGTATGCAGATGTATCTCATGCATATTCATTAGGGACAGCATGAAAACCCGAACAGTGTTTGGCCCTACAGTACTGGAGTTGGGAACATCTGCCCTAGAGCAGCGGCCAACGGGGCAGACACACCCGCACCCACAGGCTCCATTATCCAAAGCCTCCTGGAGAGGCAGGATGTTGGGCCCTGCGTGCATCTCCCCATACCTTGCATACCTTAGCAATGCCACCCTAAACCTGGGAAAACTGTACACAGCTATCAAAAGATTGCTATGATAACTGGCAGATAGCAATTCCTACATTAAGCACAATTGGCTGATTGAGCTGCATCATAGTAACCTTACTGATGTCTGCGGAGTGTGCCTCAGGTCTGGTGTCTGACAGAGTGACCCCAACAGTATTGCGTACCATAGCCATGCCTGCACTGTGCCCAGGACTGGTGTAGTGGCCAGGGCTGCCAAACACTTCTATAGTTGCATAATGCTGGCATAGTTGTGTGGAGTGTGTGTCTGTCTATCCAGTGTGTGGTGGCTGCCAACACCCTCCACAGCCCACACTGCTAGCACTGTTGCCAGTATTGGCCTGCCAATGTGCATAATGAGGAGCCAGGTACTGTGGGAATAGCCTGGATAAGGTGGCCTGGCCTGGCTGCATCTGCACAGGCTATAGGGCAATGGCTTGGACATTGTAGTGCCCGGCCACCACCTGCACGGACAGCGTGGCCACAGCATGTTCTGCTGGGAGGTCACTCTCACCTTGACTGAGCAGTGACCATTGCATGGCTAGGTTCCCCAATATTGCGATGTAGTGTTTTTTTTCATGTGATATTTATGGGTCCTCTTTTGGGGCCCAATCACTGACTTATCTGCTTTGTGTGTATGCTGACATCCCAGTTCTGGGTACATGCATTTCCTCCAGGAACATGCACTATGGACTAGCTAGCAGACTGTCTGCAGCTAGTATGTGTTTTGCTGGAACACCTTGTGGGGTGCAGCAGCTGGAGGCTTGCTGCTGGAGAATGTCAGATAGTGCTGGGGGGCAGCTGAGCATTTTCAGGCCTACTGTCTGTCTGCTATTGCTGTGTGGATGTGTACAGAGCTGCATTGACTGCCCTGTAGTGTGTCTGTTCCCCAGAAGGACTGGGGTTGATGGTCCCCTCTACTGCCACCATTGCAGGGAGGTAGAATGTGGATCTGTTGGTGGGAGATCCTGTTTCCCACCCTGAGCCCCAGAGGGTGGGTTGGGTGGTGGTACATAATCTGCCTATGGGTCCAAACACCCCCCTCCCCCCCTATGGTGCCTTATAAGGTGTCCTATAATGCGCCTTATAGGGTGCTCCATAGGGAACATTATAGGGTGCCTTGGCGGACAGTGCACTTTATAATGTGCCCTATGGAGTGCCTTGTCTTACTAATCTGTTATGTTTTTTTGAAGGAGTGAATAATCAGGTGGACAAAGGTGAGTCGGTTGATATTGTGTATCTGGACTTTCAGAAAGCCTTTGACAAGGTCCCTCATCAGAGACTTTTGGCAAAACTAAAGAGTCATGGGATAGGAGGCAGTGTACTATTGTGGATCAGGAACTGGTTAAAAGATAGAAAGCAGAGGTTAGGGCTAAATGGCCAATTTTCCCAATGGAGAAAGGTGAATAGTGGTGTACCCCAGGGATCTGTGCTGGGTCCGCTGCTTTTTGACATATTCATAAATGACCTGGAAAGTGGAATAACGAGTGAGGTTATCAAATTTGCAGATGACACAAAACTATTTAAAGTTGTTAAAACCCAAGAGGATTATGGAAAATTGCAAGAGGATCTTGATAAATTGGAAGACTGGGCATCAAAATGGCAGATGAAATTTAATGTGGACAAGTGCAAGTTTATGCACCTAGGGAAGAACAACCCAAACTATGGTTACACGATGCAAGGTTCCACATTAGGAACCACCACCCAGGAAAAAGATTTAGGCGTCATTGTGGAAACTATGTTAAAACCCTCAGCCCAGTGTGCAGCAGCGGCCAAGAGAGCAAATAGAATGCTAGGTATTATAAGGAAAGGAATGGAAAATAAAACAAAAGATATTATAATGCCTCTATATCGTTCCATGGTGAGACCGCACCTTGAATATTGTGTGCAATTCTGGTCGCCGTATCTTAAAAAGGATATAGCGATTTTAGAAAAGGTTCAGAGAAGAGCCACCAAAATGGTAAAGGGTACTCCTATGAAGAAAAGCTAAAAAGGTTGGGGCTCTTTAACCTGGAAAAGAGACGGCTGAGGGGAGATATGATAGAAGTCTATAAATTAATGAACGGAATGGAACGGGTAAACGTAGATCGATTGTTTACCTTATCAGAATATAGAAAGACTAGGGGACATGCAATGAAGCTACAGGGTAAACTATTTAAGACTAATAAAAGAAAATATTTTTTCAGTCAACGTGTAATCAAACTCTGGAATTTGTTACCGGAGGATGTAGTAAAGGCTGTTAGTGTAGCTGGGTTTAAAAAAGGTTTGGACAAGTTCCTGGAGGAAAGGTCCATAAACCATTATTAAGAAGGGACCCAGGATATCAATGCTTGAACCAATACAAGCATTGTGGAACCTGTGTCCCTTGGGCAAACTGCTAGGTACGTATGACCTAGATTGGCCACTGTTGGAAACAGAATACTGGGCTTGATGGACTTTGGTCTGACCCAGTATGGCATATCTTATGTTCTTATGTTCTTATAGAGTGCCTTATGCAGCACCTTAGGTTACGGCACGTGAGGGTGTGTTTGCTGGCAGCACTAATTAAAATATACATAACATGCCTTGAATAGCAATACTTACATGTAACAGCTAATGCCTCAGCCAGCCATATGCATTAGGCACACTGGGTGATCAAACTCATGACCCCCATACCATCAGTCAGTGTATTAACCATTGTGCTACAGCTCTGTTTCTGTGTTTGCATGTCTGCGCGCCTACTTAAGATTACCGCACGTTAACGTGCTTAGCGGCATCTCGCCCGATAATGTGCGCAGCGCACGTTATCGCGCAATAATCTCATTTTGCTACATTAAGACCGAAACGCCCACTCCTTTTATGGCAGCCTGCACACTATCACCGGGCGCACGTTAAGACGGTTTCGTAAACATACCCCTAAGACTTACCTGTTGAACAGTGTAAACTGGAGAAAGGAAAAAGAAAGGAGTATCCTTCCTCTTAAAGCTCCAATTCTCCTGGAACATTCTTTTAGATCACTATGGGCCCAATTCAGAAACTCGGGTTGCGGGGCTACACACCCCGGCGGGAATTTGGCAGCTGGGATTTAATGTTAAAAAATGTAAGGTCATGCATTTGGTCTGCAGCAATCCAAGGGAGCAATATAGTATAGGGGGTGAAGTACTTTTGTCCACTAAAGAAGAGCGGGATCTAGGCGTGGTTGTGTCTGATGATCTTAAAGTAGCTAAACAGATAGAAAAGGTGACGGCAAAAGCTAGAAGGATGCTTGGGTGCATACGGAGAGGAATGACTAGCAGAAAAAAGGAGGTGATAATGCCTCTGTATAAGTCTTTGGTGTGACCTCATTTGGAGTATAGTGTGCAATTCTGGAGACCGCACCTTCAAAAGAATGTGAACAGGATGGAGTCAGTGCAGAGGGTGGCTACTAAAATGACTAGTGGTCTTCATTATAAAGCATATGAGGACAGACTGAAGGATCTTAATATGTACACCTTAGAGGAAAGGCGGGATAGAGGTGATATGATTGAGATGTTTAAATACCTCCGTGGCATAAATGTTCAGGGAGAGAGCCTCATTCGATTGAAAGCAAGTTCTGCTACAAGGGGACATGGGATGAGCGTGAAGGGAGATAGATTCAGGAGTGATATGTGGAAATATTTCTTTATGGAAATAGTAGTGGATCCATGGAATAGTCTCCCAGTGGAGGTGGTAGAGATGAGGACAGTAACTGAATTCAAAAAAGCATGGGACAAACACAGAGGATCTCTAAAGGTAAAAAGGGGACTGTTGTAGTTGTTGATATGGAAGGACAGACTAGATAGGTCATGTGGTCTTTTTCTGTCATCATATTTCTATGTTTCTATGATGTGCAGCCCCACAAGCCATCCCGGCCCAATTCCCCTCTAGCTCTTCCTGCATGTCCAGAGCATCAGGAAGGGGAGAGCTTGCGGAGAGCAGGATGGTTGAGGTCTAGGAGGAGCAGGGGCAGGCCAGGTGCTGGGGCCGGGTGCAGGGGGGGGTCCCTGCTGTCCAAGGCCCCAGCTGGACAGCCGTGGGTCAGACAGCAGGGAAGTGGGGGACCTAAGCTGCAGGCATTGGGGTCTCCTGCACAGAAGAAATCTCCACAGGCGACAGAGGCATGCCAGGCCTTCCACGGGCCCGATTCTGTGTACCACGGGAGCATTTGGTTCCTGTGGTCCAGAATCAGGTCCTAACGGGCCCATCTTCATCAGGAACGTCCAGACAGCCTAGATGTACCCCTCTCAGAATCGGGCTCCACGCTAAAACTCAGGCTCAACCACTGTGGAAACTGCTAAAGGCGAGTACCTTAGCAAATAGTCTAGTTCACTGCGCTATCCTATCAACTCTAAAATGTCTTCCTGTGAGAATGACAGTAAAATCCAGTAACGCAAGAGACATTTCCACAAGCTAAATAATCTTAGGATTTAAGCGATGTAACGTATCTAGAGAACTCATGTATGACAACGCATTTTTGATTAGTCTTCAAGAAGGTACTACAACCTAAAACTAACATTTCCTCCAAAGCCAATACGGCTACTTGAACATCACTACAGGGCTGAGTGGCAATTGTTTATCCAGCAACATTACATTAATCTATAATCACCCCAGAACTGAAGTATTACTGTGAAAAGTGCTTCAGATCTACGTCTGCTTCGCTTACAGCAATGTTATAACAGTTGTGACCATGTAACAGAGCTGCCAATGTATCCACTTTTGTACGGCCAGTTCTGCTTCATCATTTACAGCCCAAAGCAGTGCAGTATTTGAAGTCCCTAATTCTGGCCATTGAAATGAATAATGCAGGTCCCATAATGCATCAGGATAGGTCTCTGAAATCCAGGACTGACCTGAAATCTCCCTCCTGGAACTGGGTAACTTGATAAGCCTGATGTAAACCAATGAATCAATTGAAAGCCCATGATGCTGTATATAGCTATGATGTATGCTTTGCCTACAGGCACAAGAAGAAAAATGAACTAATTTGTGAATGTGCGTATAGTTTATTAAATTCAAATTCTTTGGTGATAGGAGTCACTCACAGCTTAGTAGTAAAGGGATTAAAGAGTCAAAGAAGAATCTTGCCAGGGAATTACTTATTCTCGGATTAACTAGGAGAGCAAAGGGGCACACTCCAAGGACAGATAGAACAAGGAATTTTTAGTGCAGATGGCCTAATTTCTCAAAGCTTTTTCTCAAAGGTTCAGAGTAGCACAAACATCTCATAAATCAGACCCTGAAAATCCTTAGGGTACAGAATATGTTTAGTTCCTGAGAAAACTATCCTGGTAACTTATCAGTAGCATATGATCCCTCTTCCATTCATGGTAAGGTCTCTCTGCATTGTGGGACAAATGTTTATGATGATTCACTATAGCAGAGCTACTCAATTCCAGTCCTGGAGGTCCGCAACCCTGCAGGTTTTTGGGATATCCCTAATGATATGCATGAGATATATATGCATTAGAGATAGCCTGCCAACCTGACTGGTTTTTGGCCCTCCAGGGCTGGATTTGGAGACCCCTGCCTTACACCTCTGTCATTTAAGATTGTAAGTGGACAAGGTGCAGATGTCCAAGACATCAAAAAGGTTAGAATTTGTCACATTCCTCCTTGCTTCTCACCACCACCAAAATATTATCTATTAGACAACTTTTTGGTGGTGTTGAGAATCTAGGAGGAATGTGACACATTCTATCTACCCTTTTGATGTCTAGAACATCTGTACCTTGCCCACTCACAATCCTAAATGACAGAGGTGTAAGGCAGGAGTCTCCAAATCCAGCCCTGGAGGGCCACAAACCAGTCAGGTTGGCAGGCTATCTCTAATGCATATATATCTCATGCATATTATTAGGGATATCCCGAAAACCTGCAGGGTTGCAGACCTCCAGGACCGGCATTGAGTAGCTCTGCACTATAGGAACATGCCTTAAGACCTGTTCCTGCTCCACGCCTGGCCTGTGACATGCTGTTCTTCGCCTCCCTTCTGAACACGGTGCTTGAAAACCCAGAAGAAATGCTATCCTAGTTCTGTTGTTCCAGCTGATTCTTTCTTCCATATCTAGACTCTGAAGCCCACCACATCTCAGAGAAAAGACTGTTATCACTCATGGTCAAGTATTGAACAGTTTACAACCCTAGGTTGAGAGTAAATGCAAAATAAATAGATATGGACGAAAGTTATACATTCGCCAGTGGTATGTGAACATACTGTATATCTTGCCTATGCATGGATTTCCATCCCTTATATGGATACTATTGGCCAGAATAATCCATCTAACAGCCCAATGCTGTCTGCATAGTAAAGGGGTAGAGGGGGAACAGGCCACAAAATGATCCAAATAGCAGCAATATTGAGCCATTCTCTGGATACATTATGGGAGTCATTTTGAAAACCCTATTCATGCCTTGGATGTCCAGAAAATGACATGGAGACATGGACAACCCCAGCATGAGGACATCCAGGTCTGAATAGGGGTATTCACAGGAACATGGAGACGCCCCGCCTATCCCAGAAATGTCTCAAATGTCCAGCGTAGTGTCTTAGTTTAGGCCTGCTTCAGGAACGAACAGGCATCTGAAAAGTGCTTGTTTTGGCTAAAAAATGTCCAGACAGTGTAGAGGAGAAAGCACCCCATCATCCCCAGTACTCAGCACAATGGAAATGATAGCTGCAGTGGCTCTGAGCCTACTACCCTAATCATTAGGCTTTTCCTAGATGGCCATAATCTGAAGTGCTGTTCTAGAGATGCCTCTGTAGACACTCTTGCAGACGTCCATATCAGGCATGTCCATGCTTGTGAACTCATGTCTGCACCTGGGCTCGCCTACTTTTTTTTCAGATGTTCTGGGGTAGATATCCCAGATTGCACTGGGACGTCCTTTCTAAAATCCCCTCTCTACAGGTTTAGTTTACGAATGATGAATAACAGGCCTAAGCTAAATGTATAGCACCAGTATATGGACTGTGTAACACCTATATTCAGTTCCGCTAGTTATACAGATAGCAGCGAATATTCATATTAATTAAAACACAGCACTGACTTTTAAATTGGTTGTTGCCACCCTGCCTATTGATCCAATCATTCTCAGATCATAAACTCTGTCTTTGATGGACTGAGACCAATGCAGGAGGAGAAGAGATGAAGAAGACCACATATCACATAAGACGAGGGTTGCCAACTGGCTCCAGATGCGCCCGACAGACTTGATCCATTCATGGGTTCACCCCATTGCATGCAGGGATTTGTAGTCTTGCTTTTCTTATGGAGTTCAATGGTAAAATCTGAACTACATATCCCTGCATGACATGGAGTAAACCCAGGACTGGATCAAGCCTTTCGGGCGCATCTGGAGCCAGTTGGCAACCCTACATAAGACTTCTGATGATACAGTGAGCAGTCTGGACCAAGAGGTCCTTCTCTGCTGATACGTGCCACATTTCTGAGTTTCTACATTCTCTTTCTATATGATGGGCCTGACCTACATTTTGCATTTAGCTGTTTGAGACAAGTCTCTGCTGTTTATGCAGATTTGCCTAGTCTATGAATTTCTAACAGAAGGTAGAAAAAAAAATAACATGACAAGGTTTCAAATATGTATGTAGATATATGCTGAGCCCTATATGTTTTCTTCAGATTTTTTGGCAAATCCCTGACACTTTAAAATGTTTTGCAGCAAAATGCAAATCTTAAAATTTCTGCAAAAGTCCTAAAGACTTTGGCTGCGCTGTGATGTGTTTGTATATGGATAAGTGCAAGGTTAGCAAAATGTTTTTGAGCAATCATTACTATTGTGAATAGTGGCAACAGACCAAGTCTGCTTTATGTCAGGAATATTCATGCCCAGTCTTTTAACTGGTAGCCCATGATGGAGATAAGAACATAAGAACTGATATACTGGGTCAGACCTAGGGTCCATAAGGACCAGCATCTTGTCTCCAGTAGTGGCCTATGAAGGTCCAAAGTACCCAGCAGGATCCCAAAGAACCAATTGTTATGTTGGTACCCAGCGATAAGCAGTGATTTTCCGAAGTCTAGTTAATAATGGTTTATTGACCTTTCCTCTAGTAACTTATCTAAACCCTTTTTACACCCAGCAATGTTAACTGCTTTCACCTTTTCTTCCAGTAACCAATTCCACAGCTTAGTTTTGTATTTGGTAAAAAAAACCTACTTCCTCCAGTTGTCACAAAGTTCTTACATTTAGGATAGTATTTTAGAAGCTCTATTCATGAGTTGGATGTCTCAAAAAGGAAACTTAGATGTGTAACACATGCAGACATCCCCAGAGACATTCTAGATGCTGGGTTTATAGACGTCCCAATGTGAGAACATCCATGCAGCACGGGGCTGTGGTACAGATGTGACCTGGAAGGAGCAAAGGAGATGCACGTTGCAGTGCGATTTCAGATTGGTATAAGCACATCTGGCCCTGGTTGTTGAGGTGTCCAGGCCTGTACCTGCTCCAGATGAGAATAAGGTAAAAAAAAGTGCTAGCTCCATGGATATAACTCTTCCAGGAGAAAGTGCATAGTGTGCTTATAATTTCTGGTCTGAAGAAACCTGAGCGTAAATACGTACTCCAAACATGTTACTGGCCCGCCACTGCACATTTGAGTATCTGCAATGGCAAGCTGAGTCATGCAAGTCTCATACAGTAGCATAGTCGCCCCCCTACTGAATATCCTTGCCGGCACATAGACGTTTCTGGTTCTGAGGCTGTGCAATTTGGGGACATCCACATTTGTGGAATGGCCTACACGGGGCTCACCTCCATAACCAGTTACAGAGACGTTCCTTTTTCACGGTGGAAAGGGAAGAATTTCAGAAGGCAATGATACATGCCTCCCTTCACTTCTGCCACTCCCCTCAGTTTCTTACTAATGATCCTTCCAACTATATGCATCTTCTATATGGAACACCCTATCGGACCAGCTAAGAAATGTCACAGACCTCACCACCTTCAGAACACACCTGAAGACACACTTATTCACAGAGCATTACCTCTCCGCACAAGGAAAATACCTAATTACAATCTCTGTTACATAGTCGACATTTGTATAACATATTTATCTATTTTATTTAACAGGTCTTATATACCGCTTTATCATTTCAATCAAAGCAGTTTACATTATAACTTAAACTTGGTAATGTACATTAAACAGTGACATTGATAAGTTGGATTTTTTGGAGGCAAGTGACTTGCCCAAGGCCACAAGGAGTGCTAGTCGGAATAGAACTCTGACTGGGCTCCCAAGCCAGTGCTCTAACCATTAGACTACTCCTCCACTAGCTATGCATATGTGCATAACTAGTTATGACCCCAAAAGTTATCAACGGCATGATGTATATAGTTTAAATACTACTTTACTCTTATTATACTCATTGTTATAACGTATTTTCACATATTGTTCCCTGTAAACCGCCTTGACCCAGCAAAAGGCAATATATAAATACAGCTAAATAAATAATTAAACTGCCTATTGCGCAATGGAGCAGGGAATGGGCACATTATGAGCGGAGACTGAGCATGGATTGCACATGGTACTTACCCTTGCTAATTGCCAATGGTGCAATTAATGCGGGCACACCTGCAGTAATTGCAAATGACGTTAATACTAAGTAAAGGACCTTTCATTGCAGTAAGTACCAGGAACATTCTGGGAACATCCGCGATAGTTAATGTGAGGCTGTTGCATGTAGGGTCTGTTCCCATAGACACAGAATGGAACAAGTTGAAAAGTGAAGACAAAGAGTGTGACATAATGACACATTTCTCCACTCACACTCTCTGGCAAGTCTGTGTGGGGGACTCTGTTGAAACAACTATAGCAAAGTGTCTCTCAGTAAGATAGTCTGGAACATGTGAGTGGATATCTAGGTGGGCCGGCAGGGTGCATAGCGACTAATGATGTATGTATGTGAGGCGTGTATATATCTGTGAATCAGTGATACGATGTGCATGCATGTTTCCAGGAGAAGAGTTTCTATATTTATCTGTGCACATGTGAGGGTGGAATGTCAGAGGGTGGGTCTACAAGTGCATACTGGCAGTGTGCGTTGGTACCAGGGTGTCTATGCTGCGTATCTATGTATCAGGTTTGGTGTGTGTGCATAAGTGCATGTATGTGTGCATGTCAGAGGTCTCTAAGTGTTGGGGGCTATATATATATATATATATGTGGGTGTGGCTGTGTAGAGGGTTCTGTGCATATGTATTTTGGGGGCTCTATGAGTATGTGTGTTTTGTGTGTGTGTGTGTGCATATGTCAGAGGCTCTTTTTCTCTGCATTCATGTGTCAAGAGCTGTGTGTGTGTGTGTGTGTGTGTGTGTGTGCATGCACGTGCACACGTGTGCATGCATTTGTGTGTTGGGAGGATCTGTGTGTATGTTGCAGGGAGTGTGTGCGTATGTGTACATGCATGAGTTTGTGTGTTGGGAGGCTCTATATCTACGTTTCAGGGTGTGTGTGCATGTGTGTGTGTGTTCATGAATGAATCTGTGTGTTGGGAGGCTCTGTCTGTATGTTTCAGCTGGCTGCATGCATGTGTGTGTGTGCATGCATGAGTTTGTGTGATAGGAGGTTCTGTGTGTATGTTTTGGAGAGTCTGTGCATGTGTGTGTGCACATACATGAGTTTGTGTGTTGGAAAGCTCTGTGTGTATGTTTCGAGGGAATGTGCATGTGTTTGTGTGCATACATGTGTTTGAGTATTATGAAGCTCAGTGTGTATGTCCATCCAACAGGTAGGCAGTACTCACGTAAGTAGCACAAACACAGTCCAAAACGTGAGATATGTGGAAGACAGTTTATTGAAACTCACTGAACCTATGGCAACCCGACACAGGCCGTGTTTCGTAACCTTCGTCAGGGGTTGATAAGGCCAAATACTTATTTCTGTAGACTCTAGGAGAGTACAATCCAAAAGACCAATGATGGTATCACTGTTTCTGTTTTCGCCTGAATCTTAAAAACTACTTCAGTAAGAAAAGAAGAAACCGTGTGTGTGTGTGTGTGAGCATGAATGAACTTGTGTTTTGGTAAGCTCTTTGTGTATGTTTCAGGGACGCATACAAGAGGTTGTGTGTTGCCATCTGGTTCTCTCATGACAGTACTCCCCCCCTGGTTTCCTCCTCCTTCTCCGGGTCGCCCATTCCCCTAGTCTCTTCTTCTCGCTGTCTGGGTGTCCTCTTTGACCCCAGCCTGACCTTTCGGGACCATGTTGCTCATATTTCAAAGACTTCATTTTTCTTCCTTCGTCAGATTCGTGCTATCAGGCCTTTTCTTTCTGCACAGGCACTTACCACCCTTCTTTTGTCACTGGTCATATCCCGCGTCGACTTCTGTAACTCGCTTCTAGCCGGTCTCCCTATCATGCAACTTCACCGTCTCCAACGTATTCAAAACACCGCTGCTCGACTCATTTTTCATTCCTCCCCACGCGACCATATTACACCTCTTCTCATCCGTCTTCACTGGCTTCCCATCAAATTCTGCATTCACTTCAAAATCTTGGTACTCCTTCACCGTGTCCTCCACACCCATTCCCCTCAGTATCTGGCCGATCTCGTTCACTTTCATACTCCAGCTCGCTCTTTGCGATCCCTCCATCTCAACCGCCTACGTCTTCCCTCACCCACTTGTGCTCACCTCCAATCCACTCGCTCCTCTGCCTTTTCTTCCTCGCCCCAGCCCTATGGAACTCCCTGCCCTCTTCTATCCGGCTTGAGCAGGGGCACACTATCTTCAAGAACAGCCTCAAAACCCATCTATTTGCCCTTGCCTTTGACCTCCCTGATCCCTTTGTGTGACCTTACTTTCTCCTGCCCCTTCTCTCTCTCTCCTGCATTGTCTTGTCGTATGAGTCTGTTCGTATGCTTTCCTATTCATATTGTAATTTCCTTTCCTCTTCTCTTACCTTATGGTTCTTCTTTATGTTTTTTGTTTAGTGGTATATCAAGTCAATAAACATAAACATAAGGCTTGGGGCCCGATTCAGTCCTGGACATCCCAGTCCTCTGTGAGCCCAGTTGGAACTGGATGCACAGAGTTAGCCGGGATTCTGATCCCATGGGGCATGTCAAGCTCCACGGGATCAGAATCGCATCCAGGCCTGTATGTGCAGGCCAGGACCCCGATTCAGGTCGGCCTGCATACACAGACCTGGCCCAGATAACTCAGTCAGGGCTTTTGAATGGAGCCGTGGCACCATGGTGTCCGGTTGCCATGGCACCGAGGCTCCATTCAAAAGCTGTGATCCCCAGCTGCCGGACCAAAAAGGTACATTCCCTGCAGCCCGACCCCCGATCTGGCCTCCCAAGTGTATGCGTCAGGGCAGTGTACAATAAAATCAATTAGAAAAAGAAAAGAACGCCATTATTTGGATAGGAAAGAGAGGGATAGGAAGAGACAGAAAAGGACAGTTAGACAGGGAAGGGGAGATAGAAGAAATAGCCTGATAGAGAGGAGAGCTGATGGAGTGAGATAACCTTAGGGCCAGCCCAGTCCACCTGACTAGGGAAACCTATTCCACCTCAGTGGTGGTATAAGTTCCTCGTTCTGGCTGCCAGCCCCAGATATACAGGGCCAACATTGGAATCAGCACTGTATGTCCGGGGCCGCCAACCGCCCACTGCCTGCCCTATCTCTTCCCCTGCAACGCCCCTTTCCTGCCCCTTCTTAACTCCCCATACAACATGCGGGGAAGTTAGTCGAGGTTAGCCGAGGGCTGAATAGCAGGGATGGACGTCCATCCACGCTATTCGCGCTTCGGAATGACCCTGTCTGTGTTTCATGGAGTGTGTGCATGTGTGTGTGGCATACATGAGTTTGTGTGTTGGGAGGATCTCTATATGTGTGTGTGCATGCATGAGTTTGTGTGTTGGGAGGCTCTGTCTGTATGTTTCAGGGAGCTGCATGTATGTGTGTGTGTGTGAGTGTGTGTGCATGTGCGCATGCATGAGTTTGTGTGTTGGGAGGCTCTACCATATGTGTCTATTTCAGGGGATGTATGCATGTGGGTGTGTGCCTTCATCAATTTGTGTGTTAGGAGGCTCTATGTGTATATCTCAGGGGCTATGTGCATATGTGTGCATGCATGCATGAGTTTGTGTGTTGGGAGGCTCTGTCTGTATGTTCCAGGGAGCTGCATGTATGTGTGTGTGAGTGTGTGTGCATGTGCGCATGCATGAGTTTGTGTGTTGGGAGACTCTATGTGTATGTTTTGTGGGGTGTGTATGTGTGTGCGTGCATGCATGAGCTTGTGTGTTGTGAGACTGTTTATGTTTCAGGGGGCTGCATGCATGTGTGTGTGCTCAACTGCGCATGTATGAGTTTGTGTGTTGGGAGGCTCTGTGCTTATGTTTCAGGGTGTGTGTGCACATGCATGAGGTTGTGTGTTGGGAGGCTCTGTATGTCTGTTTCAGGGGGATGCATGCATGTGTGTGTGTGTGCATTCCCTCTCCCAGGTGGGACTAAGAATTCTGCAACTAGAAGCAAGGGAGAATCCTAGTCACCACAGAACAATGACATCTGGTATCTAGAGGTTGGCCCTGGCATGTGGCCCCCAACTAACGACTGTCCCTGCTATGATTGCAGTAAGCGAGTTGTTCAAATGGGGATCAAACTCACAAAAAAGCCCAGAGAGTTGTAAATGAAGTGTCAGTGCAATTTGCAAATGAAGCCTGGACGTCCAGAGAAGCAGTAGGGTTAGGGTTAGACATAAAAGAAATACAAAGCAGTATTTTGCAGAGCTGGTTGTTCATAATACATTGCCTAAGAAACAATGTCAAAGTTCCTAAAGGCTAATGATATTACTGGGTATTCACATCTGGACTGCAGCATGATGCCTTGTGAGAAAAGACAAGATTAAAATTCAGTGCAGTAATACTGTGGTGCTTATGCATTGGGGGGGGGGGGCTGCTTATACTTTATCTATACTCGTAAGCAGGGCTGTCCCAAGAGCATCTGATAGACTAGATGAACCTTAAACCATAAGCCTCCCTTCCCCCTCTTCCGCTCCCCCCCCCCCCCCCACCAGGCAATTCAAGGCAATCTGCTGCCTCAGGTAAGGGATGAGATGCCCCCCCTCCCTCGGCTAGAGTGTTACCCCAAGAACAAAGAATGCAATTTATATTCGAGGTTGTATAATAAAGAATTGCAAACTTTGTAATCATAGGTTTGGTTGAGTTTTGTTTTCAGTGCTGACTCAGCATTTTCTTGGCAATGTATCACCAGAAATAGGTTATTTACATTCTCTTATATACCGCGCTATTCTGCATCAGTGTGGTTTATATTGAACAAACTGAAATTACATTGAACAGGGCATTACAACTTGGAGATAACTATTTTACAGGGAACATGGACTGTTAAGTGGCTTGCCCAAGACCACAAGGAACACCTGTGGGTCTAGAAACCCCAGTCCTTCTGGCCCAAGGTTGCTGTCCTCTAGTGGGATTTGAACCCCTGACTGTCCAGCCTGAAGTACCTTGCCCCAAACACTAGGCCACTCCTCCACTTGATGCTGTGGGGTGTTTGCTTCCATCCATCTAATTCCAGGTTACCAGACCTTTTCTCCAAGGTAATGGAGGGTAAAGCAAATTGCCCACAGTCACAAAGAGTGCCAGTGGGAGCTGAACCCTTGATTTTGTTGGGTAATAGGCAGTTGCTCTAACCACTAGGCTAAAGCACAGGTTATACGCAGCAAATTTGTAGCAGTTACATTCTTTAACCTAGAATTTTAATATTTAAAAAAAAGACTCCTGTTCTCTGGCCTATCGTGGTGTTAATTGCAGACATATATTTTGCTTCCACTGAAGTCCTACTCACCCATTAATGTATGCAGAGCAGCACTAGGACATTTCCCCATAGAGCTCACCACACAAAAAAATGCCCAATTCTGGTTTTCACTTAGCAACAGCAAAATAATCCCTCTTCGGTACCAGGCATATTATGAAGTAATGCAAAACCCTCCAAACGTCAACAGGACCAGAATTCACACAGGAAGAATGTAGCTGTGATAGGGGTTGCATGTGCCATTAAGTGAACTAGGTAATCACCTAGAGTACCAGCCCTCGGTGGGGGGGAGCTATTGCCACTGCTCTCACCCCTCTCTGGACAGGCAGCAGCAGAAATGGGCACAAACAGCCCCATGTCACTTACCTTTAAACTTTGATGCCGTGGGGTGTTTGCTTCCGCCCATCTAATTCCCGATGTCGACTTCCTGTTGCAAACAGGAAGTCGGCCTTGGGCATTGGAGAGAGAGTAGAAACAAACAGCCCCACAATGTCAAAGTTTACAGGCAAGCACTGCAGGGCTATTTGTACCCATTGTTGTTGCAGCACATCCTGGAGAGGGGCGGCGGCAGCAACAATGGGTGCCAGGGGGATGCAAGACATGAGGTTGGCACAGGGCGTCCATCTCCTTGCACGAGCCCTGCTTTACACGTATGCAATCCTGGGTTCAGTTCTTGATATCTCCAAAGGTGTGTTCATTTAAATACCTTCAGGCTATAAATGCACAAGAGGCAGGCCTCTTCCTAGGGTTGCCAACTGGCTCCAGATGCGCCCGACAGGCTTGATCCAGTCCTGGGTTCACTCCAGTGCATATAGGGATATGTAGTTCTGATTTCTCCATTGCACTCCATAAGAAAAGCAAGACTTCAAGTCCCTGCATGCAATGGTGTAAACCCAGGACTGGAACAAGCCTGTCGGGCGCATCTGGAGCCAGTTGGCAACCCTACCTCTTCCAGTTGAAACAAAGGTCTGGAATGAGGCGGCAAAGTATGAAGGTGAAAGAGGATAGACTCAGCAGCAATCTAAGTTTTCAGAGGATCAGCCATGTTAGTCCGGAGTAGCAACAATACCAAAGGCAGATGAAACCTTATAGACTAATCAGTTTATTGAGGCATGAGCTTTTGAGGCAAGAGTTCACTTTGTCAGATGCATGAAGCATAGTATAGGAAGGGGGTAAATATTCATGAAGATGAATGGGGGGGAGGATACAGAGTATAGAAAAGGCATTGAAAAGAGCAGGGCAGGGTGTGGAAAAGGAGTGATAATATCAGAAAAGTTCAGCTAACTAACATTTGTGAAGAGTGAGAGGAATTATGGACAATATGATCTGAGAATAGTTAAGTCCCTTCATGCCTGTAGTGAGTCATAAAGCCATTGTCCTTGTTCAGGCCCAGGCTGATGTTAAGCTTTTTGATTTATTCCAATTCAACAGCTTTACACCCTAGTGTCCCCTTGAAGTCCTTTTATAGAAATATGGCAATCTTAAGGTCAGATAGAGCGTGCTCTAGAAGGTTAAAATGTCCTACTGGTTTTTGAATGTTGCCATTTCTTATGACAGATTAGTGTCCATTTATTCTTCTTCTTCTTAGTGAATGGTTTGTTTGTCTACGTTGACAGTAGAGAGACATTGTTGGCAGATAATGGAGGAAGGGTGGGTCAATGGGCCCCGGATGTTATAGTTCATATTGCTGGGGCCTGTGATAATGTTGCCTGGGTGAATGTGGGATCGGAACTGGCATCTTGGTTTCTGGCAAGATCTGGTCCCTGAATTACCCATAAGTATTACTTCTTCAATGCCCAAGTGAGTCCTAAGATGTACTATAGAATGCAAAAAGGAGGAGTGACTTGATCCTTAGGTGTGTTCCTTTGGCCATGCATCTGCAGCTGTGCACTGCACAGCATGGCTCTTTTGACTGCAGATATTAGGGAAGGAAAATTAGAAGGTGCTAGGTGCCCTTCTGCCCAGATCCCAGTCAGAAAATAAAGAAATGTTGATGCCAGTACACAGCAGTGACTGAATACTCCCAGACTCTCTCCAAAGGCAGCGATGCATTACGTACCTTTGAGTCAGTGCTGATTCATAGCAAGGTAGCAGTGTGACCAGAAGATTGACAGGCCTCTCTTCCGAAGCACGGGAGAGTTAAATGACTTGCCCAAGGCCACAAAAAGTGCCAGTGGGAATGGAATCCTGGTTTCTAAGCCACTGCTCTAACCACTAGGCTACTCCTCCAAGGGCAGGTGAATTGAATTTAGACAGAGTTCTTATGTCACACATAATGGCTTTTTAGAAGTGGGCACTGAGGGAGAAGAATTAGCAGAAGGGATGGAGCTAAGAAAGGCTGTCATACCCCCTCTGTCCAGAGCACAGTCAGAAGATGGAAGTGTCAAGTGGATGAAGTTTTCATGGAAGGAAACAGACATTGGGTTACTGCCGGACTTGTCAGCAGCCACCATGGTATGACGCAGAGAATTCCGATCCATTACTCAGAGGCTGCAGGAAGGGAACTACTGATATTGCTGGTTACATCCAGCGGGTTTAGCCTTTACAATTAGTGGCATGACTAAACAGGGAAGAACCTCCCACGAGGCGTTGATTGGCCTCCATAAGATGGGGCTCACTGATGTTCAACTACCTGTTAAAGATGGTGACGCAGAAGGAACAACGGTCAAGAGACCCTGCTGGTAGAAGGTGACAGGAAAATGAGTGCAGTGCACACAGAATAAAGCGGACTCTGAGAAACCAGCATGAGTTGAGACTTTCTGGGATGCTGGCTTGAAGATGTGAGGAACTCCTCAGTGGACACTTTGTGAGCAGGGGTCAAGCGAACTCTTAAGTAAATAGTGTGTTTGTAAGTTTGAGCATTGGGAGGCAGTGAAGGGGAATGTATGGTAGGAGGATGGGTAAGGGGAATGGAGTTAATAAAAAGGAAAGTAACGGGTGGGTTTTAGGGACATGGGGTTAACTGTGGTAGTATGGAGATGTACATAAGAACATAAGAACATAAGATATGCCATACTGGGTCAGACCAAGGTCCATCAAGCCCAGTATCCTGTTTCCAACAGTGGCCAATCTAGGTCATACGTACCTAGCAGTTTCCCCAAAAGACACAGGTTCCACAATGCTTGTACTGGGTCAAGCATTAATATTCTGGGTCCCTTCTTAATAATGGTTTATGGACCTTTCCTCCAGGAACTTGTCCAAACCTTTATTAAACCCAGCTACACTAACAGCCTTTACTACATCCTCCGGTAACAAATTCCAGAGTTTGATTACACGTTAAGTGAAAAAATATTTTCTTTTATTAGTCTTAAATAGTTTACCCTGTAGCTTTATTGCATGTCCCCTAGTCTTTCTATATTCTGATAACGTAAACAATCGATCTACGTTTACCAGTTCCACTCTGTTCATTAATTTATAGACTTCTAACATATCTCCCCTCAGCCGTCTCTTTTCCAGGTTAAAGAGCCCTAACCTTTTTATCCTTTCTTCATAGGAGTATTCTTCCATCCCCTTTACCATTTTGGTAGCTCTTCTCTGAACCGTTTCTAATATCGCTATATCCTTTTTAAGATATGGCGACCAGACTTGCACACAATATTCAAGGTGCAGTCTCACCATGGAACGATATAGAGGCATTATAATATCTTTTGTTTTATTTTCCATTCCTTTCCTTATGATACCTAGCATTCTATTTGCTCTCTTGGCTGCCGCAGCACAGTGGGCCAAGGGTTCTAACATGGTATCCACAAGGAGGCCTAAATCTTTTTCCTGAGTGGTGGTTCCTAATGTGGACCCTTGCATCGTGTAACCATAGTTTGGGTTGCTCTTCCCTAGGTGCATAACTTTGCACTTTTCCACATTAAATTTCATCTGCCATTTTGATGCCCAGTCTTCCAATTTATCAAGATCCTCTTGCAATTTTCCACAATCCTCTTGGGTTTTAACAACTTTAAATAGTTTTGTGTCATCTGCAAATTTGATAACTTCACTCGTTATTCCACTTTCCAGGTCGTTTATGAATATGTCAAAAAGCAGCAGACCCAGCACAGATCCCTGGGGTACACCACTATTCACCTTTCTCCATTGGGAAAATTGGCCATTTAGCCCTACCCTCTGCTTTCTAACTTTTAAACAGTTCCTGATCCACAGTAGTAGACTGCCTCCTATCCCATGACTCGTTAGATTTGCCAAAGGTCTCTGATGAGGGACCTTGTCAAAGGCTTTCTGAAAGTTCAGATACACTATATCAACCAACTCACCTTTGTCCACCTGTTTATTCACACCTTCAAAAAAACATAACAGATTAGTAAGACAAGATCTTCCTTGTCTAAAGCCATGTTGACTGTCTCCCATTAGGCCATGACTATCTACATGCTGATTAATTTTATTCTTTATGATGGTTTCTACCATTTTTCCCAGTACTGACATCAGGCTCACCGGTCTGTAGTTTCCTGGATCACCCCTGGAACCCTTTTTAAAAATTGGTGTTACATTGGCGATGTATGTGAGAATGGTATGGTGTTTGATTTGGGGCACATTCAGCGGACTGGTCACTACTCCACTGAACTGGAATTAGAAGCAGCACAGCAGGGGGGGGGACATGAGTGGAGAGGAGGGAAGGGGGTATGGGGGTTTGTGGGGAGTGGATGGGAATGAAGGGGACTAAATGAGAGGTACTGTATTTGCTGGTGTTGTATGATCCAGTCTTGTAAAACAGATTCATATCAGAGCAATGATAGGTACTAAAGGGACAGAGGGGTTTTGCCAAATGGTCTCACTTAACATGAAGGGGCTGACTAGCTGGCAGAAATGTGGTTTACTCTTGGAGGCAAGAAGGTGGACAGCAGGAATGAGATATATTCAGGAGACACATTTGAAACACGGCCAAAGCCATCTGCTGAAAAGCTGGGACCACCTGCAAGTATTCCTGGCTGCTAACGCAGAGGTGCCCAGGTGGGGGGGGGGGAATTTTAGTGGGCGCCCAACATTGTTTGGAAGTCCAGAAACAAATCAGTGATAAACAGGGGCACTACTTTGTTTTGGAGGTGCAGCTGGATGGCCTTCATGCTGGCCTTGGAGCTGGTTAATGTGTATGCCCTAAACGAAAAACAGGGACCATTTTTTGTGGAATTGTTGGATATCCTGCTTCTGCTGGCTACAGCTCCTATAGTAATGGGCAGGAACTTCAGTATCACTAGGGAACGAAAGCTAGACAATTCAAGGGGTATGAGAGGCAGAGGGGGGTACCAGTCGACATAGAATGGGGTATTGATGGAGTCCCTAAATTTGATTGACTGCTGTAGGGAAAAGGAGAGTTGGAAACGTAAGTATACTTTCTGTTTGATACCCCATTGAAGCTATAGCAGGCTAGATATATTCTGGTTGGATTACACGCTGGTGAACTCGGTTAAAAAGGAAGAGAATGGGGAAATCGTGTGTTCTGACCATGCTCTGATAGGAGTATTGGTGACCCTGGCATGGAAAACTCCCAGGTTGTGCTATTGGAAGCTTAATGACTCCCTTCTGGAGTGCTTGGAAGTGATCGTTAAAATTGAGAGAGCCCTGGAGGAGTTTTATCAATTTAACAAATCGGGGAATATTGTGGAGTGGAAACTATGGGATGGACTCAAAGCAGTGCTCAGAGGAGTCTTGGTGTCAGCGGCTACATTTTACAAAAAGCAGTGAATGACTCAGGAAGAGAATCAGGCACATATATGATCTTTAGAGATGCACCCGGGGATAGGTCACATGAAGAGGGAGCTAAGCAGCTACTTGGATACCATCGGGAGCTTACAGCTATGATGGAGTGTCTCTGGCAAACATAAGATATGCCATACTAGGTCAGACCAAGGTCCATCAAGCCCAGCATCCTGTTTCCAGCAGTGGCATATCTAGCAGTTTCCCCAAAAGACACAGGTTCCACAATGCTTCCACAATGGGGCAAGCAGTGGATTTCCTGGGTCCCCTTTAATAATGGTTTATGGACCTTTCCTCCAGGAATTTGTCCAAACCTTTTTTAAAACCAGATACATTTTGAATGGAGTAATAAGGCTGGACAACTCTTTGTCCGTCGGCTCAGAATGCAAATGATGCAACAGCAAATTCTGAAAGTTTGCAATGAACAAGGGAATCTGCAATGGGATGAAGAACATATTAGGGAGGTCTTTAGGAACTTCTATATCAGGCATGTCCAACAGGTAGATCGCGGAGGGGTCAGAGGTAGATCGCCAGCCCCACTTGGCTCCATCTCTCCAGCCGCTTGCCCTGTCGCTAGGAGAGAGCTTGTGCCAGCAGGTCGTCTGCCGAGGGCTTGCCGCCACTGCTGATCCTTTGCCTGACTTTTTTCCCTTGCCTGCGGGAATCTTGCCTGCGGGTGTATTGGGGGTGCTTGTTGTTTTCATGCCAATAGTTTGTGGGTACCCCAGGGTGCTGCTGCCCGTGCCCTGTGACGAGATGCCACAGGCCCGGCGTCATACCTGGTCTTCTGCCTCTCAGAATCACCCATTCCTGCCTCCGCCCCAACACCCCTTAGAAGTGTGTTATATACCGGGCGATATCCATTCACCCAGGATTTACCGGAATACACTTACCGTATTAGTTGTGTCATGTGCTGGTCATTGGTTGCTTTATAGTTCGCTTTCATTAAACATTTTTGGGCAGACACAACAAAGTGTCAAGAATTTGGTGATTTTGGCGGGCTTTTCCAATTTTCTTCTAACTTGCCTATGCCTTGCCTTCAAATTGGTTCAAACCACTGTGACATTTGCTTGCCTCTGCAATTTTATTTTGCCTAGCCTTTGTGTTGATTCTACACTGCAATTTATTTCGCCTTGCCTTTGCATTGATTCTACTCTGTGTGCAGAATTTATTAAATTGCGTGTGGTGGTATTTGAACTTGTTTGGCGGTATTTGATTTTATCTGGTTTGCTGGACAGGTGTTTCCGTTTTTTTGATGATTGTTTGGTGGTATTTGATTATTGGTGCTAGAATGATGAATTCTTATTTTTACTTTTAGAACTGTATGTGTGGTTTTGGCATCTCCAGTCCTTGTATTGCACATCATCCAGAGGTCTTCAGTTCCTGTTGATCTTTAATACTTTGGGAGAGTGACAGTTTTGGACCAGATTCAGCCAGTGTTTATACTAACTTAGCAGATTTGGCCTTCTTACATCCAGCAACCACAGTATAACGAAGATGAGTGTTCCAAAGAAGAGCAAAACCTACCACTTTCATGATGAATGGGAAATGGACTACTTCTTCATCATGGTGAAAGACAAGTGTTGTCTAATTTGTAACGCCCCAGTATCCTTGCCCAAAAAGGGTAATCTGGAACATCATTATAAGGCTCTGCATAGCAATAAGTTTGATGCTGATTTTCCACCCAAACGTGAAATTCGTAAACTGAAGCTCAAAGAGCTTAAATCAAAATTGGCTACTCAGCAACAGTTGATGGTGAAGCCAAGGTCACATTCAGTCAATGCAACCATAGCATCCTTCAAGGTCAGCAACCTGATCGCAGAGAAATGCAACCCTTTCACTGAAGGGGAATTTGTAAAAGATTGTTTTCTTGAAGCAGCTCACAATCTTTTTGAAGGATTTAAAAATAAGAAAGAGATCATAGCTGCTACTCAAGATGTACAATTGTCAAGAAACACCATCGTGCAGCGAATAGAAAAGATGTGTGGAGACACAACTGAACAATTGTTGGAGGATGTTTCAAATTGTGTTGCTTTCTCACTCGAACTAGATGAATCTACAGACATAAGAGACATAGCCCAGTTACTAGTCTTTGTCTGGATGGTTTTTGAAGACCTCAGTGTTAAAGAACTACTTGGAATGATTTCTTTAAAAGGGAGAACTACCAGTCAGGAAATATTCAGTTCTTTCCATTCTTTTGTGACAAAGTGTAATCTTCCATTGCATAGACTTGTTTCCATCACTACTGATGGAGCAAGAGCAATGACAGGTGAGGTTAACGGTTTCATAGCCCTCTGTAGACAGCATGACGACTTCCCAGATTTCCTTTCTTACCACTGCATCATTCACCAGCAAGTTTTGGCAAGCAAGAGGCTCACTACAAAGACTGTCATGAACATCACTTGAGGCTGATATGACTAGCAATGAAATTCTCGGGGCCATTAGGAGTATGAAGCCTGGTAAGGCACCTAGCTTGGAAGGGCTTACAGGCCGCTCCTTCAGGAAGACAGTGAGAGTAGTAGTGGGACACCTAATGAATATTTTTAATGACAGTGCGGGGGTTGGTCAGCTCCCTATGAGTATAAGTGAGGCGGGGATAACAGTGCTGCCCAAACCTGGCAAAGACAAAAGAGTGTGAATAAACTGCTGGATTTAAGTATCTTTTCTCCTCTCTTTTTTCTCTCTCTCTCTCCTCTTCTTCCTCCTTTTCCTATGCCTTCGCTCTTCTGTGAATTTCTTGATACAATAACTACACTTGTCAATTTGTCATTGAAGGAGGGATATTTGCCTTCTTGCTCTCTGGGTACAAAATGAATATGACTAAAACAGAGATCCTTAAGATCCGTCTTAGACCTGGATTGGAGGAGCACTTGAAGGAAGCTTTTCCTTTCAAGTGGGCAAAATACTCCATTCATTATCTAGGGGTAGAGGTGGAGGTAAAGTGGGAAGAGTTGTATGATCTGAATCATGGCAAGCTGTGGCTTTCTATTAAAGGGGACTTAGAGAGATGGGATCAGGTAACACTCTTGTGGCTGGGCCAAATAGCTACAATCAAAATGAGCGTGTTGCCTCGAATGTTGTATTTATTTCAGGTGTTTGCTATCTTTATTTCTGACGAAATTTTGAATAGCTGGCAGCGACTTTTGTTTGGATATGTGTGGAGGAAGAGGCCCGTAAGAGTAGCGGGAGTCACTCTTACGTTAGATAAAGAGCATGGGGGACTCGGGATAGCTTCTCCACAGGACTGGAGAAGGGCTGATGTGGTACCTCTTATATTATTACGCTGCCAAGATCAGTAATACATTCGATTGTAGGACAGGGGCTGAGGGCAGGTAATGGGTGCAAACTGAACAACAGTTGACAGAGGTGGGACCTTTGGGAACACTTTTGTGATCCCCCGGAAAGGGAAAAGAGCAGTGCAAATGAGTCCATCTGTGGCTTCCACATTGAATATATGGGAGAGATGCAAAGGAGTACTAGTGGGTGAGAAGCAATGAGTGCTTCCATCTGAGTTAGATGTATGGGGTATATCGGAAGTGGGCTAGGAAGGGAATCTATACTTTGTGGCAATTTCAGGATGAGGGTAGGGGAATGGTCCTCTTTCAGGTACCGCCCACTCATGCCTTCTACTACCAGCAAGTATAGCATTTGGTGTGGTCCAGCCCAGAGCTTCAAGCTGAAGTGGGGAAATGTAGTGACTATGAAAAACTCTGGGAGAGTTGGGAGGGTTCAAGGGGCCGTATCACAGTATGTTACAGAGACCTCCTGAAGGGGAGGCAGGAGAGCCTCAGATGTTGGGAGAAACGGGAGGTAGACTTGGGGTCCAGTTGGCTGAAAAACAATGGCAGCAGATTTTTAGACATGTATGAAGGATGTCCACTTTGGCAGCTATTGTGGAATATGGATATAAATTGTTCTATAGAATGTATTGGGACCCACCATCTCTGGAAAATAGGTTTCTAGGACTCCGCACTTTGCTGGCAAACCCGGGGCAGGAAGGGAACTTTATACATATGTGGTGGAAGTGTCCTTCTATTGTGAAATTTTGGCAGGAGGTGCAGTCATTAGGGGAGGATATGGGGGATAGCAGGGTAGTCTTGGAGCCAGGGTGTGTCTCTTGAATGAAACCACCACCGAGATACTGTAGAGAAGTAGGTACAAGAACTTATTCAGATGTGCTTGTGGCAATCCGTATGGCGCTAGCAAAGCACCGGAGGGATCAAGGAGTATCTTCCCTGGGGGAAGTCAAAGAGTGCCTGGAGTGGATTTCCAGCATGACCTTGGCTACACTAAAGGCAAGCCCTAAATTAAAGGTCGTTTAAAAACAGTGGCAGAAATATGTAAAATGGAAGGAGCGGCAAATAAGCTGAGGAGGGCGGGTGGATACATACAAGTAACTTGTACATATTGAGCCCCTTCTTGGTTTCCACTAACATTTTGAGGTGCAACCATGACTTATTAGCAAGACCTGGGTAGATCAAGACTCAATCACAATGTTGGAGGGAGGGAAAGGGAGGGGAGGGGGATCTCTTGGAATGACAAGTTACAATTACATTTAACTTGCTTTTGTTTTGATCTATATTGTTTTGTAGTTACTGTGTTTATTCAATAAAAAATGTTAAACACACAAAAAAAGAATCTGATAGGGGCAATGGCATGATTGCTTCAGCTATGGCCTCCAGAACTGAACTGGTGGCCTAGATGTGAAGGGCTCTGTACTGCTATAATGTACCCTTGGAGGCATCCAGTGAGTATCTTTTCTCCTCTCTTTTTTCTCTCTCCCTCCTCTTCTTCCTCCTTCTTCTGTGCATTTCTTGATACAATAACTACACTTGTCAATTTGTCATTGAAGGAGGGATATTTGCCTTCTTGCTTAAAACAAGCCATGGATCGTACTATGTTGAAAGAGATTAAGGATCCAAATAATTATCTACCAATTTCTAGCCTAACGTTTCTGGCAAAGGTAATTGAATCTGTGGAGGTTGATTCTGATCGGAGCATGTCCAGACCATCCAGACATCCAAAATATAGACGGCCCGAAAGTGTATCTCATTCTGCACCCCCGGGAACTAGATGTTCCCGCGGGTTCGGGCGCTTAGACAGCTGTACATGCCCCGATTCTGCCGCAGGAGACTCCAACCACCTGCCCGCCCAGCCCGCCCTATGCTTCTGCTGGAGTGCTAGTGCCATGGTGTCCCATCATCATGGCACTGGGACACCCAGCAGGAGCACAGTCAGCCTGACACTGATTCTACTCTTCTTTCCCTGCCGCCCGGTCTTGTCGGAGGCAGCCAAGGCTGGAATCGGGTGGCAGGGCCTTCCCTTTGGCTGCCCTGGGACATTTGGGGTCTGCGTGCCCATTCTTTGCCATACATGGGACTTATTCCATCTCTGAGGTAGAATAAGTCCCACGTCCATCTTGGAAGCGCCGGACGTACAGGGCTGTGACCTGAATAGGCTTGTATGTCTGGGGTGTGCGGCCCGCCCCTGTCAGCCCACTCTGCCCCATCGTCGCTCCCTCCCGCCCCCATCCAGAGCTCCCCATGCAAAGACCCTATGCATGCAGGGAGCTCCTGGGTCAGAATACAGCACCAGCGAATAACAGGAGTTGTACATTCAACTCAGACGTACATCCCCGCTACTCACTGTTCAGAATGACCCCCTTAGGGGTTTACCTTCAATCATTAGAATTTGTGCAATTGAAGAAGGTGCTCTGTGAACATCAATATGGTTTCAGGAAGAATTATAATGCAGAGATATTGCTGATGTTAATGATTGATCATTGGTGGATCTAAAAACAAAGATGGCAATAGTTGCAGCATTTTCAATTCTCAGCTGGATTTGATAGTGTGATCCATAGTATCCTGGTGCATAGACTTAGCGACATGTTTACTAAGTTTACTAAAGGTTATTGTGCATTAATGTTAATATGCGCTAAGTGCCACCATGGTCCACTCATTAATGTGTGTTAACCTTTAGCAAACATGCATCATGATTGTTTTTAACTATGCTTTATTTCTGTTGATTATGCAATTGGGCTGTGATAAATTAGGGAAATTCCGTTTTCCAGAGCTGTCAGACTATTTCATCCGCAGGATCTAGTGGTCTTACATTAGTGCCACAACCTGTAATAGAAAACATCTGGGAATGCTATACATTGAAGACAGAAAGGGCGGGAGGTGGGGGAAGGATATTCTTTAGGAGAAAAGCTCAATCACATGTAGCAGATTGTAATAATAAAATGCTTTATATATCCAATCCAGCAAGCCAGCCAGAGTACAGCTCCTAAAATTTGTTTTATTGCTTCAGACTAGGTAATGCTATGCAAAGTTCATTTACCAGACTAGTAGGCAAAAGTCAATATTCTACTTATCCCCATCAGGAGACCAAAATAATATTCCGCTGCAACAGACACACCAGTGAAGGCTCTGATACCTTGAAGTAATGAACTCCAGAAACATTGTCCGATTTGGTTTAAAGAGATCCCAAACGTTAAGCTTTTGTTAATACTGACCAGAATTTAGCCTCAACATTTCTTGTCAAAATGTCTTACGCCACAGCGACATGTTTTACAAAGTGTTTTCCTTCTTCTCCATTAGCACAAACAAATACACAAGCAGGGGACCGGCGTTTTCTCTTAACTAATTCCACATCAGAATACCCAAAGATTGTTTCTATAGGAAAGAATGGAAGGAAGGAGGCAAAGTGCCTTTAATTTAACTCAAATTGTTTTTCAAAGTCTTTTCAAGTCACAAGCTGTTGTTTTAGTAAATCGGTGACTTGAACAAGTTAAGTAATGGACTGAATTGAACAAGATTAAGGGAGGAATTTATGGGAGGGGGCATAGGGCAATCCTAGTATCAACAAATGTCTCTCTCTTATGAATCCTGTGTCATTATAAGGCATGGAATGCGCTATTTGGAAGAGCTGTCTACAATTAGTTTAATTGAGTGACCCATACTAATAGTACTGAAAGTGCTTTTATACTATTAAACCACTGATAGCTAAAATTAAACATACCACACATGAATGAATCACTCTCAGATGTCACAATGGAAGTGAGAAATAACATCTCCATTATTGGCAAAGAGCAAAAAGGACTGAGGTTTTTTGCTTCATAGTGTAGACTTATTGCCTAACCATAAGACATATAAATCACCAATTTCTGGGACCCTGCAACTACACAGATTGCTCGAGTGTTAAAGCTTCCTAATTCTTTCCAGTTATACAAAATCATTTTCTGCAAGTCATATCCAGGATCAAAGATGATCTAAAGGAATGACATCAAGTCTCAATTTCTTGGCCAAGAAGAATTAGCATAATTAAGATTAATATCTTCCCTCAAATTCTCTTCCCCATCACAGATGTTATGGTTGTCAAGGAAAGTTCCATAAGACATGGAAAGAATTCATTAGATGAAAAATATCGAGCTCCTTTCACTCATTTTAACTCCTAGGACTCATTTTGAATGCACAACAATAAAGGTTGGTAATTAAAATATATATGTACAGTATGTATGTAAGGAGATACTGTTATATGGGATTAACAATACATTTTGTGATCTAACACCCACTTCCTCAGCATAAGATAGGATGAGCAGAAAAGAGTTCAAGACCAAAACTTATGTGTACCACAAAAGAGTTTCCAGGGATAGTCTGAAGGGGAAAGGTTGTAGCGGGGTGGAGAGAAGTTGATGGGTGATCAGCAGGGGATAAGCAGTAGAATTGTACTGTTCATAATGGGGTCTATCCTGAACCACAAATAGCAGGGATGTACGCCCTGTCTGGAAGTACATCCCCGCTATTCGTCCCCCTTGCCGTCCCTGTATGAACAACGGAGTTGTATGGGGAACCTTAGATGGAGCGGGAGGGGAAGGTGGATGTACAGGGCCGATTCTGAGGTTGGCCCTATATGTCCGGGATATGCTGTTAGGAAGTTCCCCACAGCCATATCCTGGCTATGGGAGGCCAGATTGGGGGTCTGGCTATGGGGGAAAGGACAATCTCGGTGGCAGGCAGCTCCGTAATGGAGCCACAGTGCATGGCAACGAGACACCATGGCACTGTGGCTCCATTATGGAACCAGGCTAAGTTAGCCAGGTAAGCAGCTGGGTGTGCAGCCAATCAGAATCAGGGCCAGCCTGCATGTCCAGGCCAGTAGAGCTGATTCTGATCCCGCGGGGCTAATTGGGTCTGCCGCTGTACGCCCTGATTCTGCCCGGCCGCACAAGGGGCTAGACATATTATATCTGGTTGAGGGTACAGTATAAGGAGGTTAGGCTAGATATGTTTGAGCTGTATTCTCATGGATGGGTCTATTGCATTCCATAATGGTCTGTCTTGTGGCTTTCCTATAGTCCGGTATGTTTGATCTGTGGTTATGGGGTCGGTCCATAGTATTCTATGAAGAGATGAGTCTTATAGCTTTCCTATAGTCTGTTAGGTTGTTGATGGCTCATATAGCAGCACTCTCTCTGTTGGTCTAATTACTGAACGACTCAATCACAATTTCAACTGAAAAATTTGTTCATGTATAACTGGATGCTTACTGAATTTTCAAAAATTATACCAAAAAACATATACACATTTTATACACTGAGGTCTCAGACTTATAGTGGCTCTGCCATAGGGACTAAACGTCCGTTATCGTGGCAGGCAGCAGGCAAGTCATTCCATAGTGGGGGAGCAAATATGGAGAAGAGCAGCTTGGAGGCTGAGCTCATCCTTTTTGAGGATGGGACGGTATAAATACCGCTGGCACCACCCCCAGAACCCAGTATTCTAATGCAAAAGTAGGCTTAAACTGAAAACCAACATATTAAAAATTAGTCCAAAGAAACACACGAAAACCCAAAGTAATTTTTTTTTTCTCAAACTTGTAAAGGTAGGAGGTAAGAAAAAAATGGGTGGGAAGGAGGGGGGGAAGGAGGAAGTTTGTCTGAGTTTGCCAGAATTCTCCTTCTCCTGGGCCTCCGACCCTGGTCCAATGGTCTTTCTGTGCTGGTTCGGCCCTGCCTTCGGTCCGCTGTGCTTTACCTACCTATTGGAACATAAAACGGATCTGGGAGGGAACAGGGACTGGACTGTCGTTCCTTCAGGAACAATAATTAGCAGGTAAGACCTAATTACTTCTTCCTTATCGTCACTCCAGTCCAGTCCCTTACTTCTGGGATGTAACAGAGCAGTTCAGGCCTGGGAGGGATCCGCTATCCCGGACCGAAGAACCGCCTCTCCAAACCGAGAATCAGCAGACCCCTGAATATCCAGCCTGTAATGTTTGGTAAAGGTATGCAGAGTGGACCAGGTGGCCGCTCTGCAAATGTCCAGCGGCGGAACTAGGCTATACTCCGCCCAAGAAGTGGCCTGCGCCCGCGTTGAATGTGCACACAGACCCCCTGGAACCTGCTTTCCCTTCAGGATATAGGCCGAAGCAATAGCTTCCCTGATCCACCGAGAGATAGAGGCCTTGGCCGCCGCCTCCCCTTTGTGAGGTCCTCCAAACTGAACGAATAGACGTCCGGACTTCCGAAAGGACGCTATGCGGGAGAGATAAATCTTCAGTGCTTTGCGGATGTCCAGGAGACGTAGTTTCCCCCCATGTTCTCCTTGCTCTTCTGCCGGGAAGGACGGGAGCGAAACCGTCTGGTTCACATGAAAAGGGGAGATGACCTTGGGTAAGAAAGAGGGGACTGTTCGCAAGACCACCTTCTCCCTGAAAAAGGTAATAAAGGGGGTCTGAGAGGACAGAGCTTGAAGTTCGGAGACTCGTCTGGCCGAGCAAATGGCCACCAGGAAGACTGTCTTCAAAGTGAGATCCTTTAGGGAGGCTCTCTTTGCCGGTTCGAAAGGCTCCCTGGTTAGGGCATTTAGTACAAGATTGAGATCCCAAGGGGGTAAAACCGATCTTAGCTGCGGCCTCAGG
This sequence comes from Ichthyophis bannanicus, assembly GCA_033557465.1. Taxonomy (NCBI): domain Eukaryota; kingdom Metazoa; phylum Chordata; class Amphibia; order Gymnophiona; family Ichthyophiidae; genus Ichthyophis; species Ichthyophis bannanicus. The sequence continues at coordinate 1,378,333,439 of CM066033.1, read as the reverse complement.
CGTCTAACCGCTCTTAGGAATCTGGCCACATCCGCGTGCTCTCCTAAGGGCTTACCACGAATCCTACCTCGATAACAAGCGATAGCAGCTAACTGTACTCATAAGGAGCTGGGAGAAAGGCCCTTCTCGAAACCAGCTTGTAAGAATTCCAGGACCTCCGGAACCGAAGCCGACAGGGGTTTCTTTCGGTGATCCGCACACCATGCCTCGAAGATGCGCCAGACCCTAACATAAGAAAGACAGGTCGAGCGCTTTTGAGCGTTCAATAAAGTAGAGATTACTGAACCCGAATACCCTCGCTTCAGGAGCTATGCCCTTTCAATAGCCAGGCCGTAAGCGAGAATCGATCCATGTGAGGCATCAGGATCGGCCCCTGCCTCAACAGACCCTTCCGGCAGGGGAGCTGCCAAGGTCGGTCGATCAATAGTCTTATTAGGTCCACGCACCAGGGTCAGCGCGGCCAGTCCGGAGCTATGAGGATAACCAAACCTCGGTGGGCTTCTATCCGCTGTAGAACCTTTCCGATGAGGGCCCACGGGGGAAATACATATAGGAGACCCTCTGAGGGCCATCTCTGGGCTAATGCGTCTAGGCCCTCGGACATCCTTTCCTTCCTTCGGCTGAAAAATCTGCTCGCTTTGGCTGAGGCATATCGTGCCATGAGGTCCATGACCGGGGGCCCCCAACGAGCTATAATCTGAAAGAAGATCTCCTGATCCAGCTCCCACTCCCCCTGGTCGATGATGACCCTGCTGAGGTAATCGGCCATGGAGTTGTCCGTTCCCGCTACGTGTTGTGCCGATAGGGCCTCTAAGTGGACTTCGGCCCACTGGAACAGGCTGCCCGCTTCCTTTTCCAAGGAGGGGCTGGATGTACCTCCCTGGCGGTTGATGTAAGCTACCGCTGTGACATTGTCTGAGAATACGCGAATCGCCTTTTGACGAACTAGGGGCTCGAGAGCCCTGAGCACCAAGGCTACCGCTCGGAGTTCCAGCCTGTTGATGGACCACTGAGATTCCGTTAAGGACCACAGATCCTGGACGAACTGGTCCTCGCAATGCGCTCCCCAGCCTGTCAGGCTGGCGTCTGTCGTCAGGAGAGACCACTGTGGGGGCTTGAGAGATATTCCGCATTCCAGGATCCCTGGGCAGCGCCACCACTGCAGGGCATTCCTGGTTCGGGGAGCACAGGGCAACCGCATGGTCAAAGGGTGATGCTGAGGGGACCACCGACACAACAGGGCCCTCTGCAGGGGACGCATGTGCGCTCTGGCCCACGAGACTACCTCTATTGTTGCTGCCATGGTTCCTAGCAATTGAAGGTAATGCCACGCCGTAGGAATTCGTCTGTTCAAGAACTGCGACACCAGGGTCCTTAAGCCCCTTGCTCTCTTTTTGGACAGAAAAACTCTTCCTCTTCTGGTGTCGAACCTCGCTCCGAGATACTCGAGCTCTTGAGGGGGGTTCAACTTGCTCTTTGCCCGATTGATGACCCAGCCCAGCTCCTCTAGTACTTCTACCACCCTGGTTGTGGCTGCGCGACTCTCCTTCTCCGACTTCACCCGGATCAGCCAATCGTCTAGGTAGGGGTGAACCATGATTCCCTCCTTCCTCAGGGCAGCCGCGACCACTACCATTATCTTGGTGAAAGTCCGTGGAGCTGTAGCTAACCCGAAGGGCAGCGCTTGAAACTGAAAATGACCTCTCAGAACCGCGAATCTCAGGAACCGTTGGTGGGACCTTCGAACCGGGATATGTAGATATGCTTCCGTCAGATCTAATGCAGTCAGGAACTCTCCTTTCCTTACTGACACTATGACCGACTTTAGGGTTTCCATCCGGAAGTGAGGTACTTTGAGGCAGCGATTGACCTGCTTTAAATCCAGGATCGGGCGAAAGGAACCTTCCTTCTTTGGGACTACGAAATAAATCGAGTATCGACCGGAGCCACGTTGGTCTGGTGGGACAGGGGTCACCGCTCTGAGGTCTATGAGTCTTGAGAGAGTGGCATCTACCGCCGCTCTCTTTATCGGAGATTCGCAGGGAGACTGAACGAAGGCTGGGCGTATCTGCTTCGCAAATTCGAGGGCATACCCCTCTCGGATGACCTCTAGGACCCATTGATCGGACGTGACTCGGGACCAGGCAGAGAGGAACTGCTTTAGATGCCCTCCAATCAGCAGGCCCCCCACCTGGACCCCCGCTTTATCATTGTGGTTTTCTAGGTTCTGCGGAGGCGGAGGAGGAGGACCCAAAACCTCTCCCCGCACCCCGGAAGCCTCTGAAGCTTTGGGACCTTGAGGGAAAACGGCCCCTAGGAAAGGAGCTCGATCTGACTGAACGAAACCTCCGGGGGTCCCTAGGCTGGCTCCGAACCGGAACTAGGGGGCGACCCTGTTTTGGTCTGTCCTCCGGAAGCCTGACACCTTTCGACTCCCCAAGATCTTTAACCAACTTATCCAAGTCTTCCCCAAACAACAATTTACCCTTAAAGGGGAGACGACTTAGGCGCGATTTTGAAGAAGCGTCAGCTGCCCAATTCCGCAGCCATAGGTATCGGCGAGCTGCTACTACCGAGGCCATATTCTTAGCCAGGCTTCTGATGAGGTCATATTGGCTATCCGCTAAGTAGGCCGAGCCTGACTCCAATCTGGCAGCAATAGACTGGGCGTCTCCCGAGGGAGTCCCTGCCAGTTGGAGTTGTTGTGACCACCTCAAGCAGGCCCGAGCCACCCAAGCTCCCGAAACCGAGACCTGGAGGGCAAGAGCACTGATATCAAAGGCTTGCTTCGGTAGTGTGTCTAATTTTCTGTCTTGAGAATCTCACAAGGCCGCGCTACCCTCGACCGGGATTGTAGTCTTCTTTGTCACTGCAGAGACCGCCGCATCTACCCTGGGCGACTTCAGCAGCTCCTTGTCCGGTTCCGGCAATGGGTAAAGTCTGGTCATAGAGCGGACCCCCCTTAAACTAGATTCTGGTTGGTCCCACTCCTCTTGGATCATCTGACGCACCACCCTGTGCACGGGAAAGACCTTTTGAGACCACTTCACTGCTTGGATTAAGGGATCCTTTAACGCTTCCTCCTCAACTGGTGCGTCTGAGGTCACGTTGAGTACCTTGAGAGACTCGTTAATCAACGCCGGAAGCTCCTCCCGCCTAAAGACCCGCACTATGCGTGATTGGTCCTCCTCAGGGATCTCCCCTTCTTCGAGCTCCTTCTCATCTTCCATTAGATCCTTGTCTGAGGCCTCCTCTTCCTGGGTATCATGTGAGAAGGCCAAGAGAGGCTCGTCACTCACCAGCCTCGTGCGCTTGAGTGGAATCTCGGAAACCTGGGAACTGGCCTTCAATGGTCTGGACCCCAGGCTTTCCTTGGCTGCGCTCGGCTCAACTGGCCCAAGGCCCCTCTTGCGCATACAGTAGGCCTTGTGCAGTAGGAGGACGAAATCGGGGGAGAAAAGGTCGCTGGCACTCCCCTCCCCCAGGGTAGGGGGCAGGGAGGAAGGGGATGCAGGTAAGTCTGAGGTCGAAGGTGGAGGGGAGAGGGGTTCCATAGCTCCTTCCAGAGGGTCCCCTGACCCTTGCCCGGCTTGGGACATGGACAATAGAATGCCCTGCTCCACAGAGGCAGCTTCTGCAGCACAACCCTTGCAGATTCCTGACTCTGAGGCCGTCCCCCTACGTGTGCCACAAGATGGACACCGTGTCTTGCCAGTCATGGCCTTATGGCAAGCTTAAGGGATCTGCAAATCAGTAGCCAATTGTAGCTTGTAAAGGGTGGACTAAACAATAACAACTTGCCGAAGTTCCTGGCAGGAAGGGCAATAAAGGAAAAAGGCAATGCTTCCTCTCCTCTCCTAGACTGGGCTATGAGATTGCAGATATCAAATGAACTGAAATCAAATAAAAACAAACTTAAAATCAAACTTAAAGAAACTAAAAGATTAAAAACTACACCTAAAACTGGCTAAAATATGTGCCCCAGTACTTGCGTTTCAGAGTTCCTTGTAGACGCGCTGCTCCGCGGCCGATCGCCGCATTCCGGAGGGTCCCACGTGGAAGGCCTCAGCCACTTGGAGCACTACCGGTCGGCGATATCGCCGGAAGTTTTTCCCCCCCGGCCCACAGGCCTGAATGGGGCTGGCAGCGAGTGGTGTCCAACAACCCCGAACGCTCCGAATCTGCCGAGCCAAGCCGGAGAAGCAGGGAAGTGGAGCGCTGCCGCCTCAAGCGCTCAGCCACCGGAGGGCTTCGGCGCGAGGTCGGGCAGGTCTGTGCACAGGTCCGTGGAGCTGGAAGACTCAGCAGGAGGGGAATAACGTGGTCCCTTGCCTCCATTGACGGCAGGATTTCCTGGGCTCCGGACGCCTGCTGCTACCCCGGATCAACCTTCTCCTCAGCCCGGTACCAGTGAGAACGGACGGGGGGGGGGGGGGGGGACTTAAAGGAACAGAACCTAAAGGGATTCCCCAAAGGAAATAAATGAAATAAATGCAAGAAGTAAAGAAATAAAGAAATAAAATAGGTGAAATAAAACTATAAGGAAGACTCCAGTAAGCCCTTGGCTTACAGAACCCTCCAGCTGCTTGGAGGCTGAGAATACTGGGTTCTGGGGGTGGTGCCAGCGGTATTTATACCGTCTCATCCTCAAAAAGGATGAGCTCAGCCTCCAAGCTGCTGGAAGGGTTGCGCAACCCAGAAGTAAGGTACTGGACTGTCGTTCCTTCAGGAACAATAATTAGCAGGTAAGACCTAATTACTTCTTTTGCATGTGGATTATCTGGCTTTCGTCTTATTTGTTGGGATTTCCAAGGTTTTATTATTAGTTGTTCTTCTTGTTTTGGTCTGCTGTGTTTTCTTGACCATTGACTGAAGGGTAGGAGGTGATAAGTTGTTGATTATCTTGAAGATTATTGTTAATGTCTTGTATTTGGAACTTGAGGTGACTGGAAGCCAGTGTAGTTGCTGAAGTGTGAGAGTTATGTGGCTGTATCTTGCTGTTCTGGTAATAATTCAGGCTGCAGTGTTTGCACCAGTTGTAAAGGGAGTATTGTTTTCTTTGGAAGGCCCTGATAGATTATGTTCTAATAATCTATTATGGGTGTTACTGTGGTTTGACATACTGTTCGGAAGTCATTATCACTGAGTAGAGGTTTAAGTTTGTATATTGTTCTTAGTTTGTGGCAGGCTATCCTGGTTATTCTTTTTATATGTGGTTGGAAGCTGAGATGCTGATCGAACATAACTCTGAAGTATTTGACTTCTTCTTTGGCTGCTAGGGTATAGTTAAGGATCTTTATTGAGCTTGGTGGGGAGAATATATCATTCCTGGTGATGTGTATCATTTCAGATTTTTTGAAGTTTATTGATAGGTTTTGTTCTTTGAGCCATTTTGACATTGTTTCGAGACATGTGGTGATTTGTGTATAATCCGGATGTCCGATGTTTATAGGGGTGAATACTATGTCATTTGTGTATATCCTGTATTGAATATTGTGCTGAGGGGCATCATGAAGAATTTTCAGAAGACTGTGTTCGTGAGAAACTAGCTAAACTTAAAGTAGACAAAACGATGTGACCGGATGGGATACACCCTAGTATAATGAGGGAACTTGGGGATGTCCTAGCAGCTCCACTGATTGACCTTTTCAATGCCTCGTTGGAGTCGGGAGTGGTGCCAAAGAACTGGAGAGAGGCCCTTTACACAAAAGCGGAAGTAAGGATGTGGTTGAAAACTACAGGCCAGTTAGTTTAACTTCATTAGTGAGTTAATTATTGGAAACGCTGCTGAAAGAGAAAATAGTGAGGTTTCTGGAGTCCAGTGGATTACAGGATCTGAGGCAGCATGGATTCACCAGGGGCAGATCTTGTCGGACAAATCTGATTGATTTCTTTGACTGGGTGACCAAGGAGTTGGAATGAGGGAGAGCCCTAGATGTGGTGTATTTAGATTTCAGTAAAGCCTTTGAAACCGTTCTTCACAGGCAACTTATAAACAAACTGAGCACCCTAGGGATGGACCCTAAAATTACTGCTTAAGTTAGAAATTGGTTGAGTGGGAGGCAACAGAGGGTACAGTAAATGAAGCGCATTCTGAGGAGAAGGAAGTTACCAGTGGTGTGCCCCAGGGATCTGTCCTTGGTCTGATTCTTTTTAACATCTTTGTTAGAGATATAGCGGAAGGGCTGTCAGGTAAGGTTTGCCTCTTTGCAAATGATACCAAAATCTGCAATACAGTAGATACCCAGGAAGGTGTAGATAAAATGAGGAGGGATCTAGCTAAACTTGAAGAATGGTCTAGAATTTGGAAGCTGGGATTTAATGTTAAAAAATGCAAGGTCATGCATTTGGTCTGCAGCAATCCAAGGGAGCGATATAGAGTATATAAGGGGTGAAGTACTTTTGTCCACTAAAGAAGAGCGGGACCTCGGCATGGTTGTGTCTGATGATCTTAAAGTAGCTAAACAGGTATAAAAGGCAACAGCAAAAGCTAGAAGGATGCTTGGGTGCATATGGAGAGGAATGGCTAGCAGAAAAAAGGAGGTGATAGTGCTTCTGTATAAGTCTTTGGTTCGACCTCATTTGGAGTATTGTGTGCAATTCTGGAGACCGCACCTTCAAAAGGATATAAACAGGATGGAGTCAGTACAGAGGATGGCTATTAAAATGGTTAGTGGTCTTCATTATAAAGCATATGAGGACAGATTTAAGGATCTTAATATGTACACCTTAGAGGAAAGGCAGGATAGAGGTGATATGATTGAGACTTTGAAATACCTGCGTGGCATAAATGCACAAGGGGAGAGCCTCTTTCAATTGAAAGCAAGTTCTGCTACGAGGGGACATGGGATGAGGGTGAAGGGAGATAGATTCAGGAGTGATATGAGGAAATATTTCTTTACGGAAAGAGTAGTGGATCCGTGGAATAGTCTCCCAGTGGAGGTGGTAGAGATGAAGACAGTATCTGAATTCAAAAAAGCATGGGACAAACACAGAGGATTTCTAAAGGTAAAAAGTGGACTGTTGTAGTTGTTGATATGGAAGGACAGACTAGATAAGCCATGTGGTCTTTTTCTGTCATCATATTTCTATATTGCATAATGGTTGAATATATATATATTGAAAAGCAATGCTGAGAGAGCCGAGCCTGTTTCATCCCCTGTTGTTGGGTGAAAGGTCTTGACTGTTTGTTTCCAGATCTCACTTGTTGGATGCGGTGGGATAGATATGAAACAAACCATTCCAGTGCTGTACCATGGATGCCTGTATCTTGAAGCCTTTGTAGCAATGTATTATGATTAATGAAGTCGAATGCTGCAGTGATTTCAATGAAGCATAGAACAAAGGCTTTCTGTATGTTGTCTATGCCTGTTATAAGGGTGTCCATAAGTGAGGTGATTGGTGTTTCCACACTGTGATTCTGTTTGAATCTATATTGGTGTAGGTCCAACAGGGCGTGGTTATCAATGTGATCCTGTAGTTGTTGCTGGACTATTTTTTCAATTTATTTATTTTTATTTTTTATTTATTTTACATTTCTTATATACCGCACTATTTACGATCAGCGCGGTTTACATAAAACAGAACAGAATCCGACAATGAACAAGAGTCAGGTCATTACAATGAACAGGAGCAATCAACTTGGATAACGGGGGAAACTATGTACATAAATGGAATACTGAAATTGGTAAACTATGTACACAAATGGGATACTGAAATTGGTAACTCATAACCTTGGTTATGAAAGGAAGGTTTGATATTGGTCGAAAGGAGCTTGGGTCTTTGTTATTGAGGTTCCCACTTTCTAGAATAGGCCTTATGGATGCATGTTTGCATTGTGGGATGATTTGGTGATCTTCAGTAGGTATGGAGTTCAGTAATCTCTTGTATGTTTTATAACTGGGCAATGGTCTATGGGTGAAGTAGTTGTAGTGATACTGGTTATAATTGAGTTTAGTTCTTTTTCTGAGGGGTGGAAATAGTCCCACATTTCTCTGTTGTGGTGAGAGTTTTGTAAGTTTGACTGTGTCAGTTTAGTGAATGGTTTCTGGTCATATTTTAGCTGCAAGAAATCTGCCATATCCTGTGGGGTTATGGAGATTGTATCATCCAGTACCGCTGGTTCTTTCATTAGACTGTTTACTATGTTGAACAGTTCCCTTGGTTTGTTGTTGGTCTTTGGTTCGATGCCATAGTCTCTCCAACAAAATTGGAGAGACTATGGCGTCGAACCAAAGACCAACAACATCTCACAAAATACTAGGACATGCAAGCCTTATACCACAATGTGATAAATCAATGTAAGAAGGAAAACCATACAAATCTGATAATGAAATCCCCTAACAAACCAAGGGAACTGTTCAACATAGTTGTTTCTTCTGTTCATTGATTTTACTTGAGAACCACGGAGCACTGTGTTTTCTTCTGTTGTTTTGAATTGGTTTGCTTGGTGCTATCAATGTATTGTTGAGTATTTTGTTCCAGTTGGCGATTGTGGTGTTGAGGTCAGATGTGTTTTGTTCAAGCTCTGATAGCACTTGTTCTAGAATTTTTCCTTGTTAAAGGTTCAAAATCTTCTTCTTTCCTTTAGGGTTGTTTCAGTATTTTATCTTTTATGGCTGAGTTAATGGAGAAAGTGACCATATGGTGGTCTGACCATGGGATTGGCGTGACTGATATGTGTGTTACTAGGTTTTGGTTGATATATTGGTTGGGTACAAAGATGAGGTTGAGGATTCCTCCTTTTTTGTGAGTTGGGGTGTTTACCATTTGGGTGTATTGAAGATCTTTCATTGCCTCCAAGAAGGTATCTTAGTCATGCGAGGTTTTTTCTGTGCAGCATGGGAGCAGACTTGTTCTAAGATGGTTGAGAGTTCATTTTCATCGGCACTTGGGGCTCTGTATATGAGGCATAATGTAAGGTGCCTGTTTGAGATTGTTATTATATTGCTTCCTTTTGAGTGAAAGGAGGAGGTGGTGGTGAATTTTAGGTGTGCTTTTGCTATGACTAGCATTCCTCCACCTCTTCGTAAAGGCCTTGTGTAGTTATGTATTGTGTATTTTTGTGAGGTAATTTGCTTTATAATGACATTGTCTGTGTTCGAGAGCCATGTTTCAGTAATACACATACTATCTATATTCTGGTTTTGTATGTAATCCATTAATGTGTGGAATTTGTTTCAGATTGATTGAGCATTGATTAAAGCACATTTGAGTGGGGTATGTAGTAGTGCTTCTCCATAGGTAGTGGGGGATATGTGTATTATCCTCCGTGGTCTGTTATGTTGATATTGGTTTGGATGTAATTTATGGGCTGTGTATCTGCTAGTTTGTATGATTGGGATCAGTTGAAGTGGTACGAACACAGTGGTGACCATTGTCTAGGAAGTCATTGTATTAACCAGTGGGCTACACCTCTATGGCCTTTATCATAGCAATGGTTGGCTGCAGAAAGACTTCAGGTCACCACACAAAATGTCTGCTGTGGTTACCAGGATAGGGTAAACCAACCAGTACCCATGATGCAATGCACATGCAGAACAGCAGTCTACATCTGAACACCAGATGGGGTATGCACCTCTACAGCACCTTAGCTTGGTAGGAGGAACTAACTATGTGTGATACTGGCACGGAGTAGTTACAGAACATACCACTGTGTGGGTTCCGTGCTCATTCTGAGAGTGAAGTGGGGTGCCCAACACCAGGTCTGCAGTACCCGGGTTGGTTGAGATAGGCTTTGCTGCAGGTCCCCATCAGTGCTAGGGTGTGACAGGTATTCCTTGCAGACAAACATAGGCTATTCCTGTGTCCATCTGTATTCCCCGATCACATCTAGCCCTTATGTACCATGATGCACTTGGAATAGTGTATATCCAATGTGGTTGCTATGGTCACTTGTTATAAGAGCAAGGGGGTGTCTGGACTCACATGTGGATTATGTAGCACCACCTATCAAACCAACCTCTCTGGTCAAGGTGGTGGACAGGATCTGTGCTCCAACAGACCCACGCTCTACATCTTTGCAATAGAGGCAGTAGAGGGACATGATGAAGGGCTCTGGGACCAGCAACCCCAGTCCTGCTGGCAAAAGAGTGCTATGCAGGGCAGTTGATGCAGATCTGTACTTATCACAAGGGCACTGGAAGACAGGCAGAAGGCCTGGAAAAAGCTCAGCTGCCCCCCACCACGATCTGACATTCCCCAGCAGAGGGCACAGTCAGTCTGCACCCTGTAAGGTGTTCCAGCCATACACATGCTAACCTAACAGATCCATAGTGCATGTTCCCAGAGAAACTATCTGCACCCAGAAGTGGCATGTAAGCATAAACACCAAGCAGGTATCTCAGTGATTGGGCCCCAGAACAGAAAACACACACATATCACTTGAGAAAAACACTGTATAGCACTATGTGGGAACCTAGACATGCCATGGTCACTGCTCAGTCAGGGTGAGAGTGACCTCCCAGCATGACATGCTGTGGCCACCCTGTCCATGCAGGTGGTGGTCGGGCACCACAATGTCCCAGCCATTGCCCCACACCCTGTGCAGATGCATCCTGGCCTGTCTGGGCCATACCCACAATACCTTGCTCCTTATTATGCACATTGGTAGGCTAATACTGGAAACAGTGTAAGCATTGTGGGCCCAGTGAGGAGTAGGCAGCCACAAAACAATGGATAGACATACACACACTCCCACTCCTATTTCAGCATTTTGCACAAATAGGGGTGGTTGGCAGCCCTGACCACCACACTAGTCCTGAGCACAGTGCAGGCATTGCTAAGGTATGCAGGTGCTAGTAGTAGTGCTTTGGTGGTAGATGCTGCTCCGTGCCGGGCCCAACAGCCTTACTCTCCATGAGGCTTTTGATAGTGGAGCCTGTGTGTGTGGGTGTTTGTGCCCTGTTGGCCAATGCTCTAGGGCAGAGGTTCCCAACTCCAGTCCTGGAGGGCCAAACACCATTCAGATTTTCAGGCTGTCCATAATTTATTTATTTATTTATGTTTCTTTTATACTGCACTATTTGAAATCAGCGCGGTTTACAAGTAACGCAAGGCCTTACTGGACTTACAATAAACAGGTTCATTATACAGGGTTCAACAGGATAACTATATACACTCGGGTATAGCAGTTCTTTATACAGGGTTAAACAGAGTAACTATGTACATTCTTGGGTGTCGCGGGATGTTGTGGTCGCTTAAAATTATTTACATGCTAACACCGTCAACATTTACATTCTCTCTGGTAATAGTTCTTCTTGTCTACATGTGGGGTTGGCTGTACACGGGGGGGGGGTGCACACAGGGGGAGGGTTTTAGCGGGACTATCGAGAGCAGGGGATGGGGGTGAGTACTGGGTTGTGCTGGAGGTGCTGGGCTGGGTCATGCCTGTGATAGACTGGGAGAGGTCGTTTGGTTCGGTGTAGTACTGAAGGAACAGGTGGTGCTTCAGTGCCCTTCTAAACTGGGAGAGGTCATTGATGGCTCTAATGGACGGTGGAAGGGCGTTCCAACAGGAGGGGGCATAGATGGCGAAGGCTCTGTTTCTCGTGGCCTGGGAGCATCTGGTGATCGCCTTCGGGAGTGTAAGGGTGTTGATGGCAGCTGATCTCCTTACTCTGTTGAGGGGGGTGGTACAGATGAGATCAGTAAGGGAGTAGGAGGAGCACTTGTTGATGGCTTTGTAGGTCATCGTTAGGATCTTGAAGGATAACCTAGACTGTACTAGCAGCCAGTGTAGCTGTTTTAGCACAGGGGTGATATGGTCTCTTCTTGATGCACCGAGGAGGATTCTGGCTGCTGCGTTCATAGCAAGTTGTAAAGGGTTAAGAGAGCTTTTCAGGAGGCCATGGAGTATTACATTGGCATAGTCAAAGTGTGGTATTACTAGTGCTTGATAGACTGTCTGGAAATCTTCCGGCTCAAGCAGCTGTCGTAGGTGGTGAAGCATCCGGATTTTGTGGTAAATCGCCTTTACCATATTGCCTATCTGGGCCTTCATGTTGAGTTGTTGGTCCAGCGTGACCCCTAGGTAATGTATTGTGGGTTTACTGAGGAGTTCTGCATCGCACACTTTTATTGTGGGGGGTGAGGTAAAAGCTGGGTTCCTGGAGATGAATAGGACCTCCGTCTTCTTGAAGTTTATTTTGAGCTTCTGTGTATGAAGCCAGTCCGTGATGGCATCAAAGCAAGAGATCAGCGGGGAGAGGTCGGGGTTCTCAGTGGAGATTGGCATGTATAGCAGCATGTCATCCACATAGACTAGGCAGTCAGTGTTGAAGGATCTGATTATATTACAAATTGGCTGCATATACACATTGAACAATAGCGCTGAGAGTGATGAGCCTTGTGGAACACCTTTCTCTTGAGGGAAGGGTGTAGAGGTGGAGGGTCCAGACCGGACATGCTGCCATCTGTCCATCAGGTATGATGCACACCAGGAAAGAGCTGAGCTGTGTACGCTCTTCTCTAGGAGGCGTGCAAGGAGCAGATCATGGCTGACGGAGTCGAAAGCAGCAGCAATGTCCAAGAAGATCAAGGCAAATCCGCGTCTTATGTTGTCCAAACCTATAGTTAATGTGTTGACTAGGGTGGTCAGCAGCGTCTCTACACCATGTGCCTCCCGGAATCCATGCTGACAGGGGTCGAGGGGTGCGTTAGCCTCGATGTGGTGTTGAAGTTGGCGTTGGACGATCTTTTCAATGATTTTTGCTAGAAGTGGAATGCTTGAGATTGGCCTATAGGAGTCCATCTTTGCAGGGTCCAATTTGCTGTTTTTTAGTAGTGGTCGGATGGCTGTTTGTTTCAGGGTTCAGGGGAAGGTCCCGGTCAAGAAGGAAAGTCCTATAAGTTTGGTCAGGAATGGGCTGAGGTCAGTATGCAGGGATTTTACCCAGAACGCTGGGCAGGGGTCATTGTAGGCTGTGGTAGTGTTTATATTTGTGATGATGTCTTGGATGTCTCTTTCAGTTGTGGCTGCGAAGGCAGTGATGGTGTGTTGGGTACCCTTTGGTGCTTGCATCAGCATAGGTGATGGAGTCAGTTGGGGTGCCTCTTCTGGGGTTTGGGGGTTTGAGGGTAAACTGGACTGGCTTGATTTGGCTCGCAGATAGTCTGCATATTCCTGCGGATCCGGGTGGTTTGGTTGCCCGCAGGAGGGCTCTTTTGCCAGGGTTTTAACTGTGTTGAAAAGCTTGTGCGGTTTATTTATGGAGCGTTGCAGTAGCTCTGCGTGAAATCATTTCATTCCTGTCGAAACTGCTAGCCGGTGTCTCTGTAAGTGGGCAGTGTACTCTTCTTGGATCTCCGTTGACTTGGTTCAGCGCCAACATCTTTCAAGCTGTCTTAGGTGGAGGAGAGATTTCCGGAGCTCAGGAGAGTACCAAGGCACGTTCTTTTTCCTGGATGGGGCTTTGTTATTGGGGAGTGAGTGAACCACAGCGTCCAGACTTGAGTTCCATGTGGAAATCATGTCGTTGAGGCTCTATCGAGTATTTCCTCTCTGTTGAACGGGCGGAAGCGCTTTGCTGGTACTGCGTCAGGTTCACTAGCGGAGTTGGATTTGGTGGAGTCAGGGTGCATTGGTATCTAATGAATATGCATGAGATACATTTGAATACAATGGGGGCATGGCATCTAATGAATATGCATGAGATACATTTGAATACAATGATGCAGTGCATGCAAATGTGGGCTCAGTAAGGTGTAGGCAGCCACAAAACACTGGATAGACACACACACACTCCCACACCTATTTCAGCATTGTGCAAAGTTAGAGGTGGTCAGCAGCCCTCACCGCCAAACCAGTCCTGAACACAGTGCAGGCATTGCTAAGGTACTCAATAATGTTAGGGTCACTCTCCGGGGTGGTAAACACTGTCAGAAAGAAAGAGAAAACACACTCTACATATATCAGAATTTGTTATCTGAAATTAATCATAGCAACCTTTTGATATATATGGAGCGTGTTTCCATGTTTATGACGGCATTGCTAAGGTCTGCAGGTGTTAGTTGTAGTAGCTGCTGCTCTGCTCAGGGCCCAACAGCCTGACTCTCCATGAGGATTTGGATAGTGGGGCCTGTCGGTGTGGGTGTTTGTGCCCCTGTTGGCCCATGCTCTAGGGCAGAGGTACCCAACTCCGGTCCTGTGGGGCCAAACGCCATTCAGGTTTTCAGGCTGTCCCTAATGAATATGCATGAGATACATTTGCATACAATGGGGGCTGTGCATACAAATGCATCTCATGCATATTTATTAGGGACAGCATGAAAACCAGAATGGTTTGGCCCTCCAGGACTGCCGTTGGGAACCTCTGCTCTAGAGATTGCACATGTTTATGTTGTATGTGCTCTGTAGGGTAAAATATAGGGACATTGTCTACAGGAGCCACAGCTGGGACTTGAACCTGTGACCTTCTGCCCCTGAATACACTGGCTGTGTGCACTGCACCAAACTGCTGTTGCAGAGGAAGGTCATTCCCTGGGGATATCATGACTGTTCTTCAGACAGACCTTGCCTGTTGCACTGCACGCCACCCACCTGAACAGGGCTTGGCCTTGGTCTGCTGTGGGCAGATGCCACTGCCCCCTCCACCACCAGCACCCCTCTACCACCATGCTGACATGCCCTTATGCTGGTGGTGCTGGTGGTGTGCAGTCTCAGGCCATCCAGTGTGCCAGTAGGTGGCTGCCTATGGTGTGGGATCTGGGGTAGGGGTGCCTACATAGACATCCACGCTTCCCCCCAGCACCGCCTGCCAATGTTATGTGCCCTTTGGGGTACCTGCTGGGTAATGTATAATGTATAAGAATTTCCATAATTTGTATATAGTTCTCCCGGTTAATCCAAGTTTATTACACCTGTTCATTGTAAACTTAATGTGATTTGATGCATTGTTGTATGTTTTGTTCATCTGTAAACCGCACTGATTATAATAGCGCGGTATATAAGAAATATAAATAAATACATAAATAAAATAATAAATAAATAAATAACGTCCATTGGGGCACTGTGGGACACACACTCGTGGACATGCTTGACCTTGGTCAGTTGCTGTCTTGCTGATTTTCCATTTCTGCCTTCCTATGTGGCACCTAGGCATCTGCCTAGCCCACCCTGTGGCCCAGCTGCCCCACTACATGTCCCGCCTGCAGCACCCTGTACCCCATTTGCAGCCTCACCATAGTGCCCTTTCGTACTTGGGCACTATGCTGTTGCTGCACATGTATCATTACTACCTCTTTCCTGGGTCTCCCTGCCTTTGCTGTACATTGCTGACTGAACTGGTTTCTCTCCCCTGCAATTGTGCCTCTAAAGCGAGGTTTTCAATCACGGTAATGTTCTGCCCTTCATTTCACAGCGTTAGTGTACCTGGAGCCTCTCACCGCCCACTCTCCGCCCATTTACCTCTTCTCTCCACCCTCTCTCCACCCTTTGCGGGACTTAACACTGCCGGGGACGTTATCAAACGCTAATGTTACTTTATCATGCAATAACATTACTTTATCGCATGATAACGTCACTTATCACCGTTTAGTAAACATAACCCATAGAGTTTTTTCAACTGAGCCACTGGTTCCCTATACTCTTCAAGGTAATGTACATACACTATTCTGTCAGCTACGAAGGTTTCTAATTCCTTTACATAATCTCGCCTTATAAGGCGCCTTGTAACACGCGTTAGTCTAAGGCGCCTTGTAACACATGTTAGCTGATATGGCTTGCTGTAACGATGTACCACCCACGCCTTTATATGGGCATCTGTACCATTACCGTGGAACCTAACGCGGGTAACATTGCCGCTGTTTAGTAAACATACCCCTAAATGCATCAGCAATCCTGTATGCCCTGAAAGGCAATATGTCCTGCTACCTGCAACCTAAAACTTGTCAGACCCACTCTGAAAACTACTGCGCTCGCTACCCGCATCCTAAAATGCATCAGCAGACCAACACGCTCTGAAAAGCGCAGCACCCTGCTGGCTGCGAACAAGAAGTGATCAATTATTTAACCTTATTGTAAAGGAAAGCTTTATGTTCAGCCCTCTTTATTGAAACGCATAAAGTACACAGGTACTGCTACAGGTACACAGAACTAGCAATACGTGTGCACAAATAAGCAACAGCAACAAAACAATGCACAAATAAGCAACAGCAACAAAACAATGTGTAAATGACAGTTTCATTCATTTTACTGAGTTTATACCCTCCCACCACCCCTCCCACCCCCCTCCTCCCCAACCCGGGGATAATAAGGCAGAGAAAGGCAATATAGAAACATAGAATCAAGACAACAGAAAAAGACCACATGGCCTATCTAGTCTGCCCTTCCATCTTGACTACTACAATAGTGAGATAAAGGACAGGACTTTCAAGTGGGAGGGTCAGAATGACAGGCTGTTCCAAAATATGTGAAATCTATCTATCTATCTATCTATCTATCTATCTATCTATCTATCCTGCCAACGGAGGTGGTAGTGGGGGGGCAAATACAGGGACAGAATTCAAAATGGCATGGGACAGGCACACTGGATCCCTTTTATGGCAAGAGGATAAAATCAAAGCAAACTTAAATGTCTTTTAATAGAGGGGGGTGACCAGCACGGAGTTGCAGTTACAGCCACTTTAGCTACCTTACTGGGCAGACTAGATGGACCATACTGGTCTTATCTGCCGTCATATACTATGTTATGTTACTATCTTTGGTCAGGGCAAAACCACATTCCATCTTTCAGCCACCCTGTAGCCTGGGTACTATAGCAGACACTGCACAAATTTCACAAAATATCATCAGGAGATTTCCCTCCAATTTTCAATCAATTTCAACAATCACAATCACAAGATCTGCTGGTTCGCTTTTTATCATAACACTCTACACAATACACAATGATGATAAGCAGAACAAAATATACCCCAAAACAGAGCAAAAACAAATACAGAAAACATGAAGAGCAACGTTATCAACAGGACAGGAAAGGATTAAAAACCATGAACAAAATGAGACTTGTGCCTCTCAGGTCTTTTGCATCCTAACACAGAGGATTTAGCACATGGTCACCCTCAAGCAGGATGCTAAAGAACCCTTTTTGGTTTTTAATCCAAGAAAACAAGCAGGACAAGACAGTCACTGAACATTAACCCCTTAAACCAACTCACATAAAAATTTGGACTGGAATGCAAAGCCTCCCTTCTGACCTCAACCTGCAGCCTGAGGGATCCTCTCATTTATTTTCTTTTCAAAATAGTTTTTACCTCATTCTTCCAGGCTGTTTTAATACTCAAGCAGGAACCTCCTCTCAACCCACAGTGAGGTCAGAGGATAGTATTTGCATGACTGCATTCTCCGCAAACTTGACATGTAAATTTTGAAATAAAGAAGTATGCTTTGGATAATTGGAATGAGCCTTTATTATATAAATTGCACAACTGAGCGTGTTGACAGATGTGCAGGGATTCTGTCATGAAATACAAGTCTCTAACTAGCATTGATCATGTACATCTTTTATAAGTCAAGAAGTAGAACTCCACAGAATCAAAACTTAAGATTGTGCTAAGAAAAGCGGGACGAGAAGGTACCGGGAGTTGGTGTTCCATCCTAATATTTCTCAAGTCTAGTCTAGAAATATATTTTTAACAGCAATGCTCCTATCTCTCTGGCTAATGACCTCTCTATTCTTGTTGACTAGTTCATAGAGCTTATGCCACATTTCCCTGAGCAAACAATCTGTTATAGACTCTTGACCCATCTCAAATCTTGTCCCCTTTCCTTATCCTTTGCAAGACCCCTCATGGTATAACAGGCATATTCATTTCTGCTTTTTTCATTGCATTACCTTCAAGCATGTATTTATGCAAGTCTTGCACTTACTTTAAACTTCTAACAGTAATCTGCACTTAATAATTCAATACGAATTAAATGAGCTTTTAACTGTTTCATTCCTCAAATGTTAGGGATTATTTGAAAAGGAATAGAGGATAAAATTGTGAATGGTATCATGCCTTCGCTTAGGGTCCCCATGTGACCTCCCTTGAGTATTGTGGGCAGGTATCGTCGCCTTATCTCAAAAACAGAACTAAAAATAGTTCAAAGAAAAGCAACAAAATGAGATAGAACATCTCCCTTATGAGAAAGGCTAAACAGGTAAGGATTTTTCAGCCTGTAGAAAGTTGACTGAGAGGGGATATCATAGGAACTTCTAAAATCATGTCTGGGGTTGAAATGCATTACATTTTTCAAACAACACTAAAATGAGAACACTCCATGAAATGAATGGCCAAAAGATTGAAAACACATCATGGAAACTGTTTTTTCTTGCAATGCATAATTAAACTGTGAGTCTGTTTCGGAAAATGTGGTCAAGGCAACTAATGTAGCAGGATTTAGGAGAGGTTTGGACAAGTTCCTGACTAAACTTGGGAGAGTCCTTGCTCACCCCTAGAAATGAGCTATGAGAGAGAGATTGACTTATTAGGATCTGCCTGGTAGTCGTGTATCTCGTCTTGATTGTTACGAAAAGGCATGGATATCAGGTCTGGAAATATAGATAAATAAAATAAATAAATAAATGCTGGGCTTGATGGGCCTTGGTCTGACTCCTTACTGTCCTCATCTCTACTACCTCCACTGGGAGACTATTCCACACGTCATGGGAAGCAGATGGGAGGAATAAGTGATTAGCATGAACTGAGCGAAGCAGGTGGGGGGGAGCATTGAGGTAGATAAAATCAACTAAGTACTGAAGTATGAATGATTTTGTGGACAAGGGTGAGGATCTTGTATTGGATTCTGAAGTGGAGTGGGAGCCAGTGGAGATGGATGAGGAGCGGGGTGACATGATCTGACCAGGTGGAATGAGTGATAAGACATGCTGCGGTATTTTGAAGAAGCTGTAATTGTTGTAACTGATAACAAGGGAGACCTGCCAGGGCAACATTACAGTAATCAAGTCTTTGAATAATGAGAGATAAGAGAAGGGTGATTAAAGACAAGGGAGTCAGCAAAGGCTGAACGGCACGGAGCTGACGGAGGGAATGAAAGGAACGACAGATAAGGGATGAAAGATGTTCATGAAAGGATAACACTGAAGGTAACACCGTAGTAACAGAAGGACGATACCAAAGGGATAGTAATGGATGAAAGAAAGGGTGCCAGAAGGGGTCAAGGGGCACCAAACGTAAACCAAATTGCAGCAGGATTTTGAGGATTTAAGGTGTAGGTAATTTGTTGATAGCCAGCAGGAGATATGGGAATGGCAGGCTTAAGAGGGGCCAAATCAGGAGTGGTGGGGCTAGTGTGGTAAAGAATGATTATATTACTGGCATAATATTTATTTTATTTATTTATTTATTTATTTAACTTTCTTATATACCGCGCTCTTTGTGATCCATGTGGTTTACATCTAACACAACTGTGCAGTGCAGGAGGTCTGCACTGAACGTACAATGAAACATGGGGATATGAACAGGTTTTAACAGTGTAACTATATACAAGTAGTCCTCTGGCCTGTATGTGACTCTCTCCCTGGATGTACGTGACCCGCCTGCTCTCCCGGGTTCTCCTGAACCCCCTCCCCTACCCCCGGTGTTTCCAGCTACTGACCTGCCAGAATGTGACGAGTCTGCGGCTGAAGGACGGGGGAAGCCGGCTGAGGGTGACAGAGGACGGCCCTTGGAAGGTCGGGTCGATCAGCCTGTGGTGAAGGTTTCAGTGGCGGCGGGTGCTCCCTCCCAGGGAAGTTCTGAGGTTGGTGCAGCAAGGTTCTTAGTACCTGATGTATTGTCAGCGGCGACTCCATTTTCTTTTACTCTATCTCGCCCCGAACTGATCACCCTTGTTAACATCTGGGAAGCTATTGCTGGTCTAGCTCAGGTTGTTGCCCAGCAGTTAACATTGTCTTCTACAAGACTTTCCAGCTTGGAGGGATCGGTTACAAAATTGAATGCTGAAATGGTTGAGTCCCATGGGAACATTAGTGCTATGGAACAGAAAGTGAATCAGGTCTCTGATTTGACTTTGACTCTTGTTAAAGACAACACTGCCCTTCGGGCAAAGATTGAAACGCTGGAAAATAGTATTAGGGCCTCAAATGTTCGTATTTTGTACTTTCCTATGATTCTGGGAGTGGTTCCTATAGAATTATTTTAAAAGTACCTGCAAGAAGTATTGTCTGTTCCTTTGGATCTGATACCGCCTGTTACAAAAGCGTTTTATTTGCCTTCTGGGAAAAGGGAGACTAATGCTACTAATGTGAATGCTACTAATGTAAATCTTGAAGTAAATTTTCTTAATGTATCTGATCTTCTTCAGTCACCTACATTGGATAAGTTGAAGGTTGCTACATTACTTGTTATTTTTGCTTTCCCATCTGATAGAGATTGGTTACTTAGGATATACTATAAGTAAAGGGCAAACCTGTTTTATGGGCAGAAAATTCTAGTATTTCCTGATGTTACAAGGGAGACACAAAAGAGGCGTAGGCAATTTTTACTGCTTAAACCTGGAGTGCTGCAATTAGGCGCTTCTTTTCTCTTATGTTTTCCGTGTAAGTGCGTTATTGTCTTTAAAGCTCCGAAGTACATTTTCTTTCTACCAGAAGACCTTTTTGCATTTCTTAGTGCTCGATTGCCTGTACTGTCTTCCCCTGTTGAGGAGCGTGTCATCCATAGCTAGGATGTAGTCTTGGGCCCTGGTTGCTATCTTGTTTTGTGCTATTTTGTTTCCTAATGATTAGTGGGGGTTTTCCCTCCCCATTTGATCTATTTCTTTGCACCTCTCTAACTGGGGACTATACGTATTTCTTTTTCTACATTTTGCTATGTACTGTATTTACCTGAAAATGTATTGTAAGATTTATCTTTACTGTACAAGCTTGTTTGTTTGATTAATTTGTAAAATTATAAATTCTAAATTAAAAAAAAAAAAAACAACAAAAAAACCCCAGAAAGCTGGGGAACACCACAGGGGAGGGGAATAGCAGAGGAGCTGGAGAGACCAGACTGGACAGTACAGTAAGAAAAGATCAGACTGGACAGTGCAGTAAGAAAAAAATGAAACCAGTGCATCCCAGTTCCCAATAGCCCAAGCTCATCAAGACGGAAGAGGAGAGTAGAGTGATCGACCAAATCGAAAGTTGAGGAAAGGTCCAGGGAAACAGCAAGAAAAATATCACCATGATCATGTGAGGTGTGGAGTTCGTTTAAGAAACAGAGAAGGATAGTTTCTGTACTGTGACCAGGCCTGAAACTGGATTGTTGGGGGTGAAGAGCATGAGTGGATTCAAGGTGAGTAGAGAGCTGGGAGAAAACTAGCTTCTCAAAAACCTTAGAAATGAAAGGAAGATTTGAGACAGGATGCTAGTGAGAAAGATTAAAATGATCTAGAGTGAATTTCTTAAGAATTGTTGTTGTTGTTTTTTTTAATTTAATCATATATTTCTATACTGCCTTATCCTTCAATCAAAGCAGTTTACATCATAAGACAATGGCATGTTTCCAGAGAGTAGGGAATGTACCAGAAGTGAGACTGGAATTGAAAATACCAAGAATGAGTGGGAGAAGAGTGAGGGAGAGTTCAGACAGCCAGTGGGAGGGGATGGAATCCAGAGGGCAGATAGTTTTTTGGGAAGAGGAGAAAGCCTTGGACAGCTCTGCAGGAGAAATCAAATGGAACAAAGACCAGACATGTGAGAGGGAAGGAGATGGGGAGGTGGGAGTGTCAGGGGAGGCAAGTGGGATGGAGGGTAAGGTGAAAGAGGTGGCGAGTAGGAAGAAAATGTGGAACAGAGCTGGAGAACTTTGGCAGAGAAAAAAATGGCTAAGAGGACCAGATCAGGGGACGCTAAGGTGGTAGATGAAGGAGGAGAGGTTCAGGGGTGGAAAGGGTGTGGAGGATGGAGTAGAGTTGTCACAAAGAATTGGAAGAGAAGGAGATATGGGTAGAAAAATATGACTGTTTGGCTGCATGGAGTGAGGAGCAATAATATTGATGACAGAGTTGGAGAAGAAAGGTTGTTAGGTGAGGGATTATCCCTCCAACGATGTTCAGTCCGATACAGTTTGGTTCGAAAGAGACGGAGACCAGGATAATACCAGGGAGTGTACTTGTGGACATTAGTAGGAGTGGTGACATGAAGGGGAGCTATCTGGTCAAGCTTGGAGGTGAGGGTGTTGTTCCAAGTTTGAACCTGACAGTCATTCGAGTGAGAGGGAAAGTCAGAAGATAAGAGAGCTGGAGGGTAGAGAGGGTAATGTGAGGGTAATGTGATTCTTGTGACCCAGAAGTGGTAGAGTAGGTTGGAGCCAAGGACAGGGCAGAGGTTTGTAAGGAGAGGAATATACAAAAATGATTGGTCCAGGGGAGAAGAGTGGTGGAGAGAGCTAAAGGTACAAAAGGGGAGCTGGAGTGGGTGAGGATTAGATCAAGAGTGCAGCCAGCAGTGTGAGTGGGACAGAGGACATGTTGATACAATGAGAAATTGCCTAGCAGAGTGAGAAGAGCTCAGTCTTTGGGCCTGGACGGAGAGTGCAGGTAGGTGTTAAAGTCCCCCAGAATAACCAGATGTGGGAATGTGAGGGAGACCTCAGAGAATGTCTTCAGAAGTGAGACCCAGAGGTCTGGGCGAAGAGATAGGGGGACATATAGAAGAAGAAAATGAAGAGCTGGGGAGGAGTCAAGTCTTGTGCAGGAAATTCCCCCATTTAACCTCCAGGCACTCAAGATGCTGGCGGGCTGCAAGTTAACAGCTGCGGGAGTGAATGAAAATGCCGCTCTTCACTCCCGCGGTTGTGCAGAGGTGAACCAGGGTGCAGACTTCGGGCCTCCCTGGCTAACTCTGAAGCTGGTTTGACAGGCACAGGGCTCTTCTTGTATGAGGCCATATGGAGGGGGGGGAATTGCTGGCCCCAGAAGAAAACTGGGAGCTAGGACTGGAAATGGGCTGATGGGAGAGGGAAGGAGGGGAGGACAGAGCTGCTGGCCCTGGAAGAAGACTTGGGACTTGCACTGGAAATGTTATAATGTTATTTGTACATAACCAATACATCTCAGAGAATTCCAGTATGGGATGGGAGAATGGAATTGGAAGGTAGCGGATGCTGGGAGGGGCTGGAACTAGAAGAGAGCTGATTCTGGGGGAGGACTAGAAGGGAATGGGGCTGGGGCTGGCATGAGAAAAAAAGAAGCTGGGAGAGTGACGATGGAGAGGAGACAGATATTTTGTGTGGGAGAGAAGAAAAATCTATGTCTGAGTATTGGGAGAGTAAGTGGGGATTGAGGCTAGAGGGGTGAAATTTGTGTGGATGAAAAAGGAATATGTATTTATTTATTTATTTATAATCTTTTATATACTGCCTTCCATAGATCAGTGGCGGTTTACAATGAAACACATCCAAGTTACATTATAACATTCATGAACTTATGTACAAATAACATGTTGAGTAACAAAGTAACTAAAAAAGAAATAGAGAAAAGAGCAAAAAAGGAAAGATCAGTATGTTAAAGCAGATATAGAGAGAGTGGAAAAAAACTAGTACAAGAGGAAATGAATTTTATAGTTTTATTTCTCCAGTGTTGTTGTACATTCCAAGTTTGGCCTTTGGGGTTCCCAGTTTAATTATTGTCTTTCTATTTCTAAATTGTGATTCCTTGTTTGGTGATGGTCTACGTTCTGCATGTGTAACCGAGCTGCGGTATTCTGTTCATGTAAATCCTATTTGACAGTGCCACATATTCTCTTTCCCCAGTAGGAGATGCATTGGTATTCTCCGAGATGTATTGGTCTAATATTTGCAGTGTTGTCTTTTGATAGGTAGAGTCTGGTGCTTTTTGAGTTCTGGTAGTGCTGTTATGAAATGGTGGGTTTGCTATGGGTTCTAAATGGGCAGTGTTTATAGTACTTCCTAATGTGCCTGGCAGTTGGCACTGGAGTATAGTAATGTAGAAATCTGCTGGTCTCTTTAACCTCACTGCCCATGCAAATGGTATTGAGACACTCATTAAGAGGCATGTCTACTAAAAGTTAATGCGCATTCACAAATGTTAATGTGCGCTAATTGCAGCAACATCCATGTACTTCTATTGGCACAGTGGCACTTAACACACATTAATATTTCATAAACATGCCCCTAAGTCATTGCCAGGACAAAAAAGAGGCTTGTGAAGGGCTCCTTTGAAAGCCGCCTAAAATTTTAGATGGGCAACATATACATTTTAAAATAAAATAAATTAAATGAATGCAAATGAGGTCCAGTGGGTATGCAAATGAGGTCCTGCAATGAGTCTCCGCACATGGCCTCACATCACCTTTGGGCTGCCCTTGGCTCCTACTGCCTAACTTTAAAACTTAATAAAGGAAAACCCTATCTGAGAACTACTTATTTTTCTTGTATTTTAATCATAAATTACTTTTAAAACCTTCACAGGTTTGACAGATTCTTACCCTATCCCTGTCTGTGCAAAAAGAAAAGAATTGTTTTACCCTATCTATTGGAGACCGCTTCCGGTTGGGCAGGCTATTTCCTCTTTCTTTGCACCCACTCCCCGCTCAGAATCTCCTTTTTTCACATAGTTTCTCTTTTTAATTTGTCAGCATGATGTGTTCTTGCAGCCAGCCTTCAGGCAGTAATGCTTTACTGAAATTATGGCCTGGGCCTATCTGTAATGTCTCTCACACAGGTATTGCCCCCTGCCCCCCTCCCCTTCAAGGCCAGCCATCAGATGGATGAGCTCCACTAGGCTGCTTGAAGACAACTGCTGCTTCTAAATCTCAGCAGTGCTCAGCTTCCCTTGTCAAGTCTCTCATTCACTCACATCTCGCAGTAAGAATGTAGCTGAATGCAGCAAGCCACTCAAAATAATAATTTATTACTTGCACATTCTCACAGCCCAAAAGAATTAACTTTGCTGTTTCTTTCCCTCACACTGTGAAGTCATACTCTCAGCATCAAGAAACAGGTCTGGCTCTGATGGCAGCTTTGGCAGTCTCCTCCTGGAAACAGCTGTGCTGCTAGGGTGACCCTCCCATGGCGGCGTTGTGGTGTCATGGCGGTTCCATCATATGGCTGTCATCTTGTGGCTTCACTTCTTGCTTGGGTTCTTCAGGATTTCAAGCTATGCAGTTTAGAAGCCTAAAGAATGTTGACTCGTCCCCTAGACCAATGTTCTGTTACATAAAAGTGTTCCCAAAATGACTCTACATCACCCTCCTAGGGCTCTGAGTGGTTTCAATGGCTTTCTGTCTTTTCTAAACCCTAAGCAGCATTGAGGCTGTTTTAGACCTTTTTAACACACTTATCCTCTGTCACCACTCTCCTCACACAGTCTCTCAATCTTACCTGCTGTCATTTTTTTTTTTATCAGTGGCAGTGTCTTCCTGTAACCAGGGCTCTGGCCTTTTAAAATGTTGTCGCAGTTATTCTGCTTAGCCTCTCTCTCCTCTGTTCCTGCTATGCCTACTCCTCCCCCCCCCCCTCCCCATGGTGAAATCCCCATAGTCTCGCTCTCTTCAGTTTAGGGGCTGCCGTTCCTTTCAATTTAAAAGCAGCTCTATGCTGCTGATCCATAGGCCTGCTCGGCATTGCTCATACTGGTTCTGCACCTAAATGCCAGTTCTCTCCATTTTTTAAAATGCGTCTGCTGCTCTTAAATCCTTTGCAGCCTAGCATCACTTGTGTCCTGGGGCCCTAGCAGTGCTCCTCACGCCATGATTGCACTGACAAAGCCAGCATCAGCCCTAGCCCTCTTTAGTCACAATCACAGCTGTTCTTATTTAAAACTTTAGCAATCATTCAGCCCAAGCCCCTCACGTAGCCCGGGCTCATTTAAACTGCCGCAGTTCATGGCGGTCTGCCTGCCCTCCTCAAATGTGGCCCAGTCTCAGCTTCCCTCATCTGTGACCTGTGTCAACAATGCTAGTCCCCCTGTCCCCAAGACACAAGCCCCAGCACCCTAATGTTCTCCCTGCAACTTATTTTATCTATTTTCTTCACCTATTCACATATGACATGGGCAGCAATAACTCTTTGGTGGCCCTAGACCAGAGGTTCTCAGCCCAGCCCTCAGGATACACCCAGCCAGTCAGATGTTTAGTGTAATCCCAATGAATATGCATGAGGGAGATTTGCATGCGCTACCTCCATTGGATGCCTATCTTCCTCATGTATATTCATTGTGGTTATTCTGAAAATCTGATTGGCTAGGAGTGTCCTGAGGACTGGGTTGAGAATCCCTGCCCTAGACAAATAACCATGTTGAGCCCCTCTCCGCATCATGATATAATCTCGTAAAAGGGGCTCCGCTGAGTTTTGACTGCAGAGGAAAACAGGCAGAGAAGGGAGCAACAGATAAATAGTGTTGCTTGGACAATACTACATTGGGGAGGGGGGGTGGCAGGGCGGGGTGGGCGGGGTGGGCGGCACGGAAAGAACTCCAGTTTTCCTTTCTTTCTACCAGCAGTTGACTTGCTATGGAAAAAATTTGGAGTTGTATGAATGTAGCACATTTGATAGGGCCCCCCCTAAACATGTGCCTAGTTTGCCTATACCTTAATCCTGCTGAACATCCCGAGCAGAATAGTCCAAAGGATAGGACTGGCGATACTGAGAACAAGTATTTTCCAGAGGGGCCACTTTAGGAATGGTAAAAGAGAGAACTTGGGTAGAGTGGTCTTCATGGATGATGAGCGGGAAGTCTTTCCTAAAGGGTGGCAGATGAAGGAACATTTTCAGGGCAGGACTGGTCACGATGAATGCTTGAGCACATTTTCAGGGGAGGAAGCTCGGCTGGGCTAACTAAGGTGGGTGGGAGGTTTGGACTTGGGGTCCAGGAGGGGACCGTTAATGGAGGGGAAGGTGTCTGCAAGATTTAAGATGGCACCAGCCTCTTTACAATGGTGGCTGGCAGCATTGGCCACATATTAGCGGCCCAATGCTTCCAGCCAGGAAAAGTAGTGCCAGCTTTGAGGTGGCATTATTTTTCCCCCAAATAACTCAGTTTACAAAGTTCAACACAAGCTGTGTTATTCAATTTCCATAATAATGAGGTGTTCTGAATGCATTTGCATCTCATTATTATGGCCCACCACACCAAATTAAATTGTGTTCAGGAATAAGTTAATCCAACTCAGAAAATCCCCAACAATCAGTATGTTCCATTCTCAATAATTATTGCATACTATGAAAAATACTTTGTCTGAACTTTCTCATACAGGACCTAGCATCCAAGCTATTTTAATAAGGTTTATACTTGTTAAAATTTAACCCACTAGATCAGAAGTACTCAAATCCAGTCCTGGAGGGCCGCAAACCAGTCAGGTTTTCGGGATATCCCTAATGAATATGCATGAGATAGATTCAAATACAATGGAGGCAGTGCATGCAAATATATCTCATGCATATTCATTAGGGATATCACGAAAATCTGACCGATTTGCGGCCCTCCAGGACTGGATTTGAGTACTTCTGCACTAGATCATCATTGATTAGTGCACTCCGTACTTCTAAACTTTGGTCTGTTGCATTTATCACCAGCATAATGTCATGTTTCAAATTTATCACTTATCCCAAGTTCTGCTTCAGGGTAAAGTCCCATACTGAAATCCATGATCCACTTGACCCCCAGCAACACATCTTCCCCCCTACTACAGAGTCAATCTCATCCAAGGCATCCAGTCTGCGCAATATGAATTTATCTTAGTTTTTCTCAATATTTCAGCTGCATTTGACTCGGTAAACCACCCCATCCTTCTCCAATGCTTCCAATCTATTGAAATCCAGAATAGAATGTTGAAATGGTTTCAGTCCTTTCTGTCCAATCATTATCAGCAAATCAAGATGGGAGACATCTTCTCCACCCCATTCACTCAAACTCAAAAGTGTCCTACAAGGCACCACCCTCTCTCTCCTGCTCTTTAACATATCTACAACCACTGTCCTCGATAATCAAGTCCCACAACTTACTCTACCACCTCTATGCCGATGACGTCCTGAGCTACACTCCCTTTGATACCAAGCAACCCACATATGCAAAGCTACAGCACTGCTTCTCCAAAGTTTAACAATGGCTCACAAGTAACCACCTCTCTATCAATTACAAGAAAACTGAAGCCCTCTTCATCACTAAGGATTGCACTTTTACTCCCCCTACAACCATAATTCTAAACAACATTCATACAAGGTACAGCAAGAAATAAAATACCTTGGTATCACTCTAGATCACAACCTCACCTTCAAGCAACAAGTAAAGAAAATGGCAAACTCAATCTTCTACAAAATATGCACTCTCCAACACCTCCACCCGATTTTGTACACCCCCTCCTCCCAACTTCAGATCAGCACTCCAAACAGCAATTCTTCTTATCCTCGAGTACTGCAACTGCATTTATCAAGGACTACCACAATCAGCCCTCCTCCCATTATGTACAGTACTCCATACTGCCACATGTACCCTTCTGGCAGCCCTCAAACAAGAACACATCACCCCTATCCTCGATCAACTCCACTGGCTTCCCCTCAACAGTTGCATCAAATACAAAACACTGAAGACAACCCACAAATCACTATCTGGCCTTTCATCTTCCCACTTCTCAGCCTTATCCATTCCTTTCAATCAAACAGAGCCAGCTTCCAATCCAACAGCAACACGCTGATTGTCCCCCACTCAAAAACTAAGAGCATCCAGCAGGCTTGCTCAAGGTCTTTTGAACAATATGCACTAACCCTATGGAACTCTCTCCCCGTCATCATCAGGAGCATCAAAGACATTTTCTTCATTCAGAAAGCATCTGAAGACTCATCTGTTTATCAAGCACTATGGTCCTGTAACATAATCCCACTCACCCATGCACCCCAACAAATACAAATCATTCTAAATAGTTATCTGTACATAGTTAATAAATACACTCCATGTTTTATTGTAATTTTCAGTTGTTTGTAAACTGCTTTGACCCGGTGAAAAGCGGTATAAAAGCATAGCTAAATAAATAAAATAAATATACTAGCAGACAACACTATCACTTTGTGTCTGCTTGGCTTGTGCACTTTTCCCAGCAGTATTTATTTATTTAGAAGCTTTTCTGTACCGCGCTCTTTATTATCCGTGCGGTTCACAGATAACAATTTGACTCTAGGGCAAGAGCAGAGCTGCCCTGAGTTTGCATATAACAGGGAAGATAACATGGAGTTGAACTGGGGGAACTGTGTACATTTAAGCAGTGAAAGGTGAGGATATGTCTAAAAAAGGCTATTTACAGTATGGACTAATGCTGGCTTAATACTCAACATTTATTTATTTATTTGTGCGATTTTTATACCGCCATTTTGGGTAATCATAGCCGTTTACAGATTAAACAACTGAGATACATTGAACATCTTAATCAAAACAAAAGATACAGGTGAATAACAATCAAAGGTATATACACGATTCATACAATTATAACTAATGGCCACGGAGTTCTTTTAAAGGTTTGAATGAGTGGTTGTCAGCCATATTATTTAAAAGCATACCGCCATTAATTTATGATGGATATGATAAAAAGATATAATGTGTGCCTTCAAAAATTCAAAGCAAGGAATACCATTCAACTTCTATATTTAGCCCTTGGGGTTGTGCAGAATGAATCCAAAACTGCTCTTTATAGTTCAATTTTGCACCTCCATCTCCCCCTCTCCAGTATGGGGAAATTGCTTCTATAATCCTCCAGCATAATTGTTCAAAAGTATGCCCCATTAAGAGGCAATGTTATAGCATAAGAGCTGTTTCATTCCTCGTATTCAAATGTGATCCATGTTCCTGCAACTTCACCTTCATAAATCTCTTTATATGCATATATTTTATGACAGGGAGAGAGAATTGCATACCCTATAAACTACATAAGATGTAGTACATGTGGAGGCCGCTCTATTTATAATCATATGATTATTCAAGGGACAGATCCATTGTTCACACTTAATTGTCTAGAGGCATAACTCACAGGCTCCACACCCATAACGGCCTACCATGCTCCCAGTCTCTTCTCAGGCTTCCCCCCATGCTGTTGATCATCCAAAAATATCTCCTATATTTTTGCCTCTTTTATATGCAGTTATTGGTCGCTGATGAAATTTACAGGGCAATTCCGGTCCTGGAGGGCCGCAGACCAGTCAGGTTTTCATGATGTCCCTAATGAATATTCATGAGATATATTTGCATCCACTGCCTTCCATTGTATGGAAATATGCCATGAATATTCATTAGGGACATCATGAAAACCTGACTGTCTGCGGCCCTCCAGGACCGGAATTGCCCACCCCCTGCTCTAAGGTGTACATATTAAGATCCTTAAGTCTGTCCTCATATGCTTTATAATGAAGACCACTAAGCATTTTAGTAGCCACCCTCTGTACCATCTCCAGCCTATTTATATCCTTATGAAGGTGCGGTCTCCAGTATTGCACACAATACTCCAAATGAGGTCGCACCAAAGACTTATACAGAGACACTATCACATCCTTTCTTCTGCTGGACATTCCTCTCCCTATGCACCCAAGCATCATTCTAGCTTTTGCCTTCACCTTTTATACCTGTTTTGCTACTTTAAGATCAACAGACACAATCACGCCTAGGTCCCGCTCTTCTTTAGTGGACAAAAGTACTTCACCCCCTATACTATATTGCTCCCTTGGATTGTTGCAACCCAAATGCATGACCTTGCATTTTTTAACATTAAATCTCAGCTGCCAAATTCTAGACCACCCTTCAAGATCAGCTAGATCCCTCCTCATGCTATCTATACCTTCCTGGGTGTCTACTCTATTGCAGATTTTGGTATCATCCACAAAGAGGCAACGCTTACCCGACAGCCCTTCCACTACAGTACATCACTAACAAAGATGTTAAAAAGAATCGAACCAAGGACAGATCCCCGGAGCACACCACTAGTAACCTCCTTCTTCTTAGAGTGAGCTTCATTTCCCTGTACCCTTTGTCACCTCCCACTCAACCAATTTCTAACCCAAGCAGTAACTTTAGAGTCCATCCCTAGGTTGCTCAGTTTGTTTATAAGTCGCCAGTGAGGAACAGTGTCAAAGGCTATACTGAAATCTAAATAAACCACATCTAGGGCTTTTCTTCACTCCAATTCCCTGGCCACCCAATCAAAGAAATCAATCAGATTTGTCTGACAAGACCTGCCTCTAGTGAATCCATGCTGCCTCTGATCCTGTAATCTGCTGGACTCCAGCGCTTCCAATAATTTACTCATCACCGAAGTTAAACTAACTGGCCTGTAGTTTTAAACCACATCCTTACTTCCGCTTTTTTGTAAAGGGACCACATGAGCCTCTCTCCAGTTCTTTGGCACCACTCCCGACTCCAACGAGGCATTGAAAAGGTCAGTCAGTGGAGTTGCTAGAACATCCCCAAGTTCCCTCAGTATTCTAGGGTGTATCCCATCCGGTCCCATCGCTTTGTCTAATCTAAGTTTAGCTAGTTTCGCACGAACACAGTCTTCTGAAAATTGTTCAAGATGCCCCCCGCTTCTCTTCTTGTTTGTGGGTGTTTTCTGAGGTCCTGCTCCTGGTTCTTCATCCGTGAACACAGAACAAAAATATTTGTTAAGCAATTCTGCTTTATTCTCAACAGCTTCTACATATTCCTCCCCTTCACCGTTGAGTCTGACAATACCACTTTTGCCCTTCCTATTCTCACTAACAACTATGTACAGAGAACTAAGCATATATATAAATTAGATACAATGAACTTGAAAGCATCTTGAAAAGTGTGAGGACTGTAGTTTTACATGTAGAATTGTCACTAGGTGACTGGTTCACCAAAGTGCTCCTTGAACAGGAATGTTTTTAGCAGTTTGTGGAAGGCTTTAGGATCCTTAGTGTTTCTTATGACTGAAGGAAGTGAGTTTATTTATTTTATTTATTTATTTAGTATACATTTGTATACCGCTACTTCCAGCGATCAGCAGCGGTTTGATTACAGATTGGAAATTGTCAAATCATGACGGGAACTTTTGGGGTATACACACATTGATTAGACAGGAAGGCACGGCACACATTGGTAAGGTCGTAAGGAGGTTCAGAAAATACATATGTACACTTTTACATAATTTTACAAAATTTTATATACAGGCACTCTTTCAATTTAGGACATCTCGTAGCTCCCTGGGATTTTACTTCAAATTGTATTGACACTGGAATAGATGTGTCTTTAGTTTTTTCCTGAAAGCAATAAGGTCTTTGGTCCATAAAGGGAGTTCCATAAAGGGAGAAGGCTCTCTTGGATGTAGTTTTGTTGCAGTTTCTGAAATCAGCATGTACCTCAAGAGAATTTCTATTGTTACTTCTATGTGGTCTGTTTTCCGGAGTGATTTGAATAAACTCTTTCAGGCAGATGGCAGGTTCTGTTTGGAGGGATTTTAATATAGTGTGGAATGTTTTGAATTTTATTCTGCTCTCAGTTGGTAGCCAGTGTAGCTGCTTTAATATTGGGTTAATGTGCTCTTTGATAGAGGTTTGTGATACTACACTAGCCGCTGTATTTTGAGCTAGTTGAAGGCGGCAGATGCTTTGCTTTGGGAGGCCCATTAAAATGGCATCACAGAAATCGAAGTGTGGAAAGATTATAGCCTGATTGCTGTTCTGAAATCATTCCCTTTCAGTTTTGCCCACTGTTTATCTACATCTCCCAGCTGATCCCATCCCATTAATGACTCCTTGAGCTTTTGAATGGCTTTAAACAGCCCTAGTCCTAATACTGAACCACACCATCTGATGATTACTGGATGCAAAATGATCTTTCACTATAACATCAGAAACACTTTCACCATTGGTTAGCACCAAGTCCAGTATGGGCCCTTCATGTGTGGGTTCTGTTACCAGTTGCCTGAATAGTTCACCCTGTGGAGAGACCAGGATCTCCTTACTTCTAGATGATACTGCAGCAGGAATGTGCCAATCAACATCTGGCACATTGAAATCTCCTATCAGTAGCACTTCCCCTTTCCTAGCAATGCTGCGTATGTCTTCAATTAACTCTCCGTCCACCTCTTCCTCCTGTGAGGGAGGTCTGTATATCACACCAATGCAAATAGATTTCTCTTCCCCTCTTTCTAGTTTAACCCACAATGCCTCACCTCTCACTTTTAAGCTCTGTAGTTCCAAAGCTTTAATATTAATTTTTACATGTAGTGCCACTCCTCCTCCCCTTCTTCCTACCCTGTCCTTTCTGAATAAAGTATAGCCTTGTATAGTTACATCCCAGTCATGGTTTTCTGTGAGCCATGTTTCTGTAACTGCCACTAAATCTAAGTCAGCCTCTTCCATTAAAGCTTCAACAACTGGGATCTTATTTCCCATGCTACGGGTATTTGTACATACTGCTTTCCATATGTTGTTCCTTTTACCCATTTCCATAAAGGTATTTAATATTTCACTTACCTGGGGGCTTGCACTTACCTGAGAGCTTTCTTCACCCATCCACCAATGAATCTAGCTTAAAGGCCTCTTCAGTAGATTAGCCAATCTGCTACTGAAGACATGTCAACCTTTCTTGGAGAGATGGACGCCATCTCTGCAACCCTTGGAACAGTATCCCATAGTTCAGGAAACCAAAACGCTCTCGATGACACCATCCATGCAGCCATGCATTCACCTCCAGGATGCGAGTTTCTCTGCCTTGGCCTTTATCCTCAACAGGGAGGATTGAAGAGAACTCCAAATGCGCCCCTATCTGCTTCAGCCTATGTCCCAGAGCCATGAAGTCACTTTTGATACACTCAGAGGGATACCATCATGGATTAGCAACATTGGGTAATAGTCACTGGGCTTGATGAGTCTCAGCAAACTCTCTGTAATGTCTCAGATTTTGGCACCTGCCAGACAGCATACCTCTCTGGACATCAAGTCTGGTCAGCAGATGGACACCTCAGTACCCCTCAGAAGAGAGTCACCAACCATCACTACCTTTCGCTTCCTTGTGGTCACTTATTCTGCAGCTTTGGGGTTCTTCAGCTCTGGTTCTTCCCTTTCCAAGACTGCTTTCACCTCCTCCACTTCCAGGGCTGCATAATGGTTCTTCATTTCAAGAGACAGAGAAGTTGGATTGGTGATTCTGCAAGCTCTGGTGACTTGTGTTCAACCTTTGTCATTCTGTAGGCTCCCATCTTCTCCTCTGCTGGAAAGCTTGGATTTTGCAATAAGCATCTCATCAATGTACTTCTCACTCTCTTGAATGCTCCTCAGCCTCACCACCTGCTCTCTGAGTTTCTCAACTTGTTTCCTGTGAGTTTCTGTCTGCAGGCATCCTGCACATGGAACTGGTCCTTCAGTTGGCATTGGGACCTCTGTCTGGACAGATGCAGAAGCAGTAACGGTGGCACAGCTTTGACGATACAATTTTTTCAAGCCATTATTCAATCGGTGGAGCTTAGTTATCTGTTAAAGCAAAAGAGAGAGACCTACCAAAGTATCAGCTGGTTTCCCAGCTGTCCTTTCAGAGAAAAAGCAGTTAAATTTCTAAGTATTTTCAAAATGTGCTGTTCCAAGTTCCTGTGTGTAGTTAATTGGGGAGGTGCCCTATAAAGGAAGACTGCTCACTAGGGGTGGGTGGGAGTTGGGGGTAGGGAGGGAACTAACACCTGATGAGGTGTCAGTAGCTTCAAAGAGCTGAGAAAGATACTAAAGCAGAGTTTTAAACCTACCCCACTAAAGAAAATATTTCCCCTTTTAAACTAAAGCACCAAAAAGAATGTAACTTTGTTTTAAAAATGTACTAAAACCCTTTTAAGTATATAAGAAAAGTTAAATAAATTAAAAAATAAATAAATTGAGATCCCACACCACCACCGGCAGATGAATGGGAGGGTGAGAAAGTAGAAGGTCCAGCTGGAAGCGAGCCACGAGAGGTTGTGCAGAGAGGGTCTTCCCCTCGATGGGAAAATGGTGTGCCGAGAACACACTGAGATGAACTTTGATGGAGTTAGATTTTAAACCAGCATTAGACAGGTGCAGCAAGTACTGCAGCACCAGCTGTACAGAATAGAAGGGGTTGGCATACCTTTCTGCACACTAAACTGAGAAGCGGTACCACTTCAAGGTGTACGCCCACCAGATGGAGTCCTTGCGAGAAGCCTATAGGACCTTCTCCACCTCTCTGGGCAAGTCAAACTGGGCCAGGGCTACCCTTTCAGCAGCCAGTTCATCAGGATCAGGGACCCCAGGTTCAGATGTAGGAGAGAGCCTGCTTCCTGTGAGATTAGGTCCGGGGTGTTCCCCAGGGGGACTGGGGGGGGCCCAAGATAGGCTAAGGAGCAGTAGGAACCAGGGCTGCCGGGGCCACCGAGGTACTATAAGGATCAGGGTAGCCCAGTTGAACTGGACCTTGAAGAGGGTCTTGGCAATAAGTGGGAGGGAAGGCATAAAGGAATCCTTTCATCCACAGAATGAGAAACACATCAGCCGCCACCCGGGAGGGGTGTGGCAGTCTGGAGCAGAATTGAGTCAGTTGAGCATTGGTTGGGCTGGCAAAAAGATCCAGCACAGGAAAGCCCCACTGGTGAAACAGTCGGTTGGCCACGCACAGGTCGAGCCACCACTCATGAAGCTGGAGAACCCGGCTCAGGTGGTCCGCCAGAACATGGTCGTGTCAGAGAAGATACACCGCCCTGAGGAGCATCCCACTCTTGCTGGCGAACATGCAGAGCCAGACCACCTCTGAGCATAGGAGAGACAATCCCATGCCCCCCTGCTTGTTGATGCAAAACATTGGCATCTGATTGTCAGTCTGGATTAAGACTGCTTGGATCCGCAGGTAGTGCTAAAAAGCCCGGAGAGTGTGGGCAATCACTTGGAGCTCCAGGAGGTTGATTTGTTGGAGGTTCTCTGATGCTGACCACAAGTCTCGAGTATAGGGGTCATCACAATGGGCCCCCCAGTCCAACTTGGAGGCATCCATGTGAGGGTCCTCTGAGGAGATGGGAACTAAAAAGACATTCCTGCCAAAAGGTTCAATGCCTGCTGCCACCCTGTCCTACAGATGCCCCTTCACTTAGGACAACTCAGAGCAGAAGGTCTACTGGACTGTCCACATGTAGAGATGGACGTCAGCCATGACATGCACTGTTGAGGCCATGTGCCCCAGGAGGTGCAGCATGAGCCGGGCTGAGGCCGAGGGATGGCCCTGAATCTCCCCTATAAGGGCCCCCAGGTGCTTGGCCTTGTCAAGGGGGAGAAAGGTTCAGGTCTGGACCAGGTTTAGCAATGCTCCTATAAACTCCAGGCTTTGGGTAGGTTGCAGGTGGGACTTGGGATAGTTGATGACAAAACCCAGGTGCTCCAGGGTAAGAATGATGTGACGTGCTGTCCGCTGCGCCTCATCAGCAATGTCACCCCTGACCATTCAGGTAGGGAAAGACGAATACCCCTTGCAGGCACAGGTGAGTGACGACCACTGCTAGGCACTTGGTGAAGACCCTCAGGGCCAAAGCCAGGCCGAAGGGTAGAACCCTGTACTGGTAATGGCTACCTCAGGCTCCAAACTGGAGGTACTGCCGATGCCTCAGGTGGAAGGAAATATGTGTGTACGCATCTTTGAGATCTAAGTAGCATAGCCAATCTCCTTTGTGGAGGTAAGGCAGAAATGTTAGGGAGAGCATCTTGAACTTCTCCTTCACCAAGAACTTGTTTAAATCTCACAAATCCAGAATAAGGCTAAAGCCACAGATCTTCTTTGGAAACAAGAAGTACTGGGAGTAAAATCCCTGTCCCCTGAGATGGGGCAGGACCAGTTCCACCATCTTGTTGGCCAGAAGACCAGTGAGCTCTCGCTGGAGTAAGTCTCTGTGAAAGGGAGGCATCAGGAGTTCCTCTAGAAAGAGCACGGGTAGAGTCTGGTTGAAATGGAAGAGGTTACTCTCCTCCACCACCTGGAGGACACAGGTGTTGGTGGTAATGCTTGGCCACTTGCTGGAAAAGTATACCAGACATCCCCCCATGTACTGCAGCATTAGACCTCCTGGGGGAGGAGAAACTATACCCAAGGAGTCAAAAGCACCCCTCCTCCCCCAGGTTGAGGCTGGGATGCTGCCTGGGACTTGGAGGCCTTAGGCCTATGTGGGCCATGACCATGTTGGGGAGCTGGGAAGGCCGAGTACTGGGCCGGGTAAAGGGGCTTTTACCCTGAAGCCTTCCTTCGGGAAGGATCAGCAGTTTTCTTTGATAGCCTGGTCCTGGTCAGGAACTCGGACTCTAACTCAGTGACTTTATCAGTCATGGATCTGCCGAAGAGATTCTCTCCCCGGCATGGGACATCGACCAACTTGTCCTGTATACATTGCTACAGGTTGGAGGACTGTAGCCAGGACTGGCAGGGGGCACTAATGACCACTGCAGCTATTCTGGCCACTGACATGAAGCTGTCATAGACCACTTGAGTGATAAATTTGTAGCACTCCTTGACCGTCGAGGTCTGGGTCCGAAACCACTGCAGAGGTTCTTCTTCCAGCCCAGTTGAGAACCCAGTGGGCTCCATCGCTAGGTCTCACAAGTATATACCATATAGAGCTGGTAAGCCTAGATCCAGCCTACAAGCACCGAACCCTGATAGTACTTCTTGCCCAAAGCAGCCATGGAGTGGACCTTCCTGCCAGTGGGCACCAAGGAGTGTGTCTTTTGGCTTTTAAATCTAGGCATGGAGTTCTGGGGCAGCTGTGCTTTCTGGAACTCAGGGCTCCAGCAAACTCGGTACATGGCATTGAGCTGTCTGCTCACAAACAGTACCGAGGCCAGGGTCTCCCACATACAGAAGAGAAGCCGTTCCAGGATGGGGGGAGTCTGCATCGTGAGTGTCTCCTTCATAAGAGCCTCATACTAGAGGATCTCAAGGTCCTCTGCCCGAGGCTCATCCTCAGACGCCGTGATGAAGGCCAAGGCCTTCGCCATGTCCTGAATAAACTCCAGAAAGGAGAAGTTCTCAGGAGGGACATGCACCAGTCCTCTGGGGGGAAGGATCTGAGGGGACATCCCGATGTAAGTGGGTGTTGGGGGACTCATCATTGGTCTCCCAGTCTGATTCAGAGTCAGAGGAGACCTCGCAAGCCCTGCGAGCCTTGTGGCTGTGCTGGATCATCAGTGCCATGTGGCCCCCAGAGCCCATGCATTCAGAACTGGAGGCACTAACCGAGGAAGTCCTCTTCCCTGTTCAGAACCTGGAATCACCTTGAGGCCGGTGGCGCTCGTGGATTGACTCCACAATCTCCAGTGACACCCTCACGGTGGAGGGACCGAGGACCAGGAGGAACTTGGCATTGGTCCATGCTGCTGGGCCAAGAAGGCAACGATGCTGTGCACAGAAGCTGCCATCCTGAACTTGAGGATAGGACGCTCCACAGCCACCAGCACTGGCACCAATGGCCTTGGGCCCAATGATGGCTCTGTTGAGGGGGGCTCTGTCAACGAGGATAGGTTCAGAAGAGGTTACCACGCAGGCTCCATTGGTGCCAACGTCACCCATTTGTGAGGACTGACTTCCTGCTTGTTCCCACAGAAAAGATTTTACTGCTATAGACTTTTTAACTTGCTGGATTGCAGATTTAGTAAAAAAAAAAAAAGCCCTGTAATGGTCAAAGACTTTCTGGATGTCTGCACCAGTTTGACATTAAATCAGACCTAGACGTTCACATCAGAAGATCTCAACAGGGGCCTAGGCTGGCAGACACCATTGTGTGGTTTGTTTCCCTATAATCTGGGGCTTTCCATAAGTCTTAAAAATAAAAGCAGGCGTATTTTCATCTGCATCTGATGACTGCTGGAAGACTCTCAATGTTTTCTCTCTCCCACTGCTTGAAGTACTTCATCTACAAACTATGATTAACTTGGGGGTCCATGGCTGGTCAATTTAATGAAGTATTTGCTTTATGCAATTTGCAAGCCATTGTCATGAATATTTGCTATCATTACCTCGCTCTTGAGGAGACCCACTTTAGATTCCTCTGAGAACAAATATCATCAGAGTGTAATTTCTCCTTTCATCTGCCTTTCAAGCATACTTGAATGAATTGTGTATTACAGTTGCTTCCCCATCTGTCTCAATTTAGATTCTGACAAATTCCAATCTGGCTCCTGGAAAGAGCCTACTACAGAGAACATATCACTCCAAACTCATTACTAAGTGGTGCTATCGATGACTTTTCAGACAAGCAAACATTTAAGAAAGTTGAATAAAAGTATACTCTGGATCCCTCGCAATATAAGCCCTGCAGAGTCTGTTTGCCATAGAAACCATGCAATAATCGGTCCACTTTGCAGGTACCCCAGCAGTATCTTTCCTGCAACTGAAATTCACCTTCTCCGCCTTTGAGAGAAGGTTTTTGTGAGCAATGACCCATATGTATTTTTTTATGGATTAGAAAGAGGTTCTTTGTGGTTTCCTGAGTTAGGTTTGCAAAAGTTAGGCATGTTTCGGGTGAAATAATGGTTCAAATACTGTGACAAAGTCAAATCCTTTAAGATCTGCAGATCTCTTTTATGCTTGTTATAACACTTGCAGTTTATAGATAGTTAATTATGAATATGGTACTACCTACTAACACTAAACAAGAAGAACACTTGGGTATATTAGTTGATAATCAAACTGGGAATAAGTTTAATAATTCAAGCACCATTGACTAAAGCTGGGATCACATTAAGCAGGAAAGTGTTAAAGACAGGATTCAAAGCAAGGAACAAGGATATCATACTTTCACGAGATAAGATGAAGACCCAAACTTCTTGAGAAGGGCCATCAAGATATTTCAAATCACTGAGAGACCTGTGGGATCCCCATCTGAGTTTGTTGAGTGCAAGATTACCACTAGGGGTCATGGCGGTCTTTTTGAAACCCAGAGCTAAAGAAGCAACAATGAGTGGGACTCACTCCTGCTCTCACTAGACAACAGCAACCCCAGTAAGACCAGGGGATTGGGGGGGGAGGGGAGGGGGGGAGTGTCTTGGGAGGGAGACCTATGGATGTTCTTATTGCCACCAGTGGTTCAGGTGAGGTTCTTCATGCTTGTTCAGGTAGGGGAGATTGGATGGCTCAGGGTGCATCTGTTGACTTGGGGGGATTTAGAGAGTGTAAGATATCTTGTGGAGGAATGTGAGGTTCTGATCTCTTGGGAGGGTCCGGGGGATCAATGTCAGGGAGATTGGGAGAGGATTGATGCTGAAGGCCTGATCGCCAGGTTAGCTACTAGTGCTGCAGGATCAGGGGTGTGTTTAGATCAGGGAGCTGTGATTTTAAAAAGCTGCTCCTACACATATGTGGGGAGTTGTAATATGTTGCTACCCCATGTGTAGTCTTTTAAAATTGCTGCTCCACTGGATGTAGGGAGCATAAATATGCAGTGTTACTCCTCTTTTTTTTTAATGTTTGAACT
This sequence comes from Ichthyophis bannanicus, assembly GCA_033557465.1. Classification (NCBI taxonomy): domain Eukaryota; kingdom Metazoa; phylum Chordata; class Amphibia; order Gymnophiona; family Ichthyophiidae; genus Ichthyophis; species Ichthyophis bannanicus. The sequence continues at coordinate 1,378,293,045 of CM066033.1, read as the reverse complement.
GTTATTGGCATACAAGTTCACATGAGATATTCACACAATGTTACATTTGCCACAATAAAACCATCACACAAAATCTCCTTATTACAATTTGACTCTTTCCATACAACAGTTTCCCCAATTTTCCCCCTCCCCCAACACCACACCTCTAAATACTACTATTACTATTGCTACATTTAGTTCTACCCCCACACATAGCATTTAGCGACCCAATTTCAGATTCCTGGGCCTCCCCAATTTGGACTGCCTGCCACCTCACCAGTAGGTGGCCACTTTGCCCAACAAAAATCACCACCTGTTTGATACCCTATAGGGTGTGGCCCCCCTTTTAACACCCCCCCTCCCCGCCCATTACAGTCTGGGCCCTACTATACAGTCAGCCTATGATCTCCTCATCCAGCGGCGGGGAATGCCCATGGGGGGTGTTCTTCTCCCCCTGATGGATTCCCCCCCCCCCCCCCAGCGAAGGCCCATCTACCCCATGATTCATAAGACCTAACACTTCCCCCCACCCATCCAGGGGACCCAGGAGCCTACTTGCATTCCTGCCCTCAACATTCTTATATGTGTCGTCATACACAATGGTTAAGGACTCTACTATGTGCGTAGGGCCTGCATCTCTGGTTACTCCTCTTTTATTAGAGTCTCTACATTTAACGAGCCTCTTGTAAAATACTATGAGAATTTTCCACATCCTAGACTGGACATCTGATTTCCCGTCTCCATGTCCTATGTAAAATCTGCCTTCACATGAATATGACTATGCTCCTATTATGAACAGGAGTCATAAAAGCTTGGTCCAGACCTAATGGATCCAAACAGTTGATTCTGAAAATCCACCTGTGTTCTAAATATCTTGACTACTTATCACGATCCCCTCCACTCCTATTTCTACCACAACATTTTTAATACCATTGTGGTCATTTTGGAAGCCCTATTCATGAGTTGGACATCTAAAAACAGGCATATAGATGTACAAATACCAACAACAACCCTAGAACCATTTTATAAAGCCAGCTATGTCAAAATGGGAGTGGGGAGAAGGAGTATCTGAAGCGTTCTGGAAAAGATATGAGTGTGCTTGATTTCAGAAATGGCAAGCAAGTCTAAACCTACCAGCAGTAATATCCATGACTATTCCTGCTCCAGTCCCCAAATATGTCCAAAAATAAACCGGTGACCGGTCAATGAAATCCTTAAAAAAGGGGGGTCCCAGTCATAGAATGCCACAAAAAAAAAACATGCTAATGTATTTATATGTCAGAGCTTCAAACAAAAGGGGATAAAAAAAACAACTTACCTCCTCGCTGGAGCAGCTCCCTTTTAATTTTTTGCCTGATACAAAGAATATCTATAAGAACAGTGATGCGCCAAAACTTTATCACTTATCTTGTACTTGTGTTGAAATGCCGGTGTTTAGCTATGTCATCAGAAAAGCTCTCATTCTGCCACCAAAATACATGGAGGGTGTCGAGAAGTACTCTGGTGTCCACAATAACTTTTATGCCAAAAAAGAAAATGAAAGGAAAATGCAGGCACTTGTTTTCTGGTCAGTATTCTGATGGGAGCACCTGCAATACCCTTTCATTGCCTGTGAATAACCATTAAAAACTTTGCAACAAGATTGGAATATCTCATCACTTTATTGCATCTAGAATCTGACCAGGTGGTTTCTCTGTTTATAAAATATCTTGATAGAAACATAGCAACATGACAGCAGAAAAAGACCGCATGGCATATCTAGTCTGCCCTTCCATATCAACCACAACAGCAGTCCACTTTTTTCCTTTAGAGATCCTCTGTGTTTGTCCCATGTTTTTTTGAATTTAGATACTGTCTTCATCTCTACCACCTCCACCGGGAGACTATTCCATGCATCTACCACTCTTTCCGTAAAGAAATATTTCCGCATATTACTCCTGAGTCTATCCCCTTTCACCCTCATCCTATGTACCCTCGTAGCAGAGCTAGCTTGCTTTCAATCGAAAGAGACTCTCCTCCTATGTATTTATGCCACAGAGATATTTAAACATCTCAATCATATTACCGCTGCCCCGCCTTTCCTCTAAAGTATAAATATTAAGGTCCTTAAGTCTAGTCTCATATGCTTTATAATGAAGACCATTAACTATTGTAGTTGCCACCCTCTGCACCAACTCCAACCTGTTTATATCCTTTTGAAGGTGCGGTCTCCAGAATTGCACACAATACTCCAAATGAGGTTGCACTCAAGACGAATACACAGGCACCATCACCTCCTTTCTGCTGCTGGTCATTCCTCTCCCTGTGCACACAAGTATCCCTCTAGCTTTCGTTATCGCCTTTTCTAGCTATTTAGCTACTTTGAGATTGTCAGACACAATCACGCCTAGGTCCCATTCTTCTTTCATGGACAGAAGTACGTCACCCACTATAGGACCTGATTCTGTCCCGCACAGCTATACCCTTGGTACATCCGGTCTGAGCCGGACATACAAAGGGGTTTGTGATTCTGACCCTGCAGGGCACTTCTAGCCCTGCGGGATCAGAATCATGATCAGGCCTGTACATGCAAGCTGGGACTGCGATTCAGTCCCGTCCTGCATGTACAGGCACTACCTGGATAGCCCAGTCAGGCTTTCAAATGGAGCTGCGGCACCAAGGCATCATGTTGCCATGGCACCACGGGTTTATTTGAAAGCTGAGATGCTGGCCACCACAGAAAAAGTTTTATTTCCCACAGCTCGACCCCTGATTTGGCCTCCTAAGGCCAGGGTTGGGCTGCAGTAAATAAACCCTGCCCCCCCCCCCCCCCCGTCCAATCCACGCTCTGGAGTGAACAAAAAAACATCCAGGGGAGTTATTCCACCCCAGCATTGGAATAATTTCCCCTTTCCCCAGCCATTTTGCTGGCCCTGGATGTACTGGGCTGACATTAGAATCGGCCCGGTATGTCCAGGGCCAGCGACTGCCCACTGCCCACCCAGTCTCCGCCCCCAGGCCACCTCTTCCCTGCCCCTGACTAACTTCCCTGCACAACCAGCAGGAAAGTTATTCGTGGTTCGGAATAACCCCCAGAAGGTTTCTAGTTGACAGAGATTATAGAAGTTAGTCATGGGCTACCACCAGCATGCATAGCAGGGATGGACATCCCATTGGGACGTTCATGCCCGCTATTTGGGTTTCAGAATAACCCCCATACTGTATCGCTCCCTTGGATTGTTGCAGCCCAACTGCATGATCCTGCATTTTTTAACATTAAATCTCAGCTGCCAAATTCTAGACCATTCTTCAGGCTTAGCTGGATCCTTCCTCATGTTATCTACACCTTCCTGGGTGTCTACTGTTGCAGACTTTGGTATCATCTGAAAAGAGGCAAACCTTACCCGACCTACCTTCTGCAATATCACTAACAAAGATGTTAAAAAGAATCAAACCAAGGACAGATCCCTGTGGCACTTCACTGGTAACCTCCTTCTTTTCTGAGTGAACTCCATTTACCTGCACCCTTTGTCGCCTCACACTCAAACAATTTCTAACCCAAGCAGTAACTTTAGGGTCCATCCCTAGGGTGCTCAGTTTGTTTATAAGTCACTTGTATGGAACGGTGTCAAATGCTTTACTGAAATCTAAAAACACCACATCTAGGACTCGCCCTTTGTCTTACTCCCTGATCACCCAGTCAAAGAAATCAATCAGATTTGTCTGACAAGACCTGCCCTTGGTGAATCCATGCTGCCTCGGATCCTGCAATCCGTTGGACTCCAGAAATCTCACTATTTTCTCTTTCCGCAGCGTTTACAATAATTTACTCACCACCAGGGTAAAACTAACTGGCCTGTAGTTTTCAACCAAACCCTTACTTCCGCTTTTGTGTAAAAGGGCTATATGTGCCTCTCTCCAGTTCTCTGGCATCACTCCCGACTCCAAAGAGGCATTGAAAAGGTCAGTCAGTGGAGCTGCTAGAACGTCCCCAAGTTCCTTCAGTATTTTAGGGTGTATCCTTTCTGGTCCCATTGCTTTATTCACTTTTAGTTTAGCTAGTTACTCATAAACACAGTCCTCTGAAAATCGTTTGAAATGCCCCTTACTTTTGTTCTTGTTTGTGGGTGTTGTCTGAGGTCATGCTCCTGGCCCTTCATCTGTGAACATAGATCAGAAATATTTATTAAGCAATTCTGCTTTATCCTTATCAACTTCTAAATATTCCTCTCCTTCACCCTTGAGTCTGACAATACTACTTTTGCCCTTCCTCCTCTCACCAACATATCTGAAAAATGTCTTAGCCCCCTATTTTATTGCATTGGCTATTTCTTCTTCTTTTTGTACCTTTACTTTCCTAACTACTTTGCCAGCCTCTCTAAGTTTTTCTAAATATAGATGCTTGTCTTCCACTCTCTGTGATCTCTTGTATTTCATGAAGGCCTCCCTCTTTTTCTTCACCTTTTCAGCTACCTCTTTTGAAAACCGTAGCGGTCTCCTTTTCCTTTTACCTTTATTTACCATTTTAACAAAAAGATTGGTAGCTCTTAAAATATCTCCTTTCAGTTTTGCCCTCTGTTTTTCTACATTCCCCAGCTGTTCCGATCCCGCTAACAACTTCTTGAGGTATTGGTCCATCTTGGCAATGTTAGTTTTCCTAAAGTCTAAGACCCTCACTTTTGAATGAATTTTATCAGCTCTAGTCCTATTACTGCACCATACCATCCATGTATTTTTTACATATAGACTCCCTCCTACCCTGTCCTTTCTGAATAGCATATAGCTTGGTATAGTTAAATCCCAGTCATGGTTGTCCATGAACCGTGTCTCTGTAACTACCACTAAATCCAAGTCAGCCTCTCCCATTAAAGCCTCAACATCTGGGATCTTATTTCCCATGTTACAAGCATTTATGGACATTGCCTTCAAGATGTTGCCCCTTTTACCTATTTCTATAAAGGTATTTAATGTTTTACTTATCTGGGGGCTTTCACTAACCTGGGGACTCTCTTCACCCATCCCTAATGAAGCTAGTTTAAAGCCCTCTTCAATAGGTTAGCCAGTCTGCTACTGAAGACATATCAACCCTCCTTGGACAGATGGACACCATCTCTGCTCTGTAGCCCTTGAAACATAATCCCATGGTCCAGGAAACCAAAACACTCTCAATGACACCATCCACGCAACCATGCATTCATCTCCAGGATGCAAGCTTCTCTGCCCTGGCCTTTACCCTCAACAGGAAGGAGTATAAGAAATATTTGTGAGCATGTCTGTCCACCTTAGTTGGATATCCTGTTTGTGTTAATAAAGCGGGAAGCACATTAGAATTTAAATTCATCTCTAATGGAACAAAACCTCCTATACTGCAAAAACTGTGAATAAAGTAAATTATTTTTCAGAGCAAGAGGACGTGAACTACTGTATTTTAGAAGAGTGGAGGAGTAGCACAACAGCCTTGTACCTAAGAGATCAGGGTTTGATTCCTACTGCCGCTCGTTGTAATCTTAGACAAGTCACTTTATCCTCCATTGCTTAGGAAGAAAAGGCAATTTACTTCTCGTCATACCTTCCAAAGAAAACTCAGGGGCTGTTAGATTGCCAAGAGTCAGCAGAAACTTGTCCAAACCTCTTTCATGAAATAAAGTTGCAAGGAGTTAAATTTCAAACCAACATCAAGAAAAACGTTTTCATGGAAAGGGTGATGGCTGCCTGGAATGCCCTCCCAAAAGAAGCGGTGGAAGCAAATAGAATGACAGAATTCAAAAAGGCATTGCCGGACACAGAGGATCACTCCATAGCAAAAGGACGGAATCAAAACAAACGTAAATAACTTCTAAATGGAGAGGGGTACCCTGGAGCAGCACCTACAATCCTACAATTCTTGCACCTTACTGGGCAGCCAGGATGGACTGTGCTGGTCTTTATCTGCTGTCAATGACTATGTTGCTATGTAATCTCTCTCCTTTTTGTGTACTGTAATAAAAAAAAAATCCATATGGTATGCAAACACTGAAAACACTGGTCAACATTGAAATTGTTACTGACTTTAAAAGGCCCTAATCTGTAGTATCTTAGTGAGCTAAACACAAATATAACAATAAAAAGAAATTTATTGGCTCTCGTGAAGATATTGCATGTAGTTCATTTTTGACGTTTCACCGTGTAAATTTATCCAGTAGGACATCAACAACATCCCAAATAAGCTTTGAATGATGTAATATTGCATCACATTGCATAATACTAGCATGCACACATCATCCAGAGTTGATTGCATCATTTTCTGATGCAATGCAATACTACTGCCAGACGGCTGCTGAAGCCATCTGACGTCAGCAGTGTACTATACGCAGTCGGAAAGGTTGAGCATTTAAAATATTTCAGACTGTGTGCGAGACAGTTTAAGCTACTGTTACATGTAACTTTTATTAATCATATAATTTTAGCCATTTAGGTACAATACAGAACAGTAATGCCGCGAAAGTGTGTTAATACCGTTGACAATTTCTGCTACATTTGTGGGGAAGTGACATTTGCCAACCAGAAGAAAAGTATCACTTCTCAACTGCAGAAGGTATATCATCTTTACTTCGGATGCAAGATTGGTGAACAAGACAAGCCTTGGGCCCCGCATATATGCTGCGCTACATGTACAACACAGCTTTCACAGTGGTTGAATTGCAAAAGACCATCAATGCCATTTGCAGTCCCCATGGCGTGAAGAGAGCCAAGCAACCACATAAATGACTGTTACTTCTGCTTGGTTCCTCCTCTTTCCAGCGGAATAACGAAGCAAAAGAAGTCGAGCATAGTCTACCCAAACATTTTGTCTGCATTGAGACCAGTTCCACATGGTGAGGGACTTCCTATTCCAGAACCTCCATCAGAATATTCTCTTCATTCATCTGATGAGGAGAAGGGTGAGCCGACCTGTTCTTCTCCTGGTCCGTCAGCATGCAGTGACCCAGAGTTTCACTGGGATGCATATCAACTCCACACAAAATAACACAGGAAGAACTAAATGATCTGCTCCATGGTTTGGACTTATCCAAGAACAAGGCAGAATTGCTAGGATCAAGACTCCAACAATGGAATCTTCTAGAAGAAGATGTCAACATTACTTCATATCGAAAGCGCCACCAGCAGTTGGAGCCTTTCTTCAGAAAGGAAAGTAATCTAGTATTCTGTTTTGATATTGAAAGCCTCATGAATGCCTTAAAAATCACTCATGACCCACAAGACTGGAGACTATTTATAGACTCTTCGAAACTGAGTCTGAAGGCTGTGCTTTTGAACAATGGAAATCGTCTTCTAGCCGAGCAAGGGATTGGCACTACTTGCGGAAGGAATGGAATCGCAGACAAAATGTAACAGTTGGTGAGAAGAATATCCAGCACCCAGCTCTGGTTGAGGCTCACAAAATCCTGCTACCACCCCTTCACATCAAACTAGGTTTGATGAAAAACTTCATGAAAGCCATGGACCACACTTCGCCAGCTTTCCGATACCTGCATGAAAAATCCCCTTGACTCAGCGAAGCAAAGATTAAAGAGGGAGTTTTTGTGGGTTCTCAGATTCGAGAGCTCTTCAAAGATGACTGATTCAACAACTTACATGGTAAAGGACGAGATAAAATACCTAGGAGTAACCCTTGACACCAATTTAAAAATGGAAAAACATCTCCGGTTAATCAATAGAGCAATATTTCACAAACTAAAGATTATTCAACCCCTTTGCAACATCCTCGACCACTCAGATTTCAGAACTATAGTACAGGCTCTGCTCACCCCACACATAGACTACTGTAATTCCATCCTTCAAGGCCTGCCAAAGAAAACTCTTAAGAGCCTCCAAACGGCTCAAAACGTCGCAGCCAGAGTTATCATGAAGAAGAAAATTGCTGAACACATCACACCAATATTAATTGATCTACACTGGCTGCCCATAACTGCCCGTATAAAATACAAACTACTAGTAACTACTTTCAAACTCATACATGACATAGCACCATCATACCTCAACACCCTCATCAACATTCTACCCCCATCCAGAAATAGAAGAAGTTGTAACGCAAACACCTTATACATACCAAACAGCATCAGATCAGCCAAAGCATACACAACTAATTGAGCTTTCACTTACACAGCATCTACTTTGTGGAACCAATTGCCTGCAGACCTAAGGTCAACTTCTGACTTGAAAGACTTTAGAAAAAAGCTAAAAACGCACCTCTTTCAAGAACTATTCAACCTGACCTAAACAATAAATAGAGACAAAAGAACCATTCCTCAATTTATAATGTCAATCACGAACCTATGAACTATCACAAGCCCAAGCATAAGGCTCTTCTCACATAAAAGTGTACATATGTATAAATGTTTATTCTTATGTTGAAATTACTCTGTAAATTCTAATGATTCTCACATGAAAATCAAATGTAAATTTAATTTCATCATAGTTGTAACCTTACCGAAATCTAAATGCAAATGTACCAATTCCTACCATATTTAGCTATGTTTGATGTGTAATGTTATCCGCTTCTGATCGCTGGAAGTAGCAGTATACAAATGCAAATAGATTAAAATAATAAAATAATAAAAAAATAAAACTTGCTGCAGGGTGATGCGAAACAAGCATGGAATGCTTTTCGCCTAGTGTCAACAAACTTTCTCGGGAATGTTAGGGCAGAAAACTACAAGGAACTAGTAGAAGACATGCTGATGCAGTATCAGAAACTTGGCTGCAATATGTCTCTAAAGATCCATTTCCTTGATTTCAATCTCGATTTCTTTCCTGACAACTGTGGTATGGTTGGTGATGAACAGGGCGAACGTTTTCACCAGGATATCGCAACGATGGAGCAAAGATACCAGGGAAAATGGTCCACTACAATGCTGGCTGACTACTGCTGGACACTCCCCAGAGAAACTCCCGAACAGCTGTACAAGAGACAGGCGAAAAAATCTAAGACGTAGTCTATGACTTGGTTTTTTACAGGTATTAACCGAAGGCCTATTATATTTACTATTGACATGCATTTCGTGATGTAAACATTAATTCTTGTAGATTACAAAACAACTAGAGCCAACTTTGCAATTTCACTGTCATATTCGTGTTCAGCATATAAAAATTGATAAGAAATGACTATTTTTATTTCAGTAACATGACTTTTGTAAAAATTTGTTGACCAGTGAAATCATTACTACTCTATCAAAGTGTATGGAAAACTGAATATTTTCATTGCAGGTTTTAACCAGCCATGAAAACTCATCAGTTGATCAGTACATAATACAGAAATGTCAGCAAAATAATGGTGCTATAGACAAGTGGTATGAATGTTGAATCCAGTGTTTTAAAAAAAAAAAGACACAAATAGATTTGCAATAGTAGATTCCATGGTTGCCACTGAGATCTATAAATACAGCTGATATTCAAACAGACATTTTTTTATAACACTAAGTAGACAAACAAAGTACCCAAAAATTTACTGGATAGTGTTTGTGGTCTGGCCTGCTGTCCAAAATGTCTGTGGTTGCAGCCAGGGCTTCATCATGTGGCATGGAGCTGAGATAGGGAGGATTGGCATAGTGGTTGGGACAAAGTACCTCAGGCCAGGGGTTCAAATCCCACTAGAGGACAGCAACCTTGGGCTGGAAGGACTGGGGTTTCTAGTCCCACAAGTGCTCTTTGTGGTCTTGGGCAAGCCACTTAACCCTCCATGGCCCATGTTCCCTGTAAAATGGTTTTCTCCAAGTTATAAAGCCCTGTTCATTGTAATTTCAGTTTGTTCAATGTAAACTACCTTGACATCATGAAAGGCGGTATATAAGAAATGTAAATTAGATCAATGGAGATCTACAGCATATTTGCATCTAAAATCACAATCAAGGACTTTGCAATGGTGAAATCTTATTTATTTATGTTTCTATACTGCTTTATCTATAAACCAAAGCAGTTTACAGGGAATAATTTTCCTGTACTGTAGTTTACATTAAAGTTACAAGGAGCTGTTTTTAACAATAACTGGATTAAAAGGAAATAAACGTGTTAATCAAGAACAATTATTTAGTTTTCGTAGTCATATGAAGTCAGTGTGGGAAAGGCATGTGGGTAGAGCTAGAAGTTGGATTTAGTGTGTGGGCAATTTAGTTCCCCTTCAAAGTGTTCTATGAAAAGATGTATTTTTAGTTCTTTACAAAATGTTAAGTCAGATATGCTTCTTATTCGTTCAAGGAGGAAAATTAACCTGATGATGTTTTTAAAAAATGCATTGTGTCTTTTATATAGGCAGGAATCTGAGAAACAAAAGGTTTAAAAAATGTATCAACAAAATAAACAGTTAACAGCTCCAAGAAAGAATCTTTTAAAGGTATTATAGGTTGTCCTGGCCTATCTAAAGACTTATGCATCTTAGGTAACATACAAATGCAACGTGTGCTCTTGAGTCAATGCTGACTCCTGCCCCTGGATTTTCTTGGCAAGGTGCAACAGGAGGTAGATTGCCAGGGCTTTGTTCCATGCAGCAAGTCTACTGCACTTGGTGTTCCAAGGAGGTCTCCTATCCAATCACTGCCCCTGTTTAGCTTCACAGATCAACCAAGAGCAGGCTCTGTCGAGGATGTTAGGTGCAACACTGCCATTTTAACTGTTGGGGTGTGGATAACATTTTCTCGGTTTTCTCCTAATACGCACCATATTAGTACAGGTGAACTTAACTACACTTATGCTAATCACACAGGACATAGTTAGCGCACAGTGTGTACATACAGCTCACTCTGCCCACTCTCTGCTCCTAAACACCTACTCCCGTCCCTAACGGGATGCACAGTTAGAGTGGGAATTGGCCTGCGCTATCTTAGACTTACACTAGCTGGCAATATATGTCCCAGCATGCCTTCAGTGCTACCTACTAGTGCCTGTTTGTAAAAGAGCCCCAATAATTCAAAATGTTGCACTTTTTTTGTGATCTTTTTTACTGTATTCTAAATTAAGGACCCCTTTTACTAACACTAAGGAGCTGCAGCTCCGATATCACACGGAAGCTGCTACCGCGGACTAGTAAACATACCCCTTAGCTTAAGCTCTCTGCCACACTGCCCATAGGAATAAAATAGGCCATTCAATGGGCTAAGTGTTAGTAAAAGGGCGTTAGGTATCCCTCAAAAACAATGTCTTGTTATTTTGAAACACAAAGCATATAGAATTTTGCATAATTCAGACCTTTTGACACAGAAGTTTGAATGTTGTCTGCAGAATTCCAGCTGGAGTAACAAATGGTTGTTCCAGCAGTTTGCTTGTGTTGGGATGCTGGTTTTCCTTTTCTGGGTTGTGTTATCCATTTTGGACACTTATGCTCAAAATAATATATAAAAAGGAAAGGAACAAAAGGGAGAGTAAAATATTGCAGATATCCACTGACTCCAGGTCAAAAAGAATTCAAGTGAAAAAAGGTTTCAGAGCACAAATGATGAAATCCAGTCAGCAAATTTTCTGCAAACAGTTATGGCTAGGAGTAATAGTATGATTATAGTGCTTGTGTCCTAAGTTCTAACTCCAATAGGCTTCAATCTCAGCTGGATGTGAGTTTTGAGGGTAAAGAGGATTTAATTGCATTTTCACCTGTTCCACAACAAACTTGTCTTTGTACTGAAAATTCTCTTAAACCATCAAACACATCTCTGATTTATGTGAAGAGGTAATTTTGAAAGGCTTATACATGGTATAGACACATGAACGTTGCAATCATGCACATCCCAGAAAATTAATGAGCACAAATCAGTTTATAAAGAAACATAGAAACATGACAGAAGAAATAGCATAGTTACTCACCTGTAACAGGTGTTCTCCAGGGACAGCAAGAATCAGTCCTCACATATGGGTGGCATGGGTGCCGATGGAGCCCTCGCAGAAGCATCTCCCCAGCTTTCAAAGAAAGCCTTTGGGAGATGCCACCACACATGCATGGTGCCCTTCCCGCCCAAGGTTGCCATCTTGCTCAGTCAGATGACAGCTAAAAGATGTCAAAAAGAAAATGGTAAAGAAGCAACTCCAAGGGGAGGAGGGAGGTTTGTGAGGACTGATTCCTGCTGTCCCCAGAGAACACCTGCTAAAGGGTGAGTAACTATGCTTTCTCCGGAAACACGCAGGAAGTCAGTCCTCACTTATGGGACTCCCTAGCTACAGGCTACTGAAGCTCATAGAAAAACACTGAAACCCACAGGGGGAGCCAAGCAGCAATTAAGTCCATAGAAACAGACTCCAGTAGGACCGTGTGTCCAAAGGGAACCAATACTCCGATAGCCTGAACACAAAAGGGTCAGAGGGTAAGAGTTGCCTAGATCCCGAAGAGATTACAGAGCATGGCCTGGCTGAAGGCACTGTCCCATTGCGACTCTCTCTCCAGGCAGTAATAGCTGCAAGGGTATGGACTGAAGACCAGGTGGAAGCCCAGCAGATATCCAACATCAGGACAGAGCGCAGGTTTGCCACAGAGGGTTTCATGGCCCTGACCCGGCCATCCAGCATGAGCCCAACCTGCTCATAGACGAGAGCAATGCAGTCCGCCACCGTGGATTGTGTTTGCTCGGTCACCGCTTCTCCCAGCCACCTGGAATTGTAGGAAACAAAAAGCTGAGAAGCTTTGTGATGGCCCTGCATACACTGAATGTAGAAGGACAGGGCCCTCTTACAGTTTAAGTGTGATGGATGGTCTCTGCCCTGCTGGAATGAGGCCTTGTGAAGAAGGTGAGTAGCACCACCTCCTGGTTGAGGTGAAAGGAAGATACCACCTTTGGAAGGAATTTGGGGTGCATGCGTAGCACGACACTGTTCTTGTAGAATCTGGTATACGGTGCCTCTGCCACTAGGACTTGGAGCTTGCTGACCTTGTAAGTGGAGGGGAATGCCACCAGGAACATGACCTTCCATGAGAGGTACCTCAGGTGGCAAGTAATCAGGGGCTCAAATGGCGGGTGGGTGAGCTGCGCCAACACTATGTTGAGGTCCCACTCTGTCACCAGAGGGTGGATGGGGGGTTTGCAAATCAGGAGTCCCCTCAGGAAGTGGGTCACCAGAGGCTGGACCAAGAGGGACTTGCCCTTAATGGGGTGGTGGTGCGCCACTAGGGCACTAAGGTGTACCTTGATGGGGTTCAATTTTAGCCCAGATTGTGAGAGATAAAGAAGATATTGCAGCACCATCTGCACCGGGTAGGAGAGTGGGTTTACCCGTTGCTCTGCACACCACACCAAGAATCTGTCCCATTTGAAGGCATAAGCCCTCCTGATGGAGGTCTTACGGGAGGCCAGCAGAATCTCTTCCCCCGAGAGTTTTAAAAGGGGCTAAGGTTACCCTTTAAGCAGTCATGCTGTCAGTGACAGGAACCCCAGGTTGGGGTGCAGCGGGCAGGAGAGAACCCTCCTCCTAAGACAAGAGCCCAGGGGAGCTCCCCAGGGGATCAATGCCTCCACTGATAATTGGGAGAGCAGCGGGAACCACGGCTGCCTGGGCCACCATGGAACCACCAGGATCAGTGACACTTCGTCATGAAGAGCCTTGAAGAGGGTCTTGGCAATAAATGGCGTGGGTGGGAAGGCGTACATGTGGCCTTCCAACCACAGAATGAGGAACACATCCTTCGCTACACAGGATGGCAGGGCTGACAGGAGCAGAAACAGGGCAACTGGAGAAGAGGTCCACTGTGGGGGTCCCCTAGAGTCAGAAGAGCTGGGAGGCCACTCTGGAGTCCATCTGCCACTCGTGCGGTTGGAGGACCCTGCTCAATTTGTCTGCCAGGGTGTTGTTCTGGCCTGGAAGTAAACAGCCCGTAGGAGTATTCCCTGACAAATTGCATAGGAGCAGAATGTCATTGCTTCACGGCAGAGGGTGTGAGACCCCATTCCCCCCTGCTTGTTCATGTAGAACATTAAAACTTGATTGTCCATTTGGATCAGCACTGACTGGTGCCTCAGGTAGTGGCAAAATGCTCAGAGGGCTAGATATATTACTTGAAGCTCCATGAAGTTGATTTGCTGTTTGCCCTCGGCTTGTGTCCAGCTGCCCTGAGTCCAAAGTTACTCACAGTGGGCTCCCCATCCTAGCAAGGAGGCATCCATTGTGAGGACCATTCAAGGACTTGGAATTTGGAAGGGCATCCCTGCTTGAAGGTGTTGTAGATTTTGCCACCAAGTCAGAGATTCTGCCAACTGGTGGGTCACTGAGACTCTGTCTTGGAGGCAGCCCATGGCCCATGTCCACTGGTCTGGAAGGCACCACTGGTCTGGAAGGCACCACTGAGCAACCCTCATGTGCAGATGGGCATCTGAGGTGACATAGATCATGGAAAACCATGTGCTCGAGTAGACGCAGTAAAAACCTAGCTGATAGCAAGGGATGGTGTTGTATGTCTGCAGCTAATGTTCTGAGATGGTCCAAGAAGAGGAAGGCCTTTGCCTGAACAGTGTCCAGTTTCACCCCTATGAACTCCAGACATTGTGTCGGGAGGAGGTGGGACTCATAAGAACATAAGATAAGAACATAAGATATGCCATACTGGGTCAGACCAAGGTCCATCAAGCCCAGTATTCTATTTCCAACAGTGGCCAATCTAGGTCATACGTACCTAGCAGTTACCCCAAGGGACACAGGTTCCGCAATGTTTGTATTGCTTCAAGCATTGATATCCTGGGTCCCTTCTTAATAATGGTTTATGGACCTTTCCTTCAGGAACTTGTCCAAACCTTTTTTAAACCCAGCTACACTAACAGCCTTTACTACATCCTCCGATAACAAATTCCAGAGTTTGATTACACGTTGAGTGAAAAAATATTTTCTTTTATTAGTCTTAAATAGTTTACCCTGTAGCTTCATTGCATGTCCCCTAGTCTTTCTATATTCTGATAAGGTAAACAATCGATCTACGTTTACCCGTTACACTCCGTTCATTAATTTATAGACTTCTATCATATCTCCCCTCAGCCGTCTCTTTTCCAGGTTAAAGAGCCCTAACCTTTTTAGCCTTTCTTCATAGGAGTATCCTTCCATCCCTTTTACCATTTTGGTGGCTCTTCTCTGAACCTTTTCTAAAATCGCTATATCCTTTTTAAGATACAGCGACCAGAATTGCACACAATATTCAAGGTGCGGTCTCACCATGGAACGATATAAAGGCATTATAATATCTTTTGTTTTATTTTCCATTCCTTTCCTTATCATACCTAGCATTCTATTTGCTCTCTTGGCCGCCGCTGCACACTGGGCCGAGGGTTTTAACATGGTATCCACAATGACGCCTAAATCTTTTTCCTGGGTGGTGGTTCCTAATGTGGAACCTTGCATCGTGTAACCATAGTTTGGGTTGTTCTTCCCTAGGTGCATAACCTTGCACTTGTCCATATTAAATTTCATCTGCCATTTTGATGCCCAGTCTTCCAATTTATCAAGATCCTCTTGCAATTTTCCACAATCCTCTTGGGTTTTAACAACTTTAAATAGTTTTGTGTCATCTGCAAATTTGACAACCTCACTCGTTATTCCACTTTCCAGGTCATTTATGAATATGTCAAAAAGCAGCGGACCCAGCACAGATCCCTGGGGTACACCACTATTCACCTTTCTCCATTGGGAAAATTGTCCATTTAGCCCTACCCTCTGCTTTCTATCTTTTAACCAGTTCCTGATCCACAATAGTACACTGCCTCCTATCCCATGACTCTTTAGTTTTGCCAAAAGTCTCTGATGAGGGACCTTGTCAGAATGCTTTTTTACAAAACCCAGATGTTGTAGGATGTGGATGGTGCATGCCATAGTTTATTGCACCTCTGTGACTGTGCCTTCTTTTATGAGCCAGTCACCCAGGTAGGGGAAAAACGAATACCCCAGGAGGTGGAGGTAGGTGGCCACTACTGCCAGACATTTGATGAAGACTCTGGGGCCTTCCCCCACCATAAAGTGAAGGTACTACCTGTGCCTGGGGTGAATGAAGATATGGGTATAGGCATCCTTCAGATCCAAGGAGCATAGCCAAGCTTCCTGATGGAGGTAAGGCAGCAATGTTCCAAGGGAGAGCAACTTGAACTTCTCCCTCACCGGGAACTTGTTCACGTTCCACAGGTCAAGGATGGCTTTAGGCCTCCTGTCCTTTTTGGCATGAGGAAATACCTGAATTATAACCTTTTCCTGCTGAGATGTTGGGGTACTGGTTCCATCGTCTTGTCTTAGAGAAGGCCTGCGAGATCCTGCAGTAGAAGGTCCTGGTGAAGAGAAGACCTGGGGAGCTCTCCTGGAAAGAAAGGGGGTAGAGGAGGTAGCCCTCCTTGACCACCTGAAGTGCCCAGGAATCGGTGGTGATGGCTGGCCACCTGTGGGCATAGTGGATCAGACGTCCCCCTGTGGGCTACTATCCTCCTTAGGGTAGAGAGGCTATGCGAAGGAGTCAAAAACTCCCTCTGGCTGGGCCGGAGCCAACCCTAGGTACTTGGGATCCTTCTGCTTACAAGGGCCTTTCCCATGACCCTTGGTCTGCTGACTCTGCTGAGGAGCTGGAGAGGTCTGGAAATGTGGGTAGTTTTTATAAGCAGCTCTTTCCTCGGGTAAAAGAGCTTTTTACCCGAGCCCCTCCATCAGGGAGGGCCAGCGGTCTTTTTAGAGAGCCTGGTCCTCGTCATGAACTTGGTCTTCAACTCAGCAGTCTTTTCAATCATGGGTTTGCCAAAGAGGTTCTCCCCTTGTCCTGAATCATAGGCTGCTTCAATCATGAATTTGGAGTCTTGAACCGCTGCAGGGTTTCTTGGAGAAATCAGCCAAGAACCCAGTGTGCTCCTTTGCCAGGTCTCTCAGATACATGCCCATATACAGCTGATAGGCCTGGTTCCGGCTGATGAGCATCGAGCACTGGTAGCACTTTCTGCTGAGGTATCTAAGGTGCGAGCCTCCCTAATGGGGGCACCAAGGAGTGTGTCTTCTGGCTCTTCAGACAATGCATGACCAACTCCACCACCCTGGAGTTATGCGGCAGCTGTGCCTTCTGGAAGCCAGGGCTCCAGCAGACCCAATATACCGAGTTGAGCTGCTTGCTCACAACGGGCACCGATGCTGGTGTTTCCTACATATAGAACATTAGCAGTTCCAAAATGGAAGGAATGGGAACCGTGAGTGATTTCCTCAGTGGTGCCTCGTACTGGAGGATTTCTAGTTCCTCCATCTGAGGATCCTCCTCCGATTCCATTGGAAATACTAAGGCCTTTGACATGTCCCTCACAAAGTCGAGGAAAGCCATGTCCTCAGGTGGGGACTGATGCTGGGGCTCATAAGGTGGTGAGTCTGAGGGGACGTTGCGGTGGCGATGGATGTCCGGGGACTCCTCGTCCTCAGTCTCCCATTCCGAGTAGTTGGTCAAAGACTCGAGGGAGGGGTGGCTTGCGAGCTTTGAGCCTGAGCCTTGCCGGCCTCCCTCGGAGGTCCCACAGCTGGTGCCATGTGCACTAACCAGTGAATACCTTGATTCTGTAGAACGAGATCCAAATCTAGATCTCGGTCGAGGATCGATTGGAGGCTATATAGTCTTGAGGATCGGCTCAGCATCAAGAGACTTCCTCGATGTCGAGGGCCCAGTTGTCTAGGTGGAAGAACCGGCTGTGACAGACAGCAACGCCTGCTGCTGGTTTGTGAAGGCAGACAAGCTGTGTTCCAGGGCCGCCATTCTGGTTTCCAGTCCAGAAGACTCCACAGCTATCGGCATGGACACCAAGGAACTCAGGCTTGGCACCGGTTCCCCCGAGGGGGAGTCTTCAATGAAGATGGCCTCGGATGTCCAAGGACGATCTTCAGGCAATTCCTTCTGGGTGACCTTGGTGGGCCACTCCCGCTCCGGGCCCTCGGACAAGCATCTTGGACTGCGGGACCTGGCTCGGGGCTTACCCAGCCTGCCAGAGCCATCCAGGGATGCTGCCTTCGAGGTTTTCTTATTCTTCTTCTGTTCCCTCAAGGTTGACCCCCTTTCTGAACATCTGCGGCGTCGACTGGGGGCCGCATGGGTGCAATGGGAGTCTGTGGCTTCAGAAGGGGTCTTGGCCTTCGGAGGCAACAGGGACTCCGGGAAAAACTTATCATGCGCTGCTGGCTGCTCTTGAGGGCCTTGGTAGACATCTTTTTACAAAGACCACAGGCCATGGAGTCGTGGTCTGGCCCTAGGCAGTGTAGGCAGCAGTCGTGTGTATCGGTAAAGGACATGATTTTTGTACACCAATCGCACTTCTTGAAGTCACTAGTAGCCAATGGGGAAAAAAGTACCCCAGCAAGGTCAAAGTCCCGTGGTGCTGCCAGTTGGAAAAAAGGCGCGAAGGTGCCAAGAAGGAAAAAATATATGTGAACCCAAAACTTGATGCTGAGGCACCGGGCTTGGGTGGCAGGAAGAGTACTAGTGCACAACCGGAGGAGAGAGTATGAAACTCAGGCAAAAAATCACCTTTTTCCAGGGGGAAAGCAGACAGATATCTTAAGGGCTCCATGGAAAAAAGGAGATTGAGCAAGATGGTACCTTTGGGTGGGAAGGGCACCACATATGTGTGGTGGCATCTCCCAAAGGCTTTCTTTGAAAGCTAGGGAGATGCTTCCATGAGGGCTCCATCGGCACCAATGTCACCCATATGTGAGGGCTGATATCCTGCTTGTTCCCAGAGAAAGACCCTATAGCCCATCTAGTCTGCCCTTCCATATCAATTACAATAGTCCTTTTTTATCATTTAGAGATCCTCTGTGTTTGTCCCATGCTTTTTTGAATTTAGATACTGTCCTTGTATCTACCACCTCTACTGGGAGACTATTCCATGCATCTACCACTCTTTCCATAAAGAAATATTTCCGCATATTACTCCCAAGTCTTTCATTCTCATCCTATGTCCCCTTGTAGCAGAGCTTGCCTTCAATTGAAAGAAACCCTCCTGCACATTTCTGCCACAGAGGTATTTAAATGTCTCTCTCATATCACCCCTATCCCACCTTTCCTCTAAAGAATACATATTAAGATCTTTAAGTCTGTCCTCATATTCTTCATAATGAAGAACATTAACCATTTTAGTAGCAATCCTCTGCACCGACTCCAACCTGTTTATATCATTTTGAAGATGTGGTTTCCAGAATTACACACAATACTCCAAATGAGGTCGCACCAAAGACTTATACAGAGGTGCCATCACTTCCTTTCTTCTGCTGGCCATTCCTCTCCATATGTACTCAAGCATCACTCTAACTTTTGCCATCACCTTTTCTACCTGTTTAGCTACTTTGAGATCATCAGACACAATCACGCCTAGGTCCCATTCTACTTTCGTAGACAGAAGTATGTCACCTGTTATACTGTACCGCTCCCTTGGATTGTTGCAGCCCAAATGCACGATCCTACATTTTTAGCATTAAATCGCAGCTGCCAAATTCTAGACCATTCTTCAAGCTTAGCTAGAACCCTACTCATGTTATCTACTCTCAGTGTCTACTCTATTGCAGATTTTGGTATCATCCTCAAAGAGGCAAACCTTACCCAACAGCCTTTCAGCTATATCACTAACAAAGATGTTAAAAAGAATCGGACCAAGGACAGATCCCTGGGGCACACCACTGGTAAACTCCTCCTCCTC
Organism: Ichthyophis bannanicus; assembly: GCA_033557465.1. Lineage (NCBI taxonomy): Eukaryota > Metazoa > Chordata > Amphibia > Gymnophiona > Ichthyophiidae > Ichthyophis > Ichthyophis bannanicus. Next base: position 1,378,273,456 of record CM066033.1, on the reverse strand, counting down.
CTCACAGTGAGCTCCATTTACCTGTATCCATTGTTGCTTATCACTCAACCAATTTCTAACCCAATCAGTAACTTTAGGGTCCATCCCTAGGGTGCCTAGTTTGTTTATAAGTTACCTGTACAGAACGGTATTAAAGGCTTTACTGAAATCTAAATACACCATATGTAGGGCTCTCCTTCAGTCCAACTAGCTGATCACCAAGTTTGACAAGACCTGCCTCTGGTAAATCTATGCTGTCTTGGATCATGCAATCCATTGTACTCCAGAAACCTCCCTATTCTCTCAATGTCATCCTTATGCCTGCTTTTGTGTAAAGCGACCATATGTGCCTTTCTCTAGTCCTTTGGTACCACTCCCAACCCCAAAGAGGCATTGCAAAGGTCACATAGTGGAACCTCTAGAACATCCCCAAGTTCCCTCAGTATTCTTGGATGTATCCCATCCGGACCCATGGCTTTGTCTACTTTTAGTTTAACTAGTTCCTCACAAACACAGTCTTCTGAAAATCATTTGAGATCTCTGTCACTCCTGTTCCTATTTGTGGGTGTTTTCTGAGGTCCTGCTCCTGGCCCTTCATCTGTGAACACAGAACAGAAATATTTGTTAAGCAATTCTGCTTAATCTGCATCAGTTTCTGCATATTCCTCTCCTGCACCCTTGAGTCTGACAATACCAGTTTTGCCCTTCCTCCTCTCATTAACATATCTGAAAAATGTCTTATCCTCACATTTTATTGTATTGGCTATTTCTTCTTCTTTTTGTACCTTTGCTTTCCTGACTACTTTGCCAGCCTCTCTAAGTTTTTCCAAATCAAGATGCTAGTCTTCCTCTCTCTGTGATCTCTTGTATTTCATGAAGGCTTCGCTCTTTTTCTTCACCTTTTCAGCTACTTCTTTTGAGAGCCATAGCGGCCTCCTTTTCCTTTTACATTTATTTACCTTTCTAACAAAAAGGTTTGCTACCCTTAAAATATCCCCCTTCAGTTTTGCCCACTGCTGTTTTACATCCCCCCGCTGTTCCCATCTAGCTAATGACTCCTTGAGGTCTTGGCCCATCTTGGCAAAGTTAGTTTTCCCAAATTCTAAGACCCTTGCTTTTGAATAGATTTTATCAGCTCTTGTCCCGATACTGAACTATGCCATCTGGTGATCACTGGGTATGAGGTGATCTCACACTGTAACATCCCCATTGGTAAGCACTAAGTCCAGTATGGCCCCTTCACGTGTGGGTTCTGTCACCAGTTGCCTGAATAGTTCTCTCTGTAGAGAATCCAGGATCTCCTTACTTCTAGATGGCACCGCAACAGGGATGTACCAATCCACATCCAGCATATTGAAATCACCTATCAGTATCACTTCTTCTTTCATGGAAGTACTGTGTATGTCTTCTATTAAATCTTCGTCCACTTTTACTCCCTGTGAGGGGAATCTGTATATAACTCCAATGCAAATGGATTTCCCTTTCCCTCTTTTTTTAGTTCGACTCACAGTGCCTCCTTTCTTCCTTTAAAGCCCTGCAATTCTATAGCTTTAATATCATTTTTACATATAGTACCACTCCACCTCTGCTTCTTCCTCCCTATCCTTCCTGAATAAAGCATAACCCGGTATAATTGCATCCCAGTCATGTTTTTCCCGTGAACCATATCTCCGTAACCAGCACTAAATCCAAGTCAGCCTCTTCCATTAAATCCTCAACATCTGGGATCTTATTTCCCATGCTACGGACATGAATACACACTGCTTTCCCTATTACCCATTTCTACAGAGGTATTTAATGTTTCACTTCTTACCCCTAAACAAAGACATGGTGAGGGGTTGCCTGCACAGAGCGACAGGTGCACCTACTCTCGCCATCTTGCTGGGCAGACTAGATGGACCATGCTGGTCTTTATCTGCCGTCATTTACTATGTTACTATGTTACTTACCTGAGGGCTCTCTTCACCCGTTCACATTGAATCTAGTTTAAAGCCCTCTAGTAGGTTAGCCAGTATGTTGCTGAAGACACATCGACCCTTCTTGACAGATAGAAACATAGACATATGACGGCAGAAAAAGACCACATGGCCCATCTAGTCTTCCCTTCGATATCAACTACAATAGTCCCCTTTTTACCTTTAGAGATCCTCTGTGTTTGTCCCATGCTTTTTTGAATTCAGATACTATCCTCATGTCCACCACCTCCACTGGGAGGCTATCCCACGCATCTACCACTCTTTCCATAAAGAAATATTTCCACATATTCCTCCTGAGTCTATCTTCTTTCACTCTCATCCTATATCCCCTCATAGCAGAGCTTGCCTTCAATTAAAAGAGACCCTCCTGTGCATTTATGCCACAGAGGTATTTAAATGTCTCTATCATATCGCCCCTAGCTCGCCTTTCCTCTAAACTATACACATTATGATCTTTAAGTCTGTCTTCATAAGCTCATAATGAAGACCACTAACCATTTTAGTAGCCACCCTCTGCACCGACTCCAACCTGCTTATATCCTTTTGAAAGTGCAGTCCCAGAATTGTACGCATCTCTGTTGGACACCATCTCAGCTATGCAGCCCTTGTAAAATTATCCCATGGTCCAGGAAACCAAAACACTCTCGATGACACTATCCACACAGCCATGCACATCTCCAGGATGCGAACTTCTCTGCCTCGACCTTTACCCTCAACAGGGAGGATTGAAGAGAACACCACCTGCATACCTATCTGCTTCACTCTCTGTCCCAGAACCATGAAGTCACTTCTGCTATGCTCGGAGGGATATCTAGCACTATCATTTGTGCCAACATGGATGAGCAATATCGGATAATAGTCAGTAAGCCCTTAGTGAGTCTCGGCAAACTCTCCTTAAGATCTCGGATATTGGCATTTGAAAGACAGAACGCCTCTCTGCACATCAAATCTGGTCAGCAGATGGATGCCTCTGTACCCCTCAGAAGAGAGAGTCACCAACCACCACTATCCTTTGCTTCCTTGTTGTCACTGATTCTGCAACTTTGGGATGCTCGAGCTGTGGTTCTTCCCTTTCCTCGGATGCTTCCACCTCCTCCACTTCCAGGGCTGCATATGGTTCTTCAATTCAAGGGCTGGAGGAGGTGGAGTGTTGATACTGCAGGATCTGGTGAGTTTCAGCATGCAGATGATGGCAAAGCAATAAGAATATATGGTTTGCAATGGGGGTCATTCTGTCCAGCTATTTGGCTCTCTGTAGGCCCCGTCAATACCCTCCCTGCAGCAGGTTTGTACAGGGAGGCCTAGATGGGAGCAGGAGGGGGTATTCTGAAGGCAGAGAGAAGGCAGGGTATGGGAGGTCGTGATCCTGGACGTACAGGGCCAGTTCAGAGTTTGGCCTGTAAGTTCGGGGCCTCGAATCTAGATGGGGAACTTATTCCACCTCAAAGGTGTAATAGGTCCCCCTGGACAGAGGGGGATCATGGCGCGGAACCAGGGGATACAGGTGAGGAGATGCAGGGGGTTCCCCTCAACTCAACCCAGGCCTAGGAAGGCCGAATTAGGAGTCGGACTTCAGGGAACAGGCATCCGGGTTTGGTGGGCCAGGACCATGGCTCGTGAATGGAGCCACTGTGTCATGATGACAGGATGCCTTGGCAACATGGCTCCATTCATGGGACCGGCTGAGTTAGCCGGGTAGTTGAGAGACATATGGCTGGACAGAATCAGGTCCAGGCCTGCACGTCCAGGCGCTAGTCCCGATTCTGATCCTGTGAGGGCTGCGGGATCAGAATTAACTCTAACGTTGCACGTCCGATTCTGTCCGGCCATACAGGGGGCTGGATGTTTATGAATGGAATTGGCCTCAATGTGATAAGAAATCCAGATCTTTACGTCACGTCATTTCTGGTCGGTCTGGAAGTGTCTTATCATTTTTATTACAAAATCTTATATTCCTGGATTATTTTGAAATTTCCTATTAGGATTCTCAAAATAAAGTAATTGATGCAATGTTCTGGTCCTCACATGAGTTCCTCAAATCAAGGTGTCATCTTGGTCTGCTCTGTGCCATGTGGTCTTATTTATTTATTTATTGTTCTTTTATACCGCACTCTTAAAAATCAGCGCGGTTTACATAAAACGGTTCTGTGCCGAATAGGTTCCTATTAGGCACTTACAAAGAACAGGAAGTTAAACTTGGGTTTCAACTGGGGGAACTATGTACATCAATTTCAATTTATCTACAGTATGTTTCTGTGAATTTATTCTTGCCTTCAACATTCGCCATGTTTTCCCAGTATTGCTTCCTTCTTCGCAATTTCTGAAATGAAGATTATATATGACATTACTGGAGGAGCTAGGATTCCTTCACGTTGAATGTTTTTCCCATGTGTGTAACTATGGGGCCCTGGCATAACTTGCAGCTTGGTATATTGTCTGAACAATGACTGGTTAGAAGGGATGATGGGGGAGTCAAGGGAGGAAGAGGGGTATGAAGATGAAGGAAGAGTGTTTGAAGGAAAGAGAAAGGGAACATATGCAAAAGAGGGAGGAGTGTCTGGAGTGAGTGGATGTGAAGAGGGAAAATGTGTCCAGAGAGCTGACTGAGAAGAGGGAACAGTATGCGTAGTGAACTGGTGTAGGATAAAGAACTTCTAGAGACAGAAAATGGGAGGGAGAAGTAGGGAGTAGTTGGAGGGAAGGGTGAGAGATAGATGAAAATCTGAAGGGGCTAGGAAGTGGTTGAGAGGCAGTGTAAAATGTCAAGGGAATGGAAAGGGTGAGAAAATGTGGAAATGGGACTGGAGAGAAGTTGGAAGAGAGAGAATAGGAAGCTGGGTAAGGGGTAAAAAAATGAAGAAAGGGAATGTAAACAAGGAGAGGGTTGAGCATAATTTAAGAAAGTCCATAGAAAAAGCATCTAAATAAAATCAGGTCAATTTTCAGTGGTGGTGGTGGTGGTGGTGGTGGTGGGGATATCTTAAAAACTGGCTGCAATGCTTATAATAATATGTGGAGGATAAGGCTGTACATTTAAACTCCAAGGTGGTCAGCCATGGAGTTTAAACGTTCATCAGATCATCAGCACCAGTATCGATAATGATTGCCACTGAATATTCAGATTATGTGACCACTATCTGGCAAGTGGTAATTTTCAGCTGCTATCTGTAGAAGTTATTCAAATAGCAATTCAGGCTAGCTTTTATGCAGCCTAAGCTATCTGGATAACTTAGTTGGATAATGGCTGAAAATTTCCACTGTTCGGATAATGAGGTTTTTGCAGTCTTTTGTACTGTGTGCCACACATACTATATACTTCTCTCCCAGTTGGTCAAAGATCATATCTGTTCATTTGGTACAAAGAGCTCCTGGGTCTCAGAGAATGAGTCCGATCTCTGGAGCTGAGGCAGACAAGAGAGATATACAGAGGAGACCCCCAGGATATTGTAGAAAAATCCCACCTACAGTCTGGCAGCCTCAGTGCTGCCTTAGAGGTCACTTGGAAGGAGAGCTTCACCTTGGTATGGCAAGAAATGATCCTGTAGCCAGAACCTTCCCTCCAGGGGATGCAATATCCTCTTGGGTGAGGATGTGTCTCCAGGAGCTTCTGTCCAGCAGAGAAGGGTTAGGATGGCCCTTTTTGTCAGTGATTCCATCAGGAAGCATGTAGCTAGCTGGGTGCCTGGTGGGTGTGAGGATCTCTTGGTCACTTTCTGCCTAGTGCGAAGTGGCAGACCTTACGTGTCACCTCAATAGGATTCTGGAAAGTGCTGGGGAGGGGCCAGTTCTCATGGTACATGTGGGGAAAAATGACATAGGAAAGCATGGGAAAGAGGTTCCGGAAGCCAAATTTAGGCTTTCAGGTAGAAAGTTGAATTCCAGGACCTCCAAGGTAGCACTCAGAAATGCTCCCTGTTCCATGTGCAGGACACAAGATGCAAGCAGAGCTCTGGAGTCTCAGTGCATGGATGAGACAATGGTGCAGGGAAAAAAGCTTTAGATTTGTGAGGAACTGGGCAATGTTCAAGGGAACAGGGGGCCTTTTCCAGAAGGATGGGCTCCACCTTAACCAGAGTGGAACCAGGTTGCTGGCACTAACCTTTTTAAACTAGATAATGGAGGAAAGTCAACAGTCGCCCAAGAGTACATGGTTTGAAATAATGTATCTTTGAAGAAACTGGGAGGTTAGGGTATCCCAGGAGAGAGGCTGCAATAAAGGTAAAAGTAAGTCCACATGCCTTTAAGTAAAAAAGCATTCAGAGTTGAAAGAGTCTAAATTACCTCTGTCAGCTGATAAGCAAGTTGTCAATATGAACAAAAAGCATACTTTTGATTTACCTGTGTACAAGTGCTAGTCAAAAATATAAGATGAGAGAATTAGAAAATGCAGTATAGCACTGAAATAATGCAGTGTTAGGGCAGATCAAATTGATGGAAAGGTGGTGCTATATGATAAAGAGGTCATCATGTCAAATTTTGCAGGAAAGAAAATGCACTGTAGAATGTTTATGGATAGAAATTCCATGTGAGAAGGGGAAAGGAATGGCAGTGGGTGTGTAGTATCATCTGCCTGGCCAGAATGAAAAGACAGATGATGCAGATGACAGAAGTTAGGGAAGTAACAAAACTGGCGAAACGGCCATAATGTGTGATTTCAGTTACCCCAGTATCAACTGGGTCAATGCCACATCAGGACATGGTCCTGAGATAACGTTTGTAGATGAAATAAATGCTTCATGGAGCAGCTGGTTCAGCAACATATGAGGAGGAGCTATGTATTTTACTTTACCATGTGACTTAGCCTTTCTTTCTGGAGCCTTCCATTTTGGAGGTTTCCTGGCTGGTGAGAGCATCATTATTGCAAGACTCTGCTAACTTTTATGCTTTCTTTGGGCATTTTCCTGGGCCCGTTTAGAATATATCTTGTTATTTATTAATTTATATATTGTCAGTGTATGTCTTAGTCTTCTGTCTGGCCTGCTACTCTCTGCAATTTCATTGTCATCTCTCTCTTCTCAACACTTGACTATATTGCCTCTGTAGTCTGATTCTCTACCATCTGCCAGCACAGTTTAGGAGTGCCTTGTTTTCCTATTCCGCTAAAGTCTGTCTTGTAGATATTTAGAGGTTTTTGCCTAGCCTGAGTTTACTGTGGAATCTTTTCAATTTCCCTGCCTTCTGTGCTAGACCAGCTCCCTCCCCCTGCTGGGATGTTGTTCAGAAGCTTACCTCCCTGAGCACATAAGCTCCTGGGATCCTGTCTGGCGAGAGCACCCAAGGTCGGTGCTACCATTAGGCCATAATGACTCCATATCATTCAATAGTGTGAGCTCATCTTGGGTATTGTTTAAAGTTCTGGATGCTACATCCACAAAAATATGTAGCGGAATTATGCAAAATACAGAGCAGGGCAACCAGGATGATAAAGAGAATGAAATACCACTTTTATGAGGAAAGGCTTAAAAAGTTAGGGCTCTTCAGCTTGGAGAAGAGACCACAGAGGAGAGATATGAAGCAGGTCTATAAAAAATAATGAGTGGAATGGAATAAGTAAATGTGAACCAGCTGTTTATTCTTTCAAATGGTACTAAGACAAAGGGGATGTGCAATGAAGCTACTAATTAGTATATTTAAAACAAAGTGGAAAAATATTTTTTCAATCAAAGCGTAATTGAGCTCTGGAATTCGTTGTTGGAGGATGAAGGAAAGGTTTTTAGTGTAGCTTTGCTTCAAGGGGGATTGGATGCTTCTGGGAGATGGGGGGGGGAATCAGATTTATTGATTTATTTATTTTACGCTTTTATATACCGCACTCTTTAAAATCAGTGCGGTTTAGAGATAACAGCCTTGTACATAGCAGGGAAGGCCTGCTGTGCACCTACATTGAACAGGCAATACAACTTGGATTTCACACTGGGGTAACTATATACAATATAAGCATGATGTTGCTGCGGAGTTGCATTGGCATAGCTTCTTTGAGAGCTATTTACAGGAATATAGTTTTATGTACAAAGTCGACCTTTATTTACAATTGGTTAGCTGGGGATATGACAGGTGCGGTTGAGTTGCTGGGCTGTGAGTAGTGTAGGAGAAAGAGGTGGTGCTTTAGTGCCTTTCTGAATTGAGCAAGATCCGTGATCGCTCGGACGGCAGTTGGGAGCGCGTTCCAGCAGCTGGGAGCATAGAACTTAAAGGCTCTGTTCTTTGTTGTTTGGGTGCATTTTGTTATTTCATTGGGGGTTGCTAGGGTGTTGTGGCGAAGGTCCTCCTCACTCTGTTTGCTGGCGTGGGATGGAGAAGATCCGACAGGGAGGTGGAGGATAAATTGTGGATGGCCTTAAAGGTCATCAGGGTTACTTTTAGGTGAGCCGGCAGTAGATTGGTAGCCAGTGCAAGTCTTTTAGGATTGGTGTGATGTGCTCTCGTCTAGAGGCCTTGGATAGGAAGAGTGAAGCGGTGTTCATTGCCAGCTGTGTGTTCTTGTGGAGTCCATGCAGAATCACGTTGGCGTAGTGAAAGTGGGGGGTTACTAGTGCCTGAAAAACTGTTCGGAAATCATCCGGTTGCAGCAGGGGTCGGAAGTGTCGAACTGTCTGTATCTTGTGGTGAATTTGCTTGATGGTGTTGCTGATGTGTGTTTTAAATTTGAGGCGCTGGTCTAGCGGAACGCCTAGGTATCGGATGGTGGGTCTGTTCGGGAGCTCAGCATTTCTTGTCTTTAATATTGCTGGTGGGGGGAAGGATTGGTTTCTTGTAATGAACAGTACGTCCATCTTGCTGAAGTTTATCTTGACACAATACCAAAAAAAACCTATAGGTAAGGGCTAATCATCAATTATATCAAAAACCCAACCTCAGAACAATGACCTTCTAAATTAGATATTTATTGTCGGAGCTAGCCGTAGGAAGGTCGGATGGGGAACCGACCCACACCAAGCGGGTAGCCACTTTTATTTTATTAAGGTTCTTCACCAGAAGTAAAAATTCAAAATCTATTATCTAAGAATGCAAGAAACGTATCTTAGTCCAGAGACGCTGGTTTAGATGATTCCAAACACGACGTGCACGTTTCGGGCACTGTCACCCTGTATCAAGTGCAAAATCCAAAATTCCAACTTCAACAGCCGTCCTCAAAAAACGCTGTCACTGCAGCTCAGGTCATAGCTTTTTATAATGGCAGATCAATCCCTTTTTTAAAAGAAGAGAACCAACCAATCAATATCGGGAAAACCCCCACATGACGGGGAACCCCTGATCTGATTGGTGAAACTTGAGTTATGACGAAACTTATTCAAATTAAACTTTGCCAGTCAATTTCTCTATTTAGACCTCCCGGCTCCATTGAATCAAGGCGAAATATCCAGCGTTGTTCTAAAAATTGAAGATTATCTTCTCTTGGCCCGCCACGGGGATTATTTGGAGCATGATCAAGTATAGTCCAATGAAGTTGGTCAAAATTATGGCAAAATTCAATACAATGAGAGACCATCGGAGCAGAAAGCACTGCACGGCGATGTCGAGATGCATGTTCACTCAGGCGACGTTTCATAGGGCGGATCGTTCTACCAACATAAACAAGAGGACATGGGCATTGAATTAGATACACTACAAAGGTAGAATCGCAAGTTGTGTATCCCGATATTGATTGGTTGGTTCTCTTCTTTTAAAAAAGCGATTGATCTGCCATTGTAAAAAGCTATGACCTGAGCTGCAGTGACAGCGTTTTTTGAGGACGGCTGTTGAAGTTGGAATTTTGGATTTTGCACTTGATACAGGGCGACAGTGCCCGAAACGTGCACGTCGTGTTTGGAATCATCTAAACCAGCGTCTCTGGACTAAGATAAGTTTCTTGCATTCTTAGATAATAGATTTTGAATTTTTACTGCTGGTGAAGAACCTTAATAAAATAAAAGTGGCTACCCGCTTGGTGTGGGTCGGTTCCCCATCCGACCTTCCTACGGCTAGCTCCGACAATAAATATCTAATTTAGAAGGTCATTGTTCTGAGGTTGGGTTTTTGATATAATTGAAGTTTATCTTGAGGCTCTGTGAGTGCAGCCAGTCAGTGACGGCCTCAAAGCATTTTACTAGTGGTGAGAAGTCAGGAAGGTCGGTCGTAAATGGGGTGAAGAGCAGTACATCATCCGCATAGATCAGGCATGAGATGTTAAAGGAGCGGATTATTTTGCATATAGGCAGCATGTATATATTAAATAAGAGGGCAGAGAATGAGGAGCCTTGGGGCACGCCATGTTTTCGTTGAAAAGGCTCCGAAGTCCTAGTGCCTGTTTGTACCTGCTGCCATCTATCTGTTAGATACGATTTGCACCATCTCCAGGCTGAGCCGTGGATTCCCTTTTCTTGGAGCTGTATCAGGAGTTGCTCATGATTTATGGAGTTGAACGCAGCGGCAATGTCCAAGAAGATTAGGGCGTATCCTCATTTGATGTTGTCGATCCCTGTGATTAATGTGTTGATGAGCGTGACCAGAAGCGTATCAATGCCATGTGATTCCCTAAAGCCATGTTGGCACGGGTCGAGGGGGGCCGTGGAGTCGATGTGGTTCTGTATTAGATGCTGGACCACCTTCTCAAGTATCTTTGCTAGCAGCGGGATGCTCGAGATTGGCTGGTATGATTCTACCTTCTGGGGATTCAGTTTGTTGTTCTTCAGGAGGGGCCGAATTGACGTCTGCTTGAGGCATGGTAGGAATAGCTCTGTGGGGAAGGACAGGTCCATGATATTGGCAAGGATAGGACTGATTTCCTTGCATAGTGATCTGATCCAGAATGCTGGACAGGGATCGTTTGGGGTAGTGGTGGCATTTATGGCTGCAATGATGTCCTCAATGCCTCTGGGCGATGGTGTACTGAGAGAGGTAAGCGGCATTAGCTGGGCTGGGTTGTTGCTAATGCTAGACATCGTAGCTTCATGGACCTTGTTGGTTTCGGCTAGAAGGTAGTCTGTGTATTCTTGAGGATGTATCATGGTAGGTTGAGAGGGAGAGGGTTCTTTTGTTAAGAGTCTTCACTATGTTGAAGAGCTCATGGGGTTTGTTCAAAGAGTGGCCCAAGAGTTCAGAGTGGTGTTCTTTCATTTTAGCTGAGATTGAGTCCTGGTGTATCTTCAGGTGGGAGGTGTAGGCTGTCTGGTCAGCTGGGGCCCCTGTATGTTGCCACCGCCTTTCTAGTTTCCTCAGAAGTAGTGAGGTCCGTAGCTCCACAGAGAACCACCGTGCTGCTTTTCTAATTCTTAATCGCTTGTCCGGGGCATGTGGCTTGTCTGGTATGCGTGCAAAGGTGCTGAGACTGTTGTTCCATGAGGACATCACCTCCTACAGGTTAGATGATGCCATCTCAATGTTTGGAAGGACCTCGTTGATGATCACTTCTTTGTCATAGGGTCTGAAACGTCCTGTGGATGCTGGTGAGTTCTCAGCTACTATATCAGTCTAGTTGCTATCATGTTACATGGGTATCTGGAATTGGATTAGATTGTGGTCTGACCATGGGACTGGGGGACACATGCTTTGGGGTAGGGAGGAGAGAAGCACCATTAAAGCACAGGATGGTGCAGCTTCTAGAATCCAAGGCAGCATGGCTTTACTAGAGATAATCAAATGAATGCAAGGCCAGTGCAAGGACTGGAGGCATCCTAGGTGGACCACTCCATCCTTCTGCTGCCCCGTGCTCCATTGCCACCACTACCACTCTTCTCTGGGGCCTGCAGCGGTGGCAGTGGCTCAGAAAATGAGGGGTAGCACATACCTCAGCTCACTGGCGTGGCCCTGCAGGTCACCTAATGGTGGTGCCAGGCCCGGATGAATCTCGTGATTTCCTTGACTAGGTGGTCAAAGTACTGGATCAGAGGATAGCACTAGATGTACCTTTGCTGCCATTCAGCATTGGCAATTTGTAAATAAACTGAGTGCCCTTGGGATGGACTCTAAAGGAACTGATTGTGTAAGAAACCGGTTGAGTGAGAAGTGACAGAGGATGGAAGTACATGGAGTTCACTCTGAAGATAGGGTGTTACCTGTGGTGTGCCTCAGAGATTCAGTCTTTGGTTCTGTGTTTTTTAATGTTTTTCTAAGTGATATTGCCAATGTGCTGTCAGGTAAGATTTGCCTCTTAGCGGACGATACCAAAATCTGCAACAGAGTAGACACCCTGGAAGGTGTGGATAATAGGAGAAGGGATCTAGTGAAGTTTGAAGAATGGTTGAGAATTTGGCAGCTATGATTTAATGCTAAAAAAATGCAAGATCATGCATTTGGGCTGCAAAAACCCAAGGGAGTGGTACAATATTTATTTTATTTATTTAAAGTTGTTTTTATGCCACGTTTCTACTATTCAAGTCGGTTTACATAGAACCAACAATGTAAAAGTGCATGAGCAACTGTTTTACCGAGAACTGGAACATTCCAAATATACAACTAGTGTAACATTCAAATAGTTATGTTCAGTGCATGAAAGAAGATCAGTACCTGGGGATGATTGCATCAAATGATCTTAAAGGGGACAATCAGGTAGAAAATGTGACAGCAAAAGCCTGAATCTTGCTTGGGTTTATATGGAGAGGAATGGCCAGCAGGAAAAAAAAAGGTGATAGTGTCTTCATATAAGTCTCTAGTGAGACCTCATTTGGGGTACAGGGTACAATTCTGGAAACTGTACCTTCAAATGATATAAACAGGATAGAGTTGGTCCAGAGCAGATCTACTAAAATAGTCAGATGTTTTCACAATAAGGGGATAGACATAAAGATCTTAATATGTATAGTTTGGAGGAAAGGTGGAAGCGAAATTATATAATAAAGACATTTAAATACCTCCATGGTATAAACGCACAGGAGGTGGCTTTCTTGAAGTTGAAAGGAAGCTTTGGAATGAAGGGTCGTAGGATGAAAGTGAAAGGGGATAGGCTCAGTAATCTGAGGAAATACAAAAGGGTAGTGGATGTATAGAAGAGCCTCCCAGTGGAGGTGGTGGAGTTGAAAAATGTATCTGAATTCAAGAAAGCATGGGACAGGTACAGAGAAAGGGATTGTAGAACTTACTACTTCTCATGGATGCACACACTGGATAGGCAACATGGCCTTGTTTTCTATAATTAGCTATAATTAGTGCACTTTAGTAAATATGCCCCACAATTTTTTTAAAATAATCCGCTGTGCTTCATTCAGGCCTTCTGTTATTCCATAACTATTTCTGCCATTAGCATGTGAAAGAAAAGCTTTACTCATGTGAAAAGATAATTGCTTTTTCTTAAAATCTTGAATCTAATTTTATAAGAAATTCAGTTATATTAAGTGTTCAAAGCTAATACAGCTTTATATTTAGGGAATTTCTATTAAGCCTGAACACACACGTTAGAAAAATACGTTTAGAGGCATAAATCCCGGCAATCCCAATATTCAGTGGCACTAACCGCCTCAAAAACATCAGACCGGCAGATAGACATGCTGGAACCTAAGCCTATTTTTGGGCAGATACCTACTGTAGAATGGTGCACTGATGTACTTAAATCATAGTACTCTATAACTTAGCCCATCAGACGAGGGCATGCCTAAGCACCACCCTGTACACGTCCAATGGAAGTTACGTGCAAGCGACACTTCCATGCACGCAAACATAATAGCAACCAGTTGACATGCGTGCAGAAGTGCTCATTCACATGTGTAAGTCAGTGAAAGTAGGGACTTTTGCGCAAACCACTTATAAAATCTACCTCTAAATGTCTGATTTTGGATGCACTAAACTGATTTAAAATGCTTCTCTACAGAAAAATAAACATATTTGAGATATTACTAGGCCTGCTGTAACAAAGATTTCTCCTTATGGGCACACATCCTTTATGATCTCAGCACATTTGGGTTCATTTACGCTTTCACACCACACACTCGAAAACACAGAGTAACCATATGCTTAGCTGAATTTATGCTAAAAACATTAGTTAAGCTCTTTATGGTATATAGCAAACATATTTTGGTGTAAAATGTGACAAATTATCATGAAAATGTGTGGTTTTCTGCTCTCTCACGGTTTTTGTGGACTTTCATGAAAGGTTTAGCAAATTGTTTTGCCCTGCAGTTGCATTTTGTTTCTGGGTAAGAGTATAACATCATCTAATTTGTCTAATAGGCTGTCAGGAAGAGGGATTTCTGACTTATATTGTGTCCTTTTTTGTGGCTACCAACTGAGTGGTTTTTGGCTAGTCGGTTTTCATTATAGGAGGTCAGTGAACAATGATCTTGTGACTGCTTTCCCAACAGTAAACACTCCCCCCCCCCTTCCTTCATGCCATCCTCCGACTCATTTATGCTAAAGCAAGGAAAGTTACGTGGGCCAGTTATGGGTCCACTCATGGTGGCATTGGGAATGCTAGCTTGGGGTCATTGAATGTTGGGATTGTAGCAATGTGCTGGCTCAGATCCCGAAAGTCACCACTAACCTGCTCCCACTGCCACCATAACCTAGCAGCGGTTTATTTTATTCCTTTATTTAGCTGTGCTTTCTATACCGCTTTTCACCGGGTCAAAGTGGTTTACAAAAAAACTCCGAGTTACAATAAAACATGGAGTGTAAACAGTTGCACCCAAGATACGTTCATGCAGTTTTCTCCATTCTGATAGTGGAGTGGAGATGAGTGGAGATGGGTAAGGAAGTGAATGCCCATAGAACTGGACAGGAAATCAAAGGGATGGACAGCCAGTAGGTGGAGAATGGAACTGGAAGGAGACCTAGGTAGGGCATTAGAGAGAAGGGGTAGAGGTCCTAGTTGTGAGGAAAATGCAGGGAAAGAGTATTGGGCTGTGGGGGTAAGGAAAGTGAAGTAGGGATTGGAAAGGAAGAGGTTAGCCATTATTCAGAGGTGGGGAAGACTAAATTGACAAGCCCGGTTTCTGAATATTGGTCCCCAAAATCTTTTCTAAACACATCAGCGCTACAACATCATAAGTAATGCTTTCTTGACTGCCACTGCGCACTGAGCAGAGGAATTAAATTCATTATCCACGATAACACCAAGATCCTTTTCCTGGGTAATGGCTTGTATATTGTAGCTATAGTTTGGGCTGTTCTTCCCTAACTTTGCACTAGTCCACATTAAATTTCATTGGCCATTTGAAAAAGATGCATAACACCCAGATACAGGAAGACCATTTTCTCCTGCCAGAGAAGGACTGGCAGATCTATTTGCACCTCCTTTGGGAGATGGCAGCCTATCAATCCACCACTGCCAGCTTCCTCTGGGATATGGCTGATAGCATGAGGGCTCGGGTTGCTGCACGACATCACGCACAGCTATCTTCCATCAACCCACAGGCTGTCCCCCAGGCAGGGTAAACTGGGGGAGGATGAAGGGAGCAGAACCTCAGAGACTGCATCTCTTAAGACACAGTGCATGGGTGGGAAAGTGGGAACACATGAGGGGGTGCACTAATTTCATACCATAGCACTGTCACTATTAAATGTAGCACTTACACTAAACCTTCTCCTGGTATGAGCTTGTTTCTTGCTGTCAGTGCTATTGTTAAGGTCACTGTCCATGCCTCTGTGTCCCATCCTCTGCAAAATCTAGCCCTCTCTCCATATCTTCTCTCCAATCTCCTTCTCTGGGATGTGTATCCCTTGCTGGATGGCTATGGTGGTAAATATGTCACAGACTCTCTCGGAGATGTAGAGTAGTTCCCCTCCACTCCTGTACAGGCAAATGAATCTGCTTTTCAAAACTGTCAAAGGCATGTTCTACGACAGACCTGGCTCTGTGTAGTGCATGCTTGTGCTTCTCCTGGGATGTCTGTGCCTGTCACACTGGTGTCATTAGTCAAGTTCAGAGGGGTCTCCAAGGTCACCTGTGGGGATGAGAAAACATGTGAATGACATTACATTGACTGTAGCTGTTGATGCACAACTGTGTTTTCATCCAGGTGTAATTTCCACTGTGGCATTGCAACTGCAGACACGTGGTACTGAGGACTCAGAGAAGGACTCCACATGTGCGGTTCTCCTGGCAATTCTTGTACTTTGCCTGGGTCCACAGTGGAGGCGTGGGGATTGGGTGTTTGCATCTATTCTTTAGCAAAGATCCATGGGGCCATGTGCCATACCTCCCATGCAGGACTGGCCCTGGTGTTGGTTCAAAGTGTTGGTGCCCTAGGTAAACCTTTAGCCTATTGCACCCCATAGCTGTCAAAATATAGTGTTTAGCTTTGACTGCACTGCTCTCTGTTGCCCCCCTTCCTCAAGAAGTCACTGCAATAATGGTTGGGCCGGCCCTGCTTCCATGGCATTTCCTTGTGACTGCCACCCTTATTTCCAGGCATGACTTCTTTGTCTACTTGAATCTCATCTGTAAGTACAACATGCAATATGATAGACATTGTACAGATAGATACTCCAACATCATCCTGGCTGGGGAATCTGTATACTTCAAACCATATTTAAACACTGCATTCACATATGAAGCTTTCCCCTTCCACTTACCTAGCAACCAGCCATCTCCCAGATGTCCATTGGCTGCTGCTTGTTCAAGGGATGAGTGAAATAGAATGAAGGAATCATGACATGATCCCGGAAACTGTGCGCACAAATACAGTGTGTGATAATCATCTGGGCATTCACCACAAGTTCCATGTTCATAGAGTGGAAATTACAGTGTTTCCTGTATGCCCACTCCTCCTGGCCAGTTGCCCTCAGAGTGACATGTGTGCAATCTATCACACCAAGCACAGAGAGGAAACTATTGCATGAACGTCTTGCATGGTGCGATATCACTGTTCTGGGCTTTCAGGGAAACATAGGTACTCTCACAGCCTTCTCAGCAGGGCTATAGTGAAAACCTCCATGCAGTGTGACATCACCGAGTAGGTGATGCCAGTTTTGGCCCCCACCACATGTTGGAAGCTGCCAGTTGCCAGGAAACCCAGTACAATAGTGACTTTTACAACAGAACATTGCATGGCTTCTTTGTGTAGCCAGCTTCAGGCCAGTTTTCAGGAACTCACATAGTTCTACTATGGTGGCTCTATTGAGCCTGTATCTCTGAAACACTTCTTCCTTTGAATGGGAAGAAACTGATCCTGCGCCAGTACACAAGTTGGACTCTGTATCATCGCCTCCCTCGCTGGCCAGATGGCTGCTGCTATTGATGTTGCTACTACTGAGACTGGTGTCATCAACTCTGCCCCATTCTATGTAAGTCTTAGCCACCTGCAGAACCCAAAAGGCAGGCAGAGCTCCAGAGTCTCAATGTGTGGATGAGACAATGGTACAGAGATGAGGGTTTTGGATTTGTTAGGAACTGGGGAACATTCTGGGGAAAGGAGGGGCTCTTCCGAAGGGATGGGCTTCACCTTAACCGGGATGGAACCAGGCTGCTGGCATTAACCTTTAAAAAGGAGATAGAGCAGCTTTTAAACTAGATAATAGGGGAAAGCCGACAGTCACCCAAGAGCGGATGGTTCGGAAGAATGTATCCTTGAAGGATAATACCAAAAGCAGAGAGGTTCCAAAAAAGAGTAAAGTAGCCCAAATGCCCTCGAGTATGGAACAGACAGAGCTTAAAGATCCCAAATTACCCATGTCTACCAATAGCCAAATTAATATGAATAAAATACAGTCTCTAAAATGCTTGTATGTAAATGCTAGAAGTCTAAAAAATAAGATGGGAGAGTTAGAATATATAGCACTAAATGAGAGGTTAGATATGATTGGAATATCAGAGACATGGTGGAAGGAGGACAACCAGTGGGACACTGTGATACCTGGGTACAGGGCCGGCCCGTCCATTGAGCGAGAATGTTTTTTGCACAGGGCCCCGCGTTTCAGGGGGCCCCGCGCAAAAAACATTCTGATCCTACTAAAGTAAAATTAAAAAACAAAACAAAACTGTCTTCTCCGCTGCCGGGGCCGCCGCAGCAGAATCGAGTGTGCCGCGGGGCCCCCCCTGCCCAGCACAGCCTGCCCTCCCCCTCTATCCGTTCTCTCGTTCAGCTCACAGTCACCCTGCGCCGGCTTTCAGAGCGCGAGGGAAGAGTTTCTCCCTCGCTGCTCTGTTGAGCCCGCGGGGGCTGATGGGAAGTTCCCATCAGCCCCCGCGGGCTTAACAGAGCTGCGAAAGGGAAACTAGTCCCTTCGCGCTCTGAAAGCCGGCGCGGGGTGACTGTGAGCTGAACGAGAGAACGGATAGAGGGGGAGGGCAGGCTGTGCTGGGCAGGGGGGGCCCCGCGGCACACTCGATTCTGCCGCGGCGGCCCCGGCAGCGGAGAAGACAGCTTTAAAAAGAAAAAAAATTCCCTCGGCTGGACTGGGCTGGGGCTTAGGAATGCTGATGGGCGGGGGGCTGGGGGGGGGTTAGGAATGCTGATGGGCTGGGGGGGTTAGGAATGCTGATGGGCTATGGGGGGGGCTGGGGGGGTAGGAATGCTGATGGGCTGGGGGGGTTAGGAGCGCTGATGGGCTATGGGGTGGCTGGGGGTTTAGGAGTGCTGATGGGCGGGGGGGGGGTTAGGAGTGCTGATGGGCTATGGGGGGCTGGGGGAGGTTAAGACTGGCAAGGAGGGGGGGTTACGACTGGCGCTGGGCTGGGCTGGGCTGGGCTGGGCTGGGCTGGGGGGGGGGTTAAGACTGGCAATGGGCTGGGCTGGGCTGGGGGGGGTTAAGAGTGGTAATGGGCTGGGCTGGGCTGGGCTGGGGGGGTTAAGACTGGCAATGGGCTGGGCTGGGCTGGGCTGGGGGGGGTTAAGACTGGCAATGGGCTGGGCTGGGCTGGGCTGGGGGGGGGTTAAGACTGGTGCTGGTCTGGGCTGGGCTGGGCTGGGGGGGGTTAAGACTGGCAATGGGCTGGGCTGGGCTGGGCTGGGGGGGTTAAGACTGGCAATGGGCTGGGCTGGGCTGGGCTGGGGGGGTTAAGACTGGCGCTGGGCTGGGCTGGGCTGGGGGGTTAATACTGGCGCTGGGCTGGGCTGGGCTGGGGGGGTTAAGACTGGCAATGGGCTGGGCGGGGGGGGGGGTTAAGACTGGCAATGGGCTGGGCTGGGCTGGGCTGGGCGGGGGGGGGGGGGGGTTAAGACTGGCAATGGGCTGGGCTGGGCTGGGCGGGGGGGGTTAAGACTGCAATGGGCTGGGCTGGGCTGGGCTGGGGGGGGGTTAAGACTGGCAATGGGCTGGGCTGGGCTGGGCTGGGGGGGTTAAGACTGGCGCTGGGCTGGGCTGGGCTGGGGGGGGTTAAGACTGGCGCTGGGCTGGGCTGGGCTGGGGGGGTTAAGACTGGCAATGGGCTGGGCGGGGGGGGGGGGTTAAGACTGGCAATGGGCTGGGCTGGGCTGGGCTGGACGGGGGGGGGGTTAAGACTGGCAATGGGCTGGGATGGGCTGGGCTGGGCGGGGGGGGTTAAGACTGCAATGGGCTGGGCTGGGCTGGGCTGGGCTGGGGGGGGTTAAGACTGGCAATGGGATGGGCTGGGCTGGGCTGGGCTGGGGGGGGTTAAGACTGGCAATGGGATGGGCTGGGCTGGGCTGGGGGGGGGTTAAGACTGGCAATGGGCTGGGCTGGGCTGGGGGGGGTTAAGACTGGCAATGGGCTGGGCTGGGCTGGGCTGGGGGGGTAAAGACTGGCAATTGGCTTGGCTGGGCTGGGCTGGGCAGGGGGGGGGTTAAGACTGGCAATGGGCTCGGCTGTGCAGGGTTGGGCGGGCGGGTGAAGACAGAAATGGGCTGGGCTGGTCTGGGCTGGGCTGGGGGGGGGTTAAGACTGGCAATGGGCTGGGCTGGGCGGGGGGGGGTTAAGACTGCAATGGGCTGGGCTGGGCTGGGCTGGGGGGGGTTAAGACTGGCAATGGGCTGGGCTGGGCTGGGGGGGGTTAAGACTGGCACTGGGCTGGGCTGGGCTGGGGGGGGTTAAGACTGGCAATGGGCTGGGGGCTGTCTGGAAATGGGGCTATGGGGGGTTAGGACTGATAATGGGCTATGGGGGGGGCTAGGACAGGAAATGGGCTGATGGGGAGGGGTTAGGACGTAATGGGCTGTGGGCTGCTGGGGGGGGTTAAGATGGTAATGAGCTGTGGGCTGATGGGGCTGTCTGGAAATGAGGTGATGGGGGGTTAGGACTGCTAATGGGCTATGGGGGGGTTAGGACTGATAATGGGCTATGGGGGGCTAGGACAGGAAATGGGCTGATGGGGAGGGGTTAGGATTTGAGGTGGACTGATGTGGTTAGGACTGGTAATGGGCTGTGGGCTGATGGGGGGGTTAGGACTGGCAATGAGCTATGGGGGGCTGACTGGAAATGGGCTGATGGGGTTAAGACGGGAAGTGGGCTGATGGGGGGTTAGGACTGGTAATGGGTTATAGGGGGGCTTAAACTGAAAATGGAGTGATGGGGGGTTAGGACTGGAAGTGGGTTGATGGGGGGCTAGGACTGGTAATGGGTTGGGGGGTTGCTATGACTGGAAATGGGCTGAGTGGAAGGGGAGGCTTGAACTGCAAATAGCTGATGGGGAGGGAGCTTGGAATGGAAATGGGCTGTGAGGGAAGGGAGCTAGGACTGAAAATGGGCTGATGGAGCAGCTAGGATAGGACTGGAAATGGGCTGTTGGGGGAGCTAAGATTGGAAATGGGCTGTGGTGGGGGCTTGAATTGAAATGGACTCATGGAGGGGCTAGAACTGGAAGTAGGCTCATGGGGGGCTTGGACTGGAATTGGGCTGAGTGGAGGGGAGCTAGGATTTGACATGGGCTGATGGTGGGGCTAGGAAATGACTAGAAATGGGCTGATGGGGGCTAGGATTGGAAATGAGCTGATGAAGGGACTCAGACTGAAAATGGATGGGGGAGCTAGGACTGGAAATGGGTTGATGGGGGGCTAGGACTGGAAATGGGCTGATGCAGGGACTAGAAGGGAATGGATGCTGGGTGAGACTGGAACTAGAAGGGAGCTGATGTTGGGGGAGGATTAGAATGGGATGGGGCTGGGAGAGTAAAATGGAGAGGGGAAAAATATTTTGTGTGGGAGGGATGAAAAATCTACAATTGGCCGGGTATTGGGAGAGTAAGTGGGGATTGAGGATGGAGGGGTAAAATTTGTGTGGATGAAATAGGAATGAGGAAAGAGCAAAAGGAGAAAGATTAGTATGTTAAAGCAGATGTAGAGAGAGAGAATGGAAAAAAAAACTAGAAGAGAGAAGAAAGAACAAATGGACAGCAGATGATGGACAGTTAGCAGAAAACATGAAGAAACCAGAAGAAAGTGGCTGGAGCAATTGCAACTGAAAAAAATGCACAAAAGGTAGAAAGATATCTCTTTATTTTGAATTTATTAACTGGAATATGAAAGCTCTGGGAAATGTGCATCATTAACGTCTGCGCTTTGTTTGGTACAAGAGGAAATTAATTTATAGTTTTATTTCTACAGTGTTGTTGTACATTCCAAGTTTGGCTTTTGGGGTTCCCAGTTTAATTTGCCTTCCTGTTTCTAAATTGTGATTCCTTGTTTGGTGATGGTCTATGTTCTGCATGTGTAACTGAGCTGAGGTATTCTATTTATGCAATTCCTATTTGACATTGCCACTTGTTCTCTTTCCCCAGTATTCTCTG
Organism: Ichthyophis bannanicus; assembly: GCA_033557465.1. Lineage (NCBI taxonomy): Eukaryota > Metazoa > Chordata > Amphibia > Gymnophiona > Ichthyophiidae > Ichthyophis > Ichthyophis bannanicus. The sequence goes on along the minus strand of CM066033.1, from coordinate 1,378,251,910 downwards.
AAATGTACTGGTTTAATATTTGCAGTGTTGCCTTTTGATAGGTAGAGTATGGTACTTTGTGAGTCCTGGTAATGCTGTCAGGAAACGGCGGGTTTGCTATGGGTTCTAAATGGGCAGCGTTTGTAGTAGTTCCTAATGTGCCTGGCGGTTGGCACTGGATTATAGTAATATAGAAATCTTTTAGTCTTTCTTTATCCATACACTCATTAAGAGACATGTTTACTAAAAGTTAGTGTATGGTAACATTATGCAAATATTTATGCAAATAAGGCCACTTATGCAAATGAGGCCCCGCACCGAGTCTCCGCACATGGCCCCGCACCCCCCTTGGGCCGCCCCTGCCTGGGTACAAACTATATCGTAATGATAGAGCTGATCAAATTGGTGGAGGGGTTGCGCTCTATGTTAGAGAGGGCATTGAGTCAGAAAGGATTAAAGTTTTGCAGGAAACAAAATTTGCTGTAGAATCTCTATGGATTGAAATTCCATGTAAAAAGGGGAAGGTGATGGCAGTGGGGGTGTACTATCGACCACCAGGCCAGAATGAACAAATGGATGATAAAATGCTCAAAGAAATCAAGGAAGCTAACAAAAGTTACAGCGCAGTAATAATAATGGGTGATTTCAATTACCCCGGTATTGACTGGGTCAGTGTCACGGCAGGACATGCTAGGGAGATAAAGTTCCTAGATGACATAAATGACTGCTTCTTGGAGCAGCTGGTTCATGAACCGACCAGAAGGGAAGCCATATTAGACCTAGTCCTTAGTGGAACACCAGATCTAGTGCAAGAGATAAGGGTGTTGGGGCCACTTGGCAATAGTGATCATAGCATGATCACCTTTGATTTAATTAGTGGAGGAGGGATAGTACTGAAATCCACAGTACTACCTTTTAACTTTCGAAAGGGAGACTATGATAAAATGAGGAAAATAGTTAAGAAAAAACTAAAAGGAGCAATTGCAAAGGTTAAAGACTTACATCAAGATTGGGTGTTGTTGAAAAATTCTATCTTGGCAGCCCAGACCAGCTGTTTTCCACGCTTTAAGAAAAGTGGAAGGAAGTCCAAAAAACTGCCAGCATCTTCCTGGACATCTCCGCTGCTTTCGACTCTGTGAGTCATGATATACTCCTACAACGCTTGAAAGATAAGGGGATTCAAAGCACAGCACTCGAGTGGTGTAAATCCTACCTATCTAACAGGTGGCAACAAGTAAAAACAGGCCACGCATCCTCAGAACCATTCCTGCAATCACAGGGTGTACCTCAAGGATCGTCCTTATCGGCACTAATGTTTAATATCTAAATGCAGCCGATATGTGACTTGATCAGATCCTTTAATGTACAATGTCTCGCTTACGCAGATGACATCCTCCTATATATGCCGTTCACAATTGAACATCCAGTATTCTCCCCAATAATCAAATGTTTTGAAGCTGTAGCTGAATGGTTGCTATCACAAAACCTTCGGATAAACCACAGCAAAACCGACGTTCTTTTTGTCACAAGGAACCGTAAGTTCATACCGCCTCCATCACTACTCGTCAACAACATAGAGTTGAAATCAAAAGCTACCATCCGTTACCTCGGCATCACATTGGATCAGCACTTGGATATGACAACTCATGTCAAGAACATCACAAAAAACGTATATTATAAGATCAAATCGCTACGTCACCTCCGCTCCCTACTAGATCCCACAGACTTCCGAACAACCTTCCAAGCATTAGTCCTCCCACACCTGGATTTTGCCAACATCATCCTACATGGCCTCCCTCAATCAACTTTAAACCCGCTCCGCCTAGCCATGAATACAGCCGCCAGAGTCCTCTCCGGCTCATCAAGATCTGACCATATAACACCCATCATGAAAGAACTGCATTGGTTACCATTACATGCCAGAATCCAGTATAAGTCTTTAGTCCTTACTTTCAAGGCACTAAATAACTACCCCCCTACGCCAATCAGCAAGCTCATCCATGGCACCCTGGAAAACAGAAAAAGGAGAACCACATCAATGAACACCTTAATTGTCCCGAAGATAATAACGAAGTGTACTAAGGCCACCTCCAACAGGGCCTTCTCCTTATTTGCTCCTCTAAACTGGAATGCACTACCTCACGAAATCCGTGCTATCAAAAACCTAATCCTATTCAGAAAAGCATTGAAATACCACCTGTTCACAAAATGCTACCCAGACGTCAACCTAGTCACTAACAAAACTACCACCTCAATACAACCTGAAAAGGGCTAGTTGGTCAACCTTTCTCTCTAGTCTTATTAGTGAACCACATTGTAACATCCAATCGAGTTTGATATTACTGTATATACCATTAAGTTAATCTGTACATAGTTCCCCCGGTTGTCCTATTGTTGAAGCTCCCTGTTCAATGTAAAACTCAATGTTACTTGTATGCATTGTAGTATGTTCTTGTTCTATGTACACCGCACTGATTATAATAGCGCGGTATAAAAGAATTGTTAAATAAATAAATAAATAAAATGGTTTAAACGTGAGTTCAGAGAGGCTGTTGTTGCCAAAAAAGCATCTTTCAGGAAATGGAAAAAAGAGCCAAACGATGAAACCTGGAAGCAGCACAAGCACTGGCAAGTCAGATGTAAGGCATTGATAAAGCAGGGAAAGGGAGAATTTGAGAAGAAGCTTGCTGTGGAAGCAAAAATGCGAAATAAAGATTTTTTCAAGTACATTCGTAGCAAAAAACCTGTGAGAGAGTCAGTTGGTCCATTAGATGATAGAGGAGTTAAAGGGGCACTAAGAGGCGACAAGGCGATAGCGGACAGACTGAATGAATTCTTTGCTTCGGTCTTTACTGAGGAAGATGTAGGGATGTTACCCATGACTGAAGTGGTATTTAAAGGTGTGGAAGAATTGAAGGAAATATCGATACATCGAGAAGATGTATTACAACTATTAGATAAACTGAAGAGTAGCAAATCACCTGGGCCGGATGGTATACATCCAAGGGTGTTGAAAGAACTGAAATATGAGATTGCAGACCTGCTATTAGTAATCTGTGAACTATCATTAAAATCATCTCTAATACCTGAAGATTGGAGGATCGCCAATGTAACACCAATTTTTAAAAAGGGTTCCAGGGGTGATCCGGGAAACTACAGACCGGTGAGCCTCACGTCAGTACCGGGAAAAATGGTAGAAACCATCATAAAGAATAAAATTACTCAGCATGTAGATAATCATAGCCTAATGGGAGACAGTCAACATGGCTTTAGACAAGGAAGATCTTGCCTTACTAATCTGTTGTGTTTTTTTGAAAGTGTAAATAAACAGGTGGACAAAGGTGAGTCAGTTGATATAGTGTATCTGGACTTTCAGAAAGCCTTTGACAAGGTCCCTCATCAGAGACTTTTGGCAAAACTAAAGAGTCATGGGATAGGAGGCAGTGTACTACTGTGGATAAAGAACTGGTTAAAAAATAGAAAGCAGAGGGTTGGGCTAAATGGCCAATTTTCCCAATGGAGAAAGGTGAATAGTGGTGTACCCCAGGGATCTGTGCTGGGTCCGCTGCTTTTTGACATATTCTTAAATGACCTGGAAAGTGGAATAACGAGTGAGGTTATCAAATTTGCAGATGACACAAAACTATTTAAATTTGTTAAAACCCAAGAGGATTGTGGAAAATTGCAAGAGGATCTTGATAAATTAGAAGACTGGGCATCAAAATGGCAGATGAAATTTAATGTGGACAAGTGCAAAGTTATGCACCTAGGGAAGAACAACCCAAACTATGGTTACACAATGCAAAGTTCCACATTAGGAACCACCACCCAGGAAAAAGATTTAGGCGTCATTGTGGATAACATGTTAAACCCTCGGCCCAGTGTGCAGCGGCAGCCAAGAGAGCAAATAGAATGCTAGGTATCATAAGGAAAGGAATGGAAAATAAAACAAAAGATATTATAATGCCTCTATATCGTTCCATGGTGAGACCGCACCTTGAATATTGTGTGCAATTTTGGTCGCCGTATCTTAAAAAGGATATAGAGTTATTAGAAAAGGTTCAGAGAAGAGCCACCAAAATGGTAAAGGGGATGGAAGGATACTCCTATGAAGAAAGGCTAAAAAGGTTAGGGCTCTTTAACCTGGAAAAGAGACGGCTGAGGGGAGATATGATAGAAGTCTATAAATTAATGAACGGAGTGGAATGGGTAAACGTAGATCAATTGTTTACATTATCAGAATATAGAAAGACTAGGGGACATGCAATGAAGCTACAGGGTAAACTATTTAAGACTAATAAAAGAAAATATTTTTTCACTCAACGTGTAATCAAACTCTGGAATTTGTTACCGGAGGATGTAGTAAAGGCTATTAGTGTAGCTGGGTTTAAAAAAGGTTTGGACAAGTTCCTGGAGGAAAGGTCCATAAACCATTATTAAGAAGGGACCCAGGATATCAATGCTTGACCCAGTACAAGCATTGTGGAACCTGTGTCTTTTGGGGAAACTGCTAGGTACCTATGACCTAGATTGGCCACTGTTGGAAACAGGATACTGGGCTTGATGGACCTTGGTCTGACCCAGTATGGCATATCTTATGTTCTTATGTACCTCTGTCTTTGTCTCTGGTATCAGTCTCTGGTGTGTGAATGTAGTTATGGATCACTGTGGTACTGCAGTCGCTTAAGGATGGCCATTCTGGAACTTATTTTTGTCTCTTAGTGAGGCAGTCCTAAAATAAACCGGATATACGCCAGCATTTGGGCGAAATGGTTGCACTAAATATCACTGCAAACAGCACAAGTCTCAGCTGTGCTCACTCCCCACCCTGTTATGCCCCTATGGTTATCTGGTTAGACTTTGGCAGTCACTGGCAATATTCTGTCTGTCGTCTACTGAATATTGGAAATACGGGGTTTTACTGTGGTAATGTGATTTAAGCCAGTGTTTAGTCGGTTTACTGCTGCCTATATCAGCAGCGGTGTATGACAAGGCTACTTTCCCCCTACCTGTTTAATTTATATGCAGATTAAATCATCAGAGAAGCAACATTGTATGAAGACAACTGTAAAGATTGATGGACGACTCATCAACAAACCTTCGTTATGCTGATGACCCACAATACTGGTTGAAAGTGAAGACGATCTTAAAGATTTGCTTCTCAAGATCACGGAACATAATCTTAAAATGGACCTGCACCTTAACATAAAGAAGGCAAAGATCCTGACAACTGGCAAAATCAACAAGTTCATCATTGAAGGAGAAGAAATTGAAATAGTGGACAGCTTTAACTTGCTTGGATCAATAATCAATAAAGAAACGACAAGCAGTCAAGAAATTCGATGATGCATTGCTCTTGGCAAAATTACTATGAAGGACCTAGACAAGAGAATTACGAAGGGACCTTTCTATTCTGTTGGATAGCAAGCTGGATGTGAGGAAACCCGACAGTGGTAAAGGAGAAAAACACCAGAATGGCATTGATAATAGAGGTGTCGGTTCTGAGTGATTATTCTGTGAATCATGTGGAGAGAGAGAAGATCCTGAAGTATCAAGAAATGCAGTCAGAGACCAAGAAAATGTGGCAGAAAGCTATTGAAACATTTCCCATCATACTAGGATCCACAGGCCTGATTAAGAGGAATTTTTAATCACACCTTGACAACTTGCCTATAGATATTACATCTTATGAACCCCAGAAGGAAGCTCTCTTTGGCATAATACAAGTACTATGCCGAGCATTAGCAGTAAATTTGAGAGACTGAGATCATACTCCACATACTCTGGCTTAGAAGTGAAGTTTATTACTATTATGGTAAGCACAAAACTAACCACTTGGAGAAATTGCCCTATAGTATCACTGAAATTTTTTTTAAAAACTTACAAACTCTCTTACAGTAAGTACTTTTTATCCCGAGCTTATTCTTATTAAATTCAGATTTAAAACTCTGTATTAAAATCTTTAACTTCAAAATTCCTTTTTAGGAAAGAGGATAAACACTGGTAGGGAAAAAGATAATTTGAAAAGAACCTCACCATAAAGGCAAATGTTAATAAAAACCTTTTAAAGTCAGGGGCGGCCCAAGGGGGGTGCGGGGCCATGTGCGGAGACTCAGTGCGGGGCCTCATTTGCATAATGGGCCTTATTTGCATAAATATTTGCATAATGTTACCATACACTAACTTTTAGTAAACATGTCTCTTAATGAGGGTATGGATAAAGAAAGACTAAAAGATTTCTACATTACTATAATCCAGTACCAACCGCCAGGCACATTAGGAACTACTACAAACGCTGCCCATTTAGAACCCATAGCAAACCCGCCGTATCCTGACAGCATTACCAGGACTCACAAAGCACCATACCCTACCTATCAAAAGGCAACACTGCAAATATTAAACCAATACATTTCAGAGAATACTGGGGAAAGAGAATAAGTGGCAATGTCAAAAGGGAATTACAAAAACAGAATACCTCAGCTCAGTTACACATGCAGAACATAGACCATCACCAAACAAGGAATCACAATTTAGAAACAGGAAGGCAATAATTAAACTGGGAACCCCAAAAGCCAAACTTGGAAGTACAACAACACTGTAGAAATAAAACTATAAATTAATTTCCTCTTGTACCAAACAAAGCACAGACGTTAATGATGCACATTTCCTAGAGGTTTCATATTCCAGTTAATAAATTCAAAATAAAGAGATATTTCTACCTTTTGTGCATTTTTTTTCAGTTGCAATTGCTCCAGCCACTTTCTTCTGGTTTCTTCATGTTTTCTGCTAACTGTCCATCGTCTGCTGTCCATTTGTTCTTTCTTCTCTCTTCTAGTTTTTTTTTTTTCCATTCTCTCTCTCTCTACATCTGCTTTAACATACTAATCTTTCTCCTTTTGCTCTTTCCTCATTCCTATTTCATCCACACAAATTTTACCCCTCCATCCTCAATTCCCACTTACTCTCCCAATACCAGGCCAATTGTAGATTTTTCATCCCTCCCACACAAAATATTTTTCCCCTCTCCATTTTACTCTCCCAGCCCCATCCCATTCTAATCCTCCCCCAACATCAGCTCCCTTCTAGTTCCAGTCTCACCCAGCATCCATTCCCTTCTAGTCCCTGCATCAGCCCATTTCCAGTCCTAGCCCACCATCAACCCATTTCCAGTCCTAGCTCCCCCATCCATTTTCAGTCTGAGTCCCTTCATCAGCTCATTTCCAATCCTAGCCCCCCATCATCCCATTTCTAGTCATTTCCTAGCCCCATCATCAGCCCATGTCAAATCATAGCTCCCCTCCACTCAGTCCAATTCCAGTCCAAGCCCCCCCCCCCAATGAGCCTACTTTCAGTTCTAGCCCCTCCATGAGTCCATTTCAATTCAAGCCCCCACCACAGCCCATTTCCAATCTTAGCTCCCCCCAACAGCCCATTTCCAGTCCTATCCTAGCTGCTCCATCAGCCCATTTTCAGTCCTAGCTCCCTTCCCTCACAGCCCATTTCCATTCCAAGCTCCCTCCCCATCAGCTATTTGCAGTTCAAGCCTCCCCTTCCACTCAGCCCATTTCCAGTCATAGCAACCACCCAACCCATTACCAGTCCTAGCCCCCCATCAACCCACTTCCAGTCCTAACCCCCCCATCACCCCATTTTCAGTTTAAGCCCCCCCTATAACCCATTACCAGTCCTAACCCCCCCATCAGCCCACTTCCAGTCTTAACCCCATCAGCCCATTGCCAGTCCTAAACCCCCCCCATCAGCCCACCTCAAGTCCTAACCCCACCCCCCAGCCCATTAGCAGTCCTAACCCACCCCAACCCCCCAGCCCATTAGCAGTCCTAACACCCCCCAGCCCATTAGCAGTCCTAACCCACCCCCAGCCCCAGCCCCAGCCCATTAGCTGTCCTAACAACCCCCCCCCCAGCCCATTAGCGGTCCTAACAACCCCCCCCCAACCCAGCCCAGCCCAGCCCAGCCCATTAGCAGTCCTAACACCCCCCCCAGCTCAGCCCATTAGCAGTCCTAACTACCCCCAGCCCAGCCCAGCTGCAGTCCTAACAACCCCCCCAGCCCATTAGCAGTCCTAACAACCCCCCCCAGCCCAGCAGCAGTCCTAACAACCCCCCCAGCCCAGCCCAGCCCATTCCATTAGCAGTCCTAACAACCCCCCCAGCCCATTAGCAGTCCTAACAACCCCCCCCAGCCCAGCCCAGCCCAGCCCATTAGCAGTCCTAACAACCCCCCCCCCAGCCCAGCCCAGCCCAGCCCATTAGCAGTCCTAACAACCCCCCCCCAGCCCAGCCCAGCCCATTAGCAGTCCTAACAACCCCCCCAGCCCAGTCCAGGGAAAATTAAATAAAAAGAAAACCTGTCTGCTGCCGCGGTCGGGGCCGCCGCGGCAGAATCGAGCGTGCCGCGGGGCCCCCCTGTGCACGGCAGAGCCTGCCCTCCCCTGTAGCAGCTCTCTCTTTGGAGCTGAAGTCAGACGCGCCGGCTTGCAGAGCAGAGCGCGAGAGAAGAGTTTCTCCCTCGCTGCTCTGTTAAGCCCGCGGGGGCTGATGGGAACTTCCCATCAGCCCCCGCGGGCTTAACAGAGCAGCGAGGGAGAAACTCCTCTCTCGCGCTCTGCAAGCCGGCGCGTCTGACTTCAGCTCCAAAGAGAGAGCTGCTACAGGGGAGGGCAGGCTCTGCCGTGCACAGGGGGGCCCCGCGGCACGCTCGATTCTGCCGCGGCGGCCCCGACCGCGGCAGCAGAAAGGTTTTTTTTTTTTTTTCAATTTTACTTTTCGAAAAGAATGTTTTTTGCGCGGGGCCCCCTGAAACGCGGGGCCCTGTGCAAAAAACATTCTCGCTCAATGGACGGGCCGGCCCTGTTTAAAGTATATTGAAAGCAGAAAGCACGTGAGACAGTTACTTGAACCAGTAGGTGGACAAATGGTAAAAGGTGAACTTGACAGACAAGGCCATAGCAGAAAAACTAAATGAATTATTTTCTTTGTTCTTCACTGAGGAGGACGTTGGGTTGATATTAGTGTCAGGAACACTTTTTGATGATTATGGTTCAAAGGAACAGAAGCACAAAATGGTGGACATAATGGAGTAAACTGACAAACTAAGTCGTAGCAAATCACCAGGACCAGAGTCCTGAAAGAGCTCAAAAATGAAATTGCACACCTATTCGTAGTAATCTGTATCCTGAGGACTGGAGGACACCCAATGCAAGTAATCTTTAAAAAGGGATCCAGCGTTGATCTAGGAAACAGGGGACGTGGAGGATATCGATGGCATAATGGTACAATCACCCACATGCAGTAGGAACATGGTGAAGACAGTGCAGAATATTATCCTATGTATATCCTGTGCATAATGGACACAGCAGCAAACATTTCAAGGGGTAGAAGCATGGAAAACAGAAGGCTGACACTTTCAGGAGAGTGTCGATGAAATACTTGTCTATTAGTATTCTCTCCATAGTTAAATATTTGCAGGGAGTATTAAGAAAAAGCTAATGCAATAGGGCCAAAAGAGAGGCAATCCAAAGTAAATAGGCCATGTAGACTGTAAATAGGCCGGGACTGGAAGATTTTGGGGGATGGAGCTCACCTTGAACTTAGATTTCGAAAGGCAATGAATTAAATCTAAAATCTGCAGGAATAGCTAGTCGTTTTAGGGTTACCAGGTGGTTCCAGGTAAAGGAGGACAATCAGAATCAATCCTGTATTTACTTCCATTGAATGACAAGGAAGTAAAACCTGGCCTGGCTCAGACTGTGCTTTCTTATCTGAGACATTTGCTTACCTTAGCCACCAATGGGCCAATATTCAGCTGTGGCAGTCAGTGTTCTTTTTGAAAATGTTGGCTGTGTTGGTTAATGAAAATGCTTGTATTCAGCACCGCTATGCAAATAGTTCCCTGCACTGAGATGTCTGGAGAGCAGCGGTATTCAGCCCAATATCTGGGTAACTATCTGGATAACTTTAGGATAGTTTGCTTACAACTTATTTAGGGAAGAAACTGTTGTTTTAATTTCTTCCAGAATATTCTGTTATCCTGTTCTAACCTTATCTCCTCTTGAAGTTAATTCCGTAACTCAGTAACAACCACTGAAAATGCCTGAGAGCTCTAAGTCTCGCTCACCTCCTCCTCTTAGCCAGGAGAAACAAAAGCTTGAAAGGTTAACAAGACAAGCAGAATTAAAGGTAAAGGCAAGGCCAGACACAGAAGTGATAAGCAGGAACATCAGCTATTATCGTTCACATGTACTTAGTCCTTCCTTTTGTGAGCTGGGAAGTATCTAGGTAGCTAACTTCTATGGTGGTCACCGCCCGCATGGTTGCCGACCCCTGCCGTTCAGCTTGGAATGATGATTCTTTGCTTGCCTGCTTTTAGGAAATGCTGCTGGACTTGGTCCTCACCCTTTATCTCATATCCCGCCATTTTCTTGTTTAGATCTCTGACATCCATAGACCACCCCATGGACTATACCCCAACCTGCAAACACACGACATGGAACAACCCACAGCTCCATCCCCTGAGACTTCTCCTGGCATACTAATTTTGTACAGTTACCTTGCATCATAGTTTCCTATAATTGTCTTTGAATATCGGCCTGGCTATTTCATTAGTAAGGTTAATTTTTCCCTCAGAGAAGCTGAATTAGTGGTGAGAGGTCGGCAAGCATAAAAGACCCTTTTTGAAAGTGCAGGCAAAATGTCAGTACCTACACCAAACAATAAATCTATCAAACTTATAATAGTAACAGATTTATTTATTTTATTTAGTTAACAATTCTTTTATACTGCCATATTTACTAGTCACGGCAGTTTACATCAAACTATTTGAATGGAAAACTTGGATTTTACATGGAACATATTGAAAATTGAAACCATACAAATTAAACTCTGTAGCATACAAACTGCATAACTGTGCAATGTACACTATGCATTCATTGTCAGTCAGTGAACGCATAATTGCTTTTTTTGAATTGCTAAATGGATGGATACTATTGGGTTTGGGGTGGGGTTAAAAAGCGATCTGGATGGTGGCATGATGCCGGGATGGTGAGCACTGTTACCTATTTCAATAGCAGTGTTTAACTTAGGACAGTCATTGACTAGCTAAAAATCTAGTCTAGTGATTTTGGATGCCATTTCTACTTTGAAGCACTAGAGAGAATGCACGTGTTTGCAAAATTGGCATTTCCAAGTAGAAGTGGCAACATTTATATGTGTGAGCATTGATCACTTTGATGTTGCCTATTTAACAGGCTTTTTATACTGCTTTATCATTTCAAAGTGGTTTACATTGTAACTTAAACTTGGTAATGTACTCTAAACAGGGACATTGATAACTTGAATTTTCCTGAGGCAATGGAGGGTTAAGTGACTTGCCCAAGGCCACAAGGAGTGCAAGTGGGAATAGAACAGGGTCTCTTGGTTCCCATGCGAGAGCTCTAACCATTAGGCTACTCCTCCACCACATCGTTACGTGTGTTACTTATGCATTTCAACTGTATGTAGAAGTGGCAACTTCACATAAAGAGAAATCTTTGGAAGTAGCCTTGTGCTTCCTAACCCTCGTAAACAGAGAAAGCTGATGTCATGGCCCCCCAGATTGTCTATCCATTACGAGGCCTCCCACGAGCAGAATAAATTAATTGAGTACCTCTTTCTGGAAGCCTTCACAGATGGACTTTGGGGAATTAAAAGGTATTTTAATCTGTGATTGTTAGTCACAGAGCACTTTAGGGGAGCACCCAGATGGGTCGATTCATCTGTGAAGAATGGCCCTTTAAATGCAGGTTTTTATTCATATATAGAGTGGCCTTTTAATTACTGTATTTTAATCATGTATCTAAGGTGACCTTTTGAATATTGTTTTTTAAACATGTTTGTAGATGAATATGTATTTCATGTTTAATGCCCTGTGTAAGTTGTTGTTGTGTCATAGATGTGTTTTCTATTGTACATAAGATATGCCATACTGGGTCGGACAAAGGGTCCATCAAACTCAGTATCCTGTTTCCAACTGTGGCCAATCCAGGTCACAAGTACCAGTCAGGTTCCTGAAAACATACACAGATTCCATTCTGCTTATCCCAAGAGTGATCAGCAGATTTCCTCAGTCCTCTTTAATAATGGTTTATGGATTTTCCCTCCAGGAACTTGTTCAAACCTCTTTTAATGCCAGCTATACTAAGAGCTCTTACTGCATCCTCCAGTAATGAATTCCAAGGTTTGATTACATGTTGAGTAAAAAAAAAATGTCTCCGATTAGTCTTAAATGTGCTACAGTGTAGCTTCATTGCGTGTCTCCTAGTCTTTTTAATTTTTGAAGGAGAAAACAACCAATCTATTGTAGCCTCGGAGAAGGATGGGGTCAGATTCTTACAACAGTACCTCAAATGTTGTAGTGTAGTGCAGTGGGCACTTCAGAGTCTGACATAACCCTCCTGTAGAGGCTTATGGAAGTCACTAACCTCGCCTCATCCAGCTCCATTGTAGGGCGTAAAAGACTGAGAGGAAAATAAGCTAAATTGGGATAAGCCCCCACCAACGTGATGTTACAGTTATGGTGATAGGGTAGATTTTCAAAAATGGGACACAGAACACCTTAGTCTCTATAAACAGAATTAACCGGGTACGGCGGACAAGTCGCTTCCATGCTCCCCCCCATCCTACCCCCAGTTTTGGGGATACTGCTAGGTACGTATGACCTAGATTAGCCACTGTTGGAAACAGGATACTGGGCTTGATGGACCTTGGTCTGACCCAGTATGGCATATCTTATGTTCTTATGTTCTTACCCCCATCCTTTACCCCCTTTCCGCATACAATGATACACCACAACACATTTTGGGAATTAAACTGATCGCAGCTTTATTAACCTTTCAACAATAACCGAACAACATTTCAAACCACATCCTAATTACCCCCCTCCTGCAGATCGAGCCCTCACCGCCATGTGAGTAGCAAGGTGATGCCGTTTCCGCTTCCGCCGGGTCCAGGCCACGGCTATTTGCATACCCCCCCTCTTCCGGCTTCGCCATATTATTAGCAAAAACCCGAGGGCTTGTCCAGGTCGGGGGTACCCCACCCCCGCCCTAAGGATTGCCTCCGGCTCCGGACCCCGGAAACCTCCGGGATCCCGCCGCTCCCTCCAGCTGCAACACCCCTTCCCCCCCCAGGCCTTCGCCACCCCCCAAACAGGGAGGGAGGGCGGGACGACTGCCGCCTCCAGCTCCATCCCCCGAAGTCCCGAGCCCACCCCTTGCTGGGACTCCCCCCACATCTCATTGGCTTCCGCGCCTCTACTCAGCCCACAGGAGCCAATGAGATTAAAAGACACGTTGCGTCTCGACGCACGGCCCCCGCGCTTCCGCCACACCGAGGGCACGCGACTGGCCGTCCCCCCCCCCCCCCCCGATTAATGGCAGCCACGCGGACGTGGGCCCCGCGGCCTTCCCATTCCAGAAAAATTTATTAAGCTCGTATAACTTGTTTAACAAGCTTAAAGATGGATTCAGAAATTTTAAGTTAGTTAAACAAATTAAATCAATAAGGTATCTATACACGGTTGCACCTTAGAACTCAGAAATAAATCAGCATTCAGTGTTTCTCTGTTGTTCACAGAAGTCTTCTAATACCAAATACTCAAGTGTTTCAGTTTTTCTCTTTAGGATACAATTTACAATTTATCTCTTACTATGAAAACAGGAATTTCTACCTTTTAACAGTTGAGTTCTCTTATTATCCAGAGTACTCTGTATGTATTTCAATTGATAATGTAAAGTATGAGCTCAGGGTAGTTCTTTTAATCTCTCACGGTGTTTGTGTACTGGTACCTTTCTTCCCAGAAACTTTCTTGTAAAGGGGCCTAGTCTCTTGTCCAGACGTCCCGTGATATCCTCTTTCAGGAGATCCACAGGAACTCAGGATTCAGACTTTACCTACTCCCTAACTTTAATAAATCAATAAATAAAACTAATAGAAATTGAGGCTACGTCCACAGTCACTTGGGGTTAATATGTTGACTGGAATCTGATGTAGACTACTGTTCCTATTCCTCTCCAAAAATAAAAGATAATTGAATGTCCTTATCTAAGCCCACACAAACACTGTCCAATCACACTTTTCACAGTCATAAAAAAATTATTCGAGACCTAAGGAATTTCCAGTTTAAACTTTAATTATGCAGTTTCCTTCTGCCAGAAGTCTGAAACCAGTGACTCTCTCTCTCCCTCTGCACTGTTTCCAATAGGGGATTCCTTCACAGGATTAAACATACATATTTTCCAAAGAGCTTCTCTATAGTTTTAGCTTCCAGTAATCTTAGGTTTCTTAGAGGAGCTCAATACAGCTTTCCTTTCCAATTTCTCAAGGTGTTTCAAAGAAAGACAGTTTTCCCTCCCCACCCCCTTGCTCAGAGGACTCCAAACAGTCACTTCCAGCACAACTACCAGCTCCTCTGCTTTCTACAATCTTAGCTTTCAAAACATTTAGATCCTTGTACTTCCCCTAGCCCTTGCACTTTTCCCAGCACACTCAATGCTCTCCTATGGGGCTGGGACTTGTTTTTAAATTAAACTTCATTTTTAGCATTAAAATAGGCTTTTTAAAACCTGAAAATCCTGGATTACACTTCTTTTAATATATGTGAGGCTCCAGTGCTCTCACTGAGTCCTGGAGTGAAGCTCTGCACCCCTCCTGGGGCATTAAACAGGTAACACAGGTACACTAAAAAAAATTTTTTTTAAACTGCCTCTAATGTTTCGATTGTTTTTTATGTTTTTTGGTGCGCTGAATCCAAATCTGGTAACCAATTTGCTCCATCACGTACAGATTTTTTGCTACATTGGGTTAGCAGTTTGAGGTGAATGTTTCAGATTGAGTGCGATCGAGATAAATGTTTCTTGGATGAATTCTTTATACTAATTGTTTAGTAGTTATTCAAATAAGAATAAAGAAAATTGTAACACGGCAGCACATAAGAATAGAGTAATGTCAACAAAACACACTGTGATGGTAGCAAAATTGTCTGCACTTAAAACAGCCACATACATGTGCACAAATATTGAGCATATAAGAGCAAGGTTAGACACGAAGCAAAGCAAAGAAATGTGCAAAAAATGTTGTACAAGTATGTATGTAAGAATAGAAAACGCAAACCGCACCATTGCAATACATGAAGACAAACACCCGATGGTGTGAAAATAAAATTCTAATAAATGAGATCCGACACTGTGTGGTAATAACTAGCAAAGTTTTATTTCAAAGTTTAGTAAAAACACGATATTTGTCAACACAGTTTAGATTTTAAAGTCATTCTTGGGTCAATCAATCTCCTGGTGGGCCCGTTTCTTCTTCCCCCGAATGCTTCTCTTGGTGCGCTGCTTGGCGTATTTTTCATCTGGGGGTTCCCGCAGCAGCAACCAGCAGAAATCAGCCATCATAGTGGTGTTCCATCTTCCTTGGTACCTTCTCTCTGCGTCCTTGATGTCCTGGTGAAACCTTTCACCTTGTTCTTCACTGTACGCCCTCAAGTTTTCGGGAAAGTAGTTCATATGGGAGTGCAAGAAATGGACTTTCAGGCTCATGTTACAGCCTTGTTCTTTGAAGGCATTGAGCATTCTGGCAACAATATCCTTATAGTTCTCATCCCGCCTGTTCCCCAAGAATTTGAGAACAACATCCTTGAAGGAATCACAGGCTTCTTTTTCCTTCTCAGACATCGTTTCAGCGAATGCTCCATCTGAAATGAGTTTCCTTATATCAGGGCCAACAAACACTCCTTCCTTTAGCTTTGCTTCAGAAAGTCGGGGGAACTTTGAGCAAAGGTACCGGAAGCATTCACCATCTTTTGGAAGAGACTTGATGAATTGCTTAATGAGACCCAACTTAATGTGGAGAGGTGGTAATAGAATTTTATCACGAGGTACCAAGCTCTCATGAAGAACATTTTTCTCACCGGGTCTCAAATACTCCCGAATTGGCCAGTCTTTTTCCCCCCAGTGTAGGTCGCGGGCCCGGCTATCCCACAAGCAAAGGAAGCAGGGATATTTGGTGAAACCGGATTGCTGCCCTAATAGCATGGATAGAATTTTAAAGTCTCCACAAATCATCCACTTATGCTCATCATAACGAATCTTCTGAAGAATCAGGGCCAAATTCTCGTATTTTTCTTGGAGAATAACAGAGTGAGCAATAGGAACTGAAGTGAATGTGTTGCCATTATGAAGAAGAACACCTTTTATGCTGTCTTTTGACGAATCAATGAACAGCCGCCATTCAGCAGGATCATACTTGAGTTTAAACTTTTCCATCACTCCGTATATATCGTTGCAAAATACCAAATCTTCCTCTTTGCTGAAATACTTCAAAAATTGTGTCTCGCGGTTGCGGTACCAATAAAAAGTTGTTCCTGGTGACAATAGATTTTTCTGTTTAAGCCGAGAACCTAGCAGTTGGGCAGCATCTTTTGGGAGTCCTAAATCCCGGACTAAATCATTCAATTCAGCTTGAGAGAAAAGTTCAGGTTTCGGATCTGGTTCAGTTTCAAACTCGGAAGTACTGGACTCATCGGGAAAAGCCATCTGAGTCTCATCATGATCAGAACTGTCCACACAAATATGATCCAAAGATTTTGGTGGTTCAGGCACAGGTACTTCGTTGCTATGAGGCATAGGCCTAATTGCTGAGGGAAGGTTGGGGTAACTTATTACGTTCTTATTTTTTAAGTTGTATCTCTTCACAATGCAAGAGCAAAAATAGCAGTCACTGCTGTGGTCTCTTTGTTCACGCCACATCATAGGTATTCTGAAACAAAATGCTTGTGTTTTACCTTTCATCCATAAGCGTAGATCTTCCTCACATGTCTTGCACACTTTGTGAGGAGCCCACGATTTGTCTTGATTGCCTAACTTCAAACCAAAATAGGCGAAATATACTTTTTTAATAAATGCAGAAATGTTCCTCTGCCACTTTTTCACGGTATATTCCCCACAAATAAAACAAAAACTGTCCGGAGAGTTGATGCAACCTCTGGCTCTGTGAGCCATCACAAATACACAGCACTGCAAACTACAACTGTAGTGAACCACTTCGGAATAAAGCTGGATTACAACTGAGCAAACTAAAGGTAATAATGAACTTGCAAGAAACTGAAATTTGATAGGAACGTTCATGTCGCAACCACCGTGTTTGAGCGAGCGAACGAACGAGGGGAGGCGAACAGGAAAGAACATGCGCCAGCGCGAGTACTGGATTTAGCCCCCCGCCTCCCAATTGTCCTGTTAATGTATAAAATGAATACAAAACACTCTAAAATATCATGAGGGAGTGCTTCTAGTTAATTAACCATTACAACCTCTATTTTGGGCCAAGAAAATAAACTGCAGTTGGCTAAAAAGAAATTATGTGAACATTCCTTATATGGGTAAGAAATCTAATTTTGCAAGAAAACGTGACGTGATGGAACATTTTGGCTATTTTTCCTGGATTCAGCACCCCAAAATCTATAGGAATCAGTTGCAAAACTGGAGGCAGTTTTTTGGTAGTGTACCTGTGTAATCTATTTATTTTAACCTACTGGTTACACTATGTTTACCTGTTCCACTCCATTCATTATCTCTACCACCTCCACTGGGAGACTATTCCACGGATCCACTGCTCTTTCCATAAAGAAATATTTCCACATATCACTCCTGAATCTATCTCCCTTCACCCTCATCCCATGTCCCCTCATAGCAGAGCTTGCTTTCAATTGAAAGAGGCTCTCTCCCTGAACATTTATGCCATGGAGGTATTTAAACATCTCAATCATATCACCTCTATCCCGCCTTTCCTCTAAGGTGTACATATTAAGATCCTTCAGTCTGTCCTCATATGCTTTATAATGAAGACCACTAATCATTTTAGTAGCCACCCTTTGAACTGACTCCATCCTGTTCACATCCTTTTGAAGGTGCGGTCTCCAGAATTGCCCACTATACTCCAAATGAGGTTGCACCAAAGACTTATAAAGAGGCATTATCACATCCTTTTTTCTGCTAGCCATTCCTCTCCGTATGCACCCAAGCATCCTTCTAGCTTTTGCCATCTCCTTTTCTACCTGTTTAGCTATTTTAAGATCATCAGACACAACCATGCCTAGGTCCCGCTCTTCTTTAGTGGACAAAAGTACTTCACCCCTTATACTATATTGCTCCCTTGGATTGTTGCAACCCAAATGCATGACCTTACATTTCTAAACATTAAATCCCAGCTGCCAAATTCTAGACCATTCTTCAAGTTTAGCTAGATTCCTCCTCATGTTATCTACACCTTCCTGGGTGTCTACTCTATTGCAGATTTTGGAATCATCTGCAAAGAGGCAAACCTTACCCGACAGCCCTTCCGCTATATCACTAACAAAGATGTTAAAAAGAATCGGACCAAGGACAGATCCCTGGGGCACTCCACTGGTAACATCCTTCTCCTCAGAGTGAGCTCCATTTACTTGTACTCTTTGTCGCTTCCCACCCAACCAATTTCTAAGCCAAGAAGTAATTTTAGGGTCCATCCCTAGGGTGCTCAGTTTGTTTATAAGTCGCCTGTGAGGAACAGTATCAAAGGCTTTACTGAAATCTAAATACACCACATCTAGGGCTCTCCCTCGGTCCAACTCCCTGGTCACCCAGTCAAAGAAATCAATCAGATTTGTCTGACAAGACCTGCCTCTGGTGAGTCCATGCTGCCTCGGATCCTGTAATCTGCTGGACTCCAGAAACCTCACTATTTTCTCTTTCAGCAGCGTTTCCAATAATTTACTCACCACCGAAGTTAAACTAACCAGCCTGTAGTTTTCAACCACATCCTTACTTCCGCTTTTGTGTAAAGGCACCACATGAGCCTCTCTCCAGTTCTTTGGCACCACTCCCGACTCCAACGAGGCATTGAAAAGGTCAGTCAGTGGAGCTGCTAGAACGTCCCCAAGTTCCCTCAGTATTCTAGGGTGTATGCCATCTGGTCCCATCGCTTTGTCTACTTTAAGTTGAGCTAGTTTCTCACGAACACAGTCTTCTGAAAATTGTTCAAGATAACCTTCATATCGAAATCAAGATAACCTTCATATTCAAATTGTTCAAGATAACCTTCATATCCTGTTGTACCTGGCCTCAAACCTATGACCCCCCCCTGGTTACAACTTGCCTAGAAACAAACATATTCATAGTATGTTGGAATAGGTTGTGTCATGTGTTTGCTTAGGTGTACATAATTAAAGGTTGCCACTTCTCATTGTCTGAAGGATTACTGAATGCTTTGGTGTATGGTCCAACTTAATGGCGTGACCTTCTCACTGTGTGGCAAATTGGGGACCTTTATATTTACAGTTATCCGGGCCACTAGTTCTTGACATATTTATGGTTGCCTGCAGACTCCTAATGATACAATGGGAGAGGTTTGCCCTGCTTTTCAGTCTGTTGCCTATGTTCTTTGATTGCACTGTAATTCTCCATAATGTCTCTAGGAGATAAAACCAGGATAAGTTCATATGCTTGCAGGTTTTATGTGGACTATAGCTGTGTGCTCTTCATTACATGGGCCCTTTCCACAACTTTTCTCACCTTTCTCTTCAGCTGTGCCTTACACAGCATGAGGACTTTGTGCTCTCTCTGATTGCCCTGAATATAGATATAGGACACTCGTAAAATTCAAGGCAGCTCTCTGAATGAGTGATAAGGGGAATGTGATTCCTCAAGAAACTAGTTGTGCCTATTCATGTTGCAGTATGGCAGGAAGTGATGAAAAGGATTGACTTTTAATCTGTTTTTAATGGATAGCTTGTGGACAAAGTGATGTTGCCATACTGCTGGATGTTATGCCACATAAAAGATCATGATATAATTTTCAGTCTGTAGGTAAAGTCTCCAGATATCTAGATGGATTTGTCAGCTGTATTTTGGTAGGTGGTGACAGTCTTCCAGGGGGGACACAAGGGTGGCCTATTTCCAAGCTCTGTTGACCTTTCAGTAGTACAACTATACGCACAAGAATCATTAGTTGAGAGCCTCTGTAAAGCTCCTTTCTCATATGGTGCCTTATGCTTTATTAGATCTTTGTCTTATTGGCTGTGCATATAATCCGAATGCTGATCCTAGTCTTATAGCACTGTCATTCCTTGACCCTTGCCTCGATGATGTCATCATTCTGCATAACCAAGTCGCGTCTCCCTTGTTTTCATTTGAAGAGTGGGCTTTTGTTACGCTCACTTATATCTCTCTGGGTGCTAGGTGCTCAGTCACACTATAAGTCAGCATGACAGACCTTTTTCAATTTCCTGGACAAGAGAAGGGCAACCAGTCTTTATTAGGAATACATAAGCCAATAGGAATACACACACAGGAGTGAGGAGTGGCTCAGTGGTTGGGACCGGTTACCTCAGGCCGGGGGATCAATTCCCACATGGGGACAAGCAACCTCGGGCCGGAGGGACTGGGGTCTCTAGTGCCATGGACACTCCTTGTGGCCTTGGGCAAGCCACTTAACCCTCCATTGCCTCAGGTACACTTGGATTGTGAGCCCTTCGGGGACAAGGGAATACAAAGTACCTGTTAGTATACATGTAAACCGCACGGATTCTAAAAAGCGCGGTATAAAAAATAAATAAATAAAATAAGAAGATTGGGCCTGATATTCAGCGGCAGTGGCTAGTGCTTGTATAGCTTGTTGCTACTGAAGACTAACTCTGGGTATTCAATGCCAGAGCCATATCCAGTCACTGACACTGAATATCCAGGTCACCACACAGCCCAGAATATTGGCACTGTCCAGTTAGCGATGAGTGCCGCCTCCACTCTGCCCCAGAACGCCCATGACATGCCTTGATGCATCAGGGTGTGCAGATGTCCAGCGGCACTAACCACGTTACTGACGCCGAATATCCCACTAAGTGGCATTTGCAAGGTTTGCAAGTGTATGATCATAGTAAGTGACAACAGATAAAGACCAACTAGTCTGCCCTGTAAGATGCCAGAATTGTAGAGTTGTACATGCCGCTCCAGGCAGGTTACCCCTCTCCATGTAAATTCCTTTGAAAATCCCCCCCCCATTGCGCTTATCCAAAGATGGCAGCATGTTAAGAAGTCTCATAAAAAAGGGGAGAATTGGATTTAGCTCATGCCTATCTCAGAAGTTCAAGGTGAATTACATTCAGGTACCGTAGTTATTTTCCTATCCCCAGAGGGCTTATAATCTAAACACAGAGAAGAAACACAGTACACATGATGATAAAGTGTAGTTACTCACCTGTAGCAGGTATTCTCCGTGAACATCAGGATTAAGTCCTAACATATGGGTGATGTCACTGATGGAGCCCCACACGGAATGCTCCTCAGCTTCCAAAGGAAGCCTTTGGAAGGTACACCGTGCATGCGCACCTGCCTTCCCACCTGCCACAGCATCATCTTCTCCAGTCTAATAACATAGCAGGAGCCAAAAGGCAATTCATCAGGAAGGTGAGAGGGTTGTGAAGACTTATTCCTGCTGTTCACGAAGAACACCTGCTACAGGTGAGTAACTACGCTTTCTCTGTGAGCAAGCAGGAAATAAGTCCTCACGTATGGAACTCCCAAGCTACAGACTATTGGAATACGAGGAGATCAACAGCCCAATAAGGGCAATGAACTGGAGAAGACAGGAAAGAACAGGAAGGTAGTCCCCCTGGAGGACTCATCTGATTCAGTATACTCAGCAGACATAGAACTGAGGGATTTTGCAAGTAACCTGGACAGATAGGCCGGTGGGCAGGCGCTGACACTAAGACCCAAAAAGGTGCTGGAACATGGCCTGGCCAAAATTGCTGTCCCACCGGGAATCCCCATCCAGACAGTAATGGTACCATCACGGCTCCGGGGAGAAGTCCATCTCAGCCCAGCTGCTTGTGGCTTGATTCAAGAGGGGTCTGCTTCTCTTGAAGTATGGGATCTTAACATGGTACTCTCCCAGCTTATGCACGCCCCATTCAAGCCACTGGACTCATGCCCTCTGAAATTCCTGACCTGGAAAGTCCTCTTTCTGGTGGCAGTGACATCGGCGTGACGTATCAGCGAGCTCCAAACTCTGGTCACTCATTCTCCATATACCAAGTTTCACCAGAGCAGGATAGTGCTCTATACGCAGACCCATTTTCTACCAAAGGTGGTCTTGGCATTCCACCTCAACCAGTTGATAGTCCTATTTACTTTATTCCCCCGGCTTCATGCCAACCGGGGTGAGGCGGCATTGCATACCTTGGACTTCAAGTGGGCTCTAGCCTTCTCCTGGAATGTTTGAAGGCACACTGCCAGTCCATCCAGCTGTTCATTTCCTTCGACCCCAGTAAGCTGGGTGCCACAGTCTTGAAGTGTACGCTATTCCTCTGGCTTGTGGACCACATTGCTTACGCATTTTCCCAGGCTGGGTTGAGCTCTGAGGGTCCTGTCATGGCTCAGTGTCTGTGTGATTGTGGCCAACCTCCACTTTGTCTCCACAGTGGGAATCTGCAAGGCTGCTACATGGTCCTGAGTCCATACCTTCGCAGACCATTACTGTCTCGATGGGGATTCCCGATGGGACAGCAATTTTGGCCAGCTACCTGGTTATCCATTTGAATGAGGATGACTTGATTGGCCAGGTACACCCGAAAGGCATGGAGGGCATTTGCTATGGCCTGGAGCTCGAGGAAATTGATTTGATGTAGACTCTCCCACTCGGACCACAAGCTCTGGGTGAGCAGGCCATCCAGATGCGCCTCCCAGCCTACCTTGGAAGCATCCATCGTGAGTGTCTTGCAGGGGGTCTGCTGACTGCAATGGGAGGCCTCACAGTCAATCCACCAGGCGAGGGACTGCACCAGTGGTGCAGTGACCACGACCCTGTCCTGATGGTGACCTGTCGCCTGCGTCCTTTGGGTGCTTAATGTCCAGTGGGCCTGTCACATGAAGAGGTCAGCCAGAGGGGTGATATGCACCATGCTGGCCATATGCCTGAGGACTCTCAACATCACATCGGCTGTAGTGTGGTGCTGGCACTGCACCTCACCCACCACCTCGATGAGCCGCTGCAGGCGGTCCGTCAGTAGAAAGCCCCATGCCTCGATAAATTCAAGCTGTTGTGCCAGCTGGAGGTGAGACTGGGTAGTTGATCACGAAGCTTAGCCACTCTAGCACCTGAATGGTGAGTTTGGAAGACTGCTGGACGCTGTCTGGTGTAGTACCCTTAACGAGCCAGTCGTCCAGGTACAGGAAGATGAAGAATCCTAGGGTCCAAAGGAAAGCGGCCATGACCATCAGATACTTCATGAAGACCCACAGTGCTCAGGCCAGCCTGAAAGGAAGCATTCTGTACTGATAGTGCTGGCCACCCAGCACAAACCGTAGATACTGTCTGTGACTCGGGTGGATTGGGATGTGCATATATGAATCCTTTAGATCCACAGAGCATAGCCAACTCTCCTTTAGAAAGTATGGGAGCAACATCTCTAGCGAGACCATTTATTTATTTATTTATTTTTATTACAGTTGCTTATATACCGCACTATTCAGTATCAGCGCGGTTTACAATATAACAAAACGACCAAGACAACATTCTGTTTGGTTTTACAAGGAACAGGAGTACAAACTTGGCTAACTGGGTTGAACTATATACACGAGATAATGATAATTACAACAGGGTTGAACTATATACATGGGATGATAAATAGTAAAGGCTGGGAATATAAGAACACAAGTTTCTTAGGTGGGGTTAGACTCGGTTAGGTGGGGTTAGACTCGGGTTAGTCTCGGTTGCTGGCTGGGTAGAATTGGAGGAAGAGGTGAAATTTGATTGCCTTCTTGAATTGAGACAGATCTCTAATAGCTCGAATGTCTGGTGGTAGTGCATTCCAGCATTTGGGGACGTAAATACTGAAAGTCCATCTTGAACTTCTCATGTATTAGGTTGTGCAGATCACAGTAACATAGTATATGACGGCAGATAAAAACCAGTATGGTCCATCTAGTCTGCCCAGCAAGGTGGCAAGAGTAGGTGCACCTGCCGCTCCGTGCAGGTCACCCCTCCTCATGCCTTTGTTTAGGGGTGTACCCACCGTTCCATGTAGGGCACCCCTGTTTGTTGAGGGATAAGAGATAGTTATGCTTATTTTGATTTTATCCTGTTGCTATAAAGGGATCCACTGTGTCTGTCCCAAGCAATTTTGATTTCTGTCACTATATTTGCTCCTACCACTTCCATCGGGAGGGCATTCCAAGCATCAACCACCCTTTCAGTGAAAAAGCATTTCCTGACATGGCAAAGACTGCTCAAAATGGGCTGGAACCCAACGGTCTTTTTGGGAACAAGGAAGTGCCTGGAATAGAAGCCCCAACTGACCTGAGCCAAGGGAACTGGGTTGATGGCAGGGCAGCATCCTCAGTCTGCAGCAGGCTCTGGTGAGCGGGGTCCATGGGGTACTCCCTGGGGGCATATGGAGGTGGCAGCTGGGTGAAGTGCAGGTGATATCCACTTTGGATGATCTGCAACACCCAGGTGTCCGAGGTGATGAAGGGCCACCTGTGGGCTAAGTGGACGAGTCTCCCCCCTACCTGTGGTGGTACCTCGATGGATAACGGTTGGCTGGCTATGCTCCTGAGGAACCTGTGAAAACTCCACACCTGGCTTGGGCTGTGGGGCGGGCTGTGCCTTCGAAGTCATCTCCCTCTACTGTTGGCAGGGAGTCTAAATCTTGGGCAGTGCCTGCAGCTGGGATGGGTAATACTGATGCAGGCATGAGTAGAAGGCCTTCTTAGCCTGGTGTTTCTTCCATGCGGGATCTGCGGTCTTCCTTGAGCGAATTGAGAGAGTCACATGCTCCTTCTCAAGCTCCTCCTCCTTCTCCTCTACCAGTTTCCAAAAGAGGTTCTCCCCTCGGCAGGGGACATTGCCAGTCTTGTCCTGGACCCACTGCTCTAGGTCTGAAGACTTCAACCATGCCATCCAGTGGACAGCGATGCCCATGACTGCCACTCTGCATGCAGACTCAAAGGCATCATAGGCATCTTGCAGCATGAATTTTGAGCAGTCTTTGCCATGAGCCACCAGGCCCCAAAATGACTCACAACAGTCCTTGGGGATGAGGGCAGCAAAGTCCTCCAAGTCCAACAATGATATCCTTAAGGAACATGCTCATATAGATCTGATAGGCCAGAACTCTGATAGCATTTCCTCCTGAAGGAGTCCAGGGTGCGAGCCTTGCGGCCTGGTGGCACCGAAGAGTGAGATTTGGTACTCTTAGCACACTTCAAGGCCGATTCCACTACAATGGAGCTGTGGGGTAACTGAGGCCTTCTGGATCTAGTACAGGGAATCAAGCTTTAGGCTAATGACAGGAACCATAAGTGGTGTCTTCCACAGCTGCAGCAGCAGCAACATCTGTAGGACATGGTGCACGGGAACCATCACAGTCTCCCTGGGGGCTGAGGGGTACTAGAGAAGCTCTAGTTCCTCTGCCTTGGTTCCTCCTCTGGTTCCATGGAAAAGGGGATGGCCTTGGCTACATCCTTAATGAAGTCATGGAAGGACATGTCCTCTGGAGGTGACTTGCATTGCTCGGGGAAAGGCAATGGTCGGTCAGAAGGTCTGGGGACCAAAGGTCCAAAGCTGTTGATTCCACCTTGGTCTCCCATTCAAATTCTGAGAGGAAATCAAAATAATGTTGAATCTCTTCCTCCTGCCTCCATGGCTTGGGAGAGGACTGGTCCTAGTGGCCCCCATGTCACCCGGTGCACCGATGGTGATGTCCCTGGGCCTCAGATTCCAACAAGCTGGAAAGGGAGACTGCTCTAGGACCCGGAGTCAATTCAGATTTCCCACCCAATGTACCCACCTCGACGGGCAGGGCTTGGGTCTCCAGAATAGACTGGATGGAATGCAGTGATGACGCTCACCATGCCGCAAAGCCTGCATTCTGCACAGCTTACACCATCACCAAATGAGCTTTGAAGGGTCGAAGGTGTTTCTCCAGAATCACCACCTGCAAGGGGGTCGATGCCACATCTCAGGCGGGCCTCCATGATAATAGATTAATCAGGAGACATCCAGATGCCCTCCTGGGCAATGAGAGTCAACTCCACAATCTGGGTCAAGCCTTTCCGCTGGGAAAGCTTGGCCAGTCACTCCCTGCCATCACTCTTCACATCGCTTTGAGAAGGACTTTGCACCCATAATTTCTCCCAGTGCTCACCCTTTAACATCGATGGGGCTCTCATCAGAGAGTCTCCTCTCACTGCTTGGGCCCCTCTACTCTGACTGGGCTCGCAGCTCCTTTCCCTTGGATGCCTCAGAACTTTTGGCAGGCATCAATGAGGAGGGTGGGGCTGAGGATGTTGAATCTGATGAATCGAAGAGGGACTCCTTTTATTCCCGACCCTTCAGCCCATGGTGTATCATCTGCAAGCAAAGCTCGCAGGATGACCACTGGTGATCGGTTCCGAGGTATTGCAAGCACCAGTTGTGGTGGTCAGTGGCAGAGATGGTCTTGCCACACTTGGTGCATTTATTAAAGCCACTAGCTGGCTTAGAAATGCTGAAAAATACCGCCTCGGCAAAATCAAACTGGAGATCCATTGTGGGCAGGAAAACAACCCCGAAGGATTAAAACACTCTAAAAGAGAGCAAAACGAGATAGAAAAAAACTTATTGATGACAGGTGGAAAAGAAAACACAGAAAAAATTGGTCCACAAGGCCCAAGAGAGAAAGCTTTTTTTCCGGACTGCAGGAATACGTCCTAGGGACTCTGTGAAAAAAAAAAAAAAGAATGGCAAAGATGGTGTTGCGGCAGGCAGAAAGGCAGGTGCACATGTGCTTTGTACCTCCCAAAAGCTTCATTTGGAAGCTGGGGAGAGTTCTGTGCGGGGCTCCGTCGGTGACATGACCCATACATGAGGACTTATTTTCTGCTTGTTCCCTGCAGAACGAATGGTTATCTAATCTGAAAGAAAACATTTATAAAATAAAAAATATATCACTATGCGTGTGTAGGCAAAACATTTATGGTCAGCCCTTCTTCTCAGGGGGGCACAGCTATGTGTGTTATTCACTTGCAGAACTGCAGTGAGAGCATGTAGTTCTGCACTCATTGCTTGATGTGTGGCCAGGGGGCCAAGGCACTTCCTGAGGTCCTGAAGAACTGTGTTACACCGTGTCATGAGGTGGGAAGTGGCAGAAGCCCTGCTTTTTCCTCTTCTGGGAGCTCAACCTTCTATTTTCTCTGTTGCCTCTAGCTCCTTCCTCATGGGACTCTGGGACTGGTCCTGGCTGGCTGGCTGGCCTACAGGGGCCTGTTGCATATACAGAACAAAAAGAATACTAATGCCTCAAAAGAGATATACAACTGCACCAGTTTAGAGGTTTTGAAAAATTGCAGTGGGGTGCACCCAAAAGATCACCTCATGCAAGGTAGCATAGCTTTGTTCTCTGAAACGGAATATCAAGGGAAATGTTTTTTTTGTGTATGACCACAAATAGCTCAGACTATTGAATGCAGACTATTTGTCAGGTATATTTTTAGGCAACACTGGCAGCCATGCATTCAAGACAAAATCAGTTTAGGGCTCAGGTTATGGCAAAGCACAACTTTCCTGAGAGTGAACACTGAGGTTGTAAGGAGGCCAGTCAGAGCATGTGTACTAGAACAGCAAAGAGTGTTCTCCTGATCTTTCCCTTGATAAGAGTGCCCGCTATAATTGTCTTCTTTCCATGGACACAAAGGGCACGCTGGTCACAATAGAAATGTTATAAAATTTTTACCACATATAAAGCCTGTTTTACAAGCAGAAAAGGGCTTTTATGTGCAGCATGAAGTGTGCACACAAAGTGTGGCCTACTTTTACACAAACTGTATGCAGTTTGGGGAGAGGCAGAGTTGCGATGTGCATGCATATTTTATAAAATACACACATAAGATTGTTTTATAAAGTCATACCCATCCATATCTGGCTATATATGCATGTAAATAACCTCATAAAATGTTGAATGCATAAGTATGCTCTTTGGCATTGAGGCACATATTTTGCTTGTAGGCACAACTGGGGGAATGGTCTAAGCAGAGTTCAAATGTACACGCCTAGATTCTAAGAACTTAGGGCCTGATTTTCAGTTGGGCAGGGCTAAGCACCACAGTCCTGCCTGTGACCTCTTAACCCCGGATTTTCATTTTTGCGGCAATGGAAGTGAAAATTCGGGGTTTGCTGCACAGCCAGAAAGCTGCCGAGCCTAACCAGGCAGCAGCAATTTTGGATGCTGCCCAATTAGCACTCTGCACCTTAAAGACAGACGAGGCACTAGCATTGTAGGTGCCTTAGAAAATCCCCAATTAAGGCATTTACATGGTTAACATAGACTGTTAACCATGCAAGTGCCTTCGAAAATCGGGCCCTTAATATGCTCATGTATGTGTGTTAAGTACTGTATGGGCAAACATTTGCACTTGCTTGCAGGCAAGTGAAAGTGATTATACATGGGCCGAGTTTGATCATTTTATTTGGGAAGGGCAAAGGGCGGGGTTATATTTGCATATACATACTTCATACATATTTATGATTATCAATAAGAAAATAGAGAGACCAGATAGGAAGTCAGTATATCAAGACAGAAAAGATTATGAATTATGTTAGCACTGCAAGGAGTTTTTCTCATGGCCCATGTCACGTGGCAAGGGAAGAA
The DNA here is from genome assembly GCA_033557465.1 of Ichthyophis bannanicus. Lineage (NCBI taxonomy): Eukaryota > Metazoa > Chordata > Amphibia > Gymnophiona > Ichthyophiidae > Ichthyophis > Ichthyophis bannanicus. The sequence continues at coordinate 1,378,223,215 of CM066033.1, read as the reverse complement.
CATGCTTTCCCTCTCCCATTTCCCAGGCCTCATCTACCACTCTTCCACTACCACCCGAGCTTTCTCCCTCTCCAAAGCACAGATCTCTTCCTTCCTCCCCTCTTTTCCAGTATTTTCCCCCTTTCCCATACTGCCAGTACAGACTTTAGACATACAGAGGCTTTAGATATAGAAATGCTGTATAAATGGAAAGCAAAATGGTTGAAAATGGCAGCAAGTAGTTTCTTACCTTCCAGAGTAACGTCTTCAGATGGGTTAGTTTTGTGATCATGACAGTCACAGGAATGAACCTCACTCTTAAATCAGGGTATGCTTCCTGGAGATTCTCAGACTTCTGAGTCAAATGTAGCCGTAAGACTTGTCCCACTGGACAAAGGCAGCCTCCTTCTGAAGTTCATAAGGTGTAATATTGAGAAGCAATATATCAAAGTGTACTTGGTAATATTTGGAACCCAACAGAAATCAGGAAATTAAACCAAACAGTATTGTACCAAGCAATGGGGCATGATAACCTTTAGACAAATTAGGCAGTCACCTTGAGTGCTGGTTCTCTGGGGGAGCCCACTGCCGCTGCTACTCACTAGTGGCAATGTTGCGCAATGCTGACTTCATGTTTGCATGGGGGTGGAAGTGGCTTCCGGGGTAAAATTAAAGTGGCTACAGCCATCCTCTTTAACTGTGCTGGCAGCCCGCCCTACAATCCCTTATTTTCCCTTACGGAGTCTCTGTGTTTTTTCCATGCTTTCGTGAATTCAGATATAATTCTTGTCTCTGTCATCATCATTGGGAGGCTGTTCCATGCTTCCACCACTCTTTCCATAAAGAAATATTTCCTCATATTACTCCCATGTTTATCCCCTGTCACCTTCATCCTATTCTCAATTGGTACAGAGCTTTCTTTCAATTGAAATAAGCTCTGCTCCTGAGCATTTATGCCATGGAGGTATTTAAACATCTCTATCATGTCTCCTCTCTCCTGCCTTTCTTCCAAGTACACATATTGAGATCTTTAACCCTGTCCCCATATGCCTTACGACAAAGACCACTGATCATTTTAGTAGCTTCCCTCTACATCAACTCCATTCTGTTTATATCCTTTTGAAGGTGTGGTTCTCCAGAACTGCACACAAGACTCCAAATGAGGTCGCACCAGAGGCACTATCACCTTCTTTTTTTGGCTAGCCATTCCTCTCCACATTACTTATTTATTCAACTGTTTTTCTATACCATTTTTCACAGATCAAAGCAATTTACAAGCAACTGAGCTTTTACAGGTCACAATGATCGATAACGTATATACATGAGGGTGCTTAAGCATCCTTCTGGCTTTTGTTGTTGCCTTTCCTACCTGCTTGGCCACCGTAAGACAATCAGAAACAATCACCTCCAGGCCCTGCTCTTTTTGTAGACAAAAGTAAATCCCTCCCTATACTGTACTGTTCCCTTGGATTTTTGTAGTCCAAACCTATGATCCTGTATTTTGTAGTATTAAATCTCAGCTGCTAAATTCTTGACTATTCTTCAAGCTTTGCTAGATCCTTCCTCATTGTATTTATTTTATTTAATTTCTCTTCTATACCGTGCTATTCAAATCAGTGCAGTTTACATATAACAGAACCATATACAATGTAGTCGGGCTGTATTGTATTTACAATGAACAGGGACTATAACTAGGACATAACTGGAGTAACTATCTACAAATTATATACACTAGTAACATTCTGGCACTTTAAGTAACTATAAGCACTTTAAACTCATGTTATCGAAACCTTCCTGGCTCTAGCCTCTTGCAGATTTTGGTATCATCAATAAGGAGGCAAACCTTATCCAACAGCCCTTCCACAGTATCACTTACAAAAAAGGTTAAAAAGAACTGGATCAAAGACCGATCCTTGCGGCACACCACTGATAACGTCCTTATCCTCAAAGAAAACTGTATTTACCAGCATCCTTTGTTGCCTTTCACTAAACCAGTTTCTATCCCACTTGGTCACTTTAGGGACCATCCCTAAGGGTGCACAATTTATTTATAAGTCACTTGTGCCGAACATGTCAAAGGCTTTGCTGAAATCTAAGTACACTGCAGCTAGTGGTCTCTCTCTTCTCTCTTCTTAGAAACCAGTTTTAAAAAGGCAGAATTTCCTTTTAAACCTGCATAACTAAACTTGCCTCTATTTCTCAGTAGTAAATTTGAAGAGTAAAGAGGGCCTGGCAGGAACAGTTTGCTTTTGTAAATTGCATGAAGCTGTCTGTTCTCCCTGGTCATAATACCAAAACCAAGACGCTGCCCCAAAACACTGCATTTAGTTCACAGTATTCTGATGCCTTGCACACCAGCTCCTCATGCCTGGTGCTAAATCCAGGGGCAACAACTGCCCTGGTTCTCCTGAAAAATGTAACCTAAGTGAAATAGAAGATCTTCGATGATTCTCCGAGTTCGAATTGCCAAATGAATCAAATAAGAATGGAGTTTCCTGGTACTGCAGTTGCAGATGTCCCTGTGTTCCCCATGTCTCTTCTAGTAGTAAGCCATTTTTATGGTTGTAACCTACTGGTGACCATGTCTACAATTTGTGGAAATAACAAATCATAGAAAACATTTTGGGATAATTCAGCTCTTTTTTTTTAAGAACTATAAGCACTTTAAACTTTACAAAACCTACTGTAGTTCCAATAAAACTAATTTGGTTTTAGACATGCAATGCAAACCAAAAGATACAAACACCCACTCCCATATGCACGCACATACGCACACGTCCCATATCAAAAAAGAACTATCACAGAGAAGCTCTATGTATATACCAAAGAAAGACTCTGAAACACAATCCATGTAGAAACTGTTATAGGTCCAAAAATATATTTACAGTCTATTACAAAGATTACAAATGGAGGTGTCTATGTACTGGTAATATGCTAAGTAAATACTTTTTACAGATTTTTTTTAAAGGAAGTTTGTAAAATCACATTGTTTTTCTAATCAAAGAAATAAATAAAAGGTCAAAAACAATGTACAATGATCCAAAAGAAAAAAAAGGAAAACAAATTAGATTGAGTTTTCTGTAGCCATCTTTGGTCCTAAATATGGGAATATAACATTACGTAGCACTGAAGATACCTGTTTCACTTTGTGATGCTCTGCCAGTAAAATAGAAAAATATAGTGCATTTTCAGTGTATTCAGAGCTCACTACAGAGAAAAGTGTGTACAAAAACAATACAGTATAAATAAAAATTTACAAGCTTTACAGAGGAACATTTACAATTATTTTGTAGATGCCCAAATTATCAAACATAACCACTTTATGACCGATCCCTGGGACCTCTCTGTCAGAGTCTTATACAAACAAGCCAATTCTCTTTGGAAGTACAGTAAATCATTTCTAGGGTTGTTTCTAGTTTTTCATTCTCTCCCTTTTTTTTATTCTCTTCCTTTATAAATCAGGTATAAATCTGGTAGAGACTATACCATGTTCATCTGTAAAGACACACATTCTTATTGCTTATGACAGTGTCCAACACTTCAGCACAAATGAATTTAATGGAAATGAAAAAAAAAACCGAGGCTTTTCTTTTCACGCTCCCTGTATAAAAACAGAAACACTGAACAAATTTGCTTTTTTTGTTCGTGTTCCAAAATGGAGGACATCACGGTGCAGTGCGTGTGGTTGCCTCGAGCTAAAACAGTTTGGAAAACTATGGAATGCCATTTTCATCATGCTGCACATTTCTAATATAAAACCTAAAGGCTTACGCTTAAAGTATGACTGCATGCGACTGAATCTCATATAAAATGTATGATGGTTATTTCTCTCCAATTTGCTAGTGCAGAACATAGAAAAGCCAACTCTCTGTGCTCAGATTAAATATTTACTTGATACTGAAAGATTCTATCCAGTTTCATGGACAGCCCCACCTCCCAACCTTTCTGCATCACACAGAATACCTCATAATTTCTTACAGATGTCGATCTGAAACCAGAGGTATCCATCTTAATTTTTTTTTGTTAATATCATTTATTAAAATGATTTTGCAAATAGTTTATTATTTGTTAAAGGTGCCTAAAACAAATTGGGGCTCATTATTGCTTCACTTGCTTCTTTTTTTTCAAAACATAGCGCATGTCAGACATTTACAAAAATATAAAAAATAACGGAGCTTTTTTTGACCTGCAATTTTCTGTCTACCTGCCCATTATCAAACAATGTCAAAACAGCATTGACAAACAGAATGAAACAGCACAAAAAGGGGATATTGATTATCTTATAGAAATACATTTTCAATCATGCTGTCTATGTTTCCAGAAACTCAAGAATCCTTCAGAGATCTCCCAACAAAATTATAGTCTCATTATCAGCACTAAAAGTTCCAAAGATATAAACAGCATACTAAAAGGAAGGCATTTATGAAGAATAAACAAAAATGATAAAAAAGAGGATTCATAAATCACAGATTTAAGGAAAATATTTTGCTGCATTTAATAATTAAGATCATGATTGAATCTGACAAATGTCATTTTTTAAAATTCTTGATACGCAGTACACTTTAAAAAGTCTTGTTGATAAAAAGGAAGTTAGAGAAATCAAGGTGTTTTTTCATTGTTTTATTTTCAGGTAGTACTTTTTTTTTTTTTTTAATTGTCACTGCTATTTTCCTAAGCCACCGCTGGTGGATTCTATTTGCAACTTTTGGGTGGCACTTGGGAGTTCAAGTCTATAGGTGCTTGTCCACTCTAGGAAGTATGAAGAGGACATGGGAGATCTAGCAGCTGTTCATGTATACGGAAGGCCAGTGCTGTTGTCTTAAAGTTTATCGGCTCCCTCATAAGGGAGAAATGTCCATCACACCTGGATGCCGGTGCCATGTAAATGTAACATTTGTGCTCTCATAGTCTGAATACTGCTTGTGATTTTCTTCTGATGACCCACTAGTGTGATACCTAAGCTCAACACATCCCTGTAAAACAAAAACAAACAAACAAATGAACATTCATATTTACTTTGCTTAAGCATGATAGAAAAATAACAATATTGTTTAAGAAATTGTATATTCCACATGGTACATTTAAAGATAACAGAATGAAAATAGATAACATGTCAGATATAGATCACTTTCCACAAGAACACATCCCCATACACTTCACAACTGGATATTATCTAAATAACTCTTGAGTTTGGTGAGATTGCATTCCATGTGATAAATGCCACATGAAATATGTATTAGCCGGTTTGATGGCTAGACTGATCCTTAATTACTTGCTCAAGCAAAAATGGACAATCAAAAAGCAAATTTCATTGCTGTATTCAAATTACTGTCACATGCCAGGCAGTTAACACAGATAAGGATTTGCTACAATGTGTTAACTATATGTTAGATAACATAAGGCACCATTATCTACTGGGTATTATCTGCCACGTTAACAGTTAACGAATAGTAATGATTCATGTATTAACTGTAAGGCACAGTCCCTGCTCATTCCTTACTCCAAAATGGTATCTTACACAGCTGTTTAACATACAAATTAACATGCACTAACACGTAACACAGTGCATTAAGGAGCCTATCTACCTAGTCATGCAATTAATGAGTGCTAACAGGTAACACTGACTTGGTAGGAAACATATCTGAAGGCAGATTTTAGATAGAACAAGGAAAATTCCCAACTGACTAATCCCCGCATGTTGTACAGGGAGGTTAGACGGGGCAGGAAAGGGGGAGGAGTTAGGCAGGCAGTGGGCGATCAACAGCCCCGGACGTACAGGGCCGATTCCAATGTGGGCCCTGTACATCTGGGGTCGGCAGCCTGGACGGGGAACTTATTCCACTGCTGAGGTGGAATAAGTTCCCCTAATCAGGTGGATCTGGCAAGCCCAGGGTGCAGAAAAGGTGGGAGGGGGCAGAGGAAATTCCCCGCAGCCCAACCCTGGCCTTGGGAGGCAAGATTGGGGGTAGGGCTGCAGGGAATGAACATTTTGCGATTCTGGCAGCTGGGGATCACAGCTCTTGAATATCCTTCTGATCCCTATGCTTCTGCGCTCCTTTCCCTTACCTCCTCATTCAACCTCCAGCTTTGCTCTACTGCCTCCACTCATCAGCACGGTCATTTCTTGACCTCGTTTTCTTCTCTAATTGTTTACCCTCTAATTTCTGTACCTTAGTTCTTCCCTTATCTGACCGTCACCTGCTAAGCTTCACTCTTCATCACACCACCTCAGTCTCGCCCTGTCTCCTCCTACCTTTTTAGAAATATTTGTGCTATCGATCCATCGGCTCTCTCCACTATTGTCTCATCACCTCTTTCCTGCACTTTGTCTTCTAAGTCTGTTGATGAAGCTGTAGTTTCCTATAACTCTGCATTCTCCTCTGCCCTAGATGCTTTTGCTCTGCCCATACCACATCCTGTGAGGCGCAACATACCTCAGCCTGGCTGTCTTCAACTACATGCTACCTACGCTCTTGCGCCTGCTCAGCTGAGCACAACTGGCTCAAGTCTTGCTCCCTTTCTGATTTTCTTAACTTCAAATTCATGTTTTCTTCCTTCCAGTCAGCCATAGCTCTCATCAAGAAAAACTACTTTATCCACCTGACTAACTTTCTTGCCTCTGATCCCTGCAGTCTCTTCTCAACTCTCTCCTCAAGGCACCTCTACCTCCAACCCCCTCCTTTTTTTTCTGCCCAAATCCTGGCTATTTCCATGACAAAGTCCACAAGATTACACTCCAGTTCCCCACTAAATCAGCTTTTCCCCCTCTTCAATACCAACCTTTCCCTTCTAAGATCGCTGAAGAGGAAACCTTATCTTTTTTCCTCCTCTAGACTTACTACCTGTTCCTCTGATCCTTTCCCCACCCATCTCCTTAACTCTACTTCCCTCCTCTGTCATCCCTTCTATCTCCCATATGCTCAACCTATCACACTCCACTGCATCTTTCTCTGAAGCCTTACCTCTCTTCAAGAAACCTTCACTTGACCCTTCTTGTCCTTCTAACTATTGACCCATCTCCTTTCTTCCCTTCATTTCTAAACTTCTTGAACATGCAATTTGCTGCCATTGCCTTGAATTTCTCTCTTCTCAAGCCCTCCTAGATCCACTTCAATCTGGCTTTTGTCACTTACACTCTGTTGAAATAGCTCTTGCCAAAGTCTCCAGCGACTTGTTCCTGGCTAAATCAAAGGGCCTTTACTCAGTCCTCATTCTTACTGACCTTTCTGCTGCTTATATTTGTTATTTATTTATTTACATTCTCTTATATACCGCGCTATTCTGCATCAGTGCAGTTTACATTGAACTGAAATTACATTGAACAGGGCATTATAACTTGGAAATAACTATTTTACAGGGAACATGGGCTATGGAGGGTTAAGTGGCTTGCCCAAGACCACAAGGAGTACCTGTGGGACTAGAAACCCCAGTCCTTCCGGCCCAAGGTTGCTGTCCTCTAGTGGGATTTGAACCCCCGACCTTCCAGCCTGAAGTACCTTGCCCCAACCACTAGGCCACTCCTCCACTCCACTTTTGACACTGTTGACCACCACCTTCTCCTCAACACATTGTCCTCACTTGGTTTTAGGGGCTCTGTGCTGTTCTGGTTCTCTTCTTATCTCTCACATCGCTCCTTCAGTGTTTGTTCTGGTGGTTCCTTCTCTTCTGCTATCCCACTCTCAGTTGGAGTACCCCAAGGGTCTGTTCTGGCCCTCTCCTTTTCTCCCTTTATACCCAGTCTTGATTCACCTGATTTCCTTGTGTTTCCCTTGTGTTGTCTGTCTTGACTAGATTGTAAGCTCTGATGAGCAGGGACTTTCTCTTACATGTCTGTGCAGCACTGTGTATGTCTTTGTCTTGTAGCACTGTGCAAATGCTTAGTAGTAGTAGCTGTAGTAGTAGCAGTCCCTTGTACTCTAATGGCTTTCAGTATCATTTTTATGCTGATGACTCTCAAATCTAACTAACAGCTGATATTTCTCAGACACTCCAGATCCATATCTCTGCCTACCTATCTGACATCGCTGCCTGGATGTCTCACCATCGTTTGACACTGAACATGGCCAAAACCATACTTCTTATTTTTCCCCTTAAACCCTCCTCCCCCCTTCCTTCTTTCTCTATCTCTGTTGATAACACTCATATTTCCTGTTTCCTCTGCCTGCAACTTTGGTGTCATCTTTGACTTCCCCCTTTCCTTCTCTACTTATATCCAGCAGATAGCTAAAATCTGTTGTTTCTTTTTCTCTAACATCAACAAAATTTGCCCCTTCCTTTCTGATCACACTACTAAAACACTCTTTAGTCACCTCCCGTCTCGACTAACCTTCTCCTTGCTCCCTCTGAGTCATCTTTCTCTCCTTCAATCTATTCAAACTCTGATGCACAGCTAATCTTCTGCCAACCCCGATATAGTCATATAACCCCTCTTCTCAAATCACTTCATTGACTCCCCTTCCATTTCCGCATCCAATTCAAACTTCTCCTGCTCACCTATAAATACATTCATTTTACTGCTCCTCACTACCTTTCTTCTCTTCTCTCTCCCTACACCCCTCCTCATGAACTCTGCTCTTCGTTTAGCTTACTGCTCTCTTTGCCCTTTTCTTCCACTGCCGATCCTTTCATCTTTCTGCTCCTCATGTCTGAAATAAACTACCTGAATCTGTACATCAGGTTTCTTCTATCCCCTTTTCAAATCCATGTTAAAGGCTCACCTCTTTGAGGCTGCCTCTGGATCCTGATCCCTTGTTCTGCTTGAGTCTCCTTACCTTTCCCTATTAATACCTCTGTTCTGAACTATTGCACTATCTGTTTTGATTAGACTGTAAGCTCTGATGAGCAGAGACCGTCTTTCATGTTTATCTGTACAGCGCCACATACGCCTAGCAGCATTATATAAATGTAGTAGTAGTACTAGTAGATAAGCAAGAGTGATCCCTAATTGTTTCTGATCTCCATGGCCCCAGTTTCAAAATGGCACCCATGAATCTCAGCAGTAACCTTGTGATGTTACCACTAGGGGTTGGGCTGACAAATAGGAACAGTTATAAAATTACCTCCCTTGTGTTAATGTGGCAGATAAGTTGGTTCATCAGCTAACTGCACTGTATTAGCTGCAATACAGTTAACACATGGTAATGACTTCTCCTCTGCATTAACTAAATGAGAAACTGCTGGGAACGTCGCCAATAGTTAATGCAGAAGTTTCGAAATTATGGCTTATTGATTTTGGAAATGAACATGTGGTAAGTACAAAATATTACCACACATTAGTAAACTCGGCCCTGTTAAAACATGGTAAGCAGCTAAAGAAGCATGACGGTACACGGAGACCATAATTGAGACATCACGGTTGGGACATACTCAATTCTGATGGTATTTTGGGAACAGCTCTGGTAAAAGTGGAGCCATTTCCAAAATACACACCCATGTGCAGCAGGCGGAGTCATTTCAGCAATATACATGTGGGGAAAAGGATCAGGAGAAAACCCGGCAGCTCACATATATATATGATGTGCTGAACATGTGCAAATATCAGCACTTACACGAGTATCCGGGCCATTCTGCAAGCATTGGGAGAATAAGGATGACGTTTCTCTTAATTCTTCCTTAAAGGGATGGCCAAAAGGAGCACATTTTACAATCCTATTCATGCCAGGGAGTATGTGTAAATCTGGATGTGGACAAATTTTGGGCCTTCACGTGTATACCCTACATGAAATGGGGAACATGCGTGTAGATTTTTGTTCCACCCAAGGCATGGTCCTGACACATCCACTTCTATTCTCAACACGGTGCAGTCAGACATGTGTAAATTTTACTCTACACGCTGACGCAATTTACATATGTATATGGCTAGTTATACACTTTTAAATCATGAACAGAGCTTATAAAATAACCCCCTTAGTACATAGGAGCATAAATAAAATAATAAGTATAGTCATAAGAACATAAGATATGACTTACTGGGTCAGACTAAGGGTCCATCAAGCCCAGTATCCTGTTTCCAACAGCGGCCAATCCAGGCCACAAGTATCTGTCAGGATGTCAAAAAGGAATGGTACAGATACACAGATGAAGTACAAATGTACTTCAGACTACCAAAATATTAACAAGCATTCAGAAAAAAGTGCTGTTATGAAAATCTTGGCTTTTGATTATCTAAAACTGTACTAATGTACTGTTTTAACTTATGCTCAGAACAGCATCACCATCTCGAATAATCATATTCAGAGTAACCACTGGATTACAGACTCCATTTTGCGTATACATACCTATCTAGTGTAATAGAAAATAAGAACATAAGAAATGCTTTACTGGGTCAGACGAAGGTTTATCAAGCACATACAGGCCACAAGTACCTGGCAGGTTCCCAAAGTGACACACAGATTCCACTATGCTTGTCCTGGGGCAAGCAGTGGATTTCCCTGGTCCTCTTTAATAATGGTTCATGGACCTTTCCTCCAGATAATTGCCCAAACCTTTTTTAAACCTAGCTACACAAACAGCTTTTACTATATCCTCCATTCACAAATTCCAGAGTTTGATTACGCATTGAGTAAAAAAATATTTTCTTTTATTAGTCTTAATGAGTTGCATTGTAGTAACATAGTAACATAGAATATGACGGCAGATAAAGACCAGTATGGCCCATCTAGTCTTCCCAGCGCTCCATGCAGGTCACACATCCCCATGCCTTTGTTTAGGGGTGTACCCACCACTCCGTGTAGGTCACCCCTATTTGTTGAGATATAAGAGATAGTTATGTTTAATTTGATTTTATCCTGTTGCTATAAAGGGATCCACTGTGTCCGTCCCATGCCATTTTGAATTCTGTCATTTTATTTGCTCCCACCATTACCATCGGGAGGGCACTCCAAGCATCCACCACCCTTTTAGTGAAAAAGTATTTCCTGACATTGCCTTTCAGTTTACACCCTTGCAGTTTCATGTTATACCCTCTAGTTTTACAGCTTCCCCATCTTTGGAAGAGGTTTGTTTGTTCATTAATACTCTTTAAGTATTTAAAGGTCTGAATCATATCTCCCCTGTCCCTCCTCTCTTCAAGAGTGAACATATTTAGGTCTTCAAGTCTCTTCTCATAAGTCTTCCGATGCAGGCTCCAAATCATTTTGGTCGCCTTCCTCTGAATCATTTCCAGTCTTTTTATATCCTTTGTGAGATACGGTCTCCAAAACTGAACACAATATTCCAAGAGAGGCCTCATCAGCGACTTGTACAGTGGCATTAGTACCTCTTCCTTTCTGCTAGTAATTCCTCTTTGTATAAAATCTAGCATCCTTCTGGCTTTTGCCACTGCCTTGTCACACTGTTTCGCCACCTTGAAATTCTCAGAAACAAAGACTCCAAGGTCCTTCTCTTGGTCCGTGCACACCAACCTCTCACCCCCTATCATATACAGTTCCCTTGGATTGCTGCTTCCTAAGTGCATGACACTGCACTTCTTCACATTAAATCTTAACTGCCAAGCATTAGACCATTCTTCCAGCTTTTGCAAATCTTTCCTCATGTTATCAACTCCCTCAGGAGAGTGCACTCAGTTGAAAATGTTCATGTCATCTGCAAAAAGATAGACTTTTCAATTCAGTCCTTCAGCAATATCACTCAGAAATACACTGAACAGTACCGGTCCCAGGACCGAACACTGGTGCGCACCGCTAATCACCTTCCTTTCATCCGAGTGAGTTCCGTTTACCATTGTGTCTTCTAGTCTTTCTACTTTTTAATGATGTAAACAACCAATCTACTTTTACCCATTCCACTCCATTCATTAATTTATAGACCTCTATCATAACCCTCCTTGGCTGTATCTTTTACAAGTTGAAGAGCCCCACCCTTTTAAGCCTCTCCTCATAGGGTATCCTTCCATTCCCTTTATCGTTTTTGTCGCTCTTCTTTGTACCTTTTCTAATTCAGCTATATCCTTTTTAAGATATGGCGACCAGAAGTACATACAATATTCAAGGTGCGGTTACACCATGGAATGATACAGAGGCATTATGACGTCATCCTTTGTTTTATTCTCCATTCCTTTCCTTATGATTCCTAGCATTCTATTTGCTTTCCTGGCTGCTGCGGCACACTGGGTGGAGGGTTTCAACGTTTTACCCACGATGACACTTAAATCTTTTTCCTGGGTGATGGTTTCTAAGGTGGTACCTCAGATTGCGTAGCATAGTTTGAGTAGCTCCATCCTAGGTGCATAAATTTGCACTTGTCCAATTAAATTTCATCTACCATTTGGACATCCAGTGTTCCAATTTTTCAAGGTCCTCTTGCAATTTTTCACAGTTCTCTTGCATTTTAACAACTTTGAATAATTTTGTGTCATCTGCAAATTTGATCACCTCACTCAGTATTCCTTTCTCCAGGTCATTTATGAATATGTTAAAAAGCAGTGGGCCCAGCAGAATAATATTGTCCTAGATAAACATAACACATTTTTAGGCAAGAATGAGCATCTAAATCAGGCATTCAAATTTTGGGCACTTAGATTTAGAAATATCATCAGTCAAGAGCTAGGCTGATAATTCTCCAAAATCCAGTTGGCCAAAGTGCTCGCCTAGTTTAGAGCACTCACCTTTAGCTGAAAATGAATGCTTAAATGAAAATCTGTCTCTTCAGTGGCCACCAAGTTACCCTGCCCTTGGCATTCCTTGTTGAATACATATTCTGTTAAGTGGTAACTATGCAACTATATAAGTATATAATGTTGGTAATGTTCCATGTAAACAGCTTTGACTATCAGATAAAGCGGTCTATAAAAATCAATAAATGAATAAATAAATCTGACATTCACTCCTTTCATAATACGTTTCATACAGTCATTGCTGGAACTACGATTTCCTTGAAATACCAGTGGTTAGAGCTATGATCATCTCTCTTCTCCGCCTGATATAATTAAGAATCCCTGGCAGTTTCAATCTCCCCTCCAGAAAAATACGATTTCTGGTGGCTTCTATTTCCCTGCGCTTACCCAGAAGATCCTTGGTCCTCCTCTGAAATATTAAAAGAGGTTTTCCTTCCTTACAACAGGAGGGGCATCATAACCGCTTTGCTTGTTGACAGAAAGGTGATATATCAAGAAATAATAAATCAAAATATCTCCTGCCTGCCTGCCAACCCCTGAATGTCACTTAACAAATGGAGTCATCCTTCAATAGAAATCAGTGGTGTAAGCTGGAGAGAGATTGCATCTCTCCTGCCACTAACTACATTATTAAGTAGTATTCTGACTCTTTTTAGGATTCCAGAGGGGTGCTGGAGATCTTCTTGAAAAGGTAGGAATGGAAGCCGGCAGGGATTCTGTTTTATACTGAAAAGCATGAGGGAGGGAGGGAGCAGTGGCAAAAATTCAGATTAAGGGCTCCAAAGCAAAGTATCTGAAATGGCCCCCAGAGAAGGGCAGCATCAACCCATAAAATATGATAATGGCTATAAATGGGCCCCCTTTTTCTCTGGGCCCCTCAGCACTGCAGCGGCAGCTTAGGTGGAATTTATACCACTGGAAGGGAGGGAATTGGGGCTCTGGCAACTTGGTTCATGAAAGTCTTGGCCTCTGTGGTATCCGCTTATCAGGGATCACATTTCCATGGTGGGACACAAGGGGGCATCATGAATCTGGGCACAAGGAAAGAGGTTAAATGTATGCCAGCTATCCCTGCATCTACATTTGGCTTCCTACACCAGGAGATTAGAACTGAAAATCAATACTAGGTTCCTAACTTTATTCTCCTGGTCTGACCCCACCCCTTTAAAAGCTTATGTAATAGGAACCCTAAGTTAGGCACCTATTGAAAATGTGCCCTAAATTTAGATGCTCAAATCCAAGGAATTTTCAAAAGTCCCTATTAATTATTATTAGTCTTGATATTCTCCTTATAATCCCAAAGGATCCCAAAGTGACTGACAAAAAAAATACAAAATAATGTAAAATTCAGGACCCTACTTCCCATAGTTAAGTTTCCTGAACCCTTTGTATATTGACCTAACAATTATTAATCATATTGATTCTGGAGAAAACTGGAACCATAAGTTAAAAAAAAAACATACATAATTTTCAAAGAAAATAAAAACACGCGGAGGCCAAATACGATCGGGGCACATCTGGCCCGTTCGTAAGTCCAAAATCTGGAACAGCCTGATCTGCACCCGATTCCGATCCTGCAGTGGCTAAACGTTCCCGCAGGATAAGAATTGGATGCAACCGGTCTGAACAGGCAGGACGTGCCTTGATTCCGGCCCGCTGGATGTCCTGGATCCTGCCCGGCTAGCCCAGCCTGGGCTCCTGCATGGAGACATGGTGCCATGGCTTCCCGTCGCCAACACACCATGGCTCCATGCAGGAGCCCTGATCTCCTGCGCCACAACCAATATCCTGTTCCCTGCCACCCGACCCCCGATTGGGCCTTCCAAGGCCGGGATCGGGCTGCAGGGAACCCCCCTGCCCTGCTCACCTGCGTCCCGGCCAGCCCGGTCACCAAAGTCGGGGGGGTGGGACTTATTCCACCTTCGAGGTGGAATAAGTCCCCCGTCTAGATCCACGATCCTGGACGTACAGGGTCGACACTGGAATTGGCCCTGTATGATGGGCTCAGGGTCCCACCTACTCCCCGCCCTTGCTCCTCCTCTGGCCTACACCCTCCCTCCTCAGCCAGAGCTCCACACACATCTCTGCAGTACGTGCGGGGTGCTCCTTGTCTGGAATCGGCACCGTGGCGTTGAGCGGGAATTTACATCCAATCTGGATGTATATCTCCGCTAAATGCGATTCGTAATGACCCCCAATATAATAAACACATAAATACATAAAATTCAAAAGAAAAATTAAACATAAAAAAATCCCCAGTCATCTTCCCACTAAAAATTAAGCTACTACTTTGAGATCAAAAGCCTGCTGAAAAAGATGTTTTCAAATGCTTCCAAAGAACAGATAACCAACCTGAACTCTAAGGGGTCGGTTTACTAAGTGAAAAATAGCATGGAAACTCGGTGTGCACACTGTGCGTGCACCACTAACGCCGCTTACTAAACTTACCCCTAACACTGACTGACTGGTAATGTATTCCAAAGTATTAGCCTGGCAACAAAAAAAGCTCATTCACGTTTGCAAGTCAGTTGAAACTGCTTTATTGCAGGAACATATAGTAGACAAGATCCTTCTGTCCATAAGGACCTAAGAGGACAGTACATTTTTAAATCACATATGCTGAAAGGGGCTTCACTGGAAAATGCCTTGAATATTAAGATTAAAACCTCAGATCTAGCATGCCAAGAAATTGTTGGCCAATGCAGAGTGAACAATATGGGTGTTAAATGTTCACACTCACTTGACTCAGTCAAAAGGCACGCCACTGCACTTTGGACCAATGGTAAAGGCTTTGTAGATAACTTAGGCAAACCTGACTACAACAAATAGTACAATTGTGAGACAACTAATTGTAAAACCATTCGAAAATTATCAGGAGTTAACAAGTGATTAAGTCGACTCACTAATTGCAGCTTGAAAAAAACTTTCCTTACAACAGCATTAATTTGGTCCCTCATTGTAAGACATGAGTCAAAAATGACGTCAAGAATTTTTAACTGCCTAAGGACAGGAAGCCCACAGTCATACAATCTCAAAACAGATGGAAGGCCCGATGGAACAGTTCATCCCAGAAATACCTTTATGATACCTCTACCAGGACCTACAGAAAAGATGTGTTATATTGGCTTTTGATACAATGTGGGTTCTTTCATCTGATGAATCCCAGATAGATATGAACACACAAACTGAAGCAAAGCTGACCTTATGGGTGTGCGAGTCATGTATCTTAGAGGATAATGGCTTAATCAGGGCTGTCAGAGTCCGAGAATGGAAGGAAAATCAGCAGAAGGCCTGAAATCCAGCACGCATTCACAGACACTGTCAGCTCACAAGCCCTATGCTGTTTTTACTGTCTATTGGTGTCAGTTGAAGCTGTCTGCTCAACATGGGACAAGCCAGGTAGAGAGGACCCAGAAAATGACCATGGGAGGGCAAAAGCATCAATCAACTAAAAAGGGCCCACCAATGGAGGGGATTAGGCTTCACCTGGGAAAGGGCCAAGAGGGTGGGAGTTGGGGGAGAGGATCCATCACCAATTGAGACCGCCATTGGAGGATGAGGAAAGGACTCATCATCTGGGAAGGAGTCATGCAGAGGGGAAGAGAAGATTTGTCACCCAGGAAGAAGCCATATGGAAGCAGGGGGAAAAAATCCATTATTTGGGGAGGAGCCATTGAAAGAATGGAGAAGAAGAGGACCTATCACCTGGGAAGGTGAAAAGAGGGGAACAGGAAGTCATTATCCAGGACAGTACTCCAGGGACCCCTCTTGCTTCTTCAATCTCTGGGCATCACTTCCCTCAGCCATATAGGCAGCCTTCTCCATAGGATGCCCATAGAGCAGAGGCCGGCCCAACTCTTAAGGCAAAACATGGGATTAATTTTATAACCAATCATCTATGTTGAAATATCATGCAGATGCCTATTTTATAAAGACACATACAATTGCCCTATAAAAGCTGTATTTATTGTGGTTAAAATGAAACCACAAACATTTACACCTGCTTGGGAGCAGATGGAAATGTTTGCCATAAAGTACCTTTGTGAAATGTGACTGCTTAAGTTACACCCATAATCTGCTCCTGAATACACTTACACCCAAGCAGCATGAAAGCATGCACATTCTTGTTGTCATGCATATTCTTATGTGAGGGGTAATGTGATAAGCAGCATATACACATGAAAAACCCTTTCTGGAATCTCCCCCCGCAAAATCCTTTTAGTTTGCCAAATGTTCCTATCTACTGAAGTTTGTGATAAGGAAGCTTATCATAGCTCAGGAAGGAGCTATAGAAAAGGTGAAGTGACTCTGAACAAGCAACCTGTCAGTTCTCGTAGAAATAAGAAAACAGAATTTTGCCATAAAAGACTACCAGTCCCAGAATGCACCAGGTTTCCAACAGCCATTAGAGGAGCTGAAGTGGGGAAACGTGTGTTCAATCAGGAGGGCTATGAGGTAATCCCCAAGCACTCATCTCAAAGGGCAGGGCCTGATTCAGCACAGCTGCGCTGTGCTAGGGTGGAGCACTCATCAAAGCAGAATAAAGGTAGAGTTTATTCTACAGAGAATTATCCTCATCCTCAGATTCAGCTTGGAGATCCTCAGCTTGGACATCTTCATCATCTGGAGGATCATCAGAAGCAGAAGCCAGTGTGGACGGACAGAGAGGGCAAGAAACCCTTGGGAAGAAAGAAGAGGAAAGCATTTGGGAGGCCTAAAGGAGTCCAGAGCAGTACGTATACTGGGAGACATTCAAAAGGCCAGCATACACCATTGGACTGGGGAAAGCCAGAGGAATGGTGCTGCAGAGCTAGGAATATCCAGACGGTACCTGTGAGGGAGACGGCTGCACGTGGAAGGGACCCTAGGACCCGTGCCAGAAGGTATGTGAAGAGAGATCCAGTGTCCAGGGATCTGGATTGGAAGGCTGGACATAAGAACTGGACTACATACTGGCCAGGCTATTTAGAGAGGAACTCTAACAGCAATGGAAGCTCAGGTATGAACACTGATCTATGCCCTAGCTATAACCTTGAAAGACAGCAGGGAAACAAGTATTCTCCTGAGAGTGCTACATTGAGAAATTCCTCTGTGCCAATCCATGATATTGAACCCATGATTGTTGAAGAAGGGGGAGCGGTCTTAGATACAGGCTGTGAATATATGGATTGCTCTCTGTCTAAACTCCTTTGGTAATTTACTGTTACAAAGTACAAGAACCATCACAAAGAAATACAAACTTGTTCTTTAATCTACTCAGAAAAGCTCCTGAGTAGGATTTTTAGCCACGCAGTAGAAAGCAAGCCAGCTAAGGGGTTTCAGCTGGGTAACTGCTAGCAATTGAGCCTTACCTAATTGCTTGTGAGCTCTGAGGGAATCACTTCTGAGTCTATGTGTGAAGATATAAGAAGTTAACCTGAAAAGAACAGTTTTTCCCTTCTTTGTGGGTTTTGCTTGTTGTTTGAAACACTGCTAAGAAAATATTAGCTAAAGCCTACAGAAAAGACCAGTTTGTTACCAACCAGGTCTTTATTCTTTTCATTTGATTGCCTGACAAATTCAGTTGTTGTTTTCCTGATTTTGTTTTTCCAAGTTTAACACTGAAAGCAAGTATCCTGTTTTATGTGCTACCAAGCATATCTGTGTTGGGAGAAATAACCCCATAAATAAATATCTTATTGGCTTTACACTCAAGCACAACTAATTATTGTGAGCAGCTGTGTCCGGTGTGAATGAACTGCATTTCCCACAATCCCTTGCAAATCATATTGATATATGCACTTGCCAAGACTGTGAACATTCTCACCCAGGCAGCCGTCTGACAAGTTTCGTAGATCATACATGACTTCCCTCTTTTTTCTTGTTTCCATCCCTTTGCATTTTTTACACTTTTTTGAATGTCATTGTTGTTTCTGCTCCACTACATTAACAGTAAATTGTGCAAAAGCACATTTTAGATAGAACACAGAGATCAGAACTGAGACATCGAGGTCAATACGTTTATAATTATGTGTGTATTTTAGAAATGGTTCTGCTAAATATTGAGCCAGTTCTAAAATACAAATAAAGAGGCGCAGGGACACATGGAGATATATATCCACATACTGCCTTATATGGCAGTCTGACTCCGCCCAGTGCATCCCAGGTTTTTTCAAGATGATTGCGCAGGGATGGGGGTGTGTGGACAGCACTACTGCTCCAGATTAAAGGCACCAGGAGGGTGGGGGGTTCAGGGGACACCGGGCCAGCAGAGAATTTTGCCATTGGGTGTGTGGGATTGTGGGCTGCTGGGCCATCAGTCTGAGGATTCACCCATCTATATGTTTTTAGCTTCTAATATTATATATAACACATAGTCTGCTCTTAACCAATCAACTTATTTACATAGAGATCCTGGCACATGGGGCTCCAGACCTACATCACATTATCAGACACATACCAAGGTATCCTTACCTTCTTACCACCCTATCTCACCTCACCATCCTCCCAAGAGGCTTCCCATGTTAACAAGTCAACTGCCCTCATACAAATACATTAGGTATATTGTTCAAAAGAAGGGACGCCAAAGCCACCAGCCTCAGTACCATGATCTGATCTACACCCATCACCTTCACTCTGCTCTTACATAACTTGCTACCATTCACAAGCTTTCACCCCCACTCTCCAGCTTTCATCTTGCTTATACAACCCTTGCCATCCATACCCCCAAGCCCCCTCACTCTATGTCAAAGCCAACTGGGTAGGCATAGGTGGATTCCTACCACATCAGTGTCTCCAGTCATGGACCCTATTTCCAATTTACAACTTAACTCTGAATCTGAGGAGATAATGTTTGGATATGGGCTCTCCAAATCACCATAAACAAGGTCCATTTATTATGTAGACTCCTGGACCCTTTCATTCCTTTAGTATAAATCGGTGCAATGTATTCCTCCACTGCCAGAAGGAGGGTCAGGTCTCTGCCTCCTAACATAACAAAATGCTCTCTTTAGCCACCAGCCACACCAATAATTTCCTGACTCACCCACACACAGCCACATCCTGACACATATCAAAAATGACTATGGGGTGCTGTCCAATACCAACTCTGAAATATCAGACTCATTCCCAAAGTGCATTTTCCTTCAGGCATTGCCAAAACATATAGCTCAAACTGCCACTGGGTTCCAGACACTTGGGAAATTGTATTTATTTATTTAACCACTTTTCTATACCGCTTTATCCTACGGTCAAAGTGGTTTACATTGTAACATTAGCTTAGCTTTGAAGGTCTAGGGTATCATTAATGATAGTCATGGTTGAGGGGGCGTGGGGTGAGGGTGGGTAAACATGGGGAGAGAGGGGACAGGGGAATGAGTAGTTGGATGGTGGCTGGTTAGGTGATGTCAGAAAAGCAGTCTTTGAATATGTGAGTTTTTAGGGCTTTTCTGAAGGTTGCTGTGTCCGCTGTAGTCTGTAGTTTGTCAGGAATAGAGTTGCGGAGCATAAAGTTAGAAGGCTCTCTTAAGGTGGCAGAGCTGGTTTTCATGAATAGTGGTGGTATGCATAGCGTTTTCTGTGAGCTGGTTCGTTGTTATCAGATGTGACCTGGAGTAGCAATTGCAGGTGCGGTGGAGAAGATTTGTTGAGAATTTTGAAGGTTGTGAGAATGGACTTCTATTTTATGCGTTCTCTTATTTGTAGCCAGTCTGGGTAGGGGTGTTATGTGTTCTGTTTTTTGTAAGTTAAGAAGGATCTGCGCTGCTGTATTGAATGCAAGTTGGAGAAGGTGGATAGCTGCTTTTGGTAGGCCTTGAAGGATGATATTGCAGTAATCGAAATGCGGAAAAATGGTTACTTGGAGATCTGAGTAGAAGTCATGGCTGGTTAGAAGAGGTATGAAGTACTTGATTGTATTGAGCTTGAAGTAAATGTTTCTTGTAATGTTCCATATGTGTCTTGTGAAGGTGAGATGTTGGTTCAATGTGACTCCAAGGTATCATGCATATTATTTCACTTGGATTTGGGTTCCATCTATAGTTATGGAGCTCAGTGGTATAAATTTATTGTCTCTGGTGACATACATGGCATCTGTCTTCTTGAAGTTTATTGGAGACACCAGAACAGCACAGGGAGGACGCGGCCACACCTCTTAAAAACAAAGAAACCTGAGAAGCGCTTTTTGAGCTTTCAGCTACTGGCTCTTGTTACAATGTCCTGACTGCCATTGAAATATATATGCACTTGCATCTTAATTGGTATTGCTGACAGCCGAAAGTTGGCCAAGTCGGACCTGTACCTTTGAAGATTTTATGAAATAAAAGCTTTCTTTGTTTTTAAGAGGTGTGGCTGTGTCCTCCCTGCGCTGTTCTGGTGTCTCCTGTGATTTCTGCGGAGGGTTGTTGCTCTTCTTCTTTCCTTGGTGTTCTTGAGGTTTATTGCCAAATTGTGTCTTTTGAGCCATTCACTGACCTTGGAAAAGCATTTTGTTATGGGTGTGATATCTGGGTTAGATGTGCTGATAGGCATGTAGATCATTACATCATTGGCTTAGATGTGGTATAGGACTTTGAATGCTTTTATGACAGTACCGATTGGTTGTAGAAAAATATTAAAAATTAGTGAAGACAGGGTGGAGTCTTGTGGGACTCCTTGAGATTGGGTATATGGGGTGAATTTTGCAGGGCCTGATCTTATTTGAAGCTGTCGGTCTGTTAGGTAGGACTTTAACCAAGTGAGGGGTATATCTAATAGTCCAAGGGTTTGCAGTCGCTGGATGATTAGATTGTGTGGAATGGAGTCAAAAGCTTTTATATCTAAAAAGATGAGTATAAAGCCAGTTCTGGGTTTGTCTGTGCCCTTAATTAGGTTATCTAGTAAGGCAGTCATTTGGGATTCCACACCATGGTTTGATCTGAATCCCTACTTTTGGTGGCTGAGTGGGTGATGTGTTTCTATGTGATCCTGGAGTTGTTGGTAGATGATTTTCTCAAGTACTTTGGAAGAGAAGGCTGGCTATGGGCCTGTAGGAGGTTGGTTGGTTGATGTCATTTGAAGTCCCCTTCCTTAAGGGGCGAATGAATGCAATTTTGAGTTTGGGGAGTTGGGGGTGTGGGGGTACGTATCCTTGATGCAGTGATAGCTGGACAACCTTCAGTATTGTTGGCATGAGTTCTTGTCTTGCTAGCTTAATCCAGCTGACTGGGCAGGGGTCAAGCGGTGAAGTGGTCATGTTGATGACTGCGATGATTTTCTCTAGGTAGCTCTCAATGATTCATAGGTTTCACTTCATGTCCTTCAGTTGCGGCATGTACTAGGTTGCTGTTCTTTGTCTTGTGTGCTGGCTGGATGTAGGTATTTTTGTTGCAACATCTGCGATGGTTTTGTTCCAATTTTGTAATACGGAGTTTATGTATTCAGGGGTGTCTTGGAGTTTTGGTAGGATGTTGGTGAGGAAGTGTTCCTTTTCCAGTTTCTGAAACCTGCTTATGGCGTTATCAGAGGTAGGTGGTTTGAGGTTGCTAGTGTTGAGTGGTATGCTGATTGTGACAAGAATGTGCTTATAATTCAGGATGCCAGATTGGGTACAAAATAAAGTCTTTGAATGACTTTATATTGTACCTCCCACAAATCCACAGTATTCATTAATTGAGGGATTTGGATCAAGGCCTTCAAGAGATTTTCTCCCATTACTCTTAGATTCAATTCACAGTTCTAGGCCCTGACCAGTTTTTCACAGTCATCTGGCATGTCCAGCCCTGGCAGCACCCATTGTATATCCATCACAGAGATCCGGCCAATGTCCCTCTCCAGTAGTAGGTCTTCTAGCTCTGCACATAGCACACTTGAGAGATCGTCCTTTTTTAGGTCTTGAATGCAACTACACACCTTAAATTAAGCAAAAGTATTTCTTTTCATGAGTCCTTATCAAGTCTTCAAATCAGCAAACAAAAGAAGGTTACTATTTTCTGCCACTAGTAGTTCGACTTGATCTACTCCGAGTTTTCACCATTTCTGGTACACTACAATATCCAAGCCTGTCTGGAAAGCTGTGTTTCCACATAAAGGCAAATAAACTGTGCACTCAACAGATCATTTGAGCTACTTACATACCTGTCTTCACACTTGTATCCTGTGGCAAACACAGGGACATCTTGCATAAGTGGGCTGCATTGAGGTGTTTTCACATATAAGATATACTTTAACACCAAGGGTGAGGCCAACTCCTTTTCATATCCCAATGGAGTATAGTCTGATATGTCAAAATGTCAGTCCTTGAGAGTCCACACAATGCATGCCATGTCATAATTCTCTAAATCCAGAAGTCTCATACCTTCCCGTTGCCATTCCCACTGAAGAATAGCACTGCTTGTCACCCCCTCTACAAAACTTTAGTAGGATGTTAGGCCAAAATTGTCAAATCTTTTTTGGTAAGCAATAAAGGGAGCACCTGCAATGTGTACAATCATTTAGGATAAAGGACCATTTTGTATAGCGCCATTCTGCCCCACAAGAAGAGGTAGAGTTCTCTCCAACACCATAATCATAGCTCCATATCTCAAAGTAAAGGTGGTATATTAAACTCATAGAACCAGCTCGGGTCACTTGACATTTATATACCTAAATATGTAAAAAAGGAGTCGGCCATTTGTAAGGGAAATCACCCTTCCTACTGATTCTTTACCCCTTTTTACATCGGAAGTACCTTGGATTTCTCTTAATTTGAGCCTTTAAAAAGTTCCTAAGATCTCAAATTCTCAAGGGCCAAGGATCCTGTGGGTTAATTACACGAACCAAGATGTCATCTGCAAAGACTGCTGATCAAAACTCATCCATCTCTCTATTCACTCCCCTTAGCAAGGGAAGAATATGGAGCCATTGTAATAGCAGTTTCAGAGTTAAAATGAAAAGCAATGGGAAGAGAGGACACCCCTACCATGTACCTCCTTACAGTGGAAAATCAGCTGTAATGGTACCATTTATCAGCACCACGCCTCTAGGATTCGAGTATAACTACTGACTCACACTTAAAAACATATTCTGCAAACCTAAATGTTCCAGTACTGCATACATAAAGCCTCTTCCTTCCAGGGATGAGGGAATAAAAAGTGCCTGATAGAATATATCTGTAAATCACTCTGAAACACAAAGTAAAGGGTGGTATATCAAGTGCCTAAAACCATAAAATTATAAACCTTTTCAGCATCAAAGCTAATGAGTAAAGATGGGATCTTCTCCCGCTTGCAAAACTACAGGGGCACAAAATTCTGTTACATATTAACTACATTATGCCTACCGTTGACAAGCACACACTGGAAAGGAAGTAACAGAATTTGCAAAACAAGAGAAAACAAACTTTTCAAAGAATTAGATCAGTAAACGAGGAAATACAAGTGGCAAATGCACAAATACATTGGAAAATACAATATTTTACTCCAGGAACCATTTGCCGATCAAGAATGGACACATAAATGGTTAAGGAGAGGTGAAGTGAAACCGAAGGATGAGAGATTGATAGATGCAATCCAGGACAGCAGATTAGGGTTGAGATGGTTTACAGTGAGCATTAAAAGTAACGGGCAAAACAGACATATGTCAATTCTGTAAAAAAAAGTCCTGGAAACAGTGACTCACTTCATAGCTGGCTATGAAGTTCTGATGGTGGGAAATTTCTATACCAAAAGGCACAACAAAGTAGCATGCCTGATACATGGGAAATTCTGTAAACACTACACTATCACTGTATCTGAAAAGCAATGGGATCATGATCCTAGTAGAATGACAGAGAATGAAGAGATTATGATCATCTGGGACATTCTTATTATGACAGATAAAAAACTGGGTGCGAAGAAATCTGGCATGGGATAAAGGAGAAAAACTCCAGAATGACATTGATAATAGAGGTTTCAATTGATTATTCTGTGAATCACGTGGAGAGATAGAAGATCCTGAAGTACCAGGAAATGCAGTCAGAAACCAAGAAAATGTGACAGAAATATTTCCCATCATATTGGGAGCCACATGCTTCATAAAGAAGAATTTCCAAGTACATCTTTATCTTTATTCAAATATTTGCTATACTGCTTCAATCAAAGGATATACAACGGTATACAATACAAATACATCTTGACAAACTACCTATACATGCTCGTACATCTTACAATCGCCAGAAGGAAGCTCTCTTTGGTATGATGCAAGTACTACGCTGAGCATTAAGAGTAAATTTGAGAGACTGAGATCATACTCAGTATACCCTGGCTTAGAAGTGAGGTTCATGACTGTCATGGCATGTGCAAAACTAATAAACTACTAACTGCAACAAAGGCTCAATTAGAAATCAAATACAAAAAGTCTTTGATAGATATCCAGTAATCCAAAAATTAATAAATCTACAGTTTAACCTATTTAAATCAATGCCTAGTATCACCAAAATGTATATCTCAAAGGCATGCTAAAACATCTACTATTGTTCCAATTGCAAAACTAATTAGAAACCCAATTCAGGTTTTTTTTGTAATTATATATTTATTAATGTTTTAAAATTATACAACAAAAAAAAGAAAAAGGAAAATCTCCATAAAGTACACATTAAAACACGCCAAAAAGTAATAAATAAAGAAAAAATGGAAGTTAGCCCACATCAAGGGAGCAATGACTAAATAAAAGAAAAATACAAATGTAAACAAGAGACAAGAGTCTCACAAAAGCTGCAAACTAAATCTCCAAAAGAGACTGTAAAAACAAGGTCTCTAAAACCCCTCAATCTTCCTCAGCCACAGGAGCAATCATTTCCTTACTAACCAGAAGTTTCTCCAAGTGAGAAGGGTCACGAAATACATATTTTACCCCCAGCAGTGTAACAAGACACTTACAGGGAAATCTTAAATAAAAGGTACCAGAAAGACCCAGTACCCGAGACCTAAGAAGCAAAAAAGTCGGTGAAAGAAATGTCCTCCGAGAAACTTTGGTACCTTCCCATAAAGTTCTTTTACCACCTCTCCACATAAAATTGGGATTGATGAAGCAATTCGTAAAATCACTTCCAAGAGATGGAGAATGCTTCAAATACTTGGTCACCAAGTTTCCAGGCCTGTCGGAGGCAAAATTGAAGGAAGGTGTGTTCGTCGGACCAGACATTAGAAGGCTTATAGTTGATCAAGAGTTTATCAATACCATGACGGATCCTCAAAAAGAAGGGTGGATTGCATTTAAAGAAGTCGTACAGAAATGTTTAGGCAATAACAAAGATCCTCACTACAAAAAGATCGTCGGACGAATGCTGAAAGCATTTCAAGCTTTAGGTTGCCTGATGAGTTTGAAAGTGCATTTCCTCCAGTCCCACCTTGACTACTTTCCTGAAAATTTGTGAGCTGTGCGTGAGGAACAAGGTGAACATTTCCACCTAGACATTAAAGAGATGGAAAGGAGATACCAGGGAAAATGGAGCATTACAATGATGGCAGACTACTGTTGGATGCTTCAGAGAGACATTCCAGATGCTACTCACAAGCGTAAATGCACCAAGAGGAGCCTCACAAGGAAGAAGAATCGAGCTTAGTGTGTGTAGGTGAGCTCACTTCAGTTCAAAAAAGGATTTTCATGAAAATATTGTAATAAAACTTTAATTTTATAAGTCTATTTCCATTTATTTTGAGGTATTGCCTTATTTAACATAGTTACCTAAATTGTCAGGAAATGTGATGTCCTATGACAAAATGGAGGTCATTTTCGGATTCAGCGCACCAAAAAACATAAAGATTACGTGAAATAATCAAAACAGCTCTCGAAAAAAATTTTTTTGCAGACCTGTGGAAAGCTTTATCATGTTTGTTTTATATTTCCGATAAAAGAGTGCGGTCTTCCTCGGAACAGGAGGGGGAAGGAATCCTGGAGATTAGCCCGGAGTTCTATCTCAGCTTTTTTTGAGGATTCGCACGATATTATAACTACTAGAGCTACCTTAGTTGTTTCCTTTTTGAATGATGGTGATAAAGCTTTAATAATGAGGAGTTATTTCCCAATTCAGTTTATAAGTCTATATCTAGCAGACATTATAAAAAGAGGAGAAAAAGACCTTGGTACTATTCAATGTCCTACAATGTGGCAATAGAAAACTTTGCCCAAAGGGGAGTCGCCATCAATGAACATCACGGGTCTAAAAAAACTCCTCTTAATTTCACCTACCTTTCAGTATGTACAGTTCATTTTTTATTATTTCTTGTTATGATCTTTTAAAATTCTAGAATACTAATATTTATTTATCTATTTATTTTATGTGAAAACTCTGGCATCCCGTTATATAGCATATGGCAACATATATTAAATCATATCCCTCTCGGGGCCACCGGTGCTCTCAGGATATCCGTTACTGTATTGTTCCTATGGACAAAACACATAAGGAACATATCTAGAGCAAATTCTACAGCAAACTTAGCAAAATAGTAACCAGCTACTTAGCTTTAATATCATCATCCCTTGGAGACCTCTTATCACCATCCAGCATTTTTTCTCTATCACCTCCATGTATATTAGATGCCCTTGTCAAAAGCTTTACATTGGAAAGACAACATGCCAATTGTGAGTGTGTTTGTCTGAACATAAGTATTGTTTATCAAAAATGAAAGATGCACCCTTAGATAACCATTGCCAGCAGTTCCAACATTATTTTTTTTTATTTGTAATGTGCCATCATTGGCCACATTCCCTCTAATATAAGTGGAGGATAGATAGAGGAAAGATAGAGGAAAATTGAAGATAGAGGAAAATTGCTTCTGCAACATGAATAGAAGTGGATTTTCGAGTTGTATACATTAGAGCCCAGTGGCTTGAATAATTCAGCTGATTGGGGTGCATTCTTTGCAAGGCTTTCTTATGGTATTGTCTTGAATGTCTTTATTTGAGTTCTACATAGAACCACCTTAAAAAGTGGAATGGCAAGATTAGTATATTGTCTCCACCCCTTTCCTTCAATTGGTTCAAGTTTGTATTAAAAGAGATCAATGATGTCAGATGCTAAGCTAGAGTCTACTGGTCCTTGAGCAGATGCTTCACTGCATTCTGGAAAAGGCCTGGATGAAACAGTTGTGCGAAATGAAGATCTTTGTAGGGCTGAATGGTGTTAGACTTTAGACCAGCGTTGGACAGGTGCAGCAAGTACTTCAGTACCAGCTAGACAGGAGGGGTTGGCATCCCTTTCCGCACATCAGAGAATCTACGCCACATGAAGGCATATGCTCATCAAGTGGAATCCTTTCAGGATGCTAGCAGGACCTCTTCCACTTCCCTGGGCAACTTAAAACTGTGCCAAGTTTAGCGTTTCAGAAGCCAGGCCATCAGGGCCAGGGACCCTAGGTGGGGTACAGGAGAGATCCATCCTCCTGCGAGAGCAAGTCTGGCGTGCACCCCAGGGGAACTGGGGACACCTGAGACAGGCTGAGGAGCAAAGGAAACCATGTCTGTTGGGACCACCGGGGGGCTATGAGGATCAAGTTGGTCCAGTCGAGCTGGACCTTGAAAAGAGTCTTGGTAATCAGTGGTGTGGGAGGGAAGGCATAGAGAAGGCCCTCCGTCCACAGGTTGAGAAAGGCATCGGCTGTCACCCGGAAGGGATGTGGCGTCCTGGAGCAGAAGTGGGGCAACTGAGCATTGCCCAGGCTGGCAAAGAGATCCATCGCAGGAAGGCCCCAGGGACAATGGGTTGAGCTGCCACGCGTGGGGTTGAAGAACCCGGCTGAGCCAGCCTGCCAGGGCATTGTCCTGACCAGGGAGGTAGATGGCCCTGAGGAGCATCACACCTTTGATGGTGAAGGTGCAGAGGTGGACAGCTTCCCAGCACAGCAAGGATGACCCTGTGCCCTCTTGCTTGTAGACAGAACACTGCCACTTGATTGTCTGTCTGAATCAGAACCAACTGGTGCTGCAAGTGGGGCTGGAAGACCCGGAGGGTGTAGGCAATGGCTCGGAGCTCTAGGAAATTGATCTGCTGGAGGCGCTCTGATGTTGACTACAGGTCCTGAGTGTGAAGGTTGTCGAAGTGGGCCCCGTAGTCCAACTTTGAGGCATCCGTGGTGAAGACCCACTGAGGGGTCAGGGCCTGGAAGGGCATTCCCGCCAGCAGGTTCTGCGGCTGTTGCCACCAGCCAAGGGATTCAGCGAGGTGACAGGTGATAGTCACCTTGTCCTGCAAGCACCTTGCTGCCCGAGGCTACTGGGAGCAGAGGGTCCACTGGCCGGACGCATGTAGAGATGAGCGTTGGTTGGGATGTGCACAATCAAGGCCATGTGGCTCAGGAGGTGCAACATGAGCAAGGCAGAGGCTGGGTTCCAGCCATGAACCTCCTTTGAAGGGGCTGCTAGGCATTGGGCTCTGTCCTGGATCGTGTCTAGCAGCGCCCCTATGAATTCTAAGTGCTGGGTCGGCAGCAAGTGGAACTTGGAGTAGTTGATTACAAATCTCAGATGTTCCAGAGTGAGAATGGCGTGGTGTGCCGCCTGCTGAACTTCTTTGGTGGTGCTGCCCTTGATGAGCCAGTCATCCAGGTAAGGGAAGATGAACACCCCCTGCAGCCATATGTCAGCCACTGACAGGCACTTGGTGAACACCCTTGGGGCCAAAGCCAGGCCAAAGGGTAGGACCTGTACTGGTAATAGCATTCTCTGATGACAACGGGGAGGTACTGCCGGTGGTGAGGATGGATGAGAATGTGTGTGTATGCATTTTTGAGATCTAAGAAGCATAGCTAATCTCCCTGCCAGTGGTAGGACAGCAACGTTCCAAGGGAGAGCATTTTGAACTTCTTCAACTGGAACCGGCTGAGGTCCCAATGATCAAGTATAGGCCAAAGGTCGCCGGTCCTTTTGGTAACCAGGAAATACCAGGAATAAAACCCCTCACCCCTGAGATGGGGCGGGGCCGGTTCCACTGCCTTGTTGGGCAAGATTCCAGCAAGCTATCGCTGAAGGTGAGTTATTGGGAGTTCCCCTGGAAAGAAAGGGGCAGGCATCTGATCGAAATGGAGGAAGTAACCCTCTCCCACCACCTGCAGGGCCCAGGTGTTGGTGGAGATGCTGGACCACTGGTTGGAGTAGAACACCAGACCCTCCCTCCCCCATGTGCTTGTGGGGCTGAACCTCTCAAGGGAGGAGAAGCTATGCACAAGGAGTCAAAAGTACCCCCCCCAGGTTGTGGTTGAGGAGCCACCTAGGGCTTGGGGGCCTAAGGCTTACGCAGGCCATGCCCCTGTGCTTTGACTTGCTGGCCTTTTTGGGAGCTGGGAAGGCTGGGTACTGGGGGTAGTTTCCTTAAGCCTTCCTCTTCTTCGGGTATAGGGGCCACCATGGAGTTATAAGGCAGCTGCGCTTTCTGGAACCCAGGCCTCTTGCGGACTCGATACATGGAATCGAGCCATATGCTCACGATCAGCACCAAGGCCGGGGACTCGCACATTCAGAAGAGAAACCGTTCCAGGATGGGAGGAACAGGCACCGTAAGGGGCCTTGTACTGGAGGATCTCAAGGTACTCTGCCCAAGACTCCTCCTTGTCCTTTACCATGTCCCTGATGAACTAAGGAGGAGAGGTCTTCAGGCAGGGATCTGCAGCAGTCCTCTGGGGGAGAAGGGTCCGAAAGGACATACCAATGGAGGCGAGTATCGGGGGACTCTTCATCAGTCTCCCCCTCCGACTTGGAGTCGGAGTAGACCAAGAGGACCCTCCGGGCATCAGGACCATGCTGGGTCACTGGTGCTGCGAGGGTCCCGGGTCCCCTGTGCTCTGATCTGGAGGCGCTGGCAGGAGAAGTCCTCCATCCCGAATGAGATCAAGATCTGTGCTAGGAAATGTCCTGAGGCTCAAGGACTGGCTCCATGACCTCCAGCGATACCCTTGCAGTGGAGGGGCCAGAGATCAGGACTGATGACCCACAGTAACTGGGCATTGGCCCCTGCTGCTGGACCAAGAAGATAGCAAGGCTGCGCTTGAGGGCTGCCATCCTGACCTGGCCTCAAGGCCAGAAGGCTCTGAGCCACCGGCATGGGCACCAAGGACCTCGGGCCTGATGCTGGCACCATCAAAGGGGAGTCCTCGACATGGATGGGTTCAGGAGACCGAGGTTGATCTCCCAATGCGGAAGGCATCTTCTCCCACCAGGGCAGCTGGCGAGCCGCTCCCAGTCATTGCCCTTGGCATCGCATCAAAGACTCTGATGCAGGTGACAGTGGATTTTACCGTGGTTCTAGCATCTTCATCTCACAATGCCATCAATGACGTCTGGCTCTTTGGGGGATGGCCCTCAGAGGATGATCCCCGGTCCGATGTCCCACAGCTTTGGGGCTCAGATAGGGCCCACCTTCATGTGGGGCTGAGGCCACTGCGGTGGCCTCTTCAGAAAAACATGGCACCAAGGCAGCAGAGTCCACAGGAGGTGAGAGGGCTCCGGTATGCATACTGGAGAAAACAAAGAAGGAAGGAAAAAAAGAAGCGATCAATCTTTTCTGGCTTGCAGAAGAATATCTGATGGGCTCCACGGACTGAGGCAAGATGCACCCTTGGGTGGGAATGCAACCTCGCATGCGTGATAGATCTCCAGCAGGCTTTCTTTGAAAGCTGAGGAGAGGTTACCGCACAGGTTCCATCGGTGCCGACATCACTCATATAAGAGAACTGATTCCTGGAGAATACCCATTACCACTATATTGGGTTTCCTTGCATCCAGTTTCTTATCTGTCGGCATGGGAATGTTCCAAGTTAGCGTAACTTCTTTATTTTCTATAAGTCTCTTAGGGTCATAATCTCAGTGTTTTTCTGTTACAGTGATGTTGTAATGTTTATAAAGTTTCCAATGGATGAGAAATGCCATCTTGTTGTGCCTTTCTATATAGAGATTTTCTGCCATCAGAACTTCACAACCAGCTTCAAGGTGAGTAACCATGTCCAGCTCTTTCTTACAGAATCTGCATAGGTCTTTTTTACTTGTCTTTTCTATGCTTGCTATGAACCGTAATCCACTGTCCTAGGATGCAGCTATCAATCTCTCATCCTTCAGTAGAATTGTCTCGGTAACAATTTTTACTGCACAGTACTGGATCCTATTATCTACTATTGATGGTTTCTTAATGTAAACTATGGTCTTATAAATTCTACTTATCATGCTTTTTGCCTTAGATATACGGTGTCCCTTTGGCAGTCAATTTCTCTGAGTCCCAGCATATCTATCAATCTCTATACAGGCCAGAAGGTCCACAGCCAGCTCTTTAATCTCCTGATGTCTCTCCTGTCTCTGCTCTTCTTTCTTTCTGTCTCCTGGCCTGATCCACATTACTCAAGTTCTCTTCAATTCCTCCTCCACTCATTGGGCCATCCTGCATTTCCTCCTCAGGCAGTCTCATGCAATTCTGTCTCTCCAGGTTGATGTTCTTATCGTCCTCAGATATGTCCTTTTTGCCTCATCTAAGTGTGCTGGTTGCTGCGGCATCTCTTTATTTGTACTCCTTCCTGAACTCATTATCTCATTCTCTATTTCTCTTTCTGACCCTGCTCAGCTGTTTTAGCACATCCTGACTTAGATATTTTTCTTTAATTTGTCAGAGATCTTATATTTGCCTCAGCAGCCTTTTCCAGTTTTTCTTTTGGGATTTTATCTCTTTCTTCCGAGTTGGTGGCGTAATAGTAGCAGTACTGTACATTGTCTCTTTTATTCTTCAGAAGTACACCTAACAGTTTTCAGTCCCCTTAGTTTTTTTCATTAGTTTCTGCGGTTTATCTGCCTGTGGCAGTGGGTCCATGAACAAGTTCACCATGGCCCATGGGTGCATCAGGGATACTCCCTCAGTGATCTTTCACACTTTTTAATTGTTTGTCTATAGCTTTCCAGCCACCCATTTCAAAAAGCATAGGGTCCTTTTTCATCATGCTTTTATTTACTTTCCAAATGTAAATGTTTGCTGCCACTAGCACTGTCCTTTAGACCATGGTGTGCTGATCCCCTGCTTATTGTCAATACTTAGGCTGCAGAGGTGGTATAGGCAGGCCCAGGTGATGTGTCTATCGCTGTCTCCTTGGATCTTTCTGCCACTTTCGACGTCGTTGATCACCGTACTCTCCTCACCCGCCTATCTGACTATGGTATCCGAGGCACTGTCCTTCATTGGTTTCGCTCTTTCCTCTCGTCCCGTATGTTTATGTTTATTGTTTCTTGATAAAATCGCCCTTCTCCAAAAATCAGAGCGATGTACAATTAAAAATCAATATTAAAATGGCCAAAGCCATGGAAAGGAAAGGGAAAAGGAAATTACAATTTCATCATTTACTTTCGCTGTTCACTCAGGCCCCAATATTTCCTCCTCCTTCCCCCTGCACTGTGGTGTCCCTCAGGGACCTATCCTCGCCCCTCTTCTGTTCAACATCTTCCTTGCTCCTCTCGCCCTACTCATTCAACAGACCGGTATATCATCTTACTTCTACGCTGATGATATTCTCCTCATCCACCACACCAGTTCTACAACTCTGGACCTCTCTACCCTCAATGCTTGTCTTGCTCTTATTGCCGGTTGGTTCTCTGATAATTTTCTCTGTGTCAATCCCACTAAGTCCTCTGCCATTTGGCTTTCCTTTGCTGCCACTCCTTCCACTCTAGCTCCTACGATGTCCTCCCTCCCTATTCCTCTTGTCTCCACACTCTGTTATCTTGGTGTCACTCTCGATTCTTCAATGTCTTTTCACCCACATATCTCCTCCCTTGTTCGCAGCTATTTCTTCCATCTCCGTAGGATTCGATCGCTCTGGCCCTACCTCTCTGCTCCCTCCCTCACCACCCTGGTTCTTTCCCTCGTGATCTCCCGTCTGGACTACTGTAACTCAATTTTCACCGGCCTTCCCAACTACCAGCTCCATTGACTTCAACTCATCCAAAACACTGCTGCCCATCTTGTCACTCACTCCTCCCCTTTCAATCACATCACCCCTTGCCTTCTCTCTCTCTATTGGCTCCCCATTAAGTTCAGATTTGTCTATAAGTACCTCATCACCACACACAAAGTTCTTCACACGGGCATCCCTCAGTATTTGTCTGATCTTATCTACCACCAGCCGGCTCCTCGTCCCCTTCGTTCTATTCATAGCAATCACCTCTTTCTTCCCTCCCCATCCCAAGCACACCTCAAAGTCACTTGTCACTCCGCATTCTTCTTTCTGAGTCCGGCCCTATGGAATTCTCTCCCTCACTCTCTCCGCACTGAATCCTCATTTTCCCGCTTCAAAGCATTGCTTAAAACCCATCTGTTCTGCCAGGCTTTTTTATTTATTTATTTAACTATATTTATATACCGCTTTTGACCTCCCTGTAGCCACGTGATGATCTTGAAGCCATACACTGCCTCTATTTCCCCTCCCTTTTACCCTCCCTTCCCCTCAGCAGTCAGCCCGTTTACTTGTTTAACCTCGTTCCTTTTCTATCTTCCCCTCATTCTCTCACTACTGCTTTCCTGTCAACTCAATGGCATTCCTTTCCTCCTTTAATTTTCTAGTAGCCTCTATGTTTATTATTGTACACCGCCCTGACACTCCGGTATGGGCAGTATATCAAGCCTTGCTAATAAATAAATAAAATAAAAATAAAGAAAGAAAGACAGTTGTGGTTGCACTCATAAAATATCCTGCAGATTAAAGTCTTGCATCTAGAACATCTCACCCCTAGATGCTATCTTATAGATGGCTTAAAACAAACATTTGCTCATCAACCTTCCATGTTTGGAGATCCGAAGCTCACATCAATGTTAACAGTTCCATGTAACATTTCTACAGCTGCTCAAAGCGTCTTTTTGTGTCTCTTTTACTTATAAGTTAGCCTTCAAACCAGGGTAGATACAAATTGGTGATATTTTAAAATAAAACAAAATCTGATTTTTCAAATTAAAATTATATTTTAAACTTTGTTAAAATACTTTGTAAAAAATATACCTAGCTCAAACATACCATTATAGATAGCAATTACAGTTTCTAATTCTATTTTATGAATATACATTTCAACTGCAGTATATGGAGATCTGATCGGTTCTAGCAGGTAGTGTACATGTACTGTACATTCTGTACATGCAGCAAGCTCTTGCCTCTTTCTCTAAAAAAGCTCAATGTAGAGAGGACTTGGGGGATGGACGAGCTCTGGGAAAGGAGGAGACTGGATATAAATTAAACCAACAGTGTGCAGGTGAACCTGTTTCTGCCATCCTTAGTAAATGAGTCTCTGATTCTGAATGTACTCTATTGTTTTTTGAGAAAATCGTAAAAGGGAAAACCTAACAAAGAGACCCCATCGGGGAACATTTTAATAACGTTCTTGTACCTATGGATAGCACATACATGCATGCAACATGTAAACAGTACAACAAAGAAATGCAAGGCCTGGCTGCCTAAATGAAACATAATTAAAATTGTTCCTGTTTGGTGATGCCGGAAAGATCTGAAAATGCAGGATCTTCAGATTAGTAAAGATTATTATGTTATACTGTTATTTTTAAGGACTACTTGTTGTCTCTGGCCATAGCTTTTAGATGGGCTTCTGAAGTTACTACATGGATTCTCATGTTTGAACAAAAATATATGGATCAATAGAGTCAAATGACGCAGTGAGCGATTTTTTTAAACACGGACTGTGATGTTTAAATAATCCCTGTATATTCAGTGCTAGTATCTGGATAGTGAGTGTCACTGAATATATGTAGAGAGCAATATTGTTGCCGCCCTAAGGATAGTGTTAATATCCAGGTTTGCTGCTTGCCCAAGAAGCAGTATATTAAAAACCAATAAACCATTATCACTTTTAGCTGATTGGTTTAACTTAGGGCAGCCTAGTATATGGATAGCGGCTGAATATCAATGTTTATCTGTAGAGTTAGGCAGAATGCCCACGCTCCGCCCTCATTCTGCCCTGGTACCATCCAGAGAGTGCTAGGAAGGTCTGCAATAATTTTCAGAAGTATTTTATAAATAGTAACACTGAAAATTCATGAATACTTCTGAAAATTGACCCAATATCTTTTACTTTATTGAACTATAATTTTTAGTGCAGTTCAAACTGGTAGATATTCCTTTCAATTTCACATTTCCAAATGCCAAACTTCCCGACTAGTGAGCTAAATCACGATTTAATTTGATTTTATTTAAATCAAATCCAGACTGCTTCACACAAAATGCCACTTTCCCATTTGACTTAACCCTTAATTTCTGAACAAAGTATAGTTTGATGTGGCTAGATCCCAGTCCATGGTCTGAGCGCACCATGTATCTGTGATAGTGACAGTAAAGCAGATTTTAGATAGGACATGGAGAGGGGAATTCCCATGTCTAGTTTGGGGCATGGAGAATTCTCATAGTATTTCACAACAGGCTCTTCCGAACATATAGCTTCTTGTAAAATACATGCGGGGCTGCATATTGATCTCTCCCCATATCCAGCGGGAGCAGGGATTTTAAAAAGCTACATGTGAAGAAAAAATTTACATATAATACCTATATATGTGTGGAAGCAACTCTCACTATACACAAACAGCCCAAGCCAGCATTACCATTTGCCCATCAATCTCTTCCCATGACCTCGATTCCTTCCATGATGAACTGCTAAGCCATGAAATCCCTGCCCACTGCCCTCAACAGGTGATCCACCGCAACACATATGATCTGATCCCCTTCTAGTCTCCAAAGAATCTGACCCCCACACAATCAACCCTCAGCACAAAGACCACCTGGCCCATCGGAGCAACAATTCAAGCCCTCTAGCATACGCTCCACTTCCAATCCCTCTCTCCAGCCTTACAAGAGGACCCTGGTGTTTAGAGGGGGCAGCAGCAATCCTCAGTCACACAAATCCTCCCAACTGATTCCTCCCAGCAACAGTCATTGTCATGGCCACCCCCCATCAGAACCCCTCTGCCAAATTGATCCCTATCCCCAAGTCTTACTGGGATCCCTGGTGTCTTGTTGGAGCAGGAGCGATCCCCAGTTTCTTCTGCTCGTAAGTCCCTAGGTTCCAAAATGGTACTGATGATACCTAGTGATAATATAATTGTAACACTAAGATTACCATTAGGGGTCATCAGCATCAGTTTGGAACCTGGTGCCATAAGAAAAGGAACAACTGGGGGATCGCTCCTGCTCCAACTGGATCTTTATGCCAGGGGTGATTGTTTGCAGGGGTGACTCAGATGCTTTGGAGGGGGCAGTGGAAATAACCTTTTGGGGGGAGTCCGGGAAGAGATTGGATGGCAAGTCATCAAGGTCAGGGGTGATCAGGGAGATAGAGGAGGTGCTCGGGGGGAGATGACATCTGCCTTGAGACCTACCTCTTCCAGGAGGCACTTATTTGTGCTTCAAGCCAGCTGTAAGTGCCAACATCTAATTTTTATTTTTTTTATAAATATGGATCTCCTTTTAAAATCCACATCTATATTGTATTCCCAGTCCCTCTCTCACACCTCCAAAAAACTTAAACATGGTAAGCAACCCCACACTGAAAAAGCCTCTCTTCTAAAATGCCAATCTACACATGTAAATGCTGCTAAACATGGGGACATGGGGAATGCTTCTAAAATAATTCTCAATATCTATAAAAAAAAAATTAAAATTCAACCCAATCATGAGTCTTCATAAAAGCTTCAGGAGTTAATATTACAAGACCACTGTCATGCTACCTTCTGCTCTTCTACTGATATTACCGTTTAATTTTGGCACTGAGTAAATTCATTCATAATTAAGATTTTCTCCTCCCATATCCTTTAACTATATATAAACCTTGATCCCAACCACGTACAAAAGAATAAATCATACATTCTTTATTAAATATTATTACGCCTAATAATTTGGAACTTGTCCTTCAATTTACAAAGATCTAACTTACTCTATAGTCATTCTGGCTACTGATTCCAGGGTGTTGTAGCCTGCCGCAGTGAAGTTGTCCTTATACCTTTCCATCTTGATGGCTTCTAACCAATCTCCCACTGAACAAAATGAAGTGAAGTCAAGAGTGCTCTGATCCAGAAGAGGGCTGATTGGTCTAAGCAAAAGGAGTGAGAGGAAAGGATTGTTTCCAAAAGTAACACAAAGTCACGTTTAATAAAGTTTTTCTTGTTCTTTGGCAAACCCAATGTTGAGAAACGTTGATTATTAAGAGGATAATTTTCAGTTGGGCCACAGTATTTTAAGGCCTGTGAGTACTTAGCATCTTGGGGACCTGCAAGCAAAGTTTCCCTTTGAAAACTGCACCGGGCTGGTGCTGGCAGGAAGTCTTTGGCCTGCATACTTTGTAGGAGTGAGGATTTCAAACAAGCTCCCTACACTTGCGTTCTCTGGTGCAAACTGGATCCATTCCGCACTCCCAGAAGGGAGACGTGCACACAATGTCTTCAGCAAGCATGCTTTATATCTACGGGGGGGCCAGGGCAGTTTCAAAACGGGCCTTCTCCGCAGATAGATATCAGTTTACCTGTGGAGAATCCCTAAGAAAACTCTCCCCTAAACTCCAAGAACACTTTGTAAAGCATTTTATCATGTATTATTAGATTTGTCATTAGTACTCATGGCTATAAGCTGCAACTGACGTCTACCTCATAAACAAGAAATTTCCTGAGTAGATTATAATAGATAATGATTTAGTGATATTACCTCTGTATAAATCACTGGTAAGACCCCACAAGGAGTATTGTGTCAAACTCCGTAGGCTGCATTTCCATAAATACATTAACATAATAAGCTAGTTCAGAGAAAAATCATCAAAATAGTACAGACTCTATGATAAGCCCTATGAGGTGTTTTTTAATGAGCTAAATACATATAATCTAAAGGAAAGGAGGGAGTATGACAGACATCAAAACTACAAATGGTGCACCAAAGGCAGACATTACGAACTGAAAAAAGCTCTAGAACAAATCTAAAAGAAGACAAACTTAGGAGAGAGATATGTAAATATTTTTTCATAGAGAATGTGTTAGAAACCTATGACAGCCATTCAATAGAGGTGGCAAAGGCAAAAACAGCATCAGAATTCAAAACATGGGGTGTGTTCAAAATATCCTCAGCAGTAGAGATGTGAGGATTAAACTAAAAAGCTACCGCAGTCTAGAATACTGCAACAGAACAGAAAAATGAAAGCAGACTGCTTGGCCATATTTTATGCTATGAAAAACTGAACACCATGGACTATTCTTACATCATCAACTAGGAAACCACATTTTTAGTAGAGGAAAAAATGACAGACATGATCTCATTTATGTTGACCACACAAGCACAAATACGTCTTCTGCATTCATTAGACATTGGATTTGAATAAATATTTAGGAGGGGCTAGATAAAACTAATTTTTAACAAATCTCATCCATAATTATGTAAGTAAGAAGGTCAATTTTGAGCATGATGCCTAGGGAAGAATTTGAAATACCTAATACAGATGTTTCAAATTACACTGGACAACAAATTTATTCAAATGTTTTGTTTCCTGAATTTTTTTTAGGGATTATGATAGACAGCTTCAAGCTGAGCACAAATATAATTTCAGGCTGACTGTATTGTGTAGGAATTTGGAGAAACATGAAATTAAATTTTGACCGAATTTAGCATGTTTAATTGCACAGTGATGCTGACATACTGCACTAATTCACCTGAGCCAAACGTGTTTTGCTCCTGATTTTCAATTGTACTCAGCATCTGATGCTTCTCGTCTCAGTGTCCAACAATAGTTGGCCAGCATTGATGAGTTCCAGTTGCCTTGATACTGCTTTTCCACCGTCGCAATGTGCTGGTGAAGCCTTTCATCATGTTTGTCACTGACTGCACTAAGATTAGCAGGGAAGAAGTGCAAGTGTGAATGCAGAAAAAATCTTCAGCAACATGTTGCACTTCATGGTTTTGTATGCTTGAAGCATGTTGTCAACCAGCTGGACATAGTTTGGTGTCCTGTAAATTGACAAGAAAGTTCTCAACAACATCCCTGAACGCCATGCAATTTTCTCAGGCCCCATTAGTAGATCTTCGAACTGCTCGTCATTGATAACGTGTCTGATTTGTGAACCCACAAAAATCCCTTCCTTAATCTTGGCATCAGTTACTCTTGGAAACATCTGTCTCAAATATCGAAATCCTTCACCTTCCTTGTTCATATCTTTCACAAAATCTTTCATCAGTCTGAGTTTTATATGGAGAGGGGGCAGATATATCTTACTTGTGTCAACAAGTGGTTCATTTGCCACATTTTTCTGTCCTCGTCAGCATAGTGAAGGTTGCTGATGAATCTTCCACCAATCTTCATACTACAGTTGTTTTTATACAGTCCTACTTCCCTGCTATTTGTTCTGCATATAAACTAAACAGGTAGGGGGAATGTATGCAGCCTAATCATACACCTTTGCTAATTTTAAACCATTCTGAGCACATGTGGGCAGAAAGGCTGCAAAAAGGTCATGAGTACTGCCAAGACCGGCAAGGTCTACCTGCCCATTGGTGCCCATCTCTATCTTCTGCAGGCAGACAAGGACTGTCTCAGCAGCATTTGTGCCTGCGGGAGATGGGATGGGCCCCGATGCCAGAGCCTGCCAAAAAAATAGAAAGTTAGAGTGGAGATGAAGAAATTTAAAGGGGCAGCAAGCTTGATTTAATAAAGAATGGTGTAGGGGAGAATGAAGGGCAGGGGATGAGAGCAAGGAGAGGGAGAGAGGAAGGGAGAGAGTCTGAGAATAGAAACAGAGAGATAGGGGTGGAGGAGGGACAGCAGAAGAGGAGCTGAAGGGGAGAATGTAAGCAGTTTGAGGGTGAAACACCACATCCCTTCCCAGCACTACATGCACACAGGCAGGCATCCCACCTCTGCACCACACACACGCACTCCACCTCCACACATACTGCAGGCAGCTCACCCTCAGCACCACACAAGCATGCAGACACCTCAGCGCCACACCCACACAGGTGTAGTTTAAAGGATCAGTGGGGGTGGTGGAGATCATGGGAGATGGAGGAGGAGAAGGAATGGCGTCAATTTCTTCTGTTCACATTGTGCCCTTTAAGAGCCTGATATATCAAGCTTTCTCCCATAGAAAACCTAAAAATGGAACTGTGATACAACTTTTTGGGGGTGGCAGTGTGCACTGTGATCTAGGTTTCTGTGGCTGGCTCCTAGATTTTTAGGCTGGCTCCTAGATTCTAAGACAATTTGTTAAGGCCTCTGTATGATTCTTAATATGGCCCAGAGTTTCTAATGATTTACACAAAGACCCTGTGTAGTCAATAAAATACATAAAGATATCCTTTTGGTATTCTTTTGTCTTTTCAAGGATCCATCTCACATCCACAATGATGTCTTTCATTCCTTGTCCTTTCCTGAACTCTGCTTGCACTTTAGACAACTGTCATTCCAAGTATGATTGTAGTCTCCACTGAATGATCTTGAGTAGAATACTGCTGGTATGTGGGATCAGAGCGATTGTGTAAATCTCTGGTGCGACCTCATTTGGAGTACTGTGCAATTCTGGAGACCACACCTTCAAAAGGATATAAGCAGGTTGGAGTCGGAGCAGAGGGTGGCTACTAAAATGATTAGTGGTCTTTGTTATGAAGCATATGAGGACAGACTTAAAGATTTTAACATGTATATTTTAGAGGAAAAGCAGGATAGGGGAGATATAATGAGATGTTTAAAAATCAGGAAAAGCAGGATAGGAGAGATGTTTAAATATGGCATAAATCCACAGGAGAGCTCTTTCAATTGAAGGCAAGCTCTGCTACAAGAGGACATAGGATGAGGGTGAAGGGAGATAGACTTGGGAGTAATATGAGGAAATATTTCTTTATGGAAAGAGTGGTAGATGTGTGGAATAGTTTCCCAGTAGAGATGTTAGAGACGAGGACAGTATCTGAATCCAAAAAAGCATGGGACAAACACAGAGGACCTCTAATGGAAAAAAAGGGGACTATTGTAGTTGATATGGAAGGGCAGACTAGATGAGCCATGTGTTGTTTTTCTGCCGACATGTTTCTATAATTTCCACAGTTAGTCGGATCATCTTTCTTCTGTATTGGTATGAACATAGAACCTTTCCTGTCAGTTGGCCATGATGTTGTCTTCCAAATTTCCTGACAGAGACCTGTAAGTATTGTAACAGCTGCATCTGATTGCAAAGAGGCATGCAAAGAAGATATCCAGATAGTCATGGGTGACTAGAATGCAAAAGTTGGCAACAAAGAAGAAAGCAAAGTAGTTGGAAAATATGGGCATGGCAACAGAAATGAAGCTTGAGATAATTCTGCAAAACCAACCATCTATTCATCTTGTAAACCTTCTTCCAGCAACACAGGTGGTGACGAAATACATGGGAGTCTCCTAGTGGATTGTACAAAGATCAAATTGACTACAGCTGTGGAAGTCAACAATGGAAAAGTTCAATAACATTAACAAAGAAAAAACCTGGAGCAGACTATGGTACAGATCACTAGCTACTAGTATACAAACTCACACTAAAGCTAAAAAAGATCAAGCCACTCATGAATGTTGTGAAATATGATCCTGAAAATATACCACTGGAATTTAAAGATTGCTTGCAAAATCAATGTCACTTTGGATACAAATGTCAGAGTACCAGAAGAGTTATGGGATGTCATAAAGAAAGCTGTGCTCAAAGAAAGTGAGAAGTGTCTACAAAAGGTAAAAAAAAGCAAAAATGGCCAAAGTGGATGGCTGAAGAAAATTGCCCAGAAATTCAGAGAAGCTAAAGCCAGAGAAGAAAATGAGGTAATCACAGAACATAATAGAGATTGCCAATGTGCAAGAGACAAGGAGAAGTACTACAGTGATGCATGCAAGGAAACTGGATCAGACGTTATTAGAGGAGTAACAAAATTGGCTTTCCTAAAACTAATGAGAGTTAAAGAGAAGATGCTCAAGGATCCATGTTGAATGATGCTGAGAAGATCAAGAAGAGGTAGAAAGAATACAGAGAGTCATTATACCATAAAGATCAAGTGGACCAAGAGCCATTTCAACCATTTGGTGATGAAAGAAGAAGTCAAAGCACCACTGAAAGCATTACCAATGAATAAAGCACTGGATTGATGACATTCCCGCTGAAGTATTAGAGACTCAATAGTAGCCTGATTTATATGTATGGTGACTGCCATACCCATACACCTCAACAACGCCCCATGATCCATGCTCAACCAACTGGATTAAAGCAGCAAAAATAGAATTAAGTCCAACACTAGCTAAAAATACCCACACATCTCTACAGCAGGGTACAATGCCTAAATGCCTCAAACTATCTTCCATCCGTTCCACCCTGAGGAAACCCAACCCCAACCCCAAGGACTCAGGATCTTACAGACCCAACACCAGCCTTCCAATCCTGGCAAAAATCATTGAAAATGCCAAACAACTCCAGGACCACATGGATGAAAATCACCTCTTGGACCACAACAGCATGGTTTCTGCCCTCAGCATGGAGTTGAAACCTTGATGACGTCCCTCATAAACACACTCATACAAGGCATTCAAGATCGGTCCCAGGTCTTCCTTCTGATATTCTTGGACATCTCTGCAGCCTTTGACACAGTTGTGAATGGCTCTGTTCTCTATCCTGTTCCCTCAGCTCACAATTTAGGAGTTATTTTTGACTCTTCGCTCTCATTCTCCACACATATTCACCTTGTTGCCAAGACCTGCCGCTTCTTTCTCTTTAATATTGGCAAAATCCGCCCTTTTCTTTCAGAACATACTACTAAAACGCTCATCCATTCACTTATCACCTCTCACCTTGATTACTGTAATCTGCTCCTTGCTGGTCTTCCACTGAGTCATCTTTCACCCCTTCAGTCTATTCGGCATTCTGCTGCTCGTTTGATCTTCAGCCAACCTCGTTTTGCCCATATCACTCCTCTCCTCAGGCCTCTTCACTGGCTCCCTATCCATTTCCACATCCAGTTCAAGCTTCTCCTACTGACCTATAAATGCATTCATTCTGCAGCTCCTCTTTACCTTTCTTCTCTCATTTCTCCTTATATCCCACCTCGTGAACTCCGCTCTTCTAGGCAACTGCTTCTTGCTATGCCTTTCTCCTCTGTTGCCAACTCCAGGCTTCGCTCTTTTCACCTTGCAGCACCCTACTCCTGGAATAGACTTCCTCTGTCTATACGTCAGGCATCTTCTCTGACCCTCTTCAAATCCAGGTTGAAATCTCACCTCTTTGCTTCTGCCTTTGGTTCATGACTTACCTGTTCTCCTCCTCTTCTCTTGTTTTCACCTGTTCCTTTTCTTTTTCCTAGTTCTTATCTTTTTCCTTTGTCTTGTTTCTCCTGTTATCCTTCCGTTGCCTTGTTCTTTCCTCATCCTTCGCCTTCTTTGTTTTGTCTTTTTTAGATTGTAAACTCTATTGGGCAGGGACTATCTATTTTTGTCTTTTTCTGTACAGTGCTGCGTGCGTCTGGTAGCGCTTTATAAATGCTCAGTAGTAGTAGTAGTTGACCATTACACACTCCTTCAACGCCTCCAATCTTATGGCCTACAAGATGCAGTCCTAAAATGGTTCCAGTCTTACCTCACCAACAGACACCAGCAGATAAAAATGGTAATCAACGTCTCCAAACCCCAACAAACCCCAAGGATCCACACTATCTGCACCCCTCTTCAACCTGTATATTAAACCCCTCTGTATGATCATCAAGGAGCACAATGTCAACTTCCACATATATGCAGATGACATTATGCTATACTGTCCACTCCAC
The DNA here is from genome assembly GCA_033557465.1 of Ichthyophis bannanicus. Classification (NCBI taxonomy): domain Eukaryota; kingdom Metazoa; phylum Chordata; class Amphibia; order Gymnophiona; family Ichthyophiidae; genus Ichthyophis; species Ichthyophis bannanicus. The sequence goes on along the minus strand of CM066033.1, from coordinate 1,378,178,899 downwards.
ACAAAGCAACTGTCTACACACAAATACAGAACTGCTTCTCTGATGTCTCTCACTAGCTTATGGCAAACAACCTATCAGTAAATTACAAGAAGCTCTGTTTAATACCAAAGACATGTCATTCACCTCCCCCCCCCTCAATAACACTAGACAATATCCAGATAAATGTCCGCTCACAGCTAAAATACCTTGGTATCATTCTTCATCAGCAATTAACTTTGAAGGATTAGATTACAGCAACAGCAAAAACAATATTCTTCAAAACTAAAGCCATACAACACTTCCGCCCGCTTCTCAACCCAGCAGACTTCTGCACAACCCTCAAAGCACTCACTCTCCCAGATATTGACTATTGTAACATAATCTATCAGGGCCTTTCACAAGCCACTCTCCTCCTACTTCAAACTGCCATGCACACCGCCGCATGAATAATCCAAACACAACCATATCACCCCTATCCTCAAACAACTCCACTGGTTAGCATTCCTCAGCAGGACCAGGTATAAATCTTTACTCATAACTCACAAAGCACTACACACCTACCCAGCCACCTACCTCCAGTCCCTACTGCAAACTCTCACCACAGACAGATCCTGAAGATCCTCCACAAACAACAAGCTCACCATACCCCACTCTAAGATAAAGTCCTCCCAACAGACTTGACATTGAACATTCAAGTTCTTTGCACCATCCCTCTGTAATACCTTAACAGATGCCATAGGATACATCACCGACTCCTTCGCCTTCCAAAAACACCTAAAACGCCTCTTTTTTACTGACCATTAAGGACCAACTACTCAACTCCTCCCCTGACAATGACCCACACTATAACTATGGTACTATGACAGAATTATCTCTTGTAAATAGTTAAATTGTTACCTGCTCAGCTTGTATATAGTGTTTTATTGTTCTATGTAACTGAGTATTTGTTCAATGTAAACTGCTTTGACCAGTTGAAAAGCGGTACATAAACCCAGTTAAATAAATAAATAAAATAAATATATAATGCCAAACGTATGAAGCATAATTTTATAATGCCCCAACAGGTTTATGTGCATTTTCACATGCATATGTCATGCCTGTTTTATAAAGAAAAGTAGGGACCTACTTTTCTTTATAGAATACTAGCGCTAGTAACCAAATATGAGCAATAATCTAAGGTGCCAAGCCTAGAACTGATGTGAAATGCCTGTGCCTAGATTTGTAAAGAACGTGCACAAATTATAGTACAGTGACAGTACGTGTCATTAGGGCGGTGACTGTACTTTCAGCAAAGTGACCATATCGGTTATGTGCATAAATGCCCAAAATGGTCAGTGGACTTTATCATAAAGCATATGGAGACCGAAAGAGTGGTTGATGCATGGAGGTAGTAGAGACAAGGATTATATCTGAATTCAAAAAAGCATGGGACAAAACAAAAGATCTCTAAAGGGAAAAAAGAGACTGTAGAGCTTAGAAGCTGGTATGGAAGGACAGACTGGATAGCTGTATGGTTTTTATCTGCCGTCATATTTCTATTTATGTGTGTTGGCATGAACATGTGTACTTTGCTGATAGGCGTAGCAAGGGGTACAGTCAGGGCAGAGCATGGGTAGAGTTCACAAATATGTGTGTTGATATATAGGCACAGATATTTACACCAGCTTAAGGGACAGTGTAAATGTTCACGCCTGATATGTAGGCCTTCATTATGTCAATTACGCTACTGTTTCATAAAGTAAGGTAGGCGCCCACTTGTTTTTCTAATTAACATAGGCTCCCTAAAATGTTATTTGACTAGGCTCCACCTTATGAAATTGCTATCTAAGGGGGTAATTTTATGAGGAGATGTGGAAACTTATGTGCAAATCACGTGCATAAATCATGGACTTTTAAGAATTCACGCATGTAAATGTGCCTAACACATACTTTAGTCGGTTGCTATTCTGTAAGTATTTATTTTATTTTATTTATTTAACTGTATTTATATCCCGCTTTTCACCGGGTCAAAGCGGCGCTACATTTAAGGGTGGGGTAATTAAGTATAAGGGTGGGGCCATCACCGGGTAGGCAACATTGATGATTTCGACATAGGACAGACTTTAGACATGGACAGTATAGTTCAGTTTTCAATCAGGGGTCCCTGATGGGTGATATCAGGGGTTGGTGCACTTTCTGGTGGGGATTGCTTCGAAGCATTCTTGGAATAGGATGGCTTTTAGCTGTTTTCTGAAGGACATTAGATCGTTGTTGTTTCTGAGGTGGTTTGGTAGAGAATTCCATAGGGATGGAGCATAAAGTTCAAAGGCTCGATTGCATGTCCGTTGAGAGCATTTGGTTCTTTTGTGAGGGACGGTGAGTATGCATGGAAGCCCGTTGGCACATACTTTCACTATGGAGGTGCACAAATTGAGTGCAGAAGCAAGCGCCTATATATAAAATACTATAATTTACGCATATCTTTGAGAACTCTAGGCATGGGTGTTTACACCAATCATAGGTATATGTGCATAAAAATATATATCGTGAAAAGACAGAGCTCACTTTTACATGACCCATGTGTAGGCATATATGGGGGCATAGTGCAGGTGGAGAACATGCATAGTTTATAAAATATGCACCTGCAAGCATACTTCAGCCATGCATATCTGCATCTGCATTCAAGCAGGTGGCTGCATTATATCTGCAATTGTGCAGCTTTTGTGAGGTTATGTTATAAAAACATATAGTTACCTATATGTCTTACTCAAACAGCCTCAAAATAGGCATTTACCTGTCCTCCCAACCTAGGCAACCTGTTATAAAATTACTCACAAATTTACACCTTCTTCAGAGCAGGTGTAAATTTGTGTTAAGAATTTACACTCTACTGGGGCTAATTCTGGTGCTTATTTTATAAAGACACACAGACGCCTATGTTGCCTTTCTAGAATTACCAGCAATGCAATGAATCGATACAGTAAGAGCAGTTATGGATGCCACTCTAGTCACCTGACTGAAGACCAAACAGAGTTTAGGATGATTATCCATAATGTCGCCATGAGTTAACATCAACTTGACAGCATCAACAACAAAGCAGACCTTGGGTGTATGAAATAAGAAATATAATTCCCATTCCTCTGCCCACCACTAAATAATCATATGTGCATGCATCTTACCTACTGCAAGTTCCAAGTGGAGTTTTCAGACTGTTTGGATTCCGAATCATTTTGTCCAAAATACCAACTATCTGCTCAAATTTTGGCCTTTCACTTCGTTCCTTTTGCCAGCAATCTAGCATTAATTGGTGAAGGCCTGCTGGACAATCCATTGGCGATGGCAAGCGATAACCCTCTTCAATGGCTTTTATAACCTAAGAACCCAAGTACAATTGTTCAGTCAATCAGAAATGCATAACGAGAAAGAACCTTAGAGAGTGAATTCAACAAATACTCCATTAATACCCTAATCCAAAATAACCCCAAAACACAGGTCTCATCTATTTATGCTCTTTTAACAAATTTGCTTTTACTGTGCAATAGTCCACATAAGTCACCAGGACAAACGCAATGAATGCTCGTTTAATACAGCTGCATACAGCTGGCTAGTGAACCAGGTTAACTGATGTATCTTGGTTATTTCAAAAGTAAGTCTGGCGGGTGACTTACGAGACCACTTACCTAAATCCTGAGAAAAGGCAACAGTCAAATTCATCAGGGATATACAAATACACTTATAGGTATACAAGTTAATGAAAATTATCTTGGTAATATACAGTCCGCGGCAGCTACTGGTTTTTTTGAAACGCTGGCCACCATGGGCAAAATAATCCAGATATTTAGAGGCACTGCCCAGATATGCTGCCACTGAAAATTTGGATGCTGTGGCCACCAACTGGAAATCGCCGTCATTATCTGGATAGTGGCAATTTTCAGCTGCTATCGGGATAAGCTAGCCAGACAGCACTCAGATCGGCTTCTTTTTCGGTCCTAAGTTGTGCAGATATTTAGATTATCATGTCTCTGTCTCAGCTCTGCCCTCAGACCACCCTGGCATTATGCCGATAGTGCCAAGGCAGTCTGTAATACTCTTCAGTAGCACTAGCCAGATAGTACCACTGAAGCTGCTACCCAGATAAATGCTTCAGAATATCAACCCCCATGTGCCAATAGGTGTGGCTGCCATTATTTTTCTCTGCTTAAGATTGCCATTGTGTGTAGGTTTGGTTATGATGATGCAAATGAAGAGGCGACCAATTCTGAACAGTAAAAGCTATGAGCAGGGACGGTAGGATATACTAGCAGTACTCCCTATTAACTTAGAAATTTAAAAAAAATGTGTTTTTTTTTTAAAGTGCTAGTGGAATCGATGTCCCACAGCCTGCAAATGAATGCTTCAACTGCTATCTCAATCCAAGCACTGACATTGTGCTAGGCTCGGATATAGGCATATGAATCATAGACAACTGCCTAGGCTGCCAAGTTTTGAAGGCACCAAATATACTGTACAGGCCAGAGATGAGCCTGCTCCAACTTACATAAAGGACATGTGCGTGTGTGCTTCTTCAAAGGGGCGTCACTGTAGCACTAGCTGCTTTCTACTCCTTTTCAGTCTTTAGATCAAATCTCTAACATTCCTCTGCCCTCACCCTCTGGGATCTGCTGTCTGGTTTTGCCTATGAGCATCTAAATCTTATATCAGGCCCTGCAGTCTACTCTTCTTAAAGAAGAGCATGAATGAAATTAAAAGTAAAAAACAAAAAAGAAAATAAAGCAATACCTTTTTACTGGACTAACGTAATACAGTTTCTGCTGGGAACACATTAATCTCTGCATGTAAGGCAGGGAATACAAGTTCATTCTTCGATGGCTGTAGTCGGGTCGGGTTTTCGGGGTATCTAATAAATATGTGTGATAAAGGTTTGCCTACAATGGAGGCAGTATGCGTCCAGATCTACCTCATGCATAGTCTTCGGCAAACTCCTGAAAAACTGACCTGTTTGCTGCCCTTGAAAACTAAACTTTTATCTGCCCTGAACTATAACTATACATATTAAACTAAAAACTAAATATAAAACCTAAATTTTAATCATTATGGCCCAGATGCTATTGAAGGCTTCAAAAGTAAATGATGTAGAGGAAACACGTGGCCATTACCTTTTTAACTAAGGGGACAGATGAAAACATAAGAACTAGAATACCACCAATGTTCCCTCTAATTTTCTGTAGGCTGTGTGCGCATAAAATATCAGCTGTGCAGCTTTTGAAGGACGGTTAAATTTTTGTGCGCCACATTACGACACTCGGAGTTAAATACTTTAAAATTTGACTACACATCAGAATACAGTATGTACACCACATTGATTGCATTAGAAAATATTGTAGAACTTGTGAAAACCATAAATACACAACAACTTTTAAATTTTAAGATGTCTGTGTTGTTTTCTATCAGAATCAGAACCGTAATTTGTGTGCGCTCTGTTGTAAAGTATGTGCGCTCGCTCGGTGAGATGTGTGCGCGCGCACACGCGCACAGCTTAGAGGGAACAGTGAATACCACCTCACTTTTCTTAGTCCTGCAATGAATCCGTGGATCTAGATAAAAAGGGTGAACAACATAATCAGCTGACAATACTAAAATGTCAGGGCTGGCTACAAAAGAATATAAAAGTCCAATGCGGCTACCTTGTGCCTGAAAAAAGGCTAAAACATTGTTCATAGGGGATTTCGAGTACAATGGAACTGAGAGATGAATGTAGTAGTAGTATCAGACTTGTAAAGAGGACTGCACACTACTGACGGCTCATGAGCAGGGCAGATAAGCAAAGGTCAACAAGAAATCTATAAAATAATAACTATTTGCTATACTGACCTACACAATGTAGTCCTAGCCTTACAAAGGCTCAACAACAATTAAATCAATTTATTAATCATTGAAACCCACTGTTCATTAATTCCAAGCCTTGTGAGTATTTAATGAAACATTTATATTTTTACTCTTAATTGATAACAATCTACATCTAAAAATATATAATGTGTAAATGTTTCTACAATAAGGTAAACTTTTTTAAATATATTTTTAGATGCTGATTGTTATCAAGAGTGAAAATTTAAATGTTTCATTAAATACACGGCTTGGAATTAATGAACAGTGGGTTTTGACGATTAATAAATTGATTTAATTGTTGTTAAGCCTTTGTAAGACCAGGGTCTACATTTGTGTTTAAATTTATGCTTTTGGAATTTGTAGTCATGTGGTTATCTGTGTACTAGTTATACTAAACTACTACATTTCCTGACTAGCTTTTGGGTGCTATATTCCCTTGATCAGGTCAAAAAAGACACAGAGCAGAATCAAGTCAAAGGCTGTTCTGGGCTTAGCCCTAACCCAAGTATATTAAGTACAACTGTATGGATATCTATGTTTTTGTGATTGTAACATCTTTAGTCATCAAATACACTGAAAGATGCATGCGAACGTACAAACAGGATAAAAAGAGACAGCTGTTTTCTTAATGAATAGGATATATAAAAAAGCACTCCTTGTGGCCTTGGGCAAGTCACTTAACCCTCCATTGCCTCGGAAGAAAGGCCTGGCAATCTACTTCCGGTGACACTGCCAAGAAAACCCAGGAGCTTCTGGGTCGCCAGGGGTCAGGACTGACTCGAAGGCACACATTGCATTTTTTGCATATAAAAATGAATGACAACAATCGAGCTGTAGATGACATCTGTTTATTTCACTAACAATACATTTATAATTGCTATGCCCCTTCATCAAATCAGTGCAAAATATCTTAGACTAGGCAGGGGAAGCCCTGCTAGGTCTACATGCGAGAAGTCAAAGGTTCCCATCATCCCCCTCCTCTCTTGCAAGGGTGATGACTTATTTTCTTCCTCGTTCCCCTTTTTCTCCTCTTCTCTTACTTCTCTCAGTGCTTAGAGTGGATTTTTTTTTCACAGCTGTCAAGAGAGAGGAAGACCACAGTTGTGTTCATGTGGCAGAGCCCAGCTCTGGTGGTCCCTACCACATTGCTCCCAGCCTTCAAAAGAACTGAGCATGAAGTGAGACAAGCAAGCTACACATTGCATGACTCATGTAAAATTGTAATTCCAGGATTTATAGTGATGTGTCGTAATATCTAATCGTGCACACAGAAACAAAGCAGCTATCTTAAGAGTAAATGCACTTAAAACTGACATGGTCTTAGGTCAAAACAGCAAACAGCCAAGAAATTTAAAAGGAATGGAAAGGGAATTAGAGAGGTTTTAACATTTTTACAAGCTTATATTGTTTAAAAAAAATTCCCTGTGGATTAGAAAGCGGCTAAAGTATTGACATAATATGAAAATAGTCCCCTGGGTATACCAGGGCAAGCTGCTTTGACATCAGTTGTAATACAGGTCTCACAAACTATTTTAGAGTCCACATTAGTTAACATTAAAGGTTAAGGATAGCAGGCATGGATTGTAAAAGGGAAGGCTATGGCTTGTTAACTTGCTGCAATATTTTGAATGTTACACTATGAAGACAAGAGGATGAAGTACAGTAATTATGGCAACACAGTATTTTAGAGAGTCTGAAATTAAAGGCAAATGTCCAAGGTGCTAGAAAGAGAAGATGAACATATCTGACAACAAGCAATTAAGCCAACTGTAAACTGCCCTTTACAAAATAGGAAACATCTGGAGACTGTTTTTGATCAGCTAATTTAGATTTTTAATACCTTCAATGGGCATTGTTATAACTGAGAGCAAAATCTTTTTTTTTTCAAGTATACAGACACCATTCCCAAAAGACACCACTTGAGACAGAAATAATAAAATGTTAGAGAATGCTAAGAAGGCTTGTAAACATAAAAAATAACATAGCAGATGACAACAGATGAAGACCGAAATGGCCCATCCAATCTGCCCAGCAAACAAACCATGGAGTAATAAGGCATTCTATGCACACCATATGAACTCAAGCATAATGAAAGAACAAGAAACAAAGCATTCAAAAAACAAAACAAACCATAACATGACAAAAAATAAACAGCAGCATAATAATTACCATCGGTCTTTCTGGTATCACTACCCCCTGCTATGAAGTTTTCATGGTCTAAAGCAGTGATGGCTAACCTTTTTGAGCCCGAGTGCCCAAACTGCCGCACAAAACCAAAGAATTTCCTCAAAGTGCCAGCACGTCATTTGCATAAGTGGTCTTATTTGCATAAATATTTGCATAATGTTACCATACACTAACTTTTAGTAAACATGTCTCTTAATGAGTGTATGGATAAAGAAAGACTAAAAGATTTCTACATTACTATAATCCAGTGCCAACCGCCAGGCACATTAGGAACTACTACAAACGCTGCCCATTTAGAACCCATAGCAAACCCGCCATATCCTGACAGCATTACCAGGACTCACAAAGCACCATACCCTACCTATCAAAAGGCAACACTGCAAATATTAAACCAATACATTTCAGTGAATACTGGGAAAGAGAACAAGTGGCAACGTCAAATAGGAATTTCCTCTTGTACCAAACAAAGCGCAGATGTTAATGATGCACATTTCCCAGAGCTGACATATTCCAGTTAATAAATTCAAAATAAAGAGATATCGTTCTACCTTTTGTGCATTTTTTTTCAGTTGCAATTAGTCCAGCCATTTTCTTCTGGTTTCTTCATGTTTTCTGCTAACTCTCCATCGTCTGCTGTCCATTTGTCCTTTCTTCTCTCTTCTAGTTTTTTTTTCCATTCTCTCTCTCTCTACATCTGCTTTAACATACTAATCTTTCTCCTTTTGCTCTTTCCTCATTCCTATTTCATCCACACAAATTTTACCCCTCCATCCTCAATCCCCAATTACTCTCCCAATACCTGGCCAATTGTAGATTTTTCATCCCTCCTACACAAAATATTTTTCCCCTCTCCATTTTACTCTCCCAGCCCCATCCCATTCTAACCCTCCCCAACATCAGCTCCCTTCTAGTTCCAGTCTCACCCAGCATCCATTCCCTTCTTCAAGCCCCCCACTTCCGCTCAGCCCATTTCCATTCCAAGCCCCGTCCCCATCAGCTATTTGCAGTTCAAGCCCCCCACTTCCCCTCAGCCCATTTCCATTCCAAGCCCCATCCCCAACAGCTATTTGCAGTTCAAGCCCCTTCCACTCAGCCCATTTCCAGTCCTAGCAACCCCCCCAACCCATTACCAGTCCTAGCCCCCCATAGCCCACTCCCAGTCCTAATCCCACCAGCCCATTTCCAGTCCTAACCTCCCCATCAGCCCACTCCCAGTCCTAATCCCCCATCACTCAATTTTTAGTTTAAGCCCCCCCCAGCGCCTATCACCACTCCTAACCCCCCAGCGCCCACCACCACTCCTACCCCCCCAGCCCAGCGCCCATCACCACTCCTAACCCCCCCAGCCAGCCCAGTGCCCATCACCACTACTAACCACCCCCAGCAAGCCCAGTGTCCATCACAAATCATAACCACCCCACCCAGTGCCCATCACCACTCCTAACCCCCCCACCCAGTGCCCATCACCACTCCTAACCCCCCCACCCCAGCCCATCACCACTCCTACCCCCCCCAGCCCAGCGCCCATCACCACTCCTAACCCCCAGCCAGCCCAGTGCCCATCACCACTCCTAACCCCCCACCCCAGCCCATCACTACTCCTAACACCCCCCAGCCCAGCCCAGCCAAGCCCAGCCCATCACTACTCCTAACCCCCCCAGCCCAGCCCAGCCAATCACCACTCCTAACCCCCCAGCCCAGCCCAGCCCATCACCACTCCTAACCCCCCCAGCCCAGCCCAGCCCATCACCACTCCTAACCCCCCCCAGCCCAGCCCATCACCACTCCTAACCCCCCCTCCAGCCCATCACCACTCCTAACCCCCCCAGCACAGCCCAGCCCAGCCCATCACCACTCCTAACCCCCCCCAGCCCAGCCCAGCCCAGCCCATCATCACCACTCCTAACCCCACCCCCCCCCCCCAGCCCAGCCCAGCCCAGGGAAAATTTTAAAAAAAAAGAAAACCTGTCTGCTGCCGCTGTCGGGGCCGCCGCGGCAGAATCGAGCGTGCCGCGGGGCCCCCCTGTACCCACCCGGCAGAGCCTGTCCTCCCCGTAGCAGCTCTCTCTTTGGAGCTGCAGTCAGACGCGCCGGCTTGCAGAGCGCGAGGGAAGAGTTCCCTCGCTGCTCTGTTAAGCCCGCGGGGGCTGATGGGAAGTTCCCATCAGCCCCCGCGGGCTTAACAGAGTCGCGAAAGGGAAACTCTTCCCTTCGCGCTCTGCAAGCCGGCGCGTCTGACTGCAGCTCCAAAGAGAGAGCTGCTACGGGGAGGACAGGCTCTGCCGGGTGGGTACAGGGGGGCCCCGTGGCACGCTCGATTCTGCCGCGGCGGCCCCGACAACGGCATGCAGACAGGGTTGGTTTTTTTTTTTTCGATTGCGAACCTTCCCGCGTGCCAGCTGCAAGGCCTTCGCGTGCCACAGCTGGCACGCGTGCCATAGGTTCGCCATCGCTGGTCTAAAGGATTCTACCATCACGTTCGGTGTTTATGTTTTTAAGAATATTGAGAAAATGAGGAAACACAACCCTCTAGAACCTCAGAGGTCAAAATCCTCTAGAACTTCAAAGGTCAGATCAAAGGTCCATTATGCCCAGTGTCCTGTTCCCAACTGTGGCCAAGCCAGGTCACAAGCATCTGGCAAATCTAAAAAGTAGCCAATTCCATGCTACTTATCCCCAGGGATAAGCTGTAGTTTTCTTTCGGTCTACCTTAATAACAGTTTATGGATTTTTCCTCCAGGAACTTGCCCAAACCTCTTTTAATCCATCAACAGTATATGCTCTTATCACATCCTCTAGCAATGAGTTCCAAAGCTTAGTTATTCACTGAGAAAAAAAAATGTCTCCTATTTGTTTTAAATACACTGCTTTGTAACTATATGGCATGACCCCTAGTCATTGTACTTTTTCAAAGAGTAAATAATCTATTTGAGTTCACCCGTTCCACTCCACTCAGGATTTTATCGATCTCTATGATATCCCCCCTCGGCTGTTTCTTCTTCAAGCTGTAGCCTTTCTGGAGAGGAGAGTCAGTCCATCTCCTCTATTGTTTTGGGGATGATGGAGTGCTATCTTCTCTACACTCTCTTGTTGTTTTTCAGCCAAAACAAACACTTTCCAGATACTTATTCCTGCCTGGAGCAGGTCTAAATGTAGACGTGACTTAGAATGTCCACGGTGTTTCTGAGGAATGCCCCAGTCACGCCTCCACATGCCCCCGCTCAGACTTGGATGTCCTCAGACCCAGCTTCTAAAATGGCTCTGGAGACGTCTCCGTGCTTTGGATGTCTCTGTGCCCATTTCCAGATGTCCAAAGCAAGAATAAGGCTTCTAAACTAACCCCTAGAGTGCTTAAACATGAAAACAGAGAATATGGGGGCAGAAAAGGACAATAGCTACTGGCAAGTTTGCCCAGTTCACTTCCTAGTACAGTCTCAGTTAATCTCTGACATTGCCTTCACTTTGCAAGGAGAGATCCTGAGTGCTCGTTCCATGCTTTCTTGAATTCATTTATTAGTTCTGCTGCCACTGGCTCCACTTGGAAGTCACTACACACATTTGGCAACCTTTCAGTAAAGAAATATTTTCCAGTGTTACTCTTACACTCTAATACCATGACCATATCCTTTCCACTGAAAACGTTTTTTCTTCGGCATCATTTATTCTTTGAGGTATGTGATTTTCTCTTTCAAATTCCCTGTCCCACTTCTCTGCTAGGGGTATACATATTTAGGTCCTTAAGTTTCATTTCTTAGGCTTTTGGTTCAAGCCCACCAACATTTTTATAGCTCTTTCCTGGACCAGCTTTACTGTGGTTATATTATTTCACGAGTGTGGCCCTTCAGAGCTGGACACATTATTACACGCAAGATCTTAACCATCTTTACAGCGGCATTAACACCTTCTTTATCTGCTGGTTATGCCTTTCCCTGAGCCTTTTGGCATTTTTCTAGCTTTGGCCACCACCTACTTCTTTTTTGATTGTAAAAGTGGGTTACAAACTATGTTATGAAATTAAATAAAAATTAAATTACTTTAATTTCTTTAGCTACCAAGGCCTCATCCAATTTGAACACTCTGAGTTCTCTCACTTGCTTGACGCCCATTAATATCTCTCCTCCCTACTCTATATAGCCCCACACCACCCACTGGCCCCCCAGCATAGATGGTGTGAGTCTAGAGAGGCTAGGGCAATCCTTTATTTGCTCCAGCCCCACTGACATCACCTTGGAAACTGGCACTGGCTGACTCTAGCACTTTTTTGTTCCTCATGTAAACAGCTCTCTCCAGACCCATGCCATCTGTGGAGGAGGGCTTGGGAAGAGGAAACAGAAGGGACCTGTCAGGGGCCTTTGAACATTTCTTTAAAAAGGATGCAACTTCCAGGGGCTTGCAATTAGACTATTTTACCACATTTAAGGCCCCGAGGGGCGGGGGAGGGGGGGGGGTTTGGGGGCTCCGAATAATTCATGCAACCCTTTTAAAATGATGATGGGCACCATATCGGGAGCCACATTGCAATATTTGATGTGTTTTGTCATGGTCAGGAAAGTGCAAAGTTCCTCACCACAACATGAACAAAAATCTTCATGCAAAGGTTTTGTACAATGTTCATTTGCATATGTAGCAATCCTTCATGGAAATAAGAACATAAGATATGCCATACTGGGTCAGACCAAGGTCCATCAAGCCCAGTATTGTAGGGTTGTAGGGCCGTACAGTATCCTGTGTCCAACAGTAAGCAGGTCACAACATAAGAACATAAGATATACCATACTGGGTCAGACCAAAGGTCCATCAAGCCCAGTATCCTGTGTCCAACAGTGGGAAGGTCAAAACATAAGAACATAAGATATGCCATACTATGTCAGACCAAGATCCATCAAGCCCAGTATCCCGTTTCCAACAGTGGTCAATCTAGGACACAAGTACCTAGCAGTTTCCTCCCAAAAACAGGTTCCATAATGCTTGTATTGGGGCAAGCAGCGGATATCCCGGGTCATAAGAACATAAGATATGCCATGCAGGGTCAGACTAAGGTCCATCAAGCCCAGTATCCTGTTTCCAACAGTGGCCAATCTAGGTCATATGTACCTAGCAGTTTCCCCAAAAGACACAGGTTCCACAATGCTTGTACTGGGTCAAGCATTGATATCCGGGGTCCCTTCTTAATAATAGTTTAAGGACCTCTCCTCCAGGAATTTGTCCAACCCTTTTTTAAACCCAGCTACACTAACAGCCTTTACTACATCCTCCGGTAACAAATTCCAGAGTTTGATTACACATTGAGTGAAAAAATATTTTCTTTTATTAGTCTTAAATAGTTTACCCTGTAACTTCATTGCATGTCCCCTAGTCTTTCTATATTCTGATAACGTAAACAATCGAACTACGTTTACCCGTTCCACTCCGTTCATTAATTTATAGACTTCTATCATATCTCCCCTCAGCCGTCTCTTTTCCAGGTTAAAGAGCCCTAACCTTTTTAGCCTTTCTTCATAGGAGTATCCTTCCATCCCCTTTAATAATGATTTATGGACCTTTCCTCCAGGAACTTGTCCAAACCTTTTTAAAATCCGGCTACACTAACAGCTTTTACTACATCGTTCGGTAACGAATTCCAGAGTTTGACTCCACATTGATTGAAAAAAAATATTTTCTCTTATTAGTCTTAAATAGGTTATCCTGTAGCTTCATTGCATGTTCCCTAGTCTTTCTATATTTTGATGGTGTAAACAATCCATCTACATTTACCTGTTCCACTACATTCATTAATTTATAGACCTCTATCATATCTCCCCTCAGCCGTCTCTTTTACAGGTTAAAGAGACCTAAACCTTTTAGCCTCTCTTCATAGGGGTATCCTTTTTAAGATACAGTGACCAAAACTGCACACAATATTCAAGGTGTTGTCGCACCATGGAACGATACAAAGGCATTATAATATCCTTTGTTTTATTTTCCATTCCTTTCCTTATGATACCTAGCATTCTATTTGCTCTCTTAGCCGCCGATGCACACTGGGCGGAGGGTTTCAACATGTTATCCACGATGACGCCTAAATCTTTTTCCTGGGTGAAGTTTCCTAATGTGGAACCTTCCATCATGTAATCATAGTTTGGGTTGTTCTTTCCTAGACGCATAACTTTGCACTTGTCCACATTAAATTTCATCTGCCATATAGATGCCCAGTCTTCCAGTTTATCAAGGTCGTCTTGCATATTTTTTCACAATCCTCATGGGTTTTAACAACTTTGAATAATTTTGTGTCATCTGCAAATTTGATTACCTCACTCATTCCCATTTCCAGGTCATTTACAAAAATGTTAAAAAGCACCGTACCCAGCACAGATACCTGCGGCACTCCACTATTCAGCTTTCTCCATTGGGAAAATTGGCCATTTAGACCTACCCTCTGCTTTCTATATTTTAATCAGTTCCTGATCCACAATAGCACACTGCCTTCTAGCTCATGACATTTTAATTTTGCCAAGAGTCTCTTATAAGTGACCTTGTCAAAGGCTTTCTGAAAATCCAGATACACTAGATCAACCGATTCTCTTTTGTCTACCTGTTTATTCACACCTTCAAAAAAACATAACAGATTAGTAAGACAAGACTTTCCTTGGCTAAAGTTATGTTGGCTGTCTCCCATTAAGCCATGACTATCTACATGTTCAGTAATTTTGTTCTTTATAATGTTTTCTACCATTTTTCCCGGTACTGATGTCAGGCTTACCGGTCTGTAGTTTCCTGGATCACCACTGGAACCCTTTTTAAAAATTGGTGTTACATTGGCAATCCTCCAATCTTCAGGTATTATTGATGATTTTAATGATAGTTCACAGATTACTAATAGTAGGTCTGCAATCTCATATTTCAGTTCTTTCAACACCCTTGGATGTATGCCATCTGGTCCAGGTGATGTGCTACTCTTCAATTTATCAAATAGTTGTAATACATCTTCCTGGTGTATCAATATTTCTTTCAATTTTTCTGCAGCATCACCTTCACATTTCTACATCTTCCTCAGTAAAGACTGAAACAATTTATTCAGTCTCTCTGCTATGGCCTTGCCCCCTCTTAGTGCCCCTTTTACCCCTCTATTGTTTAATGATCCAACAGATACTGTCACAGGCTTTTTGCTACGAATGTACTTGAAAAAGTCTTTATTACACGTTTTTGCTTCCACAGCAAGCTTTTTCTCAAATTTTCTCTTTGCTTGCCTTATCAATGCGTTGTATCTAACTTGCCAGTGCTCATGCTGTTTCCAGCTTTCATCATTTGGCTCCTTTTCCATTTCCTGAAAGATGCTTTTTGGCAACAACAGCCTCTCTGACCTCATCTTTAAACCATGCTGACAGTTTTATGAACTTCCTCCCACTTTTTTAAAAGCATGGCATACAGCTGGTCTGGGCTTCCAAGATAGTATTTTTAATTTACACCCATGCTTGATGTAAATCTTTAACCTTTGCAACCGCTCCTTTTAGTTTTTTCTTAACTATTTTCCTCATTTTATCACAGTCTCCCTTTTGAAAGTTAAAAAGTAGTACTGTGGATTTCCTTACCATCCTTCCTCCATTTATTAAATCAAATCCGATCATGCTATGATCACTATTGCCAAGTGGTCCCAACAACCTTATCTCTTGCACCAGATCTGGTGTTCCACTAAGGACTAGGTCTAATATGGCTTCCCCTCTGGTCGGTTCATAAACCAGCTGCTCCAAGAAGCAGTCATTTATGTCATCTAGGAACTTTATCTCCCTAGCATGTCCTGCCGTGACACTGACCCAGTCGATACCGGGGTAATTGAAATCACCTATTATTATTACTCTGCTGTGACTTTTGTTAGCTTCCTTGATTTCTTTGAGCATTTCATCATCCATTTGTTCATTCCGACAAGGCAGTTGATAGCACACCCCCACTGCAATTGCCTCCCCATTTCCCTTTTTACATGGAATTTTAATCCATAGAGATTCTACAGTGAATTTCGTTTCCTGCAAAACTTTAATCCTTTGTGACTCAATGCCCTCTCTAACAGAGTGCAACCCCTCCACCAATTAGATCTGCTCTATCATTATGATACTGTTTGTACCTAGGTATCACAGTGTCCCACTGCTTGTCCTCCTTCAATCATGTTTCTGAGATATCAATCATATCTAACCTCTCATTTAGTGCTATATATTCTAACTCTAAATGCTTGCATACAAGCATTTTAGAAGCTGTATTTTATTCATATTAATCTGGCTTTTGGTAGGCAGGAGTAATTTGCAATCATTAAGCTCTGTCTGCTCTGTACTCAAAAGAACACTTGGGTTACTTTTGTCTTTATTGGAACCTCTTTGTTGATATGCCCTACCTTCAATCTTTTGCTAGTATCCTTCAAGGATACATTGTTCCGAACCATGTGCTCTTGGGCGACTGTCGGCTTTCCCCTATTACAGGGGTCTGCAACCTTTAAGACGTAAAGAGCCACTTGGACCCGTTTCCGAAGGGAAAAAAAAAACTGGGAGACGCAAAACCATTGCGACATTTAAAACAAATCTAACACTGCATATATTGTTTCTTACCTTAATGCTATATACGACCCCCTACTTTTCCTGTTAAAATATAGGTGTTTGGCCTATACTCGCCGTATAAGACTACCCCTCTTCCTTCACACACCAAAAAAAAAAACACCAGAAAATATCACAACAACAAGTAACAATATTTGATTTCAAAATTATGATGATTTTGTAGTCAAATCACTAATATGAAATAAAATTATTTTTTCTACCTTTGTTGTCTGACCAATTTATTCTTTGATCATGCTGGTCCCGATCTGAGGCTTCTGCTTTCCTGTCTTCTCTTAGCTCTCTTTCTGTGGTCTATGGTCCATCTGCCATTTCTTATCTCTTCTTTCGTTTTCTTCACTTCTTTCCATCAGCCTATTTCCAGTCCCAGTAACCCTCCCCAATATCAGCCCCTTTCCAGTCCTCACTCCCAGTACCTTCCAGTGCTAATCCCCCCTCAACCCCATTACCAGTGCTAGCCTCCCCTAATCAGCCCAATACCAGTCCTACCCCCCATCAGCTCATTACCAGTCCTAGCCTCCCCTAATCAGCTCATTTCCAGTGCTCGTCCCCTCAACCCCATTACCAGTGCTCCATCCCTCCATGTCAGCCCCCTCCCTCCCTCCATCCATATCAGCTCCCTCCCTCCATGTCAGCCCCCTCCATCCCTCCATGTCAGCCCCCCTCCCTCCATCCATATCAGCTCCCTCCCTCCATGTCAGCCCCCTCCATCCCTCCATGTCAGCCCCCTCCCTCCCTCCATCCATATCAGCTCCCTCCCTCCATGTCAGCCCCCTCCATCCCTCCATGTCAGCCCCCCTCCCTCCATCCATATCAGCTCCTCCCTCCATGTCAGCCCCCTCCATCCCTCCATGTCAGCCCCCCTCCCTCCATCCATATCAGCTCCCTCCCTCCATGTCAGCCCCCCTCCCTCCATCCATCCATATCAGCTCCCTCCCTCCATGTCAGCCCCCCTCCCTCCATGTCAGCCCCCCTCCCTCCATCCATCCATATCTGCTCCCTCCCTCCATGTCAGCCCCCCTCCCTCCATGTCAGCCCCCCTCCCTCCATCCATCCATATCTGCTCCCTCCCTCCATGTCAGCCCCCCTCCCTCCATCCATATCAGCTCCCTCCCTCCATGTCAGCCCCCCTCCCTCCATCCATCCATATCAGCTCCCTCCCTCCATCCATATCAGCTCCCTCCCTCCATGTCAGCCCCCCTCCCTCCATCCATCCATATCAGCTCCCTCCCTCCATGTCAGCCCCCTCCATCCCTCCATGTCAGCCCCCCTCCCTCCATCCACCCATATCGGCTCCCTCCCGCCCTGTCAGCCCCTCCCTCCATCCATATCAGCTCCCTCCCTCCCTCCATGTCAGCCCCCTCCATCCCTCCATGTCAGCCCCCCTCCCTCCATCCATATCAGCCCCCTCCCTCCATGTCAGCCCCCCTCCCTCCATCCATCCATATCAGCTCCCTCCCTCCATATCTGCTCCCTCCCTCCATGTCAGCCCCCCTCCCTCCTCCCTCCATCCATATCTGCTCCCTCCCTCCATGTCAGCCCCTCCCTCCATCCATATCAGCTCCCTCCCTCCATGTCAGCCCCCCTCCCTCCATCCATCCATATCTGCTCCCTCCCTCCATGTCAGCCCCCCTCCCTCCATGTCAGCCCCCTCCCTCCATCCATCCATATCTGCTCCCTCCCTCAATGTCAGCCCCTCCCTCCATCCATATCAGCTCCCTCCCTCCCTCCATGTCAGCCCCCCTCCCTCCATCCATCCATATCTGCTCCCTCCCTCCATGTCAGCCCCCCTCCCTCCATCCATCCATATCTGCTCCCTCCCTCCATGTCAGCCCCCCTCCCTCCATGTCAGCGCCCCTCCCTCCATCCATCCATATCTGCTCCCTCCCTCCATGTCAGCCCCCCTCCCTCCATGTCAGCCCCCCTCCCTCCCTCCATCCATATCAGCTCCCTCCCTCCATGTCAGCCCCCCTCCCTCCATCCATCCATATCAGCTCCCTCCCTCCATGTCAGCCCCCCTCCCTCCCTCCATCCATATCAGCTCCCTCCCTCCATGTCAGCCCCCCTCCCTCCATCCATATCAGCTCCCTCCCTCCGTGTCAGCCCCTCCTCCTCCCTCCCTCCATCCATGTCAGCCCCCCTCCCTCCATCCATGTCAGCCCCCCTCCCTCCATGTCAGCCCCCCTCCCTCCATCCATATCAGCTCCCTCCCTCCATGACAGCCCCCCTCCCTCCATCCATCCATATCAGCTCCCTCCCTCCATGTCAGCCCCCCTCCCTCCATGTCAGCCCCCTCCATCCCTCCATGTCAGCCCCCCGCCCTCCAACCATAACTGCACCCGCCCACCCTGTCAGCTCCCCACCCGTCGTCTGCAGCCGCGGCTCCCAGCCGCGTACGGACCCGCGGCGGGGCTTTTAAAATCATCTCGGAGCCCTTCCTGTCTTGACGGGCTCCGTGCAGCATTGTCCCGCCTCCAAACTTCCTTTAGAGGCGGGACAATGCTGCACGGAGCCCGTCAAGACAGGAAGGGCTCCGAGATGATTTTAAAAGCACAGCCGCGGTTCCCTAAGAGGCAGGGAGCCGCGGCTGCAGAAGAAGGGAGGGAGCCCATAACGCCATAAATACCGGGCGGGCAGTGTGCTCCGGAGCCGCGGCAAAGGTGAGAAAGAGCCGCATGCGGCTCCGGAGCCGCGGGTTGCCGACCCCTGCCCTATTATCTAGTTTAAAAACTGCTCTATCTCCTTTTTAAAGGTTAATGCCAGCAGCTTGGTTCCATCCCAGTTAAGGTAGAGCCCATCCCTTCAGAAAAGTCCCTCCTTTCCCCAGAATGTTCCCCAGTTCCTAACAAATCCAAAACCCTCTTCCATGCACCATAATCTCATTCATGCATTGGGACTCCGGAGCTCTGCCTGCCTTTTGGGTCCTGCGCATGAAATGGGAAGCATTTTGTAGAATGCTACCCTGAAAGTTCTGGATTTCAACTTCCTACTTAAAATTCTAAATTTAGCCTCCAGAACCTCTCTACCATACTTTCCTTTGTCATTGGTACCGACATGTACCAAGACAGCAGACTCCTCCCCAGCAATATCTAAGATCTTGTCTAAGTGGCATGTGAGGTCCGCTACCTTTGCACCAGGCACGCATGTTACCAGGCGATCCTCACATCCACCAGCTATCTACATGATCATATCACCAACTATAACGGCTGTCCTAAGCCTTCCCTTGTGGGCACATGGCTCTGGAGAAATCTTCTTGGAGCGAGAGGGTTTTACATCACCTGGAAGACAGGTCCTAGCTACAGGATCACTTCCTGACATACCAGGGTGATGCTCTCCTGCCACGTAATCTCTCTCTTCCATGGCAACAAGGATGCTGCCAGATTGGAGGTGGGACTTCAATACTACATCCCTGTAGGTCTCGTCTATGTACCTCTCTGTCTTCTTTATGTCCTCCAAATCTGCTACTCTAGCCTCCAGAGATCAGACTCATTCCCTGAGAGCAAAGAGCTCCTTGCACTTAGTGCACACGTAAGACCCCTCACCAACTGGGAGAAAATCATACATGTGACACTCAATGCAAAAGACTGGAAAGTCCCATCTCGATGCTGGACTGCTGTCTGCATCTTAGTTTTAAGGTTGTGTTTAGGTATCTAAGTGTTTACTTATTAAGGTTTGATGGGGATACTTATACTAATAAAACTATACCTAATGGGCGGGCCCTATTCTGTGCCACGAATAGCGGAGATGGACATCCCAGTGGGATGTCCATCCCTGCTATATGTGTCTTCCCCTGACACTTGTGCAAGGAAGTTAGACAGGGGCATGGAAGTGGTGGCTCAGGGGTGGAGTCTGGGTGTGCGGTCGCCTGCCCTGGACGTACAAGGCCGATTCTAATGTCGTCCCTTTATGTCTGGGGCCAGCAACATGTACAGCAATGGGAGGGGTGGCCTAGTGGTTGGGGCAAGTTACCTCAGGCCAGAAAGTCAGGGGTTCAAATCCCACTAGAGGACAGCAACCTTGGGCCAGAAGGACTGGGGTTTCTAGTCCCACAGGTGCTCCTTGTGGTCTTGGGCAAGCCACATAACCCTCCATTGTCCATGTTCCCTGTAAAATAGTTATCTCCAAGTTATAATGCCCTGTTCAATGTAATTTCAGTTTGTTCAATGTAAACCACCTTGATATCATGAAAGGCAGTATATAAGAAATGTTAAATAAATAAAATATTCCACCTCTAAGGTGGAATAACTTCCCTGTACATGTTTTTATTTCAACACCAGGGCAAGGATGGGGCAAGGGGTTCGGAGGACATTTCCCACAGCCCAACTCTGGCCTTAGGAGGCCAGAGCAGGGGTCAGACTGCAGGGAATAAGCACTTCTGTTCGGCGGCCGGAATTGCAGCTTTTAAATGGAGCCGCAGAGCCATGGCAACCAGATGCCATGGCTCCATTTAAAAGCCCTGACTGAGTTAGTTGGGCAGGTCATGTATGTGCAGGCCGGACTGAATCGCAGTCCTGGCCTGCACGCACCTGACTGATCGCGATTCTGATCCCGCGGGGCTAGATGTGCCCCACGGGATCAGAATTGCGAGCCCCTCGGTACATCTGGCGTACGTTCGGAATGTAATGAGCCCTAATACGTTTAATGGACTTTGTTCACCTCAAGCTTAATTACTCTCAGGCCCTTAATATATGCCTGATGAGGATAAACAGCTGCACCTGAGAGTGAATATGGCACCTCCTTTCTTTTAAGAGGTTTAAGCACCTATAAAGCTAAGATCATCCCAGGGTGGGAGTCGGGGAGGGAAAGAAGAATCTGTGACCAATTTCCTGGGTGATTCACACAGCCCTTGCTTAGACAGTCTTTCAAAATGCCCCTTTGATTTGTCACTTCGCTTTAACACCTATTTAAAAAATTTCACAGGTCTCTTGCCCCCTATCTAGAAGGCCTCTTTGTAAAGGTCTCTAGAAACAATTTATTGCACAAAGAATACTGATCCTGTTTTTCCTTTTATGCTAACTCTGATTGGATTTAAATTAAAGCTCTTTGCTGATACTAGGCCCTGACTGAGTATTACATTTAAACTAGAAGCTCTCTTCTGGGTTTTAAATTTAACCAGAAAGCTCTCTGCTGTCAATATCCCAAAAGATAGGCAGATTACTTGCTGCTTATCCCTGGGGTAAGAAGTGGATTTCTCCAATCCATTTTAATAATGGTTTATGGACTTTTCCTCAAGGAACTTGTCCAAACCTCTTTTAAACTCAGCTCTACTAACAGCTTTTACTACATCCTCTTGCAACGAATTCCAGAGTTTTATTATGTGTTCAGTGAACAAATATTTCCTCTGATTCATCTTAAATGTACTACATTGCAGCTTCATTGCATGCCCCTATGTTTATCAGTTCCACTCCACTCATTATTTTATAGATCTTTATCATATTTCTCTGCAGCTGTCTCTTTCCACACTGAGAAGCCCCAACCTTTTAAGCCTTTCCTCACAGGTGTGGTCTTCCATCCCCTTTACCATTTTGGTTACTCTTCTCTGTACCTTTTCTATTTCTGCTATATCTGTTTCAAGATATGGCAATGAAAACTGCACACAATATTCAAGGTGAGAGATACAGAGGCTTTACAGTATCAGAAGTGCTACCAGCAGTGGGGCTTCAACCCACAAGGGCACATGTCCATGGAACTAAAGTCCAACACTTTAGCCATACAGCCATCCTAGTTGCTGATGCAATTAAAGGTCTCATGCAATGGTGATACCCAACTGGTTGGTCATCTTCTCAAGCCTGAGCGTGGCCTCCAACCTTAGACCTTACTGGTCTTAAGCTGCTATTGTTCTTAAACATTATCATTGTTTCCACAGAGGAACCTATGAACTTCCATACTGGGTCAGACTAAAGGTACATTAAGCCTGGCATCCTATTTCCAACAGTGGCCAATCCAGATTACAATACCTGACACATCCCAGAGGTAGCCAGTTCAATGCTACTTATCCCCAGGGATAAGCAGCGGTTTTCTTTTGGATTATATTAATAACTGTTTAGGGACTTTTCCTCTAGGAATTTGTCTAAACCTTTTTTAAACCCAGCTACACTACCTGCTTTTACCACATCTGCCACCAAAGACTAACTATACGCTGAGGGAAAAATATTTTCTTGTATTTGTTTGAAAGATACTACCTTGTAGCTTCCTGGCATGTACGCTAGTCCTTGTATTGTTTGAAAGAGTAAACAATTCACTCTACTCTAGATTTTATAGACCTCTATCATATCTTCCCTCAGGCCATCTCTTCTCCAGGCTGAAGAGCCCTAACCTCTTCAGCCTTTCCTCATAGGAGAGTTGTTCCATCCCCTTTAACATTTTGGTTGTCCTTCTCGGAACCTTTTCTAATTCTGCTATATCTTTTCTTGTGATGCTGAGACCAGAATTGCACACAGTAGTTAAGGTTCAGTTGCACCATGGAGCGATTCAGAAATGGATTGCTCACCCATGGAACATATTTTGGGTTAATTCTTTTGCCTCCTCATTTGAAAAGCAAGCTGGTCTCTTTTTTCTATTTCTCTTACTTATTTTCCTAACAGAGAGGTGTTGCCTTTACCCAGTTCCTTTTAATTTAGCCCTCTTTTATTCACATTTTTAAAACCACATAGTTTCCTTTATTAATAAGATAACAATTAGTGTTTCATGAAGAGAGAACTGAAGCCAGAGGATTGACAAATGGCTCTGAAATCATTCATAAGCTCGAGTACAGCAGGAAACCTCTGCAGACCTGGGGCTATTTCACCAAACTAATTACAAAACATTGTTCTAAAATCTTGTGAAATGGCTGGCTAATATCTCATTCCTGTCATCCTCATAAGAACTGATGCTGCTTGAGTAAAGGTCTATAAACAGAGGAATTTGTACTCCTTTTTAAGAGCTCTAATCTTCTGTTACTGCTAACATATTTAGGGGGTAGCTACTAAAGCACATTATGGCAAAAATGCACATTATTTAGCACTTAACACGTTAAAGGACAATAATATGTATTATTCAGGCAAGTTGCGTATTAATGGAAAAATAACATCAGCTTAAAGCTGATATTTTTCCCGGCTGGAAGCATTGGGTTACTAACACAGCCTGATGTTCCAGGCTGCAAAATTAAAGGGGCCACACCAAGTAATGTAACAGGTTGCCTGGGGGCCCACTCTCCCCAGCACAGCCAATGACTACCAAAACTACCCCTCCCCTGGTGACCCCAAACGTCAACACAATCCCCCCAAGGAACTCCTGATCTCAAAATGCAACTTCCTCCCTCAAAGACCAACACCCCCCCCCCCAGTCCCCAAAAGTCACCGGTGCAAGCTGCGTTATTCCTTTATAGGAGACTTGTGGTACAGAGCAATCACAGGTTAGTGACTCCCATGACAAACTATGCTGTGTTAAAATGCCTGATTTTACCATAATGTAGTAACTAGCCTCCTTATTGAGACATACTAACAGAAAATCAGAATGATTTGTGAGAAAAGATAAATGGTACTCCTTTTCTTACTTGCTTTAAAATTTCCTTATAAGGGCAAAAAAGATTAATTAATAAAGCATGCCATACTTTCTACGAAATTGCTGAGATAGCAAAGAATGCCATTCACACTGAATTACTCCATGAGTTTATTATAATTACATAATATACTGTATAATGTTGCATGGTCTAGGTCTGGAGAAGTAGCCTAATGGTTAGAGCTAACAGCCTAATACCCAAAATATCTGGGTTTGATTCCCACTGGTGCTTCTAGCAATCTACTTTCAGTCATACCTTGCCAAGAAAACCCAGGGGCTGTTAGGTCAGCATTGACTTGATGGCACTTAAAAAAATAAAAGTTCTATTCTTAATAAATAGTTTTAGGAAGATTCTATTCACTTACAGGCCAATGCAGAAAGCACAGATAACACCACATTTAAGTACTTTTTAGCTAATAACATCAAATGCAGAAAACAGACGGACGTGTACATAAACAGCGAAAGAAAAGCTAGCTCCCAATTAATGTCACAAGTATTTAAACATATTTAAATTGCAGGAAAATGAGACACACATAATAGTCTGGTATGCAAATGATGGCCGTGGCCAGTGCAGAGACAGGCATAAAGGATTTCACAACTAGCCATAGCGCCAATATTTTTAGTGCAGGGTCTGAGATAACGTAAAACTAATACGTGCCCCCGACAGTATTTTGATGGCACCGGGTACTTTCCTTAATGCCCGGATCCTCCAACTTCATTCTCCTCCTTGAACCCCCCCACCCGAAATAAAAATAAAATAACCTGATGGTCTAGCGGCCCCTGAATCCACCCCCTTTCTTAAAAAATGGCAGTGCCTGGTCCCAAGCAGGGTGGGGGTTAGACTGCCATATAAGGCATATTCTACCATATATGGCAGTCTGACCTTGCTTGGTGCATCCCAGGATGCACAACATGGGGCTAGGCGCCGCCATTTTTCAAGATGGTGGACCCAGAGCAGGAGCGCGTAGGCAGTGCTGCTGCTTATTTTAAGGTATCGTGTGGGAGGTGCTAGACCACTAGGTTATTTTTTTATTTCAGGTGGGAGTTAGGGTGTTCAGGAGCCGCTATACCACCGTGTTATTTTATTTTTAATTCGAGTGGGGGGTTCAGGGGTTTCTAGACCACCAGGTTCTTCTATTTTTATTTTGGGTGGAGGCTTCAGGGGCTGCTAGACCACAGGTTCTTTTTTTATGTTTGGTGGGGGGTTCAGGGATTCTCTTTCTGTTGGGGCACCAGCCCCTGATAGTATTTTGATGGCATTAGGGACTTTTCCCAATGCCGTGATCATCCACGATGCTATCAAAATGCTGTCGGGTGGTAGATCGCGGCTTCTGGGCCACCAGGGATGCTCTTTCTGTTGGGGCATCAGACACTGACAGTATTTTGATGGCATCGGGGGCTTCTCTCGATGCTGCGATCACCCCTGATACCATCAAAATACTGTCAAGGTCGATATGCAAATTAGCCACGCGATGCCTGTTTCTCTGGGAAAGCCTGCAAAATTAACGCAGACTTCTTGTGTGCATGTGTTTGGCTTGCTCTCCCAGTTTAACGCTACCATTTTGTACACAGTTTAACGAGTGGATCATTTGCATGCGCATGGTTACTGTGTCCTTCATTTGCACACCCTATCTCTTCTGCATCGAGCGTCAAAAATTGTGCATTGTCGGGGTGCTACTAAATGCGTAAAAAGTTAACTCAGCACTCATCTAGTGCCAGTTTTCTGCATCGGCCTGTTAGAAGGTAAATATACTTTCAATGGTGCTTCTCATAGGTATTCTAATTAATGATATTAGAGCAATTTTTACTATTAGGTGGGTGCTGTAAGGATATATAATCAAATGATTATTTATTAGGAAGGGCCATTTGATATCTCTATGCCCATTAGTAAATCATTATGAGTGTGTGCGTTTTATCTTGGTTGATAAAGTAAAGAAAATGGAAGTATGACTTTGGTAGCAATTTTTTAGTAATCCTTCTAATTTGAGATTTGCATATGTGTGTTGTTTTCCAATAAAGTATTGGATTGGGAAAAGTGAAGTTATTCTAACTCTATTCAAGAAATGTGAATTTACCTCAACAGCAAATGTTGTTGAGTATGGATTTGCCTCCTTTATGATGCAATTTGATTGACAGAATGCTAACAGGAAGTTTCTCTTTAAAGGGACATGCTGATAGAATCTTTCTGCTAACAGTTTTGAGAAATCTCTATCCACAATGATCCCAAATTTCTGATTCAAAAGTCATATGATTCTGCCCTAAAAGAATCCTCTATAGTATAGCTCAAAACTTTCTGTCGGACTTCAAATCTGTCTTGCTAGCCCAGCATCAGCTAGTTTTGGAAATAGTCCTTTTTACTCTTCAAACTCAATAAATTAAGAAATTTTTTTTCCTCTCACCCTTTGTGAACTTAAATATCTTTTATACTTCAACAAATAGAGGGGGGTGATCTGCAAGGAGTGGCGGGTACAACCCTAAACAAAGGCATAGAGGGGGTGTCCTGCCCGGAGCGGTGGTTGCAACTACTCTAGCCACCATAATGGGGAGACTACATGGGCCATACTGGTCTTTATCTGCCATCATGTATAATGTTACTCTGTTACGATGTAAAGCAAAAAGTACTTTTATCATATATTTATTTTTTATTTTATTTATTAGAGTTTCTTATATACCGCGCTATTCGGTATCAGCGCGGTTTACATCATAACATAACTACCATAACGACAAGTTGTCAGGTTTTACATCGAACAGGGATACAAACTTGGATAACAGGGTAAACTATGTACATAAGAATATATATCACCTCAACCATGAATTCAGCAACATAATGTTGTATTTCGATATGAGACAACACACCAATCGGCTTTCTTTTGTCAGGCTCCAGCATTCAAGAATGCCTTGCTACACTTTGGCAGAAACCTCCCTTACAAAATTTAAGAAAAACCTAAAAGCCTTCTATTTTGAACAGGTCTTTGGTGACCTTATGGAATGAAGAGGACTTAGAGATGTTGCCATTCTTTCTCCCCTCTTGCTCCATACTTCCCGCCCCTCTTTTTTTTTTTCTTAAAGACTATGCTCCAATATGCTTAAGTTTATGTTTAAATATGATTTAACTCTGTTCTAGTTTGTACTTTATATATTTTTATTTTCAAAATATTGTTAGTCAAATAAACATAACAAAAAACACCTAAAGATTTGTTGGCCTCCCTTATTGAGATACCCAGTTATCAGTCATTGATTTAAGCTAATCTCAGTTCAATCCATATCTCCAAAACAAAAGCATTAATGAATATTCCACTAGCCTTTATCCAGCCATATCCTATGACAAGCACTTATCTGCATCTTTAATTTTCCAACATGATTAGCACCCAAGGGAACAAACAACTGTACATCATCTGTGTATGCAAAAAATGAAAGCCAAAGGACTGATCAATATTTCCCAATTATTGCAAAAAGATATTAAACAGCAATGGAGCAAAGGAGAATCCTGTGGCACTCCCCAATTCAATGGCCTAATCTTAGATCATATACCACCAAAATCCACTTTAAGAGGGCTAGTTACTAAGTGGTAAACTATTGTATATTTACTGTTGGAGTCACTAACCTGCAGTAACTCAGTACTGCAGGTTAGTAAGCTGTGTTATTCTGTTGGTCAGGTGATTCAGCCTACTATCATGCAACAAGATACTGCAGGGGTGCAGGGGGGGAATATGTAGAAGCTGATAAGGATAAAGCGGAATTGCTTAACAAATATTTTTGTTCTGTGTTCACAGATGAAGAACCAGGAGCAGGACCTCAGAAAACACCCACAAATAAGAACAGAAGCGAGGGACATCTTGAACAATTTTCAGAAGACTGTGTTCGTGAGAAACTAGCTCAACTTAAAGTAGACAAAGCGATGGGACCGGATGGGATACACCCTAGAATACTGAGGGAACTTGGGGACGTTCTAGCAACTCCACTGACTAAACTTTTCAATGCCTCTTTGGAGTCGGGAGTGGTGCCAAAGGACTGGAGAGAGGCTCATGTGGTGCCTTTACACAAAAGCCTCCTCCTCTCCTTCCTTATAGCTCTACTCTCTTCCCTCTATTGTTCCTCAGTCCACTCTGCTTTTATAAATTGTAATTTCCTTTCCTGGCCTTGTGCCTTACTTTTATTGGTTTTTATTTATTGTAAACCGCTCTGATTTTATTTTGAAGGGCGGTCAATCAAGTTTTAATAAACATAAACATAAGGATGTGGTTGAAAACTACAGGCCGGTTAGTTTAACTTCGGTGGTGAGTAAATTATTGGAAACGCTGCTGAAAGAGAAAATAGTGAGGTTTCTGGAGTCCAGTGGATTACAGGATCCGAGGCAGCATGGATTCACCAGAGGCAGGTCTTGTCAGACAAATCTGATTGATTTCTTTGACTGGGTGACCAGGGAGTTGGACTGAGGGAGAGCTCTAGATGTGGTGTATTTAGATTTCAGTAAAGCCTTTGACACTGTTCCTCACAGGCGACTTATAAACAAACTGAGCACCCTAGGGATGGACCCTAAAGTTACTGCTTGGGTTAGAAATTGGTTGGGTGGTGGGCGACAAAGAGTACAAGTAAATGGAGCTCACTCTGAGGAGAAGGAAGTTTCCAGTGGTGTGCCCCAGGGACCTGTCCTTTGTCCGATTCTTTTTAACATCTTTGTTAGTGATATAGTGGAAGGGCTGTCGGGTAAGGTTTGCCTCTTTGCAGATGATAACAAAATCTGCAATAGAGTAGACACCCAGGAAGGTGTAGATAACATGAGGAGGGATCTAACTAAGCTTGAAGAATGGTCTAGAATTTGGCAGCTGGGATTTAATGTTAAAAAATGTAAGGTCATGCATTTGGGCTGCAGCAATCCAAGGGAGCAATACAGTATAGGAGTTGAAGTACTTTTGTCCACTAAAGAACAGCGGGACCTAGGCGTGGTTGTGTCTGATGATCTTAAAGTAGCTAAACAGGTAGAAAAGGCGACGGCAAAAGCTAGAAGGATGCTTGGGTGCATACGGAGAGGAATGGCTAGCAGAAAAAAGGAGGTGATAATGCCTCTGTATAAGTCTTTGGTGCGACCTCATTTGGAGTATGGTGTGCAATTCTGGAGACCGCACCTTCAAAAGGATGTGAACAGGATGGAGTTGGTGCAGAGGGTTGCTACTAAAATGATTAATGGGCTTCATTATAAAGCATATGAGGACAGACTTAAGGATCTTAATATGTACACCTTAGAGGAAAGGCGGGATAGAGGTGATATGATTGAGATGTTTAAATACCTCCGTGGCATAAATGTTCAGGGAGAGAGCCTCTTTCAATTGAAAGCAAGTTCTGCTACGAGGGGACATGGGATGAGGGTGAAGGGAGATAGATTCAGGAGTGATATGCGGAAATATTTCTTTACAGAAAGAGTAGTGGATCCATGGAATAGTCTCCCAGTGGAGGTGGTAGAGACAGGGCCGGCCCGTCCATTGAGCGAGAATGTTTTTTGCACAGGGCCCCGCGTTTCAGGGGGCCCCGCGCAAAAAACATTCTTAACCTTAAAGTAAAATTAAAAGAAAAAAAAAAGCTGTCTTCTCCGGCTGCCGGGGCCACCGCGGCAGAATCGAGTGTGCCGCGGGGGCCCCCCCTGCCTAGCAGAGCCTCCCCTCCCCTCCCCTGCCTAGCAGAGCAGAGCCTCCCCTCCCCTGTATCACCTCTCTCTCGTTGTAGGTTCTATCACACGCGCCGGCTTTGCGGGGGCTGATGGGAAGTTCCCATCAGCCCCCGCGGGCTTAACAGAGCCGCGAAAGGGAAACTAATCCTTTCGCGCTCTGAAAGCCGGCGCGTGTGGCTGAACCTACAACGAGAGAGAGGGAGGTGATACAGGGGAGAGGAGGGCAGGCTCTGCTAGGCAGGGGAGGGGAGGGGAGGCTCTGCTAGGCAGGGGGGGCCCCCGCGGCACGCTCGATTCTGCCGCGGCGGCCCCGGCAGCCGGAGAAGACCGCTTTTTTGTTTTTAATTTTTCCCGGGGCGGGGGGGGCTGGGGGATTAGGAGTGGTGATAGGCTGGGTTTTTTTTAGGAGTGGTGATGGGCTGGGAGGGGGTTAGAAGTGGTGATGGGCTAGGGGGGGGTTAGAAGTGGTGATGAGCTATGGGAGGGGCTGGGGTTGTTAGAAGTGGTGATGGGCTGGGGGGGTTAGAAGTGGTGATGGGCTATGGGGGGCTGGGGGGGTTAGAAGTGGTGATGGGCTATGGGGGGGAATGAGTGGTGAAGGGCTGGGGGGGTTAGAAGTGGTGATGGGCTATGGGGGGGCTGTGGGGGTTAGAAGTGGTGATGGGCTGGGGGGGTTAGAAGTGGTGATGGGCTATGGGGGGGGGTTAGAAGTGGTGATGGGCTATGGGGGGGGGTTAGGAGTGGTGATGGGCTATGGGGGGGCTGGGGTTGTTAGAAGTGGTGATGGGCTGGGGGGGCTAGAAGTGGTGATGGGCTATGGGGGGCTGTGGGGGTTAGAAGTGGTGATGGGCTATGGGGGGGCTGGGGGGGTTAGAAGTTGTGATGGGCTGGGGGGTTAGAAGTGGTGATGGGCTATGGGGGGGGTTAGAAGTGGTGATTGGCTATGGGGGGGGTTAGGAGTGGTAATGGGCTATGGGGGGGCTGGGGTGGTTAGGAGTGGTGATGGGCTATGGGGGGGTTAGAAGTGGTGATGGGCTATGGGGGGGTTAGGAGTGGTGATGGGCTATGGGGGGGCTGGGGTTGTTAGAAGTGGTGATGGGCTGGGGGGTTAGAAGTGGTGATGGGCTATGGGGGGGCTGGGTGGGTTAGAAGTGGTGATGGGCTATGGGGGGGGCTGGGGGGGTTAGAAGTGGTGATGGGCTGGGGGGGTTAGAAGTGGTGATGGGCTATGGGGGGATTAGAAGTGGTGATGGGCTATGGGGGGGGTTAGGAGTGGTGATGGGCTATGGGGGGGCTGGGGGGGTTAGGAGTGGTGATGGGCTATGGGGGGCTAAGTCTGTATGTGGGCTGATGGGATTAGGACTGAAAGTGGGTTGATGGGGGGTTAGGACTGGTAATGGGCTATGGGGGGGCTTAAACTAAAAATTGGGTGATGGGGGATTAGGACTGGAAATGGACTGGTGGGATTAGGACTGGGAGTGGGCTATGGGGGGCTAGGACTGGTAATGGGTTGGGGGGGTTGATAGGACTGGAAATGGGCTGGGGGGAATAAGACTGGAGGTGGGCTGATGGGGTTAGGACTGGTAATGGACTGTGGGCTGTTGGGGGGTTAGGACTGATACTGGGCTCTGGGGGGGCTAGGACTGGAAATGGGCTGATGGGGGGTTAACACTGGAGGTGGGCTGATGGGGTTAGTACTGGTAATGGGCTGTGGGCTGATGGGGGGTTAGGACTGGTAATGGGCTATGGGGGGGTTAGGACTGATAATGGGCTATGGGGGGGCTAGGACAGGAAATGGGCTGATGGGGAGGGGTTAGGACTTGAGGTGGGCTGATGGGGTTAGGACTGATAATGGGCTGTGGGCTGATGGGGGGGTTAGGACTGGCAGTGGGCTATGGGAGGCTGACTGGAAATGGGTTGATGGGGTTAGGACTGGAAGTGGGTTGATGGGGGGGCTAGGACTGGTATTGGGTTGGGGGGTTGCTAGGACTGGAAATGGGCTGATGTGGGGCTAGGACTGGAAATGGGCTGATGCAGGGACTGGAAGGGAATGGATGCTGGGTGAGGCTGGAACTAGAAGGGAGCTGATGTTGGGGGAGGATTAGAATGGAATGGGGCTGGGAGAGTAAAATGGAGAGGGGAAAAATATTTTGTGGGAGGGATAAAAAATCTACAATTGGCCGGGTATTGGGAGAGTAAGTGGGGATTGAGGATGGAGGGGTAAAATTTGAGTGGATGAAATAGGAATGAGGAAAGAGCAAAAGGAGAAAGATTAGTATGTTAAAGCAGATGTAGAGAGAGAGAATGGAAAAAAAAACTAGAAGAGAGAAGAAAGGACAAATGGACAGCAGATGATGGAGAGTTAGCAGAAAACATGAAGAAACCAGAAGAAAGTGGCTGGAGCAATTGCAACTGAAAAAAAATGCACAAAAGGTAGAAAGATATTGTTTTATTTTGAATTTATTAACTGGAATATGAAAGCTCTGGGAAATGTGCATCATTAACGTCTGCGCTTTGTTTGGTACAAGAGGAAATTAATTTATAGTTTTATTTCTACAGTGTTGTTGTACATTCCAAGTTTGGCTTTTGAGGTTCCCAGTTTAATTATTGCCTTCCTGTTTCTAAATTGTGATTCCTTGTTTGGTGATGGTCTATGTTCTGCATGTGTAACTGAGCTGAGGTATTCTGTTTATGTAATTCCTATTTGACATTGCCACTTGTTCTCTTTCCCCAGTAGGTCATGTATTGTTGTTCTCTGAAATGTATTGGTTTAATATTTGCAGTGTTGCCTTTTGATAGGTAGGGTATGGTGCTTTGTGAGTCCTGGTAGTGCTGTTAGGATACGGCGGGTTTGCTATGGGTTCTAAATGGGCAGTGTTTGTAGTAGTTCCTAATGTGCCTGGCGGTTGGCACTGGATTATAGTAATGTAGAAATCTTTTAGTCTGTCTTTATCCATACACTCATTAAGAGACATGTTTACTAAAAGTTAGTGTATGTTAGCATTATGCAAATATTTATGCAAAGAAGGCCACTTATGCAAATGAGGCCCCGCACCGAGTCTCCGCACATGGCCCCGCACCCCCCTTGGGCCGCCCCTGGGTAGAGATGAGGACAGTAACTGAATTCAAAAAAGCATGGGACCAACACAGAGGATCTCTAAAGGTAAAAAGTGGACTGTTGTAGTTGTTGTTATGGAAGGACAGACTAGATAGGCCATGTGGTGTTTTTCTGTCATCATGTTTCTATGTTTCTATACTCCCAGGAAACCTTTTTTAAAGAGCCCGGCCATATTAAAAAAAAAAAAAAGTGTTACAAGTGTGCTCCTTCCTCCCAGCAAAGACTCCCTTGAAAATACCTCCCACTCCCCACACCTCCCAAATATACATGCAATAGCATCAATTATAAGCCCCCAGCCCTTAGAGGCCACCCAATCATGACCCCCAACCCTTGAAGACTCCCCCCACAGGCCTAACTCAACCGTTCCTGGACAAAGACTGTTGGATGCAATCCAATTGAGAGAGAGCGGGTAGGCTAAAAAGGTGCAAAACTTTGCATTTTCTCATTTATAATTTTTTAAGAACTTGTTTTTGACTGTCTGATTATTCTTGGTTGGACTGCATCTAAGAGTAAATTAGACTTACCTGCTAATTGTTGTTCCTTAAGGAACTCTAGTCCAGTCCCGGAGCATAGAGTTGTCAACCTCCACCAGCAGCTTTGGAGACTGAAAGATGTCATCGTTCTGATGTCACTGGTACAAATAGGCAAGATCCGCCCCCTTTCACCAGCACCTATTGACAAAGCAGACTCAGCAGAGCAACAAATAAGTAGTTATAGGGAAAAGCAATGTATATTAAACTTATAGGCACTGAATAGTGCCGCAGGGAAAAAAACTAGAAGAAGTAACTGCAAAAAACAGCAAATAACCGCCTGAAACAAGACGGATCTAGCGCACTCTCGCGCCCACCAGGGCTGCCGCAGCAACCAAAATAGAGGTCCACTGAGACCTAGCTCATCTCATCTCCTCTCAGTGCCTAACCTTACCGAAAACCACAAAAAAAGTCTTAACCCCAGATTTACTCCGTATGTTCTACTCCTTAAAATACTTCAGGCTGAGCGGCACACCAAAAAACTGGGAGGGATCTGGGACTGGACTAGAGTTCCTTAAGGAACAACAATTAGCAGGTAAGTCTAATTTACTCTTCCTTAGCGTCCCTCTAGTCCAGTCCCGGAGCATAGAGGATGTAACAGAGCAGTGAACATCAACGGGCGGGACCCGCAAGCCCAGCCTGAAGAACCGCTGAACCAAAACGGCTATCCCCCCGCGCCTGAACATCCAGACGATAGTGCCTGGCAAAGGAATGCAACGAGGACCAGGTCGCCGCCCTACAAATATCCGCCACCGGCACTAAACTGACTTCTGCCCAAGACGCCGCCTGCACTCTAGTGGAATGTGCCCGCAGGCCCACCGGAACCTCTTTGCCCTTCAAAAGGTAGGCAGAAGCAATAGCCTCCTTCAGCCATCTAGAAATAGAGGACTTCGCTGCCGCCTCCCCTTTGCGCGGACCTCCAAAGGAGATAAATAACCTGTCGGATTTCCAGAAAGACGCCGTCCTATGGAGATACTTCTTAAGCACCCTGCGCACATCCAAGCGATGCAATCGGCCACCCGACTGCACATTCTGTTCCGCGGAAAACACCGGCAACGATACTACCCGATTCACATGAAAAGCCGAAACCACTTTTGGCAGGAAGGCTGGAACCGTATGCAAGACTACTCTGTCCGCCGAAAAGGACAAATAAGGTTCCTGACAAGATAACGCCTGTAACTCCGAAATCCGTCTGGCGGAGCAAATAGCCACGAGGAATACCGTCTTTAGGGTCAAGTCCTTCAGCGTCGCCCTAGCTAAGGGCTCGAACGGTTCTCCAACCAAGGCCGCCAACACCACATTGAGATCCCAGGACGGAACAACCGGCCGCCTCGGCGGTCGAAGCAACAACACTGCCCGCAGGAAACGTTGAACATCACTATGGGCCGCTAGCACCTGCCCCTGAACCTTTCCCCAATAACAGGAAAGAGCCGCCAGCTGCACCCGCAAGGAACTGGCCGCGAGACCCTTCTCCACGCCAGCCTGCAAAAAGGACAGGATATCCGAGACTGAGGACCGTAAGGGATCGAGATTCCGCTCGGAGCACCAATTTTCAAAAACTTGCCATACTCGGATATATGCCAGCGACGTAGAAGGCCTACGCGCCCTAAGGAGGGTAGAGATGACGGTCGCCGAGTACCCTCTGGCCGTCAACCTAGCCCTTTCAAGAGCCAGGACGTAAGCGAGAACCGATCCACCTGAGGCATCCGCAGCGGCCCCTGCACCAACAAGTCCTCCCGAGGTGGCAGCCGCCACGGAACGTCCGCCAACAGACAAATTAAATCGGCATACCACGGTCTTCTTGGCCAATCCGGTGCAACCAGTACCACCAGACCCCTGTGCCTTTCTATGCGCTGAACCACCCTGCCTATAAGCGCCCAGGGTGGAAACACGTAAAGAAGACCCTCCATCGGCCACCGCTGCGCCAAGGCATCCAGGCCTTCCGACATCCACTCTCGTCTTCTGCTGAAGAACCGCTCCACCTTCGCCGACTCCAAGGTGGCCATGAGATCCATCACCGGGAGCCCCCAACGGCTCACCAGCAGCACGAAAATCCGCGGGTGGAGGGCCCACTCCCCCGGATCCACCCTGCGGCGGCTGAGAAAATCCACCTCGACATTGAGTACGCCGGCGACGTGCTGGGCGGACAGCGCCGATAAGTTTTGTTCCGCCCAGGCCAAGAGGACGCTGGCCTCTTCCTCCAGGGCCACACTGCCCGTGCCGCCCTGTCGATTGATATAAGCCACCGTCATGGCGTTGTCCGACAGCACGCAAACTGCTTCCCAATGCAACACTACCTGGAACTCCTGTAGCGCCCGATACACCGCTCGCATCTCCAACCTGTTGATGGACCAAAGACCCTCCTCCTGCGTCCAAGTCCCCTGAGCAAAGGATCCATCGTGATGCGCCCCCTAGCCTGCCAGACTCGCATCGGTCGTGAGCAGCCGCCAAGAGGGAGGTTCCAAAGGCACGCCTCTTTCCAGAGTGCCAGGCCGCAACCTCCATAAAAGGTCCCGCCGTACCGCTGGCGGACACGGCAGACGCTGCGACAGCGCGTCCCTCTGATGAGACCAACGCCGAAGAAGAGCACTCTGTAATGCCCTCATATGAGCCCAGGCCCACAGAACTACATCTATCGTAGCGGCCATGGTCCCCAGCAGCTGCAAATACTGTCAGGCTGTCGGCGCCCTGCGCTTGAGAAACCGCTGCACCAGGTCCCTCAGCGCCCGAGCTCTCTTGCCGGGAAGAAACACTAGGCCCTGCTGTGTCTCGAAGCGCGCCCCTAAGAACTCTAGAGACTGGGAAGGGGCTAGCCTGCTCTTCGCCACGTTGACTATCCAACCAAGGCTTTCCAACAAACCGACCACCCGAGCCGTGGCCCTCAAGCTTTCCTCCTGCGACTTCGCCCGAATCAACCAATCGTCCAAGTAAGGATGCACCAGTATCCCCTCCTTGCGAAGAGCTGCCGCCACCACCACCATTACTTTGGTGAACGTCCGAGGGGCCGTCGCGAGACCGAAAGGCAACGCCTGGAACTGGAAATGTCCCATCGGAACTGCTAAACGCAGGAAGCGTTGATGCTCCTGCCGGACGGGGATGGGTAGGTACGTCTCCGTAAGATCCAAAGATGTCAGAAATTCGCCGGAGCGAACTGCCGCAATGACGGACCGTAAGGTCTCCATCCGGAAGTGGGATACGCGAAGGCAGCGATTCACCTGCTTGAGGTCCAGAATCGGACGAAAGGTACCCTCTTTTTTGGGAACCACGAAATAAATGGAGTATCGACCTGAACCGCACTGCTCGGACGGGACAGGCACCACCGCCCCGAGCTGTAGCAGACGCCGCAGAGTGTCTGCTACCGCTCGGTGCCTCGGAGGAGCTCTGCACCGGGAAAGAACAAAGGAATCTAAGACAGGACGCTGGAACTCCAGAGCATAGCCTTCCCGAATGACCTCCAGCACCCACTGGTCTGAGGTAAGCTGGACCCAGGCAGGGTAGAACTCCCGCAATCTTCCTCCGACGGGAATCACCCCCACCGGGGCCCGCCTCATCTCATTGCGGCTTCTTGGCAGCCGTGGCCGGAAAGGAGCCAAAACCCCTGCCTGCCCCTCTGAAACCCCGAAAGGACTGACCACGCATCGGAAACCTGCCCCTCAGAGATTGAGAGAAACGGGAGGACCGAAACCTACGAGAATCCCTCGGGGGACCCCCGAACCCCGAAGCCCCACGACCTTGCTTCGGCTTATCCTCCGGAAGACGACCCCCCCTTGGACTCTCCCAGGTCTTTAACCAACTTCTCCAGATCTTCCCCAAAGAGGAGCTTTCCCCGAAAGGGGAACTTACTGAGCCGCGCTTTGGAAGACCCATATGCCGACCAGTTACGGAGCCACAAATACCTGCGAGCCGCAACCACCGAGGCCATACTTTTGGCCAGCCCTCGGATGAGATCATAGTGAATATCGGACAAATAAGCCGTGCCCGACTCCAGTCGGGTAACACCCGCAGCCTGCTCCTCCACGAGGGAATCCTGCAGGTGCTGGGACCATCGTAAACAGCCCCTCGCCACCCACGCCCCCGCTATCGAGGCCTGTAGAGACAGGGCACACATATCAAAGACCTGCTTCAGCAAGGTATCCAACTTCCGATCTTGACCATCCTTCAAGGCCGCGGCGCCTTCCACCGGAATAGTGGTCTTCTTTGTGACCGCAGCTACCGCCGCATCCACCCGGGGCGAACGAAAAATCTCCTTATCCTGTTCAGAAAGCGGGTACAAACGGGCTAAAGCCCTGGTGCCCCGCAGCGCCGCTTCCGGCGAGTCCCATTCTTCCTGAATCATATTCCGAAAGACTCTATGCAGGGGGAGCATCCTCTGAGAAGTTCGTATGGCCTGCAACAGCGGATCCTCCAGCGCCTCTTCCGCCGAGGTGCAACCCGCCAGCATGTTCAAGGTCTTGAGCGTCTCAGCAATTAATGCTGGCAGCTCTTCCCTTCTAAACACGCGGACCACCCTGTTCTGTTGCTCCGCGTCCAGCAGTTCTCCTTCCTCTAACTCCTCATCTGAGGCTTCTGCGATCTCTAAATCATGCGCAAGCCCCTCATCTAACCCAGCCTCTGAGCTTGGACCAACACTCTCTCTACGTCTCTTAGGAGGGGCTATCTCCCCCTCAAGAAGACCCCCCGAACCTGGCCTTTTCCGGTCAGGAGGGCTCTGAGACTGAGCACGAAGCCCAGGCTGGAGCAAGGCAAAGGCCTTCTGCATCAGCGCGAAGAAATCCGCAGGAATCCCAGACACACTGTCCCCCTGGGACCCCTCCCCCGACAAAGGAGCGTTCCCAGCTGAGGACGGTCCGGCCACTGGCTCCGGATCCTCCAAGGAGGGAGGACCGGACCCCCTGCCGTCGAAGGAAGCTGCTGTCTGCTCTGCAGCGCCTTCCCCCAAGGACTTTTCCATACCGCCTGCATCCAAGGAACAGGCCTTGCACACTCCAGCTTCTAGAAGCTCACCGCGCCGCACCCCACAGACAAGGCAGCGGGGCTTTGCAGGCATAGTACCTAGCGCTGTAGACCAGAAGCTGACACTGGCAGGAATCTTTACTCTGTTTTTTTTTTTTTTTTTAAAGGTAGTCCACTCAGCTATCCCCAACTAGCTGCCCTGGAACAATTAAAATCAAAAACGAAGCTTCTAAGCCCTAAAAACAGCAAAGGAAAAACGCGTTGAAAAAACGGCATTCAAAATGGCCGCCGCAACGTTCGCGCCTGCAAAAAACACGCGGTAAGGCTTGCAGCTACTCCCCGGAGCCACAGAAAACCCTGCACAGCCCCAAACAGTGCTCCCCCTGCAAAACCCCGAAATCGGGGGTACTCACCACGATGTCTTAAGAGGCACGAGGGAAGACAGCGCTAAGTACCTCAGGAGCACAGCCTTTCTCGCGGCATCAGCTCCTGGGACTGACTGACACCTCAAGAACCCAGCCTTGCTGCTGCCAGTCGCTTCTGCCTACTACCTGCTCCTCACCCTTCTGACTCGGGTTCGGGAGCAGGGAGGCTCTTGCACAGCCCTGTGCTCGTTTTAAGGCTGGGGCACTCTGAAAGCCTGCCAGAGGGAGGGGAGGGGGGGAGGAAGGGAGAGGGAAAGAGACTCTGACCAGAGAGGAGATAAAATGCCCACAGTAGCACAGGGACTCTAGAAAACACCCAACACAAAACAAAAACGCAAAACCCCCAAGGGCTAAGTAAAATAATCAAGCTCTGCTTATTTGTTCCTCCTGAGCCCAGTCCCGGGCTCAGAACCTCCAAGCTGCTTGGAGACTGAAAGTACTGGTGAAAGGGGGCGGATCTTGCCTATTTGTACCAGTGACATCAGAACGATGACATCTTTCAGTCTCCAAAGCTGCTGGTGGAGGTTGACAACTCTATGCTCCGGGACTGGACTAGAGGGACGCTAAGGAATAGTCTTTGTTCAGGGCATCTGTAAAGTATTCTTATAATAAATCTTTGACCAAGCAGCCCAAGAATACCATTAACCACGTTTGAATGTAAAGATAACCCCAACCACTTTAATCCTTTTGTGTGCTGTGTCACCCCTATTCAATGTAAACCCAATTTGTGCATCCCATCAGTTTGATTGAAGGAAAAAGTGGTATACAAATCTGGATAAATAACATAGATAAATAAATAAAAATACATGTTTTAAAGGTAAACAAAATTAGCAGGTTTTTTTTTACTTGATCCATAGGAGGAACTGCTACCTTCAAGTATATTACACAAGGTATTCTGTGGCTGCTATTATGAGGGCCTGATGGTAGAATTTCCTGTGAGACGGTTGTGATTATGAACTGACATATAAGCTCTTTAATTCATGCCGTACATATATGATAAATGTTTATCGTGTATTTCTGGCACATATTAGATTCTCACAGTGGACTGCAGGCTTTTAGGGTTTGTTTTCCTTCTTATTTTTCTTGAGATTTTTTGTCTAGAGAATAGGAAAAAAAGCAGGCTCAGCCGGACCTGCTGATGTAGATTTCTTCTGCATTTTAAACTATATTCTTCTTTCAAGGATAGTTAGTTCTGCCTTAGTTTTCTCTTATCCCTGTCAGACCTCTTCATATATTTGAATCAAGTACAGAGGGAAGGTGTCAAAGAAACGAAACTCTACTAGGTGTCTAGGGAATGTAAATATTTTTCTTGCTCTGCCCCAAGGATTTGTTAGCCCATATTTTGACAGTCCATGAAATCTCTGACACAGTCCTGTCAAATATTAACTGCTTTCCACTCTGTTAACCTGACTCATCATTAAGACTTTTTTCTCTTTTCTTTTCCTCTAACTGTGATGTCAATCACTTAGTCCAAGAAAAAAGAATGATAAAGAACTGGGTTCAATTACACTGGCACAAACCACTGTTTAGTCGATTCAAATTCTTCACTAGTGCAGTGAGCTTGTGTAGCTACCACGCATGACTTGCCAAAATTAACATGCAATAATTGAAAAGTCTCTTTGTTAACTGCTGGGGATGTTCCTTGCATCTTCCCATAAAGTTCAAACAGGGGAGATAACCTTACCATGTATTAACTGCACTGTAGATAACATGATGCTGTTAATTCCTTCTACTGAGGCGGCATTAAATGCTTCATGTTAACCACCACATTAACAGCTAACACCTGTTTACTAAAGGTTAGCGCGCGTTAAGTGCTGCAACGGCCCATAGAAATGGATGGGCAGTGTCAGCACTTAACGCGCATGTACTTAACACATGTTAACCTTTAGTAAAGATGCACCATAGTAACTACCTCAACATTATCTGAAACGTGCCGTCCCGACCTATTTTGCATGAAGCAGTTAACTTGGGAATTAATGCGTGCTGTCATAACCCTGCATTATTAGTGCATGCTAATTCCACATAAACTGCTAGGAATGCTTTTATAAATAGGGCCACATATGTAAAACGTCTACATGGCTCTTCATAGTCAGGTCATATGAAGGTCAATTTCATAACACCAGTTTCATGCATATATGGTTTGTTTTTTGTATTTGGTTTGGTTTGGGTTTTGTATTAGTTCTCTGTAAACTGCATTTGATCTCTGGAAAATGCGGTATCTCGTAAATGCCAACAAATAAAGCACAGTTACTTACCTGTAACAGGTGATCTCTGGGAACAGCAGGAATTAGTCCTCACTCACTTATGGGTACGTCGGAACCGACGGAGCCTGCGCGGGAAAGCTCCCCAGCTTCCCAGAAAGGAAGCTTTTGGGGCCTCCCACTGCACATGCGCGCTGCCTTCCCGCCTTCCTGACCAGCTCTCCTCAGTTCGAGTTTATAGCTGAGACAATAGAGAGAGGAAAGGAAGATAGATAGAAGATACAACTCCTAGGGGAGGTGGGTGGGTTGTGAGGACTAATTCCTGCTGTTCCCAGAGATCACCTGTTACAGGTAAGTAACTGTGCTATCTCCAGGAACAAGCAGGAATAAGTCCTCACTTATGGGGACTCCCTAGCTAAGATGCCTGGGAGATCCCCTTTCAAGGGTTCGCCATCTTCATATGGATCTCAGGCATCCATCCTGGGAAGGTGGGCAGGAGTTGTTCAAGTATGGAACAGGTGTTTGAGGACAGCCTGACCAAACAAGGCATCCCGGCGGGAGTCCTTGTCCAAGCAGTAATGGGCTGTGAAGGTATGAACCGAGGCCCATGTGGCGGCTCGACAGATCTGATCTATGGATACAGAGTGAAGATGAGCCACAGAAGTGGCCATGGCTCTCACATTGTGAGCTGTGACATGGCCTTCCAGAGAAATATTTTTACTCTGGTAAGCAAAGGAAATACACTGAGCAATCCAATTGGAAAGTGTACGTTTGGAGACTGGAAGTCCCAAGTGAGAAGGATCAAAAGCCACGAAAAGCTGGGAAGACTTTCGATGTGGCTGAGTCCTGTTGAGGTAAAAGGCAAGAGCTCTTTTACAATCTAAAGTATGAAGGCTCCTCTCTGCATTGGATGCATGAGGAGCTGGAAAAAAGACAGGTAGATATACCTCTTGATTAAGATGAAAGGGCAATACCACTTTGGGCATAAAGTGGGGATTCGTCCTAAGGACCACCTTATCATGATGAAACCTGGTATAAGGTGGATGAGCCACTAAGGCCTGTAGTTCACTGATGCGGCGAGCCGAAGTGACTGCAATAAGGAAAAGGACCTTCCAGGAAAGAAATTTCAAGGAGGTAGAAACCAACGGTTCAAAAGGTGGCTTCATAAGCTGACCCAGAACTAGGTTCAAGTCCCATGCTACCGGAGGAGGTTGGATGGGAGGCTTAGTTAGAGTCAGGCCTCTCATGAACCTTGCAACAAGCGGATGAGAGGAGATAGGTTGTCCATTTATAGGTTTTAAGGATGCTGCAATAGCACTCAAATGGACTCTTACTGAATTCGTCTTAAGGCCTGCATTAGAAAGATGCAGGAGATAGTCTAGTAGAGAATTCAAAGGAAGTGCTAGAGGGTCAAGACCCTGTTGAGCACACCAAATGGAAAAGCGTTTCCATTTGAAAGCATAGGAACGCCTCGTGGAGGGTTTCCGAGAGGCATGAAGGATATCTTTCACTGGTTGAGAAAGATTGAAGTCATGAAGGCTTAGGCCTTCAGTAACCAAGCTCTGAGGTGTAGGGACTTGGGGTTTGGGTGCCACAAAGTCCCCTCCTCCTGAGACAGAAGGTCTGGCGCAGCTCCCAGGTCCAGAGAGGGTCCCTGGGAGAGATGCAGAAGTAGAGGGAACCACACTTGGCGTGGCCAGCGTGGAGCTATGAGGATCATCGATCCGTGATCTCTCTGGAGTTTGAACAGAGTCTTGGGAATCAAAGGAATGGGTGGAAAGGCATATAGGAATTCCTGACCCCAATACAGGAGAAAGGCGTCGTTGGCCTGAGCTCCCTGACACGGATTCCTGGAACAGAACCGGGGAAGTTTGGCATTCCACGGACTTGCAAAGAGGTCTATGTCCGGGGTTCCCCATTCCTGAAAGATTCTGCGTATCTGGTCCATATGTAGGGACCATTCGTGTGGAAGCAGAACTCGACTGAGTCTGTCTGCCCGAGAGTTTTGAACCCCTGGAAGATAGACTGCCAGAAGATGAATTTGATGCTCTCTGGCGAAGGCCCATAATCTGAGAGCTTCGTTGCAAAGCGACAGAGAGCCTGTCCCTCCTTGTTTGTTTATGTAGAACGTGGCCACCTGATTGTCTGTATGAACTAGGACAGTCAGGTTGACTAGGAGGGTATGGAAGACTTTGAGGGCAAAGTATATTGCTCGCAGTTCCAGGAGGTTGATGTGAAGGGTGGTCTCTTGCGGAGACCAAGTACCCTGAGTGGAGAGGTATTGAAGATGGGCTCCCCACCCTGTTTGGGAGGCATCTGTTGTGAGGGTTGTTTGGGGCAACAAAGGTTGGAAGGGGGTCCCCAACAACAGATTCTTGGTGGACATCCACCATTGGAGGGACCAAAACAGACGCTTTGAGGTGAGTATTTGGTCGGAGAGCGCTCCTGATGCTTGAGTCCACTGGGTGGCCAAGGTCCATTGAGCTGCTCTCATATGAAGATGAGCGTAGGGCACCACGTGTACCGTGGAGGCCATGTGGCCCAGAAGTTGTAGCATTTCTCTGGCTGTCAAGTGACTGCTGGACTGAGCTTGGGAGGCCAAGCACATCAGACGTTGGCCCCGGACTTGAGGGAGGTAGGCCCTTGCAGTGGTGGTGTCCAACTGGGCCCCTATGAATTCCAGAGACTGAGTAGGGGTAAGTTGAGACTTGGGAAGGTTTACCACCAGTCCCAGATACTGCAGAATGTGCCTTGTGCGGTCCAGGGAAATCTGGGCCTCTGACTGAGACGGAGCTCGGATGAGCCAGTCGTCCAGATATGGGAATACAAAAATTCCCAGACCTCTTAGAAATGCAGCCACCACTGCCATGCATTTGGTGAACACTCTTGGAGCAGAGGCTAGACCGAA
This sequence comes from Ichthyophis bannanicus, assembly GCA_033557465.1. Lineage (NCBI taxonomy): Eukaryota > Metazoa > Chordata > Amphibia > Gymnophiona > Ichthyophiidae > Ichthyophis > Ichthyophis bannanicus. The sequence continues at coordinate 1,378,134,956 of CM066033.1, read as the reverse complement.
GGGGAGTACTCTGTACTGGAAATGTTTTCCCTGAAACAGAAATCTTAGATATTTTCTGTGGGATGGATGGATGAGTATATGTGTGTACGCATCCTTGAGATCTAGAGAACAAAGCCAATCCTGACTCTGAAGGTATGGAAGGAGAATGCCTAGAGAAAGCATTTTGAATTTCTCCTTGTACAGAAATTTGTTCAATTCTCTCAGATCTAGGATAGGTCTGAATCCCCCTGTCTTCTTTGGTATGAGAAAATAAGGGGAGTAGAATCCTGTCCCTTGTTGAAGAAGAGGAACCTCTTCTATTGCCCCTTGGGCAAGGAGAGAAGAGATTTCCTGACCCAACAGGCACAGGAGAGATGGGGGAGAATTGAAGTGCCTCACCATGGTATGTGGAGGAAGGTTGGAAAAATGAAGTTTGTAGCCCTCTCTGATGATAGAGAGGGTCCAGTGCTCTGATGTAATTTGCCCCCATCTGGGAGCAAAGTGAGCTAACCTTCCGGGAATGGTGAGGGGCTCTGGTTGTTCTAGAGCCAGAAATGTTAAGTTCTCTAGGGGCAAGTCAAAACCCCTGAGGGGGTTGAGCCTGCTGAGGAGTGGCAGACGCTGCAGGCTTTGACCTTGCCTGTTTAGGTTGCTGACGTTTAGCAGCAAAGCGAGGCTGAGAAGATTGTTGGTCAGTATTCGTGGAAAATCTGGCCTTCTTGTAGTAAGGCCTCTTGAAAGACTTTTTCTTGGCAGGAGTAGAGGTAGACTTAGAAAGTCTATCTAAGGTAGCATTTTCTGCATCCATTTGAGTGGCTTTAATTTGCCAGTCTTTACCAAATAAGTTCTCACCTGTACAGGGCAGATTCCGTAAGCCATCCAGGACCCAGGGTTCTAGGTCAGAGGCCTGGAGCCAAGCAAGTCGTCGGGCTGCAATGGCAATGCCCGAAGCTCTACCGGCACCTTCAAAGGAATCAAAGGCTGCTCTGTTGGAGAACTTAGAAACATCTAGAAGCTGTTTCACTATAGAAATGAACTCCTCCTTTCTATCCTCAGGGATAAAGGAGGCAAAATGCCGTACCTTTAGGGCAAGTTCCCTGAGAAACATGCCCATATACAGACTGTAAGAATTAATCCTGGCTATAAGCATACTAGCCTGGAAAATTTTCCTACCAAAAGAGTCTAGGGTCTTACATTCTCGCCCTGGAGGGGTAGAAGAGTGCCTTTTGGTGCTCTTAATCTTTTTCAGCGCAGACTTCACCACAATGGAATGGTGAGGCAGCTGAGCCTTTTGAAACCCAGGAGAAGGAGGGACCCGGTACATGGTGTCCAACCTACGGGAATGAGGAGACAACGTTAGAGGAGCCTCCCATAAGTCCATCAAGTGTTCTTGAAGGATTTCATGGATAGGCAGGGTGACTGCCTCTTTAGGAACCTTAGGGTATCCTAAAATATCCAATTTCTTTGACCTAGGTTCTTTTTCAGAGGATGTGGTAATAGAAAGTCCTTTAGCTAGTTCTATAATGAAGTCTTGAAAGGACAAATCCTCTGGTGGAGACATTCTCCTCTTTGGGGAAGAAGGGTCTTCATGAAGAACTAGAGACAGCTCATCAGAGTCCTCAGAGGAGTCAAAATCCTCAGAAGAATCAGAGTATTCTCTATTTGCTTCCAACGCACGATACGCATACCGATCGGTATCGACATCGGGCGTACCGGGTATGGGATCGGTATCGGGTGAAAACCCGGATCCGGCATGCGGAACCGATCTGCGTTTGGAAGTCGATGGTCTCGGTTCCGGTATGGGAGACAATACCGAAACCGGACCCGGTACCGCTGAACGCGGTACCGAGGGCGTCGCAGCTTTAATAAAAGCCAGCATGGCCTGCTGCATGGTCTGAACAGTATTGCTCATAGACGCCACTGCTGCCTGGATGTCGGTACCGGTATGGGCCGGTACCCCAGAGCAGTCTAACAGGTGATCAGTCGAGGCCGTGCCATCGATGTCAACCTGTAACCCCATAGATGGTGCTTTGGAAGCCAGAGCTTCCCGCCGGGGTTGTTTGGCTGGGGCAGGATCCTCAGAATCAAAAGTGAGAGCCTCTCGATGCTTTGAAGGAGATTTGCTCTTTGAGGACCTGCCCGAAGAAGGTTTGGTTACCTGAGATCCATCCGGAGAGGAAGACCTGGATGACTGTGATGCTGGATTATCTGAAGCAAACAGCACATGGAATTTATTGGCCCAGTTCTGCAAACCACGTTTAGACATCTGGGAGCAGGATGGGCAGTCCGGAATGGAGTGGTCAGGTCCCAAACATTTAAGACACCATTCATGGGTGTCTGTGACAGAAATAACAGCACTACACTTGGTACACTTCTTAAAACCAGGGGCTGGTTTCTCCATGAGGAGAATTTGTGTAGGCCTGAGGCCTAACCGAAGTCACCAAGTTGTGCAAGATAAAGATTTATTTTTTATTTTTTTTAAAGAAAAGAAAAGAGAGACCGGCGGTACCAGTTTCGGTATGGGGAAGGCAGGTACGCGGTCTAAAGAAACAAACTAAAACAATAATTTCTTCAGCGGTGACAGGAACACGACCTGCTGGCTCCGCGGAAAAAGAGAAACTGAGGAGAGCTGGTCAGGAAGGCGGGAAGGCAGCGCGCATGTGCAGTGGGAGGCCCCAAAAGCTTCCTTTCTGGGAAGCTGGGGAGCTTTCCCGCGCAGGCTCCGTCGGTTCCGACGTACCCATAAGTGAGTGAGGACTTATTCCTGCTTGTTCCTGGAGATATAAGATAAATAAATATATGGCAGTATATATGGCTGAAAAGGACTCTTATAAATTTACTTCAGGCATAAAGGTACATGTGATGACAGGAACAAGCATTCTTTTACATGCTCTAGGGAGCAGTTTGGGTGAAGCTGGGATAAAGTTGCAATGCACGTGCGTATATTAGCATTATAAACACATATGTGCGTACTTTATGTATGTATACTGCTCCCAAGCAGTTGTAAATGTTCATGGCTTCATTTCAGGTGTGTCTTCTGGGGGATCAGTGTTAGTATTTTATAAAGTTACATAGAGGCATGCTTATTAAACTGGGACTAAACACAAAGCCATCACTACCACATTCAAAATTACCTCTCAGCAACCTGCCTCACTGCTCAAATAACGAAAGCATCCACAACAAGACCAAGAAGAACTGCAGTCCAGAATCTCCTGATCATAGTCCACTCAAGACCAAAAGAAGAGTAACAGGGCATTCTTGCTTTATGCCCCCACAATTTGGAACTCATTACCCGAAACCATCAAATTTGCACAAGATACTAAAGATATGAAAAACTACTCAAAACACACCTCTTCAGAGAATACTTTGGACCTAATGACATTACATAACTATAAATTTAACATACTATCCTGATCGGTTGACTAAATTAATCCTCACACTTATCTTTTTCTGAAATATAAATGGCTCTTCTCCTTGTTCCTAATCTTCTGCTGAACCACTATTGCTTATTCCAATTCCCATAGTTAACCCCATATTTATTATTTATTTCACCTTGTTTACTGTAAAACAAATTTCCTGAGATTATATTATTTTGTTCCTTGTAAACCACCTTGGACAAAGGCGGTATAGAGAAAACTGTTAAATAAATAAATAAATTGAGAATCAGCTTCTTAGTGCGAGTTTAGTGCCAGAAATGAATGCGGAAGCATAGCCAAGCTTGCTGTTGCGGCACTCCCGGCAAGTCCTCATGCAGTTAGTGGAGTGGGACGCACCTCACCATGCTAAATTTGCAACTGCAATTAATGCAGGTGCACTTACTGCCGTCCACTGAGTTGGTGGTAAGTGCAGCCATGCCAACAGCAGCAGGCACAATTAACACGTGCCAGGTATGCCAGTGCTAACCGTATTATGCAGTCAATTTCCACTCCTAGTCCCTGTCTCATGCAGCGCCAAGTGCTTAGTGTGGGATTTTTATTACAGCCGTATTTTTAGCACATGGAACAGTTACTGTGGTCCTGCAATAACCATTTGCCGTAGCTAAATCCCGCATTAACCATTAGCACTTGACCCATAGGCACGTATGTGTCTTTATAGAATGGGCTTGGGATAGACTCCTGGTTGACCTATACACATATAGGCACCCGACCATTACTCTGCCTGTCTAATGGAAAAACATTTAGTTTGTAGATGTTTTTTCTGAAGCACTTGTATATTTATATGCAGACAGGCAGTTATATTAACAATGGAGTGACATAATATTCTGTCATATTATATATATATACACATATACACCCACACATATATATGCAAACTATTTTATGTACCCATATGTACTGTTCAGCTGCTACATGAATCAATAAACTTACATCCTGATTTGACATGTCCCAGTAAGGCCTCTCTCCATACGACATAACTTCCCACATAACTATTCCGTAGCTCCACACGTCACTGGCTGATGTAAATTTGCGATACTGAATTGCTTCTGGAGCTGTCCATCGAACTGGAATTTTTCCACCCTAGTTAGAAGAAGAGGCTAATTACTGAATCAGATTTACATTTCCAGCATTAATATATTCATCTCTTTTATTATTAAACAATAAAGTTGATAAAAGATGAAGAATTGTAACCTAAAAGTATCCTTCCTTTCTCTTCAGGTTTTTTACCTCTGGAGTTCACTTTGCTAATAGATTTCACGCAATTAATTCAGATTTACAATGTAAACAGATAAATCTGTATGCAAAAGTTTAGGTACCTGAGGTCAAGCTGAATGCTTCAATGAATCCCTGAGTGAACGGAAGCTAGCATAAGCTCTACCTGACAAAACATTCATATTTCAATGCATATTTACTATTTAACAGACTGAAAATAATAATCAAAAAAATGAGTATGACAGATTCAAAAGTTTGAGTGCCTTCTGTTTGCTTAATTGCTAGTTTTTTTAAAAAGTTGTTAATAAGGTCTAAAATGTTTAGTGACTTGTTAGGCCTTCAGTTAGTCAAGTGAAGACAATTCCATGGTAGAACAAACACTGATTCTTCTAACCTCTCAGCTTGTGATCTGTCCACTTCCAAGAAACATGGACTCCTCTAAGCAGCTGCCTGAGAGTTTCAAACTGAGGATAATTCACTCTTACAAAGCAGGGGGAAGACTATAAAATAATCTCTAAATGCTTTTAACTAGCAATTTTAATTGCCACAAACATTTTTAAGAAACGGAAGTTACATGGAACTGTTGAAGTCAAGGCAAAATAGGAAGGATCAAGAAAAATATCTGATAGAACTGCCTGAAACTGGTCAGATCTGCAAAACAGAATCCCAGATCACTGCACACAATCTGATGAAAGGTTTGTCAATGGAGCAGTCCTCCATAGATCCACAGTTCAGAGTTACACAATAACAACAAAAAACCCTTTTCTATTATCTTATCACAAAAGTTATCATGTGATCTGAGAAACCTTGAGGAATAGTCACATGTCTGGCAAATAAGATTCAGTACAAAAAGGTGTGAGTTACATATCTGGGGGTACAAAAATCCAAGGGAACAATACACGATGGAGTATGAAATACTGATATGGACCGAATCAGAGACAGATCTTAGGAAGATTACTTCTAAAGAATGAAAGGTTACAAAACAGTACAAAGGGAGGAGTGGCCTTGTGGTTGGGGCAAGATATCCCACTAGAGGACAGCAACCTAGGGCCAGAAGGACTGGGGTTTCTAGTCCCACAGATGCTCCTTGTGGTCTTGGGCAAGCCACTTAACTCTCCATTGCCCATGTTCCCTGTAAGTATTAGTGTATATGTCTCATATCCCCTCATGTTAAATGTATCCCCCAATTGTGTTGTGACCACTTTGATTGAAGGATAAGGTGGTATATAAAGCTTTCTAAATAAAATAAATAAATAAAAATAAAAGAAACGAGCCAGAGGAATGTGAGGATTCACATGGTAAAACTAAACCAATCGAAAGAAGTGACAATGACCCCACAGAATGATCTAGAGAGAACAGAGACAGTCCAAGTAAAGTTTGTAACAAAAGTCCCATATAATGAAAGATGAAGACTGATTTTAGTTAGGTTTCTGAGAGAAGAACTGAGATATATATACAGCTTACAGCTTGGGACATGATCGGTATTTTATGAAAACTCTGCTGAACGTGGAACTCTTGACAGTATCTGAAGATTGGGAAAGATTGTTACTGTTCCGCCCTTTTGGACAGTTTCTATGCTCAGTCCTTTGTACCTTTTGACCCCTGATGAAGGCCTAGGGCCGAAACTAGTTTAGTTGGGTCTCCAATAAAGTTTTTTTCAGATATCCCTTGTGCTGGCCATGGTTTTTGTCCTCCGCTACGTTTCACCAAACATTTTGGGGAAGGCCTCCTTTTCTTGTTTTTTGGGAACCTTTTGTAAAATACATACAAAGACATGTAGAAGTGAATGTGTAGTTGCTGGCATGCTGAGCACAAGCAGAGATTTTAGAAATGAAAACACTGAAAAAAAGAGCATCTAAATTTTAATCATCTGCATTGCTACAGCCAGGAATATTGTTAGGGCCCCATGTCAGGCTCAATATCTGGAGACAGGATCAAGATTACTCCCATCCTGGACCCCCAACAACCTCATTTACACATCCAACCCACTCTGGACCCTCTTCCAAATAGCACCTTCATACCAGAGATTTCCCTGGTGTCTAGTGGGAGGCAGGAGTGATCCACAGATACTCCTACTCTGTCTGTTCCCAGATTCAAAATAACACCTCTGATCCCCCATAGAGGTAGTTCTGCCCTTATGAGGCAACTTCTCCCTTAGTGGTAGTACTATGAAACTTCTACTAGAGGGTCAGAAACAGCATTCTGAACCTTGTGCCGAAGGGGCAGGAGTGTCTGAGGATCGCTACTGCCCCACTATCTGAGGGGGTGGTATAAAGATGCTGTCTGGAAGGTCTAGGGATGTAGACGATGATGTCAGGTGCTCCAGGGTGGAGGGATATAGAAATTGCAGGGAGAGATTAGGAGGTGGAGGATCTTGTTATGTTATGGGTGATCTTGTTGTGTCAAGTCACTAAGTACCAGCTAGAGATTTAGGATTGGAGGTATTTAAACAAGCCTCAAGGCAGGTGCAAAATCCCATGGGGATATTTATTTAAACAGATGTGTATTCCAATTGCAAAATGGGAAATGCACATCTATTTTTGTGTACCACTCAAACCATGCCCCCACCCCACTCTCTTGAAATATCTGTGTCCCAAGAGATGCACGCAAGTGAATAGTAGCTTTCTAAAATGACTGTTTACAGTGCCTGCTATCTTAACATGTAAATATTTCTATTTATGCATCTAATGCTCCTAAAATGATATCTTTAATGAACTAAATATGTATATCCAAAAGCAGAGGAAGAAAAAAGAGGATTTATGATACAGGTATTCACAATCCTCAAAAGGTATTAGTAATGCATGATAAACATGCAATGGGAAGAGTTTTAAAAAAAGGGGTCATGATATAAGGCACAAAGCAGATAGACACAGGAGCAACCTATTTACTTACTGAAATTTACCATCTTCTTTTCACAATCCAAAGCAATTTCCAGAAAGAAAAAAATGAAGATTCCCAACCCTCATCCTTCACTTCACCATACAGCAATTCCCATAGAATGCACAAAACATCTCACAGTAATCTCTCCTCTTACAGAAACATCTGTCTGGAAGTGCTGATGGAATAAATGTGTCTTAACCTTTGTCTAAATGATAAATAAACCTTACAACACCTAATTACCTCTGGTAACAAATTCCACCACACTGGACCAATTACAGAAAAAGCCTGACCTCTTCCCAATAAGCCTCTGACTTCCCCCAGAATCACCAACAGCTGTTGTTTAGGAACACACAGTTCCATCTTGTCCTGTAGAGATGGAAATGCTTCTTCGCATAAATGCCAAAGTCGGCGTCTAGATACTATAAACTTCATTATAATTGATGCTAACCACAAATAATGTTTTATAAAGTGAAAAAGCAAGCTCTGTGAAGCCTTTGTCCATTAAAGCAATGGGCATACTCTATATGGATTACAGCTTAATCACTGCTTACAAAACACATCTGTAAAACTTTTAATCATATTATATTTTTAGTAATTCTTTTTTCATTTTCAATATGAAATCTGTAAAGGTTAAAATACTCCTGCCCACCTTTACTGCTGCTGCTGCCTGCTTTGTGTATTTTGTACTGTCTCTACTGAGCTGCTGTCTTCCACCTGATTGCCTTCCTCTTCTTTCCCTCAGATAACCTCATTGGTGCATCAGACCGCACTCCCGCCTACCCAGAAGTGATGCGATTGCTGCCTAAACGCAGCCGCGTCTCTCCAGGGTCCCCTGATTATTTAAAGCTGCATACTGCGGTGTCCCGTGCCGAAGGAGCAGGTCGTGCTCCTTGGGGCGACAACTTGGGGCAAATTAATTCCTCTCCATGGTCCTTCTGTTATTATTTGGCTTTGCATCCTGTCTTCAGCCTGCGTGGTCTCCCTGCCTGTACAGTGGGTTCCTTTCTGTTTCTACTCACTTTATTGGGATTGCTGTCTCCTCCTCTGCCTGGGAGCCTACCCATGGCTGCTATTCAAGTCCATTGGGGCAGGTGCCCCGGCCCCCTTTCTCCTCCCATCCCTCCTCCTCTGTCTCGGGTTACCTCTAAACTTGTACCCTGTTGGTCTACGTGTCATGTTGGCCCCTTGCTGTCCCTACTTCCTTCCCGTCTTCTTCTTAGTCTGGCTCTTCTTAATTGTTGGTCCCTCCGGTCCAAGTCTCTCCTGGTGCATGACCTGGTGCAGGAACACTCGTTGGATGCCTTATTTTTAACAGAAACTTGGCTCTGAGAAGTCTCTTCTCACCCAGTGTTTGCCGCTTGGCTATTCAGCCTTCTCTGTTCCCCGCCTCAGGCACTCCGGAGGTGGCATGGCTATTCTTCACCGCTCTACGCTCCATTGTCGAGTTCTTCAGTCCCCAACTCTCCACTACTGTGAATATCTCCTTCTCCTGGATTCCTCTCTTCCCCTTCACTGTCTTTTAATTTATGCCCCTCCTTCTATCTCGACCCCAGACTGGGACAACCTCCTTCTAACTATCTCGGAGGTTTCCTTGTCTTTCTCCAATGTCTGGCTTTTAGGGTACTTTAACCTTCACCTTGATCCCCCCTTCAGTTTAAAGATAGGGCTTTCTCCTCACTCTTGTATGACTTGTCCCTCCTGCAGCATATCTCCTTCCCTACACACTCTGCCGGGTATACCCTCAACCTTCTGCTTCTTCCCCTATTTTTCCTTTATCCCCTTCCTCTCTCAGTCTACCCTGGACCGACAACTTCTGTGTTTTCTTTACCCTTCAGCTCCCTTCCCCCACCCGTCCCTCCCCAGCTGTCCATGCCCCCTTCCAGTCCCGCCAGCGCATCTCACCACTTTCCCTCCAGAATTTCTCCTCGGCTGACCAAATCCTTCCAGCTGACTTTTCTCTCCTCTCCCCTGATTCCAAGGTGCACACCTGGAATAGCACACTGTCTGCAGCTTTCGACCGTGCCTCAGTATCATGCCAGCCCTCCCGTTACCCCTGTTTTTTGCCAGAATTGCATATACATCACACGCATCTCTGTCGCGCTATGCATCATTGGCACTCTCACCCCTCTCCTCTGAATCTGCACATCTATCACCAACGCCACCGAGAATACCGCTTGCTGTTGCACTCCACAAAGCGGGATTACTTTTCCAACCTGATTCTCCGGTCCTCTAATTCCTCCAGACAACTATACTCTGTCTTTCGGTCTTTGACTGCTTCCTCCACTGCCTCTTCTCCTGCCTCTACCCTGTGTCCTTGACCCACCAGTCTGGCTAGTTTCTTTTCTAACAAGGTTCTCTCCCTCCGCTCTAGTTTTATGTTTATGTTTATCAGCTTGACATACCGCTATTCAAATAATAACATAGCGGTTTACAGAAATCAAATATACAAAGGGGGCCAATGGGCCGGAAAAGGAAAGGAAGTTACATTAAATGATAGGAAAGCAAGCAAGACATTTAAACACACAAGATGAAGAAGAAAAGGAGTGAGAGAAAGGTGGGAAAAGGTAGTTTCACACAAAAGGAGAAGGGAGGTCAAAAGCGGAGGAGAAAAGGTGAGTTTTCAGGTTTTTCTTGAAGATGGTATTTATTTATTTAACAATTTTTATATACCGTCTTTCTTCAAATCAAGACGATTTACATAGAACTATTCATGGCAGTATGTTTCAACTGTTTACAATGGAACAAAGTAACAGGGATACATAGGTGAAACTATGAAACTATTTACAATGATCAACTATTTACATAGGTACATACAAGAATACCACATGGTTGCATGATAGAATTTGAGAGGGCAGTGGTGAGGAGGTGGAGGCAAAGGGCTATATTGCGGTTCAAGTCTGAGGGAGGTGGGTAGAGAGTTCCAAAGTGCAGGACCGATAAAGAAAAAAGTAGAAGAGTGGGTAGATTGTAGATGAGCGCGGTATGGAGAAGAGAGATGAAGGTGATTGATGTACAGTTTTCCATCCTGTCCTGCACCTCTCTCTCCCCTGTCTTCCCTTTCCTCCCCTTTGTCCCCCCTTTCCCCTCTACCCCCCTTTTCTCACACCCGGACGTCCTTTTAGCCAGTCACTGCTTCCAAGCTGGCGCTAGGCATCTTAGCCACTTGGAAGACCAATTGCCCACTGGATCCCATCCCCTCCAAATGGCTCCCTGAACCCTCCCTTGCCCTTCTGCCACCATTACTCACTACGCTCAATTCTAGACTTTCCACCGATCATTTTCCTTCTCCCTGGAAGCATGCCCTGGTTTGCCCCTTCTCAAAAGGGCATCCCTGGACCCTGCCGTCCTAGCTAACTGACGACCTGTTTCGAATCTTCCTTTTCTTTCCGAGCTCCTTGAGCATTTTGTGTTTTCTCAGGTTTCCTCTGATCTTGATTCTACCAACACTCTCCACCCCCGTCAGTCCGGCTTTCATTCAGGCCACAGCACTGAATCCATCCTCCTTTCACTGCTGAACGAGTTGCATGCTACTCACGACCAAGGTGATGTCACACTTCTCGTTTCTTTGGATCTCTCTGCTGCTTTTGACTTGATCGATCACCGCACCCTTCTTCAACATCTTTCTGACCTTGGCATCTCAGGCACCCCGGAGATGGCTTCGCTCTTTTCTCACTGGTTGCACTTTCTCTGTCTTGTCCTTGGCCTCAACCTCTTCTTCTTTACCTCTGTCCTGTGGTGTCCCTCAGGGTTCTGTTTTGTCCCCTCTTCTCTTCAATGTTTTCCTGGCCCCACTTGCACTCCTAGTTCAACAGTCCGCATACTATTACACGGATGACATTATCCTTGTGTATCGTACCAGTTTGCCCTTCCCTGACATTGCCCCACTTGATGCCTGCCTGATGCTTATTCATGATTGGATGTCCTCTAATTTCCTGCACTTGAATCCCTCTAAGTCCTCTGCCACTTGGATCTCTTTTGGTGCACCTCCCCCTACTTTGACCCCTTCAAGCTCCTCCACACCTTATCTCCTCAGTTTCCCATCAGACATTTTACCATCTTCGGCAGGTTCGCACAGTCTGCCCCTTTCTGTCCCCCACCTCACTGACTACCCTCCTTCTCTCTTTCACCATTTCCAGACTGGACTTTGCCGGGCTCCCGCAATACCAACTTCATAGGCTTCAGCTCCTTCAGAATAATGCCGCCCATCTCCTCACCTTTTCATCCCGTTATGACCATGTTTCTCCTCTCCTGGCTGGCCTCCCCTGGTTACCTGTACACTTTCGGATTCAGTTCAAAATACTCATGTTTGTTCATTGTGTAATTCATTCAGCCACACCTCAATATCTGGCCGATCTCCTCCATTATCACAACCCCACCGCTTCCTCCGCTCTATTCACAGTTTCCACCTGGTCCTTCCCTCCCCCGCCCAGGCCCATCTAGAGCATTCTCATTCCTCTGCTTTCTTCTTCCTTGGTCCCTCCCTGTGGAATTCCCTGCCTCTTTCCCTCCACGCTGCGCCTTCCTACGCTAGGTTCAAAACTGCTTTAGAAACTCACCTTTTCCACCTGGCCTTCGACCCTCCTGCTACTGCCCTCTGGACTCTTTCCTTCGACTCTTATTCTACCTTTCTCTTCCTCCTATCCTGCTGTCCTCCTCTTTCCTATCATTTATTGGCGTTCCTTTCTGTTTCTGAGTAGCCTTTGTTTTTTATTGTACACCGCTTGTTGCTTCGGCTAAGCGGTATATCAAATTTCCAAATAAAGATAAATGACAATAACTGAATATTATATTTTATTTCATTGTTCTTATATACCTCAAAACAAAAAAAATCTCTGCAGTTTATGATAAAACATACATAATCATATACATAATCATATTAAAACATAGGGTGTCATTTAAGAAGCTCTGTTTATGATCTGGACATCTGAAAATGGCCAATCAAATGTTCAAATTACTTGCATATCCCAAGAGACATTTTAGAGCGCCTCAAAATTATAGGTGTGCAGCTCGATCATGACCATGTCTCAGGGCTGTGTGTGTACACGTGTGTGCTCGATTAAAACTGGCGGCAATTCATGTCCATGTCCGCCCCCACTCCTGGGCATGGAGAGACATTTGAACAGTGCTCGTTTCTGCCAGCTATCAACAGTTCAAAGAAAAGGAGAATAACCCCTCACTCCCTCAATTTTTTTGCCAAGTCAAAAAACCTAGGAGGTACATATCGAGGCCTTATTGTCTGCTGTTGCAAATCTCTATTTCTAAATGGCAGGCTGGGACACGTATGTGGTAACATACATGTGCTCATCATGAAATACTGTCACTAGTACTGTCATGTAGAAGACCCTTCTGAGCCTATGGAGATAGGGAGAGAAGAGGATTTTGTTTCAGAAACTGACAGGCAGTCAGAGCACATGGCTCAATGTTTTCAAGGAAAAGGTAAACAAAAAGAATCACGAGCTGAACAGGCACGCCCATGCTGTAAGGTATCCCCAAGCTCAGGAGTTAATGAGAAACACCTGGTTGGGGGAGGGGCAGAGCTAAGCCCTGAGAAGCAGGAATATAAAAAGTGGTCATTAGATTTGAGAAGGGGAATGAGGAGGAAGGAGGAAGAGAAGGAACAGGAGTTCCAAGGAAGCTCTGAGGGAGAGATGCCAGGACAAGAGCAAAGACAAAGGCAAGGGATCCGGCAGGGGATCAAGCAAGGGAGCATGCTGACCAAAAGGAGTCAAGGAGGAGTAAGGACCCAGAAAGCCAAAGCCCAAAAGCCAGGTGTGAGCAGCACAGGGCCGGTGCTGTCCAGTAAAGGCAGGAGGAAGGAGAAACCTTCTGAGAGGCTGGCTTGGGAAAACTCAGAAGCTCCAGGGAGAGAGACATACTGGCATGAGAATGTTTATACGTCTGAAGCAGAAGCTGATAAGCTAAAAGGCAAGAAAACACAACCGGTGTTTGGAACCCTTTCTGACCCAGCAGAACAGAGAATTCCTTCCTCTTTAAAGCCAAAAGGTAGGCTTCACAAATTGTCCAGATTTGAACCTAGTTTTAAAATATTTCCTTGTAGTTGCCAGGAAGTATTGGGCTCCCCAAGCAGCAACTCCAGTATATATGGTACTTTACAGCCTTGCTCGTTAGAGTGCTACAAAGGGAAGCCACGTGAAGGCAGAGAAGAAGTTTGTTTTAAAACGCCGTATAGCAGCTTGCAGACACACACAGCTGACGCTGACTTAGAAGAGATGCAGACAGATTCTGATATCAATGACGTAGCAGATAATCAGATGGATTGCACTTTGTCTCTTGCTGACCATATTGAATCTCTCTGCTGAACAATATATTAAGAAGGCTGAGAAAGCAGCAGAAGAAAAGGGAACATTTTCTTTTGTTATGAGAAGTTGTTGTTTGCTTTTGTTTGTACTGAGCACTGCATGTTTTAAAGTCTGAAGCTAAAGAGGCTGGTTACCTTAGTTCCTGAATGTATTCCTCACGCCAATTATATGACAATTGTCCTAAGTGTTCCACATGCACTTAATCTTCTTGGAAAGGGAAATAAATCCTTGTCATTTGCCTGAAACCACTCGACTACAATTTCCTCTTCTCTCAGAGGGTAAAAGGGACTACTATTCCCATAAGGCATTGCAGGAGCAAATGCCATGCCATACTCCCTGAATTAGAATCCCCAGGCAGACCAACCCTCCGTGCCCTAGGCACTGGGTTGGCCCCCAGGTGACAGTACATGTATGTGGCCGATTCTGTAAACTTCAATATCTTGCATGTGCACGTTTCTGAAATCTGACAGTTTTCTACACATCTGGTCTCTTATTCTGAACATTTCCATCCTGCTCTATATTGTGACAGACACGTTTATCTTTTATAGGGCAGAGATAAGGTGATTTTAGACCGCATTTACATGTATCTCCCTTGATTGCTACATCTCCCACAAAATTTTTGATGTTTTGATATGAATGTCCCAGATTTCATCTAAACGGCCTTTCTAAAATTTGCCTTAAAATAAATAGTATACATATAAATGATAGACTACATCACAAACAATGCATCACTAAAATCTCATAAAAACTTCTAGATTACAGCTTAGAAGAAAGACCATTCTATTAACTGTTAAAAAAATGAGGAGACATTTCTTTCAAATTAGCAAGAGTACTCAATATTAAAAACAAATGTTTTTAACGTTTTACGAAATAACATATTTTGTTCTTGTCACAATGGTAATTACAAAGAATTCCAAAATCTAGCAGCAAAGATGCAAAAGCCTTATACAGAGTACGAACATTGCAACCCTCATTCAGTGATGAAATCTCTAACAGATCCTGGTGACTACAGCATAAGTTACACTTAGGGATATGTTTACTAAACAGGAGTAGCAGCTTCTGTGCGATATCGGAGCCACGGATCCATTGAATTCAATGGGGCCGCAGTTCCGATATCGCACAGGAGCTGCTATTGCTGTTTAGTAAACATACCCCTTAGAGGTATGCTTCCTAAGGATATCAGCTAACTCATTTTCTAGACTTTACCAGAGAATTTCATGCAATGAATATAAGCACTTGTATTTAAAATGTTCCTGCACAGAAAGCCAATGTACAGTAATATCTTACTGTTTGTATGAAATATGGTCAAATTTCTGTAATCCAAATATTAAAGCACAGCTGTGTTCTGTACCAGATGAAGAACATTCAAACATTTGCCTGGTAATCCTACATAAATCAATTTGCAGTAATCAAGATATGGTAAAATTACTGCTTGCACTATAATCTCCAAAACAATTCTTGGTGCAAATATGCACATAATTTACAAATGGTGTGTACCTTAAAAACTATTTTGGACAACTATATTTATCTGAGTCTGGAAAGATAAAGTGGAATTCATTACAACGTCCAAATATCTTACTTATCTTTTAATAGGAATCAAAACATCACCCAATTTTAACATGTCAGGATATGTGGCCAGTTTATTTCTCGAAATTATCATGGCATCTGTCTTGTTGAAACTTAAATGTAGGCCATTCATAGCTAACCATTGTCTGATCATTGGGAAGGCATATGTCAGGATGGAATATGCTGTTTTTCCAACATTAGTAAAGGAACATATAACAGAACATTGTCTGCATAAATTTTACAATCAATATGCAATTTATCTAGAAGATGACAAAAAGGTACTAAATACAGCTTAAATAAGACAGCGGATAGTGATGATCCCTGTGGGACTCCTGATGGTAGATAAAGCGTAGTTACTCACCTGTAAGAGGTGATCTCCGGGAACAGCAGGAATTTAGTCTTCACATATGGGTATCGTCGGTACCGACGGAGCCCGTGCGGGAACGCTCCCCAGCGTCCAAAAGGAAAGCTTTTGGGAGCATCCTACAGCGCATGCGTGCCGCCTTCCCGCCTCTGTACCTCTCTCACTTCAGTTGAGTTTATAGCTGAGACCAAAGGAGAGAAGTAGAGAAAGAGAGATACAGACAACTCCTAGGGGAGGTGAGTGGGTTGTGAAGACTAAATTCCTGCTGTTCCCGGAGATCTCCTGTTACAGGTGAGTAACTACTCTATCTCCAGGAACAAGTAGGACGGGAGTCCTTGTCTAAGCAATAGTGGGCTGTGAAGGTGTGTACCGAAGCCCAAGCAGCTGCTTTGCAGATGTCAGCAATAGAGACAGAACAAAGGTTAGCCATTGAGGCTGCCATTGCTCTCACACTGTGGGCCGTGATATTGCCTTCGAGAGAAAGTCCCTTACTCTGATATGTGTAGGATATGCAGTCTGCAATTCACTTTGACAGAGTTCTTTTAGAAACTGGAAGTCCCAGATGACTAGAGTCAAAAGCCACAAAAAGCTGAGAAGATTTTCTATTTTCTATGTGGCTTAGTTCTTTGGAGATAAAAGGCTAAGGCTCTTTTACAATCCAAAGTATGAAGATTCCTTTCTGCATCGGAGGTGTGAGGTCTAGGAAAGAATATAGGAAGATAAACTGACTGGTTTAAATGAAAAGGCGAAACCACCTTTGGCAGAAAATGAGGATGAGTCCTGAGGACTAAAAATTTGTATAAGGAGGGTCAGCTACTAACGCCTGTAATTCACTAATGCGTCTTGCAGAAGTGATGGCAATTAGGAAAATAAATTTCCATGAAAGAAACTTTAGATCTGAAGTGGCTAAAGGTTCAAAGGGCAGTTTCATAAGCTGACCAAGAACAAGATTTAGATCCCATCCCACCGGTGCTGGTTTAATGGGAGGTTTTGTTAAGAGTAGGCCTCTCATAAATCTTGATATAAGTGGATGAGAGGAAATGGATTGTCCATCGAAAGGTTTATGAAAAGCGGCAATAGCACTGAGATGGACCCTCACTGAATTGGTCTTTAGACCAGATGTTGATAATTGTAGAAGATACTCTAGTAGCAACTCTACAAGTACTACAAAGGGGTTAAGTCCCTTTTGTGAACACCAGACAAAGAACCTTTTCCACTTAAAAGTGTAAGAATGTCTTGTGGAAGGTTTTCTGGAAGCCAGGAAGATATCCTTCACTTGCTGAGAAAAATTAATATCCTGGAATTCTAGGCTTTCAGTAACCACATCTATAAGTAACCACATCTATAAGACCCTTACTAAAAAACAACAAGCTCAACCCTCAGAAGCCTGAATCATATAGACCGATATCAAGTATACCGTTTCTGGCAAAAATAATGGAAAAGGAAGTTCAAAGACAAATCCAAGATCATATTGATACCAACGCACCACTGGACCCATGCCAGCATGGTTTTAGAGAAGCTCATGGTGTTGAAACACTTCTCACCACACTCTTCAGTAGTATAATAACAGGCATTGACAACATCCGCCAAGGGTTCGTCCTTGTCTTCCTAGACATTGCAGCAGCGTTTGACTCCGTTAGCCATGAGTGCCTCCTTGAACGACTCAAGGAGAAAGGAATCACCGATAAAGCACTTGAGTGGTGTATGTCCTACCTTTCTGATAGATGGCAGCAGGTACGATCCAGCAATACATCATCTGATCCGTTCCACCAAAAACAAGGTGTTCCACAAGGGTCCTCCCTCTCCGCCCTGATGTTCAATATATACAAGCAGCCTATCTGCAACCTGATCCGGTCCTTCAGTGTTAACTGCCTTATTTACGCTGATGACGTGCTGTTATACATGCCTTTTGCAACAGAGAAACCCAACCTCACACCTATAACAAACTGCATAAATGAAGTTTCTAACTGGCTGCAATCCCAAAACCTTAGGATCCAACACAAGAAAACGGAGGTTTTATTTATTACAAGAAATCGAAACTTCACTGCTCCGTCTTTCATAAAAGTGAAGGATGCAGATCTCCAGACCAAGCCCACTATCAGATACCTAGGCGTGACCTTAGACCAGCACTTGGATATGAAGGCGCACATAGGAAACATTGTAAGAGCGATATACCATAAAATCCGATCCCTTAGACATCTAAGATCCCTGCTTGCACCTGATGATTTCAGAACCATCTATCAGGCACTAATCATACCGCATTTTGATTATGCAAATTCAATCCTGCAAGGTCTCCCTCAAGCCACCTTAAATCCACTTCAACTTGCAATGAATGCCGCAGCAAGAGTTCTACATGGCGCTTCTAGGAAAGACCATGTCACACCCATTCTAAAACATCTCCACTGGCTCCCAATACAAGGTAGAATCACTTACAAGACCTTACTACTTACATTCAAGGTTATTAAAGGGCTTTCGTCGGCATCATTGACTGAACTAATCCAGACAACTCCTCTCAATAGGGACAGAAGGTCAGTAACACTTAACACCCTGGTAGTCCCAAAACTAATAACACAATGCACCAAGGCAACAGTAGGCAGGGCCTACAATTTCTGCGCACCAAGGTACTGGAACAGCCTCCCTCTCGGCATCCGATCAATCCAGGACTTATTTCAGTTCAGAAAGGCCTTAAAACTTCACCTCTTCCTCCAGTTTTACCCAGAAGCCAATGTGGACGCTGCACCATCCTCACAAGCCTCTCAGAACCCCCTTGACTGAAGTCAAAAGAGTTCCCAATTATGTCTTAAATTGTAAATAGTTACCTGTTATCTAAGTTGCATTACCTGTTCAACTGTAAACACAAAGTACCATCGGAAATGTGTATTTTATTGTTCATTGTAAACCGCACTGATGCTGAATAGCGCGGTATAAAAGAGACTCTAATAATAATAATAATAATAATAACCAGGCCCTGAGATGTAGGGCCTGGGGATTGGGATGCAGTAGGGATCTGTCCTCCTGCGACAGGAGATCCAGAGCATTCCCCAACTCCAGAGGAATGGTTTCAGAGAGACGCAGAAGAAGGGGGTACCATGCTTGCCGTGGCCAACGTGGAGCTATGAATATCATATGACCTCTGTCTCTCTGAAGTTTGAATAAAATCTTGGGAATGAGGGGAATGGGTGGGAAGGCATAGAGGAAGTCCTGTCCCCAGTGGAGTAGGAACACATCTCTTGCCTGACAGTTTTGAGCTGGAATTCTGTAACAGAATAGGGGAAGTTTGGCATTCTGCAGACTTACAAAGAAGTCTATATCTGGTGTTCCCCAGATTCGAAACACTCGAGCAAGCTGGTCTGAGTGGAGGGACCACTCCTGTGGCAGCAGCATTCGACTGATTTTGTCTGCCGAAGAATTTTGAATGCCCGGAAGGTATACCGCAAACAGGTGAATTTGGCAAGGGCCCATAGTTGCAAAGCTTTGTTGCATAGTGACAGAGAGCCTGTTCCACCTTGCTTGTTCACATAGAACATAGCTACCTGATTGTCGGTTTCGACCAGAACTGTCTTGTTGCTGAGATTGCCCTGAAATACTTGAATAGCCTTGAAAATGGCTCTTAGCTCTAGGAGGTTTATGTGAAGGGACACCTTCTGTGAGGTCCAAAGACCCTGAGTGGAGAGATCGTGCAAGTGGGCCCTCCAACCCATCTTGGACGTATCTGTCATCAGGGTAGTTTGGAATAGAGGCTGCTGGAAAGGAGAGCCTATAAGGAGGTTTTCCAGGAATTGCCACCATTGCAGGGATGAAATCAGACGTGTGGTAGCTCTGATTGTCTGTCAGTCGACCCATGGCTTGTGACTACTGAGAGGAAAGGGTCCACTGGGCTGCTCACATGTGGAGGCAAGCATAGGGAACCACATGGACAGTGGATGCCATGAGTCCCAGCAGTTGAAGCATCTCCCAAGCAGTAATGAATACATTCATAGATGCTTGAGATGCTAGTTGTATTATCTTTAGACAGCATGGCTGTGGCAGGAAAGTCTTTGACTGCCATGTGTCTAGAAGAGCCCCTATGAACTCTGAGAAGGGGTGAGATGAGATTTTGGGAAATTTATGACTAGTCCCGCGCTCCTCTCCCCTCTAGGTATCATTACCTATTTAAACAACTTCGGTGCTGGCTGTTACCCGCTGCTGCCTCTATTTGCCTGCTGTTACCCCCTGCTGTGAATCTTCACGCTGTGCCTGACTCTGTGTTTTCTCTGTCACCCTTCCAGGTATCCGCCCACTAGCCTCTCATTGGTTGCCTCCTCCTGCACCCGGAAGACCTGGAAGTGACACGGTCGTGCTTCGCGCGCTCCTCTCCCCTCTAGGCATCATTACCTATTTAAACAACTTTGGTGCGGCCCTCCGTGCCGCTGGTGCGTGCCAAAGGAGCACGCACAAGGAGCAGGTCCTGCTCCTTGGGGCGGGTCCGGGGGCGAATATCCAGAGCTTCCTCAGTCCACCTCCTCTGCCTATTGCATGTGGCCCTGGACCAGTTACTTCCCTCCCCGTATGCTGTCCACACTTGCCTCCCTCTCACAATACCACGGTAAGTGCTGTTCCTTTCTTTCTCTTCTCCTGTGTCTTCTTCTCCTTACTATGTCCACCATCCCAGTCCACTGGGGCTGGCGACCTGCACCCTCTGCTCCCGCCTGCCCTGGTTCCTTTGCACGAACACCTTCTAATCTGATTTGCTGCTCCTCCCGTCTTGCTCCGGCCCCACCTCCCCCAATGATCCTGTTACTTCAGCTTGCTCTCCATAACTGCCGCTCTCTTCGCTCAAAGACCACCCTGGTCCAGCATCTCACTTCTCAGCACACCCCTGACCTTTTCTTTCTAACCGAAACCTGGCTAAGAGATGGTGAAGAACCCCTTCTAAATCGTTGCTTAGCACCAGGCTACTCTGCTCTGTCTCTCGTCGGGGAAGAAGTGGTGGAAGGATTGCTGTCCTCTACTGCTCCTCCCTCCCTCTTCAAGAACAAACTTCATCTGCTCTTCACTATCCCGAATCCCTGCTCCTCCATCCTGCTACCTCCCCTCCGCTTCACTTTCTCTTTATCTATGCTCCGCCATCTCTTTCTGCCCCTGCATGGGACTCTCTTCTCTCTACCATATCCGAGGTTTCCCTTCTCTTCCCCCAGCTTTTAATCCTTGGGGATTTCAACATTCATGCTACTTCTCCCTCCTCCCCCCGTGATCATGCTTTCCTCTCTCTTCTAGCGGACCTTTCTTTTCACCAACTTGTTCCCTTTCCCACCCATTCCGCCGGTCACACTCTTGATCTCTTTATTTCTCCCTTGGCCTCTCCCTTTACTCTCTCTTCTTTTTCCTCTCTACCCCTCCCCTTGGACTGACCACTATTGTCTCTTCTCTTCCCTCTCATTCCCATTACCCTCGCCCTCTCCTCCTCTTTCCACTGTCCCTCCCCCATCTGTTCCTATCCGACGCATTACCACAGATACCCTTCCTCAATTCCCCTCCTCTGACACCCTTTTCTCTCCTGACTTTCATCTCCTTCCTGTTGACACCCAGGTACATACCTGGAATGATACTCTCTCTTCTGCTCTTGATAGTATAGCCCCCCTTCAATTGCGTCCTGCCCCCCGTCACCCCCGCCGCCATCCCTGGTTTCACCACAGTCTTTCCCTCCACCGTAGGCATCTCCGCCGGGCTGAAAGACTCTGGCGTAAGCACCCCTCCCCCCTTTATTTGGACCGTTTCTGAGCCTGTCATCTTCACTACCGTATCCTTCTTCACACAGCTAAAAAGGACTATTTCTCCACTCTTATCTCTACCTCCGCCAACTCCTCTCGTCAGTTATACTCCGTCCTTCATTCCTTGTCTACTCCTCGCTCCTTCTCCTCGCCGCCCCTCCCTCCTGTCTCTCCGGATCCTGCCTTATTGGCTACATTCTTCTCTTCTAAGGTACTCTCCCTCCGTCTCCTTCCCCTCCTGTCCTCCTCCTCTTTCCCCCCCTCCTCCTGATCCCCTGCTCACTCCTCCCCCTTCTCCTGTCTCGCTCTCTTCTCAGTGCGCCCCCCCTCTCTCTCATTGCTGGTCCTCCTTCGAGTCTGTCTCTGCCTCCGCCCTTTCCAAGGTCTTTCACTCCGTTCGCAAAACTTTCTGTCCCTCTGATCCTATCCCATCTCATTGGTTATTGGACCCTTCTCTGGCTCTTTCCCCCTATCTTCTCTCCATCATCAATAACAGTCTTTCTACTGGTATCTTTCCCACTCTTTGGAAACACGCTACCATTCGCCCTGTCCTGAAAAAGAGTTCCCTTGATCCGTCCTCCCCTTCTAACTGGCGTCCAATTTCTAACCTCCCTTTCCTTTCTAAGCTTCTAGAAAAACTTGTCTTTTCCCAACTATCTTCTCATCTTGAAGCTTCACTTACCCTGCACCCTCTTCAATCTGGTTTTCGCCCCGGCTATAGTACAGAATCTGTTCTTCTTTCTCTCCTCAACGAACTCCACACTGCCCATGACCGTGGTCTCTTCACCCTCGCTGTCTTACTCGATCTCTCTGCTGCGTTTGACCTTGTCGATCACTGTACCCTCCTTTCACATCTACATGATGCCGGTCTTTCCGGCACCGTGCTTCACTGGTTTTGGTCTTTTCTCTCAGGTCGCTCTTTCTGCGTTTCCTCTGGTCCTTTATTTTCACCCCCCTCCCCTGCGGTGTCCCACAGGGGTCTGTCCTTGCTCCCCTCCTGTTTAACGTCTTTCTAGTCCCTCTTGCTCTCTTAGTTCAACAACAGGGTATATCTGCACATTACTACGCCGACGATATTTTTCTGCTCTACCATACTGACTCTGCTTCCTCTGATATTACGCCTCTCAATAACTGTCTTTCCACCGTGGCTTCTTGGCTTTCTTCCAATTTCCTGCACGTTAATCTCTCTAAGACCTCAGCCATATGGTTCACCGCTGGCAGTCCGGTTCCCCCTCTTCTCCCTTTGCTTTCCTCTTCTCCCATCCCCCTTGTCTCGTCTTTACGATACCTGGGCGTCACCCTTGACTCATCCTTATCTTTTAAAGCCCATATTTCCTCTGTCGTTCAACGCTGATTCTCTACTCTACTACAACTTCGCTCTGTTCACCCTTTTTTTCCTTCTCATCTATGACCACCCTTCTCCTCTCACTCGTTGTCTCCCATCTTGATTACTCAATGCTTCCCTGGCCGGTCTTCCCCAATCCCAACTACAGCGCCTTCAGAGAGTTCACAACACTGCAGCCCGCATCCTCACCTGCTCCTCTCGCTTCGATCACATCACCCCACTTCTCATACGATTGCACTGGCTTCCTATTCCCTTCCGTATACAATACAAGGTCCTCACATTCGCCCACAAATCCATTCACACGGGTACTCCTCTACCTCGCTGACTTGATTCACCTTCACACTCCCTACCGCTCTCTTCGTTCCATCCATGCTAACCGTCTGACCTTACCCTCCCCCTCCCAAGCCCACCTCGAATCCACCCGCTCCTCTGCCTTTTATTTCCTTGGGCCCCCTCTCTGGAATTCGCTTCCCCTGGACCTCCGCCTGGAACCCTCTCTGAAAACCTTCAAGACCCGCCTGAAGACTCACCTCTTTTGCCTTGCGTTTGATCTTCCCTCACCTCCCTCTCCTCTCTCACCGCCCCCTCGCTGATTTCTTATAGCCCCTACTTGCTACCTGACTTTTCTCTTTAGCTCTTTCCTCCTCTCTTATAGTCCTATCACACATTTGGCATTCCTTTCGTTTTTCCTTGCAGCTTTTATGTACTTTGTGCACCGCTCTGACGCTATTGCATTGAGCGGTATATTAAGCCTCAAATAAAGATAAAGATAAAGATAAAAGATTGAAGAATTCCCATTGCTCGAGAGAGAGCGAAGCTGGCCTCTGGAGCTGTCGATGCTCGAATGAGCCAATCGTCTAAGTAAGGGAAGATGAATAGTCCCAGAGTCCTCATAAATGCTGCTACCACTGCCATCCATTTTGTGAAGACTCTTGGAGCAGAGTCTAGTCCAAAAGGAAGAACTTTGTACTGGAAGTGTCTTCCTTGGATCAGGAATCAAAGGAATTTCCTGTGATCTGATTAGATGAGAATATGTGTGTACGCATATCTTAGATCTAGAGAACATAGTGTCAACCTCTCGGTGGCCAACCCAGCGCCTAGGGCGCTGAGAGTTGGTCTGCCTTTGTATTCCTGACTCAGAGAGTATGACCCTGCATTGGTCCTGCAAGGCCCTCTGGGAATGGTAGTCCCTTTTACTCTTTGAGAACAGAAGAGTTGTAGTCGAGTGTTTCAGGCAATGACAAGAATTTATTTTTCCCCTTCCCAACGGATTTCTGTGCAGGTAAATAACTTAGGACAAACTGCCATACAATTGGCTTGAGGGATATGTACAAGAACTCAGGTAAATTAGCCTTATCAGCTTCAGGCTCACAACATGCAGTGCTCGGTACAAACAAACAATAACAGCTTCCTTCAGCAAAAGAAAATGTTCCCCATTCTTTCTGTTGCTTTACCAGCTTCCTCAAACTAGTGTTCAGCACAGAGACTCAACGTGGTCAGCAAAACATAACGTGCAGTCCATCTGGTTATCCACTATTTCACTGCTATCAGAGTCAATCTGCATTTCTTCAGCATCAGAAATAGCAGGGTGTGTCAGTGAGCTGCCATCCTGAACTTTAAAACAGACGTCTTCACTATCCTCACATGGCTTCTCTCGGTAGCACTCTAAAGGATAGGACTGTGAATTACCGTATATACTGAAGTTTCTTTTTAGAGAGTCTGCTACATTCTGGCAACTGCAGGGAAATACTTTATAACTAGGTTCAAATCTATGTAAGTTGTGAAGCCTACCTTTCGGCTTTGGAGGGAAAGGAATTCTCAGCTCTGCAAAGTCAGACTGATTCCCAAACACAGCTTGTGTTTGTTTGTCTCTCAGCCTCGTAGCTTCAGCCTTAGAGGTACAAGTATTGTCATGCCAACAGGTTTCTCTCTCTGGAGCATGTGAGTTTTCCCAAGCCTGCCTTCCAGGGAATATCTTATCCTTCTTGCCTTTACCAGACGTCACCTGTCCTGTGCTGCTTCTTTCTGGCGTTAGGACTATGGATCCCTTGGTTCTCACCTCTTGACATCTTCCTTCTTTCTGCTCCCCTCTATTCCAGGCTAATGACCACTTTTTATCATCCTGTTTCTCCGGGCTGAACTGTGCCCCTCCCTTAAACAGGTGTATCTCATTATCTCCTGAACTAGGGACTACGTCACAACATGGGAGTGTCTTTCCAGCTCGTGACTCTCTTTGTTTACATTCTCTCTGAAAACACTGAACCATGTGCTCAGACTGCCTGTCAGTTTCTGCAATGGAATCCTCTTCTCTCACCAACTCCATAGGCTCAGAAGGGTCTTCTTCATGACAATAGCCAATCCTGACTTTGAAGGTATGGTAAAAGTGTTCCAAGGGAGATCATCTTGAACTTTTTTCGGAACAAATACTTGTTTAATTCTCTGAGGTCCAGTATAGGCCTGTGTCCCCCTGTCTTCTTTGGAATAAGAAAGTAGGGGGCGTAGAACCCTGTCCCCTGTTGGGGTATGGGCACTTCTTCGATTGCTCCTTGAGCTAGGAGTGACGTGACCTCCTGCCACAAGAGGTCGGTGTCAGGGCCCTGAAAATTGAACTGTTTCAGAATTGTAGGTAGGGGCAAGTTGAGGAAATGAAACTTGTATCCCAATCTTACAATGGACAGAGTCCAATTTTCTGATGTTATTTGTTGCCATCTTTTGGCAAAATGGTCTGGAATGGTCAAGGGTTCTGGACCTTTTAGGGGCAGAATGACTAAGTTCTCTAGGTGGAAGTCAAAGATCCTGAGGGGGTTGGGTCTGTTGACCCAATTGAGCTTTTTGAGCTTGCAGCTTTCTCTGCTGTCTGTTCTGTTTTTGTCCCTTTTGGGAAACATGAAGTGGACAGTGAGTTTGATGGGTGTAAGATTGGTAAGACTTCTTTTTCTTACTGAAAAAAGGTTTCTTGAATGTTTTCTTTTTTGCTGGGTTGGCTGTAGCCTTTGACAATCTGTTCAAAGTAGTATTGTCAGATTCAAGCTGATTAGCCTTGTCCTGCCAGTCCTTGCCAAAGAGATTTTCTCCTGTGCAAGGAATGTTTCCCAGCTTTTCTTGCACCCTAAGTATGATGCTTGAAGCCAAGTAATACGACATGCTCCTATGGATATAGCAGAGGTTCTGTTAAGACATTCAAAACAATCAAAGGTAGCACGGATCATGAATTTAGAGACATTCTGGGCATGTTTGACCAGAATAAGGTAGTCTGCTCTTTTTTCCTCTGAGACAGAAGGACTAATGAGCTCTAAGTCTTTTGTGACTTCTTCCAGGAACATTCCCATATACAGAATGTAGGAACTGATCCTGGCTCCCAGCATGGAGGATTGAAAACATCAATGGCCAAAGGCATTGAGTGTCCTGGATTCACGGCCTGGAGGATTAGAAGAGTGTGGTTTTGATTCTTTGCATGGCCGATTCCACTACCATTGAATGGTGTGGTAACTGATTTTTTTGAAAACCAGGAAAATTTGCACTCGGTACATAGTGTCAAGGCGTCAGGAATGCGAAGATATCGTTAAAGGAGTTTCCCACATTCTCAACATCAGATCATGTAAGATCTTGTGAATGGGAAGCATAGCTGCTTCCTTGGGAGCCATAGGGTATTGTAGAATTCTTAATTCCTCTGCCCTAGGTTCTTTTTCTGGAATCACAGTGATTGCAAGACCCTTTGCTAAATCACGTATGAAGTCCTAGAAGGACATATCCTCTGGAGGAGGCATCCTGCGTTGAGGAGAGGGAGTTGAATCTTCTAATAGATTCACTCTGGTACCGGTAGAATCGTCAGAGTCATTGGAATCGGAAGACTCAAGCACCGGGTGCTCCTGTGACGCATGGTATCGGTACCGCTTGAAGTCGGTACTGAAATGTCTCGGTTCCTGATCTCCGATACCGGACACTGGCATGGGGGGAAACAGTCCTGTCAAAGCAGGTACTGTCGGTATCGGTACCGATACCTGTGGAATCGTCTGTTGCGGTCTTAGCGGTACCGAGGCTGCTAAGAGGGCTGCTAGACTGCGTTCGATAGCGAGGATTCTGTGATCCATCACTCCTGCCAATGCCTGGGTGCTGGTACCGATGGATGCGGCCACAATCCCAGAGCATGGCACCAGTAGTTCCGCAGAGGTCGAGACTTCTGTAACATCCTGGAGCCCCGTTAATGCTTTGGAGCTCGAAGACTCCCGCCGGGGCTGTTTTGCCGGTGAAGTATCCTCGAGGGAAACACCCGAGGCATCTCAATACTTTGAAGGGGATTTTCCCTTTGAGGACCAGCTAGTTTTACTTTTGGTTACCTGAGATCCATGGGAGGAAGATGAAGCCCTGGAAGACGTTGATGCAATTGACATTGTGTCAGAGGCAAAAAGGGTACCGAGTTTTGCAGCTCTATTCTGCCGGCCCCTCTTGGTCATCCTCGTGCAGGAGAGACACTCCGTTGGACAATGTTCAGGATCCAAACATTTTAGACACCAATCATTTTAGACACCAATCATTTTAGACACCAATCAGTATTTCAAAGGATATCTGCATAGATCACTGCTAGGAATATAGTACTGTTGTCAGTATTTCAAAGGATATCTGCATAGATCACTGCTAGGAATATAGTACTGTTGTCAGTATTTCAAAGTATATCTGCATAGTTCATTGCTAGTAATATAGTACTGTTGTCAGTATTTCAAAGGATATCTGCATATAACATTGCTAGTATTATAGTACTGTTGTCAGTAGTCCAAATCTGCACATACACTCACATTAAGCCGAGCCAAAAAAAACTGAAAATGCTTCACCCTAACATGCTCATACGAATATCATACACCTGTATATTATTAACAATAATAATTGACCTATCCTTATGTTTAAACCACAAAAATCACATGACTATACCTATAATACACACACATACTCGAAATGACAGCCACATGGGACACACTCATCAAAACTACCCAAAAATTAATTATCACAGACTAATACACATACAACAAACAAACACACAACAAACAGATAATAAAATCTGTTCTAACCACTCATCCTCCCTAACATGTATCCTCATTAATGCACGATCAATGAAAAATAAATTACCCATATTTAATGACCTGATAACTGACTTAAAACCTGACATTTTATGTGTCACAGAGACATGGCTCACTGAAACAGATACAGTCTATCTAAATCAACTTGATAAAGAGAACTATGACACATTCTACAAACATAGATCCAATAAAAAAGGTGGTGGAGTTCTAATGATGACAAAAAAAACATTAAACGCCAAGCAAATCCAATCAAATATCAATAATAACATAGACACATTATTAATAAAAATCGGCCTCATAAAAATTTGCTTAATTTATAGACCCCCAGACAATAAAACAGATGGCCTCGATTCTCTTATTGAACTCCTCAGCTCATCTACTGACCAAAATCCTGTGATCATGCTAGGCGATTTTAACCTTCCGTCACTACCATCACCAGACTCTAAACTATTCCTAGACACCATAGCAGACATAGAGTACCATCAAATAATTAAAACTGCAACACATATCAAAGGAGGAACACTAGATTTGGTTCTTCTCCCTGAGATACTCTTCAAGCTAGTTAACTCTAATTCCACTGAATGCACAGAGACACCTTGGTCTGATCATTTTATCATCAAAATAAATCTCTCATATCCCATCCCCAGAAGCAATAATTACATAAGAAGCACCCCCACTTCGAAATTCAAAAAATTTAATGAAACAGACTTCCTTGACTCAACAATCCCCTACTTCTTATCAACAACTAATTTGGATGATGCTGTTAACAACTGGAACGATACTATCAATAATGCAGCTAAAAATAAACAACCAAATAAAATGACCATATACACCAAAACAAATAGTTCACCATGGTTTAATAGCACTCTAAGAAAAATGAAAAAAGAACTAAGAAAACTTGAAACGAAATGGAGAAAAACCAAGCTGTCTGTACACAAGGATATATACAACAACTATCTAACAAATTACAAGGAAACAATTGACAGCACAAAGAAAAACTATTACGCAGCAATCTTAACAAAATCATACAATAGACCTAGAGAGTTATTTTCCATAGTCAGAAAATTAACTAATAATGAGCAAACTTCTAGCAACGAAATCCCAGACATCTCAGTTCAAACCCTAGCTAACCATTATCAAAACAAATCTAAGAAACCTGCCATGCCCTCAGAAAATATCAACATCACTTATCAACCTGTTGATGAATGGTCAGAATTTTACCCCATTTCAAAAGCGTCATTAAAAACAATCATCTCCAGCCTAAATACCACAACTTCATACTTAGATCCATGCCCAATATCATGGATAAAAAACACACTACCAACTCTACTATCCTATATTCTCCCAATAGTAAACCTCTCACTCACCCAAGGATACCTTCCATCCCCGCTCAAACATGCACAAATACGTCCAATTTTAAAGAACTGCAAACTAGATAAAACATTGCCAACATCATATAGGCCCATTTCTAGCATACCATTCTTGGCCAAAGTAATTGAAAAGGTAGTGCAACTACAGACACAGGAATTCATAGACTTATCTTACCCACTCGATGAACAACAATACGGTTTCCGGCCCCGCCATGGAGTAGAAACACTACTAGCAGTATTAATAGATACACTCCTAAAAGGAATTGACAATCACAAACAGGCGTTCATTCTCCTTTTCATTGACATATCAGCAGCTTTTGATAGCGTGCATCACTCAATATTGCTCAACAACCTAAGACAGTTAGGCATAAACTCCACCGTACATAAATGGTTCACATCATATTTACATAACAGAACACAAAATGTAAGAGCAGGTAATCAAACATCCAACACATACAAACAAGAAATAGGTTTACCACAAGGCTCAGCACTGTCAGCCCTACTTTTCAATATCTATATAAAACCGGTCTGCAATATCTTTAAAAAATTTGGAGTACAATATCACCTTTATGCGGATGATATCATGATGTACATACCTTTCACAATTCCTAACCTACCGATTCAACTTCTATCAGACTGCTACAATGAAATCACATACTGGCTAAAAACCCAAAACCTCCATATAAACCATGCTAAAACTGAAGTCCTAATCGTAACAAAAAACCAAACATTCACTCCTCCAACCCACATAACATTACAAAACCAAGAAATTAAAATAAAAAATGAAATAAGATATCTAGGTGTCATTTTAGATACACACCTTACTATGGAAACGCACATTAGAAATACCTTAAAGAAAATCTACTTCAAACTTAAAATCCTCAAGCAATTACGCCCCCTTGTATTTATACAAGATTTTATCAATATAATACAGGCTACCATAACTCCACACTTCGACTTCGCCAACTTAATACTTATAGGCATTTCAAAACAAAACATCAAAAGGATCCAACTTGCACAAAATGCCACAGCTAGAATTATATTAAAGATAAATTCACTCCAACACATTACACCAATACTAGCATCCCTTCACTGGTTACCAATACAAAGCAGGATAACATACAAAACAATAATAACTACATTCAAAGCCCTATATGACATGGCCCCGAAGACACTCTGTAACCTAATAAGCAAGGAACCACCTAAGCCCACTCATAGAAAAGGACAATCAAATAAACTTAAGATGCCAAAAGAATATATACGAACTCACAAATTAACAAATAATAGAGCCTTTTCACACATAGCCCCAACAGTCTGGAACTCTTTACCAGAAGACTTACGATCACTAACAGAGATAATAGAATTCAGAAAAAAATTGAAAACCTACCTATTCACTAAACACTATAACACCATAGAAAACCCTCCACTCAACTTAGATAAAGGCTAAACATGAACCTGCCCAAAATCTAGATTATACTCCCTACTACAATCAATACGTACAAACATAAATGAATAATCATCCCATTCCTATGCATTGATACCCCACTTGTATATAGTTACAACTGTTTTAGGGACAGTACTTCTGTTTAAATTGTAACACAAACTGTGTTAGTTGATTTATTGAATTATTCTGCTTAGTCTTTTAAACCCTTTGTTGTACAAGTTAAGATGTTCTATGTAAAAAGTTATAATTGTTCTATGTAAAACAAGCTCTGCATTGTTAATTGTTGTTAATTGTACACCGCAACTGATCGCTGGAAGATGCGGTATATAAATAAGTGTTAAATAAAATAAATAAATAAATAAATCATGGGTGTCAGTGACGGAGATGGTACCACCACATTTTAAGTATTTTTTGAAACCACTAGCTGGTTTCTCCATGCTTGAAGAAAAATGGGCCTAGTGCCCAAAATGGTGCCTAGCATCAGAAACAGGGAAAGATCCATGAAGAATAAAAAAAACCAAAACAAAAGAAAGAAGAAGAAGAGAACTGGCGGTACCGGTAGGCGTCGAATGAAGGCAGACACAACTACAAAAAACAAGAAATAAAGGTAGATTTTCTGCAGTGACAGGGTACCGTGTCCTGTCGGCTCCATGGAAAACGAAGAACTGAAATAAGAGAGGTACAGAGGCGGGAAGGCAGCAGGCATGCGCTGTGGGATGCTCCCAAAAGCTTTCCTATTGGACGCTGGGGAGCCTTCCCGCGCGGGCTCCGTCGGTACCGACGATACCCATATGTGAAGACTACATTTCTGCTTGTTCCTGGAGATAACCGGTGACTCACCAGAAATGGTGTACACTACACACCAAAAATATAGGCAAGCCCGCCACAGAGTATAATTCATATAAAAAGAGTTGCAATCCCACTGTATGCCACTCTCCTTCGATGCAACAGCCACATTATAAGTTGAACCTTTCCCAAAAATAGCTTCCCAATACTTTCATGAATTATAAACCCAATAGCCTTCCCAACACTTTCATACATTATAAGACACAGCTTTTAGCAGCACTATCAACATGGACAGTGAAAAGTTCACAATCAAATCAACGTCAGAAAATATAACAAAACTCAGTGATCTTAACCCATCTCACCTTCCCAGTATAAAGTTACAGATACTTCCCATAATCTTTCCCAATACTTTTTTTTATCTAAAAAACAACCAATAGCCTTCTCAACACTTTCATTTGTTCAGTGCTGCCATCATGGATTCTGTATAAAATGTGATGAAACCACAGTGATGCTTAATCTAACATAGAGATCCTTTTACTAAGGTGCGCTATGCAGTCAGTGTGGGTTATGGGCACATTAAGAGTGTGCTGTGACTGCAGTAGCTGTTAGTGTGGCATCAGCAGAGTTAGTGTGGCCCAATTTCCATGCTTTATGTTGCGTGTTATGGTAATGGGGGGGGGGGCAGGTTAGGGGTGGAGAGAGTGGGTATGGTAGCAGTGCGCAGTTAGTGAGAGAACAAACACTGTGTGCTAACTGTGCTTCTTACAATTATCACGGGCTCACTTAATGTCACCTTAGTAGGTGGAATTATGTGCACCCTCAGTGACTGAGCATGCTGCCGTGATGCATTATGTTAGCATTCTGCATGGTAATTGCCGGGAACATGCTGGTCATATCCTGGGAAGTTAGCACACAGTGGCTGCAACCACCATGCATTAGGTTTAACACTAAATGCCTGTTAGTTGCAAAAACCTAGCACACTTTAGTAAAAAGGCCCCTTAATCTTCTCGGTGCCCAAATCATCTACAAAAAATGCTATTAACATAAAC
The DNA here is from genome assembly GCA_033557465.1 of Ichthyophis bannanicus. Lineage (NCBI taxonomy): Eukaryota > Metazoa > Chordata > Amphibia > Gymnophiona > Ichthyophiidae > Ichthyophis > Ichthyophis bannanicus. The sequence continues at coordinate 1,378,102,382 of CM066033.1, read as the reverse complement.
GGTGCCAAAATTCCAAAGAAAACTTAACCAGTCACATTACGGCAATACAGTTTCCACCAATACAATATACATCTGGGCTGCAGACAGCCATTTAAAATGGGATTCCTACTGTGCACACATAATTGACAGCACTGCAAGATTGCCTGATCTTAAAATATATCTCAAGGAAGATGGGAACAGTTGGGGGATGTAGAAAAGCAATGGGCAAAACAGAAAGGGGATATTTTAAGGGCAACAAACCTTATCGTTAGGAAAGTAAATACATTTTTATTGAAAAGGAGGCCATTATTGTTTTTGAAAGAAGTAGCTAAAAAGGTGAAGAAAAAGAGGGTGGCCTTCGTAACATACAAGAGATCACAGAGAGAGGAAGGCATGCATCAATATTTGGAAAAACGTAGAGAAGCTAGGAAAGAAGTCAGGAAACCAAAGATACACATGGAAAAAATAGAAAATGCAGTAAAATGGGGGGGGGGGGGGGGACAAGATATTTTTCAGATATGTTAGTGAGAGGAGAAAGTAAAAAAGTGGTATTGTCAGACTCAAGGGTGAAGGGGAGGAATATCTAGAATACAGCAGAATTGCTCAACAAATATTTTTGTTCTGTGTTCACAGATGAAGGGCCAGGAACAGGCCTTCAGAAAACACCCAAAAATAGGAAAAGCAGTGAAGGAAATCTTGAACAATTTTCAGAAGACTGTTCGTCAGGAACTCGCTAAACTAAAAGACATTGTATGCTCAGCAATCACAAGGATGCCATAGTAAGAGCCATGTTACACAATGCAAGGTTCCACATTAGGAATCACCACTCAGGAAAAGGATCTGGGCATCATCGTGGATAGAACGTTGAAACCCCCTGTGCAGTGTGCAGCTGCGACCAAGGAAGCAAATAGAATTCTAGGAATCATAAGGAAAAGGAATGGAAAATAAAACCAAGGTATTATAACAATTGGTCAAACTTCCACCTAATATCCAAAGACACACTCAAGAATATAATTTCTAATCTTAATACAACAACTTCCTATCTAGACCCATGTCCAGTAATCTGGATAAAGAAAACTCTACCAATTCTCTTCCCCTTTATATTACCTATGATCAACCTTTCATTACAACAAGGGTACCTACCCTCAATCCTTAAACATGCACAAATACGCCCAATACTCAAAAATGGTATCATTGACAAAACATCTCCCAACTCCTACAGACCCATATCGAGCATACCCTTCATGGCCAAACTAATTGAAAAAGTAGGGCAAATCCAAACCCAAGATTACATTGATACCTCAGCCCCTCTTGATGATCAGCAATACGGTTTCCGTCCCTTTCATGGTGTAGAAACGCTACTTACATTACTGCTAGACACCCTTGTAAAAGGAATCGATAACACTAAACAAACATTTACTCTTCTATTTCTTGACATCTCCGCTGCATTTGACAGTGTAAGCCACTCTATAATGTTTAATAGACTCAAGCATATTGGAATAAATTCAACAGTACATAAATGGTTAACATCATATTTAAGCAATAGAACACAAACAGTAAGACTCAATACTCAAACATCTAATACATACAACCAGGAACTCGGTCTCCCACAAGGATCTGCCCTATTGGCACTTCTTTTTAATATTTATCTCCAACCAGTCTGCAACATCTTTAAACAGTTCAATGTCCACTACCACATCTATGCGGATGATATAATGCTATACATACCATTCATGATCCCTACTCCTCCAATAAAATTAATTTCTGAGTGCTTCAATGAACTCACAATATGGCTAAAAGAACACAATCTACACATCAACTACTCAAAAACAGACATTTTATTTGTAGCAAAAAATCAATCATATACTCCTCCAACTTCTATTACCCTACAGAATCACGAGATTAAAACTAAAAATGAAGTGAAATATCTAGGTGTGATTCTAGATAAGAATCTCAGTATGGATTCCCACATTAAAAACATAACAAAAAAATCCATTTCAAGCTCAAGATACTCAAACAATTATGCCCACTAGTACATTTACGTGACTTTATAAGCATAATACAAGCAATCATCACACCTCACTTTGAGTTTGCTAACACAGTTCTCCTAGGAATAACAAAACAGAACCTAAAAAACTTCAGCTTGCACAAAATATAGCTGCCAGAACCATCATAAAGGTTCATACATTCGAACACATAACACCCATACTAGCCAACCTGCACTGGCTCCCAATCTACTGCAGGATAAACTACAAAATACTAATAACTACATTCAAAGCATTAAACAATACGGTACCTCTGACTCTGGGTAAACTTAATAATATGGAAACATCAAAAACTGTTCATAGGAGAGGAAAAACAAATAAAATTATGTTTCCGAATGACTTTATAAAAGCCAAAAAGTCAACTAACAACAAGGCATTTTCACATTCGGCTCCCATCTTATGGAATACACTACCTGAGGAAATCAGAACCCTAACTGATATCAAGGAATTCCGTAAGAAACTAAAAACTCATTTATTCATGTCACACTATGGCTTACAGACTAATTCCATCTCCCTTAATGACAATGGATAACAGAAGAAAGTCTAAACATCTAACCAAGTAACAGCATATAATGAAAACTTAAATCATTTTCTCCTATCACGGTAACAATATGTCTACATATGATGGCTTTCGGCTAACCGCACTGAAATGTATATAGTCCAAACACAATGTAACAGATCTTATGTACATAGTTGCGATGCACTTTACAAAACGTTATTATGTATATAGTAGTTGGACCTTAACTGCTCTAGTTTTATGTATTAAGGCACAAGCCTACTGTACATAATTCGTTGATGTTCCATGTAAAAAGAACAGGCTTTATAGTTGTCTCTGTTTCTTTAAATTGTTATTTGTAAACCGCACCTGATCTATTGGAAAGTGCGGTATATAAGTGTTTATTAAAATAAATAAATAAAATTATATTGCTACTATATCGCTCCATGGTGTGATCGTACCTTGAATATCGTGTGCAATTTTGGTCACCGTATTTTCAAAAGGATTCGATGTCACTTAAAAACAAATATCAGATCTCCTCTCACCTGTCTCTTCTCTAAGTTGAAGAGCCTAAGCCTTTCCTCATAAGGATATCCTTCCATCCCTTTTATCATTTTGGTCACTTTCCCCTCTACCTTTTAGAATTCCACTATATCTTTTTTTAGATACAGAGACCAGAACTGCATGCAAAACCTCAAGGTGCAGTCGCATCATGGAGCGATAGAGAGGCATTATTATAATATCCTTAGTTTTATTCTCCATTCCTTTCCTTATAATTCCTAGCATTCTATTAGCTAACTTTGTTGCCACTGCACACTGAGCAGGGGATTTCAATGTGTTATCCACTATGACACCTAGATCCTTTTCCTGGGTGGTGGCTCCAAATGTGGAACCTTGTATCAGGTAGCTATAGTTTGGGTTGTTCTTCCCTAAGTGCATAGTTTTGCACTTGTCCACATTAAATTTCATTTGTCATTTGGATCAAAGAACAAAAGAAGGAGGCCTTCCGCAAAAAAACAACAGCAAAAGAACAGCGGAGGGCAAAATACCACGGCCGACCAGGGATAGTAGATAAAAACAACTTTATTGGCCTCCTATAAAGTTGTTTTTATCTACTATCCCTGGTCGGCCGTGGTATTTTGCCCTCCGCTGTTCTTTTGCCATTTGGATGCCAATCCTCCACGTTTCTCAAGGTCCTCTTGCAATTTTCCACAATCCTCTTGTGATAAAACAATTGATCACTGGGAAAAATGGAAGATCCTGTCTTCTCAACATCAGCTAAAGATATCATCAAATCTATAAATACCAATAAGTGGGCATTCGATTGTGTTTCTAGCCCTTTCAGTACATTATCTAATAAAGACCAAGTAGAGTTTCATATTTATGATTTTTTCAAAAGCAATCTTGAAACAGGCTTAATATGTACTATGGCTGTAAGAAATCATCTCATTGTCTTCTCACAATCTGTTCCGTAAGGCATATCAGGCCAGATCTTAATATGTGTACTTTGGAAGAAAAGTGGGAGAGAGGAAATATGATAGAGACATTTAAATACCTCCAGGGCATAAATGTACAGAAGGCGGACTTCTTCCAATACAAGGAAGCTCAGGAACTAGGGAGGCATAGGATGAAAGTGAATGGAGATGAGACTCAGGAGTAAATGAAATATTTCTTTATGAAAAGGGTGATAGATGCGTGTAATAGCCTTCTGGTGGAGGTAATGCAGATGAGTACTGTATCTTAATTCAAGAAAACAAGCACAGAGGTATTGTAGAGGCTAGTTGTTGGTATGCATGGACAGAATGGATAGGCCGTATGGTCTTTATTTGGTGTCAGTTTCTATAGGGAGGATTTCCAAAGTTATTAACAAGGTGAGCAGGCCTGCTAACCATATTAATCACAGCAAGGGGGGTATTCAGCAACACTAATGCGGTTCATGTCGCGGGAACTCCACTAAACACTGTGTTGGAGGCAGCCGCTAGCCAGTTATCCCTCAGCACAGCAAAATTTAGGAACCTCAAAGGCTGTCCTAACGTTCCCTGCTGAAGTTAACCAGGCATCAGCTTGCGCTCTATCCAGCCATTCCAGATATTCAATGCCGGTGGTCGGATATGGCCGCAGTATTGAATATACGGGATTAAAGCTGTGGTTGCGGCTATCCGCTTTACAAGTGCTAGCCACCGTCGCTGAATAACGCCCCCCCCCCCCCGTGTTACTATGAAAGCCTTGTAACCATTGCTTCAGTGGAAAAAAGGTTTTCACAAGTATGTTTTTCTACTTTATAAGAAGTTATTTGCCATTAACTTCAGTATTAATTAAGTTTATAGTATCTAGATATTAACTTTGGCATTTTTTGTGAATATTAGGTTCAGGCAATTTCAAAATTTGAGTTGCCCTTCACTATTGTGTACCAATATTTCTTTTACAGAAAGGTTGGTGGCTATATGGAAGAGCCTCCAAGTAGAGGTGGTAGAGGCCAAAATAATATCAGAATACAAGAAAACATGACAAATACAGAGAATGTGAGGATTATGCCTGAGACTGGGTGGGTTCTGTGATATTGCACTTGGAATTTGCAGACCAATGGACAGTGCATTTCTTCTTTTCTATGGGTCCGATTCTGGGACACGGGTTGTGGGGCTGATTCCCCCTCCGGCTCTCCCCATATATCCTGAGCATCAGGATGCCGTCCCTTCATGGAACAAACTATCCCACAACCCCAACCAACGAACCCATCCCTACTCATATACGCTACCGTCCATTCAACGAGCAGGAGATCATTGAGCGAGTGCACCCCCTCCTTGATCCACCCGAACTCAGCCTCGACGACATGATAACATTATGGAACAAGTGCCTCAATGCAAAAATCGATGCTCCTCCTACCAAAAAGAATTACAGCGGTAGAAAGAAAGCACCCTGGTATTCGCCTGAACTTACGGAGTCTCTTCGACGGTTGCGTCAACTTGAAAAATGATGGCGCAGATCAAGAACAACTGAGAGCCTGGAGGCATACAACGTCCACCTCGATGAACATAGAACAGCAGTCTCCGCAAGAATGAAACACCACCACTCAGAAGTATTAATGAGAGCCATAAACAAACCGCGAGAGCTTTTCAGTATAGTCAAAAATTTAGCTCACGATCCTTCCCCGAACCAAACAAACCTACCCGACCCCCAAGAATACGCAGATTATCTACGCTCAAAGTCGAGCCAACCCGTTACCCCTGAAAACAATCACCACCCAGAAGAACTAACATTGCTATCATTCTACTCCTCCCCGCAAAATGAGACAGTAGATGATCATGGCATTCTCACCTCCTTCTCCCCTCCAACAGCAAGGGAGATCCAAAATATCATCACAGGCATAAACACCACTACGGCACCAAGTGACCCATGCCCCGCACACTGGGTAAAAGCGCTAAAATCAGATCTCAGCCCATTTCTCTCCAACCTAATAGAAAAATCTTTCACGTCTGGGACATTTCCACTTGACCTGAAGCAAACCTCTATAAAACCGCTACTGAAGAATAAAAAGCTCGACCCTACAAAAATGGATTCATACAGGCCAATATCGAGCATTCCGCTCCTAGCTAAAATTATGGAAAAAAACAGTCCAACAGCAACTGACCCATCACATTGAAAACAATGCTCCCCTCGATTACTCTCAGCATGGATTCAGATCATCTCATGGAGTGGATACCCTACTTACTACGCTCTTCAACACCCTTACCACCGGTCTCGATAACATCAGAAAGGGTTTTGCTCTCATCTTTCTGGACATCGCAGCCGCCTTTGACTCGGTTGACCACAGAATACTCCTATCCCGCCTTGCCGAGAAGGGAGTCCGAGGCAATGCTCAAGCATGGTGCGCCTCATACCTGAGTAACAGATGGCAGCATGTCCGCTCCGGCCTCTCTCTATCGGAACCTTTCCAGCAAGAAAAAGGCGTCCCACAAGGGTCATCCCTCTCAGCCCTCTTATTCAATGTCTACATGCAGCCCATCTGCAGCCTCATTCGGTCATTTAACATAAGCTGCCTAGTATATGCTGACGATGTACTAATGTTCACCCCAATAGATACTGACCATCCAAATCTTGACCAGCTCTCCTCCTGCTTTAACGCTGTCTCTGACTGGTTACGCACTCAAATGCTCCGAATAAATCTAAAAAAAACAGACGTCCTATTCATCGGAAGAGATCATTCATTCACCCCCCCTCCTTCAATCAAGGTGGGCAACGCTGACATCATCTCCAAGACAACGATCAGATATCTTGGAGTAACTTTGGACCAGCGCCTTGACATGCATGCCCACATAGATAATACCATCAGGACAATCTACCATAAAATACGAACGCTACGCCTCTTGAAGGACACCCTAGAACCAAATGACTTCCGAACAGTCTTCCAGGCCATCATAATGCCCCACTTCGATTACGCCAATTCTATCCTACTTGGCCTCCCAAAAAGCTCGACGAATCCTTTACAGCTAGCTATGAACACCGCAGCAAGAACCCTATACGGAGCAGCTCGTAGAGACCACATTACCCCTATCCTGAAGAGTCTGCACTGGCTCCCCATACAACACCGGATCACATTCAAGATCTTAACCATGACATTTAAAGCAGTTCATAGAATCACCTCAACCACCTTGTCAGACCTGATACAACCCACCCCAGACAACAGATTAAGAAGAACCAAGTCCTATAATACCATTCTGCTCCCAAAAGCTATCACTAAATGTAACAAATCAACAAGTAGAAGGGCCTTTGCCTTGTTTGCACCCTCCAGCTGGAATTCTCTCCCAGCAGAAATCCGGACCATAAACAACCTCACCCAATTCAGAAAGGCCGTCAAACACTACCTATTTCAACAGCACTTCTGTAACTCTGACAACATTACCTAGACAGCATTACACGACCCAACAGTCCCTCATCCCATAGCCGCCGAACTAATCTCTAATCTAACTTTCAATTACATAGAACCACCCCTTGCAGGGCTGGTACTACAAATCCATCTATGATGCAACCCTCTTTATGTAAATAGTGTATAAAGTTCACCTGTTATCCAAGTTGGAATTCCCTGTTATATGTAAGTTCAATGTCTGATTGTTCCACATTGTACAAACCTGTTCATTGTAAACCGCGCTGATTCCGAATAGTGCGGTATAGAAAAACTAATAAATAAATAAAATAAAATAAAATAAATAAATGGGGAGAGCCGGTGGGGGACGAGAGGGGGCAGGATTGGGGTTGGGCCAGCCTGGCAGAACATACAGGACCAATTCAGGTCATGGCCCTGTACGTCCTGCAGGGCCCGTGGGGATGTGCTGCTTATTCCACCTTAAAGGTAGAATAAGCAGCAAAACCCCAGCAATCGGGCCTGGGGATTCCCCCCCCCCCCAGGGCCGGGTGTGGGGGGCCCCGCTGTCCGATCTAGGCCACGGTACACCAGCCTTGGGTCAGGGGGTGGGGAAAAAGGGGGCCGAGGATATAGGAGTTGGAGGGGGCCAAGGACATGGGAGTCGTGGCTGCCTGTGGGGGAGGACATCCTTGTAGGCAGCAGGGGCACACCGGGCTGTCCTTGGGCCTAATTCTGGACACCATGGGAATATTTTGTTCCCACAGTCCAGAATCAGGTCCAAACGGGCCCGTCTTGCTTGGGGCTGTCCAGACGGCCCAAATGTGCCCCTATCTGAATCGAGCTCCATGTTTGCATGAATAAGAAGCAAAAACGAAAGCATAAAAAAAATGAAAAATGCAAAGCAGCATTTTCAAAAATCTATCTTGCAATTTTCTTTAAAAAAGGGGAACTCTAGTATTCATCTGTAATCAGGATGTAGCAGCAAATATAATTTAATATTTTGTAAATAGTTTACAAGCTTATGTAGCAAGTTTTTGTAAATAGTTTACCCCTGTTATCTAAGTTACTTGCCCTGTTATCTGTAAACTCATACATGTTAACTGTACTGAGCGTTTCTGTTCCATGTAAACCGCGCTGATGCTGAATAGTGCGGTATATAAGAGAATGTAAATAAATAAATAAATAAATAAATAAATGTATATTCCACCTATAATCAGAGTTGAGAACTGGGTGGCACTTCTAGCATATTGAGATAAGACTACAAATAAAAAAATTCTAATAAAAATGATAAAAACATATAAAAGCGAATATATGAAAACAGTGGTAACATGAATGGTCTAGCCAACTTAATTCTCTTGATACTCTACAACTTTACACACATGTTAGCCAATGCACAGCACAGCAAGGCTTTATCTTCTTCAAGTTTATATAACCCCCCCCCCCAAAAGGTATATAAATACAAGACTACAAAGCACTGCTATGATAATAAAATGCACATCAAAATAGCCTTCAAAAATATCTTTCCCACTGCATTAATACTGACCGTTTTCCCTCTACAGGCCTTTTATTCATTTTTATAATGAAATTCTAGACATGTGGAGTCTGATATTCAGCAGTGAAGGCTTGCATTCTAAAGTGGCTAGCCACTGCCGCTGAACCTAAAACCCGGATATTCAAAGCCAGAGCCATATCCGTCTACCAGCATTGAATATCCAGGTCATCCGGATAGCATAGAAGCTAACTGAGCAGTGATGATATTCAGCCATTGTCTGGTCAGCTTCTGCGACAAGTCAGGCCACCCTTTCAGCTGTCTAACTTCGGCTGATCAGCGATAACCAGGCAGTGGCTAAATATCGCCGCTGCCCGGTTATCGGCTAGCATAGAGGCACTTAGCTGTGGCACCCATGAATAATCAGCAGCGCAAACCGCATTGGTGCTGCTGAATATCCAGGTTGTTGCCATTAACGTGGTTAGCAGGTCTGCTGACCATGTTAATCGCTTTAAATGTTGGGCTCGTGGACTGTAATTATATAACAGGGTACCCAAAGGTAGGCAAAAGGCACCTTTTCTTTATAAAATACTAATGTAAGAGGATGAAAAAGTATCTTAATTTGAGGTGCACTAATTTACATCAGCCCCTGAGCTGGTGTAAACGACTGCACCTACATTTTGCAAGTACGCATGTAAAATATAGTACTCTATAATCAACTGGCGTACTTGCACACTCCACATACACTCTGCCCCCACTCTGCTCCTGTGCATGCTCACAATAAAAGTACGTGCAGTAAAATTTAGGCATTAAGATGCCCATTTGTCTTTATAAAGTACTAGAGTTAAGTGACAGAGCTCAGACCTTAAGGTGAAGCGTGGACATTTATACCAGCCAGAGAGCTTGCGTAAATGCCCGTGCATAAAGGACAGTATTTTATAATCTATGCATATTCCTGTTTGCTCTGCTTACCCTCTGCCCAAATTATGTACTTGCCAACCGGTAAAGCACATGCCACCGTGTTAACAGGTATTCTTTTATGCTGGTCGGTATTTTAAAAGATGTCACTGATGCACGTATGTGACCTCATACATGCATTTATGAGTGTTGATAAGGTCCTTATCACACTCTCAAAATCATTCATAATGCCTCAGCGCTCACTCTTCATACCTTAATATCAACCTGTATCTGTAACAGACCCAAAAGACAGGGCATGTCTAATATACTGGATATCCCAGCAGAAAAAGACTAAACGCAGCCAAAGGACCAATAACAGGGCCTTCTTGCTATATGCCCCAGTACTATGGAACTCACTTCCACTACAAATAAGAGACATTCAACTCCTACAGGATGTCAGAAAACCCTGAAAACCCTCCTATTCACAGAATACTATGGCCTAGCAACACACGACCCTTAACCAGCACAGCACAGCACAGCACCAACATGTGCAGAACATTCACCTTGAACTCTAGAACTCTAAGCAATGACAGTGCCGTATCACATCACATAGTTTGGCTGCTTGTTTAGTGTTTGTTATAAAGTGAGTTACAAGGTATTCTTCAAGTTCAATGGACCGTGCTTTCTGTTTGATCTGTTTCATGTTACTACACTGAGTTATTTGTAAACCATCTTGACCAGTAGAAAGACGGTATAACCCCCCCCCCCGCCCCTGTTAAATAAATAAATAAATACAATCTTGCCAAAGCAGACACGTACTTTACTGCTTGAAGTATGTGCCCCCTTTATAAAATCAGTCCCAGAGAGTCACAAAAATATAAAGAATAAAGCTCTCAAAACCAATATTGTAAGGAACGCCCTACTCCTAACCCGCTAGTCTTCTTAAAGTTAAAAAATGCCTAGCCAGTTTGAAACAGCTTTTGGTCCAGACGCAGGAACACACCCTGGGACTCCTACTAGTCTGGTTTTAATTATAGAAACTACTACGAATTACATTAAACATCTGATATGCAGCAATCCTACTCCTAGCCACCTTAAATACTGAATCCTCATATCCCTCCTTTCTCAATCTGTACCTACACTCCCCTTTTTGCTGCTACCTTACACTATTTTAGAGATTAGCTTTGCTGCTACATACTGTATCATATTCCAGAGATTACCTCTAGATGGATGTTTCTTAAATGTATACATTGGTCAATATTAAAAAGGGTGTATATGGTTTGCAGGACCAGCAGACAGCATAAACTCTGGCAATCCCAATATTCAGCAGCACTAACCATGTAGTGCCACTAAGTATCTCCAGCGACAACCCTAAACAAATCTGGTTAGTTTTGAGGTGGTCTGTGGGCTGATCTGTGCGGTCCCAGCAACTATTCAGTTAGCAACAATGTTCAGCTGCTAGCTAGAAAGCAAACCATGGCTGTCCTAATGTTGTGCGGTTTTTGCTATCCAATTAGAGGCTGAATACCGTTGCTATTTGGACAGCAACACCGAATATTCAGTGCCAGATGCCAGACAGCTTCTGGTGCTGAATATCTGGTCTTTACACACTGTGGCTGGCACTTAAAAAAATGCTGGCCATGGAGTTTGAATATCGACCCCATACATTTTTTTGTATGACCAAACATATTTTAACACATTTGATCTTTTTATAGTTTGAAAGCTTGAAACAAATAAAGGGTGATGATGATGATTATGGGTAAGACCCATAAAAATTGGGAAATCAAGTTTCGCAAGAAAAATGCTCATGAAGTTACTCACACCTAGTATTTACAAGATAAAAATGCATATTAAGGGGCATACAGATAGACTATATTAGATAAATAACGAGTAAAGATTCCCTTCAACAAACTATTCAAAACTCTCCAGGCCTTCCAAAAAACCAAACAAACCTCAATAATTCAAAAAGACTGCTTCAACACGATTTTGGATTTTAATTATCAAAATGTAACCAGCTAGATGGGATAAAAAATGATAACTATGATCTTGAAACATAATTTTACACTTAATAAGATGCTTCAAAGAAAACAAACTTGCTTACCTGTAATTGGTGTTTTCCATAGACAGCAGGATTAATCAGGCACACAAGTGGGTGACATCACATGGCATTGATACAGAACAGCTCTACCACAGTTTAAAACTAGTGCAATATTTTGAGCAGGCGTGCACCTTCCTAGGTGCAGCAGTCTCCTCAGTCCCCTCCTACTTTGCAGGCGTGAATGTTATGCCAGCTTGACAGCAGGTGTAAATGTCCATATGTAGTTTATTGTCGTACACATGTAAATTAAGGTATCTTATGTTTAAATCTCTTTATTAGCAACCAGTCTTTGAGCAGTAGATCTCGGTCATCAACACTATTGCACCTGGTCGGGGGTTCTGCACAACTGCATTATTAACACGTTGCCCCTTCCCCATTCTGGCACTCCCATGGGAATGTTAACCAAATAGATAAAATGGGTAGAGATATGAGATACACACAAGATTGTCCACCAATAAAAGAAGAAGAAAGGCTAGTCTGGCAGAAAAGAGAAAAAGGAGCACATAGAACAGCAATGAGAAAGGGTCTACCGGTTAAGTACGACACAGTCAATGAAGGAGAGTTTCCCAGTAAGGCTCCCACACTGATTGAAAAACACAACACTGCCTCGGGAAATTATCGTCTGCCACCCAATGATCGAACAATAAAAGAGTGAATAAAAGAGCATGCCACTATGGAAGATTAAAGGACACCTCCACACATCATCTCGCTAATATGTATTTCCAAGCCAGAAAAAAGCCCTTAACAAGAAATACCAGGCACCCTACCTCATGCTCGTCAAGGCAACACAATCCACAAAAAGTTGCATCTCTCCCCGGACAGGCACTTGGAAATCTAATATCCTCATCAGCCCATCAGCCACCCGGTCTCAAAATTCCTTAATTTATATAAATGGAGCCAAAACATACTGCATGCCCCCAATGTGCTGGGTCAGCTCATGTTTACAGTATTCTCTGTGTAGCAAACCCTCAAAGGAAGGCCCACCAAGAGGAAATCCAGGCTCACAATAAAACATTCTACTGTGCTTCTCGATTCTGGACCCCCTATGGACAGGTCATGCAACTTATGCAGGTTTACTTGTATCAGATCGGCCCGTAACTCAAACTGCAACTCCCGAGTTCATTTCGTCACTGAGTGAGATCCATCTCCTCCTGTGCCTCCCGCAGGCTTTTATGAAACACCATGAGCTTCACTTGCTGCTCTGCCAAAAGACACGGACACGTCTAAGGCCTCCACTTGCCTCACCACAAAATTTCCCCTTGAAGGTATTGAACAAGGTCATGAGCAGCAATTCATACTCCATCATCATCTCTTGAAAGGAAAACAAATTTCACAAACACTGGATCCACCTATTCACACCACATTTCAAACAAGACACCATCCATCCCTTCTGGAAAATCTGAATGACTTCCAACAGGAGCAAGTAAGTAGCCTGAGGATTACAAGACAGTACCTTACACAAACCATACCAAACATAACATATATACTTAACCATCACACGCCACCTACACCCAGAAGGTATCTGCCACATGGGATCATGCAGCACATAATTCACATCCAGTGGATTCAACAGCCAGCACTCAATTTCCACTGAAGTATAGTTCAATTTATCTCCTAACCAGTCTTTCATATTTTGTGCCCCATTCATCAAGTAATTAAGCCATAAATCCAGCAAATGCAACTCCCTTGCTCTGGGGTGTGTCGCAAAGTTGATAACATTATCCTAGGCTCTTCCCACACAAGTAGTACAAGAGCATCCTCTTCTAAAGGCTCAGCACCTTTCGAGGAAGCACAGTTAGAAGCATCTGATAAATATATAACACCGTGATAAGATAATCATATTAACTAAAATATCCACCAACAAACAAATAGGGGCAAAGCCTTCCAAGCCTGCAGCCATTCTCCAAACATTTGCAACAAAGGGGCAATATTGAAGCAATACAAGTGGGACAGATCAAATGGGATATGAATGCCTAAGTACTGTAACTGTCAGTCAGTTTCCTTAAATGTAAACTCCCTGCAGCCAGTGCTGCACTATGGCCAAGTGAACCAGCAGAGTTTCAGATTTAGACAGATTCAGTTTAAAGTCCGACAGCTTGCCCTCAAAACAACCTTCAGCATCTCTTTTCAGGTTCCATAATTGTTATCAGAATATCATCCACAAAAGCTAGCTGTTTAACTTGATTGAACCAATCCAAACCCCCTTAATGTCCTTGTGCAGGGTCACAGAAGGGGTTTCAAGAATAAGAGGAAAAGCAAAGGAGAGAGGGGGACAAAACTGCTGGGTACCTCTTTCTAAAACAAAGCAATGCAATTTCACTCTGTTGAGCTAGGCTGCCACAATAGGTCACCTATACAAGGCCTGCAATGTTTGCAGGAAGGCCCCCTCCATCCCCAAAAACCACAGCATCTCAAACAAATACAACCAGTCAAACAATTCAAGACCTTGTCTACATCAAAGCTAATTACTAATGAAGGTTTTCCTCTAGATCCTCTAGAACACAAGTCTCCAGAGCCAGGAGACATTTCCACACGTTAAGCACCGACTGGCTGCAGAAGGCTAATTAAAACCTCCACAGCCTCTGGGGCAACCCTGGCATAGCCACCAATGTCAACCAAGCCTACACTGACTCTGCATCCGAAGGGCCCCCCACAGAGTACAACTGCTCCTAAAAATTCAGAAAGATGTTAGCGACACTCACAATAACTGTCCCAACTCCCCTCTAATAGTCAACACCACATGATGATCAAAGGATAGACAAAGCAGGCAAGTCAACAGCCTCCCTGGCTGATTCCCATACCAAAAAAGTCACATATGCTCATGGATCAATGTGTTAAGCACTTGCTGTTTGGCGCAAAAAACACTCAGTGAGGTCCCCCATTTGTGCTGCTAACTAACAAGACTCTTCTCACCTCAGCTGGTCCTTCAAGAGCAAAATCACTGCTGCCTTACTTTTACACTTCTGGGCCCACATACTCAATATCTTACTTTAAAACTGCTTTAGCTAACGGACCAAAACATCGCTGCCATTTCCATATGGGCCATACTATACTCCCAGTAGTCCTTCCATTTACTTGGGGGTCATTCCAATCGCTGAATAGTGGGGTTGGACATCCAGTTTGGATGTCCAACCCACGCTTTACTTTAGGACTGTATTCTGACCCTTTGGCTCCTCGCACATACATAGCTATTGTGCGGGGAGTGCTGGACAGGAGCGGGAGGGGGTGGCGCTAGGGCAGAGCGGGGGTATTGCCAGGCACAGGACATACAGAGGCCATTCAGGTCGGGCCTCTTATGTCCGCCACCAGCAGGTTAGATGCCAGGCCTATTCCAACCCGAAGATGGAATAAGTGCCAGGCGATGTGTTGTGCGTGGACTGCAAACCTCCTGCACCCCTGGCATGCCATGGGAGGGTCCCTGCCACTCTATCCTGGCCTCAGGGGCCACCGCCAAGGTTTGGGTGGTGGGGTGATGGGGCTATGATGGATTTGGGGGATCTGCTGCACCGGCTGGATGTGTCGGTGCCATGGCGACAGGATGCCGCTGCACTAGCACACCAGCCGGAGCACTGAGCGGTGGGAACGGGCAACCTCCAAGACGTTTACCTGCACAGCATCATGTGCACACCGGGCCTTCAAAGTGCTCTGATTCCACAATCGTGGGAACATACATCTCCCACGGTTGCGGAATCGGGTACAAATTGGCCACATTCATTTTTTGGGTGTCTGGATGACCCAGCCATGCACATGTCAGAATTGGCTTCCAAGCGAATAGTTATGAAAGATATCATCATAACACCAAATGCAAATATCCATAAAGAGTGCCACAAATGTATAGTAACTATCACTAAAGTAGGACTCTATAAGCTATTAATCTATAGATGTATTCATTCTGACCAATATTATACCATTTTGTAATTGACCTCCCATTACTAAATTATATAATATCCTAACATTAAACATGCAAATGCTTTTAAACCATACAATTTTTTTAAATTACTTTCTCGGGACTCAAATGGTAGAATTTACTGGCAGGAAGAATTTTTCTAGCCACACCACTTGGTAAACTTCATCATTGCCCCACAGCTCAAACCAGTACTTAAAGCTTATCTTAAAGCATATCTCATAACCTATTTTAAAAATAGAGTAACTAAATTATTCTATAGTAGCCCTCTCATCAATTAAATATCTTATCACGTTTCATTTATACACAATTAAATATCTTATCCCACTGCCTTAATTATAATCTGAATGTGGCTTATACCAAAACCTTGCTCATACCCAGGTTTTCACCTGAATATTAGTCTCCAAACGTTGCTCTATATTGCTCTTCTGTATTATTCTCTTGCTCTTGCTCCTCTTATGCCGATTTAAAATCTCCACAGATTCTGGGGGCAACCACGGCATAACCACCAATGTCAACCAAGTTTACAGTGCCTCTGCATCTGGAGGGCCCCCACAGAGTACAACTGGTCCTAAAAATTCAGAAAGAGCAAGAGCAATAGAGGTAGTGAATAGAGCACCTTCTGCATCACTTTCTCGTCCCTTTGCTTGTCTTGTTTTGATCACCAAGCAAGTATACTGACTTAAAGGAGGTCATACCTTACATGCAACAGTGGCAGGGGGAAAGAGATATTGAAAAAGTAATAGATACAAAAGTAAACAACTAAATGAACAAATGAGTAAATAAAGAACATAAGATATGCCATACTGGGTCACACCAAATAGATTAGTAAGACAAGACCTTCCTAGTTTGTACCCAGGTATCACGGTGTCCCAAGTTAAAGGGCGGAAGGGAGAATAGTAAGAAAAGGGGGCCAAGGGCATCAGAAGCACAGTCCCAACCTCAAGGAAAAATGGGAGAGGGTGGGAGAAATGCCAAACTTAAAATCAATAAAAGAGAAAAGAAACAAAAGTAATGCCCAACAATCTCATCTCCTCCAGCATCACATCCCAGCTGTACTCATTTTCATACTGGTCCAGCTCACCTTGCTGGTGTCAAAATGCAACCCCATCAGAAGACCATAGGGCACACTGGGCCCCCCGATGCATCCCTTTCAGTAGCCTTCACCACGGCCTCCTGTAGCAAGTTGAACACATACACTGCACCGCTGTAGAAGACAATTAGTGTGGCAGCATAAAGTGGATCTTCTTTTCAATTAGACTGTTGCAAACTGGAGCGAAAGCCCGCTAGCTTGCTGCTACCCACGGCAAATAATCTTGAAAAATGAAAACATGCTGATTTGCATGCCACAACTCTTCTTTATGCCAATACCACTGTAAAACCTATACACAGCCTGCCTGCTGCTTCTGAAGCTCATCCTACGCAGTGCACCCTTTCGATTCACAGCATGCCCCATGTGTTACTCAAGGAGAGCTCCTCTGCCAGCCACTGCTCCAAGAAACCTCAGAGTTCCTGTTCCGCTATGGATTCTGGAAGGCCAACTGGTTCTCCAAATCCTCAAGTGTTTTCTCGTACTTGGACAAAGCAGTCTTCAGAGCAGTCAGCTTTGACACGGCCTCATGCACTGCGTCTTTCATGTTGCTGACTCTCCTTTCCACTTCTGTAGCTCTTAAGCTTGAAGAGTGCAGTCCACTGCAAACCGATAAGTTACTACCTGAGGTTCACAAACTGGCTATCTAACGCGACCATCACAACATTTGCCAAATGTTGGATCAGGCTTGGGTTAGGCCACTCACCGCCCCCCCCCCGCCACCATTTTAGGGTTGGGAGGCCTCTGCCAACTTTTGTCCCTTTTTGAAATTGTGCTTGCCATTTCACCCACTGTTCGCTGGAGGAATTTTCCCTTGCAGTTCTCCCAATTTCTTCAGTTGACATTCAAGCGCTTAAGCGATCTGTGAAGGAGGAGGCAAGTGGAGGAAATGGACGAGGTGGTCGTGGAGCTGGGAAGGAGAGCTGCCTCCCTGCTCACAGCATCATGTGACTCTTTCACAAAAAATTTCAGTTAAGGTATTTTATAATCTACATGAATGCTTTGTGACTCCGTCTGTCCTCTGCCTCCAGGAACATTCTCAGTATGCATGTGCATGCCACTACATCTACTTTTATGCCTGACACAATTTTATAACAATCGCTTCATGCACAAAATGACTTTGTAAAATCCCCCTTTACTGTGAAGTGATAGGTTAGGGTAGAGACTGCAGTCTTTACACATCTTCACTTGTGCCTTTCCCTTTCTAAATTCACTCAAGTGTTCTGATAATTTGCATGAGATGTTTATGCTTGTTTATGTTTAGAAAACCCCTCAACATGGTTTACTATATGTAAATAAAAGAGAATACAGCAAAAAGGAGTTAGGAAGGAGGAGGAATACTACTGTGGATAGATATCGCCGCTGTGGCCTTGGGAGCCTTTACAAATGTCAGCAGATAAAAGATATTAGATCAAGGTTCTACCTTCTGTTGGCAAGGAAAGGGAACCTCTTGTGACATGTGTTGTACAAATCTTGGGTATCAGACGGGGCGGCTAATTCTGAGGTGGAAGAGGAGAGGAGTCCGATGGACGTCTAGTTGAAAACTCTTCCTTGTCAGGAAACAACTGTCCTGGGATGAAATCCAGATCTGGGTTTGGAAGACTTCAAAGCCATTTTTGGAAGCCTCTAATCTTGGGGAGGAGAGTGGCAACAAATATTTGGTTGGTGGTTCAAAATCTGAGAAGGATAATAGAAAGAATATGGTGTCCTGAGAGGTGTGTGTATCTCTTTGTGCGAGTATTAGCCCCTGTGGAGTGAGAGGTCTGTGCTGTAGCCAGCTATTGAAATATATAATTCCTGGGAGTACTTTAGAATAACAAAGTCATCAAACATCTTCAGCAAAAAAAAAAAAGGAAAAAACAAGGTTAATTAGAGGTAGTCAAGCTTCATCTGCTACTATGAATAATACTGGAGTAGATGTGTTTGGATCCAAATTTTCAGACTGTTAGCAAAGAACAGGAAGAGTCCTGAGACGGCAGACCAACAGGAAGATGTCTGTGCAGGCTCAGCACTGAAAAGATCGCTGCGCTGTAAAACTGGCTGAACGCGATCTACATTTAACTGCAGAGGAGCACTTGAAATTGAAGAACACAAATCCTCTGCACTGAAGCTACAGTAATAGATGAACCTCTGAGCTGTTCTCTGGGCAGGGTTTCTTGATTGGCACAGACTGTGCAGCAGCGGTACACTGAATCTTGCACTTGGATAAGAGCTCTGTGCTGCAGTGATGGTACGTTTTTACCACTTTCGAGGATGGTTTAATTGCAATCATAGGCTCTGATCTGTGCATCTGCATTTGAGATAACTGTGCTTTAAGTCAAGGTGTTTTCTTCAAAAGCTGTGCTACGACAAAAGAGCCCTAGCACTGAAACTTGGTGACAGGACTTTTATTAAGGGCAATTTTATAACAAGGTACCTAAGTTAACACAGCCAAAAAGCACCTATTTTATAAGGACAAGTAAGGGCCTGCCGTTTAGCAGAGAAAAACCAAATGACTGAGGAGAACATTAAACACGGGAACGGCCACAACTTTACATTAATTTTGAATTTTGGTAAATTTCTTCCAGCCCTTCATCATGTGATAACATTAACCACTTGTGTGTCTGTTTACATTCTGCTTGTCGACGGATAAAAGGAGACCCCAATATCCAATTTTTCTCAAGAGTAATCTAAAATTTTTATTTTCTTGCCTATTTAGCTGCTTTATGTATCAAGACAAGGAGTCTTGTTTAAATTTACTCTGACTACAGACGTCAAAAAGAAAGCAAAACAACAAAAGATCCTGTGTTCAGCAAAAACTGCCCCTTCATCCCCCGATGACAGTGTGTACAATTCACCGAATTCTCTTAATGCATATTGCAGCTTCAAGGAACATCCCCAAGGACTTCAGGACACTTTTGGCTATCTACAATCATAGTGACCTTCGGGGCTTCCAAATCCAGTACTGGCTCAACATGGAAAGAAGACAGTTGGCCTCATAATCTTAGAGGTTGTACATAAACCCAGACTATCTGCTCTGACATGCCAGCATCTTGAAAGCAATGAGCTGTCAAAGAATTAGGAAGCAGCTTACTTAGTATATAGATCTTGGCAATACATTTCTCCATGAAGCCAGATAAATAGCTTTATTTTCCTATCTGGGTTTTGCTCTTCATTTTTCCCTTTTGAAGAATACAAAAGGAGAAAGAAGATAAAAGCAAACAGACACAACAAATACAAATATATGAGGAGAACGATCTTCAAAGGTAGTTACCTGGCCAAAATGGCCTTTTTGAGAACTGCCCTCCTCGCACTAGCACAAAAGTACATGGTGACTACTTCAATGCACATACCATTAGCCACATGGGGAGAGGGGGGGCACTGCTTTGAGTGGGAGAAGCTGGGGTAGGAAAACATTGCAAGCAGACTTAACTGTATAATCTATGTATGTTGTCCAGTCATTTTTGCTCACATTGTTTCCTTTTAAAAATTAGCCTGTAAGATTCGTAGATAAGAAGTACCCGCACACTTTGCAGCTCTATGGGCTATTCAAAATTGTCCCTAATGTGATGTGGTCATCTTGGTTCCCCATTCCAAATATATTGGAAGGTGCTTATCCAGGGATGTCTAATGAACGTCTTCTTAGTGTCAAGATGAATTTTCCCTTTAACTCTGGATTAATAATTTTATCTATCCCTCCATATTACCTCCCCCTCCCCCCCCCCAAAAAAAAAAGCTTGTACAAAGCTTATATTTCTTACTGTAGTTGTGTAGACAGCTTCTGGATCATCCTCTATAATTCTGGACAATCCAAAGTCTGACACTTTACAAACAAGATTGATGTTGACAAGAATGTTGCGTGCTGCAAGGTCTCTGTGCACGTATCCCATATCAGCCAAATACCTCATTCCAGCAGCAATTCCTCTCAGCATTCCTACCAGCTGAATAACTGTAAACTGCCCATCGTGCTTCTAAAAGAAAGAGAGAAAGACGTTTCTATCAGTGTTGTTCAAGCAACAGATTTATCTTGCCATAGCCTATGTGGAAACTCCAAAGAGGCACCTATATCAAGCCTATTTTATAAAAACAACGTAGGCGTTTAGATCGCAACTCCATCCCTGCTCCACCCAAACAACAAACCCGAGAAATATCCAATCGTGGCACACCTATATGTATGCACCATTTTGTTGCTGCACATACCTATATGCACATATACTGCCATGCGATTTTAGAAAAGACCTTTTTGTCTTATAAAACAGGCTTTAAAAAGGAAAAATCTTCGAGGGTTATTTTTAAAGTAAGGTCCGATAGGCTGTAGCTTTGTACATTTTTTCCCCCTGTAGAGACAAGCATGCGTGCCAGCTCCCGGCAGGCCTTGTGCAAAAGCAGATGCCATTTGCAGTCGTAGCGTCACTTTGTACAGTTTATATTGAGATGTTAAAATGTTTAAGACAATTGAGCAGCCCTCCGACTGTGAAATACGGTCTGTGATTCGGTTTTTGACAGCAAGGACAGTGTCATCAGCAGACATTCATCACCAGATATGTGAGGTGTATGGCCCCAATGCGATGAGTGACAGCAAAGTGTATAAATGGGTGAGATTGTTCAAAGATGGGCGGGACAAACTGTGCTCATGATGCGTTCCCAGGCTGCTTTCCGAGGAACACCAAAAAAGGAGAATGGCTAGTGCTTTGACATTTTTGATCTGATACAATGAGGAAAGAGATGAACCTTTGCACCACATTGTCACAGGGGACGAGACATGGGTTTCTCACATGACTCCAGAATCAAAGCGGCAGTCGATGGAATGGAGACACATGTCATCTCCAGTCAAAGTGAAAGCCAAACAGACAATCTCAACACGCAAGATTATGGCAACTGTGTTCCTCGGAAAGCAGCCTGGGAACCCATCGCGAGCACAGTTTTCTGGACTGCAATTTTTCAGAAAAGATTTTGTATAGCACTGACCTTGAAACTTGTGGAAATTTCAGTGACAAAGTGGAAATCGTGAATCGCTGTTCTTCATGAATTTTTGCGTCAACTGTGCGCATCAAATCTTCTGTGATTACTGAAGGTTGACCCTATCGCGGTTCATCATGAACATTGCCCCGCCCGTCCTTGAACAATCTCACCCATTTATGCACGTTGCTGTCACTCATCGCATTGGGGCCATACACCTCACATATCTGGTGATGAATGTCCACTGATGACATGGTCTTTGCTTTCAAAAACCGAATCACAGACCGTATTTCACAGTCAGAGGGACGCTCAATTGTCTTAAACATTTTAACATCTCAGTATAAACTGTACAAAGTGACGCTATGACTGCAAATGGCATCTGCTTTTGCACAAGGCATGCCGGGAGCCGGCACGCAAGCTTATTCTTACAGGGGGAAAAAATTTACAAAGCTACAAACCAATCGGACCTTACTTTAAAAATAACCCTCGTACATAAAATTACACCTATGGAGGGGTGCCTATGCTAACAAGTGGCCTAGGCACATGCTGTACCTATTTTATAAAGCAACATATGTACCTTTATCAAATTACCTCAGGGAAAACAGGCGCACAGATTTATACCTGTTCCAAGTTTTTAGCAATAGCAAAATTTCTTGCTATGGTATAAGCTAAAACCTTTCTTCCCAGACCTTGATTCAATAACAACGATGTCCAGATGCATTTACACCAAATGCTCCTCAAAACAATGCTGCTCAGGCGAAACATGTCGAAGTCCGCTACACTAGATAATCACGCACTATAAACTGTCTTATTGTCAAGGTGCTTATAAAACAAAATTCTGTATTCTCTGTGGACAGCAGAATAACCCCTCACATATGTGTGATGTCATTGATGGAGCCCCACATGGAAAACCTCTCCCTACTTCTTCTAAAAACCTTTGGAGTGCTTCCATTGTACCTATGCATCTGTTCCTGCCTGCTGCTGCCATGGTAAGAGGGTTGTGATGATTTATCCTGCTGCCCATGGAGAACCCCTTTCATCACTATGAACAAGCAAGATACAGGAAGTGCTCACATATGAGATTCCCTAGCTATAGGCTACTACTAAAGTAGAAGGGGAAAAATGCTCATTGCCACAAAAGGCTGACAGTGGAAAACATGTTTTTGGTGGCAACAGACCATTCTGGAATTGTTTTTTTTAACACAGTTTGTTTCTTTAAAGTGCCAGCCCAAACAGAAATGAATTTGGCCTAGGGGAGAATGGAGATAGATTCTATTCCCCAAACAGATTCTGTAGAACAGACTGGCCAAATCTACTATTGCATCAAGGGTCACTTTCCAAGCAGTAGTGAGATGTGAATGTGTAGACAGAAGTCCATGCTGCGGCTCTGCAAATCTCTTCTATGGAGGCTGATCTTGATGTTACCCAAAACTGAAGTGGTATTTAAAGGTGATACTGCAGAGGAATTGAGAGAAATATCGCTACACCGGCAAGATATATTACAACTATTTGATAAACTGAATAGTAGCAAATCACCTGGACCGGATGGTATACATCCCAGAGTGTTGAAAGAACTGAAATATGAGATTGCAGACCTGCTATTGGTAATCTGTGAACTTTCATTAAAATCATCTGTAATACCTGAAGATTGGAGGGTCGCCAACGTAACACCAATTTTTAAAAAGGGTTCCAGGGGTGACCCAGAAAATTACAGACCGGTGAGCCTGACGTCAGTACCAGGGAAAATGGTAGAAACCATCATAAAGAACAAAATTACACAGCATGTAGATAGTCATGGCCTAATGGGAGACAGCCAACATGGCTTTAGACAAGGAAGATCTTGTCTTACTAATCTGATATGGTTTTTTTGAAGGTGTGCATAAACAGGTAGACAAAGGTGAGTCGGTTGATATAGTCTATCTGGACTTTCAGAAAGCTTTTGACAAAGTCCCCCATCAGAGACTTTTGGCGAAGCTAAAAAGTCATGGGATAGGAGGCAGTGTACTATTGTGGATCGGGAACTGGTTAAAAGATAGAAAGCAGAGGGTAGGGCTAAATGGCCAATATTCCCAATGGAAAAAGGTGAATAGTGGAGTACCCCAGGGATCTGTACTGGGTCCGCTGCTTTTTGACATATTCATAAATGACCTGGAAAAGGGAATAACTAGTGAGGTTATCAAATTTGCAGATGACACAAAACTGTTTAAATTTGTTAAAACCCAAGAGGATTGTGGAAAACTGCAGGAGGATCTGGATAAATTGGAAGACTGGGCATCCAAATGGCAGATGAAATTTAATGTGGACAAGTGCAAAGTTATGCACCTAGGAAAGAACAACCCACACTATAGTTACACGATGCAAGGCTCCACATTAGAAACAACCACCCAGGAAAAAGATTTAGGAGTCATCGTGGATAACATGTTAAAACCCTCCGCCCAGTGTGCAGCGGCGGATAAGAAAGCAAATAGAATGCTAGGTATCATAAGGAAAGGGATGGAGAATAAAACAAAGGATGTTATAATGCCTCTGTATCGCTCCATGGTACGACCGCACCTTGAATATTGTGTGCAATTCTGGTCACCGTATCTTAAAAAGGACATAGCGTTATTAGAAAAAGTACAGAGAAGAGCCACCAAATTGGTGAAGGGGATGGAAGGCTACTCCTATGAAGAGAGGCTAAGAAGGTTAGGGCTCTTTAGCCTGGAGAAGAGACGGCTGAGGGGAGATATGATAGAGGTCTATAAATTAATGAATGGAGTGGAACAGATAAACGTGGATCAATTGTTTACGCTATCAGAGTATAGAAAGACTAGGGGACATGTAATGAAGCTACAGGGTAAACTATTTAAGACAAATACGAGAAAATATTTTTTCACTCAACTTGTAATTAAACTCTGGAATCTCTTACCGGAGGATATAGTAAGGGCTGTTAGTATAGCTGGGTTTAAAAAAGGTTTGGACAAGTTCCTGGAGGAAAGGTCCATAAACCACTATTAAAAAGGGACCCAGGATATCAATGCTTGACCCAGTACAAGCATTGTGGAACCTGTGTCTTTTGGGGATATTGCTAGGTACGTATGACCTAGATTGGCCACTGTTGGAAACAGGATACTGGGCTTGATGGACCTCGGTCTGACCCAGTATGGCATGTCTTATGTTCTTATGTTCTTAGAAGGTCTAGCTGCCTTTGACTTGGCCTGTTTAGGTGGTTGCTGACGCTTTGCAGCAAAACGACCTGCAGAAGATGCCTGCTGACCATAAGCAGGATAGTATCTTCCCTTTTTGGAAAAAGATGTCTTTTTAAACAATCTTTTCTTAACAGGAGCAGAGGTAGACTTTGAAAGTCGATCCAAAGCAGAGTTTTCAGCATCCATCTGAGTGGCCTTTGCTTGCCAATCCTTACCAAAAAGGTTTTCATCTGTACAAGGGAGATTTCCCAATTGATCCTGGACCCAGAGCTCCAAATCAGAAGCTTGTAGCCAAGCAATTCTGCGTGACCCTATGGCAATAGCCAAAGCTCTGCTTACACACTCAAAAAAGTCAAAGGCTGCACGGTTGGAAAATTTGGAGACATCTTGGACATGCTTGAGCCAAGTGAGAAACTCCTCTCTTTTATCCTCTGAAATTTAAGGGGTTAAAGTCTGCAGATGATCTGTGACTTCTTTTAGAAACATTCCTATATAGAGACTATAGGAATTGATCCTAGCAGCTAGCATAGCAACTTGGAAAACCCTTCGGCCAAAAGCATCCAGGGTCCTGCATTCACGCCCTGGAGGATTAGATTAGTGTCTTTTTGCACTCTTTATCTTCTTCATGGCAGACTCTACCACAATAGAGTGGTGAGGAAGCTGAGTCTTGTGGAAACCAGGACAAGGAGGGACACGATACATGGTGTCTAACCTTCAAGAATGAGGAGAAGTGGTGAGAGGTGTCTCCCACATCCTCAACATGAGATCATACAGAATCTCATGAACAGGTAAAGTAGCTACCTCCTTAGGAGTTTTAGGATATTGTAAAATATCCAACTCCTTGGCTCTGGGTTCTGACTCAGGGGCCACCATGATAGAGAGGCCCCTAGCCACTTCTCTAACAAAGTCTTGAAAAGACAAGTCTTCTGGAGGAGACATTCTTCGTTTAGGTGAAGACGACTCCTGAGGAAGAAGTATCGATGCTTCTACAGAACCCTCAGACTCATCAGAGTCCTCAGAGGAATCGAAGTATCGCCTGTCTGGATGCTCCTGTAAAGCCCGATAACCGTATCGAGTGGGATCGACATCGGGAGTAATCGGTACCGGTTCGGTACCGATGGGCATCATAGGACAGGGTACCGTTGCAGTCGACACCGAAGCCGATGTCGATGCCATTGGTACTGGTACCGGGAGCGATGCTGGTACCGGAGCCGGTACCAGCAACGGGGATTGTTGCGGTACCGGAGGCGTCTCAGCCTGTATGAATGCCGTTAAGGTGCGCTGCATGGTCAGAATCTTCTGATCCATCGACGCCACCAGAGTCTGGATGTCGGTACCAGTGGGAGCCACCGGTACCCCAGAACACGGCAACAGGTGATCTGTCGAGGCCGAGCCATCGATGTCAACCTGTGACCCCATAGATAATGCTTTGGAAGCCGGAGCTTCCCGCCGGGGTAATTTTGCCGGTGCGGAATCCTCGAGGGCAAGCCCGGAGGCATCTCGATGCTTAGAGGGAGATCTACCCTTCGAGGACCGGCCAGATTTATGCTTGGTTACCTGAGATCCATGGGAGGAAGAGGAGGCCCTGGAAGACGTCGATGCTACCGAAGTTGCATCAGAGGGAAACAGGGTACTGAGCTTGGCTGCTCGGTTCTGCCGACCTCTCTTAGACATCATGGTACAGGCCACACAATCAGTGATGGAATGGTCAGGTCCCAAACACTTTAGACACCAGTCATGGGTGTTGGTGACAGAAATAGTACCGCCACATTTTGTGCATTTTTTAAACCCAGAAGCGGGCTTCTCCATGAGGAAAATATTTTTAGGCCTAGGGCCCAAAAACTGAAAGTGCACAGTAGAAATAAAGCGTTTTTTGTTTTTTTTTGAAAGAAAGAAAAGAAAGACCGGCGGTACTGGTCCGATGTCGAAGAAGGCAGAAGCGACACAAAAGAATAAAGAAAAATAAAGAACTTCTTCTGCGGTGACAGGAACACGACCTGCTGGCTCCGCGGAAAAGAAGAACTGGAGAGAGGCGGTTGGGAAAGGCGGGAGGGCAGCACGCAGGCGCTGTGGGATGCTCCCAAAGGCTTTCCTATTGGACGCTGGGGAGCGTTCCCGCGCAGGCTCCGTCGGTACCGACGATACCCATATGTGAAGACTCATTCCTGCTTGTTCCTGGAGATGGAGGTAAACCACCTCAAGGAGAACAATATCCCTGGCAGCGCCCACCCTATGGAACTCACTCCCTGCTGGCTTAAGATCAACGGTGGACATTAAGGACTTTAGAAAACTTCTCAAACTCCTTTGTATATAGCTCACCCTGTATATATTGCACATTGCAGATACCTCGCCCTGTATATATTGCACCTTATAATCAAGCTACACCTTTATTACACCAGCACACGCACTACGATACCAACACTAAATGTCGACACCTTTGCACTTTGCTTTTGATTCGTTTGAAGTGAAAACCGCTTTGATTGTAGGATAAAGCGGGATATAAATCCTTTTAAATAAAATAAATAGTGTGACTCCTCTGGTAACAAGGAGGATGAGTAGTTCTCACATCAGGGCTGCTTTGAGTGCCATGGTTCATCCAGTATCTCAATGCTTTTGATATCATGCTCCGGTGAACTACAATGCTGATGAATCTCAGCTTTCGCCTGATTATTTGTATCCTTAGTCTTTGATACATGGGAAGGCGAAGCCAAATCCTTTCTCTTCTTTTGGTAACAGTTGGTAGATGACCGGTCGCAGAACACCTACTGATGCTCAACTCTGAGTGGGCTTACTAACTCCTCTATGTTGATGCACCTCGAATGTCTAGTGTAGCACCTGAGACCATGAGGATCAATGACACCAATGCCAATGGATTGGACGTATCTGTGCCAAAAATCCTGTAACCCTTTAACACTCTTTTGTCATCGGTAAACATAAATGACAAGAAGAATGTTCATAGTGGGGCCCCAAGTACTATAGGCATTAATTAGGTTTGTTTGGGACAGACATAGTCCTGCTGCACTGGATGCACTTTTTAAAACCACTGGAGAATTTTTGGGAATGTTCATCCAGAAAAAAAGCTGTAGCAAAATCAAATGACTTGATTTTGACTAAAACGTAACCCGGCTGGGACTCCTGAGGCTTAAATGTGGCCTATAGCAGTGACACGGTAAAAATAAAAGAAACTGACCCATTCCCCCCCCCCAAAAAAAAAAAAAACCTGACTAAAGAGCACTAAGAGTAAGGAAACACATGACTGTGGCAGTGGCAGGTAGAAGACACAAAGAAACCTGACGGCAGACAAAGACCAAATGGCCTATCGAGTCTGTCCTTGCACATCAACCACTACAAAAATCCCCTTTTTTCCCTTTAGAGATCATCTGCGTTGTCCCATGCTTCTGTAATTGTATGTTTAATAACCAGTTTTATAAAAAGCCTCCTATGTGTCTTTATAAAAATACTACCACATATCCTCGTACATTTATACCAGCTTGAGAGGCGGCATAAATTTATACGTATTCAATATGCATGATCGTATGAATTTCATAAGATACACATTCACTCAGCTTTTGTGTGTAATTTTGTAAGAGGCACTTGACATGTGCATACTGGCATATACACTCAAAAATACCTCTAAAAAATCACCCTCTATGGAGGTAATTTTACAAGGGGTAATATTATAAGGAAGCACACAAATGTACTTATTTATTTATTTATTTATTTATTAGCAATTCTTATATACCGCACTATTAGACATCAGCGCGGTTTACACTGAACAGAAAACATCCGACAGTTTACATATGTCTGGTCATTACATTTAACAGGAAGTATAACTTGGAGAAATAGGGTAACTAAATACAATGGTGGTTTATCTGATAAGGGATATCATGGTTAACTATATACATAGGTGGTACAACAGTACATGGAACTGCTTGTTATTTACATTGTGAAGTTGGCCTGTTGCGAGGGTCTGCCTGTTTGACCACTTCTGCTATTCGCCTGGGGGGTTATGTTCGGAGCTGTCATTGAGATATTTAAGGAAGAGGAAATGTTTTAGTGCCTTTCTGAACTGACTCAAATTGGGTATTGCTCTGATTTGTGCTGGTAAGGTGTTCCATAAAGTTGGGGCGCAGAGTCGGAAGGCTCTGTTAGCTGTTGATCTGGTGCAACTTGTGGTTTCATTTGGGATTTATTTATTTATTTATTTATTACAGTTTTTTATATACCGCGCTATTTACAATCAGCGCGGTTCACAGATAAACAAAGACCAGAACAACAGGCTGCTCGGTTTTACATAAAACAGGACGATAAACTTGGATTCGATAAACTTGAATAATATGGGGGTAAAACTATATACATAGAAAGTTGGTCTGTTAATTTTGATAACATGAAAGGGATTTATGAGATGTTGCTTGTGGGGAAGCTTTATGTAGGGTAGTATTTGATGAATAAGTTATGCTTGAGGGCCTTTCTGAATTGGCATATGTTAGTTATGGCACGAATTTCGGGTGGTAGGGAGTTCCAGTGTTTTGGGGCACAGAACATGAAGGCTCTGTTCGCTGTTGATCGGCTACACGTTGTTATGGGATAACTAGCATGTTCAATTCTGCTGTTCTTCGTGGCCTGTTTGGTGCAAGTGGTTGTATGAGGTTGGAGAGAGAGGAAGAGGTGAGCCCCTTAGCTGCTTTGAATGTTAGCAGTAAGGTCTTGAAACTGATCCTTGCTTGAATGGGGAGCCAGTGTAGCTGTTTTAGAAGGGGTGTCACGTGGTCTCTCCTGGATGACCCGAGGAGTACACGCGCTGCACTGTTCATGGCCAGCTGCAGGGGGTTCAGGGTGGACCGGGGGAGTCCTTGTAGTATGGAGTTTGAGAAGTCGAAGTGGGGAAGTATAAGGGCTTGATAAATGGTACGGAAATCATCCGGTTCAAGTAGCGTGCGTAGGTGTCTGAGGGATCTGATTTTAAAGTAGATTGCCTTGACTGTATTGGCTATATGGTTCTTCATGTCAAGGTTTTGGTCTAGCGTTACTCCAAGGTAACGTATTGCAGGTTTCACTTGGAGTTGGGCATCCTTTACGTTAATACAACTAGGAGGGGTGAAGTTGGTGTTCCTCGAGACGAAAAGGACTTCCGTCTTTTTGTGTTGTATTCTCAGGTTTTGTGATAGGAGCCATTCTGATATGGTGTCGAAGTAGTTAGTCAGAGGGGTGAGGTCTAGGCAATCCAATGATATTGGCATATATAATAGCACATTGTCTGCATATATCATGTAACTGACATTGAAGGATCTGATGATGTCGCAGATGGGTTGAATGTATATATTAAACATCAATGCGGATAGGGAGGATCCTTGGGGTACACCTTGACTTTGTTGGAATGGTTCAGATGTCGCCCCGTCGACTCAGACATGCTGCCATCTACCGGAAAGGTAAGATTTGCACCATTCGAGTGCTGTTCCGCAGATGCCTTTTTCCCTTAGCCGGCAGATGAGAATTTCGTGGCATACCGAGTCAAAAGCCGCTGCTATGTCTAGAAAGACAAGAGCGAAACCCTGGCGTATGTTATCCACACCTGAGATTATGTTGTTGAAGAGGGTTGTGAGTAGTGTTTCCACTCCATGTGATTCTCTGACTCCATGGGGGGCCGGATCCAGTGGGGCTGAGGTGTCTATATGATCCTGTAATTGCCTGTGCACTATTTTCTCGATGATTTTTGCTAGCATAGGTATGCTAGATATGGGCCTGTAAGATTCCACCTTTTGAGGATCAAGTTTGGTATTCTTTAACAGAGGTCTTACAGAGGTCTGCTTGAGAATAGGTGGGAAAGAGCCAGTTGTAAAGGATTGGTTTAAGATTCTGTGATACTTGTGATTCTGTGATACTTGTTTATTTAATTATTTACTGTTTGTCTAACTGTTGTTTGTTTAATTATTTAGTGTTTGTCTTAGTGGTGTGCAAGTTTCAGCCTTCTCAGCTGTACTTACCTTGCCTCTCTCAACTGGGCTTTGTGTGGTAGCCATTTTGAATTAATCTCTCTCCCCAGAGCCTGTTGTTTGTTAAGCTTTTCCTGTCCTTGCCTGCCTGAGTGACTCCTCCCCCTGTGTGTGTGGTAGCCATTTTGAATTAATCTCTCTCCCCAGAGCCTGCTGTTAAGCTTTTTCCTGTCCTTGCCTGCCTGAGTGACTCCTCCCCCTGACCCCCTCCCCCTGAGGTATCCTGTAACCTTGTTCCTGTTTTCTCCACGTGTGCATAGGCTGTTTTAGTTTGCTTTTCTCTGATCAGAGAAAGGCTGAACTTTTACAGAGCTCTGCTAGTGAGTGGATTTTTGCCTCCTGGGACATCTTACTGTGAGTTCTAGCTGTTTATTTAATTATTTACTGTTTGTCTAACTGTTGTTTGTTTAATTATTTAGTGTTTGTCTTAGTGGTGTGCAAGTTTCAGCCTTCTCAGCTGTACTTACCTTGCCTCTCTCAACTGGGCTTTGTGTGGTAGCCATTTTGAATTAATCTCTCTCCCCAGAGCCTGTTGTTTGTTAAGCTTTTCCTGTCCTTGCCTGCCTGAGTGACTCCTCCCCCTGTGTGTGTGGTAGCCATTTTGAATTAATCTCTCTCCCCAGAGCCTGCTGTTAAGCTTTTTCCTGTCCTTGCCTGCCTGAGTGACTCCTCCCCCTGACCCCCTCCCCCTGAGGTATCCTGTAACCTTGTTCCTGTTTTCTCCACGTGTGCATAGGCTGTTTTAGTTTGCTTTTCTCTGATCAGAGAAAGGCTGAACTTTTACAGAGCTCTGCTAGTGAGTGGATTTTTGCCTCCTGGGACATCTTACTGTGAGTTCTAGCTGTTTATTTAATTATTTACTGTTTGTCTAACTGTTGTTTCTTTAATTATTTAGTGTTTGTCTTAGTGGTGTGCAAGTTTCAGCCTTCTCAGCTGTACTTACCTTGCCTCTCTCAACTGGGCTTTGTGTGGTACCCCCATCCCCCTGCTGAGGGTTCAGGACAGGGTACCTTGTAACTGCCCTCTTTAATAGGACTTATCTCCCCCCCTCCCTCCCCAGCACCCACCCACCCCTGGGGAAATTGTAGTTTTATAGGTACTTGGACATCTTAGAGGAAAGGGGCTGCTCTCAGGTGCAGCTCTTAATCCAAATCAGTCATACACAGAGGACCTGTGATTAATTAGCTTCAGGTACACAGGGTGTATTAGGGGTATTAGATACACTTTTATTAGTATAAGCATCTACACCAATCCTTATTATATACCGATTTAAAAGACCTAAACACAAGCTTTAAACTCAGATGCAGTCAGAGGTCCAGCAACGAGATGGGGGTTCTCCAGTCTTTTGCATCGAGTGTCACATGTATGATTATCTCCCAGTTGGTGAGAGGTCCTACATATGCACTAAGTGCAGGGAGCTCTTTGCTCTCAGGGAACGAGTCCGTTCTCTAGAGGCTAGAGTAGCAGACCTGGAAGACATAAGAAAGACAGAGAAGTACATGGACGAGACCTACAGGGATATAGTCCTGAAGTCCCACCTCCAGTCTGGCAGCATCCCTGTTGCCATGGAGGAGAGAGGTCACGTGACAGGAGAGCATCACCCTGGTGTGGCAGGAAGTGATCCTGTAACTAGGACCTGTCCTCCAGGTGATGTAAAACCCTCTCGCACCGAGGACGTTTCTCCAGGGCCATGCCCCCATGAGGGGAGGGTCAGGACAGCTGTTATAGTTGGTGATTCAATCATTAGGAATGTAGATAGCTGGGTGGCTGGTGGACGTGAGGATCGCCTGGTAACATGCCTGCCTGGTGCGAAGGTAGCAGATCTCACGCACCGCCTAGATAGGATCATAGATAGTGCTGGGGGGGAGTCTGCTGTCTTGGTACATGTTGGTACCAATGACATAGGAAAATGTGGTAGGGAAGTTCTGGAGGCTAAATTTAAGCTTTTAGGTAGGAAGTAGAAATCCAGAACTTCCAGGATAGCGTTCTCCGAAATGCTTCCTGTTCCACGTGCAGGACCCAAAAGACAGGCAGAGCTCCGGAGTCTCAATGCGTGGATGAGACAATGGTGCAAGGATGAGGGTTTTGGATTTGCTAGGAACTGGGGAACATTCTGGGGAAAGGGGGGGCTCTTCCGAAGGGATGGGCTTCACCTTAATCAGGATGGGACCAGACTGCTGGCATTAATCTTTAAAAAAGAGATAGAGAAGCTTTTAAACTAGAAAATAGGGGAAAGCCGACAGTCACCCAGGAGCGCACGGTTCGGACAAAGGTATCCTTGAAGGATACTACCAAAAGCAGTGAGGTTCCAAAAG
Organism: Ichthyophis bannanicus; assembly: GCA_033557465.1. NCBI lineage: Eukaryota > Metazoa > Chordata > Amphibia > Gymnophiona > Ichthyophiidae > Ichthyophis > Ichthyophis bannanicus. Next base: position 1,378,069,089 of record CM066033.1, on the reverse strand, counting down.
GGAGTATAGTAGCCCAAATGCCCTTGAGTAAGGAGCAGACAGAGCATAAAGATTCCCCATTACCCATGCCTACCAATAGCCAGATTAATATTAATAAAATACAGTCTCTAAAATGCTTGTATGCCAATGCTAGAAGTCTAAACAATAAGATGGGAGAATTAGAATATATAGCATTAAATGAGAGGTTAGATATGATTGCACTCTCAGAGACATGGTGGAAGGAGGATAACCAGTGGGACACTGTGATACCTGGATACAAACTATATCGTAATGATAGAGCTGAACAAATTGGTGGAGGGGTTGCACTCTATGTTAGAGAGGGCATTGAGTCAGAAAGGATTAAAGTTTTGCAGGGAACAAAATATGCTGTAGAATCTCTATGGATTGAAATTCCATTTATGAAGGGGAAGGTGATGGCAGTGGGAGTATACTATCGACCACCTGGCCAGAATGAACAAATGGATGATGAAATGCTCAAAGAAATCAAGGAAGCTAACAAAAGCCACAACAGAGTAGTAATAATGGGTGATTTCAATTACCCCGGTATCGACTGGGACAGTGTCACAGCAGGACAAGCTAAAGAGATAAAGTTTCTAGATGAAATGAATGACTGCTTCTTGGAGCAGCTGGTTCATGAACCGACCAGAGGGGAAGCCATACTGGACCTAGTCCTTAGTGGAACGCCAGATCTGGTGCAAGAAATAAGGGTGTTGGGACCACTTGGCAATAGTGATCATAGTATGATCATGTTTGATTTAATCAGTGGAGGACAGATAGTAAAGGAATCCACAGTACTACCTTTTAACTTTCAAAAGGGTGACTATGATAGAATGAGGAATATAGTTCGGAAAAAACTAAAAGGAGCGGTTCCAAAGGTTAAAGACTTACAGCAAGCTTGGGTGTTATTTAAAAATACTATCCTCGAAGCCCAGACCAGCTGTATTCCACGCATTAAGAAAAGTGGAAGAAAGTCCAAAAAACTGCCAGCATGGTTTAAAGGTGAGGTCAGAGAGGCTGTTGCTGCCAAAAGAGCAACCTTCAGAAAATGGAAAAAAGAGCCAAATGATGAAAACTGGAAACAGCACAAGCACTGGCAAGTTAAATGCAAAGCATTGATAAGGCAGGCAAAGCGGGAATTTGAGAAGAAGAAACTTGCTACGGAAGCAAAAACACGAAATAAAGACTTTTTCAAGTACATTCGTAGCAAAAGGCCTGTGAGAGAGTCAATTGGACCATTAGATGATAGAGGGGTAAAAGGTGCAATAAGAGGAGACAAGGCTATAGCAGAGAGACTGAATGAATTCTTTGCTTCGGTCTTTACTGAGGAAGATGTAGGGGTGTTACCCAAGACTGAAGTGGTATTTAAAGGTGATACTGCAGAGGAATTGAGAGAAATATCGCTACACCGGGAAGATATATTACAACTATTTGATAAACTGAATAGTAGCAAATCACCTGGACCGGATGGTATACATCCCAGAGTGTTGAAAGAACTGAAATATGAGATTGCAGACCTGTTATTGGTAATCTGTGAACTTTCATTAAAATCATCTGTAATACCTGAAGATTGGAGGGTCGCCAACGTAACACCAATTTTTAAAAAGGGTTCCAGGGGTGACCCGGGAAATTACAGACCGGTGAGCCTGACGTCAGTACCAGGGAAAATGGTAGAAGCCATCATAAAGAACAAAATTACACAGCATGTAGATAGTCATGGCCTAATGGGAGACAGCCAACATGGCTTTAGACAAGGAAGATCTTGTCTTACTAATCTGATATGTTTTTTTGAAGGTGTGCATAAACAGGTAGACAAAGGTGAGTCGGTTGATATAGTGTATCTGGACTTTCAGAAAGCTTTTGACAAGGTCCCCCATCAGAGACTTTTGGCGAAGCTAAAAAGTCATGGGATAGGAGGCAGTGTACTATTGTGGATCGGGAACTGGTTAAAAGATAGAAAGCAGAGGGTAGGGCTAAATGGCCAATATTCCCAATGGAAAAAGGTGAATAGTGGAGTACCCCAGGGATCTGTACTGGGTCCGCTACTTTTTGACATATTCATAAATGACCTGGAAAAGGGAATAACTAGTGAGGTAATCAAATTTGCAGATGACACAAAGCTGTTTAAAGTTGTTAAAACCCAAGAGGATTGTGGAAAACTGCAGGAGGATCTGGATAAATTGGAAGACTGGGCATCCAAATGGCAGATGAAATTTAATGTGGACAAGTGCAAAGTTATGCACCTAGGAAAGAACAACCCACACTATAGTTACAAGATGCAAGGCTCCACATTAGAAACCACCACCCAGGAAAAAGATTTAGGAGTCATCGTGGATAACATGTTAAAACCCTCCGCCCAGTGTGCAGCGGCGGCCAAGAAAGCAAATAGAATGCTAGGTATCATAAGGAAAGGGATGGAGAATAAAACAAAGGATATTATAATGCCTCTGTATCGCTCCATGGTACGACCGCACCTTGAATATTGTGTGCAATTCTGGTCACCGTATCTTAAAAAGGACATAGAGTTATTAGAAAAAGTACAGAGAAGAGCCACCAAATTGGTGAAGGGGATGGAAGGCTACTCCTATGAAGAGAGGCTAAAAAGGTTAGGGCTCTTTAACCTAGAAAAGAGGCGGCTGAGGGGAGATATGATAGAGGTGTATAAATTAATGAATGGAGTGGAACGGATAAACGTGGATAAATTGTTTACGCTATCAGAATATAGAAGGACTAGGGGGCATGTAATGAAGCTACAGGGTAAACTATTTAAGACAAATAGGAGAAAATATTTCTTCTCTCAACGTGTAATCAAACTCTGGAATCTGTTACCGGAGGATGTAGTAAGGGCTGTTAGTATAGCTGGGTTTAAAAAAGGTTTGGACAAGTTCCTGGAGGAAAGGTCCATAAACCACTATTAAAAAGGGACCCAGGATATCAATGCTTGGCCTAGTACAAGCACTGCAGAACCTGTGTCTTTTGGGGAAACTGCTAGGTACGTATGACCTAGATTGGCCACTGTTGGAAACAGGATACTGGGCTTGATGGACCTCGGTCTGACCCAGTATGGCATTTCTTATGTTCTTATGTTCTTATGTATGTGCTTAAATCATGGTAGTTTGATATTTTATGTGTGAAAATAGCCACTTATGCATGAACTTTAGGATGTGCTATTCTGAAAGTACGCACGTCGGGCCAATTGCACATATTTTTGGTGTGGATTTGCACAGGGGTGGAGTTTGGCAGAGAATGGTAGGGATACAAAATTATGCATATAAATTGTATAGTAACATAGTATATGACGGCAGATAAAGACCAGTATGGTCCATCTAGTCTGCCCAGCAAGATGGCAAGAGTAGGTGCACCTGCCACTCTGTGCAGGTCACACTCCCCATGCCTTTGTTTAGGGGTGAACCCACTGCTCCGTGCAGGTCACCCCTATTTGTTGAGATATAAGAGATAGTTTAGTTTACTTTGATTTTATCCTGTTGCTATAAAGGGAGCCACTATGTCTGTCCCATGCCATTTTGAATTCTGTCACTGTATTTGCCCCCACCACATCCATCGGCAGGACATTCCAAGCATCTACCACCCTTTCGGTGAGAAAGTATTTCCTGACGTTGCCTTTCAGTTTACACCCTTGCATTTTCATGTTATGCCCTCTAGTAGCACAGCTTTCCCGTCTTTGAAAAAGGTTTGTTTGTTTGTTCATTAATATTCTTTAAGTATTTAAAGGTCTGTCTCATATCTCCCTTGTCCCTCCTCTCCTCTAGTGTATACATATTTATGTCTTCAAGTCTCTTCTTATATGACTTATGGCAGAGGTTCCAAACAATTTTGATTGCCTTCCTCTGAACCGTTTTTGGTCTTTTTATATCTTTTGCGAGATATGGTCTCCAAAACTGAACACAATATTACAAGTGTGGCCTCACTGGCGACTTGTACAGTGGCATTAGCACCTCCTCTTTTCTGCTGGTAATTCCTTTCTGTATCAAACCCAGCATCCTTCTGGCACTGGCCACTAACTTGTCACATTCTTTCGCCACCTTGAGATCCTCATAAACAATCTCTCCAAGGTCCTTCTCCTAGTCCATGCACACCAACTTCTTGCCACCTATCGCATACAGTTCCCTTGGATTTCTGCATCCCAAGTGCATGACACTGCACTTCTTCACATTAAATCAGCTGCCAAGCATTAGACCATTCTTCCAGCTTTTGTAGATCTTTCCTCATGTTATTCATTCCCTCAGGAGAATCCACTCTGTTGCAAATTTTCATGTCATCTGCAAAAAGATAGACTTTTCCATTCAGTCCTTCAGCAGCCTGGGGCATGCTGTAATCACCTTCCTTTCATCCGAGTTCCATTTACCATCACCTTCTGTCATCTGTCAGTCAACCAATTTTTGATCCAGTTCATCACCTTGGGACCCATCCCCAGGCTGTTCAGTTTATTGATAAGACTCCTGTGAGAAAAAGTATCAAAACCTTTGCAGAAATATAAGTAGATCATATCAATTGCATGCCCTTGATCTAGTTCTCTGGTCACCCAGTCAAAAAACTCAATCAGATTTGTTTGTCATGATCATCCTTTGGTAAACCATGTTGCCTCGGATCATGTAACCTATTGGTTTTGAGAAAGTCCACTATTCTCTCTTTCAGGAGCACCTCCAATCCTTTTCCCGCCACCGAAGTAAGGCTTACTGGCCTGTAATTTGTCACTTCTTCCCTATTGCCACTTTTGTGAAGAGGTAACACATCAGCACATCTCCAGTCCTGTTGAACTTCTCCTGTCTCCAAGGATCTATTAAAAACATCCTTTAAAGGCCCTGCAAAGACCTCTCTGAGTTCTTTCAGTATCCTTGGATGTATCTCATCCAGTCCCATGGCTTGTCCACTTTCAATTTTGAAAGCTGTTCAAACACATCATCTTCAGTGAATGGTGTAGTATCTACTCCATTCCCACTGGTATATTTGTCAGTCACAGGTGATCCTTCTCCAGGATTTTCTTTAGTAAAAACAGAACAGAAGTTGTTTAGCATTTTTACTTTTTCAATGTCACTTTCCAAGAATCCGTTCTTGGCACTTTTGAGTCTTGTGATTCCACCTGTGATCTGCCCCTTCTCCAGAATATACCTGAAAAAGTTTTGTATCCATGCTTCAGATCTTTAGCCATCTTTTCTTCTGCCTTGGATTTTGCTATTCTTATTTCTCTTTTTGTCCTTTTAGCTTTATCCTGTATTCTGTTCTGTGTTCCACTGTGTTTGGGAACTTCTGAACTTTGTGCAAACTGCAGGGTTTTTTTCTTCATTTGTGTAGCTATTTCTTTGGAGAACCAAACAGGTTTCCTTTTCCTCTTGTTTTTATTTACTTTCCTTACATATGTATCTGTTGCCCCTTTTATTGCCTCCTTTAGTTCAGCCCATTGCAATTCCACTTCCCTTACCTCCTCCCACCCTGCCAACTTCTCCTTCAGGCATTTGGCCATTTTACTGAAGTCAGCATTTTTGAAGTCTCGGACTTTAAGCTTGCTGTGATTGGATTCTGCCTTGATTTTTATCTCAAACCTCACAGTGCGATGATCACTGCTGCTCACATGGGCACCCACCTGGACATTCAACACACTATCTCCGTTGGTGAATAGTAAATCCAGGATCAAACTTTCCCTGGTCGGTCCCATCACCAAAAGGCATCTACAAATCTTTTTACTTCTTTCCAGATTTGCAGAAGGAATACTCCAATCCACATCAGGTAGATTATAATCACGTCCCCCTCCATGGCTACCTTTGCAATATCAATAATCAAGTCTCTATCCATTTCTTTGGTTTGAGTTGGAGGCCTGTAGACTACACCAGAATGGATGATAGTGCCACAGCGTTTCTTCTTTTTTCCACATGCCCTGCATTTTGGCAGCTGTAATACTGCTTTTGACATGTAGGGCTATTCCTCCTCCTTTTCTGCCTTGTCTATCTCTTCTAAATAAATCATAGCCAGATATGACTATATCCCATTCATGCAACTTGTTAAGCCATGCTTCTTTAATGGCCACAATGTTCAAGTCCATTTCCACCATTAGGGCTTCCAGGTCAGGAACTTTGTTGGCTAGGCTGCTAACAATTATGTCATTGTTAAGTGCCTTTGGGTTGATGTTGATTCATGGTGACTCTGTGGATAGATGTCCTAAATTGTGTTCAGTCTTTAGTAAGGCAGTTAATTGCTGATAGCTGGAATTTCATAAGGAATCATCCTATCATAAAAGTATGCACATTGTTTGAATGGTGCGTACTTTCGCTGTGGACATGCAGATGGATAGAGTTAGGATGCAGCATGAGCGGTGCAAGCAAGTATGCATGTTGACTGTTGTTGCTGTTATTAAGTGCCATCGAGTCGATGCCAACTAATAGTAACCTTCTGGATAGCTGTCGTAAAGTGCATTTGGTCTTAAGTTATGCGGCTAATTGTTCAACGAGCTGCATCCATAACTGCTGTTATTGTATCAATCCATCATGTTAATGGCCTTTCTCGCTTGCATTGACTTTCAACCTTGACAAGCACAATGTCTTTCTCTTCACATGATGTGCTCAAAGTATGAAAGTCAAAGTCTAGTCATTTGAGCTTCTAAAGAAAGCTTATGTTTGATCTCCTCAAGTACCAACTGATTTGTTCTTAGGGCAAACCATGGTATACACAGTATTCTTTGCCAGCACCATAATTCAAAGGCAACAATTCTCTTCCTGTATTTTTTCTTTATTGTCCAAATTTTGCATCCTTATGACGTTACTGAAAATATTATAGTTTGAAAAAGTCAAATCTTCCTATGAAGAGATATGTCTCTGCATTTAAGAATCTTGTCTATGTCCATCATAGTTGTTCTGCTACGAGCAATGTGTTGGCGTTTCCTTATTATTGATCACAGCACATTAAAGTTATAACGGCGGCTACCAATTCTCCCATACCCTTTATCCGTGGTGGTGGTGTTGGTTTTCTACTCTCTCATTTCTGCCAATTTCAACCCCTCCTCCTGCCTCAGTCTCATTCCTTTCCCTACTTTGAAGTCCACTCTATCCACCTTTTTCATCCATTGGCTCTCCAGATAGCTGCCATTTATCGACCCCCAGACAAATCTACCTCTACTTTTCTCACTGACTTTGGCTTGTGGCTTTCCTTTTATTTATTTTATTTTATTTATTTAGCAAGCATTTGTAGCCCGCTCCTTCCAGCGATCAGAAGCGGGTAGGATTACTATTGTGAAACTGCCGAATCAAGGCAGGTACAAATTTTGTTTACATACAGATTGTCAGAAAAGCACATCATACAGAGTTAACACTTCTTAGCTATGGGGGAGTTCATTTACATATACATAAATACATATACCGGATAAGCTTTTTGGCCACAGTGGTCAGGGGCTGCTCCATCTGTGGATTTAGTTCAGGTTGAAATGAGATTGGAAAATGTGCGTTTTGAGTTTCTTTCTGAAGTCTAGAAGGTCATTGCTAGCTCGTAGTTCTGGTGGGAGTTGGTTCCACAGTGTTGGTGCCACATATGAGAAAGCCCTGTGGCTGGTGTTAGCTTTGGCAGATCTTATATCTGTTGGAGTGTGAAGGATGTTGGAATTGTGGGTTCTTCTGTTTCGGGTAGGAGGTTGCGATCTTACTAGGTTGTTGAGGAAGGAAGGTGCTAAGTTGTGGATGAGTTTGAAGGTGGTTGTTAGTATTTTGTATTTTGTTCGAGCTGTTATGGGTAGCCAGTGTAATTGAATTAGCACTGGTGTGATGTGGTCACTTAGATTTTTCTTCATTATGACCCTGGCAGCTACATTTTGTGCCATTTGTAATATGTTTAGGGTTTTTTTATCTTTTTTTATCTGGATTCATCGTCCCCCTCCCTTATTCTTGGTGATTTTAACATTCATGCTGATAACCCCACTGACCATTATGCTTTAAAGCTCCTTTCCCTTACCTCCTCGTTCAACCTCCAACTTTGCTCTACTGCTCCTTCTCATCAACAAAGTCACGCCTTGATCTTCTTTTCCTCTCTAATGTTTATCTTCTGATTTCAATTACCCCGGTATCGACTGGGTCAGTGTCACGGCAGGACATGCTAGGGAGATAAAGTTCCTAGATGAAATAAATGACTTCTTCTTGGAGCAGCTGGCTCATGAACCGACCAGAGGGGAAGCCATATTAGACCTAGTCCTTAGTGGAACACCAGATCTACTACAAGAGATAAGGGTGTTGGGGCCACTTGGCAATAGTGATCATAGCATGATCGCCATTGATTTAATTAGTGGAGGAGGGATAGTAAGGAAATCCACAGTACTACCTTTTAACCTTCGAAAGGGAGACTATGATAAAATGAGGACGATAGTTAAGAAAAAACTAAAAGGAGCAGTTGCAAAGGTTAAAGACTTACACAAGCTTGGGTGTTGTTGAAAAATACTATCTTGGAAGCCCAGACCAGCAGTATTCCACGCTTTAAGAAAAGTGGAAGGCAGTCCAAAAAACTGCCAGCATGGTTTAAAGGGGAGGTCAGAGAGGCTGTTGTTGCCAAAAAAGCATCTTTCAGGAAATGGAAAAAAGAGCCAAATGACGAAACCTGGAAACAGCACAAGCACTGGCAAGTCAAATGCAAGGCACTGATAAGGCAGGCAAAGGGAGAATTTGAGAAGAAGCTTGCTGCGGAAGCAAAAACGCGAAATAAAGACTTTTTCAAGTACATTCGTAGCAAAAAACCTGTGAGAGAGTCAGTTGGTCCATTAGATGATAGAGGGGTTAAAGGGGCACTAAGAGGCGACAAGGCGATAGCGGAGAGACTAAATGAATTCTTTGCTTCAGCCTTTACTGAGGAAGATGTAGGGATGTTACCCATGACTGAAGTGGTATTTAATGGTGTGGAAGAATTGAAGGAAATATCGATACATCGGGAAGATGTATTACAACTATTAGATAAATTGAAGAGTAGCAAATCACCTGGGCCGGATGGTATACATCCAAGGGTGTTAAAAGAACTGAAATATGAGATTGCAGACCTGCTATTAGTAATCTCTGAACTATCATTAAAATCATCTCTAATACCTGAAGATTGGAGGATCACCAATGTAACACCAATTTTTAAAAAGGGTTCCAGGGGTGATCCGGGAAACTACAGACCGGTGAGCCTGACGTCAGTATCGGGAAAAATGGTAGAAACCATCATAAAGAATAAAATTACTCAGCATGTAGATAGTCATGGCCTAATGGGAGACAGCCAACATGGCTTTAGACAAGGAAGATCTTGTCTTACTAATCTGTTATATTTTTTTGAAGGTGTGAATAAACAAGTGAACAAAGGTGAGTCGGTTGATATAGTGTATTTGGACTTTCAGAAAGCCTTTGACAAGGTCCCTCATCAGAGACTTTTGGCAAAACTAAAGAGTCATGGGATAGGAGGCAGTGTACTACTGTGGATCAGGAACTGGTTAAAAGATAGAAAGCAGAGGGTAGGGCTAAATGGCTAATTTTCCCAATGGAGAAAGATGAATAGTGGTGTACCCCAGGGATCTGTGCTGGGTCCGCTACTTTTTGACATATTCATAAATGACCTGGAAAGTGGAATAACAAGTGAGGTTATCAAATTTGCAGATGACACAAAACTATTTAAAGTTGTTAAAACCCAAGAGGATTGTGGAAAATTGCAAGAGGATCTTGATAAATTGGAAGACTGGGCATCAAAATGGCAGATGAAATTTAATGTGGACAAGTGCAAAGTTATGCACCTAGGGAAGAACAACCCAAACTATGGTTACACGATGCAAGGTTCCACATTAGGAACCACCACCCAGGAAAAAGATTTAGGCGTCATTGTGGATAACATGTTAAAACCCTCGGCCAAGTGTGCAGCGGCGGCCAAGAGAGCAAATAGAATGCTAGGAATGCAATGGAAAATAAAACAAAAGATATTATAATGCCTCTATATCGTTCCATGGTGAGACCGCACCTTGAATATTGTGTTCAATTCTGGTCGCCGTATCTTAAAAAGGATATAGCGTTATTAGAAAAGGTTTAGAGAAGAGCCACCAAAATGGTAGAGGGGATGGAAGGATACTCCTATGAAGAAAGGCTAAAAAGGTTACGGCTCTTTAACCTGGAAAAGAGACGGCTAAGGGGATATATGATAGAAGTCTATAAATTAATGAACGGAGAGGAAAGGGTAAACATAGATCAATTGTTTACGTTCTCAGAATATAGAAAGACTAGGGGACATGCAATGAAGCTACAAGGTAAACTATTTAAGACTAATAAAAGAAAATATTTTTTCACTCAACGTGTAATCAAACTCTGGAATTTGTTACCGGAGGATGTAGTAAAGGCTGTTAGTGTAGCTGGGTTTAAAAAAGGTTTGGACAAGTTCCTGGAGGAAAGGTCCATAAACCATTATTAAGAAGGGACCCAGGATATCAATGCTTGACCCAGTACAAGCATTGTGGAACCTGTGTCTTTTGCGGAAACTGCTAGGTACGTATGATCTAGATTGGCCACAGTTGGAAACAGGATACTGGGCTTGATGGACCTCGGTCTGACCCAGTATGGCATATCTTATGTTCTTATGTTCTGCACCTCAGTTCTTCCCTTATTTGGCCATCACCTACTAAGCTTCACTCTTCATCATTCCATGCCTCAATCTCGCACAGTTTCATCCAACCTCTTTAGAAATCTGCATGCTATCGACCCATTGGCTCTCTCCACTATTGTCTTATCATCTCTTTCCTCCACTATGTCATCTAAATCTGTTGATGAGGCTGTGGTTTTCTACAAGTCTGCATTCTTCTCTGGTCTGAATGCCCTTGCTCCGCCCATGTCACATTCTGTGATGTGCACTGCACCTTAGCCTTGGCTGTCTTTGACTACTTGTTATCTACATTCATGTGCCCGCTCAACTGAGCGTATTTGGCTCAAATCCCGCATCCTTGATGACTGTCATAGAGAGCGTTTTGGTTTCCTGGACCACGGGATGCTGTTCCAAGTGTTGCAGAGCAGAGATGGGGTCCATCTGTCCAAGAAAAGTCGACACATCTTCAGTAGTAGACTGGCTAATCTACTGAAGAGGGCTTTAAACTAGATTCGTTGGGGATGGGTGAAGACAGCCCCCAGGTAAGTGAAACATGGAAATGGGCAAAAGGGGTAACATATGGAAAGTAGTGTGTATAAATGCCCACAGCATGGGAAATAAGATTCCTGATGTTGAAGCTTTGATGGGAGTGGCTGACTTGGATTTAGTGGCAGTTACAGAAACATGGTTCACAGAAAACCATGACTGGGATGTAACTAAACCAGGCTATACTTTATTCAGAAAGGACAGGGTAGGAAGAAGGGGAAGAGGAGTGGCACTATATGTAAAAAAAATAATATTAAAGCTTTGGAATTACAGAGCTTAAAAGGGAGAGAGGAGGCACTGTGGGTTAAACTAGAAAGAGGGAAAGAGAAATCTATTTGCATTGGCATGATATACAGACCTCCCTCACAAGAGGAAGAAGTGGACAGAGAGTTAATTGAAAACATATGTAGTATTATTAGGAAAGGGAAGTGCTACTGATAGGGGATTTCAATATGCCAGATGTTGATTGGCACATTCCTGCTGCAGTATCATCTAGAAGTAAGAAGATCCTGGATTCTCTACAGGAAGAACTATTCAGGCAATTGGTAATGGACCTCAGACGTGAAGGGGCCATATTGGACTTGGTGCTTACCAATGGTTAAAGTGTTTCTGATGTTATAGTGGGAGATCATTTTGCATCCAATGATCACCAGATGGTGTGGTTCGGTATTAGGCTGTTAGAATCCATTCAAAAGCAAGGGTCTTAGACTTTAGGAAAACTAACTTTGCCAAGATGGGCCAATACCTCAGGGAGTCGTTAGCGGGATGGGAACAGCTGGGGTATGTAGAAAAACAGTGGGCAAAACTGAAAGGGGATATTTTAAGGGCAACCAACCTTTTTGTTAAAATGGTAAATAAAAGTAAAAGGAAAAGAAGACCACTATGGCTTTCAAAAGAAGTAGCTGAAAAGGTGAAGAAAAAGAGGGAGGCCTTCATGAAATACAAGAGATCACAGAGAGAGGAAGACAGGCATCTGAATTTGGAAAAACTTAGAGAAGCTAGCAAAGTATTCATGAAGGCAAAGATTGAAAAGGAGGAGGAAATAGCCAATGCAATAAAATGGGGGGATAAGACATTTTTCATATATATTAGTGAGAAGAGGAAGGGCAAGAGTGGTACTGTCAGACTCAAGGGTGCAGGGGAGGAATATGTAGAAGCTGATAAGGATAAAGCGGAATTGCTTAACAAATATTTTTGTTCTGTGTTCACAGATGAAGAACCAGGAGCAGGACCTCAGAAAACACCCACAAATAGGAACAGAAGCAAAACACCCACAAACCCACCCTCAGAAAACACCCACAAATAGGAACAATTTTCAAAAGACTGTGTTCGTGAGAAACTATCTCAACTTAAAGTAGACAAAGCAATGGGACCAGATGGGATACATCCGAGAATACTGAGGGAACTTGGGGACGTTCTAGCAGCTCCACTGACTGACCTTTTCAATGCCTCGTTGGAGTCAGGAGTGGTGCCAAAGGACTAGAGAGAGGCTCATGTGGTGCCTTTACACAAAAGCGGAAGTAAGGATGTGGTTGAAAACTACAGGCCGGTTAGTTTTACTTCGGTGGTGAGTAAATTATTGGAAACGCTGCTGAAAGAGAAAATAGTGAGGTTTCTGGAGTCCAGCAGATTACAGGATCTGACGCAGATTGGATTCACCAGAAGCAGGTCTTGTCAGACAAATCTGATTGATTTCTTTGCCTGGGTGACCAGGGAGTTGGACCAAGGGAGAGCCCTAGATGTGGTACATTTAGATTTCAGCAAAGCCTTTGACATGTTCCTCACGGGCGACTTATAAACAAATTGAGTACCCTAGGGATGGACGCTAAAGTTACTGTTTGGGTTAGAAACTGGTTCAGTGGGAGGCGACAATGGGTACAGGTAAATGGAGCTCACGCTGAGGAGGAGGAAATTGCCAGTGGTGTGCCCCAGGGATCTGTCCTTGGTCTTATTCTTTTTAACATCTTTGTTAGTGATATAGCAGAAGGGCTGTCTGGTAAGGTTTGCCTCTTTGCGGATGATACCAAAATCTGCAATAGAGTTGACACCCAGGAAGGTGTAGATAACATGAGGAGGGATCTAGCTAGGCTTGAAGAATGGTCTAGAATTTGGCAGCTGGGATTTAATGTTAAAAAATGCAATGTTATTGAATGTCTTTTGAATATCGGGCTCCATGTGGTTTATGTCTGCCCAACCAAACCAACTGCTGAACTCTACATTCCTTTCTTCTCCCCCCATAGATCATTGGTGCTTGTTACATACTTTCTTGAATTCAGATACTGTCCTTGTTTCTACAACTTCCACTCATCCCACACCCTTTCTCTAAATAAACATATCTCACCCTAGTTTACACTAGGGTTGCAAAAGAGGGGATAATGTACTTTAACTCATCACTCCATCACCAATCACATTAGTGTTTCTGAACATTGACCTCTTTAGCTTTTCTAGTTTACAAATTGTATGAATGCAGAGTGTGATTATGTTGAAGAGAGAGCCTCGTAAATCAGGGCCTGTAGTATATTAACAGCATATTTTAAATACACAGCGGGCCCTGTTTTTGGAAAGAGAAGATAGTCTAATTACAGAAGCTCATGCAATTTTTCTAATTCTAGTTAAGTTTGAGTGAGTATGTAGCCCCTCTATCGTGCCCATGGGAAAAAAAGACACTTGGAAGCATTCCTATAGAGTGGACTGGAGATGGCCAATTCTTTTACTAATTATGCACATCTAATTTAAAAGCTTTCTGAGAAATGCACAAAGCAGTCCGAATAAAACCTTCCCACGTTTTTTTTGCTGAGAAAGCAAATTGCTAAAAACATAACTCATGAACCAACATAAAAAGTTAAAAAAACTAAAAAATATCTTTTATGTAGAGAAATAAAAATAGGATTACAGGGTATAAAAAAAATGAACTAGAACTATTTTTGCATAAGTGAAACGGAACGATTATATTATTTTGCTATGTGCAAATTAATTTTGAAGACTGCAGAGCCACATAATAAATTACTTTGGCCCTTTATCTGCTATTCTAAGAAATATGTCTGAGTTGTACAGGGTGTAGCAAGGTCGTCTCCTCAAGATGTACAGTAAAGATGATTCAGGGGTAAGAGCAGAACAACCTATCCTATGCAGGCTTTCAGAACTAGGGCTTTAGAGCTCTGTTTTCAAACAGACACTGAGCAAATGAGATACTAGTGATGCTGACACCTTCCACAAGTGATGCACCTTGCTCTTGTAGAAGATGCAATTTCTGCATTTAAGTATTTATTTCATTATTCATCAAATGCATATGCTTGTGTGAGAAGTTCTGAAATATCTTAATCCTACCCTTGTCCTCAATGTTTATCTTTTTGTAAATAGCTAAGAAATCCAGCTATCACTATGCCTATGCATAAGTGTATACTGGTATGTATATAGTTCTGGTTTCAACTAGTTCCTAGTTCCAATTATGTTATTGAAGATGTTCCATATTTCATGGAGTGGAGGAGTGGCCTAGTGGTTGGGGCAAGGTACTTCAGGTTGGCAGGTCAGGGGTTCAAATCCCACTAGAGGACAGCAACCTTGGGCCAGAAGGACTGGGTTTCTAGTCCCACAGGTGCTCCTTGTGGTCTTGGGCAAGCCACTTAACCCTCCATAGCCCATGTTCCCTGTAAAATAGTTATCTCCAAATTATAATGCCCTGTTCAATGTAATTTCAGTTTGTTCAATGTAAACCGCACTGATGCAGAATAGTGTGGTATATAAGAGAACATAAATAAATAAATTGTTCCATGTAAACCACCCCTGATTGCTGGAAGGGGCAGCATAAAAAACTGTTCAAAAATAAATGAACCTTGTCTAAACCAGGCTACTCTGAGAACTGATGGCTTTTGCACAGATGCCTATTCCTAAACATCAGAAGTATGGAAGGCATCTTATGCTGGTTAGAAATACTCACACCTACTACAAAGGAAGCACTTGCCTCTCTGAGTTCAGGAGCGAAGCATCATTTTGGCCAATACACTAATTAGATATGGCTATGAAGGACCTACACAAGATCCTCAAGAGCAGAGATGTCTCTCTCTATACAAAGATTTGACATGTCCAGGCCATGTTATTTTCAATAACGTCATATGGACTCGAAAGTTGGACAGTGAAAAAGATAGGAAGAAAATTGATGCCTTTGAATTATGGTACTGATGACAAACACTGTGTATATCATGGACTGCCCGAAGAACAAACCAGTCAGTACTAGAGGAGATCAAACCTAAGCTTTCTTTAGAGCTCAGATGACAAGACTTCTACTTTCATGCTTTGGACACATCATGTGAAGAGAGAGATCATTGGAGAAAGATGTAATGCTTGGCAAGGTAGAAGGTCACCGTAAAAGAGGAAGGCCGGCAATGAGATGGATAGATACAATAACAGCACCTATGGATACCACTCTATCAACAATGAGCCGCTTGGCTGAAGACCGAACAAAGTTTAGGTCAACTATCCAGAGAGTTGCCAGGAGTTGACACTGACTCGATGGCACTTAACAACTCACTAATTAGGTAAATAACTTCCTGACAGCTTTACTCAACTGAGGCTGCCTGCCCCTCAAGTACTCTCACCTGATTTATTGCCTTCCTCCTGTTTTACAATTGGTGAAGCAATCAATAAATCCTCCTTGGACTCAAATCTGCTGACTAGGACAAGCCTTTTGAAATTATGGGACATGTTTACTAAAAAGTGCTAATTCAGGGTACAGTAACACCCCCCAAAAATTATCACTGGAGTTGGTGTAGATCCACTCTAGCTGATTGGGGGCATACCTGGCATAGCCCCCTGCAGTTATTGTGGGGAGATTCACCTCCCTGCATTAAGCAGCAGCCACATCTAACATGGGTGCATGTACTGCCAGCCACTGAGGAGGCAGTAAATGCATCTGGGCCAATGGCAGCAATCTCAGTTAGCACACACCAATGATGGCTGATCTAAATGAGATCTGCTTTCAGTGACTACATTCTGACCTTAACTTGTGCTAACGTTTAGAATGGAACCTTTACCACAATGTCCTGAGCTGTCAGAATGGTACACATAATATAAGAAACAAGATTCAATTTTCTTGGCACCTAGACAACTTGAAGAGCTTATAATTATGACCCTTATTTTAGAAGCATCTCCACAAGTAAATGGCAGTTTTTACATGTATAGATCAGCTACTCATGCAAAGAGTAATTTTAGAAAGCCTCTCTTTGCATATGGAGATTTTAAGGGGCGTGGTGTAAGTCTGCACAATTAAATGTAGCCACTTAGCAAAAACTTAAGTAGATAAATCCAGCCATTCAGAATAGTCAGTTTAGACAGTCTTTTGTTTATCTATTTCTTTGTTTAAAGCATAGTTGCTCACCTGTAACAGATGTTCTTTGGGGACAGCAGGAATCAGTTCTCACATATGGGTGATGTCGGCGCCAACGGATCCCGCGTGGTAATCTCTCCCCAGCTTTCAAAAAAAGCGTTTGGGAGATATACCATGCATGGTCCCCTTCCTGCCTAAGGGTGCCATCTTGCCTCAGTGTGATTTCATAGCTCAAGACGGCAAAAAGAAAAAGCAACTTCACGGGGAGGAGGAAGGGTTGTGAGGACTGATTCCTGCTGTCCCCGGAGAACACCTGTTACAGGTGAGTAACTACGTTTTCTCCAGGAACAAGCAGGAAGTCAGTCCTTACATATGGGATCTCTAGCTACAGGCTATCGAAAAAAACTGTAAAAAGCCACGGGAGACCAGAAAAGGTGAACCGTGAGAAGCAGCAACTGAGTCAAGGACATCAGACTCACAAACTGCCCCAAGTGTCAAGCAAGGAACCAGTTTTCCAGTAGCCTGAACACCACCTTTGGGAGAAACTTGGGATGTGTGCAGAGCATGTTATTGTAGAAACTCGTATAAAGTGGGTGAGCCACCAGGGCTTGGAGCTCGCTGACCCTGTGAGCTGAGATGAGCGCCACAAGAAAGACCATCTTCCAAGATAGATATTTAAGGTGGCATGAACCAAGAAGCTCGAATGGTGATGCAGTGAGTTTTAAGAGAACTACATCGAGGTGCCACTCTGCTGCCGGGAGGAAGGGGAACGGGTGGCTTACAGAGAAGTAAGCCCCACAAAAATTGAATCACAAGGGGCTGGGTGGAGAGGGACTTGCCCTCAAAAGTGTGCAGAGGTGTACTCTGACTGAGCTGGACTTCAGCCCTGCCAGGGACAGGTGAAGTAAGTACTGGAGGACCAGCTGGATCGAATAGGAGAAGGGGTTAATCCGCCTCTCCGCACACCAAACTGAGAACCTTCGCCACTTGAAGGCATAGGCCTGGCGGTGGAATGCTTATGAATAGCCAAAAAAATCTTCTTCCACTTTGCTGAAAGAGACCAAGGTGGGCCAAGGCTTCCATTTCAGCAGAACAGGGACCCCAAGTTGAGGAGCAGGAGGGAGTCATCCCCCTGTGAGAGTCAACTTGGGGGCCACCAGTATCACTATGGCTCTGTATGTTGGACCCTGAACAGCATCTTGGCGATCCACGGGATGAGGAACGCATCCGCTACCACCTGCAAGGGATGTGGCTGCTTGGAGCAGAAGTGGGGTAGCTGGGCATTGGATAGGCTGGTGACAAGGTCCACCTGTGGGAGCCCCAAGAGATGGAACAGTTGAGCAGCGACCTTGGGGTCCAGCCACCACTCATGTGGTTGGAGGACTTGGCTGAGCCTGTCCGTCAGGACGTTGTTCTGGTCCAGGAGGCAGACTGCCACAGGAACATTCTGCTGCTGCTGGCAAAGGAGCAAAGGCTCACCACCTCTTAGCACAGGAGGAATGACCCCATCCCTCTCTGCTTGTTGATGTAAAACATCACCACCTGGTTCTTGGTCTGGATCAGGGCCGCTTGATTTTGAAGGTGGTGAAGGAACGTCCAGAGGACGAGCATTATCGCTTGGAGCTCTTATCTGCTGGAGGATCTCCTCCTGTGACCAGCTTCCCTGCATGTGGAGGTTGTTGCAATGGGCTTACCAGCCCAGTTTGGAGGCATGCGTGGTGAGAATCCTCTGAGGGTCGGGGGCCTGGAAGGGCATTCAGGTCTACAGGTTCTGGTGCTGCCGCCACCAGTTGAGAGAGTTTTTCAAAGAGCGGGTCATGACTACTCTGTCCTGTAGGTGCCCCACTGCCTGTAACCACTGGGAGCTGAGAGCCCAGTGGGTCCAGGGTGATGTATGCAGTGGATGCCATGTGGCCCAGAAGGCGAAGCATGAGGTGGGCAGAGGCCAAGGGTTGACTCTGGACGTCCCTGCGAGCACATGGAGGCACTGGATCCTGTCCAGAGGAAGAAAGGCCTTGGCCTGGACGGTGTCCAACACTGCCCCTATGAACTCCAGGCATTGTATTGGCTGGAGATGGGACTTTAGGTAGTTTATGACGAACCCCAGGTGTTCCAGAAAGAGGATGGTGTGGGCTGTCGCCTGATGGACTTCTGCAACAGTGCCACTGCCTTTTATAAGCCAGTTGTCCAGGTACAGGAAGAAATACCCCTCTGGAGAAGCAAGAAAGCGGTGACCACTGCCAAGCACTTGGTGAAGACCCTGCCAAGTAGAGGCCAGACCAAAGAGGAGAATCCTGTATTGATAGTGGCAGCCTCTCACTATGAAACAGAGAGAGGTACTGCTTGTGACGGGGGTGGATAAGGAAACTTGGGGAAACTGCTAGGTACATATGACCTAGATTGGCCACTGTTGGAAACAGAATACTGGGCTTGATGGACCTTGGTCTGACCCAGTATGGCATATCTTATGTTCTTATGTGTGTGTAGGCATCCTTTAGATCCAAGAAGCATAGCCAGTCTCCCTGCCAGAGGTATGGCAGCAATGTTCCAAGGAAGAGCATCTTGAATTTCTTCCTCACTAGGAGCCTGTTGAGGTTTCACAGGTCTAGGATAGAGCAAAAGACCCGGTCCTTTTGGGCACCGAGAAGTAGTGGGAGTAGAACCCTTTGCCTCTGAATTTGAGAGGATTTATTTATTTTTATTTATTTTATTTATTTATTTAACTGTATTTATATCCTGCTTTTCACCGGGTCAAAGCGGTTGGATGGATGGATTCAACCACCCTCTCTGCCATGAAGTTTGTGAGTTCTTGCTGAAGCAGGTCCCAGTGAAGGGGATGCATCGGGAGCTTTTCTGGAAAGACATCTGTTTGAGGTGGAGGAGGTACTCCTCCTTCACCATCTGCAAAGCCCACCCGTCTGTGGTGATGATGGGCCAGAAGTTGGCAAAGAACACCAGATGCCCCATGGTGTGCTGTGGGGCAGGCCCTTCTGGGGGAAGAGAGGCTATGCCCCAGGAGTAAAAAACCCCTCCCACAGGATGCACCTGAGGTGTGGGCTGGGGCTTGGAGGCCTTAGGTTTATGAGGGCCATGCCCCTATCCCTTGGCTTGGCCTGCTGGGGGAGCTGGGAAGGCTGAGTGCTGAGGGTAGTTTCCGTAAGCCTTCCTCTTTTTCAGGTAGAAAGACTTTTTGCCCAAAACCTTCCATCGGGAAAGGTCAGTGATCTTCTTGGAGAGCCCGATCCCGGTCATGAACTCGGATGCCAGCTCAGTGACCTTTTCTGTCATGGGTTTGCTGAAGAGATTCTCTCCCCAGCAAGGGACATCGACCAACTTGTCATGTACTCATTGCTCCAGGTCGGAAGATTGTAGCCAGGCATGGCAGCGGGCACTAATGCCCACCGTGGCTACTCTAACTGCCAACTCAAAGCTGTCAACTTGAAACACTCCCTGACCATGGAGACTAGAGTCCAGAACTGCTGAAGAGGTTCCTCAAAGAGACCAGCCACAAACCCAGTGAACTCCTTCACCGTGTCCTGTAAGTACATGCCCATGTACAATTGGTAGGCCTGGATTCAGCAGACGAGCATCAAGCCTGGAAGCATTTCCTGCCCAGGGCGTCCATAGTGTGGGCTTCCCTACCCGGGGGCACCAAGGAGTGTGTTTTCTGGTTCTTAAGCCTCCACATGGCTGACTCCACCACCATGGAGTTATGGGGCAGTTGAGTTTTCTGGAAGCCAGGGCTCTGGCAGACCTGGTACATTGAGTCCAGCCATCTGTTCACAATGGGAACCGAGGCCATGGTCTCCTACATTCAAAAGAGCAGCCATTCCAGGATAGGGGGAACCTGCACCGTAATGGCCTCTTTGGGGGGAGCCTCATACTAGAGGATCTCGAGGTCCTCTGCCTGAGGCTCCTCCTCAGACTTGGTGGTGAAGGCAAGAGCCTTCACCATGTCCCTCATGAAGTCCAGGAACTCGGGTGGGGGACCGGTGCTTGGTCGCTGGAGGGGAAGGCTCCGAGGGCATATCCCTGTGGAGCCGGGTATCCAGGGATTCATAGTCCTCGGTCTCCCAGTTGGACCTGGAGTCCAAGGAGACTGAAAATTCTCTGGGACTTGGGCTGGAACCCCAGCACTGATGACCTGGATGTCCTGAAACCCCTGCATCCTGAGTCGGGTGGGCTTAGTGGGACGTCCTCGGTCCCAACTCTAGGAGTGTCTCGAGGCTGGTGGCACTCGAGTATTGGCTCCACCTCTAGGAAAGCCCTTGTTGTGGAGGGACCGGTGGTTGGGATGGATGATCTGGAGGAACTGGGCATCAGAGCCCGCTGTTGGGTCATGAAGGCAAACTGAGCTCCATGCCCGAAGTCTCTGCAGCCCCCGGCATGGGTACCAAGGACTTCGGTCCTGACACTTGCCATCGAGGGGGTGTCCTCAATGAGGATGTCCACAGAGGACAGAGGACAATATCCCAAAACTGATGGCAGTTTCTCCCACCAGGGCAGCTTCTAAGGCCACTCCTGGCTATTGTTCTGGCCTTGCGTTGAAGGCTTCACAGACTCATCAACTGAGGAGGCCACTGATGATGTCAGGCTCTTTGAGGGGCATCCCTTCTAGAGGGAGCCCCAGCTTGGCGCTCCATGTCCTCGAGACTCTGAGGTAGCACAGTCGCTGCATGAGGAGGGGGCCTCCATGGCAGCCCTCAAGGGCACTGGTCCCGCAGATGACTCCGGTCTTATGAAAAATCGACTTGTGCTGCTTTCTGCAACCTCAGAGGGCTTTGGGAGTCATATGCTGGCAGAGACCACACACCAAGGCATCAAGATCCGGCCCGAGGCACCAAAGGCGACAATCATGCAGATCCATGTGCGACATGTTATAAGCGCAGTGGTCGCATGGCTTGAAGTCACTGACCGAGGCCATTGTGGGGAAGAAGGTTCCTGCGAGGTCAAAGTCTCTAGACTTGGCCAGAAAAGGCATGAAAACCTGCACACGGGAGGAGACTCCCGAAGAGGAAAAAGAAAAGAAAAGAAAAAAGAACCTGAAGAAAAAACGTGATGCCAAATGCAAGCGGACTTGGGAGACGGGAGGGAACCGGTATGCAACGGAGAAGAGTCGAAGAAAAAAGACAAGAAAAAAATCAACTCTTTCCAGAGGGAACATACACATGTCCGCTGGGCTCTGCGGAAAAAAGGAGACTGAGGGAAGATGGCACCCTTAGGTGGGAAGGGGACCACGCTTGCATGGTACATCTCCCAAAGGCTTTCTTTGAAAGCTGGGGAGAGGTTACCACACAGGTTCCATCGGCACCCACGTCACCCATATGTAAGGACTGACTTCCTGCTCGTTCCCAGAGAAAGGTTTCTATAGAGTTTTTATAAATACAGGGTCCGATATTCAAAGGGATTAACTTGGTTAGCAGACTTGCCAACTGTCTTAATCCCCCTAGCCAGGATATTCAGCGGCACTAACATGGTTAGTGCTGCCAAATATGCATAGGTGCTGCCGCTGCATCCTAATTAGTTAGCATCGGGTGGTCCTGGGAAGCACCCAGTGATAACCAGGCAGCGGTGATATTGAGACGCTACCTGATTATCGCCAAGTGGTGAAAGTCAGGCTCATTAAAGGCTGGCCTAACTTTTGCTGCTGACCCTAACCGGGCAGAGGCTGAATATGGGCTCCATCCGGTTAGCTTCAAGGCAATCCGAGCAAGCCAGATAATCAATGCTGGGGCCCGGATATGACCCTGGCATTGAATATCCGGGTTTAAAGTTCAGCAGTGGCAGCTAGCCATTTTAACAGCTCTCTAGCCACTGCTGTTGAATAATCGAGCCCAATCTGTTCAATATGGTTAACAATATAAAAACACTTATGACACAATACAACATGCACAAGGACACAACAACCCCAAATCACTTAAGCAAAGACATATCCATCAATTCCTAAAAGCAGTCCTACATCACACTAACACCTCTGGTCCTTGCTACTATCATCTTCCCAGTGGGAAACAACCATGGGGTTTATATTCAAAGGGAAATATCCAGACAACTGCTTCTGTTATCCAAATATTTCCTATGGATATTTAGTTGAACTATCTGGACACTGTCGCTGAATATCGTTACTGACTGCCCTAGCACTATCTGGATAGTACTGGGGTAACGTGTGGGCAGAACTTTAAACTTACCCATATAGCTAGCCGTGTCAATATTGCCTATCCGCTCTATCCAGATATTCAGGGCTGGCAACAACTGGATACCAGTGCTGAATATCCAGATTATATTTAAATGCCATGGCTGGCATTTAAAAAAAAACCCAGCCACTGCAGTGTTTAAATTGGCTTGCATGCGTTCAATTTCTTCTTAAATAATTTAAAATTTAGCTCCACTTTAATATGCAAGGACATCACGTTCCTTCGTTTCAGTACTATCACCGAAAACATCCTGTTGCTGAACATTCCTAACAGTTGGAGGACATAGGGGACTGTTTACTAAAGCATGGTAAAGTCTTGCAGTCACCACACATTCATTGCAAATATTAATGCGCAGCAAAACTGCACAGTGACTGTTGGAGCATTCCCTGCATCTGCCCATACAGTTGCTGCACAGTGTAAGCATTTGCCACAAGTGTGTTGTTGATAATGCTGTTGCATCTGTGCTATCAGCAATGCACTAAAGGGCCAGTGCAGCTTAAAAGAACTCCCCTTCGATTAGAAATCCCCTACCTTTCCTGACGCCCACTCCAGAAAACCCCTCATCCTCTGATATCTCTAGTAGTACACCTCCACTCCCTGAGACCCCCCTCGATTCTTAACAAGGTTTTTCCTGGTGGCTAGTGGGGGCAGAAATGACATCTCTCATCCCTAGTGGCAGTCTCGTGGTACCAATAACAGCCAAGCTGCCAAATAAAGGGTGAGTGCCTGTATTTTTGCAGCTTGACCCTTAGCAGTAGTGCCACGAGACCATCACTAGAGATGAAAGGTGACATTTTGAACCTGGCCACCAATGAAGCAGGAGTGTCCAGGGATAGCTTCTGCCCGCTCCCCCCACTAGTTACCCGGGAAACTCTGATAAGAGCTGGGGAAGCGGTTTGGGGAGTATCGCCAATAGTATAGATATACAATACTAGCTCCTCTTTAGAAGGAGATAAGTACATTCGTGCTATCTGCAGTAGTGACAGCTGTCTACACTCTTAAACCCACCCCCCTCCCCAATTCTACATCCATTTCCTGCTTCCTTCCAAGAAGTTACTCGGGGGTGGGGAAGAGGCGGCCCGGGGGGCAGAGAGTGGGTGGGCAGTGGGCAGTCACCGGCCCTGGACTTACAGGGCTGATTCTAATGTCAGCCCTGTATGTCCAGGGCCAGCGAATTGGCCGGGGAAGTTATTCCACCCCCAGGTTGGAATAACCTCCCTGGACATTTTCTTTTTCGCTTTGGGGCGCAAAAGGGGCTGGGGGGGGCAAAGTTAGGAGGCCGGATCGGGGTTTCAGGCTGCGGGGAAATAAATATGTGGGGCAGCGGCCGGCATCGCGGCTTTTAAATGGAGCCGCGGTGCCATGGCAATGGGACGTCATGGCGCCGTGGCTCCATTTAAAAGCCCTGGCTGAGTTAGCCGGGCTAGCTCTGTATGTGCAGGCTGGGACTGAATCGCAGTCCTGGCTTGCACATACAGTGCTGTTCGCGATTCTGATCCTGCAGGGCCCAGACGTATAAAGGAGATCTACGTCTTGAATGGAATTGGGCCATTAGTGTATGAACTAGTGTGTGCTAAGTGTCATGACCATGTGCTGATGTTACTATGGCCATGAACTAACCTTTATTGCGCACCAATTCACACAGTAACTACTTACTGCACTTTAGTAAACAGGCCCCACAGGTTGGCCTCACTATATGCTTTCCTTGAATGATCAAATAACAAGACTTTGGCTTTCATATTTTGGGCACGTCATGCCTAGAGGGAAAACATTAGAGAAAGATATCATGCTTGGCAAGGTTGAAAGTCAACGCAAAAAAGAAAGACCAGCAATGCGATGAATCGATACATTGACAGCAGCTGTGGATGCCACTCTGTCAATACTTAGCTGCCCGAGTGAAGATCGAACACAGTTTAGGACAGCAATCCATAGGGTTGCCAAGAGCAGACCTAGAATTGACAGCACTTAGCAACATAAAGATGATCATAAAAAACCTATTAAGTGGGAAAGTCCTTGTTTTGCTAGCTAGATAATTCCCTCATAGCTACAGAGACAAAATGGAAAAAAGCCCTTGGTACATTTGGTCCTTAGACATTTTCCTTAAATGTCTGCCACCATGTAGTTTTTGCCATTTGCAGTTCATTTTTAAATGAAGCCCAGAATGATTCAACAATTTGCTTCATTCATTACTGTTTTATGTTTAGGACACTTACCCTAAGAAATGCATCCAGGGCTCCATTTTCCATGTATTCTATCACAATCATGACTGGTTTCCCTAAAAGAGAAAAGCACAGAAAATATTAAGAGTGCAGACTTTAATTTGGGGTAATACCGGTCTAGATAACACAAAAGTTGCTGATCTGAAGGGTTGAAAAGCAGAAATGTGAATATTTCTGTAGTCTCCAGCTATGCTCCTGACATAAAATGAGGAATTTAAGGCCTAATTTATTAATCATTTTCCCTTCAGAAGTCCAAAAGGGTGTGTATTTTTAGCTATTTTACAGAGGCAGCATGAGTACCTACGTGCCCTTATAAAACGGACACCCAGAATCAGTGTATGGTGCATTACAGCTGCTCTAAAACTGGTATAAATGTGTGCACATAGTCATTTATTGTGCACGTATATTTCATAAATATATACGTACATCACAACTCCAGCTCCACTTCATCTAAACTATGTCCCCAAGAATGTCTGCACAAAGCAGGTGAACACTTTCCTTGTGTGTAATTTTTACACATGTAATAACTCACACAATTTTGTAAAAGCCCTTTTCCACATGTGAAACAGACTTTCTGGGTGGAAAATCTCTTTAAAAAAATCCCCCAAGATGTCATCATGCTGGTCCGACTTTGCCATATGAGCAGAAGGAAACTAAAACCATAGTGAAATGTTTCTAACATTTTCCGTGATCTTAGTCATTAATTTTAGCTATAGGATGCCAGCATAAAGCAAGTCCCAGGATCAGTGCCCTTCAATAAATAGACTTTTGAAACTTCATTTACAGATTTTATGAGTACAACAAGTAATCAATTAAAGAAAACTGATTATAATTCCAAGAAAGTAATCTATTGTCATAACCTCTTCTTATTTTAAAATTACTAAGAAATAAAAAGGAGGGTTGGGAGAGGGGAAGTCTTCATGAGCTGAAAATCGAAATGCTGGGTCAGCAGGAACATTTAAGATCAACATCGAACTAGGCAGATTTCTAGATTCATTAAACCCAAAATTTAGATTGAATCCAGATGTTTTGAACAATCTACTGAATGTGATTTTATTCCAGTGGATGTTGTCAGGAATTACTTAAATGGTGGATGTACGCAACTAAATTAAAACAACCCAATTTCTACTAATGTTCACACATCCGTAATTATCAGGAGATTGAAGGAGGAAAAAGGCTTTTATAAACAATAAATCTGAAAGACCAATAATATGCCCAGAATACGTGGTTTATGACAGAGGTTCATTTCAGTCATGGTATGCGTAAAACAAACCTATTTGGAGATGCTACTCTCAGAAAGCTTTTACTTAAGGTACAGAATAGGAAAACTATTCTTTTTTGGTCAATGGGCTTAATAACGTTCCATCTTTCTTGAGAAAAAAGCAAGATACTGAGCTGCATTCAGTTGGCTAAAAAAAACAAAAGCAGTCACAAGTTATCTCCCATGAAATAATCTCTCAATGAAAACATTATTTTAAAGAACATTCAGATTATGAGCTGCTGGCTGCTGTCATTTCGATCTAGCATAACATGGCATGTTCCCTTTCTTCCTACCTCTTGTAACAACACCCTCTAAGTGAACGACATTTGGGTGGTCAAACTGGCCCATGATGCTTGCTTCACAGAGGAAGTCTCGCCTCTGTTTTTCTGTATAACCCACTTTCAGCGTTTTTATGGCCACTGCAACATCTCTCTTGCCTGGAAGCTTTAGACGACCGCTGCACACTTCCCCAAACTCTCCTGAAATGAATAAGAACAACATAAACGGGTTTCAGATTGTATCAGTAGTTATTATTGTCTCCTCAGTGCTACATAGCTTTTTTTGTCATTGACTTGCCTGCTTCTTGGCTCTATTCCCAACTCTTATTTTTTCCAAATCTCCTCCTTTTCATACATAAAACAATTTCATTTTTTACATGTCTACTTTTGTTCTGAGGTACACGCCATCCTTTTGATGTGGTCCTATATGTTTTGCCAATTCCTTTTCACATCACACACTTCAACGGAATTCATAGCTTATAGAATGCAAAGCATACAGCAGAAGTAACCTTGAATCCAATATATTATGCCCTACAGTATTGGAGGACTGCTACAGCATGTTGGAGCTGAGTGCCAGCAGGGAAACGTCTCAGCTTAAATCTATATAACGGTTTAAGTGCTTTTGTAAGAAAAGCTTTTGAAAACTTCAAACACTCGCTTTGCCTTGGGAATGAAACAGAACCTAAAAAAAAAAAGGATGTAACTTAACGCTTGGTATTCGTCTAAGCGAAGACTGAACAGGTAGGATAATATCATCCCCTTGTTGTTCGACTAATTCCATAACTCTCGCAGTTAGCATCTCCTAGACCAGATGGCGGGCTCTGCAGGACTGCAAATGTCTCTTGTCCTGTGTGCCTCGGCTTTGATGATTTTTTTTTACATTTGCATTAATAGTAAGAGGCACTCTTGCCTCCGTTAAATGCAGTTGTTTTGCTCTGTTGTATTCTTATATTTCCCCCCCTGAAAAAAATCCCTAATAAAGAATAAATAAAAATAAATGACAACTCTTCTGTGGCCTAGCCATATTTAAAAGTGCGTAAGGAAAGACGAAGAAAAAAATAACATTTTGACGCTTCTCTTAATTACATTGTTTAGAAGAGCATTGCTCTGCACACAAGTCACCTCAGCCCCCCAGCCAGCAGAAACAAATGGTCCCATAGACATCTACCTACCTGTCTGACTGTTCCCTTTACCGACACCAGAAAGGAAAGATCCATGATCTATTAAAGCATCCCTGTCTTCGACGTCTGTCATATTGCCCAGCCATTAAAAAATCCAACCAGGAGGCACATCAACACTAAGGGGTCTGTTTACTAAAGGCCGGTGTTGTGCGGTCCGCGGTACCGAGCGGGTGCCGTATAAGGAGTGGGCGTTCCGTCGTGAAGAACAGAAGCTGTGATTGACAGATGCGGTAAGGTGCGCGGCGCCCGTGTGGTTAGTGCCCTGTGACATTACGGCGTTTGATCTGTGCACATAGATCACACTGCTCACGGTTTTTGGCTTCCACTATTGTGCTGCACATTGCTGACGGAAACGGTTTCTTTTCCCTGCACAGCACCTCTAACGCGAGTGTTTCACTGGCGGTAAATTTCTTTGCAGATTCGGGCACGCTCCTGTGCGGCGAGTCTCTCCCCTCCCACATTCCGCCCACTGACCCCGTCTCTCCGCCCCTAGGGGGCCTTCCTCCGCCCTCATTTCGCCTTGGCACGCCTCTTTCGCACATTACCGCCCCGCAAATGTGCGCGTTGTCGGCGCACGCTTGCGGGACCCGTTAATGTGCCGCGCACTCGTACGGGGCGCTTAAGAGCACTTAAATACATCTTTTAGAGCGCTCATGTGCGCCCCGTACATGTGCGCCGTTTAGTAAACAGACCCCTTAGGCTACAAAATTTATAAAAGCTGCTATTATAAAGCTATGTAGATGATAAACAGACGATAAGGAGAAAACAAGGGGCAAATATATATATACAAGGTGGCCCCAAAAAAGTGAGAACATCTCGTAAATTAAAAGCTTAAATAGCTTACTTATTTACCTTTTTTAGCTATATAATGTCTTTATTTCAACGATTTCCGGTTGCCATCTTTGTTTTTTTAATTTGTCAATCGTTTACATCTGTCTTTTTGAATTTTTAAATAACTTATATGCTACGAGATGTTCTCGCTTTTTTTGGGCCACCCTGTATATATATGTATTTAGCTCATGCCTCTTCAGTGGTAGTTCAAGTTGAGTTACATTCAGGTACCTAGGCTTCTCTGGAGAACTGTTTAAATTGCTATAAAGCTTGGTGGTAAGACAGGAGACAGAGAGCTAGGTATTGATGATGGAATCTTGCATGACCATTAATCTAGGGTGATAATGAATCAATGGGGAATGTACCAAAAGCTGACTTTGACAAGGCAATGCAGTTTCTATGGCTGGCAGCTGAGTTCTATATTCTTTGCACTGTTGACAAGAATAACTAGGCAGACTGGATGAGTCAATTGGTCTTTTTCTGCCATCATCTAATTTGTTATACTCTCCTTATCTCAAACAATGGATTAAGGAACACTGTGGATATGTACTTGACTCTTGTCAACTGAGATATAAACTTGCCTTTAGGGGTGAACCTGGTATTAAACTGGGAGTTCAACTTTAAACTGGAAATGCAACATAAGTTGCTTGCCAATTTTAATGCCAGCAGTACAGCTTTAACACTTTAAAGACAGTGTGGACACGCAAGCAAGAATACACGTTGACTAGAAAATATGACAAATTACAAAAGCACTTGCAAAAAGTAGGCATGGGCATTTATAGCAACCCTAGGGATGATCACTGCTTAATTTAATGCACATGCTATGCCACTTACACTAGTATTTTATAACGACAAGCAGGCACATATTTGAGTTTATAAAATAGGCTTGATTTTGTTGTTGTTGTTGGTGTTAAGTGCCATCGAGTTGCTGCCGACTCATGGCGACCCTCTGGATAGTTGACCTAAATTGTTTTCGGTCTTCAGTCAGGCAGCTCATTGTTGAGAGACTGTCACCCATAGCTGCTGTTATTGTATTGATCCACCTCATTGTTGGCCTTCCTATTTTGTATTGACCTTCTACCTTGCCAAACATGATGTCTTTCTCTAATGATCTCTGTTTTCACATGATGTGTCCAAAGTATGAAAGTTGAAGTCTTGTCATCTGAGCTTCTAAAGAAAGCTTAGGTTTGATCTTCTCTAGTACTGACTGGTTTGTTCTTCAGGGACTCCATGGTATATACAGTATTCGTTGCCAACACCATAATTCAAAGGCATCAATTTTCTTCCTATCTTTTTTACTGTCCAATTTTCGCATCCATATGACGTTATTGAAAATAACATGGCCTGAATGAGTTGAATCTTTATATGCAGAGAGACATCTCTGCTCTTGGGAATCTTGTCTAGGTCCTTCATAGCCATTCTGCCAAGAGCAATGTGTCATCGGATTTCTTGAATGCTTGTTGCTTCTTTATTGATAGTTGATCCAAGTAGGTTAAAGTTTCCACTGTTTCAATTTCTTCTCCATCAACGATGAACTTATTGATTTTGCCAGTTGTCATGATCTTTATCTTCTTTACATTAAGTGCAGGCCCATTTTAAGACTATGTTCCTTGATCTTGAGAAGCAAATGTTTCAGATCGTCTTCGCTTTCAGTCAGTAATATGGTATCATCAGCATAGCGAAGGTTGTTGATGAGTCTTCCACCAATCTTCACACCTCTGTTGTCTTCATACAATCCTGCTTCTCTGATGATTTGTTTTGCATATAAATTAAATAGGTAGGGGGAGGGTATGCAGCCTTGTCATACACCTTTGCTGATTTTAAACCATTCTGTTTCTCCTTGTTCTCTCTGAACTGTTACTTCTTGATCAATGTAAAGGTTGTGCAAGAGAAAGTTCAGGTGTTCTGGTATACCCGTGCTTCTTAATGTGGCCCAAATTTCTCATGGTTTACACAGTCAAAAGCCTTGCTGTAGTCAATAAAGCACAAATAGATATCCATTTGGTATTCTTTAATCTTTTCAAGGACCCATCTCACATCCGCAATGATGTCTTTCATTCCTTGCCCTTTCCTAAACCCTGCTTGCACTTCAGGTAGTTCTCGTTCCAGGTATGGTTGTAGCCTCTGTTGAATAATCTTCAGTAGAATCTTGCTGGCAGGTGGGTCAGAGCGATTGTGCAATAATTTCCAGTCAATTGGATCACCTTTCTTTAGTATT
The DNA here is from genome assembly GCA_033557465.1 of Ichthyophis bannanicus. NCBI lineage: Eukaryota > Metazoa > Chordata > Amphibia > Gymnophiona > Ichthyophiidae > Ichthyophis > Ichthyophis bannanicus. The sequence continues at coordinate 1,378,038,463 of CM066033.1, read as the reverse complement.
GGTATAAACACAGATATTTCCAGTCAGTTGGCCATGATGTTGTCTTCCAAATTTCCTGGCAGAACCTTGTAAGTATGGTGACAGCTGCATCAGATTGCTGTAGTACTTCTATGGGAATGACATCAATGCCTGGTGCTTTGTTCTTTGATAAGGCTTTTGATGCTGCTTCGACTTCTTTTTTCATCACTAATGGTTCCAAATCAGAAGGTACAGGTTGAAAAGGCTGTTGGTCCATTTGATCTTTATCATATAATAACTCTGTATATTTTTCCACTTTTTCTTGATCTCCTCAGCATCATTCAACATATATCCTTGAGCACCTTGTAACATTCCAATTTGAGGCTGGAATTTTTTCTTTAACTCTCGCTTTAGGAAAGCCGATCTTGTTCTTCCTCTAATAGTTTCCTTCCATGTATCACTGTAGTACTTCTCCTTGTCTTGTCTTGCTGCAGTTGGAAACCTCTCTTGAGGTCTGCGATTGCCTCTCTTTCTCCTCTGGCTTTAGCTTCTCTGCATTTCTGGGCAATTTTCAGACTTTCTTCGGTCATCCATTTTGGCCGTTTTTGCTTTTTCACCTTTTGTAGAGACTTCTTGCTTTCTTCCAACACAATCTTTTTGATGTCATCCCATAACTCTTCTAGAGCTCTGTCATTTGTATCTAAATCAGCAAATCGATTTTGCAGGCAGTCTTTAAATTCCAGTGGTATATTCTCAAGGACATATTTTGCTACATTCATGAGTGGCTTGCTCTTTTTCTACTTTAGCTTGAGTTTGCATACTAGTAGTTGCTCCAGGTTTTGTCTTTGTTGATGTAATAGAGATCTTTCATCATTGACTTCCACAGATGTAGCCAATTTGATTTTTGTACAAACCATTGGGTGAAGTCCATGTGTACAATCACTGTTTGTGTTGCTGGAAGGCAGGGCTGTACTGAGTGTAAATCGCGCCCTGTGCGACCTGCACATCGGGCGTGCGCCCCCCCTCCCGCGGCGGGAGAGAAGAGGCGCGCCTGATGTGCAAGTCGCTGGTAACATTGCTGGCATGCTAAGCAGATCAGTCCCTCCTTGCAAGAGCAGGGAGGGACAGATCTGCTTAGCATGCCAGCAAGAAGGCTTAAGGGGCACACTTTAACTGTCTGTTGTTGCCTGCCGCCGCTGAGAGAAGAAAAGGTGGCAGCGGCAGGCAGACAGCTAAAATGCGCCCCTTAAGCCTTTGTGCCCTGTGCGGCCACACCGCTCGCACAGGGCTAGGTATGGGCCTGCTGGATGAATAGATCGTTGGTCTTGCAGAATTCTATCAGTCTTTCTCCAGCTTCATTTCTGTTGCCAAGTTCATATTTTCCAACCATTTTTTCCTTCTTCTTTGTTGCCAATGTTTGCGTTGTAGTCACCCATGACTATTAGGATATCCTGTTTGTATGTTCTGTCAATTTCATCTTGTACTTGTTCATAGAGCTCATCAATTTCATCCTCATTTGCAGCTGTTGTTGGGGCATATACTTGAATTATAGTTGTGTTGATAGGCATTCCTCATGGACGAATAGAAATTAAGTGTTCACTGATTGTATTGTATTTAATTACAGTCTTGCAAGTTTCTTCTTAATTATAAATAAAACACCATTTCTTCTTTGTCTACCATTTCCAACATAGTAGACCATGTGATCATCTGATGCAAAGTGCCCAATGCCTGTCCATTTCAGTTTGTTGACATCCAACAGATCAAGTTGTACACATTCCATTTCATTCTTGACCACTTCCAACTTCCCATGGTTCATGATTTGTACGTTCCATGCCCCAATATGTAAGACATCTTTGCAGCTTCTGACTCTCATTTCATGCAAAGCTACATCAGCAGTCCGACATCCTGAGGGCTTTGATCCAACCACATCATAAATGCTGGCTTTACTCTGAAAAGTCTTTATCTCCTCCCCAGTAGCCAGTTGAGTGCCTTCCGACCTGGGGGTCTCATCTTCCAGCACTATAGTGCAATTTGTATTGTTGTGACTATCCATTAGGTTTTCGTGGCAAAATACAGAAGTAGATTTCCAGGCCTTTCTTCCACGGCAGTTTTAGTGTTGTTGCAATAAATGTGATCCTCTGCCGCCAACACTATCCCATTCTGCTGCTGCCCAGATGGGTGGTTTGTCTTGGTCTGGCACCTCAGCTTAGATCTGTCCATCTTGGGAAACCCTGCCAGTAGTTAAACTACCGACAGCTTAGCCCTCAGCATCACTGATGCACACAAGCCCTCACAGCACAACAAGCTGCAAACCAAGAGAGGGAGGCTTGATTTAGGCAAGTTAAAACTTACTTTGACTAGGAACACTGTTACAAAATTACCTTCCTAAGGCCGAAGGTAATTCATCCTATTAAGGCTGCCAATGTTAACTACACTTTTCATGGGATATCATGAGGTTGGTGCAAATATCATGTAATATTCCTTTTAATATCACTTTTTTCTCTTCCTTTTTTTGAGGGGGGGGGGAAACTAATGTTGCTTATAAAACCATATATATTGTTATTTAATTCTAGGTCAAATCTTAATTTTCTCGATTGCACTGATTTCTTCCAAAGAACACTTTTGTTCACACTCACAGTGCATGATAAACAAGGCCATCTACCTAAATATCCTACATCACATTAAACTGGAGAACACCTAGGGGGAGAGAATACACACCTCCCCTTCAGGAATTCACAGGATTTCATATCCTATTTTGGTCCATTGAAAACACAGTCTTAATACAGAAATTATAACGTATATAATAAAAATGTCAGATTTTATTAATGCAAACAAATAAATTATAGCTTTTGGAGTGTGAGCATTGCGGTTACATGTGGTAAAGAGATATGGGGCCAAAACAATTATAAGTAGTCACAAGATATAAATCACGAACTTCTTTTTCTAATGTAATTTTAATAAAGCTGCATTCCAAATAAGATTATTTTTTCATTTTACCTTGGAAAACTCCTCTAAAACAAACTGAGGGAAATGAGCAGCACCAAACTAAAATTTTTCTTCCTAAAATAATTTAAAGCTCCATGCTAACTTCTTCTTTTGCCAACTGTTTGCTCTCAAAACACTGTAAAGGGAATGGCAGGTGTAGGGGTCACAGAGGAGCTGATATTTCAAAAAACTGGGTGTGCCAAACTCAACAAGTATGTCCCCTGTCTGGACACAGTGAAACAGTCTTCTCAAAGATGGGGGGTGCTCAGGCACCTGCTGGCCCCACACAGCTGGGAGCAACACAAAAACAGAAGGGACCCTGCCACAAAATCCAGATGCAAACAACACACAGCAGGGGTAATCATAAGTCCCGCAGCGATGAACAATAAGGGACATGTCTACAAAAGGAGAAAATACCCACAATATCTTCAAGGAGGTCGTTCCTGGGGTAGTCATGGAGGACTGGATTTCCCGCGGAGACTTGGCATTACCTGCCTCGGCAGGTTTCACATGAAAAGTCCTGCAGTGTCTGCCAAAGCAGATATTGCAGGTCCCTGCGGTATATTAATGGGGAGGATGGTAGCGATCGGGTGCACAGAACTGCCAGGAACTCTGCCAGATTGCTACTGTGCTCTCCTCTGCAGCTGTGATCAGTCCACCTACCCTCCACAATATTGTCTGTGCCGTGGTGTTACGATCTGTGGCACCGACAATATTAAAAAAAGTGCTGGCCCCCCGACAGCACTGATACCCCCTGTACAGCTCCCAACCCCATCAAGAACAGCCCAGGGGGATCCATGCACCCCTAAACACAACACCATATGAGCTCACCAGTTAGGCAAAGTCACCTCCCTCACCATACCCCTGATACACTCGTCAAAGGGAGGACCAGAACTCCTCCCTCTTCCAGCTCCCCATTAAAAAAAATGTCTCGGCTAGCCAGTTGGTCAGGGGGGCACCATGGCCCCCCTTGCATTGTATGACCCCCCCCCCCCAAAGCCTACCTTAGGTTCACCAAGTGGTTGAGTGGATCCATGGGGCAGGAACCATCCTCCGCGGTCCTGCCCCATCATCTTTCCATTTCAATATGGCTGCAATCATGAGGTGCCACACTCTAACCTCACACTAGGGGGCAGCACTGCGAGATCACGGTCATCTTTGATAGGGCCATTGAGGAGGGTAGGAGACCTCCCCTTCAAGTATATCAGCCGTAATAGTGTTCGCTAGCTGTAATAGTGTTATGCTTTAAAGGTGCATTGATCAGTGCTACAGGCGGGCCAATACTTTTTTAATATTGTTGGTGCCACAGATTGCAACACCATGGCACCAACGATATTATGGAGGGGGGGAGGCTTAATTGTGGCAGTTGGAGGCCTGATCACCTCTAGGGCAGACGGCTGGTGCTGATTGACAGCAGCTGCATTGCCACATTATCGGGCCTCCACATTTTGGCAGCCATTGCACAAAAATGTTTTTTGTGCAGTGATTGTCAACCATCGCCAATGCTACTCCCCACCTCGATCCCACCCCTAGAGTCCTGCATCACTTGAAAATCAGATATCGCAACAAATTTCCTGTGATATTTTATTTTTTCATGAGTTACCTGCTACTGTTAATTCTGCGTTAGTCCCACAGTAGCAGCTAACGCTCTTTACTAGACATACCCCTAAATCTTTACTGAGCCCGAAATAGCTGTGTTTCGGTAGACACCACCTGCGTCAGTGCCAATTTCACCATAGGGATTATATATGAATCTACTTAGAAAAATGACCACAAACAGTGGAAAGCCATGTTGGAAAGATGCACATCCACCAAAATGTGGTCATTTCTATAAGTGAAATTGCTTCTGACACACATGATTGCTGCAGAAACATTGCTATGTCAGGCTCAGTAGACTTATTGTTCATTTCGGGGCAGTTTCTCCAAATGAGTGAGTTTTGCGCATACCATGACAGTCATGAACCTCACGTCTAAGTCAGGGTATGTGGAGTATGAGCTCGGTCTCTCTAATTTACTGCTAATGCTTGGTGTAGTACTTGCATTGTGCCAAAGAGTGTTTCCCTCTGGAGTTTGTAGGATGTTATGTGTATGGGTAATTTATCAGGGTGTGCTTGGAAATTCCTCTTAATTAGGCCTATGGCACCCAACACAATGGGAAATAACTCGGTATCTTTCTGCCACATTCTTCTGGTCTCTGACTACATTTCTTGGTACTTGAATATTTTCTCACTCTCAAAAAGGTTTCTTTTGGGGCAGTTTCTCCAAATGGGTGAGTTTTGACATACCACTGTTCATCACTGTGGGACTTCTGTTTACCTCTGCAGTGTTTTTTTGTTTCCCACAGAGCTGGGTTCAAAGGGGAGCACAGCATAACATTCATCAGCAGTGGTAGATGAAATGTTGTGTATCTCTTGGGAGAGAGAATAAAGTTCTCTTCAAGTCCTGCTGAGAACCTTCACATGCTGACCCGTTGAATATCCCCTTCTAAGTCCCCTACTTGCCCCGATGCTATCCGGTTAGCATCGAGGCGTGTCAGGGGTGCGCTGGGGCAGAGACTGCTACTAACCGGATAGCGGCGATAGTGTACTGCTACCCGGTTAGCGATCCACAGCTAAAACTAGGCCAGTTTTTGGCTCACCTAGTTTTAGCCGTCAATGCTAACCAGTAGCGGTGCAATATCACTGCTACCTGGTTAGGCTCTGTGGCAGTTTCCTCTGTGTGCCAAACCCGTATATTCAATGCCATCACTACAGCATTGAATATCCAGGGTTAGGGGTTAGCGGAAAGGGCTATATGCCGAAGCAGCACATAGCCTGCCCAGATGAATATCAGGTCCAATTACATAGTCAGCTAACACCTGCTAAATTTTTCTGCTCTGGTCAGACTGTTTACCCAGCATTCTAGCTGAGATCAGAAACATTCACACGCAACACACTAAAGTCCTCATAAGCTGTATTTCCCTGTTGTCTATTGAGAACCTCCATTACATGCAAGAAACTTTGTTTATCCTGCATATGCAAAAATTTAGAAAAGACAAACATCAAACTTATGGAATGGCCTGAGGTAACAATAAAAGAGCTGTTGAAGGTTAAAAAGAGCCCCAAACTAGAAGATCCCTGGCCCAGATGAAGTGACCAATCTTTGCCTCAAACATCATTCCACCAAAACCTGGTGAACTGCAAAAATCAATTGATTAAGCTTCCAGACTTATCACTGCATTGACTTATAACAGGAAGAACATTTATCCTTCCAAAAGAGGACCATAAATAACTTTCCCAAAAACTACAGACTACCTACAATATACAAACTGTTCACTGCAACAGATGTAGACAGAATATATGATCATATCTACTCCAAGGCCACCAAGAAAAGCAGAAATCTCAGTATAGCATGGAATGATTATAAGAAAGTCTTTGATAGCATCCCATACTCATGGATGTTTTATGTTTTATTATGCTTGATATACCGTACCTTCACCAAGATATCAGGGCGGTGTTCAATTAACAATACAATAATAGATTTTAAAGTAAGAAAGGAATACCAATTGAGATAGAAAAGTCAAACTCTTATACAGGGGACAAAAGACAAGACAGAGCAGGAAGGGGAGTTAGGAGTTAGATGGTGGAAGGTCAAACACTGTTTGGAAAAGGTGAGCTTGAGTTTGGTTTTGAATTTGGGGAAGGAGAGCTCAAGAAGGATGTCAGGAGGTAAGGAATTCCATAGGACAGGTCCAAGAAAGTATACAGCAGAGTTTTGTGTGGATTCCAATCAGGCTTGAGAAACAGAGGGTAAGTGATTAGCATGGATGATTTGGAGGCTGGAAGGTCGGGGGTTCAAATCCCACTAGAGGACAGCAACCTTGGGCTGGAAGGACTGGGGTTTCTAGTCCCACAGGTGCTCCTTGTGGTCTTGGGCAAGCCACTTAACCCTCCATAGCCCATGTTCCCTGTAAAACAGTTATCTCCAAGTTTATAATGCCCTGTTCAATGTAATTTCAGTTTGTTCAATGTAAACCGCACTGATGCAGAATAGCGCGGTATATAAGAGAATGTAAATAAATAAATACATAAATAAAACACGGTGAGGGACATGGAGGTGCAAAATATTGGAGAGGTATGTGGGAGTGCCAGTATGTAAAGCCTTATGGATGAGGGTGAGGAGTTTATATTGATAGCAGTATAATAAATTACCTTGAAATGGATACAGTAATCCTTGGCTTCATCAAGTACTTTAAGTTCACCATGAAATTTGGCAAACCACACTTTATTTGAAGTATGAAGATGGTCAGTTCATTATTTCTAACATCAAGATTCAGTAAGCAATATTTCAGGAAGAGACCCTGTTGCCACTTCTGTTTTGTATAGTGCTTAATCCACTAAGTACTCTCAACAGCTTTTGGCCTTGACAAATGTGTTAAAGCAACCTTCCTTAGAGGAAAATTGATCAAAACTGAAAACATATCCCTGACTGAGGACTGTGACTCAAGAAAATTCAATAGGAAGGCATATATAAATACCTGGAAGTAGAGGAAAGAGTGATAATCAAGCAAAAGATTAGCAAAGAATATTACAGTAGATTAAAATCATATTGAAAAATTCTTTAACATCACAGAATAAGATACAAGCCATTAATCAGTGAGCAATTCCTGGTCTCTCCTACAACTCTGAGATTGTAGACTGGCCTCTTAAAGATCTTGAAAAACTGCATGCATGAAAAGAAAACTCTTCCATGTGGTAACGTATAAGAACCAGTGTATGCCGAGATTGTACATTCCTAGAGCTGAAGGAGGAGAGCTGTTTCCATCATTAAACCTGGACAAGCATTCCAACGAATAGAAGAAATTAGAGAGAATCCACCTGCACATATAGGGAAGGAAGAAAAAGGATTTGCAAAACAAGAGAAAAAAACATTCCAAAGACTTAAATGAACAAACAAGATAAAAACGGTAAATACACAAATATGGTGGGAAATACGAAGTGTTACTCCAGGAACCAATTGTTCATCAAAACCAGACACAAGAATGGTTAAGAAGAAGTGAACTGAAACCAAAGGATGAGAGAATAGTTGCAGCCTAGAACAGTGGGTTACGGATGTGACGGTTTACAGCAAGCACATAAAAAACTGGCAAAACATATACCTATAGATTCTGCAAGAAAGAGATGGAAACAGTTACTCATCTCATACATGGCTGTGAAGATCTGATGGCAGAACATTTTTATACAGAATGCAACAATAAAGTGGCACGTTGCACCCACTGGAAATTCTGTAAATATTATAATACTGTTGTACTGGAAAAGCACTAGGATCAATACACTAAGAGAATTATGACGAATGAAGAGATTGTGATCACCTGGGACACTCTCATTCTGACCAATAAAAAGCTGGATACAAGGAAGATGGACATAGTGGTAAAGAGGAAAAACACCATAACATCAAGAAGTATCACTTCCAAATGATTATTCTGTGAACCACGATGAGGGAGAAGATCCTCAAGTTGAGACCAACAAAATGTGACTGAATGATACAGAATTATTTCCCATTGTATTGGGCACCACAGGCTTGATTTAGAGGAATTTACAAGCACACCTTGATAAACTGTCTATACATTTACATCTGATGAACTCCAGAAGATGGCTCTCTTTGGCACAATCGAAGTACTACACTGAATGTTAACAATACGATTTCAGAGACTGAGATCGTGCTCCACGTTCTCTGTCATGGGACTGAAGTTTATTATTGTTATGGCACATGCAAAATTAATCCATTTATTTGGAGAAATTGCCCCCTGGCATCTATGGGGTCAAGCTAGTGCATCCTGCATTGGTCTACCAACAGGTGAATTGAAGGAACACAACAAGTGCACTTTCGATCCTTATACTACAATGTATGTAAAACTTACAAAACTTAATATGCCAAAAACAATGTTCACTGAGCTGGCCTGGTGACTCAGTAGCACATGCTGGTCAACATCATATAGAAGGGTCCCACATCCGACCTTCTGCAGGCTAGGTTCACTATTTAGTTTGATATACCTTCACAAATTTCTGCAGGTTTGCTCAACTTCAGGCTCAGTTTAGTATACTGCATTAATGTGTGTTAATTTGAATTAAATTCATAGTTAGTAAAGAGGCACCACTGAGAATAATCAAATTAATACATGTTAAGGGGATTGTTTTATTTATTTATTTAGTATACATTTGTATACTGCTACTTCCAGCAATCAGCAGCGGTTTGATTACAGATTGGAAATTGTCAAATCATGACAGGAAATTTTTGAGGTATAAACACATTGATTAGACAGGAAAGCACAGCACACAGAGAACTATTTTACAGGGAACATGGGCTATGGAGGGTTAGGTGACTTGCCCAAGACCACAAGGAGCACCTGTGGGACTAGAAACCCCAGTCCTTCCAGCCCAAGGTTGCTGTCCTCTAGTGGGATTTGAACCCCTGACCTTCTGGCCTGAAGTACCTTGCCCCAACCACTAGGCCACTCCTCCACTCCTTTTTTAGAAGCCATCTTCATGGTTTCCACATTTGAAAATAACTATTCAGAATGGAAATCAAATGGAGGTTTCCAGAGTCATTTTAGAAAACCCCGAAGCTATATGTGTCCGATGCGAACACATCCAAGTCACAAGGGGGTGTGCCAGGTGCATGTCTGGGATGGGTTGAAAAACATACATATGTGCCTGATTTTAGACCAGCACTGCAATTTGAAGTCACCCATGACTATTATCTGCTCTAGGGCATCAACGCAATGTGTGCCTTTCAAGGGTGAGTGCTAGGTGCACATCTAGGGTGGGCTGAAAAACACACACATGTGCTTTATTGTAGACCAGCACTACAATCTGATGTCACCCATGGCTATATTCTGCTCCAGGGCGTGAATGAAATAAGTGCCTTCAAGTCAGTGCTGACTCCTGGTGACCACACAACTCCTGGGTTTTCTTGGCAGTGTGACTGGAAGTAGATTACCGGGCCTTCTTTCCAATGCAATACATGGTTAAGTGATTTGCCCAAGGACACAAGATGTGCTAGTGGGAATCAAACCCTGGTCTTTTGGTTAACAAGCCAGTGCAGTAATCATTAGGCTACTCCTCCACTACCTGCCTTAGGGCATGAATTTCACTCTGAACAGTGTCCCCATTTATCTTATGTACTTAACACGGTAGGGAATGGCCAGTTTTGCAAGGTGCTTACATGAGCCCACCTTCTCTGCTGTCTCTCCCACTGACCTTTAGGCATTTTGACTCTGACATCACAGATTTCACCTACACAATCTTGCTAAAATATCCCTTTAAATTGTGCTAATGGGCATTATTGTGTGCATTAGCACATTAATGCAGCTTAATAAATGCAGCCTTTTACATCCACATTTTTGTTAAAGTCCACCTAGACTCCAAGAGAAATCTGAAGCGGATTTGAATAAATTTAGTGCAGATTTCATTGACTTGGTTGGTCTAATCTGTATTTTGACAGATTTGCTTTGGATTCCTTCTCCCCTCTCCCCACTGAAATCCAATGGCAAAATATTTTATGGACTTTCAAGGTGAAGTCTAGGTTGAAAATACACATGAATAAGGCTTAGATCCTCCTGGTTTGAGTTGGATTTAATGTTTGCATGTTCTTACTCATAGACAATCAACTCAGAATACCATGGAGTCAGTGGTATGTGTTAGCATTACAAAGTAGGCTTAAATATTACAAAACAAATCCCTAGATGGTTCATTTTTTATGGATTGGGATAATTTGGGCAGATGTTCATACATCAAGTTCAATTGCTATACATCTTGTTGTACTGGATGTTACATTATTCAAATGCAGCCTCAATGCTTTCAATAGCCGAAGTAATTGCAAAAGTTCTACATATGAAGTATAATTATTTTCCTGCCATTGTGATGTATGAGTTTCAAGCTTGGTTAAATAGAACAGCTGAGTGAGGAAGCCATAACAACCTTACCTGCACCAATCACACGCTCGATTTTAATACAAGAGGCATCCAACTCCTTGGCGAATTGATGGACAGCTCTATTTGGATCCTCGTAGGTTTCAGGGTCAATGTAGGTTTTGGTGCCTGGAAATTTAACTGTAATGATGTCAGAAACTATGACTGAGATGAAGAAAAATGCTTACTGTGCAGTCAGCCTAGAAATTTCATTATACTAAGTATTCCTTGGAACACTGCACTTGCTTCCATGCCACCTTAAATGAAACTTGAAGCCGCTATAGCAATGAAGAATTTCTAGTGCAGTGTGAAGCAGGGTAGTAGAGAACATCTATTCACTCTTTCAAATAGTCAGCTAGTCCTATGATGCCATGAAACTAATTAACAGCAATTTTAAAACAAATTCAGGAATGTTAGTCTTCAGGCTGTACCCCATTAAACTGTGAGATTTGCTGCCTGAGGATATGGTCACAATAGTATAGCTAGATTTCTAAAATGTTTGGACAAATTCCTGGAGGACTGGTCCATCAAGAATGATTAGCTAGATGAATTAGGTGTCTCCTCTTCTGGGAAAGAGCAAACTGGAAAAGTCATTTTTATAAGGATCTGCCTGTTTCTTCCAAGAGATCCCGAATACATTCACATACATATACTGTACACTGAGGATGACGAAAAGTACAAGTCAATCCCTGAAGAAGAACATTACCTCTTGCTGGAAATGAAAAGATTATTGCAAAGGTAATTAATTCATTTTCAAGATGAGGGTCAAGAAACAACTTGTAGGAAATACCTTTTTGTTGGATTCATTTTGCATACCTCAAAAGTTATCATCGCTTTATTGGGTCACTGACCAAATCCCGCCCTGATTTTAAGCATATAACTTTGGACATGTGGAACCTGATTCATGCAGGGGCGCGTCCAGGCCTTCCGGATGGCCCCGAATAAGACGGACCCATTTGTACATGATTCTGGACTGCGGGAACACACCCAAGTGCCCATTCATGTGCGTAAGTCCTTTAAAATAAGGACTTGTGTACTTTTCTAGTGCATAACTTTCCAAGTGCGCTTTACAGAAGGAAATTTTATAGAGGGCTCTATGAACAGGTGCCTACGCAGGCAGTTTTATAGGTAGTAGGCGCCTGTTTGTCTTTATAAAATACTAGTGTATGTGGCACAGAAGAGGCCTTGAATAGAGGTGCAATCACGTAACACTTGCTTGTGAGCACATGTAAATGTTTGTGAGTACTTTAGGCACGTTGCGTATGTAGATGACGGTATTTTAAAATCTACGATCATATATGAAAACTCTACCTGTGCTCCACCCAGAAAGCGTCCTGGGCTAAACCTACTGCCAAAATTTGTATCTTCATGACAAAGTCTGTACTTTTTCACTAGCCGGTATTTTATAAGAGGTCATTTACTTGCATGAATGGGAATGACTTATAAAATTACATCCATAATGACCTATATAACCAAATGTTATGAGGTAGATTCTGGGCGTCCAGCCCCGCTACACACCGGGGTGCTGAGTCCTGTTGCAATGCTCCCTGCATGCAGGGAGCTCTGTTCATGGGTGGGAGGGGGTGAGCCAGAGGTGGAGCGAGGTCGGGCAGTGGACGGGCACCTGACCCCAGATCTACAGGACCGATTCAGAGGTCGGCCCTGTATGTCCAGTGTCAGCCATTTGCATGGGGGACTATTACACCTCGGAGGTGGAATATGTCCCCCTAGACGGAGGCACTTGCAGCAGTCGGGCCTGGAAAGCACAGTGAGGGGTGCAGGGGGTTCCCCGCAGTCCAATTCTGGCCATGGTAGGCTCAAATGGGGGTCAAGTGGCATGGAAAGGAGCATTTTGGGATCTGCCAGGGATCGCGGCTCCATGCCATTTCAACAGGACACCACAGCACCGCTGCCTCATGCAGGGGCCTGGCTGGGCTAGCCGGGTAAGTGTCGGGACGTCCGGGGTGCCTGAATTAGGGCACATCCTGGACATCCCAGCCTTATGCCATGATTCTGCTCCCACGGAGCCATCTAGCCCCTACGGGAGAAGAATTGGGTGAATCCTCAAGCCATCCGGATGTCTGCACAGCCAGCCTTGAAAATTTAGGAGGAAATTACACAAATCAAAGTAGAATAACATAGCAATCAAAATTCCCTATGTTCAAATAAGAGCTTACAGTTTGCAATATATTTCTAATACTTCTACCGGACAGATACTGAAAACAAAATGAAAGCTTATCTCATCTAACCTGCCTACAGTGTAGCAAGACAACGATTCAGCATCTACACTTAATGCAACCGTTTTGCGAATCACTAGCGTTAAACTGTAAAAACATTTTTGAGCCTGATTTAAGGCCACAGACATGAAGCTGTAATCTCAATTATAAGAATTTTTGTGTGCACTTATTAAACGCCCAAAATATAAATATAGAAATAACAAATTGACAGCTGCCCTGAAGAACATATAAAGGTTACCCAAAGTCAGACTCTAATAGCACAGAAAGTTGATGCTAGAATCCTTAAAAAAATAGTTTTCTCATTCTGCTGTTTACACTGGTTAGCTAGTAAGTCTCAAGACATTCCCCTTTGTGCTATGAAGTATCTCAGAGAATGATGCACCCTCATGCACAAACACACAACACATGTGTGTGTGTTTATAATACTCACAAGTTACGGATACAATAATTAATTTTATAAAAGATTCATGGATTTGTAGGTGTTAAGAGACAGGGAGATGGTCGACTGAATTAATACAGGGAAATTCATGGTGTACTTAACACATGCAGAGTGGTTAAATGTCTAGCCATCATGTGAGCTGAAAAACAAGGCCACAGAAAAGAGATGGAAACAATAGGTTACCCTCCAGCATTGAGCTTTCAGGCAGGCAGATGCAGAATGAGCCATCTACCCTTTTTTTGTTGTTTTATTATTTTTATGAAAAAAGGGGCATGTATCCAAAGTAACCTTGTGCGTATCAGATGGGCCTCTGATGGTTCTTTATTCAAGCTGTCATAAAACATTTTTGACAGGCGACAGATAGTTTGACGTGCCTATATGAAATATTGCTACCTTGGATTTGAAGACATTGTTGAGAGAAAATGATAGGAGGAAACAAAATGTGTGCACTATGTATTTACAACTTTAAAATGTAACATACTTTGGAGGAGGGGGTGAGGGGGTAGCAGACAGGAAAAAGGGAGGGTTGAAATAAAAAAGAATGCTCTGTACAAGCCACTGCTCTAAAAGCTAGTTAAATGGTAGCTTTTAAGTTACTGTGAAAATCCATTCTGCTGTTTTAGCACACAGGAAAGCTATCTTCCTACAAAGGGAATAAAAAGGACACCAGACTGTAAATAGCTGCTGACCACAGCATTCTCTTTACCTCTCCAAGGAGACGTCCTCCTCACATCAATTAAACTGAAAACGTTACAGCAAATGAGCACCTTTACTGACAGTGGCTGGTGTTTTGTTTCCCAGGATAGCTTAAAAGTTGTTAACCATCTACCTCTGGTATTTTTTTTTAAAGCCAATAACATCCCTTTTTATGCTCCATTACACCTTTTTTATCACCTCACCTCCAAAGCATTTCAGAAGCAGCAATGTCTGGGAGGAAGAGGGAATGGTAAAGGAAGCCTTCTCTCTGGGTTCAGTGCTCTAGTGTCACCACTGTGGCAAAGGGAGTCACTGCTACAGATAAAAGCCTCTGTGATCTGCTCATACCTCTCTGGGCCTCTGATAGAGGGTTTAGCCAGAGGAATGGCCCCAAGTATAACATTTTAGCTACAAAGTCATGAGTGTAATTTGATTCTCGTACACCAGGGTACACACTTGAACTTTAATGATGGATTCTTGTTCCATTAACCATACAGGCGTTACTGTGTCCACTAAAAATTGGGATGTTCCAGACGTTTAAGGCATGATGCTTACAGGTGCAAGTCTGTAAATTCAAATCATGTATGCAAATTCCTCCCTCCCCTCTACCACAAAATGCAGCTCTCTTATTTGTTCAGATCTGTACATGTTATTTATTTACATGCATGTATCTAGACAGTTGAAAATACATGAAATTTATATGCACACACTGTGACTAAACTCTTGAAAATTCACTCTACTATGATTTGGAAAAGAGACATTTTCTCTCAGTTCTACTTTTAACTTAGATCCTATTCTGTGAAATTTGAATGTATAGAAAAGATTGGTGTGGGATGGAACAACTGGCTCCATTAGATGAATACAAGACACATACGTTAAACTATAGAGGACAACATATTCAAAGCATTTACAGTATGTAATAAGATGAGGGTACTAACCACAAAAATAGCTTTTTCTAAAAATTTCTGGCACTTCCACACATGAAGGTGCATTTTAGAAAAGATGCAGATATCAGAATTGAAATGTGGTAGTCAACATTTACGATTCCGGCAATATTTTAGAAACTGCTAAACATGGAACATTTCAATGTATTATCCACTGGAACACCTAGATCCTTTTTTTGGGTGGTGGCTCATAATGTAGAACCTTGCATCATATAGCTATAGTTTGGGCTGTTCTCCTCTAGGGGGCTCATTCTGAAATGCAAATAGGCTGCTTGGAGATGTGGGATAGTCATTTTCCTCGCAAAAACATCTAGACCTGTATTCCTAAATCATGCAGCCCTGCATGAACATTGTGTGAAATTGGGGATATCAGAATGTGGGTGGGAGGGCAGAATAGGGGCTTGGCAAGCCGCAAAGACATGGAAAACGTATTCAGGAAAGGCTCATGTATGTCCTGAGTGTTAATGCCTATGTTATTGCAGCAGCAATGTGGAATAAGGTCATCATTTAGAAAAACTATCTGCTCTGAACTTCAACACGTCCCATATAGATGACTGGCTGTGACACGTCTGTTTTGAACTGGTGTGTCTGAACCGCTGTGTCTGCTGACTCGGAAAGCAAGAGATGCAGTTGTAAAGAATATAATGCACAGGTGAGGAGCATTTGTAAGGTTAGGGAACAATTAAAAACACCCCTACAGAAATATAAAGCACTGCAATGGTCTTTATTCTGTCGATGCTGACATTTGCTGTTTGTGCTAAAGGGGCTCTTCTAGGCTTCCCAAATAATTCCAGTGTTCAGAAATATGGGAATGTAGATGTAGGGATGGTATGTGAGATAGTATGGAGGAGATTCTTGTTTGGCTGAGAAATGCAGAGCAGATATGTTGTCCTGAGACGCCAAGCCGTTATGTCTTACCAGCAGTTGTTTATAGGTGCAGGGCATGGTTTTTGCAGATGTATGTTATTTGTGACTACAAGCAAGAGTACGTGTGTGCGTGTGCGTGTGGTGTGGGGTTATAGGAGAGACCCTGGTGTGCTGATCTGCAACCCTGGGGGGTCATGTATGCCTGGCCAGTACCTGGACCCTGGGGCTGACTGCAGCATCACCAGGGGCCAATGTGAATGGGCAGTATATTCTGAAAAGCTGCTCTGCAGCAACATAGCAGGGCATGTCCCTATCAATACTGGGTGATCCTCGGAGTAGGGACATGCTGCAGAGCAAACAGCACTAATACATATCTGACTGCACCATGTTATTTGTGACTGCAATTATTAAGGTGTACTTCAAATTCCATGTTTGTTTTGCTGCAGGGTCTGTCTGGACAAACATCTCACTTTCCACTTGCTTATACAATAGCTTTGATGCATGTACATAACCTTGTAGTGTTATGGGCATGCAACACACTACTATATATAGTCTGGTTTGTATGACCATAACTGTTTCATCCGTATTAATATGTTGTTTGCATGAGAACACCACTGTCAGTATGAACATCAGCTTAGGAGATGTTCATTTTGCCAGCGGGGGCATGGCCGCACGGAGACGGGAAGCATCTAAGACATCTATCTTGGCAGAATACGGTGGGCATGGGGACATAGGCCGTACTGTAGATGTATATCTCCCTGATTCCGGAACTGCAGGAGTGTCTACTGTACATGTGCAGTTTTAGAATCAGGTTTATTACATGCCTGTTTTCAGGTTAGACGTTTCTGCCGGCCGGACATGGCTGTTATAGAATCGCGCTCCACATGCATAACTTTGTACTTATCCACATTAAATTTCATATGCCATTTGGATGACGAGTTGACCAATTTTTCAAGGTTTTCTTGCAGTTTTTCATAAACCTTTTTTGATTTAACAATTCTAAATAATTTTGTGTCATCTACAAATTTGATCACCTCATTTGTTGTTTCCATTTCAAAGACATTTATAAATATGTTAAAATAAGTGGGCCAGCACCGTAGGTGTAGTTTGAGGGGACATGGTGGGGCAGTAGCCCCCAATATTGTAGGCACTAATGGTGATCTGGTACGCTTTCCCCCAATGTCAGTATGACTTCCTTACCCTTTGCCTCCCCCCACCCAAAGTAAAAAGGCAAACTGCACTGATATCCAGCACAGATCCCTGGGGTACTCCACTATTCACCTTTCTCCACTGAGAAAATTGGCCATTTAGCCCTAACCTCTGCTTTCTATCTTTAAACCACTTCCTGATCCACAATAGTGCACTGCCTCCTATCTCATGACTCTTTAATTTCCTTAAGAGTCTCTCATGAGGGACCTTGTCAAAGACTTTCTGAAAATCCACATACAGTATATCAACTGTCTCACCTTTATCTGTCCATTTATTCCACCTTCAAAAAACATAACAGATTGATAAGGCAAGGTTTCCTTTTTCTAAATCCATATTGGCTTTGTCCCATTAAACCATGACTATCTATGGGGCCCTTTTACTAAAGAATGCTTTGGTGCTGCACCCAACACCCCCAGAAGGCATGAAACCATGGTGCATTAGAGCGACACCTCAGCAATAACTGCCGGGGGCATGGAAAACATGTTTCTGGCAGTTACCACAGTGTATGCGGCCCTGCAGTGGCAGTAGAAATGCATGGGTGCACTCAACATCACCTGTGGAGGTGGCAGTGAGTGAACCTGTGCTACTAGCCGGCTGTGCAGGTAGCGCGGGTGCACTGCATAAGCGGCTCTTCCCTTGCCCCTTCTCCACCCCTAACCCTCCTACTTGCAACCCTAATGCACCATGGACAGTAAGCACCATAATCCAGTGGCGTTAACAGTGATGGCCCCACGCTAGCTGTCAATGGGTGTTCAACACATGCAGCTTGCGACCTTTAGTAAAAGATCCCTATATGTTCGATAATTTTGGTTTTTATAATGGTTTCTAGCATTTCTCCAGGCTCTGATATCAGGCTCATTGGTCTGTAGTTTCCTGGTTCACCCCTGAAGCTCTTTTTAAAAATTGATGCTATGTTTGCCACTCTCCAACCTTCAAGTACTATAAATGATTTTAATGATAATTTAAAAATCTCTAATAATAGGTCTGTAATTTATTTTTTGAGTTCATTTGGCACTCTGAGATATATGCCATACAGTCCAGGAGATTTGCTACTCTTTAGTTTATCAAATTGCCCTATTTCATCTTTCAGGTTTACTGAGATCTACTACTACTACTACTATTTAGCACTTATAGAGCGCCACACACGCAGTGCTGCACAGCTAACCTACAAGAGGTAGCCAACATACAAGAGACAGTCCATGCCGTCAGAGTCATGCTCATCGGAGCTTACAATCTAGTTAGAACAGTACAGAGCATTAGTCAGTTCTGTGGAAGGTACGGTGTGGTATAGTTTGGTCTATAGTATGGTCATAAACAATGATGGGGGTTAGGGTAAGATGAGGATGGAAGTCAGGATCTGAATGCAACGGTGAAGAGGTAGGTCTTCAACCTGGATTTGAAGAGGGCCAGGGAGGAAGCCTGGCGCACAGATGCAGATAGGCTGTTCCAGGCATATGGTGCAGCAAGGTGAAAGGAGCACAGTCGGGAGTTCGAGGTGTGGGTGAAAGGCACTGATAGAAGTAATTTGTTAGCGGAGCGCAAATTTTGAGAGGGGATGTAGGGAGAGATAAGAGATAAGAGGTATTGAGGGGCCATAGAGTGAATGCATTTATAGGTGAGTAGGAGAAGCTTGAATTGGATGCGGAATTGGACAAGGAGCCAGTGAAGTGACTTGAGAAGAGGGGTAATGTGGGCATGGCGAGGCTGGCAGAAGATTAGTCGAGCAGCGTGATTTTGTATAGATTGAAGGGGAAGGAGGTGGCTCACGGGGAGACCAGCGAGGAGTAGGTTGCAGTAATCAAGGCGATAGGAAATTAAGGAGTGGATAAGCAATTTGATAGTGTATTCAGAGAGGAAGGGGCGGATTTTGCTGATGTTGTAGAGAAAGAAGCGGCAGGTCTTAGCCACAAGCTGGATATGAGCGGAGAAGGAGAGAGAAGTGTCAAAGATAACCCCTAGATTGCGGGCTGAGGGAATAGGAAGGATAGTAGAACCATCCACATGGACTGAGAGAGGGGGAAGTGGGGGGAGGAGTTTGGTGGAAAGACAAGGAGTTCAATCTTGGCCATGTTCAGTTTCAATTGGCGATGAGACATCCAGGCAGCAATGTCTGAAAGACAGGCAGAGAAGCCTGGTGGAAGGTAGAGAGGTAGATTTGGGAGTCATCGGCATAGAGATGGTACTGAAATCCATGGGAGGAGATAAGCGCGCCAAGGCCTTGGGTATAGAGAGAGAAAAGGAGGGAGCCCAAGACAGATCCCTGGGGAACACTGATATGGATCGGGGTAGGGGAGGAGGAGAAGCCACTGGAGCATACACTGAATGAGCGATGGGAGAGGTAGGAGGAGAAGCAGGATAGTATGGAGTCCCTGAAGCCAAGCGAGGAGAGGGTGGTGAGGAGAAGGTTGTGGTCAATGGTGTCAAAGGCAGCAGAAAGGTCAAGAAGGATGAGGATAGAATAGAGGCCCTTAGATTTAGCCAGGAACAGGTCGTTGGTGACTTTTCTGAGTGCCGTTTCAGTGGAGTGTAGGGGACGGAAGCCGGATTGTAGTGGGTCCAGGAGGGCCTGGGAGGTGAGGAAGTCGAGGCAGCGACGGTGGACTGCTTGTTCTAAAAGTTTGGATATGAAGGGAAGGCGGGAGATGGGTCGATAGTTAGAAGGGCGTGTGGGATCAAGTGAGGGTTTCTTGAGGAGGGGTGTGACAACAGCATGTTTGAAGTCAACGGGGACAGTTGCAGTGGCGAGTGAAAGGTTGAGGATATAAGTGATTGAGGGGACAATGGTGAGGGAGATGGAATGTAGGAGATGGGCGGGGATAGGGTCTGATGAACAGGTAGTGGGTTTGGAGGAGGAAAGAAGGAGTGCAGTTTCTTCTTCAGAGATTGGAGGGAAGGAGGAGAGGGTGGTAGGGGAGTATGGATGGGGAGGAGAATTGTGGAGGGGGGAGGTAGATGAGGGGGTAGGGAATTGGAGGGTAATCTTGTGGATTTTGTCGTGGAAGTAGTCGGCTAGGGTTTGGGCAGAAAGGGAGGGCGGGATTGGGGGCGGGGGGACCTTGAGGAGAGAATTGAGGGTATTAAAGAGACGGCAAGGGAGTTGGTCAGATGGATGTAGTAATCTTGTTTGGCAAGTGCTAAGGCTGATTGGAAGGAGCCAAGCATGAATTTGAAGTGTAGAAGGTCTTCCGGGGAGCGGGATTTGGACCAAGCTCGTTCGGCAGAACAGGCGCAGATGCATAGGTAATGGATTGTAGGGGAGGGTTGGGGAGTAGATCGATTTACAGGACGTGGGGTGGGAGGGGCAAGAGAGTCAAGGGCTGAGGATAGTGTAGCATTGTATGAAGATAATGCCTCGTCAATGGACTTGGAGGATAAAATGGAGGAAAGAGATGGAAAAATGGTGGAGGAGAGAGTCAGGGGATCAATATTATGAAGGTTTCTAAATAGGTTGGAGGAGACAGGACGAGGTTGGGATGGCGGAAGCTGAAGAGTAAATATTAAGAGGTGATGGTCAGATGATGGAAGGATTGATTTACGGAAGTTTGAGGGAGAGTATTAGGAGAAGAGTATTAGGTCAAGGCAGTGGCCGTGTAGGTGTGTGGGGGCAGTGGAGCAAAGTTGGAGGTCGAATGAGGAGATAAGAGCGAGGAACTCTGAGGCATGGGAGTCGGAGGGGTTGTTGATGTGAATGTTGAAATCGCCAAGAATAAGAGTAGGGGAGGAGGGATCCATAAAGGCAAAAAGCCAGGAGTCGAATTCGGTGAGGAAGGTTGATTTGGATTTGTCGGGTGGGCGATAAATAACAGCTACTCAGAGGGGAAGTGGTGTGAGGAGGCGAATGGAGTGGACTTCGAAGGAGAGGGGGGAGTGTGATTTGGGTGGCAGGAGGGGTTGGAATTGGCAGGAGGGAGAGAGTAGGAGGCCAACGCCACCACCATGACCAGTAGATCGAAGTGTATGGGAGAACTGGTAGCCCCCATAGCAGAGAGATGCAATGGATGCGGTGTCGTCTGAGGGGAGCCAGGTCTCAGTCAAGGCAAGAAGGTGTAGGGCATTAGAGATAAAAAGATTGTGAATAAAAGGGTTTTTTTAAATGACTGAGCATGCGTTCCATAGGGCGCATGAAAACGGGAGAGTGGAGGGGGGGAGGAGAGGGATATGGATAAGGTTGGATAAGTTACTTGTGTATTTCTTATCAGAGTAGCGTGGGGGTCTATTTCTATGGTAATACTGTTTCCACTCCTCTGATTCATTACCTTTAGACATCATTTCTGACATGGGTATCTCCTCTTTATCTTCTTCAGTAAGAACCAAAACAAATAATTCATTTAGCCTCTGTGCAACAGCTTTGAGGGTCATTTAAAAAGGTTTAGTCTTGATGTGGATGCTGAATCTCCGGTGCAGAGACATCCAAGAAGGCAAGGGGATGTGGCAGAGGCATGTCTAGGGAGCAGCAATGGACTTACATGTCCCCATTCAATTTCAGAAACATCTGCAGGCACATCCATGTTTATACCTGATCCAAGCACAAATAGGTATCAGAAAAGTGCTTATTTTCTACTTAAAACATCCAGAGAGTATAGAGAAGATGGAGAATTAAGAAACTAGCCTTAGATCACAAAGGCCCGCACTAGGATATAACCCCTGGCCGGCCTGCCGCTGCCTCCCACAATCTCTTAGCTCTGCACTGTTATCATGGGGATGTCTATATAGATGTTTGATAGACATCCATATCGGGCCCGTCCACATTTCCAAAGTCCTGCCTGAAATTGCACGTGCCTGCTTTTTTTTCAGATGTTCTGGCTTTGATGTCTCAGATTGCACTTAGATGTCCCATTATGAAATATGCCTCTTTGCCTTGCTTAGTACTAGCCCCTTTACTCCTCTCTCATCTAAAGGTCCAAATAACTCCCTCACAGGCCTTTTTTCCTATATACTATTTTGCTGAGTTCAAGGTTCATATTTATCTAGAAAAACTATTAAGAACATTGTGAACAGAATTCTTTTTTGCAGATGATTCCTAATATATCACAAGTGGGCAACAATAACCTTTTTAGATCCTAATGGTTTTCTCCAACACCCATGGATCCCAATTTATTAGCATTTGAGAAATCAGTACTTTGTGAAGTTATGTAAATAGAGTGGACCACATAAGTATAATTTTGACAAAATGGAACTGGATAACTCTACCATCATTGTCCCGTGACCTTTCCATAATAATAAAGCCTAATGATGGAGTTTGATAGTGAAAAGGAATCAGACTATGAACAAGAAGCTTTGTCTCAATTAGGAAATACTGATTTTTATCATTTGCTTCAGGAAGATCGAACTGCAGACATACAAGCTGAAATTTTAGATATTTTGGAACAAGCTTTATCATAATGTTTAATTAAAGAAGAGGAATTTCATTTTTTGACAGAGAAATGTCTGATTGTTCCTAGTTTCTATACTATCCCAAAAATTCATAAAATTTTAAGTAGACTTCTGGGACGCCATATAATGATAGGAATCATTAAAAATGTATTTAGATACCTATATCCTTTTGAGGCAGAAAGTAAGTATTATATTAAACATTTTACAGCACTGAATAGTCTGTAATTCTTTGATAATAAGGTTGATAAAGAATGGCTGTTGATTACAAAGAACATTTCGGCACTATATACAAACATTCTACAATATCAAACAATAAGTGTAGCACGTAGATATTTAAGCCCTTTGGATTTTTTAATGGCACTCATATTTTTTAACAATAACACTGGCTCGTCCCAAAAACAGCTCTTTGATGGAGCACTGTTGCAGTGAACAGTGACCTGATGCAGGGTTTACAAGTGGACAAACCTGAAACATAGTACTGTGTCGTGTGGATTCACCTGGCTGATTCTGATTGACGCTCTATCATGAACTTGAGATAAGTGCATGCTTTTGACATTTTGCCTGAATTTTACTGCAAGTGATTAAAAAGGACTCGACCTTCAGTGGCTAATCCCCACCTGTGGTCATCGTCCGACAAAAGGTTTTTTATATTTTGGCTGTATGATGATTAGTGAGGAGGGGACTCTGTTTTTGGGACAAGCCAGTGTTATTGTTAGACTTTTGTGGGTGGGTTTGGCCTTGTTTGCCCTTTTTGGGTTGTTTTGATGGTGAACTCATAAATTTTATGCAGCAGCTTTTGACATTAGTACTCACAAGAGATTATTTTATTTTTAATGATTGCTATAATCATCAAATATGTGAACAGCAGGGAGCCTTGGTAGCTCCATCAATACTGTGTTTATATGTACGTTCATTTGAGGAAAAACATTGATATACTTATTTTTGGCAATACATTATTCTGTGGATCTGATTTACAGATGGTATCTTTATCATGTGGAAGGGAATGGAAGATCAACTCAATGAACCTTTAATATATGGCTTAAGAATAAAGAAAATCATTTGCAGTTTATTTCCCAGTATCACAATTACTTAATTTCATTTTTGGATATGAATATTATGAAGCATAATTATTCAATTTTGATGACTATTTATCATAAATATATGGACCACAACAGTTTACTGGATTATAATAGTTACCATTTGCATAAAATTATTCCAGTGGATAATTTATTCAATTGAGGAGACTATGGGATATGTCTACTAAGCCAGACTAACCATTAACCCGGGCTATCTGCAACTAGGTCCCAGGCTATTCAAGTGGACCTAATTGCAGATAGTCCGGGTTAACCGTTAGTCTGACTTAGTAGACAGACCCCTATGAATATCAAGAAATTAATTTGTATTTCAATCCCACCAAATGAAATTGGCTAAACATTATCCATCATGAGTAGATGATTAAGCTTATAAGAGCACTAAAAACACAAATTGAGAACTTTTATTAAATTACAGAAATCAACATGTTTTTGTGCTTCCATATTCATCAGAGATACAGTTGTGGTTAACATTATTGACACCCTTGCATTTTAGGTTTGTTGTGTACGATATCTTGTGAAATAATTGGAAAAGTTCCAACTGTATGTCATCATATATTTTAATAGTATGTTCAAAGGTATACAACAAAAATAAAAGATATTTGTGCAATTCAGATGTAGCAATATCTGAGAGAAAAATAAAATATGATCTGGACAGGATTAATGGCACCCTTCACTAATATTTAGTTGCATAACCTTTGGCAGTGATGACAGCCTCCAAATGTTTCTTGTAGCATCTATAAGTTTTGTACATCTGTCTGTTGGTAGTTTCTCCCACTCTTCAACTGCAATTTGTTCTAGCTTATGAATTTTTATAGGATTCCTTTTACTAATGGCAGATTTCAGCTCTTTCCAAAGGTTCTCGATTGGATTGAGATAAAGACTCACTGCTGGCCAGTTTAAAAAAGTCCATTTCCTCCTTTTTAAACATTATTTTGTACTTTTGAATGTGTGTTTTGGGTCTTTGCCCTGCTGGAGGACTCATGACCTTCGACCCAGACCTAGCTTTCTGATACCAGGTAGCACATTTAGCTCCAAAATACCTTGGTAATCCTCTGACTTCGTGATTCCTTTAATACGTTCAAGGCCTCCAGTTCCTGAGGCAGTAAAACAGCCCCACAACATTATGGAATCTCCACCACATTTAACTGTAGGAAGGGTGTTTTTTCCTTAAAGCTTCATTTCCTTGCCTGTAAATCTATCGCTGGTCTGCATTGCTAAAGAGCTCAAATTTGGTTTCATCTTTCCATAGAACATTTTCCCAGAAGGATTGTAGTTTCTCAAGGTGGTTTGGGCAAAGTTCAGTCGTGCCTTTCTATGTCTGGCTTTGAGCAGTGGGGTCCTCCTTTGCCTTTGAAGTCCTTCTTTGTTTAGTGCACAGTGTATGGTACAGGTTGAAACCACCACTCCCGATTGCTCCAGATCAGCCTTAAGCTCCTTGGATGTTGTACGTGGTGTTTTTATAACAGTTCGCACTAACCTTCGAAGACGTCTTGGATTAATTTTCCTTTTCCTACCACATCCTGGGAGGTTCTTGACAGTTCCATGAGCAGAAAACTTCTTAATAACATTGTGAACTATAGACATGGGAATCCTAAGGTTTTTTGATATGGCCTTGTACCCAATGAGGTTTGATGTTTGGTGATAATGGCTTTTCTGACGGTCTTGGGCAGCTTGTTTGTCTTCACCATTGAGAAAATGGAACAGGGAGTGAATATAGTCATTTTAAACATTAGAGCCTTCATTCATTGGTTGATTCAAGTCATGTGAGTACTGACAATTGATCACAGGTGTGTCTAATTTTACTGCAGTGGGAATGTGGTTCTTCTGTTCAAACTGATTTGAATTATTTATAAGGACACCAATAACCATGTCCTGGCAATGTCCCAGTTTTTATATATTATTTCCTATTTTAATTGGTCTTGTCTTATTTGATTATTTTATGTGTCAAATAAGCGTGCATATATAGTCCAAAACCATTTCACTGGCCGCTTTGTTTTTAGGAGATAATGGACATGAAGGGACTGAATTGCAAGGGTGCCAATAATGTTGACCACAACTGTATTAAAAATTAAAAACATTAGCATATGTCTTCAAAATATCCTAATTTCTTTGAAATACCCTCTAAATTTGCATATCAATGCGAGTGGGATTTACATGATTAGTTGGCCAATTCTAGATCACATCAGTTTTTAAATGTTCAACAGGAGAGTTTTTACACTCCTTTAATGGCTTTATACATCGAGTGAAATATAAACAGATCACAATACATCCTGTGTGCCAATGTAGTAAGATATACATTTGTAAGACTATGAAAGCAGTGAAGGGATGAATCATCAAACTTTGCTCTTCCTTATGTCAGGGGATGGCTACAGTGCCCCTTGTACAACACTGATTGGAAGCTACTAATATAGTGGAGGATTTTAAATATTTTGTAAAAGAGGACTTACAATGGTGATCACAAGGCAATATACAATGAATGTTATATAAGGGGGAGCATGAGTATATTTTTTGATGGTGAACATTAATTCCGCAGGGCCTCAACAAAGAGATAGAATGGCAATGATTTTATTGATTAAGTAATTGGGAGTATATTGATTCAAAGGGACTATCAAGAAAGTACTTGTGAAGTCGAATACGCATATGCAGCTTCTAAAAGAGGGGTAGCACCTACGGGATTGCACAGAATATGCGAATAATGTTTACTGTTTCAAGAATTGATTTATTTCTCATGTTCATTTAGGACAACTGATAATTCCTTGAAGAAGCTCACGAGTGGGATTAAACTGTTTTGGCCAGGTTGTAGTTGTTATGAACACTGGAGCAACATGAACGCTTCGCTTGCAATTGGGAGTTGTATTAACACTGGCGTGATATACATGTTTGGATGGAGCTGCATTGACGATTAGCATATGACAGACTAACACTTTTGACTTGAAACAACTATTCAAATAAAAAAAATGTAGGGGCCTTTAATAATAAGAATTGGGTGGGATTTTGGAAGCCCTAGTAATGCTTTGGATGTCTGAAAATGAGCACAGAAACGTCTCAAGAGCCATTTTAGAAGCCGGCTCTGGGGTCGTCCATGTCTGAATGGGGGCACAGTGGAGGAATGGCTGGGATATTCCGATGAACCTGGACGTCATTGTCTGATCTCAGAAACGTCTGGAGTTGCGTTTACGGTTATATCTGCTCCCAGGCACGAATAAGCATCATGAAAGTGCTTTTTTAGGATGAAAAACATCTTGAAGATGTAGAGAAGATAGCACCTCATCATCCCCCAATACTCAGCACAATTTCATCGATAGCAGCAGTGGGATTTCAACCCTTACATTCCTTTGCATATCCCACTACTCTAACCACTAGGCTACCCTAGATTCTGGATTCTGAAACCCACCCTGTTTCTGCTTCAACCCTGTGGCAGCTGTTAGTGATAGCCCATGTTAATGGTTACCGCCCCCTAAAATCCGTGATGCTTAGCGTACTTTAGTAGACATGTCCCTAAGTTTCATGTGTTCATTCTGTCAGCTCGAGCCGCCGCTAACAGATATTCTCCCTGGTCTTCATTTCTAATTACTACATCTATCCAGTCCTTTTCTGAATTTAATGGAAAAAAGTCTAATTATTAGGCTGGCATTTATAGTGCATATAAACTGGGTGCTTTACAATAAATAAAGCAATTAAAACAAGTTCCAACCCTTCTCCCTTTTCCGGAAAAGATTACAACTTAAGTGGGTGCCTGAAATATTAGGCAGTAAAGTGACTTGTCCAAACGTATAATGAGTGTCAGTGGCTCAGGTCTAGTGTAATTCAGTTCATTATTGCAACCACTAGGCAACTTACTCAATAATCACCCCACCAAGAGGCATGACGACATGAACCCAGAAACCGAGGGACATGTTTACTAAGCCACATTAGCTATTAATGTGGCAACAGCATGGGAAATGTGTGCCGCGGTAACGGCTAATGCAGGACAAATTCAGATAGCACAGAAAATCCCTTGCACTATCTGCATATGTGTTAGCAACACACATGGGTGAGGTGTTGGCAGAGAGTGGGCGTGTCTGCAAAGAGTGTTTACCGCAAACATTGGCAGCACATGGTAACTACTAGTTTTACAGACATCGCAGGTGCAACTGATGCCACCTCTATGGGTGATGTTAGCTGTATCCGCTGCGCTGCCTCCCACAATCTCTGAATTTTTATAGTGTTATCGGCTACGGGGATGCTGTGCACGCCAACACATAACGTGCAGCTTTTGTGGCGCTACATACATTAACCACTGCATTACCTGCAAGAGCCTATCGCGGCTTAGGAAACATGCCCCTAAATGTATCTAAGATCCGTCACTTACAGTACTGATAATACTTCCGTTGAGGCAGGGACCCTACTTCTAATGAGTTTTCCCACAGGCACTGAATGAAAGTAGCGTCACATTAGATGACACAATGTCCCCTTAGCTCTCCTAATGGATACCCACTTCTGAAATTATCAATTGCATCCTCTCATAAGGTATCAGAATGGTGCAAAACAAATGTAGAATATGAAATGCAATGTCAGGCCCAGGTTGAGTGTGCTCTACGTTTTATGCAAGCCTGGCATTTTTACATTTTTAAATTGAAGGATTATTCAAAGACCAATCTGGAATTATTACAGTGTTCATACACTTAAGTGTGCTGGTAATATTTTAGTGCTGCGATTACCCAAGAACTTAAGTGACCTGGGAATTCTTGAAGAAAAGCAAAACACTTACAATGAAAGTAAAGCTCTTCATCCCCTTCTTGATCTGCTTTGCTGTAGCCACAGTGCCTGAAACGAAGACAGACGTTGTTTTAGTTGAAAACTCTCTTGGTTATACAAGAGGAGGGTAATTTTGTAACAGAACACCTAGGTTTGGAGGTGGCGAAGGCGCCTATTTTACAAAGACACATAAGTGTCTGCATGTCTTTAGGAAATATTTGCAAAAGTCCTGAAGAAGCAGCACCTAGACTGTGGGTGGAGGCATCACGTCTGCTCGGGAGCACGTCTACATTCAGCATGCAAAGCAAGTTCCCTTGATTTTCAGGGATTGTCTCTGACTTTAGAGCTGTGTCCCTGACTCCCGCCTGTTTGGCAGACTCCTATCTCCGATTCCAGCAAGGGGGACAAAGCGAGTAGAAAAAAGAATGAATTGCATTTGTCAGTTTTTAGAATTCTTTTATTATTTTGCACGGTATGGGGGGAAATGCATCACTATTTCTATTTCTCTGTCAATTTGACTGCTGGGAAGTGATATTGTTACTATCATGGTATGAACTGGGGGGGGGGGGGGGGTGTCAGGGTAATGGTGCCTCTTCCCGCCACCCCACCTTGTTGCTCAAACCTGGAACTAAGGCTTCCCTTCATCCCACCCACCCCCCCCCCCCCCCTCAAAACACACTCAGGATAAATGTAGCAGATTTGCCTGCAAAAGGTCTGGTAAACTTAGTGTAAAGTATGTGTGTAGCCACATATTTTCTAAAATCTGCACATAAATCATGACCCTGCCCAAACTCCTCCTCTGAGTACACCTACTCTACATGTACACTCCTAAGCGTACCACACGTACTTTTGGCTTTTTATAAAAGACCTTTTATTTGATTACATCACCATTTTACACATTTATAAACTTACTTCCTATGTTTTTATGAACTCGGCAAAGTCAGACTATTACCCACTGCCTTGCTTTCGACTTATTTTCAGAGGCACAGGGAGATAACGTGGCATCCTGTACTACCGACATTCACTGTGACCTTAGAAGGCATGACCTCAAACGTCTTCTGGATTATAACCCAATGCTCTAACCAGTAGATGACACCTCCCATCTATGACAATACCACTTAGAGTTCTGCTTACTTAAACAACCAATAGTTCGGTATTGCTATGTGCAGAATTGGCACCACTGAATATATATATAGGAGGTAATTTGATAAAGTCATTCCCACATGTACGTGGCTGCATATGTGCATAAAGGACCTCTTATAAAATACTGGCCAGCATAGAAGTATGCATTTTGGCATGAAGGCATGTATTTTGCCAGTAGACACAACTCGGGACACTTCCTGGCTGGAGTCCGGGAAAGTTCACTTGTATGTGTGTCGATTCCTTTATCTAGGTGCATATGTGCATAAAGTACCTTGCTAGCAGGTATGAGTGATCACACCTAAAGTCAAAGACCATTCTCTACTATGCACACTAGTATTTTAGAAAGACAATCAAGTACCTACTAGTCTTTGTAAAACAGTGTCTGCATAAGTGCCTAGCTAGACACCTAATAAAATTACCCTAATAGAGGAAACTATTTTTGCATGTAAAACCCTATTCTATTTGGTACATTTGGCCTTTTTTCCAGATTTTCTGACATTGTTTTGGTTTATTTAACATTTGTTTTAAAATTTTTAGCACATATTAATCAAAACACATCTTAAGTCACAGGTCAATGTACGTTAAATTGATTTAGCATGCCCTAAAGTTTTTAACAAGACAAACAAAAAACCTCCTGGTCAGGGCAAATCAATAACCAATATGTGTAGAGCACCCAACCTTATTCAGTGACCTCACAAACTTTTTTCTTTTTGTCGGAGCTAGCCGTAGGAAGGTCGGAAGAAAAACCGACCCACACCAAGCGAGTAGCTACTTTTATTATTATAGGTTCTTCACCAAAATAAAGTTAAAGTTCATTTAACCATAAAATAGTCAAAAGACTTATCTCAGTCCAGAAATGCCAGTTATGGTAGGTACACGACGCGCACGTTTCGGGCACTCTAGCCCTGTTTCAAGTGCAATAACTAGGATTCCTTAATCTTCAAATACCATCCTCTGAACGCCGTCAATGCAGCTAAGGTCAATTGACGGCGTTCAGAGGATGGTATTTGAAGATTAAGGAATCCTAGTTATTGCACTTGAAACAGGGCTAGAGTGCCCGAAACGTGCGCGTCGTGTACCTACCATAACTGGCATTTCTGGACTGAGATAAGTCTTTTGACTATTTTATGGTTAAATGAACTTTAACTTTATTTTGGTGAAGAACCTATAATAATAAAAGTAGCTACTCGCTTGGTGTGGGTCGGTTTTTCTTCCGACCTTCCTAAAGTTTTTAAGGCATCACTACGAATCAAGGGACCCTTTTACTAAAGGGCACTAAGGAGTTAATGTGCATTTTCGGATTTGATAACTGTGCACAAGGGCCCGCAGCAACTGCTACAGAGAGGCATGAAACGTTGTGCATGGTGATTAGCATGCTAACTGCCACTTACCACTCCCTTCAATCTGTTCAAAATTCAGCTGTACAGCTAATCTTCCACCATTGTCACCGAAGGGCCAAGGACTGAATTCCCACCTGGGGACAGCAATTTTAGGCTGGGGGGTCTGGGGTTTCTAGTCTTATAGGAACTCCTTGTGGCCTTGGGCAAGCCACTTAACCCTCCATTGCCTGAGGTACACATGTATATTGTGAGCCCTTTGGGGACGAGGGAATGTATCCAGTGCCTGCTTGTAGTGACTGTAAATCATTCTGATGTCCTTCAGCCTAGGCAGTATATCAAGAAATTACATAAACATAAACCCCTCTTCTCAAGTCCCATCATTGACTCCCTATCCATTTCTGCATCCAGCTCAAATTTCTCCTAAGTGCATTCATTCTGCTGCTCCTCACTACCTTTCCTCTCTTATCTCTCCCTACACCCCTTTTCGGGAACTCCGCTCTTCTGGCAGATCGCTTCTATTTGTGCCCTTCTCTTCTCCTGCTAACTCCAGACTTAAATCTTTCCAGTTTGCTGCTCCTTATGCCTGGAACATTCCACCCAAGTCAGTACGTCAGGCTAAAAACTCACCTCTTCGAGGCTGCTTTTGGATCCTGATCCACTTAGTTTCCTGCTCACCTCCTATGTGTTTCCTTACTATTCCCCTAGATATATCCTACTAGTGCTGTCTATCTTGACTAGACTGTAAGCTCTGATGAACAGGGACTGTCTCTTAGAGGACTCTGTACAGCGCTATGTACGCCTTATAGTGCTATGCAAATGAATAATAGTAGAGCAGTAGTAGGGTGCTGAGCCAGCGGGGTAGGGATGGAGAGTGGACATTACTGTTAGTGCATGTGGGATATATCACGTTAACTGTCAATGTTGCAATGTTCCACCTCAATAGGTGGAATTAAGAGAGCTCGTGGCGATAACACCGTGTGTTAGGGTACTCATCTGCATGCTAACTATCAGGAACATGCCGGCCACGCCGCCGAAAGCTACCACAGAGGCTCTGCACTTAATGCATGTTAGTGTTTGCGCTAAACGCGTGTTAGGTACAAACATCTAACACACTTTAGTAACAGGGCCGCCAAAAACACGATAATGACTTTGCATCCCTAATAAGCATAAGAACACTGCTAATATCATTAAGACACAGTTATAAAGGATTTTTCACAAACAAATGCCAGTATACACAGATAAAAGGTCTTATAAAATTACCTCAAGTGTAAAAGAATGTGCAATGCAACAATGTTGAGTATTTGTATGCTGCTTTATAATAGGCATGTTCAGGGGAGGAGTTTGAGCAGGGTATGGGCAGATTTATGCATGTATAAAATATGTGCATACACATACACTTTACATGCTAACATTTACACCTACTCTGAGCAGGCATAAATGTCTGCAGCTTCAATCCAGCCACTATTTTTCTGGATAAGTAATAGTATTTTATAAAGACACAAATGTGCCCGCAGGTCTTTAGAAAACAGGCACCTACCCGGCCTTTTTACATAGACGACCTGTTATAAAATGACCCTCTAGAAGGACTGCAGATCAATGAAACTACTGCTGGAGCCCCATTAAATTACCTTCTTCCGATGATGAAGCCAAACACCATGAAGACCAGAATGATGGTGCCTGCCACTGCAACTACTGCTATGATGATGACGGGATTTTGTTCGCTGGTAACAGCTGTGGCTGAAGAAAAGAAAAATCAAACATTTCACATTACCTCAGCACCATGAGAAAATGATACGCATAAGGGTTAAATGAAATCTTATGCATCACGGCATGATCATTCACCTCATCTGTAACTAGACACTACCAACAATTCTGTTCTGTAGAAAAGAATCTCCCGATGCCTGCCACCATCGTGAATGCTACAAGGCATTTCCTGGGCGAAGTTCAGAAAAGTTAATTTCTAAAATGATTTTATTGTGGGCTGGGCACTGTAAGTGTCATTTTTTAACAGGATACCTAAGTTAAGGCAGTGAAAACATGCCTATTTTAATTCTAGCTTAGAAAGACGAGTAGGCATCTATTTGTCTTTATAAATTATTAGCGTCAGAACAGAAGAACATAAGATATGCCATACTGGGTCAGAACAAGGTCCATCAACCCCCGTATCCTCTTTCCAACAGTGGCCAATCCAAGTCACAAGTACCTTGCAGTTTCCCTGCACAGGTTCCACAATGCTTGTATTGGGGCAAGCAGTGGATATCCTGGGTCCCCTTTAATAATGGTTTATGGACTTTTCCTCCAGGAACTTGTCCAAACCTTTTGTAAATCCGGCTACACTAACAGCTTTTACTACATCCTCCGGTATTGAATTTCAGAGTTTGATTACACGTTGAGTGAAAAAATGTTTTCTCTTATTAGTTTTAAGTAGTTTACCCTGTAACTTCATTGCATGTCTCCTAGTCTTTCTATATTTTGATGGGGTAAACAATCGATCTGCGTTTACCCGATCCATTCCGTTCATTAATTTATAGACCTCTATCATATCTCCCCTAGGCCGTCTATCCTTCCATCCCCTTTAGCATTTTGGTGACAGAGGTCATGTTTTAAATTCAGGCAGAGATATTTACACCTGCTCTATAGCAGATACAAATGAACATGTGCAAAGTTCCCAAGTACATGTATAGATTAGGATATTTTCTAATCAATGTGCTTCTGAATTCTACCCATGCTCCGCCCAGATTGAGCCACTGGATATGCCTACTGGCAAAATGTGCATCTTCATGCCAAAGCACATCCTTTGCCATGTCCTTATTTTATAAGGCCATTATTGAGTGCAAACTGTTGCATACTTGCTTTAATGACTTTAAAAATCATCTCCTTGTTTGTGCAAGTATGCACAAAGAAGGAAGCATGGAGGGATAGCCTAGTGGCTGAGGCAGTAGTCTATAAACAGATAAACCAAGCTTTAAATCCCACTGGTACTCCTTGTGGCCTTGAGCAAGTCACTTAACCCTCCATTGTCTCAGGTACAAACTTAGATTGTTAGCCCTCCGGGGACAGGGAAATACCTGCAGTACCTGACTGTAACTTGCCTTGAACTACTGCTTGGAAAGACATCAGCTAAATAGAAATATATAACTGCAGCACATGACACATTTATTCCTCAAGGTTGTTTTCTAAACGTTATACTTAATAGCACAATTCCATTATAAAAAAAAGACCAGCATGGAAAATAACTCGAAAGCTAAAGTATTTTGATGAGATACCATTTAAACTCACCTCTTCGCTACCGCTTTCGGATCTTGATTCACCCGATCTGCTTTATGTTTCCTTACCATTCCCCCTTAGATGTATTCTATGTCTGCAGCTACTGTGTTGTCTGTCTTGACTAGATTGTACAGTAAGCTCTGATGAGAAGGGACTGTCTCTTACATGTCTGTGCAGCGCTGCATACGTCTTGTAGCAATATACAAATGCAGTAGTAACAGTAGTAGTAATTTAAGTAAAGAATGAATGAAATAATGAACCATTTCTTATGCAAGTTCAGGTTAATTAGACCATTTCTTCATTTTTCTCTCTTAGAAGTGTTAATGTTTTTAAGCCAGATCTCTAATACTGCTGAAAATTGGTCTAAAGTGATGCATTTTCATTTGAGAGCAAATGTTTAATGCATACATTTTCCCTTTACTAGAATGCTAATGTCTGCTGTGCGGAGAACAGTAACGTATCACTGAAAGAAAATGCCAACTCATGCTAAAAGAGCTGCCGTAACAGTAGCAGATGACAGCATTTCATCTAAAAGACAGTCTAATTTAGTGTCCCAGCCTTACTGATTTTAAAATGACTGCACTATTTGTTTTCCAAATGTAATGAAGCAATACTAAAATAGATTTTTCACAGTATCAATTTGCCCGTTTCTTGTACTGATAGCTTTCTGTTTTGCTTTTCTCTCCAAGTTCTCCTTTCATTTGTTTTTATTTTCCTAATCATCATTATTAGGGCTTGTGATTTGTGGTTATAACCAGAAATCCCTAAGAAAACTTTGATTGGAAAATTGTGGTTTCTGGTCACAACTGAAAAAACTTGAAAACTGCCCTCCTCATAAGGCATCTAATGACATGATCTGGCAGCTGCCTTCGCCAGTGCCCCCTTCTGGGGGGGTGCGGCTTGTTTTAACTCCCACTACTCTGTGCCGCTTCATCTGTTTCTTCTGCTGGCACCACAGGAGAGTATAAAATGCAAGAATAAGCACTTCCTTTATTTTGCGGGAAACAGGAAGTGCCTGTCCTCTCCTTTTAAACCCAACTGTAGTGCAGGCAGAAGAGCTGAACAAAGAGAGAAGGGGGTTGGAGCTGAGGCAAGAGGAAGACAATGCTGAGTCCTCAAGAAGAAAAAGTTGTGATTGATGCTGTTGCATGGAGAAGGGGGCAATGGCTGATTCTGGGACTTGGAGACGTCGAGAGACTGGGACTGGAGCTGATGCTGTTTCTGGAGCCTGGAAAGGGGATTGGGGCTAATGCTGGTGCTGGGGTTTGGAGGAAGAACTGGGGCTGGTGGTGCTGCTGGAGTTTAGAGGAGGAAGAACTGGGGCTGATAATATTGCTTGGGTGGGGGGGGGATGATGGTGTTGCTAGATCTTGGAGTTGGGATGAGGCTGATGCTATTGTATTTTTGATATTTAGTCTGTGCCTTCCTAATAGCAGCTTGAGGTGGGCTACATTCAAGTTAAGCAGGGATTTCCCTAGCCTTGGAGAGCTTAAAATCTAAATCTGTATCGAAGGCAACAGAAGGTTAAGTGATTTGAGAGTTGGATTTGAACCCTGGCTTTCTTGGTCAAAGACCTGCTGCTCTTAGCATGAGATGAGTATGTTCTAGATCACTGAATGGAATCCACAGAGAATCTACCTACAAAGTCACAACATATCTTTTCAAGTAAACTATTTTTCTGACCCTGGGAAAGCACCTAATTGCCTCAAAAACAAAATCCGTAAAATTCCAAACAATAAGCACCTAGGATCATAAGCCTTAATCATGATATATTTTAGCCCCTGTATTCTTTTCGTGATCAGAGATGTGCATCTTTTTTATCTAACATGACAGATGTTTTCCTGCTGTTTTAGGCTTCCAGCTCAGTTGGAACTAAAGCTGAGATTTAGTGCTGCCAGCCTTTATTTCCAAGTATCCAGGGATTGATTCCCTTATTTTAAATCCCCTCTCAGTTGAGTCCAGTTACCATAGTGACAGCCCTTGCTATGAAGCCATGCATCAAATCTCCTTCCAGATCCCTGCAGCTTTCAACATTAATTCTATAATCTACTAATTTTATATAGCATTGTTAGCTTACAACCTATGGTTTGCACACAGCAAACGACTCTTACAAAAACTGTGCAACCTATTATGCCCATACAAGTGCACATTTAACAAGTAGTTGGTATGGTTCAGCAGACTGGGTTGGCCGTATAGTTCCATGTCATGTTTCTATGTAAGATCATGGGTACTTATACATGTACCATGTATAGCTGTTCGCAGGGGCATCCTTTGTGTGCAGCAGGGATGGAGTTGTGATGGACACAAATATTTTATAAAATACATGTGTGCGCACATACAGAACACACACAGAGCTACAACTTTTTTGGAGCAGGTGTAAATTTGTGTTAAGGTTTGTGTGCTATAGAGGCTGGCTCTAAGTACTTTTTTGAAATATGAAGTGACACTATAAATAGCTGAAGAAACTACTACTACTACTATTAATCATACAAGGTTTACACAGCACTGTACATATACATGAAGAAAGACGGTCCCTGCTCTACAGAACTTACAATCTAAACAAGACAAATAATACAATAGGTGAGAACGGGGTGCAAGTAGGGAAGGGTAAGGAGACACATAGAGAACAAGGGATTAGGATCCAAAAGCAGCCTCAAAGAGGTAAGCTTTTAGCATGGATTTGAAAATGGGCACAGATGGAGATGAAGAAACATACAAGAAACTATCCTATTAAAATGACCAAAGCTGAAATTGATACTTCTTTTGGGAATAGCCTTGGCTACTGGTTCGATATCTTTGAAATATTTAATTTGTTGACAGGTGCTTATCCTCTAACACTGGTCATCTCTGTTCTTCTAAAAAGACACAT
This sequence comes from Ichthyophis bannanicus, assembly GCA_033557465.1. Classification (NCBI taxonomy): domain Eukaryota; kingdom Metazoa; phylum Chordata; class Amphibia; order Gymnophiona; family Ichthyophiidae; genus Ichthyophis; species Ichthyophis bannanicus. The sequence goes on along the minus strand of CM066033.1, from coordinate 1,378,001,357 downwards.
CTTTAGAACAGCCTCCAGGTTGCCCTGTCATTTCAGCAAAGGGCTCTTTGTTACAGCTGCCTTCAATGTGTGCTGAATTTTATTTGAGGACTTTTATTTCACAAGGACCAACTTTTGTCAGAGATTCTGTGCATAGAGCTACAGGAAATACGAATCAATGATACTAACATGCATCTGGTAATGGCAGACATAAGAATATAAAAACAGAAGATAGTCATGCTGGGTCAGACCCAAAGTAGCCAATCCAGGTCACAAGTACCTGATAGGTGCTTGTGACCTGGATTGCCAATGTAACGCCAATTTTTCAAAAGGGCTCCAGGGGTGATTCGGGAAACTACAGACCGGTGAGCCTGATGTCAGTACCAGGAAAAATGGCAGAAACCATCATAAAGAACAAAATTACTCAGCATGTAGATAGTCATGGCCTAATGGGAGACAGCCAACACGGCTTTAGACAAGGAAGATCTTGTCTTACTAATCTGTTATGTTTTTTTGAAGGAGTGAATAAACAGGTGGACAAAGGTGAGTCGGTTGATATAGTGTATCTGGACTTTCAGAAAGCCTTTGACAAGGTCCCTCATCAGAGACTTTTGGCAAAACTAAAAAGTCATTGGATAGGAGGCAGTGTACTATTGTGGATCAGGAACTGGTTAAAAGATAGAAAGCAGAGGGTAAGGCTAAATGACCAATTTTCCCAATGGAGAAAGGTGAACCCCAGGGATCTGTGCTGGGTCCGCTGCTTTTTGACATATTCATAAATGACCTGGAAAAGGGAATAACGAGTGAGGTTATCAAATTTGCAGATGACACAAAACTATTTAAAGTTGTTAAAACCCAAGAGGATTGTGGAAAATTACAAGAGGATCTTGATAAATTGGAAGACTGGGCATCAAAATGGCAGATGAAATTTAATGTGGACAAGTGCAAAGTTATACACCTAGGGAAGAACCACCCAAACTATGGTTACAAGATGCAAGGTTCCACATTAGGAACCACCACCCAGGAAAAAGATTTAGGTGTCATTGTGGACAACATGTTAAAACCCTTGGTCCAGTGTGCAGCGGCGGCCAAGAGAGCAAATAGAATGCTAGGTATGATAAGGAAAGGAATGGAAAATAAAACAAAAGATATTATAATGCCTCTATATCGTTGCATGGTGAGACCGCACCTTGAATATTGTGTGCAATTCTGGTCGCCGTATCTTAAAAAGGATATAGCGTTATTAGAAAAGGTTCAGAAAAGAGCCACCAAAATGGTAAAGGGGATGGAAGGATACTCCTATGAAGAAAGGGTAAAAAGATTAGGGCTCTTTAACCTGGAAAAGAGACAGCTGAGGGGAGATATGATAGAAGTCTATAAATTAATGAACGGAGTGGAACGGGTAAATGTAGATTGATTGTTTACGTTATCAGAATATAGAAAGACTAGGGGACATGCAATGAAGCTACAGGTTAAACTATTTAAGACTAATAAAAGAAAATATTTTTTCACTCAACGTGTAATCAAACTCTGGAATTTGTTACCGGAGGATGTAGTAAAGGCTGTTAGTGTAGCTGGGTTTAAAAAAGGTTTGGACAAGTTCCTGGAGGAAAGGTCCATAAACCATTATTAAGAAGGGACCCAGGATATCAATGCTTGACCCAGTACAAGCATTGTGGAACTTGTGTCTTTTGGGGAAACTGCTAGGTACGTATGACCTAGATTGGCCACTGTTGGAAAGAGGATACTGGGCTTGATGGACCTTGGTCTGACCCATTATGGCATATCTTATGTTCTTATGTTCCAAAAAGTAGACAGATTCCAAGCTGCTTATTCCAGGGCTAAGCAGTGGATTTCCTCAATCTACTTTAATAATGGTTTATGGACTTTTCCTTCAGGAATTTGTCCAAATCTCTTTTAAGCCCAGCTACAGCTAGCAGCTTTTATACACAAATGCATCCCAAGAAGCAATGCAGAGATCAGGCTTCCCTATGACTTTTTTGACCTAAGTGGCACATTTTGCATTAAGTAAAATCTTTTTGTCAGCTCAGCCAAACTTACTATTTGCAGATCAAAGGTACGACCATGTTCACATATACTTTTGGTTCTAGGCTGATTTCATTTTTGGATTTAAGGATTAGTGTGTCTAATGAGGGATTTAATTTTTCGATATTCAGAAAGCGCATTAATTGCAACACTTCGCTGCATTACTCGCATGCCTACCCGAAACGTAAAAATACAGTTTGCCCACAAATCAATATCTGTGGCTGCGCCAGATTTATTCATCAGAATTTGACCCCAGAATTCAGTCTGCATTAATGGCACAAAGAATTTTCTTTATTGCCTTGTCAAACGAGTTTATGTTCAAACTAAATTCTCCAGTAGATCTCTCTTACTACAATCTAATAAAGACACAAAGAAGCAAACATCAATAATGTGCATATTACCCTTGGTGTGTTTTACAACATCATGAGGTGTTTCAACAGTTATCAATGTTTGGATTTCATTCAGGACCCAATTTACCTAATATGCTGATACATTCTGATTACACAGATAGAAATATTCATGAGTGTGCAGAAGCCGTCAGTTTTAAAATATGAACTTCTTCATATAAACATAAAAGTGGGATTGTCAGACAAAATAAAGATGCACTATTGGTGACTCGCTGTGTTGAGTACCAGTACACTATTGCAGATTTGTGCCTGGGAGATCACTGATTGAATCTTTCCCTCAGTTATTATGTAGGGAACAAAAATGGATCTTTTAATTTGAACACAGTTTATCCAAATGGCCTTAATGCTGACAATGAATGGGCAGTTTTTTAGAGATCATTTATTGAATGTTTTTTGCAAAGCTCATGTGAACTGTTCTATGACTGGGTGATGCATAGAAGGGGCGGGATTACGTCTCTAACTATGGCACTGAAAGTTTGTTGGATTTAATGGACATCCAATTTGCAAGCGCTTTTAAGAGCAAGAGTTTTTGTCTTTCAGAGTTGATCCCCGATGCATTTTTTTCTGAAATAAAGATGTTGTGTGAACGGGATAGCAATGAAATGACTGACAACGTGTAGCTATGAGCTAAATATTTCTTTATAATATATAAAAAGTATATTGAAAGACATTTTAACAATTAGAATTCTCCATTCACAGTATGGAATCATATTAAGTGGGGTTTTGTGCAGCACCTAACCATGGTTTGGTGGTTCACAACTTAAAAAAAAAACCTTTCAAAGCATATTATGATAAAAAACAACAATTATATAAGCCTTAAAAAAGTGGCTACATTAATGCTGTTTTTTGATGCCTCTAAACATTCCAAAATTTAATACATTTTGAATAAAATATGGAAGTGTTCAAATTTTGTTAGTGTTATTTGTGCTTTTATAAAATAGACATATAGTAGGCATCTTTTTGGAATGTTGATGTAGGTGTCATTTAATAGGACTTAAACTTCAAAAGAAAGGATTGTGTTTAAAATCTGCTGCATTATTCATGTGATTTTGCATAATGACATATCTACTTAATTAGCTAGAGCTTTAGGTTAAACAGTAGCCAGGGCCTATCCTGAGATCTACAGGGACAAATTTGCTGAGGTCTCCACCTGTGCAGGTGACAATGTTGACATCAACATAAAATGATATTCTCAGTGAGAGGGCCTTCACTATTGAATAGCCTTCCTACATTACCCAGAGATGCAACTGCAGCCGCTCCAAATTTCTTCTGTTACCTTGCTGGCATGGGTATGGGTATGCATAAAGCAAGACCTCTGCTACCCTGGTGGCATCCAGACTTTGGCAGACACTCATTTTGAACCTAATGGCACAGTAACCCCAAATGGATCCGGGAGTGTTGCTCATGGACGGTGGTGTTGGAAACAGCTGGAGGATTCTCTTTCCCTGGAGGACCCCACACTGCTGCTGCACCTTGGTCAAGAATTGCCATTTCTGGAGCAGGCTCCCTCCTGATGGTTCAGTCTGAGTCATTAGGGGGAGTTGCAGAGAGTACTCTGGAGCCTCTTGCGAGGCAAGATTTCTAGAATTCGGTGAAGACTCAGCTGGTAGTGCTGCATTGGAGAGGAAAGCACAGTTACTTACCTGTAACAGGTGATCTCTGGGAACAGCAGGAATTAGTCCTCACATATGGGTACGTCGGTACCGACGGAGCCTGTGCGGGAAAGCTCCCCAGCTTCTTAGAATAGAAGCCTTTGGGACCTCCCACTGCACATGCGCACTGCCTTCCCGCCTTCCTGAACAGCTCTCCTCAGTTTCGAGTTTATAGCTGAGTCAACAGAGAGAGGACAGGAAGATAGATAGATAAAAGATACAACTCCTAGGGGAGGTGGGTGGGTTGTGAGGACTAATTCCTGCTGTTCCCAGAGATCACCTGTTACAGGTAAGTAACTGTGCTATCTCCAGGAACAAGCAGGAATAAGTCCTCACATATGGGGACTCCCTAGCTTAGATGCATGGGATCCCCTGTAAAGGTTCGCCATCTTCGTATGGATCTCAGGCATCCATTCTGGGAAGGTGGGCAGGAGTTGTTTAGGAATGGAACAGGTGCTTGAGGACAGCCTGGCCAAACAAGGCATCCCGGCGGGAGTCCTTGTCCAAACAGTAATGGGCTGTGAAGGTATGAACCGAGGCCCAGGTAGCGGCTCGACAGATCTGATCTATGGAAACAGAGTGCAGATGAGCCATAGAAGTTGCCATGGCCCTCACATTGTGAGCAGTGACATGGCCTTCCAGAGAAATGTTTTTGCTCTGGTAAGCAAAAGAAATACACTGAGCAATCCAATTGGAAAGTGTACGCTTGGAGACTGGAAGTCCCAAATGGGAAGGATCAAAGGCCACAAAAAGTTGAGAAGACTTTCGATGTGGCTGAGTCCTATTAAGGTAAAAAGCGAGAGCTCTTTTACAATCCAGAGTATGAAGGTTCCTCTCTGCATTGGATGCATGAGGAGCTGGAAAAAAGACAGGTAGATATACCTCTTGATTAAGATGAAAAGGCGAGACCACTTTAGGCATAAAGTGGGGATTCGTCCTAAGGACCACCTTATCATGATGAAATCTTGTGTAAGGTGGATTAGCCACTAAAGCCTGCAGTTCACTGATGCGGCGAGCCGAAGTGACTGCAATGAGGAAGATGACCTTCCAGGAAAGAAATTTCAAGGAGGTGGAAAACATTGGCTCAAAAGGTGGCTTCATAAGTTGACCGAGCACTAGATTCAAATCCCATGCGACCGGGGGTGGTCTGATGGGAGGTTTAGTGAGAGTCAGGCCTCTCATGAATCTTGCAACAAGAGGATGAGAGGAGATAGGTTGTCCATTTATATGTTTCAAGGATGCTGCAATAGCACTTAAATGGACTCTTACCGAATTCGTCTTGAGGCCTGCATTGGATAGATGCAGGAGATAATCAAGAAGAGAATTCAAAGGAAGTGCCAGAGGGTCAAGACCCTGCTGAGCACACCAAATGGAAAAACGTTTCCATTTGAAAGCATAGGAACGCCTGGTAGAGGGTTTCCTAGAGGCAGAAAGGATATCTTTCACTGGTTGGGAAAGATGAAAGTCTTGAAGACTTAAGCCTTCAGTAACCAAGCGCTGAGGTGAAGGGATTTGGGGTTTGGGTGCCACAAAGTCCCCTCCTCCTGAGACAGGAGGTCTGGCGCAGCTCCCAGATCCAAGTAGGATCCCTGGGAGAGCTGTAGAAGTAGAGGGAACCACACTTGGCGTGGCCAGCGTGGAGCTATGAGGATCATAGTTCCATGATCCCTCTGGAGTTTGAACAGAGTCTTGGGAATCAAAGGAATGGGTGGAAAGGCATATAGGAATGCCTGATTCCAATTCAGGAGAAAGGCGTCCGTGGCCTGAGCTCCCTGACACGGAGTTCTGGAACAGAACCGGGGAAGTTTGGCATTCCACGGACTTGCAAAGAGGTCTATGTCCGGGGTCCCCCATTCCTGAAAGATTCGGTTTATTTGGTCCAAATGTAGGGACCATTCGTGTGGCAGCAGAACTCGACTGAGCCTGTCTGCCCGAGAGTTTTGAACTCCTGGGAGATACACTGCTAGCAGGTGAATCTGATGCTCTCTGGCGAAGGCCCATAGTCTTAGAGCTTCGTTGCAAAGCGACAGAGAGCCCGTCCCTCCTTGTTTGTTTATGTAAAACATGGCCACCTGATTGTCCGTCTGAACTAGGACAGTCAGGTTGGCTAGGAGGGAGTGGAAGACCTTGAGGGCAAGGTAAATTGCTCGCAGTTCCAGAAGATTGATATGAAGGGTGGTCTCCTGTAGAGACCAAGTGCCCTGAGTGGAGAGAGTTTGCAGATGGGCTCCCCACCCTGTTTGGGAGGCATCTGTTGTGAGGGTTGCTTGGGGTAGCAATGGTTGAAATGGAGCCCCCAACAACAGATTGTCGGTGGAAGTCCACCAGTGGAGGGACCAAAACAGACGATCGGAGGTTTGTATTTGGTCTGAGAGCGCTCCTGACGCCTGAGTCCACTGAGTGGCCAGGGTCCATTGAGCTGCTCTCATATGAAGACGAGCATAGGGCACCACATGCACTGTGGAGGCCATATGACCCAGTAGGCGTAGCATTTCCCTGGCTGTCAAGTGAGTGCTGGACTGAGCTTGGGAGGCCAAACTCAGGAGGCGCTGGCCTCGAACCTGTGGAAGGTAGGCCCTTGCAGTGATGGTGTCCAACTGGGCCCCTATGAATTCTAGAGATTGAGTAGGGATGAGTTGAGACTTGGGAAGGTTTACTACCAGTCCCAGATACTGCAGAAGGCTCCTTGTGTGGTCCAGGGAAATCTGGGCCTGTGACTGAGTTGGAGCTCGGATGAGCCAGTCGTCCAGATATGGGAAGACAAAGATTCCCATGCTTCTTAGAAATGCGGCTACGACTGCCATGCATTTTGTGAATACTCTTGGAGCAGAGGCTAGACCGAAGGGGAGTACTCTGTATTGGAAATGTTTTCCCTGAAACAGAAAGCGAAGATACTTTCTGTGGGATGGATGGATGAGTATATGGGTATACGCATCCTGTAGGTCTAGAGAACAAAGCCAGTCCTGACCCTGAAGGTAAGGAAGGAGAATGCCGAGAGACAGCATTTTGAATTTCTCCTTGAAGAGAAATTTGTTCAATTCTCTCAGATCTAGGATTGGTCTGAATCCCCCTGTCTTCTTTGGAATGAGAAAATAAGGGGAGTAGAAACCGGACCCTTGTTGAGGAAGAGGAACCTCTTCTATGGCCCCTTGGGCAAGAAGAGAAGAAACCTCTTGACCCAATAGGGTTAGGAGAGATGGGGGAGAATTGAATGGTCTCACCATATGATGGGGAGGAAGGCTGGAGAAATGAAGTTTGTAACCCTCTCGAATGATAGAGAGGGTCCATTGTTCTGTTGTGATTTGTTCCCATCTGGGAGCAAAGTGAACTAACCTTCCGGGTATGGTGAGAGGTTCTGGTTGTGTTAGACCCAGAAGTGGCAAGTTCCCTAGGAGCAAGTCAAAACCCCTGAGGGGTTGGAGCCTGCTGAGCTACAGTAGCTGCTGCAGGCTTAGCTCGTGCTTGTTTGGATTGCTGACGCTTAGCAGTATAGCGAGGTTGAGAAGACTGCTGGCCAGTATTTGAAGCAACTCTGGCCTTCTTATAGTAAGGCCTTTTAAAAGACTTTTTCTTAGTAGGAATTGAAGTGGACTTTGAAAGTCTTTCCAAGGTGGCATTTTCAGCATCCATCTGGGTGGCTTTGATTTGCCACTCTTCCCCAAATAAGTTCTCACCTGTACAGGGCAGATTCCGTAAGCCATCTAGAACCCAAGGTTCCAGATCAGAGGCCTGGAGCCAAGCAAGACGTCGGGCTGCAATAGCAATGCCCGAAGCCCTACTGGCTCCCTCAAAGGAATCATATGCTGCCCTATTAGAGAACTTAGAAACCTCTAAGAGTTGTTTCACTAGGGAAAGGAATCCCTGCTTTTTATCCTCAGGGATAAAGGGGGCAAAATGCCGCACCTTTTTGGCAAGTTCCTCCAGGAACATGCCCATATAGAGACTGTAGGAATTAATCCTGGCTATAAGCATACTAGCCTGGAAAATTTTCCTACCAAAAGAGTCCAAAGTCTTACATTCCCGTCCTGGAGGGGTGGAAGAGTGCCTTTTGGTACTCCTAATCTTCTTCATTGCAGACTTCACCACAATAGAGTGGTGAGGCAATTGAGTCTTTTGGAAACCAGGAGAAGGAGGGACCCTATACATGGTGTCCAACCTACGGGAATAAGGAGACAAAGTCAAAGGATTTTCCCAGAAATCCATCAGTTGTTCTTGAAGGATTTCATGGATAGGCAGGGTAACTGCCTCCTTAGGGGCCTTTGAGTATCCCAAAATATCCAGTTTTTTGGATCTGGGTTCCTTTTCAGAGGATGTGGTAATAGAAAGGGCTGTAGCCATATCTAAAACAAAGTCCTGGAAGGACAAATCCTCTGGAGGGGACATTCTCCTTTTAGGAGAAGACCTCAGGTAAGTTGAGTGAAAACTCAGCAGAATCATCAGAGGAGTGAAAATCCTCAGAGGAATCGGTGCTTTCCTCTAACGCACGATACGCGTACCGATCGGTATCGATATCGGGCGTATCGGGTATGGAACCGGTATGGAGCGAAAGCCCATACGGTACCGACTTGCGTTTAGAGGTGGACGGCCTCGATACCGGCATGGCGGACGATACCGGTATCGGGCCCGGAACCGCTGAAAGCGGAACCGATGGCGTTGCAGCTTTAATGAAAGCCATGACGGCCTGCTGCATGGACTGTACAGTATCGCCCATGGACGCCATAGCTGCCTGGATGTCGGTACCGGAGTGACCCGGTACCCCAGAGCAGGCTAACAGGTGATCTGTCGAGGCCGTAGCATCGATATCAACCTGAGACCCCTGAATTGGCGTTTTTGGAAGTTGGACTTCCCGCCGGGGTTGTTTGGCTGGGGCAGGGTCCTCAAGTTCTAAGCTAAGAGCCTCTCGATGCTTTGAAGGAGATTTGCTCTTTGAGGACTTGCCCATAGAAGGTTTGGTTACCTGAGATCCATCCGGAGAAGAAGACCTGGATGACTGTGATGCTGTATTCTCTGAAGCAAACAGCACATGGAATTTGTTGGCCCGGTTCTGCAGCCCACGTTTAGACATGTGGGAGCAAGATGGGCAGTCCGGTATGGAATGGTCAGGCCCCAAACATTTCAGACACCAGTCATGGGTGTCTGTGACTGAAATAACAGCATTACATTTGGTACACTTCTTAAATCCAGGGGCTGGCTTCTCCATGAGGAGAAATTGAGTAGGCCGAGAGGCCTCTCTGAAGTGACCAAAAAGCTAAAAAAAATAAGAAAAAAGAATTATAATTTTTTAAAGAAAGAAAGAAAAGACCGGCGATACCGGTGACGGTATGGGGAAGGCAGGTACGCGGTCTAAAGAAACAAATAAAATAACAATTTCTTCAGCGGTGACAGGAACACGACCTGCTGGCTCCGCGGAAAAAGAGAAACTGAGGAGAGCTGTTCAGGAAGGCGGGAAGGCAGTGCGCATGTGCAGTGGGAGGTCCCAAAGGCTTCTATTCTAAGAAGCTGGGGAGCTTTCCCGCACAGGCTCCGTCGGTACCGACGTACCCATATGTGAGGACTTATTCCTGCTTGTTCCTGGAGATTAGAGGTTGCAATGGGGCAAGTCCAGTATTGGAGAGTTTGGTATCTGCTGTGGTTGGAGAAGGAGGAGCTACCTTTCCAGTGGTAATGTCTATAATAACCAGAAATCTACTATGGATAGATCTCTATCTCATCAAATTGCTTTGGGCTGGAATTCTTTACCAGAATTAACGAGGCAGGAGAACAACCATCTAACCTTTAGGAAAATTTTAAAAACATAATTATTTCAGGGAACATTTTGCCTTGCATCTGAACTCTTTTAACTGATGATAAGTTATTTTTATGTATATCTATTTTTTTTTAAATTTTACAATGTGTTCTGAATTGTTTATTATTCTAAATTTATTGCAGTCCAATTTGAAACCACTATTGCTGTTAAAATGCAGACTATGAGAGACTGGAATTTAGTAAATTAAATTAGTTTAAAGTGTGATTTTGTTCTAGTGAAACCTGCAGTAGTCACTCAATAGTCTCTGGCACTGTAAGGAGTAGATGGAGGTTTTTCTCCAGTAGCTGATTTAACAATGGACATTCCTTCCAAGATGCAGTCTCTCAGGAATCTGTAGTTTGCCAGTTTGTCTGTAAAATTTAGACTGAAACATTAGCAAGGTAGTTGTACATCACTGGCTTGATAATGTTAAAAACTCTTTGAAAGCCTTGCATTTGTGGGTTTTAGATTTTTCTAAATGTGTGCTATTTTCTTCCTTTGATCTTTTTTGTAGATATACAAGAGTGACTTTGGAAGAAAATTTTCTCCCCATTGGTAGGAAGAAACTTTTATCCCCATTGGTAGGATTGTTTATATCCCCTCTGCTCATTGGGGAGAAAGTGAGTGTTCAGGGTGAGGAGACTGGAGAGGGACGGTCCACCGGTGGCTTGGATGCATCAGGCCTTTTGGAATTTCTATGAAGATAGGTAGTGGAAACAGCTGCCCTCTTGGTTTTCTTTGGTTCTTGCAAGACAATGACTTGGGATTGTATTTTAAGAAGCGACAGGCTTTATTTGTGGGCTTTTGTAGCAAAACTCAGACCAGGAGGAATACATTTCTTGAGATTTGTCCTGGGATTCTCTCACTGAGCAATGCTTGATGCACTATAAATACACTGGCAGACAACATGGTAGGTGCCTCTGTGCTATAAGCCAATGCATTTACCACAGCTTGCTTTGTTAAAAAAAAACGATCATCCAAAGCAACATTCTAAACCCCTCAACCCCACAAGCAGCATCCCTAGCTATCTCACCACCCATCTCCCCTGATGAGATACATACCCTGCTCTCTTCCTGCCTTCCCGAGTGAGATGGACAACCCCCATGCATTACTGGGGCTGCCCCTGGTGGATTACTGATGGGGCAGCAGTGATTCCATGATGTTTCTGTTCCATTGCCAGTCTGAGTTAAAAATGGTGACCCTAACTTCTAACGCTGGTACAACAATTTATTTATTTATTTAACAAGATTTATATACCGTCTTTCTACAAGTCAAGACGGTTTACATACAACAATTGGCAGTGTGTTTCAACTGTTTACAAGGAACAGGTAACAGGTATACAATGAATATGAACGAAACTACAATGAATATGAAAGAGAACTAATTACAATAAGCAGAGATTAACTATTTACATAGGAATTTACAAGGAAAAACACTAGGCTATAAAGATATGATTTGAGAGGCCAAATGTAGGGAGGAGAGTGTATAGGGGTTAGTTACTAAGGTGGAAGGGAGAAATGTTCAAGGAAGAGAAAGGTTTTTAATTTCTTCCTGAACTCAGAGTGGTTGGAACAGTTCCGCAGGTCTTGGGGAAGGGTATTCCATAAGGATGGGGCATAGAGTGAGAAAGCCCTGTTATTAGTAATTTGCTTGCAATATCTTTTAGATGTAGGGATGGTGAGAAGATTTTTATTAATAGAGCGGCGTGTTCTTGAGTTTGTGGAGGAGGAAAGGAGAGAAGAGAGGCATGGAGCTGATTCATTGGTTATGATTTTATGAATAAGAGTTATCACCTTGAATTTAACTCTATATTGAACAGGGAGCCAGTGGAGATCGTAGAGAACTGGAGTAATGTGGGATCGTCTGGGGTTGTTGGTTATAAGCCGTGCTAGGGTATTTTTGGCTAGTTGAAGTGGCTGTATAGTATTCTTGGGGAGGCCATGATAGATAAGGTTGCAGTAATCGAGAGAGAAGGGATTGTGAGGGCCTGACAGACAGTACGGAAAGAGTCAGGGTTTAAGAGAGGCTTGAGGTTCCTGAGGATATGTAGTTTAGCATATATTGTAGTGGTGGTTTTCTTTATTTGTTCATTGAAGGAGAGGGACTGATCAAGGATAATGCCAAGATATTTCACTTGTTTTTTTATGGAGAGTGTGAGATCACCAATAGTGATGGTGGGAGGAGGACTGTATGCGGAATTAGAGAATACCTGAAGAACCTCAGTTTTGGATGGATTGATTATGAGGTTGTGTTGGGAGAGCCAAGATTTAAGACTGGTTAGGCATTCATTTAGTTTAGAAAAGTTAGGATTTGAGAGGTTAAATGGGGTGAAGCACATCATGTCATCGGCATATAGCTGGTATTGAATGCCATGGTTTTGGAAAATCTTGCAGACAGGCTGAAGGAAAATATTGAAGAGAAGAGCAGAAAGACTGGATCCTTGAGGGACACCCTGTTTTAGGGTGAAAGGAAGGGAGGTATCGTTTCCAATACAAACTTGTTGGGTTCTATCCTGCAAATAAGAACGGAACCAGTTTAGAGTTATGCCTCTCAGTCCGATATCATAGAGTCTGTTTAGGAGTTGGTGGTGGGGAAGAGAGTCAAAGGCGGCAGATAAGTCAAGGAATATGAGGAGGCATCCTTGGGAAGGGTTCTGGGTGTAGAGGTATAATGAATCTAGAAGGGAGGTAAGGAGGGTTTCAACACCATGGTTTTTTTTGAAACCATGTTGGAATAAGTCAAGGGGGGAGTGATCATTGATAAAGTTCTGAAGTTGAGTTTGGACTACTTTTTCAGTTATTTTTGCCAAGAAAGGGATACTTGAGATGGGTCTGTAGGAGACAGGAGAAGTTGGGTCTAGTTTTGACCCTTTTATGATAGGACGAATAGTGGCACACTTAAGTGGAGGGGGCACTAAACCAGTCTGGAGGGATGATTGTACAATATGTAGAATGTAAGGGCTGAGAGAACTCCTGGTAGATTTGATCCAGGGAACAGGGCAAGGGTCAAGAGCGGAGGTTGAGGCATTAAGTTCTTTAATAACATTAGAAATGTTATCTAAGGAAAGGGTGTCAAATTCACTCCAAGAATTTGGAGAGGTTGGTTGGTGAGGTTGGGTGCAGTAATCAGTGCAGTAATCAGTATGGTGCGGTAGGTTAGTGGTTGATGAGGGTGGGAGGAATTTGGAGATAAGGTGGTCGGCTATGGATTGAGCAGAAATTTTAGGTGTCAGGTCCTGCTGTAAGGGCTCGTTTATTAAGGATTTTGTAATAGAGAAAAGTTCTCTAGGATTATTGAGAGACCGTTGGATAATCTTCTCATTGTAGTTTTTTTTATGGTTAAGAGTTTCTGAGCAGTATGATTGGAGTTTAGCTGTGTAAGCAATGAGTGCTAGAGGGTCTTGAGAGCGTCTCCATTTACGTTCAAGACGTCTCAGTTCTCTTTTGAGGTTTCTCAAGTTTATGGAGAACCATGGGGCTCTTCCATGGTGTTTTCGGGGAAATTGACTAGGAGGGAGTAGAGAGGCCGCAGACAGGATTTGATTCCAATTAGAGATGTGGGACTCTAGGTTCAAGCTCGTACCAATTAGTGAGTCAAGATGGGGGATTGTTTGTTCTAGAAAGTTAGCTGCATTGAATTGTTGAAATCTACGGGTAATTTGAGGTTGAGAAGGGAGATGACTTTTGTGAGTGGAGTAGGAGAAGGAGAAGAGGATGAGAGCGTGGTCAGACCAGGGTACAGGCTGGATGGTATGTGTAACCTGATTAGCGATTAGCGAGTGTAGAGGGATAAATATAAGGTCAAGGATGTTTCCTTTGGAGTGAGTAGGGTGTTCAAGAATTTGGGAGAAGTGGAGGGACTTCATTGCCTGGAGGAAGGTAGAGGACTGGGACGGGGTTAAGGAGTTTAGGTTTAAATCACCTAGTATTATGAGAGGGCGTGAGGCAGGTTGGGGGGAGCAGGCGGTGTCTAGGACCGTGGAGAGGTCAGATGAGTCAGACTGGGGAGCGCGATATAGGAGGTGGAGCGCTAGAGTGGAGTTGGAGACTGTTATGGTGTCCAAGCCTGAGGTAGATGTGGATTCAATAGTAGAGAGTTTGTAAGTAGGACTTAGATAAAATAGCTACACCTCCTCCTCTGCCATGTGCCCTGTTGCATAACTTAATTGAGTATCCTTTGGGACATAGTTGGTTTATAAGGACCGAATCAGAGTCATGAAACCAGGTTTCAGTAAGGCAGAATATATCAAGGTCATAGTCAGAAATGAGGTCAGCGAGTAAGGGGATTTTGTTTCTGGCTGAGCGAACGTTGAGTAGAGCACATTTAAGGGGAGGATGGGGTATGTTAGAGAGAGAGCTAGGTTTAAGGTTGGTATTTATAATAATAGGTTGGAGTTTACAGGGACGGTGGTGAGAGTTATAATGAGCATGAGTAAAGTGTGGAGGAATGTTTAGATGTCTGGGGGAGTAAATTATTGGAATGGGAGAGTTATAGGTCGAGGCTAGTGCATAAGGGATGGCAAGCAGATAGGAGAATATTATGATAAGTATAACCCCTAAGGTAGATGGGTGGAAGTTAGATGGGACCATTCTGGAATATGCTGGAAAGAATGAATATTAGAGAAGAATGAATAGTATTTTGAGGTAGTAGAAGTGAAAGTTAGGGGAGTTAGGAATGTTTTTAGTACAGTTGTACCAGTAAAGGATGCAATAGATATATTTGAGGCACAATTTGAAACAATATAGCAAAGCTGTTGATGATTTTGAGTGCAAAGGAGGTACAGGTTGATTTAGAACCTTAGGTAGCAATGTAGATAAATTGTATCAGCAAAAAGTGGCTGCTTACGTTTGGGATAGGAGAGAGTTCATAGAGTGGATTAGTTCATGTTGCTAGAACAGGTTATGAAATCTTCGTTACAGGACTTGAAGGGTAGCAGGACCATGTGCTGTGAATCGTAGGAGATCAAAGCCTCCATTCTGAGCTCGTTGGCAATGGAGCATCCAATGAAATCCCTGGTAAGTGCTGGGGAAGATCATGCATTCCATCAGGGAGGCGGGAGAGGGTCAAGCTCTTAGGTGGGTGCAAAGTGGGGGTATGGAATCACACGAAGGGGCGTGGAGGTCGAAAATGCTGCTAGGGATGCTGCTCAGAGGGCGGGGAATTGGGAATACTACTTGAAGAGATCGGATATGTATTTTTAAGTTGCGGCTACAGTAACTGATAGTACTAATTGCTGCTCTTGAGAAGTCGTTAAATGGACCATGCTAATCATCAGCCATGAGAATTAACACATAGTAAAGTATCTTGCACTAACTCAATGTGCAGTCCTTGCCCATTCTCCATCCATAATCCAGCAGGAAAAAGGAGGTGATAGTGCTTCTGTATAAGTCTTTGGTGAGACCTTATTTAGAGTATTGTATGCAATTCTGGAGACAACAAAAGGATGGAGCCGGTGCAGAGGCTGGCTACCAAAATGGTCAGTGGGCTTTGTCATAAGGCATATGGGGACAGACTTAAAGATCTCAATATGTATATTTTAGAGGAAAGGTGGTATAGACGAGATATGATAGAGACATTTAAAGACCCCGTGGCATAAATGCACAAGAGGAGAGCCTCTTTTGACTGAAAGAAAGATCTGCAACAGGGGGCATAGGATGAGGGTGAAAGGAGATAGACTTAGGAATAATTTGCAGAAATATTTCTTTATGGAAAGAGTGGTACATGCGTGGAAAAGTCTGCCACTGGAGGTAGTAGAGACGAGGACAGTATCTGAATTCAAAAAAGCATGGGACAATCACAGAGAATGTCTAAAGGAAGAAAAGGGACTGTAGACTTGCTTAGTGGTTCATATGGAAGGGCAGAATAGATGGACCATGTGGTCTTTATCTGCTGTCATGTTTCTACATATGTTTCTTGTTCCTGCCCCCTTACATAGCATGCAGTTAGTGTGGGAATTAGCATTTGCAAACCGTTTTGCCTACCTGATAACTGTTATCACCTGCATGTGCTACCCGTGCTGTTTAACTAGACTCTCCAAACCTTTCCCATCGCTCTCTAAGGTCTGTGGATACTGATTCCACAACAACCACAGAGGCACGTGACTGGATAGTGGAAAGCCTGAGGTGGAAAATGAACCTCGGTCTCTTCTTGTGGCAGTGAACGGTGTGTATCTTTGGAGTGCCAGGCCCTCTATTTTCAAATAACTATTTCCAAAAGCACCCAGTACAGCTTTCTTAAGTTCTTACATTGTTCAGCTTTTCATCTTGCAGTCACGTTTCACATGGGGTTCTAATCAGGATTGCCTTAGTAGTGCCCTTCCCCTAATCTACACAGTCCTTTAAGGCTGAATACCTCCTTGATATTTGAATACAAAATGGGAATGGAAATGAAAACCGCAATCATTATGTTCAGCTGCTAAATAATTTACAGTATGTTTCTTTCTGAACTTTTCCTCAATTGACTTTAGAATTTATTCCATTTGAGTTTCAGATATATATAATAAACATATTCAAAACTCATACGGAATGTATTTCAGCCCCATTTGTGGGAACATTAAATGAGAGCTGACCTGTATCTTAAAATATTTTCCCTAGCAGTGTTGCTTTACAAGAAAAATGTCAACCACACAGCAGAATTCTTCTGGTTATGTTTAGCAGCTTTGGATGAAACGACAATGTGGTGAAAAAAAATGCTAGTGGTATTTCAGAAAAGCAAATGCCAGTCAGCAGTCATGAAATGCTGACTCAGAGAAGGGAGCGAATGCTTTTCATGGCTGGCAAGGACCAGAGTGGGACGTGATACAGTAGCTAGCAACACCTTGGCGAGAAGTAGACAGCGTGAACAGCTACCTGTTAGTAATACTACTACTAATATTGGCATTTGCACCCACACCTTAATGAAATATTAACTATCTGCCAAAGGGCATTAAATCAGTGGCAAAACAAAGGCCACAGCTTCTTTACTGAATAATTCCAGTACTAGAACATCTGGCTACCTTTCATTGGCTCCCATTTCACCACACATTTGCTACAAAATAGCCCATCTCATCCCAAGCCACAACCAAATATGACCACTCAGCTGTTCAATGATGATCTAAATGGAATGGGATTCCAAGAACCCTGTGGCAAACATACAGTCTGTGGTGACCCAAGGCCATACCGTATCCACCCAATCAGCTTATGGTAGTGCTACAAGCAAGCCTCTAACATGCCCAATTCTATTTAGGCTGACTCCAGGTGCTTACCTTCATATCCTGCCAAGCTGCAACATCTGACCTTACCAACCCCATACCCCTATCCTAAGGGAAGGAAGAGCGGGACAAAAACCCCCAATGTCCCACAATCTACTACATACTAATCCAGCCCATCAAAACATCCACGAGGTAGCCATCACTGACTATAACCGCTGGTCCCAGACACCTCTGCCCAGAGCCAATGATTCTCCTCCCCAGCCCACACCCCAACACCTATCTACCTGCTCCCACTCTCCATCACATCTTCTTTACTAATGAAGAATAAGGGGCTCAGTCGAGGTTACTATTTCCCTCAATTGAGTAGCTCTTCTTTATAGAGCGACATAAGAACATAAGAAATGCCATACTGGGTCAGACCAAGGTCCATCATGCCCGGTATCCTGTTTTCAACAGTGGCCAATGCAGATCACAAGTACCTGTCAGGTTCCCAAAAAGAAACACAGATTTCACAATGTTTATCCCAGGATAAGCAGCAGATTCCCCTTGTCCTCTTTAATAACGGTTTATGGACCTTTCCTCCACGAACTTGTCCAAACCTTTTCTAAACCCAGCTACACTAACACTTTTACTACATCCTCCAGTAATAAATTTGAGTTTGATTTTGCTTTTAGATTTGCAGAGACCTGGTCTTCTATTTAAGTCTCCTACTTAATTTTGCAGCAAAGGACCACTTTATAACAGTTTTAATCAGCACATTTTGTATTCAATGCAATAACTGTGGTGCTTTCATTCTAAGAAGAATCATTTGTATCCTAAGAGTTTGCCCTATATGCCTCAAGTTAGTGCTATGCATAAAGAACTGACTCTACTAAGGGAAGAATTAGCTGCAATTAAACATACCTCTTCTAGGGTGGATGCTTGGATTGGCTTCCCGATGGAAGTGGTGGGAATAAATACAGTGACAGAATTCAAAATGGCATGGGACAGACACAGTGGATCCCTTTGTAGCAACAGGATAAAATCAAAATAAACATAACTATCTCTTATATCTCAATAGATAGGGGAGACCTACACGGAGCAGTGGATACACCCCTAAACAAAGGCATGGGGAGGGATGACCTACACGGAGCGGCAGGTGCACCTACTCTTGCCACCTTGCTGGGCAGACTAGATTGACCTATTGGGCTTTATCTGCTGTCATATACTATGTTACTATGATTGCTCGCTGAGTGAAAAAATATTTTCTCTTATTAGTTCTAAATGAAATACATTGTAGCTTTATTGAGTGTCCCCTACTCTTTCTACTTTTTGAAGGAGTAAACAACCAATCTACGTTTACCTCTTCCACTTCAGTCATTAATTTATAGACCTCTATCATATCTCCCCTCAGTTGTTTCCAATTTGAAGAGCCCTAACCTTTTAAGCCTTTTCTCATAGGGGTATCCTTCTATCTCCTTACCATTTTGGAGGTTCTTCTCTGTACCTTTTCTAATTCTGCTATATCCTTTTTAAGATATGGTGACCAGAATTGCACACAATATTCAAGGTGCGGTTGCACCATGGGACGATACAGAGGCATTATAATATCCTTGGTTTTGTTCTCTATTCCATTCCTTATAATTCCTAGCATTCTATTTGCTTTCTTGGCTGCCGCTGCAAACTGGGCAGAGGGTTTCAGTGTATTATACAGAATGACACCTAAATCCTTTTCCTGGGTAGTGGTTCTAATGTGGAACCTTGCATCATGTAACCATAGATTGGGTTGTTCTTTCCTAAGTGCATAACTTTGCACTTGTCCACATTACATTTCATCTGCCATTTGGATGCCCAGTCTTCCAATTTATCAAAGTCCTCCTGCAATTTTCCCAATCGTCATGTGTTTTAATAGCGTTGAAAATTTTATGTCATCTACTAGACAAATACATTTCCATGCTGATGCTTCTTAGTGCTTACAGTCTAGCCCAGCTGTTCTCAACCCAGTCCTCTGAGACCCTCAGGCCAGTCAGGTTTTCAGGATATTCACAATGAATATGCATAAGATAGATTTGACATGCGCAGTGTTTCTCTAGGTTGAAAGGAGAAAGTAACAGCTGATGGCTGCTGAAAAGAATTACATCTAATAATGTCTGCTAGAGAAAGCTGAGTAGAGTGAAAGTCCCTACTGGTTAACGTTTGGACTGTATGCACTACATTTAAATTCCCTGAAGAACCTCATTCATTGAGTGAAACGCTGTTCACAACGTTGCAAGTGAGGCGTCGGACGAATAAGATTCAGTTGAAGACTCATTTGAACAAGATTTATTTGAAGACTTATGAAGCTAAGTGCTAGTCACAAGTTATATTGAATATTGGAAAGAAAATTTATTTAGAAGATACACACAGTTAAGTGCAAGTGCAAGCACCTGTTAAAATCAGAAAATTTGATACACAGGAGGAGAGAGGGTACCTGGAAAGTTTTCACAAATGCCGGAAGGTGTCATTGATGTACTTAGGCTGAGCTGGTGTTAATGACGAGTTCTCTCAATCCAGTTATTTTCAGCCCATTAGTCTGAGACAACTTCCGTGCAGTAGTATTAATTATTGAAGTATAAAACCCTCCGAGTTTTTCTGTTAAAGTCTGTTTGATTGGAGTAATTTTCACAATTTTATTATTTATAAGATAGATTTGCATACAATGGAAGCAGTGCATGCAGAACTATCACATGCATATTCATTGTGGATATCCTGAAAACCTGACTGGCCTGGGGGTCCCAGAGGACTGGGTTGAGAAGCACCGGTCGAACCAAAATAAATAAAAAGAGCAAACATACAGGAAATGTATGTTTATGTTGATTAGTTCTTGATATACTGCCCTTTATAACATCAGGGCGGTTTACAATTTATTCTAGAGATCAGATCAGATATAAAAGCAGCTTCAGAAAGATGTTCTCTGGTTGGTTTGAATATGGCCAGAGAAGGAGCATGGTGGAATGATTAAGGAATTCTTAGACGAACAGCACGGCAAAGTAGAAAGAGCCAAGTTGGAAGTTGGCAGTGGAGCAGAACGGCACTGTTAAAAGTGGCATGCCAGATGAAGAAAGTAGCACAGGAAGAGAGAAGATAGGTAATGAGGAGCTGCAGACTGAATGCATTTGTAGGTGAGTAACAGAAGTTTGAGCTGCATGTGATGGAGGCTAGGAAGCTGATGCAGTGATGAGAACATGAGTCACAAGGCCATAGCAATGCTGAAGGAAGATGCACCATGCAGATGAAGAATGAATATCTTGTAGAGGAGAAAGAAGGCTCATAGGAAGCCTCACTGCTATCACTACGGGGCCTTTAGTAAAGTGCGGTAGATGTTTCTAATTACTGTGCATTATGTGCAAACCCTGTGGTAAATGCAAGGGGAATGTCTAGTATCTGCCTTGCATTTAGTGCAGAGGGAAGACGCCTACGACACAAGCCCCATGTTACATGCATCAGAAGATAGCATGGGTGTACCTGTACTCTCTGATGATGCAAGGAATGCAGTGCCCGATGCTGCCCCTACCCTTATAACTCTTGGGGAAAAAAAAACAAAATGATGGCAAGCAATACTGACAGTGCTCCTCTCCCATCCTGAGTCCCAATCACAATACCGATGCTGCCACAGGCGCCCTGACCCCCATACACAATACAATAGCCCCCATTTCAATCCACCCCATGCAACTGTCATATCTCCTACCAGCGGGAGTCACGATGAAAGAGGAGCACTGTCACGTTGCCTGTCATGCTTTTTTTATGCGAGCTGTCAGGGTTGAGGCTGCAGCCGTGCTACTGGACTGTGAATACCGTGGATGCAATTAACATCTCTTGCAGTCATGACAGCTAGTGTGTGGTCCCGTCCTGAGCACTGGCTGACACACTCCTTCTCTGCCCCAATCCCGCTCCATTTCACAGCATGCAGTTTATTTATTTAAAAACATTTATATACTGCTCATATGAACCATCATTCAAAGTGGTTTACATAATGTATATGATAAAATAAAACCTATACACACAAGTAAACTACCGAAACAGGCTAAGATGCAAAATAGCAAGCGTTGTCATGTCCGTGCGGTAATAGTTACTGCAGGGTGTGCACTAAAAGCACCCGCTAACTGCTTAGCACTTTTGTGTTTATATATCTTTATTCAATTTCAACAGTTTTAATGACAATACAGACAGTTGTTAACACTCCAGGATTCAACCATAATCTAAATAATCCTACTGACTAAATAATACAATAACTTTAACAAAACCAGCATCAGTCCAAACCAACACTCTGCCCCCCCAATCTATATGTTTATAGCAGTTGCTATTACCCGAGGTATGCTCCACAACTTGTCTTCATCAAACATAACTTTGCAGGGCTGCCCACTTCCCGCCCAATTTGCCAGACCATGGGTTTTTAACAATATAAAGCTCCTCATAGGACTTGTGCATGATTAAGAGATTCCACCAGTATTCAAAGCAAGCTTTGTCAAGATTTTTCCAGTGTGTCAAAATTGTTTTAATCGCCATCCCTAGCATTAAATCCAATAGTTGACTATCCCGCTTCATCAAACTTGGCTCCATGGCTATGGATTTGTACACTATTATTCGATACGAGATGAGAGTTTGTAAGTTTAATATTTGTGATATATGCTCCCATACTCTGTTCCAATATATTTCCAGGCATTTACAGTAAAACAACATATGAGCTAGCGTCCCAATATCCGTTTTGCAAGGCCAACATCGATTCCCCTCTTGCAGCGTCCATTTCATTTTCTTGACCGGTGTTATATGTGCTCGATGAGCTATAAAGTACATAGCTTGCGTGAAAGACGCAGCTCTTGTAATGTGTACTTGAGTCCCCCAGAAAATGTCCCACATCTCTGGAGCCATATCATCACCGGTTTCGGCGGTCCACACCGATTGCACCTTAGTGCATATCTTTTCACCTTTAGACCGGAGAATCGCTACACATCTCGAAACGGCTCTAGTGTCAGTCTGTAGTTCTTGTAGTTTCTGTCTTAATGGCCAACCGGAACGTAGCAAGACTGGAGACACTCCTGCCTTACCCAGACAATGTCGAAGTTGGCACCACTGGAAATAGCTTGTGCTAGGCAATCCAAATTCTATTCTTAATCTTTCGAAGGTTTTAAATGTACTTCCATTTATCAACTGTCCGATTGTTACAAGTCCGTGCTCCACCCATTTTTTCCACAGAAATGGTTTCCCTCCTATGACAAATCGCGGATTCAGCCACAAGGGCATATCCTCGGAGAAGTCTTCACCCCCATCGATACACGATGCCAGTAGTCGACATGCCTGCTGCATTGCCATCACAGTGCCACTATGTGGTTTCGTTGGATCCACCACTGTGCCAATCATCGTCTGTATTGGCAACGGGGAATGCATAGCTCGTTCTGTTTTCAGCCATCTGGGTCCTTTGTCTACTTCTTCTTCAGCCGTCCATTGAGCACCTTGTTTTAATATATAGGCAGTATGTAACCACCTGAGATCTGGGAAATGAACTCCTCCTTGTGCTTTAGGTAGCTTCAATTTCCACGCGGCTATTCTTGGAATTCGGTTGCCCCACAAGAAGGCTATCAACTGACTATTCATGTTCTTGTAGAAAGTTTGCGGGAATCGCAGGGGGATCATGCTCAATATATAGCTAAATTTGGGTATCAACATCATTTTTATAGTTTCCAATCTACCCCACCAGCTCAGGTGTAGGGGTGTCCATTTACAAACATTTTCATGCACTATCTCTTGACATGCTTTAATATTGAGAGTAATGGTCTCTTCCATAGTGGTACCATAGGTCACTCCTAAATACCTAAAGGATGATTGCACATATTGAAATGGATATCCTCGCACCGTATCCCCACTGACCCGATCATTCAGGGGGATTATCATTGTCTTATTTAAATTCACTTTATATCCAGATATTGCAGAGTATTTATCTATAAGCTGTAGAGCCTCTGGGAGATCCTTTGGTTGCAGGAACATGAGCAGGTCATCAGCATATGCGGACAATTTACATTGACCATCAGCTAATTCAATTCCCTTGATACTATCCTTCTGTCAAATCGCAATCAGCAGCGGTTCCAGGGCCAAGTTAAAAAGCATCGGAGACAAGGGACAACCCTGTCTGGTTCCTCTTTGTAGCTGAAAGGAAGCTGATATATTCGAATTGACCGCTATTCGCGCTGTGGGTTTAGTATATAGCAGCTCGATTTTTTTTAAAAATGTCTCTCCCATCCCGAACCACTGCAGGGATTTAAACAGGAATGACCATTCCAGTCGGTCAAAGGCCTTCTCAGCGTGCAGCGCTAGCCCCATCAAGGGTTCCGCCATCTCTTTGGTGGTAGTCAGCACATGTGCTAATAGTCTCCCGTTATCCGTAGTGGATCTATTGTGCACAAATCCACATTGATCTTCGTGTATTAAATCTTTCAAAACCCGCCCTAGTCGATTAGCCAGCACTTTAGCGTATATCTTGTAGTCAGTGTTTAACAGGGATATGGGTCTATAATTCTCTATCTTCTGTAGATCCCTGCCCGGTTTCGGGTGAATTACCACCACTGCCTCTGCTAGGGCACCAACCTCTGGTGATTCATCATACAAACCACTGTAATAGATCTGTAGCATGGGAGCCATCTGTATGCGATATTTGTAGTATAATTCTAATGGGATGCCATCTGGTCCAGCAGCTTTACCCCGGGCCATCTGTCGAATCGCATCCTGTATCTCCGTCACGGATATCTCTGTAGCGAGGTGTGAAGGGGCTATATCTTGGATTAGTTTAAATGTAGTTGGACCGAGGGAGAGCCCTAGATATGGTGTATTTAGATTTCAGTAAAGCCTTTGACACTGTTCCTCACAGGCGACTTATAAACAAACTGAGCACCCTAGGGATGGACCCTAAAGTTACTGCTTGGGTTAGAAATTGGTTGGGTGGGAGGCGACAAAGAGTACAAGTAAATGGAGCTCACTCTGAGGAGAAGGATGTTATCAGTGGTGTGCCCCAGGGATCTGTCCTTGGTCCAATTCTTTTTAACATCTTTGTTAGTGATATAGCGGAAGGGCTTTCAGGTAAGGTTTGCCTCTTTGCGGATGATACCAAAATCTGCAATAGAGTAGACACCCAGGAAGGGGTAGATAACATGAGGAGGGATCTAGCTAAGCTTGAAGAATGGTCTAGAATTTGGCAGCTGGGATTTAATGTTAAAAAATGTAAGGTCATGCATTTGGGCTGCAGCAATCCAAGGGAGCAATATAGTATAGGGGGTGAAGTACTTTTGTCCACTAAAGAAGAGCGGGACCTAGGCGTGGTTGTGTCTGATGATCTTAAAGTAGTTAAACAGGTAGAAAAGGCGACGGCAAAAGCTAGAAGGATGCTTGGGTGCATACGGAGAGGAATGGCTTGCAGAAAGAAGGAGGTGATAATGCCTCTGTATAAGTCTTTGGTGCGACCTCATTTGGAGTATAGTGTGCAATTCTAGAGACCGCACCTTGAAAAGGATGTGAACAGGATGGAGTCGGTGCAGAGGGTGGCTATTAAAATGATTAGTGGTCTTCATTATAATGCATATGAGGACAGACTGAAGGATCTTAATATGTACACCTTAGAGGAAAGGCAGGATAGAGGTGATATGATTGAGATGTTTAAATACCTCCGTGGCATAAATGTTCAGGGAGAGAGCCTCTTTCAATTGAAAGCAAGTTCTGCTACGAGGGGACATGGGATGAGGGTGAAGGGAGATAGATTCAGGAGTGATATGCGGAAATATTTCTTTACGGAAAGAGTAGTGGATCCGTGGAATAGTCTCCCAGTGGAGGTGGTAGAGATGAGGACAGTAACTGGCTTCCTGCTTCCTCGCTCGATGGCCAGTCAGGGGGCTGAAGATTTTCCGGCGGGACTGGCAGCATTGCCATTCATCATGGTAAACTGGCCATGATTGTAACTCATGCCATCCATTAGTTGTTTACTTGCACACAGCACAGGTTGCAGGAGCCCAAATGTCCCCATCCCACCCAGTTGCCACTCAGACATGCACTAAAAGGGTAGTGTAGAGGTTTTGGCTTGGGGCCCTGCACTTCTTTTTAGCATGGTGTCAATACCGCACTCTAACCCAGCGCCACCCTGGTAGCGTATGTTAGTAAACATGCCCCTTTATGTTCAACAAACATTTAATAATCAATTCAGACCCTCTGAAAAAAAAACATACAACAAAATAGAATTCAAAATATATCTAACAGATTTTCTACATTTTAAAGCAAAAATAAGTGTAAGACTTTGAAATCGAGAGATGATTACTTAAGACTTGAGGCTAGATTTATTAAAGGCACTATCGTGTTCTTGTATGCTAACATTTGCCACAGGTCTCATTTTATGCAATGGGACCTATTTAATGATAACTCATGTTGATTGAATGCTAACACAGTACACCGTAGTGCATTCGATTAAAAGGACGCGATCCTCAGTAGTGGTTAACCCCCACCTGGTGGTCATTTCTGACGATTTTTTTTTTAAATATACACAATGTTTATGAAAGTGGGGACATGCAGTTTTTAGACCAACCACTGATTGTTTGACATGTTCCTTTTTTTGAAACCTTTCCACAACTGAAAATAGCTAAATCAAAATTTCATTGAGTTCTTTACTATAGCTTTTTTTTCATTCTGTGCCAAGGGAAAAAAGTTTAGGCAATAACACCCTACGAGGCTGATGCATTAATCTTTGCTAGTTATCCTATATTAGAATACATTTTTTATGAAACTTTGCTGCAAAAGCAAATGAGCACTGTAGCAAATTTTTATGAAACATTTTGTTCATATACCCAGCTGCGGCAAAGTGTTTGAAATGTCACAAATCGATGCCCCTCGTGCTAGTGGTATGTTTTAAAGGGCTGCGTGACCCTCTTTGCTAGGGGGCCAGCTCCCTCATGAGCCAGCATTCTAAAAGCGGGGGCCAGACCAACCACTAGACAAACTAGGCGGCCGCCTAGGATGGAGGTTTCTTTGAAAGGGTGTGGGTAGCAAAGAGCAAGGCATTCAAAGCTAAACTATTGATTCTGACAACCATTGACTCATAAGGCTTAAGGGTTGTCTAAGGCACTAACACCATAAACCAACTCTGGAGCCGGCCCTGGCTAAGGATGAGACAAGTTTGGGCCTCCCTCTCACTCCCCACCCCAGAACGACATCATAACGCAAAGAGAAGAATCCCTGTCTGAAGCTCCACCCCTATTAAGGCCCAGCCCCTAAAGTTAAAAAAGCACCTAGGTCAACAGCTCCCTAATGTGCCTTTATTGTTTTATTACCAATAACATTCAACTTTACTACTGCCTAGAACACCCAAGTATTCTGATACCAACAGCATTCAATTTTACTGCTGCCTATAGCATCCAAGTATCAAAGCAACAATCCTCCCTCCCAAAGTCTGCCCTGCCCAATCAGGGCCGAGCAGCCATCGCTTAAAGAGAGCACAAGCAGGCACACCCGCGTCTAGCAGGCCTCACCTGAAGACCATTCAACGTGCCCTTATACCGTAACCCTACAGGAATAACACCAAAAGATAATCATGACTACATCAACCATAACACTCGTTTTTCTCTATACTATTGCCATGACCATTCATGACTCTGTTTCATACATACCTGATCATAACCCTATCCCAGCACTCCTAGGATCAAATAGAAAACATCACTACAACTATCATCAACCTTACCCAAACCTTCAACACAAGAGACAATCACGCCTGCTCTACATAACACTGGAGACCATTAATAACAAAAAGACCAACAAAGATGACCTGCAACATGAGCTTAGATGTGCACTCATCAACGCACGGTCTGTGCGCAACAAATGGCCAGCCATCACAGACCTAATATCCAACTACAATCTAGACCTCCTAATGGTCACTGAGTCATGGCTCTCTGACTCAGACACTGTCTTAATTAACCAAATCATGCCCCCCAATTTCTCACTCTTCGCTTGTAACTGAGATAATAGAACAGGGGGAGGAGTCTTCATAATAGCAAAGTCCGAGTTGCAATACTGAGTGTCCCTAACCAGGAGCTCCCAACATCTAGACACTATAACGATCGCAAATAGAAGCAACTCTATCAATCTCATCTATTCAGCACCAAATGCAGTATCAGAAGATCTCTCAGATATAATAAACTTAGCCTGCAATCCTGACAACCATAACAAACCAAACTGGTTGTTAGGTGATTTTAACCTTGCCTCTCTACATCACGACTTATCCAGTACATTCCTCGATGCCATGACAGACCTTGGATACAAACAAATCGTGCACAACCTCACACACAAACAAGGGAACATCCTCGATTTGATATTCGTTCCATCAGCAGTCTCAAGCTTATATAATTACACCAAACCATCTATTATCCCAGTCCCTTGGTCAGACCATAGCCTGATCTTATTCCAGATTCCAACAAATGCAAACACACTCGCCCAGCCAGTCACCTCAACAACAAGCGCAAGGCGATTTAAGCCGTTGGACATAGAGAACCTCATTAAACAAGCATTGCCAAAACTATCCAAGCCAACGGACAATCTAAACGAGCTGATCTCTAACTGGAACGACACTCTCTATCAATATGCCCATCAACCAAGCATGAACAAGAAGCTCCCATCCAGGAATCGCTCCAATAAAAAGCAGGATGCCCCTTAGTTCTCTCCAGAACTACGTACATCTCTACTCCAATTAAGGAAGTTAGAAAGAAAATGGAGACACACCCACAACAGCCAGGATCAAGAAGAGTATCTCACCCACCTCAAAAAGCACCGCGAACTAACTTGGACTACAAGGAAAGAATTCCACCAACCTTCTCAGCAAAACATTAAACAGACCACGCAATCTCTTCAATTTAGTAAAAACATTAACCAAAGATCCATCGCCACCTCATCAAGAATCTGTACAACCACAGCTATATGCTAATTTCATCCAAGCCAAAATGGTCAAGGCGAACACAACGCCATCACAAATACTAATCCAACTCCCACAAGCTCAAGCATCACTCGATAAATTCTCACCACCATCAAGAAAAACCATCGAAGAAATTATCACTACCATAAACACCACCACGGCACCAAATGACCCATGTCCAGCACACTGGATCAAAACCTTACGTGCCGAGCTTAGCCCTTACATAGCTAAGATCGCAAATATCTCCTATCTAACTGGGATCTTCCCTACCGCCCTTAAACAAACATCAATTCGCCCTCTGCTAAAAAACAACCTGATGGACCCAACGAAGGAAGAGTCCTACCGCCCAATCTCCAGCATTCCCTATCTAGCCAAGATACTTGAAAAGGAAACTCAGAGGCAGATCCAACACCACATTGACACAGCAGCCCCGTTAGACCCATGCCAACATGGATTCTGAGAAGCTCACGGAACAGAAACACTCATGACGTCACTACTTAGCAAACTCATTTGTGGGATTGACAACATTCACATGGCCATTGCAATGATTTTTCTGGACATATCAGTGGCATTCGATTCAGTCGACCATAAGATTATGCTAGCTAGACTTCATGAAAAAGGCATCCGTAACCAAGCCTGGAACTGGTGCAAATCTTACTTAGATGAGCGCTGGCAACAGGTCCGTACAGGCAACATTACATCTGAACCCTTCAAACAGAAACAGGGAGTACCTCAAGGCTCATCTCTATCTGTGTTGCTTTTTAATATATACATGCAACCAATCTGCCAAATCACCAGAGACTTCGGTATATCCTGCCTACTATACGCGGATGACGTGCTAATATTCACACCGATCAATATATCAAACCCTGACTACTCTCCATTAATCAACTGTTTCAACACAATAACCGACTGGCTTCTCAATCAGAACATGAGAATAAACTTCAAGAAAACCGAAGTACTCATAGCCACAAGAAACAAGCAATTTTCTCCGCCAACCACCCTCATAGTAAGAGATGCAGAACTCCCAATCAAGGCCTCCATAAAGTACCTCGGTGTGATACTCGACCAAAAACTCAATCTTAAAGAGCACATAAAGAACACAGTAAGGTCAATTTTGTTGTTGTTGTTAAGTGCCGTCGAGTCGGAGTCGACTCATGGCGACCCTCTGGATAGCTATCCTAAATTGTGTTCGGTCTTCAGTCAGGCGGCTCATTGATGACAGACTGGTACCCGTAGCTGCTGTTATTGTAGCGATCCATCTCATTGCTGGCCTTCCTCTTTTGCGTTGACCTTCTATCTTGCCAAGCATGATGTCTTTCTCTAATGATCTCTCTCTTCGCATGATGTGTCCGAAGTATGAAAGTCGAAGTCTTGTCATCTGAGCTTCTAAAGAAAGCTTAGGTTTGATCTCCTCTAGTACCGACTGGTTTGTTCTTCGGGCAGTCCATGGTATACACAGTATTCGCCGCCAGCACCATAATTCAAAGGCATCAATTTTCTTCCTGTCTGTCTTTTTCACTGTCCAGCTTTCACATCCATATGATGTTATTGAAAATACCATGGCTTGAACAAGTCGAATCTTTGTATGGAGAGACACATCTCTGCTCTTGAGAATCTTATCTAGGTCTTTCATAGCCATTCTGCCAAGAGCAATGCGTCGTCTGATTTCTTGACTGCTTGTTGCTTCTTTATTGATAGTTGATCCAAGTAGGTTAAAGTTGTTCACAATTTCAATTTCTTCTCCTTCAACGATGAACCTGTTGATTATGCCAGTTGTCATGATCTTTGTCTTCTTTACATTAAGGTGCAGGCCCATTTTGAGACTATGTTCTTTGATTGTGAGAAGCAAATGTTTCAAATCATCTTCGCTTTCAGCCAGTAATGTGGTATCATCAGCATAGCGAAGGTTGTTGATGAGTCTTCCACCAATCTTCACACCTCTGTTGTCTTCATACAGTCCTGCTTCTCTGATGATTTGTTCTGCATATAAATTAAACAGGTAGGGGGAAAGTATGCAGCCTTGTCTTACACCTTTGCTTATTTTAAACCATTCTGTTTCTCCTTGTTCCGTTCGAACTGTTGCTTCTTGATCAATGTACAGATTACGCAAGAGAACGATCAGGTGTTCTGGTATACCCATGCTTCTTAATGTGGCCCAGAGTAAGAGAACGATCAGGTGTTCTGGTATACCCATGCTTCTTAATGTGGCCCAGAGTTTCTCATGGTTTACACAGTCAAAAGCCTTGCTATAGTCGATAAAGCACAAATAGATATCCTTTTGGTATTCTTTAGTCTTTTCAAGGATCCATCTCACATCCACAATGATGTCTCTTGTTCCTCGCCCTTTCCTGAACCCTGCTTGCACTTCAGGTAGTTCTTGTTCTAGGTATGGCTGTAGTCTCTTTTGAATAATCTTCAGTAGAATCTTGCTGGCATGTGGGATCAGAGCGATTGTGCGATAATTTCCACAGTCAGTTGGATCACCTTTCTTTAGTATTGGTATAAACACAGATCTTTTCCAGTCAGTTGGCCATGATGTTGTCTTCCATATTTCTTGGCAGAGCCTTGTAAGTACGGTAACAGCTGCATCAGATTGCTGCAATACTTCTATGGGAATGCTATCAATGCCTGGTGCTTTGTTCTTTGATAAGGCTTTCAATGCTGCTTCAACTTCTTCTTTCATCACCAATGGTTCCTGATCATAAGGTATAGGTTGAAACGGCTGTTGGTCCACTTGATCTTTATCATATAAAAACTCTGTATATTCCTTCCACCTTTTCTTGATCTTCTCAGCATCATTCAACATAGAACCTTGAGCATCTTGTAACATTCCAATTCGAGGCTGGAACTTTTTCTTTAACTCTCGCAGCTTTAGGAAAGCCGATCTTGTTCTTCCTCTAATAGTTTCTGCTTCTATTTCCTTGCAAGTGTCATTGTAGTACTTTTCCTTGTCCTGTCTTGCTGCACGTTGGAAATCTCTGTTGAGTTCTGCGATTGTCTTTCTTTCTCCTTTGGCTTTAGCTTCTCTGCGTTTCTGGGCAATTTTCAGAGTTTCTTCCGTCATCCATTTTGGCCGTTTTTGCTTTTTAACCTTTTGTAGAGACTTCTCGCTTTCTTCCAGCACAACCTTCTTGATGTCATTCCATAACTCTTCCGGAGCTCTGTCATTTGTATCTAAAGCAGCAAATCGATTTTGCAGGCAGTCTTTAAATTCCAGTGGTATATTCTCAAGGTCATATTTTGGTGCATTCATGAGTGGTTTGCTCTTTTTCAACTTTAGCTTGAGTTTGCATACTAGTAGTTGATGATCTGTACCACAGTCAGCTCCAGGTTTTGTCTTTGTTGATGTTACAGAGCTTTTCCATCGTTGGCTTCCACAGATGTAGTCAATTTGATTTTTATACAATCCATTGGGTGAAGTCCATGTGTACAGTCGTTGCTTGTGTTGCTGGAAGAAGGTGTTTGAGATGAATAGATCATTGGTCTTGCAGAATTCTATCAATCTTTCTCCAGCTTCATTTCTGTTGCCAAGTCCATATTTTCCAACTACTTTGCCTTCTTCTTTGTTGCCAACTTTTGCGTTCCAGTCACCCATGACTATCAGGATATCCTGTTTGCATGTTCTGTCAATTTCAGCTTGTACTTGTTCATAGAACTCTTCAATTTCATTCTCTTCTGCAGCTGTTGTTGGGGCATATACTTGAATTATAGTTGTGTTGATAGGCAATCCTCGTAGACGAATAGAGATTAAGCGTTCGCTGACTGCATTGTATTTCATTACAGTTCTTGCAAGTTTCTTCTTTATTATAAATGCAACACCATTTCTTCTTTGTCTTTCATTTCCAGCATAGTAGACCATGTGATCATCTGATGCAAAGTGCCCGATGCCAGTTCATTTCAGTTCGCTGACACCCAACAGATCAAGTTGTACACGTTCCATTTCATTCTTGACCACCTCCAACTTCCCTTGGTTCATGCTTCGTACGTTCCATGTTCCAATGTGTAAGACATCTTTACAGCTTCTGACTCTCATTTCATGCGCAGCTACATCAGCAGTCAGACTTCCCGAGGGCTTTGATCCAACCACATCATAAATGCTGGCTTTACTCTGAAAAGTCTTCAGCTCTTCCCCAGTAGCTAGTTGAGTGCCTTCCGACCTGGGAGTCTCATATTCCAGCACCATAGCACAATTTGTTTTGTTGTAACTATCCATTGGGTTTTCATGGCAAGATACAGAAGTAGATTGCCGGGCCTTCCTTCCGCGCAGTTTAAGTTTGGTGTTGTTGCCGTTGTCACAGAAATGTGATCCTCCGCCGTCAACACTATCCCATTCTGCTGCTGCCCAGATGGGTGGTTTGTCTTCGTCTGGCACCTCAGCTGAGACCTGTCCATCTTGGGAGACCCTGCCAGTAGTTAAACTACCGATAGTTTAGCTCTCAGCATCACTGATGCACGCAAGCCCTCACAGCACGACAAGCTGCAAACCAAGTGAGAGAAGGTCAATTTACTACAAGCTAAAAACACTGCGACACCTGAAACCAATGATGGAGACAAAGGACTTCCGTACAGTCTTCCAAGCAATAGTCACACCGCATTTTGACTATGCGAATATCATCCTTCATGGCCTCCCCAAGAATACACTAAATCCACTTCAACTGGCGATGAACGCGGCAGCCCGCATCTTATCTGGAGCTTCTATAAGAGATCATATAACACCAATACTGATCGATCTGCACTGGCTTCCGATAAACTGCAGAATAACATACAAAACCCTCCTCATCACATTCAAGGCTATTAATAAATTATCTCCTGCATCGATCTCAAATCTCATCACCCTGACACCAAACAACAGACCCAGGAGACTAGTAGCAGAAAACACACTAGTTACTCCTAGTATCTCCACAAAATGGACACAACAAACTACTAACAGAGCTTTTGTGTCCTATGCTCCCAAGTGCTGGAACAATCTACCTCCAAACATCATATCAATCAGGGATATCACCCAATTTAGAAAGTCCATCAAGCACTATTTATTCACTTTGCACTTCAGGCTACCATACACACAATAGAACCGGCTCTCGCCCACTCAGATAACTCCTACACATAACAGCAATCCAGAACAAAGGATCAAAATGTGAAAACACTGTATTCTTGTCAAATATCGAATTTTGATGTAACCTATTCAATGTATATATAATTATGTATAATAATGTAGATAGTTATCCCCAGTTCACATCCAGTTTATCTTCCCTGTTATATGTAAACCTAGATCAGTCATGTATTGGCAGGTATATTGTTGTTCAATGTAAACCGCACTGATGATGAATAGTGCAGTATATAAAAAATGTTAAATAAATAAATAAATAAAAATCCCTGTCCCCACCAATGAAGTAATATTTTCGGTAGGAAGCAGGAGCAATTCCCATTCCCTCCTTCTAGGCTGACACGATCTTACAAAATAGTATTGGCTAACCCCTAGAATTCTGTGTAAGCTTGAAGAAGGGGGGTGGCAGAGCACTCTATGTAGATTTTGAACTACTTTAAATTCAGAGGGCGGAGTTTACTAAGGGTGGGATATAATACAGCTCTCAGGAAGGTAAAAAATAAAAAAGGCCTGTAAAGCCTTGTAGGCACATCTTCTTTTTCAAAAGTCATCATTAATAAACTGTTTCGGATCATTTTCCATCAAGACAGCTCATTAAAGTTCAATTTAAAAAAAAATTCTGCATGTGGTGGACTACACACAAGAGTTTTCCACAAAAAACTACTGACTTCTTCAGATTTATTAGGGATTTTGTGAGTTGGAATGTTTTACCATACCAAGGCCCTTGAGGACATCAGCCTCCAAATGCGGTTTGGAAGCTTTGTCTTCTGAAAAGAGGATTTTAGCCTCCTTGTTCTCTTTGCACACAACCATACTATAACATGCAGACAACTACACTGTGCACTTATATCTGAGAATAGCGGGAAAAAAAAACACAGCAACATTGTGAATGAACCACTTATTAGCCCCATCAACACTACCAACACACTCCTATCAATAGCTTAAAATAGCCAATCAGGATATGTCAGAGAAGAATCTGGAAGACTTTAATGTTACCTGTAGCTTCTTCTAGCGTGGCAACATCTAGTCTTGGACTGTAGAGTCCATAGCCCACAGCTGTGAAGGCGCGAATCTGGAAAACATACACTGTTCCTGGCTTTAGATTATTGATGGAGACTGTTGTAGATTTTGTCTTCAGTGTTGAATAGGTGCGTTCTCTTTGATCCTGGAAGCAAGAAACAATGATGCCACACTTCTTTATAAAGCTGTCTTTACTAAAATTCATTGCATGAAGTTAAGCAACTGGTTCTTACAGTTGATTTCAGTGTGCTGAAATGAGTTGATTAACAATGGATTAAGTCATTTGGATATACCATACAACTACTATTTCAAGATACTTAGGGTCATGGTTACTAAAGTGAGAAAATGGTTAACACGCGCTTGAGTGCATACTAAGCATTTAGCGTGGGACCATGGTAACTGCAATAAAATAGCCAGCGTGTTCAAAATTCTGCACTAACTATACTTAGTACGTGATGGGACTGGAAAAGTGTGGGTCGGGGCAAAGAGTGGGCATTGACTGTACATTGCTGTTAGCAGAGGGGCTATTCATGCATACTAAAGGGATCTTTTACTAACGGGCTCTAAGATGTTGCACCTAATGTGCAGTAATTGCCAAGACTATGATGAGTTATGTGCAAAACCTCCGCATGAACTGTCAGGGCTGTAGAAAGCATTTCCCTGGCAGTGCACACGGAGCCTTGTCACATAGCGCGTGCTGCATTAGCGCGGATCCACCTAAACCCACCTACTGAGATGGCGTTAGGTGAACCCACACTAATGCAGTTGTGGGTGGTGTTAACACAGTGCTAACTGCGCTGAACTCACCACATCCACTCTCTGTCCCTACTCCACCCACTCAGGCCTCTAAAGCGGGTTGTGCAGTTAGCGTGGGAATCATCCTGCACATCCTGTCATGGCCCTGCACTACTTGGCAATGCACATCCCAGTGCATCTTTAGCGCATGCCAGAACACCCAAACTGTCAAAGCTGCAGTTTATATGGGTGCACTTAATGCCACCATAATGGGGGAGGCCATAATTTAGGGAATTGTTCAGTGTGGTAGCTTAACCTCTGGAACATGCTGGGCATTCCCCCAGCTAGCATGGACCATGCGTTAGTATTAGCTCCAACCATGTGTTAAGTACACACTTAAGTAAACATACCCCTTATACTATGAATCTAACATATTTTGTGGTCACGGAGAAACATGGTCAAATACTTCTGCTATTCTGCCAATCAAATATGCCATAATTTATTTATTTTTACTTCAAAATTCTTAAATCCTGCCAAATCACAGTAGCTAAAGGCTGGGGACAAAGAACATGTACAATCAAATCACAGTATAATATAATGAAATAATACAATCATAATATATACATGAAAGCAATACAACATTCATATAAATCAACTAAAAGCTTGAGAAATAACAAAGTTTTTAACTTCTCACAAAAAGCTTAAGTCGGAGAGGGCTCTCATTTCATTCAGAAAGTGATTCCAAGCTAATGGAGCAAAAACAGAAAAGGTTTTACACATGCATAACCTGTTTCCAAACTTTTCTCAAGGAATATACAGCTGCAAATAATAGAAATCATTAGGCGTGCATCCCCTGAAATTTGAATTACCAATTCTGCGGGTCATTAGTTCATTCCCTTTTAAAGTGTTTTGATAATACCTCCTTGATCACTATCTTGGTTCATTGATTGTCTTTGTCCTTTTCTGTGCTTATTCGCAAGTTGCATTTTGCTTTCTCTGGTAACTAACATTTCAAAATCACTCAGGGAGCATAATTACGTTGTTTCATTGCCCTCCTTTTGTTTTGAATGCCCCCCTGGACTGGATTTTACTCTTAGACAGTGATTAAATGGAACTTTTTATGAAGGGCATATTATTTCCAAATAAAACCTGAAAACACTTTCATTTCTTCCCTCATTTGAATTTTTGGTTACAGAGGTTCTTTACAATTTAACTTTCCTCAGAAAAGTGGGCCAGGCCAGTAGGGATGTGTGCAGGGGAAACATTTTCAGTTCATTTGGCATTTATAATCCCAAATTTCAGACATTTTTTGGTTCGTTTCACACATCTGTTTTGATAAACAAATTTTTAATATGCATTAGAACCCTTTAGCAAACATTGAACAGCTCACTGATGAAGCAAATACGAATAAATGAATGAATATCCCTACAGACCTGTGCCGGGAGAGACTGCACTAGAGAAAGATGATTGGCCCAGGCCTTAGTTTATAGTGGCAGTAGCCTGAAGGAAGATGCAGTTGCTCACTATGTAGGAGAAGAAGGAAACTGGCCTGCTCCTGCTGCTGCTATGAAGCCTCCTTAGGAAGGAAGGGGTGATAAACATGAAAGGTAGAAAGAGACAGAGACAAGACAGGAGACAGAGACAAGACAGGAGAACAGGTGATTGAGAAGAGATGCAGACAGGAGGGGAGAGAAAAGGCAAAAGTAATAAAGAGTGGGGACAACAGCGGTGGCAGAAGGGATTTTTCTTGGGGGGGGGGTCCATGCTCCGCCCTAACTCCGCCCAAGTCCCAGCCCATGGGCAGAGACCCTTCCTGTTCATATACTGATTGTGTCTTTCTTCTGCTCGCAGGGAATGGGATCAGACTGCTACCTGCTGGTCTCTGACACTGCAAAGACCCTTCCTGTCTGCCCGTGATCCTTGCGGGCATACAGGAAAGGTTTTTGCAATGATCATGGCCGGCTGGCAGCAGGCAGCCTGTGGAGATTCTATCCACTGCAGGCAGAAGAAGACGAGAAGCTGTGATCGCAGCAAAACCCTTCCAGTCTGCCTGCAGGGATCCGATCTCCCAGGGGCAGACAGGCAGGGGCTTTTCTTCTGCCCATGGGGGATGGGATCCCTGTGGGTAGACTGCTGGCTGTCATGCCGGGATTTTTGGTGAGGCCAGGGTCTGTGTTGCCTACCCCTTTCCAATGCCTATGGGGAACAAAGAAAGGTTGATGAGATAGATGCCTCAGAGAATGAGACAGGTAGGATCTGGTAAAAGGGGGGTATAAGATAAAGAAAGAAACCACTTGGGGCCATCTTTTGTGACTTGTTGGGGTGTAAATGTAATAGAAATGAAGTGCAACAAAGGAAGAGGAATAGCAGAGTGCAAATTAAACTGGCGAAGAAAGGTTTTTCAGAAAGCCTTTGGCAAGGTCCCTCATGAGGGATTCTTGGCGAAATTAAAAAGTCATGGGATCGGAGGCAGTGTACTATTGTGGATCAGGAATTGGTTAAAAGATAGAAAGAAGAGAGAAGAGCTAAATGGCTAATTCTCTCAGTGGAGAAAGGTGAATAATGGACTACCCCATGGATCTGTGCTGGGCCCGCTGCTTTTTAAATACATGTATTTATAAATGACCTAGAAATGGGAATAACGAGTGAGGTGATCAAATCTGCAGATGACATAAAATTATTCAAAGTTATTAAAACACAAGAGGATTGTGAAAAATGTGAGAGAACCTTTATAAATTGGAAGACTGCACATCTAAATGGCAGATAAAATTTAATGTGGACAAATGCAAAGTTATGCACCTAGGAAAGAAAAACCCAAACTACAATTACACAATGCAAGGTTCCACTTTAAGAACCACCACCAAGGAAAAAAATGTAGGTGTCATTTTTATTTATTTAGCTGTATTTATATCCTGCTTTTCACTGGGTCAAGGTGGTCACTTGGGAGATACATTTAACATGAGGGGATATGACACACATATGCTGATGCTTACAGGGAACATGGGCAATGGAGGGTTAAGTGGCTTGCCCAAGACCACAAGGAGTACCTATAGGACTAGAAATCCCAGTCCCTCTGGCCTGAGATTGCTGTCCCCAGGTGGGACTTGAGCCCCTGGCCCTCTGGCCTGAGGTACCTTGTCCTAACCACTAGACCACTCCTCCCCCTTTGTTTCCCCCATTGTCGATAATATGTTGAAACCCTCTGCCCAGTGTGCAGCGGTGGCCAAGAAAGCAAATAGAATGCTAGGAATCATAAGGAAAGGAATGGAGAATAAAACCCAGGATATTATAATGCCTCTGTATCATTCCATGGTGTGATCTCACCTTGAATGCTGTATGCAATTCTGGTCACCATATCTTAAAAGGGATATAGTAGAATTAGAAAAGGTACAGAGAAGAGCCACCAAAATGGTAAGGGGATTGAAGGATACCCCTATGAGGTAAGGCTTAAAAGGTTAAGGCTCTCCACCTTGGAAAATGAATAGAGTAGAACAGGTGAACGTAGATAGGTTGTTTAATCCATCAACAAGTAGAAAGACTAGGGGACACACAATGAAACTACAATGTAGCTGGGTTTAAGATTTGGACAAGTTCCTGGAGGAAAGGTCCATAAATGATTATTAACGAGGGCCCAGGAAATCCACTGCTTACCCAAGCATTGTGGAACCCGTATACCTTTTTGGGAAACTTCCATGTACTTGTGACCGGGATTGGCCACGGGGACACTGTTGGAAACAGGACACTGGACTTGATGGACCTTGGTCTGACTTAGTAAGGCATGCTCTTAAGAAAAAGAACACAGAAAATCTAGAATCACACAACAAGGACTATAAATTGTCTTTTATTAAAAGCATTTTAAATTAGAATATTTCCCCCCAAAAATCCAAAATTTATATTCTACAAATTGAAAAAGGCAAAAAATAAAATACATTATACAACGCTATTGGTTTCTGCTGCAAGATCATACTGTATTCCAGAATGTTCCATTTTTTTCCTATAGATGAGGACGTAAGTTAAGAGATATTTTGGTACCATCTTATCCTGTCTTCCTCGCCATGGAAGTGGATTTGGAATTATTCTCATGCCAGCATTACCAATTTTGTGATCAATACTAGGCTCTCGTACTGTACATTTGAAATTTGTGGGTGACTGTACATCCAGTGTGGTGTATGTACTTATTTGCCTGTGTGAACCGATGTATGCTTTTCCCATTATGTACCTGTCTTACAGAACATAAGAGCCGGATTCTGAAGGGACAGGATGACACTCCTTTGATCCACCATTGCCGGCTGACTCATCACATCTTTGCTGACTTCCTCTGGGTGCTGTATTAGAGTGGGTTCAGCGGTCAGCTCACAGAGGTGACCTTGACCGTCTTCTTCTTCAGCGAGAGCAATGTTGGATTTATCGTCTCCACATGGTAACACCCCTAGACTTGAATGCCAAATTGGAATGGAATGTTTTCTATTAATCATTAGCTGTGATTTGTATTTACCCGTACTCGCTGTGGTTTGCTCCTTAGTGTGTAATTTGCACACTTGATTTGTTTTAATTGGGGCAGTGGTTCTGGGCACCTTGGGATGATGTCATCTTTTGTTGCCCTTGTATTTAAATGGCATTTTTTTAACAGTGCCTAATAAAGTATCTTTTTGCCTAATGGTTGCAGCGGCAAGACTGTGTTTGCTCCTGAGGCAGGCCTTTTGATAGACTGAAACATCGATGTCAAGTGTAAGCATACAGTAACTAAGAAAGTTACTTTGTACTCATTTGCTGATGAAACAGATTAAGAGCACTAGATAAGCGCCGCGTTCATGTTGACTTCTGAGGATTGCCATTGCGACACCCTGTGCCTGGATGCCTTTTAAGATCATTTTTTTCTGGTGACTATTGTGACTTAGGTGTCACCCTTTTGCACTTAAAGGTTTTTATGTATTGGGAAAATGAAGAAAAAGTTGATAAGAAACAAAACATTTTGAATGACTATTGGTTATTAGGGAGGTGGAGCCAAATGATGAGGCTATTGCAGACCTAAGGTTATGGGTCCTTTTTGATGCCTGTTGATGACTCCACCATTCCCTTTATACATTTTTGGTATTTCTTGATTTTATATGAGTATTGTTTGACTCATTTTTGTGCTTTTTGGTAATTCATTAAAGAATACAATACAACATGATTTATATCTGGATTCATAGTTTAAAAATAAAGCACAATATACCCTGTTCTGACTGAATAAAAAAACCTCCTCTCAAAAATGATATTGCTTATGCCTATAAACAAACATACTTCATCTAAGCTGTCTTTCCTAATTCACTTTAAAGTGTGTTTTGTCATAGCCGTGGCAGATATATGACAGCTGTGTAAATCTATAGTTACACTGTTATTGTATTCATATGTTACATCAGAACCTTGCATCTAGAAACATACAATTATATTTATCAGACAGCCCTGATATTTTATTACAAGTCATATATAATAGGAATGTATTTTGTACCATGATCGCTGGAAAACAGTAAATTTCTTCTAAAGTGGATGAATGGTCACAGAAGTCTATGTACTAATGTGCATTAATGCTAAATCAAGTGTTTAAAATGTGTGGAAACACTGTGATAGTTAACATACTTCAGTGCACCAGTCTGCAAAAAAAAAAAAATTAATAAGCTTAGTAGGATGCAAATTCATGTTAAGTAGCTCATAAACAATTAATCTAGGTTAGTGCAAAACACATTAAGCAATGCTATTTGTGTTCTACTGCTGGTGAGGCCTAAACTGAATTATACCTTAGGAAGTGTAGTTAAGCTTTAAGTGTTTTGCCTTCTGTGGCTAATGAAACATGGAAAACGACGGCAGATAAAGACCATATGGCCTATTCGGTCTGCCCATTCATAAGATCTATTAAATTCTACGATTCCTTCTTCTTCCTGAGCTGTCCTATATGTTTGCACCATGCTTTCTTAATTCTCCACCACGTCCACTGGAGGCTGCTTCACACATCCACCACCCTTTCTGTAATGAAAAATATCCCCATATTACTCCTGAGCCTATCATCTTTCACCTTCACCCTATGACCTCTTGTTTCAGAGTTCTCTTCCAACTGGAAGAGGGCTACCCTCTGTGGATTTATATAACGAAGTATTTAAATGCCTCTATCTTATCATCCCTTTTCCACCTTTCCCCCAAAATATACGTATGCCTTATGATGAAGGTCAATGGCCATTTTAGCAGCCGTGCTCTGGACTGACTCCATCCTGTCTATATTCTTTTGAAGGTAAGGTTTTTAGAACTGTACATAGTACTCCAAATGAGATCTCACTAGAGCAGTGGTTCTCAACCCAGTCCTCTGGGACACCCGGGCCAGTCAGGTTTTCAGGTTATCCAGAATGAATATGCATGAGCTAGATCCTCATACAATGGAAGCAGTGCAAGCAGATCTATCTCATGCATATTCATTGTAGATATTCTGAAAACCTGACTGGCCTGGGAGTCCCAGAGGACTGGGTTGAGAACCACTGCACTAGAGACTTATACAAGAGCATTATCAACCCCCTTTTCCTGCTGTTCATTCCTCTGAATACAAACATCCTTTTGGCTTTTGTCATCACCTTTTCTACCTGTTGGCCACTCCAAGATCATATAATACAATCATCCCCAGGTCCCACTCTTGTTTCGTGGGACTTCACTCTCTATACTGTACCGCTCTCTTGTTATTTTGCACCCCCAATGTATGAACTTGCATTTTTTTCTCCATTTAACGTTTTTATTGAACACATTCCACGCATAGTTTTCTTCTGAACTCAACATTGTACATATGTGTTATTTCAACAATCTATCAACATCTTGACTATTTTTCCCCTAATTTCTATTACAACATTGCTTATTCCCTATTCTTCTTCCCTTCCCCCCTTCCCCCCCTCAGCTCACTTATTTATCTCCTCCTCTTAACCCTGCTTATGGTCTCACACCTACTCTCTCATATATTATGCATATGCCTTCCCCAGTTAACTCAACCCCTTACTGTTATTTGCAAAGCAGCTTACATTGGCCCTCCCTCTTGCTCTCGTACTTTCCATGTCCCCAACCATTTCCAGACCTGCTGCCATTGTGCCATATACATCTGTCCCCTTTCCCATGTCGCAACCCTGTCAATCGATGCTTCAAACACAGATCCTCCATTCTTCTGAGAAATCCTATACTCTGGGGTTCCCTCGCCCCTGTCCAATGTTGTGCTGTCTCGTTTCTTGCTGCCACTATACAATAATGTAGTACCCCCCTCTCCCTTGCCGGGATATCCTACCCTACCTGATGTAGGAGACATATTTCTGGCTGTTTTTGTACTCTATGGCCTGTCATTTCGTATATCAGGCGAAGTACCTCATCTCAAAAGCCTTGAATCTTCTCGCACTTCCACCACATGTGTATCATATCCCCTCTCTCCCGGCACCCTCTCCAACACCGATCAGATGATCCCAACCCCGCTCTTTTTTGACGTGTCGGTGTCCAGTATCACATATAAAGTACTTTATAGGCATTTTCTTTTATTTGGGTAGCGACAGATATTCTCGCTATTGTCTGTATGACTTTATTCCACCACTCTTCAGTCCATTGTTTTTCTAAATCTATCTCCCATTTCTTCATGAACTCTAGTTTGCCCTCTCCTCCCTCTATTAGCCCTTTATATATCTTAGATAAGACTCCCTTTTGGCCTAGATTTCCTGAACATAGAGCCTTGAACCACCCCCTGTTGCTACACAGGTCCTTCCAGACACTATGCTGTCGCACAAAATGACCGATCTGGGTATAACTATAGAAATCCTTGCTAGATAGTCCATATAAATCCTTAATATCCTCAAAATCCCTTAGTCCCTCCTGAATCACTATCTGGGAAATATGTGTGAGTCCCTGCTGTGCCCATCTCTTCAATATATTCCCTCCTGGTCCCTGTCGCCTCTCAAAACACGCCTCTAATGTCATCCCTTGTGGATATCTTTTGTCTTGTACTAGTATTTTCCTGTATTGTTTCCAAATGTGTAAAGTGTGCCCAAAGAAAGGGTTCATGACACTACTAGCTAGGGGTGCACTCCCCCTCCATACCAACTTTTCCAATCCTCCTCCCTTTACAGACTATTTCTCCATCTGAATCCAATGCTTTTGCTTTTCTCTGTGCCAGCCATAAAGCGTTTTCAATTGCGCTGCTGCATAATATTTGTTGAAGTTAGGCACTCCTAGCCGCCCCCCCTCCCCTAGCTCTCTGTAGTGTGGACATAGCAACCCCGGGGCTCTTATTTTGCCACATGTAGCGATTAACATTTCGCTGTAGCAACTTTAACTGTTGCTGTGGTATCGATCTCGGCAACGTTTGAAGCAAAAACAAGAAGCGTGGCAAGAGCATCATCTTTATTGTTGCTATCCGTCCAAACCAAGACAAATATCCCCGCCCCCACCCAGCCAATAAACTTTCTTCTTGTCCAAATAACATTTTTATAATTTAAATCATATAATACCTCTAACCTGTTACTAATTTGAATCCCTAGATACCTTATTGCCCCCTTAGCCATTCTAAATGGGTACTTCACTCGTAATCTCTCCTGTTCTTCCTCTGGTAAGGACAAATTCATAATTTCCGATTTTGCCCAATTTATAGTAAAGCCCGACATCCTCCCATACTCTTTCAGTTCCCACATTAATACTGGTATTGAGCATCTCGGTCTGGTCATACTCATTATAATATCATCCGCAAACAATGATATTCTATAGTCTACCTTCCCTACAGTTATACCCTTCAAATCTTTCCTTTCTCTCACTCTTTCTGCAAATGGTTCCAATGATATCG
Source organism: Ichthyophis bannanicus (assembly GCA_033557465.1). Taxonomy (NCBI): domain Eukaryota; kingdom Metazoa; phylum Chordata; class Amphibia; order Gymnophiona; family Ichthyophiidae; genus Ichthyophis; species Ichthyophis bannanicus. The sequence continues at coordinate 1,377,957,662 of CM066033.1, read as the reverse complement.
CGAATAATAGGGGTGACAGTGGGCATCCCTGCCTTGTCCCTCTCCCCTCCTCAAAGAAAGCCGAGTAGGCTCCTTTCACTCTGACACATGCTCTGGTGTGTCTATATAGTGCTTCCACCCAGCCCTTGAACTCTCCTCCCAGCCCCATTTTATCCATCACCTGAAATAGGAAGGCCCACGACACCTGATCAAATGCTTTTTCCGTGTCTAGCGATATTAACAAGGCCTCCTGTTTACTCTGCCCTACCGACCAAATAATATTCAGAATTTTCCTAATATTGTCCGCAACCTGCCTCCCTGGAATAAAGTCCGCTTGGTCTTGATGTATCAATTTCCCAATAACCTTGTTTAAACGGGTTGCTAAGATTTTGGCCAATAATTTGGCATCTAAGTTAATTAATGAGATTGGCCTGTATGACAAGCATTCTTGTGGATCTTTACCTTCTTTATGTATTAGTGATCCCAGCCCATCCTATAGTATCCGCTAATGCCTCCCCTTCCCTTGGTAGGTTAAACAGCCTCAGCAATGGCGCAGTTAAGAGCGCATTAAATTTTCTGTAAAATCTTGCTGTGAGCCCATCCAACCCCGGGGCCTTATCCGGCTTTAACTGTTTTATAGTTTGTGAGAACTCCTCTACTTTAATAGCTGCATTTACTTGTTTTTGGTCCTCCTCCACCAGTGTCAGGATTTTTATGGAATTTAAATAGCTCTGTATTCTATCCAGGTCTGGAGATATCCCAGCTGCATATAGCTCTTGATAATATCTTTTAAAGGTCTCTCGAATTTCCCCATCATTGTGAACTAATTTCCCATCCCTGTCCCTGATTCTCAATATCTGTGATCTTAATTTCCGTTGTTTCAACCACTGTGCCAAATACCTCCCTGCTTTATTTCCCCCTCAAAGAAACCCTGCTTCAGCAGCTGCATTTGATATCTTATCATTTCAGCCTGCATAACATTCAGTTCTGCTCTAACTGCCAACACTTGGCCCCTATGTGTCCCCTTTCCATCTTGGACATCCAATGCTTCAAGTTCCATTAATCTTTCTCTCAATTCCTGTTCCCTTTTCTCCCTATCCCTTTTCTTGCGTGCCCCCCATTTGAGAAAGACTCCCCTCACTACTGCCTTATATCCATCCCAAACCGCCCCCAGGCCACCTCCCGATTGTCATTCCATCTAAAATATTCCACTGTCTCCCGCTTTATCTCCTTTCTTACCCTCTCGTCCTCCAACAGGGATTCATCTAATCTCCAAAATTGGGTCCCTCCTCCCTCCCCCTCCATTGTCAACCTTACTTCCACCAGCACATGATCTGACCATGTTATAGAATACATATCTGCCCCTTTTACTCTACCTGCCAATCCTTTGTTACCCAGATGGCATTTATTCTGGAATATGATCCATGCACTGAGGAAAAAAAAAATGAGAACTGCCTTTTCCATGGATGTTGGAGACGCCATGCATCTATCAGACAATTCTGTACAACAAAATTTTGATATTTTCTTCTATCCACTTTTTTCCCTCCCGTTTCCCTGTTGCATCTCTTTCTGGGTTCCATGTTAAATTAAAATCACCCCCAAATATAATTTTTCCATCCCCCTACTTTCCTCACCTCAGCATCTAATTTCGTCCAAAATTCACCTTGTCCCCCTGTGGATGCATAGACATTCAATATGCAATACCATTCATTTCCTATTTGTATTCATATCAATATATATCTTCCCTCTTTATCTCGGATTATCTTCTGTACCTCCCCCTTAACTCATTTTGGACAGCTCGCATATTCTTTCTCTGTTCTGGATGATTTATTAGATTTGTTACACTCAAACAACTAACTCAAACAACTCAAACTTTGCAGAAAATAGAAGTTTCACAAAGTGTATGTTTTTCATACACTGGTCCAGTATAGCATATTGTCCGTCTTCAGAAAAGATAGAATTCAGTTCCAATATTCTTTGACATAAACATACTGTATGATACTATTGAAACTGCAGTTTTTATTTAAAACACTTTATTATGAAATAATATAGTTTGTCAACAGTCCATTCTGACGGCGGAATATGATACACGTGAAAACACTTCTGATGCAGTGCGTAGATATTGCACCATTAAAACATCTAGAACAGAATGCTTGACAGCAATTAGTTTCGACAACATATTAGCCCAGCGTATGAAAAACATACAATGCCGATATACGCACCAATAACTCTGACACTAAGTAACTTACAGTTATCTAAACCTATTTTCTAAAGTCTACAAATACTTTTATTTGCAAAATAGTAGCTATTACAGCATTATAAGCCACTTACTATTTTTTGTGATCTTTTTATTTTGAGCCGCCAGTGCCGTCAAAATCAGCAAACTTCGAATACCTATTAAACTAACTAGATCTCAGATAGAAAATCTGTATATAACGCTTTTTGACATAAAGATAATAGCTAAACATAGTTCCATTGTTAAGTTTAGAAGCTATAAAGACCGCCACCCCTCCCTTCTTTTTCTCCACTGTGTTTGATGCATAAAGACATAGTCCGTATCCCTGTAATTTGATCAAATGTTCTGTCTCTCTTGTTAAATGTGTCTCCTGTATAAGCACTAGTGATGCTCTTTGGCGTCTTACTTCTTTGTAAAGCTTCTGCCTTTTATTTGGCGAATTCAGCACCTTAACATTCAAGGTTACCACTTTTAACTTACCTTTGTACAATCTCCCCTTCTCTATCCCCCCTCATCTGTCCACCTCCTCCCTCCCCTGCCCCCCTCCCCCCTGCCCTCCCTCCTGCCTTCCCCCCTTCCCTCCATCCACCCTATCACCCTTCCCCTTCCCCCATCTCCTCAAGGGAGATTCGTCTTCCATCTTAGTGACTTATTTTCAGGCCGCTACCTGTCCCTACTCCTCCATGCTACATCCCCCCTACGGCTCTAGCCCCTCCATTAATATCTTCCTCTGTCCCTATCCCTTCTCCCGCCATCTTGCTCCCTGGTCCTCCCTCCCATCCCCCTTCCTTGTCCCCGCCTCTCCCTTTATACCATAGTTACCCATGGCTCTATCCAAACCTACGACCCTCACCCCACCTCGCCAGCCGTCTCCCACCACTGGAACTCTGTGCCACCTTAGACTGTCCCTCTTTAAGCTGGATGTGGCTGAGGTAGGAGTGTCGGCCGGTCTTCTCTCGCCATCTGGAAGGTTTGTTAATCCCAGTTCTTTTAGTGCTTTCCAGGCTTCCTCAGTGGACTGCACCCGTCTCGACCTTCCCTTTATGTTATCAGCAGTCCAAAGGGAAACAGCCATTTATATCTCATGTCCTCCCTTCTCAAGTATGTCGTCACCTCCTTAAGGTTTCTTCTATGCTGTAACGTTCCCAGGGATAAATCTTGAAACAATTCCAGTTTATGCTCATCCCAGGTGAATTGTCTCGCTGCCCTAGCCACTCTCAACAGCTTTTTTTTGGTTTTGAATGAACTTAGGCAGACCACAATATCCCGTGGTCTATTTTCTCTGACAGGTCCCAGACCTCTGTGCGCTCTCTCAATTTTTATGGTCTCTACTTCTTCGCCCTCCTCAGGAGCTGCAGTTAGTAATAAAGAACTTAGAATTTTAGCCGTCACTTCTTCACAGTTCTTATATTTAGGTTCTTCTGGGAGACTACGCACTCTTAGATTACATCTTCTAGAGCGATCTTCTAGGTCTTCCGCTTTCATCTGTTGCTCTTCTTGAGTGCGTTTCAGTTCCTCCCATCCTTTTTGTATTTCCTCTAACGTTTCCCCTTGCTGCTCCACCTGGCTCTCCATTTCTTCTACACAATTGCCCAAATCAGCAATATCCTGTCTCAAAGCTTGTATTGTCTCTTTCAATTCATTTTTCACACCTTTTATTTCCATCTTAATCTCCTCTTTCAGCTCTGTTAACCATAGCTTTAGCATTGCCGCCACTCCTGGGCTGCATGCTCTCTCCATTTCATCCTCCTGCTCGATGGAGCCTTCAGGCTGTGTTCTGCCTTCCTTTTCCCCCTCTTTCCCTCCTTTTGGGGTCGCGTATGGTGATCTGAATTCCGCCAGTTTCTTCCTCACTGTTTGACTGCCCTTTGTTTTATCCATGATCTCTCTTTTACCTCCCCGGATGGAATTTCCCGGTCTTCTGGCGCTGCTTCAATTAAGCACTCTTCACTGTGTTCCAAGTGGGCTCCCCTGGGGGCCCCTCCTCTTCCTCTATCCTCTTGGAACTAACTGCCAGGTGCTATTCGCCTCGCTGTAACCTTGTCCTGCACAGGACCTGGTGAGCTGCTTTATTCTGGATTAGTTTCGTCCTCTCCTCTCATGTGCTGGGCGGTAATTATTAGTTTTATTTGCAGTAGCCCTCTGGCAGTGCTCTTCCGGCATTCCAGTGTTTAACCTTTCCTCCACTTCTGCACCCCGATCCTTCTACCTTTTCTTCTCTGTTTCCTCCGACTCTCTCGCAGGGCCTTCTGTGTCCGTCCGTCACTCCCTGCTTTTCTTTAACTTGCTCTTTTTCACCTCTGCTTTGCACTCCGGTTTCACTTTGCTGCCGCTTGTCACCTCTTCTTCTCCCGATCTGGCTTGAAATCCGCTGCTTCTCGGGCTCTCCTGCTCCTCCGTATACTGGCTCTAATGCGGTCTCAGCGCTAATGGTCCAAGGCAATGGGCCTGCCCTATCAATTGATGTTGGACCAGGAGTAAGGCACCTATTTTAGACTCAGCAAACTAGATGCAAGTGGCTGGGTTTGGCTAAAAATCCACTTAAATCTGGATGACCAGAATAAATGAGATGAGTTTTGGCTAAATTTTTTTCCTAATATTGAAGTTGAGGAACTCAATGGAAAGTACCACAGGGAGCTCTGGAGACAAATGGTGAAACTGGAATCAGAAGGGGATTAGACAAATTTAATAGAGCGTAACAGGTTTATTATGCCCCTAAACCACTGCTGCTGGGAGAAGAAGGATTTAACAGTAGACAATGCCCAATATCTTAGGCACTTCTTCTAAGCATCTGCTACATGTCACACTTCGAGACAGGAAGGTGGGCTAGATGCATCTTTTGTTTTAGTGAATTCTGCAATTCCTATGTTCTTATTCTGCTTCTCAGAAGGGGGGGGGGGGGGTGCAATAGGAACCACAGCCGCAACTCTTTCCCACACAGTTCCTTGCAGCTGCATCAACCTCCTAACCAACAGGTATAGCCAAGTCACACAGGACGTGCACGGACATAGTTTGACTGCTTCATTTGAGGGGCCAAAGGGTGGGGTGGCATATTAATTTGTATATTTGCATGTTCATTGGCATATTCATCATGGTTATCGTAAGAAAAACACTAGATGGACAAGAAGCCATATATCAAACATGCGAGGGATGAGATGGCACCCCCAAGATACTCAAAGAGGGAGCAGAAGTTTTCATTCAGTGGCTTTGCCCCCCAAAAAGGAAAACAGATTCCCAAGCTATATAATTAAAATGAAGCAAAAATCGTAGCTGTTTAGCCTGGCATTCTAACATTAAAAAAAAATTCTGACACCTGTAAATATGAGTATATTCTGCAAAAAGCAATGGAGATGTAAGGTGCTCATATGCCAAGGGACAAAAAGAAAAAGAGAACCACAGTGCAGTTTCTAACACTAAAATAAACTAGAACTAATTTTATTTTAGTACTAGAAACTGTGCTATGGTTCTCTCTTTTTCTTTTTGAACATCTATTTTGTGTCCAATGAAACCCCTCCTCCAACAGTAGGTACAGATCAAAACTAGGACATTTCACCATAGACTACAGGAAAAAAAACATATGATTACGGTGTCACCTCTTTGACAGCCTCTCCAGTACCTTGCAGACTGTGAACTAACAAAAAAACCCTACAAAAGTCACTTAAGACCTAAAATGCAAATCTACCATACCATAACGATACCAGCTTCTAAAATTAACACAATGAGGAGCCTACTAGAAAAGAGCAGCACCATAAATATTGCATTGGGCCTTAGAACATCCTTACACCTATTCGGAAAACTGAACAAGCCAGATTACTACAGATCCTACATAGAAACACCATGAAAACAGCATACCTGGTCTCAGTCACACAGGCAAAACACAGTTACACCCTCACCAATTACAAAATAAATTATAACAAACTCAAAGTAGAAATATGTAGATAAAATTAAACTGAAACCCCAACAAGTCAGGTTCTGTATGCAGCGCAACTCAAGAAATGAAAGAGGTAGGTGACACTTTACCTCACCTTTACTGAGCAGCTGCATGAGATGCGCTGGCTTTCTGATCCCACATGCAGGCAGCACAGCCTCTCCCCACAGTCCTCCCCTCCATTGATTTCAGTGCCTCATGCTCAGAGGCGGCTGTGCCTGCATTTCGGATCAGAGAGAACTGTGCCTCATGGTAGAGCTTAACAAACAAAAAAAGCAGCAGCTAGCAGAGAGGTGCACATAGTGATGGGACTTTATTTGTGTAGCTGTGCAGCCTACAACTGGTGCCAAAATTCCAAATGCGCTGTGCCTCTATTGCAGGCCTCAGCACATTTTGTGTGGAATTAGGAGCCAGGCCAAAATTTTAGGAGCCAGTGCTTGTGACTTCCTCACATCCCCCACCCCCTACATTGTCTCTCGCACTGGTCTCATGTTCTCAAGTCTCAGCATCAGTGTTTCTACACTGCGCAGCATTTTCAGACAGAAATACAGATAGCAACAGTTATAGCCTCAGATATTAAATGTCTGTACGTTTGTGTGGTGCAATAGTAGTGTGCCGGTCTGTGCATGGGATGTGGCGGTGGGTGCATTTGTGTGGGTGAGGTGAGAGGCTGCGGTGCATGTGTGTGTGTGTTTTGCAGAGCTGGGCATGTGTGTGTTTGTTGTGGTGTGGAGGTGAGGTGCCTGCATGTGTGTGTGAGGTGCGCAGGTCAGGTGCTTGTATGTGTGTGTGTGGTGCAGACGTGTGAGGTGCCTGTTAAACTTTTGATAAAAAAGAATACAATTTTTGAATGTTTCAGCACCTTAGATTCTGCATTTGTATATTATTCGAAAGATTCACAAGAATTTTCAGAACCCTCCAGGGAGTCCAATAGTTTCTTCTCACGGTTCATTTTTAGAACCTTTTTCTATTTATCCTGATTCTTTTCTACATCCTTTGTTGCCAACTATACTCTCCTTTATCAAAGACACTACTCATTTTTTGAATTTGTTAGTATCTGTAAAAGAGATCTGTCTCACTTTTGATTGTTGGATGGTGACAGTTGATAAAACTTCCTTGTATACAAATATACCGTAAGATGGGGCTTTAGATGTTATAAAATGTAACAATGTTATAAAATCTTACAATGTAAAGAGTTGAATTCAATGTAAACCACCTTGATTTAAGGAAAAGGCAGTATACAAATACTGTTAAATATAAAATAATAAAAGAGGCCTTGAAACAAAGAGGCGATACTAGTGTAGAATAAATTTCTTTCATGTAACAGCTTGCTCAGATTGCATTATCAAAAATGTTTTTTAGTTTTGACAACTGTCTATCAGCAGAAGACTGGAGTTGCAATGTGGCCGACTATGGCCACCTCGACTGGTAATCTATATATGGATCAGTTTGAATCTTGCTGACTGATTGTATTTACAAGGATAATATTAAAATGTGGGCTAGATATATTGATGATTTTTTTTTTTTTGCTATGGTCTGGCACACAAGAGAATTTGGTTGATTTTACTACTATCTAGCACTTATATAGCGCCACGCACGCAGCGCTGTACAGACATACAAACAAGAGACAGTCCCTGCTCGTCAAAGTCCCGCTCGTCCGAGCTTACCGTCTGAGCTTACAATCTAGTCGAGACAATACAGAGCATTAGTCAATTTGGTGCAAGGCACAATATGGTCTTTACAACTCAGTCATGAAAATTGACGGGAGTCAGGTTAAGATAGAAGCTAGAAGTCAGGATCTGAAAGCGACAGTGAAGAGGTGGGTCTTCAACCTGGATTTGAAGAGGGCCAGAGAGGATGCTTGGCGTATAGACACAGGTAGGCTGTTCCAGGCGTAAGGGGCAGCAAGGTGAAAGGAGCGAAGTCGGGAGTTAGCGGTGCGAGTGAAAGGCCTAGAAAGAAGTAATTTGTTAGCGGAGAAATGTTCCCGAGGGGGGATGTAGGGAGAGATAAGAGATGAGAGGTATTGAGGGGCCGCAGAGTGAATGCATTTATAGGTCAATAGGAGAAGTTTGAATTGGATGCGGAATTGGATAGGGAGCCACTGAAGCGACTTGAGAAGAGGAGTAATGTGAGCATGGCAAGACTGGCGGAAGATAAGTCGAGCAGGATAGTTTTTTAGAGATTGAAGGGGAAAGAGATGGCTCATGGGGAGACCAGCAAGGAGTAGGTTGCAGTAGTCGAGGCAACAGGAGACTAAGGAGTGGATACGTGTTTTGGTAGTGTGTTTAGAAAGGAAGGGGCAGATTTTGCTAATGTTGTAGATCTATGGCTAAATTCTCAGGAGCTACTGTACATATTCAATTTTCCCAGATGTCTGATAAAGCATAGTTACTCACCTGTAACAGGTGATCTCCGAGAACAGCAGGAATTTAGTCTTCACATATGGATATAGTCGATACCGACGGAGCCTGCGTGGGAACGTTCCCCAGTGTCCAATAGGAAAGCTTTAGGGAGCATCCCACAGCATCTGCGTGCTGCCTTCCCGCCTTTCCCAAATACCCTCTCCAGTTGAGTTTAAAGCTGAGACAAAAGAGAGAGGGAAAGAGAGAAAGAGAGAGAGAGATACAAATCCTAGGGGAGGTGGGTGGGTTGTGAAGACTAAATTCCTGCTATTCCCGTAGATCACCTGTTACAGGTGAGTAACTATGCTATCTCCAGGAACAAGCAGGAATGTAGTCTTCACAAATGAGGACTCCCTAGTTGCAGATGCCAGGGAGAAGGCCCCAGAAGTTGTGTGCCCCTGTGAAAGGGCTCCACTTCCCCCCATGGATCTCTGGCATCCTACCAGGGATGGTGGGTAGGAGTTGATTATGGAACGGGTGTTGAAGAATAGCCTAATCAAACAAGGCATCCCGGTGGGAGTCCTTGTCTAAGCAGTAATGGGCTGTGAAGGTATGTACCGAAGCCCAAGTAGCTGCTCGACAGATGTCGTTGATAGACACAGAGTGAAGATGAGCCATTGAGGCTGCCATGGCTCTCACATTGTGAGCTGTGACATGGCCTTCAAGAGGAAGATTCTTACTCTCATAGGCAAAAGACATACACTGTGCAATCCAGCTGGACAGTGTTCTTTTGAAGACTGGAAGTCCCAAATGACTAGGATCGAAAGTGACAAAGAGTTGAGAGGACTTTCTATGTTGCTGTGTCCTTTGTAAGTAAAAAGCCAAAGCCCTTTTACAGTCCAAAGTATGAAGAATCCTTTCTGCATTTGAGATGTGAGGCCTTGGGAAGAATATAGGAAGGTAAACCGCTTGGTTTAAATGAAAAGGTGACACCACCTTTGGCATAAAGTGTGGATGAGTCCTAAGGACTACCTTATCATGATGGAACCTTGTATAAGGAGGATCAGCCACCAACGCTTGCAATTCACTGATGCGACGTGCTGATGTGATTGCGATAAGAAAGATGACCTTCCAGGAAAGGAATATCAAAGAGGTAGTGGCTAATGGTTCAAATGGCGGTTTAATGAGCTGCCCAAGAACCAGATTTAAGTCCCATGCCACCGGTGGTGGCTTAATGGGAGGCTTAGTTAAAAGAAGGCCTCTCATAAATCTCGCTATGAGAGGATGAGAGGAAATAGGTTGTCCATTTAGAGGCTTGAAAGAAGCTGCAATAGCACTCAAATGAACTCTCACTGAATTGGTCTTAAGCCCTGCATTTGATAAATGAAGGAGATACTCCAGTAATGATTCCAGAGGTATCGCAAGAGGGTTAAGACCCTTCTGCGAACACCATAAGGTAAACCTTTTCCACTTAAATGCATAAGAGTGTCTTGTGGAAGGCTTCCTGGAAGCATAAAATATATCCTTTACCTGCTGGGAAAGGTTAAGACCATGAAGTTCCAGGCTTTCAGCAACCAGGCCCTGAGATGCAGAGACTGGTGATTGGGATGCCACAGCATCCCGTCCTCTTGAGAAAGGAGATCTGGAGCAGATCCTAACTCCAGAGGCGGAGCTTGAGAGAGATGTAGGAGCAGAGGGTACCACATTTGCCGTGGCCAACGTGGAGCTATGAGAATCATATGACCTGTGTCTCTCTGAAGCTTGAACAGGGTTTTGGGAATTAGGGGAATGGGTGGAAAGGCAGACAGGAAGTCCTGACCAAAATGGAGGAGGAAAGCATCCCTGGCCTGACAAACCTGAGCTGGAATTCTGGAACAGAACCGGGGAAGTTTGGCATTCAGCGGACTTGCAAAGAGGTCTATGTCCAGGGTTCCCCAAATTTGAAAAATTTTGGCCACCTGGTCTGCATGGAGAGACCATTCGTGTGGAAGCAGAACTCGACCGAGTCTGTCTGCCCAAGAGTTTTGAATGCCTGGAAGATATACCGCAAGGAGATGAATCTGATGCTCTCTGGCGAGGGCCCATAGTTGCAAAGCTTCGTTGTAAAGTGACAGAGAGCCTGTTCCGCCCTGCTTATTCACATAGAACATGGCTAATTGATTGTCCGTTTGAACTAGAACTGTCTTGTAACTGAGCTGGGTGTGGAATACTCGAAGATCAAGGAAGATTGCTCTGAGTTCCAGGAGACTGATGTATAGATAGGCCTCCTGTGGAGTCCAGGTACCCTGGGTAGAGAGGCCTTGCAGGTGGGCTCCCCAACCCACCTGTGAAGCATCTGTTGTTAGAGTGGCTTGGGGTGGGGGTTGCTGAAAAGGAGACCCCACCAAAAGGTTTTGGGGTGACTGCCACCATTAGAGGGACAAAATAAGGTGATCTGAGTTTGCTATTTTGTCAGACAGGCAACCTGACACCTGAGTCCACTGAGTGGATAAAGTCCACTGGGCTGCCCTCATATGGAGGCGAGCATAAGGAATCACATGCATGGTGGATGCCATGTGGCCTAGCAACTGTAACATTTCCCGAGCAGTGAGATGAGGTTTTAGCACTGCTTGGGAAGCTAACTGCACAATGCGAAGACAGCGGGGCTGTGGAAGGTAGGCCCTTGTCTGTCTGGTATCCAGCAGAGCTCCTATAAACTCTAGGGACTGAGTGGGAGCAAGGTTGGATTTTGGGAAGTTTATGACAAGTCCCAAATACTGAAGGATGCACACTGTGCAAGACAGAGCAACCCTGGCCTCTGGCTCTGAAGGGGCTCAAATGAGCCAGTCATCTAAGTAAGGGAAGACAATATTCCCAGGGTGCGGAGAAATGCTGCCACCACAGCCATGCATTTTGTGAACACCCTTGGTGCAGAGGCCAGGCCAAAGGGAAGAACCCTGTATTGGTAGTGCTTCCCTTGAAACAGAAAGCGAAGGAACATTCGGTGAGTTGGGTGGATGAGAACATGAGTGTACGCATCCTTGAGATCTAGAGAACAAAGCCAATCCTGACTCTGAAGGTATGGCAGCAGAGTTCCTAGAGAAATCATTTTGAACTTCTCTTTGAACAGGAATTTGTTCAATTCTCTGAGGTCTAAAATGGGCCTGTGTCCTCCTGTTTCTTTGGAATAAGGAAATAGGGGGAGTAGAACCCTGTGCCCCATTGGGGAATGGCTACTTCTTCTATTGCCCCTTGAGCAAGGAGCACAGTGACCTCTTGACCTAACTGGTCATTGAGAGAGGTCTGAGAATTGAACTGTCTTACCATTGTAGGAGGGGGCATGCTGAGGAAATGAAGCTTGTACCCCTCTCTTACAGAGTCCAATTTTCTGCTATTATCTGACCCCATCTGGGGGCAAAATGACATAAACTTCCTAGGATAGTGGAGGATTCTGGGCTGTTCAGGGCCAGGAAGACAAAGTTCTCTAGATAGGAGTCAAAACCCCTGTGGAGGCTGAGTCTGCTGAGACGGTTGAGGCTTAGCTGCTTTTGTCTTTGTTTGCCTAAGTTGTCGCTGCTGTCCCTTTTGGGCAGACTGACCTAAACGATGCCCCTGCTGGGTATAGGAGGGATAAAACTTCTTATTATTATTGAAGAATGGTTTCTTAGAGGATTTTTTCCTCGCAGGATCAGCTGTAGATTTAGACAATCTATCCAAAGTGATATTGTCAGCATCTATCTCATTAGCTTTTTCCTGCCAATTCTTGCCAAAGAGATTCTCTCCTGTGCAAGGAATATTCCCTAATTTATCCTGTACCCAAATTTCCAAGGCAGATGCCTGGAGCCAGGCAATCCTACATTTACCTATGGCAATGGCAAAGGTTCTGCTTATGCACTCAAAGCAGTCAAAGGCTGCACGATTCACAAACTTGGAAACATCCTGAGTATGTTTGACAAGGGCGAGGTAATCTTGCCTCTTATCATCAGGAAGGAGAGGGCTCATAAGCTCTAAATCTCCTGTGACCTCCTTAAGGAACATTCCCATATACAAGATATAGGAACTGATCCTAGCAGAAAGCATGGAAGCTTGAAAGGTTCGATATCCAAAGGCGTCAAGAGTCCTACACTCACGTCCTGGAGGATTAGATGCATGCCTTTTTGCACTCTTTATCCTTCTCATAGCTGATTCCACCACCATGGAATGGTGTGGTAATTGAGTCTTCTGAGACCCAGGAAAAGGAAAAACTCGATACCTGGTGTTGAGTCTTCGAGAGTGAGGAGATGTAGTTAGAGGTGTTTCCCACATTCTTAACATGAGATCATGCAAGATCTCATGAATAGATAAGGTAGCTGCCTCCTTGGAGCTTTAGGGTATTGTAGGAATTCTAATTCCTTTGCCCTAGGCTCTTTTTCAGGAGCTACTATGATGGAAAAATAAATAAATAAATGGAAAGACCTTGGGCCACATCTCGGATAAAGTCCTGAAAGGACATATCCTCTGGTGGAGACATTCTACGCTGAGGAGAAGAAGAATCCTCAGGAAGAAGTACTCTGGTATCGGCAGAGCTTTCAGAGTCTTCAGACTCATCCGAGAATTCAAAGTATCTCCGATCCGGGTGATCGTGCAAGGCACGGTACCGGTATCGATCGAAGCCAGCATCGGAGTGGTCCAGTACTGACCTGTCGATGCCGGATAGACACGCATGCCTCGGTCCTGGTAGAATACCTGCCGATGTTGAAGCAGTTGGTGCCGGTACCGGTTGAGTTGTCTGAAGCGATTTCAGGGGCATCGAGGCCATGAGAAGAGCCGCCAGACTGCGTTCAACAGCCAAGAATTTCTGGTCTATACCCCAGAGCATGGCACCAGTAGTTCTGCCGTGGTTGAGGCCTCGAGAACATCCTACAGTCCCGTTAGTACTTTGGAAGCCGAAGCCTCCCACCGAGGCAATTTTGCCAGTGAAAGTTCCTCAAGGGCAACGCCAGAGGCATCTCGATGTCTAGAAGGAGATATACCCTTTGAGGACCGGCTAGATTTATGTTTAGTTACCTGAGATCCATGGGAGGAAGACAAAGCCCTGGAAGATGTCGATGCCACGGAGGCTGCATCGGAGGGAAAAAGGGTGCTAAGTTTAGCAGCTCGGTTTTGCTGGCCCCTTTTTGACATCATCCCACAGGCAACACACTCTGAAATAGAGTGGTCAGGACCTAAACATTTGAGGCACCACTCATGGGTGTCAGTGACGGAGATGGTACCACAACACTTGGAACACTTTTTAAAACCCAAAGTGGGTTTTTCCATTTTGAAGGAAAAGGTTGGACCTAGTGCCCAAAATGGCGCGTGGCACCTGAAGAGAAAATTACTGGAAAGAAGTTTATTTTTTTTTAAAGAAAAAAAGAAAGAAGAACCGGCGGTACCGGTGTACCGTCGAGGGAAGGCAGACGCGACCACAAAAAAGAAGAATAGATGTTTTTTTTTCCTGCGGTTACAGGATGTGTGACCTGTCGGCTCCACGGAAAACAAAGAACTGGAGAGGGACAGTTGGGAAAGGCGGGAAGGCAGCACGCAGGCGCTGTGGGATGCTCCCAAAAACTTTCCTATTGGACGCTGGGGAGTGTTCCCATGCAGGCTCCGTCGGTACCGACGATACCCATATGTGAAGACTACATTCCTGCTTGTTCCTGGAGATAACATCTATTGCTTTTATAGATGTTCAGGGGGTGAAAACGGATGTGGATTTCACTACATCAGTACATAAGAAAAGTACTGACAGAAATGTGCATCTTTACTATTCAAGTGCCCATCCTGTTTCATTGAAAAATATCTCCCTTTCTCCCAATTTATTCACTACCGTAGAAATTGCAGTACCCTTTTTGATTTTTCCCAACAATTATACCAGGACTTGAAGGTAGTTGGCCCCGTTTAATTTTCCCTAGAAGCCGGAACCTGAGAAATCTGCTTTGCCCAGTTGTGTTATCTGATGTACCAGGTGCAATACAGATCTCATATGGACACAATGAATGTGGTCAATGTTCACTATGTTGGATGATGCTCCACCTATAGGAATTTTCATATCATGATCACACATATAGGCTATATTGGGCCACAATTTGCTGTACGGAATTTGTTGTATATGTGATTTTGTGCCCTTGTGGTTTGGCCTATATAGGAAAGACAAGATGGCAATTATGGGTGTTCCTTTTTGAGCAAAGGAGTAAACTTAAACATCTCAAACAAACATCCATCAGACCCCTGTTAAAAAACAGCAAACTCGACCCTCAGAAAGTGGAGTCATATAGACCAATTGCCAGTATTCCACTCCTAGCCAAGATAATAGAAAAAGAAGTCCAATGCCAGATACAACAACACATTGACGATGCCGCACCTCTAGACCACAGTCAACATGGCTTCAGAGCTGCCCATGGTGTAGAGACACTACTTATCTCCCTCTTCAACAACATTCTCACCACAATAGACAACATTCATCACGGTGTGGCCCTTATATTTTTGGACATAGCCACGGCATTCGACTCAGTATGCCACACGACCCTCCTGAGACAGGTAGAAGAGAAAGGCATCTGTGAGTCAGCCCTAGCATGGTGCAAATCTTACCTCTCTGATAGATGGCAGCATGTGCGAACAGAGACCTCAACGTCGGTACCGTTCCACCAGAAACAAGGCGTTCCGCAGGGATCCTCCCTATCAGCCCTGCTGTTTAACATCTACATGCAGCCCATCTGCGAGCTCATATGAACATTCAACATTAACTGCATGATATACGCCGAGGACGTACTGCTATACACACCCTTCAAGACTGACCAGATCGAGCTCTCATCACTAACAAACCGCTTCACTGCAGTAGAAAACTGGCTCCAAAATCAGAATCTCCGGATACAACACAAAAAGACTGAAGTGCTGTTCATTACCAGAAACCCTAACTTCCGCCCGCCGGCCAACCTAAAAGTCAGAAATGTAGAGCTTCAAACCAAACCTACTATCCGTTACCTGGGTGTAACACTGGACCAGAAACTGGACATGAAATCCCATATTGGCAACATGGTCAAATCAACATATCTAAAAATCAAAACCCTCAGACATCTACGCCCCCTACTACAACCGGATGATTTTAGAACGATCTTTCAGGCATTAACGATTCCACATCTTGACTATGCAAATGTGATTCTGCAAGGGTTACCTCAATCCACCCTAACTCCACTCCAACTCGCCATGAACTCTGCAGCCAGAGTTCTAAATGGTGCCTCAAGACGTGACCATATAACACCGATCCTCAAAAGTCTCCACTGGCTCCCAATTCACAGTAGGATCACCTTCAAGATCTTACAACTAACATTCAAGGCTATCAACGGACTTTCCCCCTCATCGCTTGCAAGCCTTACGCTCATGACTCCCCCTACCAGAGCCAGATGACACGCAGCAATAAATACTATAGTAATCCCCAAAACAATAACCCAGTGTACACAGTCAACCGCAAACAGAGCTTTCAGTCTTTGTGCACCTAGAAGCTGGAACGCCTTGCCACCCAGCCTACGGGCCATCACAGAGATAAATAAATAAAATAAATAAATAAATAAATTTAGTTAACTGTATTTATATCCCGCTTTTCACCGGGTCAAAGCGGTGGGACATATAACAGGGGGGGGGGATCAATAGTTGGGGGGGGCCCATCACCGGGGGCTCAACATTGATGATTTTGGGATGAACATAGAGACTGACAGGATAGCAGAGTTACTGGTCTGGAGTTCTTGAAGAGAAATAGGGGGGATTCCTATTCAGAGATGTTCTTGGAATAGGACGGTTTTTAGCTGCTTTTTGAATGATGGGAGATCACCGTTGTTCCTGATGTGGTTTGGTAGAGAGTTCCAGAGGGATGAGGCATAGAGTTCAAAGGCTCTGTTGCAGGTCCGTTGTGTTGCCTTGGTTCTTTTGTGGAGGACGGCAATGGAGCTGTTGGAGGATTGTCTGGTTGTTCTGCTGTGGGTTGGGCGAGGCAGTAGGGTGCGGAGTGGGGTGCCTTGTGTTTGGTGGATGGTTTTGTGGGTGAGTAGAAGAGCTTTGTACTTGATTCTTGCTTCGATGGGGAGAATATGAAGGTCTCTCAGAATTGGGGTGATGTGGTCCCGTTTCTTTGCATTGTGAATTATTCTCGCCGTGGTGTTTAGGGCAGTTCGGAGGGGATTGGTTTGTGTGGCAAGTAGGCCATGGTAGATTATGTTGCAGTAGTCCAGATGAGGGAGTGTCAGAACTTGCATTACTGTCCTGAAGTCCTGTGGTTCGAGGAGAGGTCGGAGACGTTGTACCGTTTTTGCCTTGTGGAATACAGTTCTAGTGGTCTTGTTGATTTGCTGCTTAAGGGTTAGGGCTTGGTCAATGATAATGCAGCGATATCTTATGTGTGGTTGTATTTGAATTTGCATGGTTCCCATGGTGAGGTGAGTGGGTGGTTTGAAGTCTGGGTCTTTTGTCACTATAAGAGCTTCGGTCTTCTTTATGTTAATGGATAAGTTGTTCTCTTGTAGCCAGTTGGATACGTCGGTGAAGCAGGTTGATAGCTGGTCGTTTGTTGGGTCTGTGGTTGTAATTGGGGCGTAGAGCATTATGTCGTCGGCGTATATGTGGAAGTTGACATTGTGAGTGCGTATGACTGAACAGAGTGGATGGAGGTAGATGTTGAAAAGCATGGCTGATAATGTGGATCCTTGAGGTACTCCTTGATGTTGCTGGAAGGGGGGTGAGGTTGAGGTTTTGGTGCGGATCAGTTGCTGTCTGTTGGTTAGGTAGGACCTGAACCATTGGAGTACAGTATCTTTGATCCCAATTGTTTGGAGTCTGTGGATAAGGGTGTTATGGCAGATGGTGTCGAAGGCCGCTGATATATCCAGGAAAATTAGGATGTGTCCTGAGTGTTTCTCTTGGGTTCCTATGATGAGGGTGTTCATCAGCGTGGTCATGAGGGTCTCGACCCCATGTAATGATCGGAATCCGTGTTGCTGCGGGTCCAGTATGTTGTTGACGTCTAGGTGTTCTTGAAGCTGACGTTGGACTATCTAAATTCAGGAAGGCTCTGAAGCACCACCTCTTCCTCAAGTGCTACCCTGAAGTAGGCAAGCCAAAACGCCCTACACGCAACACAGATCCTTAATCACCCGGTATTCAAATCATTCCACAATGTGATGTACATAGGGCTTTCACCTTATGCCTTTGTGTATATAGTTAAATTGTTATAGGGTTTTCACCGTATGCCTTTGTGTATATAGTTAACATGTTATCCAAGTTAATCTCCCTGTTATCTGTAATTTACGGTGTAAACCCACTGTAAAACTGCTTTGATGTTCCATGTAAACCGCACTGATGTCAAATAGCACGGTATATAAGAGTATTAAATAAATAAATAAATACAACAGAAGGCACCCTGCTTGTTCGACATTATGTAGCTACTGGTCATGTGTTTGAGGATTTACTTGTTTTGTGCTTGATCATGTCCCAATCTTTAAGAGAGGTGGTGATCATGACAAACTTTGTTCCATAGGAAGCAACAGTGGATTTTCTGTTTGGTACTGCAGAACCCGGAGGGCTTAATGAATACATTGATTGAAAGGCATGCAGGTGATTACAGAATGCTTGTCCGATGGTTGATGGGTAGTGGTGAGGTGGTTCCGGATTTAATTTCTAGCTTTTTTCAGGTTTGTTTTGTATTCTTTTGCTGCTTTGTTTAAGCTTTCATATCTCTTTTTTTTTTTACACCGTTTATAATATATAGAGTCATTGATGTCTTCTGTCGGTAAAGCACAGTTACTTACCTGTAACAGGTGATCTCTGGGAACAGCAGGAATAAGTCTTCACATATGGGTATGTCGGTACCGACGGAGTCTGCGCGGGAACGCTTCCCAGCGTCCAATCAGAAAGCTTTTGGAAACATCCCAACACGCCTGCGTGCTGCCTTCCCGCCTTCCCAACTGCCTCTCCTCAGTTAAGTTTTAAAGCTGAGACAAAGAGAGAGAGAGAGCAAGGAAGGGAAAGATAGAGATAGAGAAATGCAACTCCTAGGGGAGGTGGGTGGGTTGTGAAGACTTATTCCTGCTGTTCCCAGATATCACCTGTTACAGGTAAGTAACTGTGCTATCTCCAGGAACAAGCAGGAATGAGTCTTCACATATGGGGACTCCCAAGCTCAGATGCCCTGAGGGAGTCCTAGCATGTTGCAAGTCTAGATCGAGCCATGTTATTCCTCAGGACCTCAGGCATCCTGGGGTTGGAGGGTAGGAGTTGAATACAGAAAAGGAGCTGTGGAACAGCTGGCTAGAACAGGGCTTCAAAAGGGGAAGACCCTGTATCAAGGGCATTTAGTAGTGAAATATTGTAATCTGGGCCTCCCTTGTTGGCATTGCACAAGTGCACTGAGCTACATATGGATCTGATGGAAGAGCCAGTGAATGTGCTCAAGGGGTACCTCACTGAGAAGTAGAGGTAATAAAGTAGAATAAAAACAAGTGGAGGTCAGAACCCTTCAGGGTGAGAAATAGCCCCAGGGGAAAAACTGGGGTAGTATGAGAGGTAGAGCTTCAGCGGAGACGCAGAAGGTACTATTAAAGAAAGCTTAAGCTGTTGTGGTCCAAAAATAGTACAAATGTAGGACCAAGAGAAAAAATGAGTCTGACCCAACTGGACTGGGGTTGGAATCAGTCCATGTAGGGAAGAAAGGGTATGGAGACCCTTGTATCTGATAAGAAAGCAAGGACAGACTCAGGAGCGGTAAGCGTTAGAGCAACTGAAGCTGCGCAATGTCTTTCCTAAGTGGGGTCAATTAGGAAAGAAAAAGGGTACATTGAGAGCTTCAGGAGTACCTAACCTGAAAAGGTTATGGTAAGGAAAAATTTGTTAATTACCACAGGGAGTGGTTATAGGTGTAGCCCCCTAAGTATGCTGGCACAGCATTCATGGGGGTAGTGCCCATCTGTCAGGATCAGATAGGAATGTAAGGATATCTGAACGTAACAGACAGATAGATAAGTAGATGAATACAGATCTATCTAAAAATATATCTCATATCTATAAATATATATGTATATATATATATATATATATATATATTGAAATATATACACATATAGGGTATATATGCATATATCTATAAAGAGATATGTATGGGCAGAAGACACTCAGATAGATATAGATAAGCAGTGGTGCCCAGAGCCCTCGCCGACAACTCAGCAGCTCTCCCGGAGGGGATTGAGCCTTTGTCCTCAGCTGAGCAACGCGATTTTCCCGCTCACTCCCTGCTGAGCCACACTGCCCAATCGGGGCAGACCTCCAAGCTGTGCTCCGTCCAATCGGAGCGATCAACTGAAGGATAAAAGAAGCACCGGCGGGCACATCCAGCAGTGGTGCCCAGAGCCCTCGCCGACAACTCAGCAGCTCTCCCGGAGAGGATTGAGCCTTTGTCCTCAGCTGAGCAACGCGATTTTCCCGCTCACTCCCTGCTGAGCCACACTGCCCAATCGGGGCAGACCTCCAAGTTGTGCTCCGTCCAATCGGAGCGATCAACTGAAGGATAAAAGAAACACCGGCGGGCGCACCCGCGGCGGGCGGGCCCGCGCCTTAGGACCTTGCCAGAGGGCCCTTTGGCGTGGCCCTTAGGCAGTTGCCCAACAAGAATCCAACCTGGCAAGATTCCTTGGAGCCTCTTTGACCCTTCTAGCCAGAAAACGCTACCAAGCTTGAGCTCCCGGTGAAGGTAGAGCTCGCAATCAACGGGACCTGACGACCCTCTACAATCCAGGTAATCTACCCGCAACCAAGCCAACGTCTTTGCACCTAATCAGTCCAGGTCTCTCCACACCTGTTTACCTATATAGTTGCCGAAGGTGAAACCTGCCCCTACATATCGAGTGACTGCTTTACTACACAGGTGGCACAGATATACCTTAAGCCTCACCTAGTTCATCTATTGCCTTTGGGACATTACAACTTTACCTGTTAAATAATGCAGCTAACCAGATTTACTCTGCTACATTTTCATTAATTTTTCCTCACACTGAATTGCAGTACTTTGCCATTGTATGACAATATAGCAGTCTGTAGTGAGTGCCTTAACTGAGTAGTCTATTCTGTCTGCATTAACAAGCAGCACTATTTCAACCCAATGTTTACTTTCTAATGTTTACTACCAATGTTTACTTTCATTTGATGTTTTCCATACTGTATAGCGTTGTGGTGCTACTGTATGTCCATAGAGCTAGCTGTTCTACTGAATAGCGTTAACCTAACACAGTGATTTACTGCATTTCTCAATACATCCATAGTCAAAGCTGAGGGTGCTGTTTTTGTTATCTGCATTAACCACAACAAAACTAGCCGCAACAACAAGCTACACAAGGTGACTGGAAATGGCTCACGTAGCTACATCCCTACTGCTGTGCCTATGTATTTTGTTTTCCACTTGTGCCTCTAACCACATACTGATGTTCCATGAACCGATCACCTGGGGACCAGTTTACGTCTGCAATCCAATCATGCTACCAACTCTTACGCTATTCAACTCACTCATTCCTGCACGCACGCAAACCACCCTGCAACACAGCCAAGGGACAGTCACTCTGTCAGGCAAGTACTCAAAAGACCAACACACCAAGATACCCAAGAAAAGGCAAACAAACAAAGCAGGAGCAACCAAGATAACTGTGATCTCCAAGGCTGACAAACCCCTGCAGGCTGCAGTCTCTTTCATGCTAATTAATGCCAGATCGATACGAAACAAGACCCACATTATACATGATATCCTCACAGATGCAAAACCTGACATCCTATGAATCACGGAAACATGGATCACAGACACAGACTCAATTATCACCAACCAAATTAGCAAGCCTGGCAACAAGATCTACAATTGTCCCCACTCCAAGAGAAGAGGTGGAGGAGTTCTTATCATGGCAAAGGACTCCCTACTCCTAGCAATCACTTCTCAAAACGACGCCAATGGAATTGACATGCTCAGAATAGAAAGCAAAACAATAGCTATCTGCCTGATCTACAGACCCCCCTCCTCCCCATATGAAACTTTAGCAAATGCCCTTGAAGTCATCACTACCACAGCAAGCAAAAACACCAGATCATCCTAGGCGATCTAAACCTAGCATCGGTCCCCCCAGCTCAAGCTGAAATCTTCCATGAAGCCATGGACCAACTTGGATACGAACAAATAATCTGCGATGCCACGCATATCAAAGGCAACACCCTGGACATGGTGTTCCTACCCAACAAACTTCTTAAGCCTCAAAAACCCAAGATACATATAACCCCAGTGCCATGGTCGGACCATCACCAAATTGAATTCACATTGCTTCTACCCACCATGCCGGAGCACTCTTATCACACCTTACCTACAAACCTACGGAGGAGGTTTCAAAAATTCAACAAGGAAAATCTGATAACTTCAATAAACGCACATATGAATCCAGAACAGGAGGACCTAGAGATACTAGTTAATCAATGGATCTCAGGAATCGAAGAAGTCGCAATACCAACCTGGACACCCCAAAGACTCTCATCAAGAATCAGGTCGGAACCATGATACACCCCCACCCTGCGCGACCTAAAGAAAGGCCTGAGGAAGCAACAAAGGAAATGGAGAAGTCACAAAACTGAGGAGCATAGAATAGAATACACCAAACTCCTCGCGGCTTACAAGAATGAAATTAACATCTCAAAGAAAACCTATCACTCCAACACGCTCAACAAGGCCCTCAACCGACCCAGGGAACTATTCGAACTGGTCAAATCCCTCACGAAGACTACCCAAGAACCAATTTCATACGGGGCAATGACAGCCAAAAAGTTGGCAGACCACTATGCCAACAAGCTCAACCCTACAGCCAATGTCAGAAGCCATCAAGCGCCTGAATCAGACACCCAGAATCTGTCAATGACCAACATTCTGCAAACACCCAACACCCCGGAAAGTCCTACACAATACCAAGAATGGACCACTTTCAGGAGCGTAGATGACAAGCAAATATTGAACATAATCTCCAGCTTAAAAACCACCACCTCCCCACTCGACCCATGCCCTGTGGCCTGGGTAAAGGGCATAAAACAGGAAATTGTTCAATATATCACACACATTGTGAACCAATCGCTTTGGCAGGGGTTAATGCCAACGCAACTCAAAAAATCCATCATACGACCCATCCTAAAGAACAAGACTCTTAACACGAAAGACCCAACATCCTACCGACCGGTGTCAAGCATATCCTTCCTGGCCAAGATCATTGAAAAGGCAGTACAAATGCAACTGCAAGATCACATCGATGACAATAACGCTTTGGACGTCCACCAGTATGGTTTCCGACAGCATCATGGCGTGGAGACCCTCCTACTGGCCCTACTTGATAAGCTTCTCAAAGGACTGGAAAACAGAAGCAAAATGTTCATGCTCGTTTTCATAGACATATCAGCCGCCTTTGATACTGTACATCACCCCACACTCCTAAACAGACTCGCTTCCGTAGGCATTAGAGGTGGCCCTCTGAAATGGTTCGCCTCCTACATAAACAACAGAATGCAGCAAGTCCACTTCAACAACGAGAAGGCCGCAACTTTCCCCCAAACCCAAGGCATACCTCAAGGCTCGGCCCTGTCTTCCCTCCTCTTTAACCTTTATCTACGGCCAGTTTGTAAAACATTCCAGGAACACCAGATCAGTTATCACATCTATGCTGATGACCTAATGCTCTACACTCAACTTGATGTAGACAACCTGAACATCAGTCAACTGGAAAAATGCCTCAGTGAGCTACAATTCTGGCTGCAACAGAATAACATGACCATTAATCACAAAAAGACCGAAGTGATGTTCATTTCCAGAAAACCAGATTTCAACCCACCACCTACAGTCACCATGAACAATAACGTCTACGCCACAAAGAGCGAGCTAAAATACCTGGGCGTGACACTGGATTGCAACCTAAAGATGGAAAAGCATCTCCGAATTACCAATCGAGCCATTTTCCACAAAATAAAAGTCTTGCACCCACTACGTAGCATCAAAGAGCACTCAGATTTTAGGACCGTTGCACAAGCCCTCATCATTCCTCACCTGGACTACTGCAACGCCATACTACAAGGGTTGCCTAAAAAAACCCTCAACATCCTCCAAATGGCGCAAAATGTGGCAGCTAGATTAATCATGAGGAAATGCCTGAAGGAGCATAACACACCAATTCTAATGGACCTACATTGGCTCCCCATCACTGCACGCATACAATACAAAATCCTAATTACCACATTCAAGCTCATTCATAATATAGCACCCTTGTTTCTCAACGCCCTTATCACATCGCAGCCAAATAACAGAAGCAGAAGAACCACACACCTCAATACCCTCATTGTTCCGGCTAGCCTGAGAGCTGTCACTGCAACCACCAGCAACCGAGCATTCTCATTCATAGCGCCACTGCTATGGAACCAACTACCATGCGAACTGAGAGCAATCAGTGACCTGTTGGTATTCAGAAAAAAGCTAAAGACGCATCTTTTCCAGACACACTTCAAGCCCACATAACCTCTTTCACCATGCACAAGGAAAGAGCACTACGCGTCAAACACCTATAGACTCCGACAACCTGTAAATATGTACATACATGTGTAATCAATGTCTTGCAATCAAGTGTAAACCTGTAATCTGAATGTTTGTGTCCTGTACTGAATCATTATGTATATTTTACTCCATGGCCTGTACAACCATACTGTTATGTATAGCAAACCGCTGCTGATCGCTGGAAGTAGCTGGATATAAGTGTACACTAAATAAAAATAAATAAATAAATATATATTTATATATATATATCTAAATATACCTAGACGAAATAGGTAGGCATATAGACACATGTCTCCAGGCATATGGATGGAGAGATGTCCAGAGAACCCCATCCCCTCTAGGTATAGAGGGAGAGAGGAAGATTCATCTGAGAGCAAGAAGGTGGATACCTGCTTGAATAGGTAAATAGAGAATACTCTTTTCCTGGTTATGACTGGCAGAGTCAGAGGAAAAGTCTCCCTGACAAGTAGAAGGCTGAATTCTTTGCAGAATTTGAGCTCTTGAATAACCAGGATGGCCTACGTGAAAATGGCAGAGGATAACATCAGTCTGTAGACAGGAAGTCCAGATATCTCCAGAATTGCAGTATGGAGATTGAATAGAGGAGGCCTCTGGAAGAAGATACCCTAGTAATCCGCCTATGAGGGCAAGTTGGGTATTAGGCATCCTCTAGCTGCCATTGGAGAAAGGTATCTCTGACGAGAAGACTCAAGGAGATATGGGCCAAGCCAGGGAATTGGCCCTCCTTTAGGCTTTCACGTAATGAAAGGCCTGAGGCTTATGCCTCAAAAGAGATGTAAAAAGCAGGGAATACCCACCAGACATGACTGGGGGAATCCCCTCCCCCTAACCATCTGGGGTTATCTGCTAGGCAAGATACTAATGCTCTCTAGCAAGGGCCCATAGTGCAAAGCTACTCTGTAGAGATGCAGAGAGCATGCTTCAGGTTGGTAGAAGAAAAGCTGGCAGTGGAAAGCCAGCAGGTGACCAGCTATTCTGCCAAGGCAAAGAATAGAAGTTAACCAACAAGACTGTGACAACAGGGTTTCCCAAACAAGGTTAATAACCTGTCTGGGACTTAGCACTGAGGCTAGGAGGATTGCTAGTGGAGGGGAAGCCCTGGTTGCGTAGAGAACACAACCAGTGGCCTAACCACTAGGAATTGCTGTATCTGCAGCAACTACCAGGGCAGCATAGAAAAATAAAATTCTTTTCCCTTTTCCCTTCTTTAGAATGGAAAAAAGAAACAACAGTCCTGATAGGACTTCCTATTGTCTGATGAGCTGCCCTAAGGTAACAAGGGGGAAAAAGAACTCCAGAAGGGAGAATCCCCCAGTAGAACAGGTATAGGACTATAGGAGCTTACCGGTGTAAAAGAACCACTCTTACAACCAAATGTTGTAGAAAGAGGGAGGTAAGACAGAGTTGCAAGAGACCGACTATGGAGGAAGTCTCTGACAGGTGAGATGATACATGCCAGTACAGGGAAACAACTGTCCATTGATAGTTGTTACCTCTCTTTCCTTCAAGAGGAAGAGGAAACTGTTAAGTATGGGCATGATCATCATAAGACTCTTAGAAAAAAGAGGTCTCATGAAGAGATATCTAGGTATGTTAGGATAAATTTAGTGCAGAGACTGCCAGTGAAAGAGGCAGACTGACACCCTAACCACCAACCAAGAGGGACAAAGAACTATTTGAAACCCTGCGACTGCTGGGTTTGTTGACCCTGTTGATGTTGTGGATTCTTCAGACCAGGGCGATGTTTCCCCTGTTTGGGAACATCTGTATGACGGGCAGATGATGGGTAAAACCTTCTCCCCCTAGGGGAAGAAAGTTTAGTAGGACATTTCCTACCTACTGGGAAAGAAGAAGCCTCTGGAAAAGGGAAAGTCAGTGGATAACTGAGTAACCTGGAGAAAATCTCTTTCCCAGTCTTTCTTGTGCCCATTTGTCCAAGTCTGAAGCTTGAAGCCAGGCTCTACGTCGTGCCCCTATAGCCACAGCAGAAGTCCTGCTAACAGACTCAAAAGAGTCTAGGGTAGCACGAGTAAGAAACCTAGAGATATTTTGAATATGACTAACCAGTGAGGAATAGTCTTTACTCTTGAGCTCTTGGAGAAAAGGAGTCAAAAGATGTCATTTCTTTGTGACCTCCTCAAGAGATAGACCCATATAAAAAATATATGAGAGAATTCTTGCTGAAAGCATAGATGTCTGGAAGGTTTGACGTCCAAAGGCATCTAGTGTCTTAGACTCACGACCTGGCAGACAAGAAGAGTGCTTTTTATTACTCTTCACTCGCCTCATTGCTGATTCTACCACAATAGAATGATGAGGAAGTTGAGTCTTTTGAAACCCTGGAGAGGGGGGCACCTGATATAGGAGGTCAGTTGCTCTGGAAGGTGGGGGTACCTTTAAAGGAGCTTCCCACATTCGGAGAAGGAGATCCTGCAAAGAATGATGCAAAGGAAGCATTATATTCTCCTTTGCTTTGCTAGGAACAGAGAGGTATTCTGTATTCCCTTGTGTAGGATCTTGTCCAGGAATAGGAATGGCAAGTGATTTTGCCATATCCAGAAGGAAAGTCTGGAAAGAAGGATCCCCAGAGGGAACTTCCCTTGAATAGGCTAGATCTGATGAAGAACTAGCGTTGGCACCGTGGGATCTATTCAAGTATATAGGAATAGAAGATCCTGAATGGTGAAGTATGGGATCCTTAGATGTTGGACTCTGGTACTGTAGGTCAGAACCAGCGACAGTCGGTAACAGATCGTCCATGCTAGGGATCGATTCCAAACTCGGCATTGAGGGAAGCGAGCCTGAAGAGAGAAGCATGGAAAGTACCGACAGCAATGGTACCGTGGATATCGGTACCGAGCTCGGTACCGTATCTGATATCGGTGGATGAAGACCAGCCGGTGGCAACTCTAACGGTATCGGAGGAACCGAGAGTTGCGTTCCGAATTATCGGAACCGAGCCTTCGGTACCGACGGGAGTCGGTACCAAGGCGAGTCGATACCCAGTCCTCCAGACTGGAGATCGATTCCAGACTCGGCATCGAAGGAAGCGAGTCTATCGATGCACGTCTGGAGGGTACCGACATTGGTACTAGTATCGGTACCGATACTGGAAGGTCGATCTGGAGCGTATCCACCGGGCCCGCAGGTACCGAGGACGCCAGACGACGATCCTTGGTGAGGAATGTTTCATCCAACACCAGTGCCGATGCCGGGGTATCGGTACCGCTCGAAGCGGATACCACCACCGGGCATGGCTCAGGTATGTTCTGTGAGGGGTGAACCTCAGGAACAACCTGAAACCCCACACAGGTTTTGGAGGCCGAAGACTCCCACCGGGGTTTTGAAGCCAGTGGATTCTCGAGGACAAGGCTATAGGCATCTCTATGCTGTGCATGAGAACTGCCGCTCGAAGACTGGCTAGTCTTAACAGACTGTTTTTGGGTTACCTGATCCTGTGTAGAAGAAGATATGGTCGGTGCCCTGAAGTTGGAGGGGGACCGCGTGTCGAGGGGAACTCGATGTTGAAAAACTTCTTCTCACAATACTATTGCCCGAGGGCTCCGGAGGAAAATGGTCAGGACCCAAGCAGGTTAGACACCAATTGTGAGTGTCTAAAAATAAAGTTGTACCGCCACAGTTTGTACATTTCTTGGGGAAAGTGGCTGGCGGTTCCATGAAGGAAAATAGAGAGGCCTAGAAGGCCTGAGAACCGTGAGACACTAAGGAAGAAAAAATATATTCCATAAAAAGGAAACATTTTACAAGAATAGAAAAAAGAAACACAGGCGGTACCGGTGGCGTCAGGGAAGGCAGCCGCGACCACAAGAAAACTAAAAAATAAAAGAAGAATTTTCTGCGGTGAAGGAGGACGTCCTGCCGGCTCCGCGGAAAAACAAAAACTGAGGAGAGGCAGTTGGGAAGGCAGCACGCAGGCGTGTTGGGATGTTTCCAAAAGCTTTCTGATTGGACGCTGGGAAGCGTTCCTGCGCAGACTCCATCGGTACCGACATACCCATATGTGAAGACTCATTCCTGCTTGTTCCTGGAGATCGCTATATCGGTAACGCAATAAATGTTTTGTTCTCTTTAAGCCTGATGGGGGCTCTCTTCCAGCTGTGAGTGATGTCAAGCTGATTATAGTAGTTCTTATGCTCAGGCTTGGCATTTCAGTGGACATATGGAAGCTGGTGTTCGCTCCACTAAGGAAGTAATCTGGAACTTTAATGGAATATTGTAAAGTTAGTCCTGAATTTTGATAGCGTGCATAGTGGAGAGTTAATACTACTGGCTGTACTGTACCGCCGGTTAATGATTTCATTTTCCCAGTGTAGCTTTGTGCTGTATGAGACCTATGGCTGACCATCTGATGTTGTAACTTAGAGGCCCTTTTCTTTATTTTTATAGCCTTACTGTAGCTCCAGAGGATTATTATGTTTATGTTTAATGATACATAGTTCCATTCACATAGCAGGCAATGAGAGATACACCCGTTTTGATATGATATATATTCTTGTTTTGTAGACACCCTGTATGTGGGTCCTGCTCCCTGAAGGAGCAATAGCAAAACACTTCAGCACTGGAGTGGGGATGCTGTCTTGATCTTTGTGCCAAGCTAAGTATCAGCTGTTTGCAATCCATTTTATTAGCGGTTCCAGCTCATATGAATATGGATCATAGGAGGGTTTTTTTGATCAGTGATGCAGTGTTGACACAATCTTCTTAAGGCTAATATTGGCATAAACTGTTTAAACTGTTTGAAGTGAGCCGCTGCGTCGGCCCTTCTTTTTAACAATGAGGGTTTTTTTCCTCCTTTAAATTATGAGGTTTTGTTCAGGTTGGGTGTTCAGTTCTGTTCATTGCATTTTTTTTATTTTTATTTATGAGAACTAGTTTTTTGAGGATTCTGATTATTGTCTACTAGCCTCTTAGAGGTTTGGCTTTTTTGTGAGGATTTCATACCTCAAATGCAAACATTTATATCTGCTCCCGAGCAGGTGTTCGTGCCCATGGTGATGTCTGCAGAATTTGTGTTAGTGTTTTATAAAGACACATAGGTGTTTCTGTGTCTTTATAAAATAAGCTTGGAATAGGCACCTTTGTGACCTCCCCACATAGGAACCTTGTGGAAGGTGGCAAAGGGGAGCTCTGGGCACAGTGTATTATTGTGTCAGCACAGGGCTTTTGGTACTTAAATATAAACCCTTCCCTATTATTTGTTATGGACAGTATCCACACAGCCAGTGATCACAGATTCCCTACTGTGAAGGCAGAGAGAAGATGTGCCTCACTAACACACACATATGGTTTGACACTCTGACGACGAGGACCTCCAAATAGCTCTTCAAGGTGCTCCTACAGTATATACTATAAACAGATATTGTACACAAAGAGAAAGCATTCTTGGAGTCACTGCTGCATATCTAATGAAGAAACAAGCACATGAGATGAGGTTTTACAATTTTTTGTGAAAAATGGTTTGTATTCAAAGAAAAAAAGATTTTTTTTCACTCATTAGTGGCTGGGTTTTTTTTTGTCACTTCCCAAGCTTGTTACCTATGCAGAGCAGTAGATAAGCAAAATAAACAATGGCCCATTAATACAGGTACAGCAAGAAAACCATCCTATGAATTTCAATCGATTCTGTCAGATAATACTTATAATTGTTGCAGCCAGGACCGGCCTATCCACAGGAGGGTTAAGCGACACCTAGGGCGGCAGACCACATGCTACGGCACACATGGCCTGCCACTCCTTCCCCCCCCCCCCCGACAGGACGTTGTGTCATGGGGGGTCAGAATCAGCAGCCCATGTGTGCCAAAGCACATGGCCAACCACAGGCTGGTGCCCCTGGCTCCCCACCCCCCCGATCGAATCGGCGGCAGCGTGGCGGGGGGGGGGGGGGGGAGGGCATGGCCAGGACTTCTGCCTGGGGTAGCAGAAACCCTTGGGCTGGCCCCGGTTGCAGCATTAACTTCTCTCTTCCATTTGGTGACAGGAGTACATAATGTAAACAGTTCACTGTTATTGGTTTCAAATGCTCTAAGTACTTACTTTCTCATAATACTTGATTTCATATTCAGTGATGACTCCGTTGGGATGTTCGGGCTCCTGCCAGGAAAGTCCGATGCTCCGTTGAAGAACTCTTTCCTTCATCACGCCACTAACCTGCGAGGGAGCTGTTTGGACAAGAAGTGTCAATAAGCAACGGGCAAATGCGCTGGAAACTTCAAATAAAGTGTCACAACTGATCAGTCCCATGCTGTTCCAGTTTCATTAAGGTAAAAGAAAGTACCCTCATCAGATCACACAATCGAAAGGCTAATGAATATTCAAACCAGACCTTAGTACTGTTCATAAGCCATAATAGGAATTTAAATTAAAGTGCAAATCGCAGAAGATGACATTGTTCAAGTCGGTGAAAAACTGGAATTGATGGGATCAGAATGACAATTAAGCAAATGAATTCTAATTAAGCTTGGGAAACTATGGTTTCAGATTCATCTCCTGTGATGAATTAAGATGCACAATTTTTTTAATTGCAGTACGCTTTGTCAACAAACATTTTTAAAAAGTCATAAGTTTTGATGCCTTGAAGTGCAGCTAATTCTATATTGTTACACATTTCCTCAACGTTGCACAGACATGTTTGGTAAACTTCCTCACTTAATATGTGACAACGTAGATTGACTGAATGGTGGGGTCGATGCATTTCTACGCTACTCTGTTTGGTAGCCAAGACTCTGGAATGCATCAACCTAATTTACTCTCGTCTAATTTGCTCTCTGATGATTAACTAGTTGTCTTCGCCTTTTCAAATGAGCAGCAGCAGAACACTGAACGAATTTTAGTGAGGTCATTAAGTTTCATGTATCAAATTATGTATCACCTAGTACAATAAAATGTTTCTAAATTGCTAAATCTGATTTTTTTAGATGCTCAGATATATTACCAGTGTTCATACTGATTCTCTGAAAGCTTTAAATTATAGATGTCATCTTCCAAATTGAATCGCGGCAATTTTAGCTCATGTCGTTTTTTTTCAATTAATTTCGCTGCTTCTTTTCGGGCTTTGCAACATATGGAAAGAATTGCATAAAAGGGATCAAGTCCCACACATATGCCCAAGCGTCCATCAGTCTGTGTGTCTAGGCATGACAGCGCTAAAAAAATAGGGACCAAAATTCACCTAATTTGACATGCAGGAAGAAAACGTAGATGTCTATGAAAGCTTTGAAAACCAGAAACATCAGGTCAGTATTTTCGGAAAAACAAGCTTCCAAAAAAAAAATGTATATTCTTATTATTTTGCATGGGAAACTATTAGAACGGTTAGAATTCGGATCATTGGTCCTTTTCAGAAACCACTCACCTTCAATCCAGCACTTCGGCACAAAGCGACAGGGAAAAATGGCAGAAGTTGGTGACCGATGGCACCAAAATGCATTTTCAAAGTCATCTTCCCCACATATTCAAAGGATGCATACAAAAATTCATACATACTCACCACCCCCCAATCCCACCTACTCTTCCACACATACACGTTCATACATACACACATACAGACTCACTCTAACTCCCGATTCACCCTCACTCACCTATGACACATGTACACAAACCCCAATATAACACCACACAACCTTAGTTTATCCAGATGCACCCATATACACATACACGCCCTCAGTATCACTCTTACTATTGATTTGTATAGCACTACAAGGTGCACACAGTGTTGTATAGAGACATGTAAGAGACAGTCCCTGCTCATCAGGGCTTACAGTCCTGCAACCATGCCTCTCCATGTTCCTCTCACTTGTTTTTATTACTACATGAATTGTTCTACCTAGGCAAACCTTCAGCCATACACACCCCCTTCCCCAAGGCTTTGATAAGTAAGCCATACACACCACCCCTCCCACAACAATCCCGTAAAAATGCATAATTGTACAACATACTTTTAAATATTAAACTTTGCTTTGTATGTATGTGTGGGTCCTTGCAGATACAGGTATGTGCTGGTTAGTTGTTTGAATTACTGGACCTATCAGGATCTATTTATTTATTTGAATTTTTTATACCACATTTTCCAGCAGATCAAATGCAATTTACAAATAACAACATTTGAATTGCACAAAACAGTTCATATTAAATTACATGGAACAGTTACAACTATGTACATTAACATTATAACAATCTATATAATTGTTAACTATATACATATAGGTCCTGGGAGTGAAAAGATGGACATTGGCTGATGCATTCTAGGGGGGGGAGGGGGACGCCCATAGACTGATTATGTGCTGGGGTGGAAAGGTTCTGTGTTGTTGCCCTAGGTAACTGCCTAGCCTTGCCTATTAGTTGGGCAGGCTGTGCTTGGCGTTAACACACCTTGACCTCTGCAGTTAGGGCACACTACAAAACCTTAATACATTTTATCATAAAGGCTGATTTGTGTTTCTTGTTGTAACAACATTTTCAGCACGTCACTGTTTTATGACTTTACATTGTTTGTACTTTATGCTTATTGTAAGTTGAAATTGTTTTGTAGTTGCATATTTCTGAATATGTAGTAGTATATTTTATGTGGTGCATATTAAAAATATTTTAGCCGGTTAATGCTGCCACCAGCTAGTTGGTCAGCAGCGATATTGAGCCATTAACCAGCTGGCTAAAATTCCTAAAGTTAGGATAGATGCAAGGTTGTCCTAACATTAGGAATTTTTGCAATCGAGACAGTGGATATTCAGTGCCGATCCCCGGCTATGACCTGGCACTGAATATCTGATTTTTTTCTATTCAAGTATGATGTAATTGCTTGATGTAATTTTAGAAAATATAAATATAAAATCATTTTAAAAAAATGAATATCTGATGTTAACTTAGAGCAGCAATGGCTGCTGCTGCAAAGTACTGTTCTTTTATGTTTATTGCTGTAAGTCACATTTTGCCTCTGGGAGGGGATGTATATAAATTGGATAAATAAGAAAATAAATTGGAAATTTTCAAAATTGTGCTAATTCAGATTTTTTTTTATGTCTCAGCATACTACAAGAACCCTTATCCACTCTCTCTCACTACCTCCTATTTCGACTACTTCAACTTGCTTCAACTGAACCATCTTCCTCTTTCCCCTAAGGCAGAAGCAATCAAAAATTGAGAGTCTTGTAAGTACTCCGGTCCAAGGAAACATTTGTGTGGTCTGAAGAGAGACTGGAATTCTTTTGGCAAACTGCTCCTCACAGATCTCCCACGGAGCAGTCTCCAATACACTCTGGTCAAAACTCAGCTGCATGGCTTTCTTTCTCCGGTCACTGTTTTACCTATTCTCCTTTTATCCTACTTCTCAGTGTCCAGGATTAGATGATCACAGTGCCAATGACTCTTTTCTTACAGACTAATACAGAGGCTGGCCTTTGCTTTCTACAGCCCACAGCACCTGGTCGGACCCTATTAATGGCCTATCCAGGTACTCACCAATCCTTACCCTACATAAAAATGAAAAACTCCAGGTTTTCCAATCAAGCTATAAAGGAAATTCAGAAAGTGTGGAACATCCAAGGAAACATATTGTCCTCATTAACTTTTATATCTGAGCAGCACATTATATTTGGCATATGCTACAAATGCAATATTGCACATATGCTTAAAAAAACGTTCTTTTAAATGAAAATGAACCAAAACCTTTTTGTATTTATCATAATTGCACAATTATTATGCAAGCTACAGCTTTTTTTTCCATGCACAAATTGATGGTGCACCTATTAATTCAAACGTATACTCATGCACAAGCAATTTGCACGCACGCTTCATTTTCAACCCGAGCCCAAAATGCACATGCCTAATACTTATTATGAAAGCTTTTCTAACATTTTATATATAAAAACAAGTAAGTTGCTAAGGGAGATAATTACTAAACTGTGGTAAAATCTCACGTTTTACTGCAGCTTAATTTATTGTGGGAGTCACTAACCTATAGTAACCTAGTACCAGAGGTTAGTAACGTCTGCTGTAAAGGAATAACACTGTTTGCGATCAACTTCAAAAGCTGCATTGTGCTGTTTCCCAGAAGCATCAGGTTCTGATGCTTCTGGGAGCATTCTTAAAGGAGCCGACCAAAACAGGTGCATTTGCCAGTGGTCCCTCTCCTCGTGACTGCAGCAAACATTCAGCGCTCCCGGTCCCAGCTTCCTCCTAATGCTCATTTAAATGTCCCCCCACCTCCAAAGCCTCCCCCCTGGATGCCAAATCAAGCAATACTGACCCCACCCCATCCTGAAGATCTCCCATCCATTCCTCTTGCTCACCTAGGGTATACTGTAAATATCACTGGCAGCCTAGGAGATTTCCAGGTTGCAACAATGCAGAGTTGCTCCTCCTTGTTGCAGCTTGTGACAAAGAAGCCTGTTTTGAGCCTATGAGTATAGAAAAGGCCAATGACTTTAACTTAGAGAAAGGAGAAATCCCTGCAGGGCATGGATTTCAGGCCCCTCATAGTGAAAGAAAACTGAGGGAGAGAAAGTTCAGGCAGCCACACCCTAACTCCTATGATGTAACTGCAGGCTTGAGAGGTGATTACAATCACCTGAGAGGAGTGGAGGAAGGGCTGGAGCCCTGGAAAGGGAAATAGAAGTTCAGAGGAAAGGAGAATCTCAGAGGAAAGGAGAAACTCAGAGGAAGGAAGAAGTTCTGGGGAGGCAGAGGTCTCAGGAGGTTCAGAAGACTCAGAGGATTCAGGGGAATCAGGAGTGGAACCAGGAGCACCTGCAGATCTCCAGGAGAGAACCCAGAGAGGAATACAGAGAGCTGTTCCAGAGAGGCTGGAAGGAGACAAGGAACAGTAGCGAGTACAACCAGGGAGAACTGCCCAGTGCTTCAGGTACTGACTGTCTTTATTGGGGAGAGTTGAGCTCAGGAGAGACATTAGAACCCCCAGGGAGGCTGTATTCTGAGCACTGTGTCCAGAGTTCAGAACAGGACACTGCCCTAACAACACCAGAGGATATGCAGATTGAGTTGGCAGGGGAGGAATTGCAAGATCTAGATATCCCCATGGACTGTACCCTGTGTCAAGCTACAAGCATGGAATCATTATGCTAAAGGCTAGCATTGAATGAGAAAGTTTCCTAGAAGCAGGTAACTGGAATTGAGCCAGGAATTGGGTTTGAAGAAAACTCCACGTGTTTGCATTTCTCAGGCAAAGTGCTGAGTCACGCTGAAGAGAAAGCTTGTGAATGTTTGTTACTTGTTTTCTTATTTTGAGTTTAAAAACCTATCCAAAAAGGAAGGAGGGAAAGAAGAGG
This sequence comes from Ichthyophis bannanicus, assembly GCA_033557465.1. Classification (NCBI taxonomy): domain Eukaryota; kingdom Metazoa; phylum Chordata; class Amphibia; order Gymnophiona; family Ichthyophiidae; genus Ichthyophis; species Ichthyophis bannanicus. Next base: position 1,377,922,264 of record CM066033.1, on the reverse strand, counting down.
TTGTTCCAGAGGAACTGAGTTATTCTTTTGTTGTTGAGTGCTTCACAAACACAAGGTTAAAAAGAAGTATTTTTACCTTGCTGAGCAGAGCTGTTTCTCTAAGACTGAGCAACGTTGTTAACCAGCTGCATGTGTTTAAAAGACTGTGAAGCAGTTATACTGATCTAAATGCTTTGTTGCAAACAATCCTGAATGGATAAAATTCCTGTGTACAGTTTACTTGAACCTTTACTTTAAAATAAATTCTGTCATTTGCCTTAACATCGGACCATGACTACACTTCTTCTTAAGAGCCAAACTACATGTCCCAGAATTCACCTAAGGAAAAGCTAGTTTATTTGAGCTCACCAAGAGAAGTTCTCCGTTACCTCGCCCCTCTAAGCCAGAGGCCAGGGGCAAGTGCATGACAAGCTCCAGGTTCAAAATAGCTCCTGTGACCCCTAGTGGTAGTCTCCAGGTCAAGCTGCCATATGTGTGCAAAAAGGCAGGGGGGTTCAGGGAGTTGGGAGGATCTTCAGAGGTAGACCTTTAAATGTAGATGGGGGGAAGCAGAGGGCTGGGGGTGCTAAATGTTTGCTGTGGCTGGGGGGAAAGATAATGCCAGATTTAAGCTGGCTTTTTCTCCTAGAATAGCACACCTTACACTGTTTAGCGCAAGCTGTGATATCAGATTTGCAGGGAGAACTATTCAGGCAACTGGTAACAGAATCCACATACTGGACTTAGTGTTTACAAATGGGGAACATATTTCTGATGTCATAGTGAGAGAACATCTCTCATCCAGGGATCACCAGATGGTATGGTTCAGTATTAGTACTGAGACTGATAAAATCCATTCAAAAGCGAAGGTCTTATATTTTATGAAAACTAATTTTGCCAAGATGGGACAATACCTCAGAGAGTCGTTAGTGGGATGTGAACAACTGGGGGATATAGAAAGACAGTGGGCAACACGGAAATGGGATATTTTAAGGGCAACAAACATTTTTGTTAGAATGGTAAATAAATGTAAATGGAAAAGGAGGCCGCTATGGTTCTTAAAAGAAGTAGCTGAAAGGATGAAGAAAAAGAGGGAGGCCTTCATGAAATACAAGAGATCACAGAGAGAGGAAGACAGGCATCTATATTTGGAAAAACTTAGAGAAGCTAGCAAAGTAGTTAGGAAAGCAAAGGTACAAAAAGAAGAAATAGCCAATGCCATAAAATGCAGGGGTAAGACATTTTTCAGATATGTTAGTGAGAGGAGGAAAAGCAAAAGTGGTATTGTCAGACTCAAGGATGCAGAAACTGATGAGGAGAAAGCAGAACTGCTTAACAAATATTTCTGTTTTGTGTTCACAGATGAAGGGCCAGGAGCAGGACCTCAGAAAACACCCACAAATAGGAACTGAAGCGACTAGAATCTTGAACGATTTTTAGAAGACTGTGTTTGTGAGGAACTAGTTAAACTGAAAGTAGACAAAGCCATGAGTCCAGATGGGATACACCCTAGAATACTGAGGGAACTTGGGAACTTTCTAGTGGATTTACTGTCTGACATTTTCAATGCCTCGTTGGAGTTGAGAGTGGTGCCAGAAGGCTGGAGAAAGGTACATGTGGTTCCTTTACACAAAAGCAGATGCAAGGATGACATTGAAAACTAATCTCTGTGGTTAGTAAATTATTGAAAAGGCTACTAAAGGAGAGAATAGTGAGGTGGATTGCAGGATTTGAGGCAACATGGATTCACCAGAGGCCAGTCTTGTCAGACAAATCTGATAGATTTCTTAGACTGGGTGGCCAGGGAGCTGGACCAAGGGAGAGCTTTGTTGTTGTTGTTAAGTGCTGTTGAGTCGGAGTCGACTCATGGCGACCCTCTGGATAGCTATCCTAAATTGTGTTCGGTCTTCAGTCAGGCAGCTCATTGTTGACAGACTAGTACCCATAGCTGCTGTGTATTTAGATTTCAGTAAAGCCTGTAACACTGTTCCACACAAGTGACTTATAAACCAAGTGAGCACCCTAGGGATGGACTCTAAAGTTACTGATTGGGTTAGAAATTGGTTGAGTGGGTAGCGACAAAGGGTACAGTTAAATGGAGCTCACTCTGAGGAGAAGGAGGTTACCAGTGGTGTGCCAAAGGGATCTGTCCTTGGTCCAATTCTGTTTATTCTAATAATATTGTGAATGGACTGTTCGGTAATGTTTACCTGTTTGCGGATGATAGCAAAATCTGCAATAGAGTAGACACATAGGAAGGAGTTGATAACACGAGGAGGGATCTAGCTAAGTTTGAAGAATGGTCTAGAATTTGGCAACTGAATTTAATGCTAAAAAATGCAGAGCCATGCATTTAGACTGCAAAAATCCAAAGGAGCTGTACAGTGTAAGGGGTGAGGTACTTCTGTCCAGAAAACAGCGTGACTTTGGCGTAATTGTGTCTGACGATCTTAAAGTAGCTAAACAGGTAGAAAAGGCAACTGCAAAAGCCAGAAGGATGCTTGGGTGTATAGGGAGAGGAATGGCCAGCAGAAGAAAGGAGGTGATAGTGCCTCTGTATAAGTCTTTGGCGCGACCTCATTTAGGGTATTGTGTGCAATTCTTGAGACATCTTCAAAAGGATATAAACAGGTTGGAGTCGGTACAGAGGGTGGCAACTAAAATAGTTAATGGTCTTCATTATGAGGCATATGAGAATAGACTTAAGGCGCTTAATGTGTATACTTTTTAAAGGAAAGGCGGGATAGAGGAGATATGATAGAGATGTTTAAATACCTCTGTGGCATAAATGCACAGGAGGAGAGTCTCTTTCAAATGAAAGCAAGCTCTACTACAAGGGGACAAAGGATAAGGGTGAAAGGGGATAGATTCAGGAGTATTATGCAGAAATATTTTTTTTATGAAACGAGTGGTAGATGCGTGGAATAGTCTCCCAGTGGAGGTGGTTGGCACGAGGACAGTATCTGAATTCGAAAAAGCATGAGACCAGCACAGAGGATCTCTAAAGGTAAAAAGGGGAATGTTGTAGTTGATACGGAAGGGCAGACTAGAAAGGCCATGTGGTCTTTTTCTGCCATCATGTTTCTATGTTGCTATGTCTCTTCTTTCAGCCTCACAGCTTGAAGGTTATCTCACTGCTATGACAATCAATCTTTGGGCTTTCCTTAGTAACAGCATACCTAACAATCTGTATCATGGTGACTGGCATGGAATAGAGTATTTTGTACTTGGAAGTGATCTGAGAATACAATAAAAAGAAGCTGAGGCAGTACAAGGTAGGAAATCAAAAGTGCCATGTTTATGCTAGCAAAATACCACATGGGCACTATTAGATAACAGAATACAAGCTCTTTAATTCTGTTGCCATTCCAATTAACATAGAGCTATTTTAGTACTGTCTCTAGGCTTCACTGGGGCTAAAATCTACATTAAATTACTACTAACAATAGGCATAAAGATGTACAGTGCCAAGCAACTTCCAAAACCATCAATTTAATGCACTTTTTGTGTGAATTGCCTTGAAATATCATTTACTTTTATATAGCTTCCATGGATTCACTTATGTGAATACCCTACTAATTAACAGAATTAGGAAAAAAATTACTACAAAAAAGGTTAAGCTTAACTGTTAATAATGATGGCTCAAACAGGTCCTTATGGCAAAAGAACATTAATGAGCTGGAAATACCTCACCTAGAGGTCATTATTACTACTATAAACGCTCAACCATAAAACAATCATTTTACAATGATACAACAAATTGCTGGGGGCCATTGCTTGATCTGGGCTTTCCCCTAGCAAAAAAAGCAGGATCCCTGTCAGAATCCATTCTGAAAACACCCCCCAAGGTTCAGCTAGGATGATCAACAAACTTTATTAATATAAAAAGTTATTTTTGATGAAGAGAAAGAAGAAATTATCCTCGATAGTGAAGTCCAATAAATCTCTAATTAACATTTGCTTGAAAAGCTAATATATGCATTGTTGCTGCCCTGCTTAATGTTCAAACGATAGGTTCTTCTTTCAAAAGAAAATCTGAATTTATAGTGATATGCTGAAAGTATCCACCATTTAAACATTTTTAAAACAAGAATGTTTATTTTGTAGCATCTGAGTCTGAGATATGTCAAGTCAACCTCTAAGCAAAGCTCTGATTCCTCACGAGTAGTCACAGCCAATGAAGAAGGAGGAATAATTTCAAGCTCTGCATGCAAAACGTTCTTTAACGTAGCAAATGAATAATAAAGAACCAGAAATCACAAAACATAACATTTTCATACCGCAGTATAGAATGTGAGAAAAATGCTGAAAGTGGGACATGTAAAATGTTCCCATTAAAGGCTCCAGTACTATTTTGCAAAATCTGCAAATGCTCAGTGGATTAAATTAAACATTGAAAAGTTTTTTCCCCCATAGACCTAGAATGGAGAAAAAGACCTCACAGTGCATTGGTCACCAGATCTCCAGTACTCTAAAACCATGATTAAGCTACATTAGATAGCTTTTTGAATTTCCCTGTGCTATTTGGCCCCAGTCAAATTACCGCTTAGAGAATGGGGAAAAAAAGTCACCTTGCTGATGGTAGAGTTGTACAGGATAGGGGAAGAGGGGAGGTTTGTCATGGAGTTATTTCATCTAACTCAATCATCCTTTTGATATGCTGCAGAGGTTCTTGAGGACCACAAATAGACCAGGCTTTCAGAGTATTCCTAATGAATATGCATGAGACAGATTTGCATACAATGGAGGTGGTATGTATGCAGACCCATCATGCACATTCATTAGGGATACCCTGAAAACCTGACCTGTTATGGCCTTTAAAGACTGAACTCTTGCACCACTGATACACCGTTACAAGCCTGCCACCCATTTGTCTCTCCCACCCCCCTAGACAATCAGGACATAACTTCCCCACCTCTAAATCCTGTCTTCCTCCTTCCTCCCCAAAACAGCAATGACGAGCTCTTCTTAGGGCCCAATTCTGTTCTGCATGTACATCTCCTTTGTACGTCCGGGCTGACCCGGACATACAAAGGAGATCGCGATTGTCACCTTTGACCTTCTGGTGTAATACATCATTGTTCCTGTAATCCAGCTGTGGTTAGTGTGTCTTTATTTTTAATTCTGAAACATGGTGTCAGAAGATTCTGAACCTGTGCAGTTTATGATGGAGAGAGTTGCTAGATTGTGGTGGGCTACAGAACTAGGAGTGCACATCAAAGTTTTCAGCTATACTGATCAGCTGAAAACTACACATGTTGTCCTTTGACACAAAAGCACAAAGGCACAGCATCATGGCAGCTGGTAACAGCATTCTACTTCCAGAGGGCATAAAAGTTAGATATGACGTATCTGGCAACTGGAAAAATTTCAGAGCAAAATTTGAAGACTATTATCTAGCCATAGGCTTACAAGAGAAATCAGCTGAAAAATGATAGCTGCTGCAATGTTTATAAGCAGAATTTGAACTGCAAAGAGGAGCAGTGGAAAGATACAAAAACCATCCTGGATGCACTGGGAACCCTATTTCAAACCCACCAAAAATATGATATATGAAAGATTCCCGTTTGGCAGCTGCAAACAGGAGGAAGGTGAATCCATTGATAACTGTCATGCATCTGAGAAAGAAAGCAGAGACATGCGAGTAAGATCCACTGAAAGACGAACTCTTTCGGGATAAAATAGTTCTTGGTGTTGTCAATAAGCACAAAAGTCATCCTCTCTTTTGAGAACTTAACTCTGAATACAGCCATTGAAAAATGTCATACTGCAAAACTCACAGACTTACAACTGAGAACTATAGAACACGACTGGCTCGTAGCAGTAGCTATGCACTCCTCGCTGATGTCTGTCTATTGCAACAACAAACATCAGTGAGGTGTGCACAGCTACTGCAATGAGCAACAGCAGAATAATTCACCTGCAATCAAATTTTCTGAATGTAAGTTCTCTTAAGAGAGTGAAGGAACACTGTCTACCCTATGGGAAAACATGGTGGCTATCTTATGGTCCAAATATATTTTGGAAGATGTACCTATCAAACAGGAAGCAGAACACAAAGTAACCTGCAGAAATTGGAAGACATATCAAAGCCAGATGATGCCGACTTGCTTAGTACTGATGAAATTTTCTCAAAAGGATGCCCTGGATTATCGAACAAAAGGACAAAAATGGTTGCGAATCTCAGACAGAATAATATGGAACAACCTTGTCAGCTGTCAAGTATCTGAACGACAATAGGAGGTTGCTACCAGGTGCACTCCTACAGCAAGATGGCACCAAACTGAAACTATATTTTTAGTTATTTTATTTAATGGGCTTTTTATACCGCTTTATCATTTAGTCAAAGCGATTCACATTTTAACTTAAACTTGGAAATGTCCATTCATCAGGGACACTGATAACTTGGAATTTTCAGAGGGAACTCATGCCAACCTTGTGACTTTTTCACATGCAAAGCAGCATCCGTGGACATACTCATAAGCTTGAATTTGAGATAGTGAAAGCGAATCAGAAACTACTGCTGTCTGGCTTAACATGTGAGTGTCTAGTCATTACCCATGAATTAAGCCCCGCCACTGGCACTGAAGAATGAAGTACAAGTTGCATTCATGTGTTACCATAGGCCTTGACAAATTTTCTTGGAATCTAGGAGCCAGACTAAAAATCTAGGAGCTGGCTGCTGAAACCTAGGTCACAGTGCATGCCCCTGCTCCCCAAAAAGGTATAACAGGTTCTTTTTTAGGCTTTAGGGCCTGATTTACAAAGACTGTTTTCCCATTTTGCATGGGGGAAAAAAAACTTATAAAATCAGGCTCTTGGGCCACTGCACAGTGCCAACAGAAGGCAATGGCCCTATTCCTCTTCCTTGCTCTCCCAATCCTTTAAGGTACATGTGCGCGCATGTGTGTGTGTGTGGTGTGGAGGTGGAGTGCCTGTATGTGGTGTGCACGTGTGTTTGTGGTACAGAGTAAATAGTTCCCCAAGTAAATAGTTCCCCAAGTTCTCCTCCATGTTAACTCCCCGTTTCATGTAAACGACGGCCAATCTCTGGTCAAGTGTTCTATTGTTTTGATGTAAACCGCGCTGATGACAAATAGCGCGGTATATAAGAAATGTTAAATAAATAAATAAATAAATAAGAGGTGGAGTGGTTAGTAGTTTATTTAGTACTTGATATACCGCCTGTACCTGTGTGTGTGTGTGTGGTGCCAGCCTGAGGGTCTGTTGTGCAGAGGGGAATGTCTGTTTTTGTGTTTGCGTGTGTAGGTGGGGATGCTTTTATGTGTTTTGGTTGGGGTGGGGGAATGCACCATTTGGCATCTATATAGCCCCATGCATTCATCCCTTTAACCTCCAACCTTTGCACTCTTATTACTACTACTACAACTAATATTACTCATTTGTATAGGGCTACGCAGCACAGTACATACAGATGTCAGACAAGTCCCTGCTCATCAGAGCTTACAAGTTAATCAAGATGAAGAAACATTACAAAACTGGGGACTAGAGAATGAGAAGATACACATAAGTAGTGGACAAGACAGTGAGGAGCATCAGTATCCAAAAGCAGCCTCAAAGAGGTGGATCTTCAGCCTGGACTTGAATAGGGCCAGAGAAGGAGT